>OX451736.1:887134580-889534580 GCA_948472305.1 Vicia faba
AAAATTGATATCTGGATGACATACAAGTTGCTCAAATAAAGAGATTTCCACCATCTACCAAAAAAACACGCTGGGGACATATAAGTTGCTCAAATAAAGAGGCTACCGCTTGCTGTCAGGAAAAGATTCCAAGAGAGTGTCGCAACAACACTGCTGAATAATAAAAATTCTCATCTTCATATGGGGAAACCACACATATTTCAACTGAGGAAAAACGAATCTTCAAAGGTGAAAAATAAATGCACTCTCAATCTAGGCTTCACAATCTAGAGAGATCAAAATAATATTGATGTCGGGGACAAAAATTCAAACCAGGAACAAAGCGGAGTGAAAAGGTCAATTGTGATACGGTGGGAGAACTGACTTGGTTGTTTTGCATTTGATTGCAAATTTTGCGGTTAGCAAGAGTCTCCACCGACTTTTCTTTTATCCAAAAGGAAAGGTGAAAAAACACAGGAAAGACCTTTGAGATTATTTCTTGAGTTCGGGGAGTAGATTATGAAAAGGGAAGATATTAGCACCCTTTTCATCCATGGTTTTCCATGGGCTCTTAGTTACTTGCTAGATCACTTGCTTTTGTTTGAAATTGTGCTTTGTGTGTTTTTTGAAAGTATTTTGTAAAGAGGTCATTGTTTAGGCAATCTTTGTAATGATTCTCGTTCGTAAGAATGTATACAAAGATGTTGATCTTTTTGAAAATGTTTTCAATGTTTGTAAGATGTTTGGAAATGTGTGTGTTTGTTTTTTAAAATAGCAAGGATATTTGTTTTGAAATGGAGCAAGTAACTAGGAGCAACTTACCTACTAAATGTCTTTCTTGTTCATTTTCTTTTCCTTTGATATTGTTGTCTTGCCATTGATTTGGTAAGCAACTCTATTTTTGGATGTTAACGGGACGGGCGTGGGTCATCATATAGCCATGATTAGAAATGTTGCAAGGTATCTTAGCATTTTTTGAGGGACTAAGATCATTTTGTAAGGCAACTTTGAATAGCGTCATCGAGGGACTATGATCTTGTATTTGTTTGTTTTTGCTAAGATACCTTACATGCGTAATATGGCCATTTTGTACAAGGAAACCAAGTGGAGTAACCCTAGGGGTGCTTGTGTGCAAGTGTGTCATTTTAATTCTTGATTTTGTCTTGATCTAGGGTTTTCTATTTGATTGGTTTTATCTTGCCATACAAACCCTAATTACTAGCATATTATGTAAAAGCGATAAATTGCGAAATTAAAAATTACTACGCTATTACAACACTTGTGGGAGGGGGGTATATAATTTATGAATTGGGATTGCAATAATATAAACCTAATTAATCTATTACAACCAAATTGAATATGTACAAATAATTGGGATAAATAGTATACAAGATGAATTAAATATGCAAAGATATGTATATGCAAAGAAGATTTTGTTTGATTTTTTTTTATATGAAACAGGTTTTGACTTAAACCTAATAAGAGATAAAAAGAGTAATTATATTAAATTAAACTTAAGTTAAGTAAAGAAATTATTTAAGAAAAGATTTTTGGATGAAACCCTAATTCTATTTTAATTAAAATAAAATAAGTTTCTCTAAGAAAAAAAAAGTATTTTTGTATTTTTAGTCTTGAAAAATAATATATGGCATTATGAGATATTTTTGGTCTTTTTTATATTAAAATGATATATTTAATGGGTGTGAAGAAAAATAAATATTTAACCTAGTTCTAATTTAATTTACAAGTTTGTTTAATAAAAATAGATAATATATAACTAAATAAAAATATTTTATGTGAGAAAAATAAAATAAAATAAAATAAGCCAAAATATAAATCTATCATTTTTATATTTTTATGATTTTTAATATTAAGAAAAATATATTTAAGAAAATAAAATGGGAATAAAATAAATAAATAAAATTATATTGGGCTAGGGGTATCATAAGTAAACAGGGTGTGAATGTTAGCAAAAAACATAGGCCCATGAAGCAAGAAGCCCAGCGTTGCAAAGGGACAAAAAAATGGGGAAAATGTGAGAAAATGCAAAAGGAAGCACGCTGAGGCTCGAACCTGTGACCTCTAGCAATTACGTGCGCTGCCTTACCACTGGGGTGGCTGTACATCCGTTTATATAAACAAAAGGACAAATATATATTAGAAAACGCCTCCTGAAGGCAACTTCATCTTCAACCTTGAGACATGGCCAGACCACCTGTATCTTCCACATTTCTCCATAAAAATGGAAAGTTCAAGCATGAAAATTGTGGTGTTTCTTCCCACGAGTTCAAACATATAACTTATGTAAACTAAAAGTCAAAGATATAATCTAATTTTACTGGCCCTAATTTTTGTAGAAATTTCAAATCCAAAATTCTCTATACACAGCCAATATAAATGAAAACTATGAACATGGTTAGCTTTAGAGCAAGGATATCTACATTTTGTTTTCATAAACCAGGATCAACTGATGCTTGTATGAAGAGATAGAAGTTTGAGTTTTTACCTCTTGCAGCTGGAATCGTGAATGGAGTTTGAGCAAGTTTTGAGAAGGCCTGAGGATCTATTTAGCTTGCCTGGACCTCCTTGAGTGTATTCCAATCCTTACTTTATCCTGAAAGTCCCTGAATATCTCTACTCAAGTTAACCTGCAATCTTGATATTTGAAAATGGTGGATGGTGATGGAGGAGTTACAGTGAGGGAACAGGGGTCTGGATCACTTAGATATGATGTATATTAAATGTTTGGGTGGTTAAAACTCAATACGCACGAGTGGATTTGGAGATGGCTATGTAAGGTTCAAAACTATCAAGCTATGGAAGATTCTGAGTTGCAAAGTGTTTGGGAGTTTTTTTGAGTCTTAGCATTCGTGTGTGATGTTGCAATACACTTGTGTATATGTATGGAAAATGTTAGAGATCAAATTCACTCCAGGTTTCTGAGTTCTAGCCTTTTGGCTCTATAACTTTCTTTTGAAGTAAAGTGAGGGGACAAGTCTCAAAGTGTTGTACAAGCATGATCTGAGTTGGTAGAGGCATTATACATGTTGCTTTTGGTTTTAACTTTGCTTGTGTGCAAAGAAAACAATTGAGAGGCTCAAGAAGTTGACAAATGCAAAAGTAATGCTTTATCAAAATGGAAATGGCAACTTTGTGCCATAAATGGAAATGTAACTTGGATAAAGGCTCAAGTGTTTGGATTAAAGCTCTAGAAGTTGTGTAAACATTTAATTATGGAGTGATAAACAAGTTTGAGGCCTACAAAGCAAATATTATGCATCCTAGGCTTGGATTCGAATTTTTGTTCATCATGAAATGGCTTGAAATCAAAGTGATAAATAACCAAATTCATCTCTTCGATTCTCATTACTCAAGAATGATCTCAAGGAGTTATTGGACATTTTGGAAACCTTGTAATGTGCTCTATAACTCATCTTTGAATTGCTTTGGAAAATTCCTCTTGGAACCATGTGAACAATTTCCATGAAGTTAGTTCAAAAATCTGCCTAACTAGGGCAAAATTTCACTAAGTTATTTTAGTTTATGAGCATGTATTCACAAAATTATATCTTGAGATCAAAGCATTTTTAGGAGAAATTGTGTGAAGAAAAGTTGTAGATTTCATGGATATCTACAACTTTCATGTTGGAAGTTTCCTTTTAATCATCTTGCATCATAGTGAAAATTTGGCTCAAAGTTGAGAAAATATAAGAAATTTTCTATACTTAGAAAAATTTCTAAGTTAAGAAATTTCAACTTTTCAAAACAAAATCTTAAATTCTTGATTTCTTGATGAAAAAGTTTCACATTTTGACATGTTTTGATGAATTATGATCTTTGGCACTTGATTTTGACCAAAAAGTCAAAGTTTGACTTTTCAGTATACAGTTGACTTTTGATCAATTGATTGAAAAATTCATCTGTCAATCCAATGGATTTGTAATGTTTTGAATCATGATATTAGGTCAAAATTATGTAATTTAACTCTTGAGATCGTTCCTTAAACCAATTGATCATTTACTAGGTCAAAAATCAGAAATTGCCCCTTCCTAGTCAAAACCCTAATTTTGACCATTTTGCCCTTTTGGAGATTTGATCAAATTTCTTGAGGAATTGTGGTCCAAACTTTATCAAATGATACATATGGGTCCAAAATGTTGATGTGGATAAAAAATTATGAAGTTTGACTGTAATTTAGCCATGGTTGACTTTTTCCCCAATACAGCTGATTTTTAGGTCAACTGTCCAATTGATTGATAAAAAGTGTGATTCGAGGCTTGAAACTTGACATGAGTAATCTTAGGGGTCCATAATGATCCTTTAAAGTAATACGAAGCATTGATAGTCCAAAAATCCTTGTGCAAACTCAAACCCTAATTTTGGTCATCAGTGCATGAGGAGGTGTCTTGAGCTGGTCAAACCCTAATGCAGTCTTGAGTCAAAGAGAACTTGTGAGGAAATTCTTGATAAGTGAGAGGGAAAATTTTGAGGTACAACAACTGCCCATGTTCAATCTACTTAAACCTGAAGAGTTAGACAGACGAGTTTTGCCATTCGTGACTCGAAGGTGGAAGATTATTGGACACTAGAGTGCCCAGAAATTTGCACTCGGCGATACGATGATAGAAGGAATGGGCTTAAAGATTCCATTTGGAGAGGTGATAGAAAGCTGTGGGAGATGGGATTAAAGATGCCATCCAAAAGTGATTATTGAATTGTAATTTGTAAGGTGAAAGAATGAGTATCATAATGGCGTCCGTGTGTGAAGCGTATCTGAACTGTATCTGGGAGTCGAATCCGAATGAATATCAGAATGGAATCCGTGTTTAGAGTGTATCTATGTTGTATCTGAAAGTTGAATCTGAATGAGCATCAGAATGGCATCCGTGTCTGGAGCGTATATGTACTGTA
Source organism: Vicia faba (assembly GCA_948472305.1). NCBI lineage: Eukaryota > Viridiplantae > Streptophyta > Magnoliopsida > Fabales > Fabaceae > Vicia > Vicia faba. Next base: position 887,139,471 of record OX451736.1, read on the forward strand.
TCCGAAAGTTTATTCTGAATGAGCATCAGAATGGCATCCGTGTCTGGAGCGTATTTGTACTGTATCCAAAATTTGATTCTAAATGAGTATTAGAATGGCATCCGTGTTTGGAGTGTATTTGTACTGTATCCGAAAGTTGATTCTGATTGAGTATCAGAATGGCATCCGTGTCTGGGGCATATCTGTACTGTATCCGAAAGTTGATTTTGAATGAGTATCAGAATGGCATCTGTGTCTGGAGTGTATATGTACTGTATCCGAAAGTTGATTCGGAATGAGTATCAGAATGGCATTCATGTCTGGAGCGTATCTGAACTGTATTTGAAATTTGAATCTGAATGAGCATTAGAATGGCATCCGCGTCTGGAGCATATCTGTAATGTATCTCTAGATTGAACATTGTTAATGGTAGTTGTTAATCTTATCCTGAAAAGGGTAAAATGTTAGCTAAAATTCCAAGTCATGTTGTATGAGATATATGATATAATGCATTCGTTTTATCAATGTTTATGATGTATGGATGTAATATATGTGTATGTGAGCTAATTTGTTGCACTGTTGTTGGATTAGGGAAAATAAATCCCTGACTGCTGCTGAGGATATGTAAGTCTTCATGCCTTGAAGTCGAAGTGTTGATGAATTTCCGTCGAGAGAAATTAACTCTGTTGTAAGGGAAATGCCATGTACTATTTGTAAAATCTTATTGGGGAGTCTTGAGAATTTTGACGACTTCTACTGGGGATCAATAATTTGAAGTTTCATTCTGCTGGGGGTTTAAATGACGTACTGCAGGGGATTACTTATGGAATAGCCTAGGGGTATTTCCCTATCTCTTCAACCTATCAGTAATTTCCTCTTTTCATTTTGTTTATTTGTAAACAGTAATTATGTTCAAATGCATATGTTCAACAATGAATCATTGGACGTTTTTGTAAACAAAATACAAGCGTAAAGAAAAACAGATAGTTTTTGCACTTTCAAAGACATATCTTTGTATTGACTTTAAGTAAGTATTTTTGTACAACGAGACAAACATTCTAGTAAGAGAATGTTGTCATAAAAATGAAAATTTTGATACAAAGAAAAGATAGCCATGTGTAATAATCCCATGGGGTTTCCATTCTGCTATAGCCTTCGTATCTTTGAGCATCTTGTCTATTTGTTGCCTCGTCCGAAGATGATTGAATTGATCAGAACCTGAGTTTGTCAGTGGAAGCCAAAAGTTGTTCGTAAAGTGATCCAACGGGACATAGTCATACGCTTTAATTCCCTAACTTTTGCCTGGACCACCCTTTCGGGTTTTCAGTCCACCGGGAAACCTTTTTCTGCCCAAGTCACCCTTTCGAGTTTTCAACTTGTCGGGTGTATTTTTTTTGTTTTATCCCTAATTTTTCCTGAACCTTTTGGTTCGTCGGGATGCCTTTGTTTTGCCTAGGTGTGTCAACCTAGCGGGTCTCTTATGCGTAGTATCTTTTGACTATGTCCGCGTTTGCAGGGTGTGGCAGATCGTCACTGTCCATGGTGGTCAAGATCATTGCCCCACCGGAGAATATGTTTTTGATTACAAATGGTCCTTCATAGGTAGGAGTCCATTTTCCCCTGGGATCACCTTGTGGCAAGATGATGCATTTGATCACTAGATCTCCAACTTGATACACCTGGCGCCTGACTTTCTTGTTGAAAGCCTTGAACATTCGTTTTTGATACATTTGTATGATCTTTTTAATGTTCTTATTTGCAGCTTCTACAGCACCATTCATCTTCGGCCGGTAAGGGGAAGAATTGTGATGCTGAATCTTGAATTGCTCGCACAAGGCGGTGATCATAGTGTTATTGATATTTGTACCATTGTCAGTGATGATCCTTTCCGGGATACCGTATTGGAAAATGAGGTTTTGCTTGATGAAACGGGAAACAACATTCTTGGTAACGGAAGCGAAGGAAGCTGCCTCCACCCATTTTGTAAAATAGTCAATGGCCACTAGGATGAAGCGGTGTCCATTGGAAGTTGTCGGCTTGATTTCCCCAATCATATCAATTCCCCACATAGCAAAGGGCCAAGGAGTCGTCAAGACATTTAGAGGAACCGGAGGTACATGCATTTTGACAGCATAAATTTGACACTTATGGCAGGTTCGAGAGTGTTGATAACAATCTGCTTCCATGGTAGACCAGTAATAGCCTGCTCGTAGGATTTTCTTTGCCTTCGTATGCCCACTGGAATGGGTACCAAAAGTGCCTTCGTGCAATTCAGCCATGATCCTTTCAGCTTCAACCTTATCTACGCACTGAAGCAACATAGAGTCATGATTGCGTTTGTACAGGATGCCATTACTAAGGAAGAATTTAGCAGAGAATCTCGTTAAGAACTTTTTTTCATTGACTGAAGCTCCTTTTGGATACTCTTGAGCCTCGAGATACTTCTTGACTTCGTGAAACCAAGGCCGGTCCACTACTTCTTCAGTATTAATCTTGTGATAGTGTGCTGGTTCATCCATCCATTCGATGGTGATCTGGGGAGCCTCGTTATCCCAATTAAGTTTAAACATAGATGACATTTTGGCTAGAGCGTCTGCTAGCTGATTTTCTTCTCGCGGGAAATATTTGAAGGTAATCTTCTCAAAATGCGATAGCAATGTCAAAACATGTTCTTTGTAAGGGATAAGGTTAGGGTGTTTGGTGTCCCATTCCCCTTTGACCTGACTGATGACCAAGGCTGAATCTTTGAATATATCCAATGATTTGATCCCCAGGTCTATGGCAGCTCTGAGACCAAAGATGCACGCTTCGTATTCCGCCATGTTGTTTGTACAATTGAAGCAAAGTCTGGCAGTAAAGGGAGTATGACACCCTTCTGGAGATATGAGTATAGCACCAATACCATTGTCGAGTGCATTAGAGGCTCCGTCAAAGAATAGGGTCCATCGGGATCCTTGTTCAGGTCTGTCATATGGCCTGACTTCTTCACAGTTGTCTAATGTCATGATGTCTTCATCCGAAAATTCTAATTTCATGGACTAGTAGTCTTCTACAGCTTGGTTAGAAAGGTGATCGACTAATACACTCCCCTTTATTGCTTTCTGGGTAGTATAATGTATGTCATATTCTGTCAGAATCATCTGCCATCTCGTTATTCTCCCAGAAAGAGAAGGCTTCTCGAAGATGTATTTACCGGATCCATTTTAGATATCAGTAAGGTAGTATGAGTTAGCATATATTATCTTAGCCGGCGAGCAGCCCATGCCAGAGCGCAGAAAGTTTTCTCGAGCTGTGAATATCTGGTTTCACAGTCATTAAACTTTTTGCTTAGGTAGTAAATAGCATGCTCTTTTCGGCCAGACTCGTCATGCTGCCCCGATACACACCCCTATTGAGTTTTCTAAAACAGTCAGATACATGATCAATGGTCTTCCCTCAACCGGTGGCATCAACACAAGAGGCTCTTATAAGTATTATTTGATTTTGTCAAAAGCAACTTGGCATTCATCATCCCATTTGACTACTTGATCTTTCTTCAATAGTTTGAAGATTGGCTCACAAGTAGCTGTCAGGTGAGAAATGAATCTGGCAATATAGTTCAAACGTCCCAAGAATCCTCTGACTTCCTTTTTAGTACGGGGAGCAGGCATCTCTTGTATTGATTTAACTTTGGCAGGATCTACCTCGATACCTTTGTTGCTGACGATAAAGCCTAAGAGTTTACCAGATCGTACTCCAAATGTGCATTTGTTTGGATTCAACCTCAGCTTGTACTTCTTCAGTCTCTCAAACAGTTTTTATAAGTGATCAAGATGCTCCTCTTCTGTTTGAGATATGGCTATCATATCGTCCATGTAGGCTTCTATTTCGTGATGTATCATGTCGTGAAATAGAGCTACCATGGCACGCTGATAGGTTGCCCCAGCATTCTTCAGTCCGAATGGTATCACCTTGTAGTAGAATGTGCCCCATTGTGTGACAAATGTTGGTTTCTCCATATCCTCAGGCGCCATTTTGATTTGGTTGTAACCTTAGAATCTATCCATGGAAGAAAACACTTTGTGTTGTTCCATATTGTCAACTAGGATATCAATGTGGGGAAGTGGAAAATCATCCTTATGGCTCACCCTATTCAAATCTTTGTAGTCCACACACATTCGTACTTTGCCGTCTTTTTTGGGTAAGAGAACAATGTTGGCAACCCATTGAGGGTAAGAGGTGACAGCCAAGAATCATGTGTTGAATTTCTTCATGACTTCTGCTTTAATCTTTTCTGACATATCAGGCCTCATGCGGCGAACCTTTTGCTTTACTGGCGGATAATCCTCTCTTGTAGGCAGACGATGTACCATAATGTCTGCATCAATTCCCGGCATGTCTTCATATGACCAGGAAAATACTTCAACATAATCGTGTAACAACTGAATCAGGCGCTCCTTGACACTAGGTTCCAGATTGACACCTACCTTGACCTCTTTTTTGTCTTCTTCCGTACCTAGGTTGATTGTATCCAAGGGTTCCTCGTGAGGCTGAATGGTTCTCTCTTCTTGTTGTAGCAGTCTGGCAAGTTCCCCTGGTACTTCACAATCTTCCTCACCTTCGTCTTCGGCTTGGTAGATTAGATTCTCATAGTCACAAAAGTCCATAGTAGTATCGTTACCCATGGGATCCAGAATGGATGTATACCTGCATTGTGAATGTGGGTGTGTGTAAGAGTATAGCTATCTTTGAAAGAAAATAAAATGTAAAATAAAAAGTAATGAGAACAAAAGTTTGTTTGCGAAAACGTCCATGATTCATTGATGTCATATGAAAATGAGATAATAACCCTTACAAATGGACCATTGTGCCTCGGGTAAGACACAAGGTTTTAAGAGTGCAAATTATTTTAATATTACAGATCCAACGAAATGTAAAGATAAATTACTGTGGGATAAAAGTGATCGGGACAAAGTCTCTAGCCTCCCAATTGTTTAGCCCTCCATTAACAGTCGGAAAGATCCAATCCTCCAGGTTGCAATCATCTTCACCATCTTCTACCGCGTTGACTTTATGGTTGTTGATCTTCAGGGGTGGTCCTCCCGCACGGGCACGGCGTACAGCCTTTTGAGTACTTGAAGTGAAACCTAGGCCAAACTTATCAGACTTATATGGGATATCTGGGAGTTTCCCCCAGATAGTGCATCCATCTTCCTATACCATTGCTTTTGTATCCTTCAGATATGACATCCGGAGTGGAGGCCTTGTGATCTTGGGAATCTGAGACACAGCCTTGGTCACTACCACATCTTGGGGGACCTCTTCAAAGTGTTGAAATGGAGTTTCAATGAATTCACCGTCCAATTCCACATATCTGAAGGAATTGAGATGGCTGATCATGTACTTTTCCTCTCCATGGATGGTGATAATATTCCCTTGAACCGGATACTTCAACATCTGGTGCAATGTAGAGGTAAGAGCGCCAGCATTATGGATCCATGGCCGGCCTAGCAAGAAGGAGTATGAAGGGCAGATGTCCATTACATAAAAGGTTGAGTTGAAAGTTTAGGTTCCAATCTTTATGGGGATATCCACTTCCCCGTGTACCATCCTCTTCGAGCCATCAAAAGCCCTCACTACTATGTTGCTTGGCTTTAATGTCAGTCCCTCACAGTCAAGTCTATCAAGAGCTTTTTTCGATAATACATTCAAAGATGAGCATGTGTCTACCAAAACATGGGCCAGAGTTATGCCCCTACATTCAACCGAGACATGTAACGCCTCATTATGCTTTCTTCCCCTCGGCGTCAGATAAGCGTCTGAAAAACCTAAACCATTTTCCGCAGTTAGGCTGGCTACACAGTCTTGAAACTGATCAGCGGATGTCTCTTGAGGTACATGGGCAGTTTTTAAGAACTTTACCAAGGCTTTTGCATGCATCTTGGAACATAGTAATAATGCTAGCATGGAGATTTTATAGGGAGTTTTCCCCAATTGTTCAACTACATCGTAGTCGCTCCTCTTTATAATTTTTAGGATCTCCTTCATTTCTTTCTTGGAAGTCTCGGGGATAGTCAATGACTGGGCCTTCGTCCGGACAAGCTCAACCAAAACATTCTTTCCTCGAGTCTCGGCAGCAGGAGTGTTGGTAGGAATGATATCAGGGGTTGTAACGGCTTCATCAATAAGAGTACTTGCAGAGATAATTATGGGTATGGGAGAAACCTTTGGAGCAGCCACAGGGATAATTACGGGTCCAAAAACTGCTTTTGGGGGAGCAATTTCTGGAGAAAAGATCCTACCATTTCGGGTAATTTTGCTAGTTCTGGAAATATTACTGATGTCGGAGTCTTCTTTCTCGGAATTTATCTCTTCGACGACCGGCCAGTCTTGCTTGATACCATGGTAATAGATGTCCCCTCCATAATTCCACGACACGGTTTTGTCTGACACATATGGGACTGGCCCAGGAATTGTGATTATTAAAGGAGTCGCTTTCGAAACTGATGTAATTCTAATGGGTCTTTTGGTGGAGACCTTAGAAAAATTGGAGGAAATGGTAATTATAGAAACATCTTCAAAAGGAACAGGTGTAACATGAGTCTTTTCGAACAAAATATCTTTGTTATCTATCAGGCGCTGAATGTCTACTTTCAACAAAGGACAGCCAGTTGGTGAGGACAAGCAGAGATGGCAATCTTCATTACAGCCCGGGAATACACTTGCTTTCAACAAGTTCATTTTAACAGTCAGAAGTGGGGTCATAAGTTCATTAACGGAAGTAACAAACAATCCTTCTTCAATGGCATTGGTATTGTGACCATGTCTAGGCATAGGAGCAGAAATTACGTTTGGCTTTTCGGGCGCATCGAACTCAATTTCTTTTGCTTCAATGAGGTCTTGTATTTTGTTTTTCAAGACCCAACAGTTATTAGTATCATGACCAGGACTTTCAGAGTGATATGCGTAACGGGCATTGGGATGATAATGAGGAGATGTTGTATTTGGGTTTTTCGGAACTTCTTTCAAGGTTACCAAGTTGGATCTTAGTAGATGCGGTAATACTTGAGACAGGGTCATGTTAATTCTGGTGAACTGCCTGACTGGCCTTTCCACCCTTGGTTGATTACTTCTTTGTTGATCAGACGTAGGCTTAGGAATCATAATATCCCCCACCATTGGTCGGCGTTCGGCCCTATCTTGGTTTCTTTGCGGATATACAGCGGCCACCTCTTTCTTCCCGATGAAAGGCTTCCTTACAATTGTAGAAGAAGATGTATCTTTCTGAATCTTTCCACTTTTTATGCCAGCTTCTACCCTTTCTCCGGTCAATATTAGTTCAGTAAATCCTGCAGATGAACTTCCGATTAAATGATTGAAGAATGGACTAGATAAGGTGCCTAAGAACATGTCTACCAATTCTCTTTCAGACAGAGGGGGTTGAACTCTTCCAGCCAAATCTCTCTATTTTTGTGCATAGTCCTTGAAACCTTCATTGGAGGCCATGGCCATACTCTGAAGTTGAGTACGGGTAAGCGCCAAATCAGCATTGTATTGATATTTCTTGTAGAAAGTTGCGGCAAGACCTTCCCAATTGTGAATGTTGGCTCTTTCTAGTTGGTAGTACCAGTCAAGCTGAGTTCAAGACAGACTGTCTTGGAAGAAATGTACCCATAAATCTTTGTCAGCGGTATGGGGTTGGATTTTCCTCACATATGATCAGAGATGCATTTTAGGGCATGACACTCTGTCATATTTGGCAAATGTAGGTACTTTGAATTTTTGAGGAATCACAATCCCCGACACTAAACCCAATTCCAAGCTTGGAACCTTTTGGATTTCCATCACGCTCAACCGCTCTTCGAGGTGTCTGTATTTGTCATCAACTGGAGGATACAGTTCCTCAGAGTAGTCTTCTTATTCCTCTTCCTCTTCTGATTCTGACGGGACAACGGTTTCCTTGCCTTTCCCCTCTCCTTCACCGGATGTTGTTGCAAAGTTCAAAGTCCTTCTTGTTTGCTCATGAAATCTTCTCCCCATGTTTAGGACTCCGGTTACCTTCTTTGTTTTCTTTTTCCTCTCTTCAGCCAGCAGAGACTTCAACTCTTCTTTCCCCTTGGCTAGGGTCATGAGCAACTGTTGAAATTGCATATTCTAAGCTTTGAGATGTTTCATTGTTTACTCGAGATCCATCTTACTGAAATAAACAGTAGAGAGATGAAGAGACTTGTTGCAAAAGACCTGCTTATGTTATGATGAATGGTATATGCATAAGCAACGTTTTCAAGGATTTCAAAGATTCAAATTTGTTTTAGACAAAAAGGAAAGACACGTTATGTTAATAAGATAAAGTTTGAGTACATCAATTCCCCTTGGACAAAATAATACAAAAACTCTAAGATAAAAAGGTAGTACGCATCCTCTTTGGTGCAATGTATGCATTCAGGATCCGCTCCTCATGAAGTAGCCTAGTGAGTTCCAAAACCTTCTTCTCGCTTGCGTAGAATTGGGCTTCGTAAGTATCTTGCTCTCCTTTGAGTTGTATCCAATCCCTTTGTAGGTCTTCAAGATATGTGGGCATGTCAGGATGTAGAATAGTGTATGGAACATCTCCCTCTATGATAGGCTCAATGATTACCGGGAGAATGGAGGGGTAAGGCATCATAAGACTCTGAGCGCGAGTTCGTACCCATTTGAGGTAAGGCTCAAGAGGGATGGAATTCTTGTGCCCCAAAGTCTTGCTATCCACTTTGTTTAACATCCTCCAAGCTCGGATAAATCTCTGGCGAAGACCTTGATCATCGTTGTCATAGTCGAATACCAAACCTTGAACCAGCATCTCATGTGGGCCATCCCTTCGGGCATAACCAGACTGTATTAAGGATAAACATGGGTTGTAGGTGATACCTCCCCTAATGCCAAGTAAATGGACATTAGGGAATTCTCCACAACGTTCGACAATGATAACATTCTCTTTGGATCGAGATCACCAATGAATGTCTGAATGTTTGAGTGTCATCAACCTTTGTGACCATCTTGAACCTTGCTCATTCTTTAAGACTGATTGGGGAAGATGAGAAATAAACCATCTTGCCAAGAGAGGAGTGCAACACATGAGGACACCTCTTTTCCTCATTGTGCGAGTGTGAAAAGAGTGTAGGATATCCCCCTAGTAATGTAGGCACCGGGTTGCGTGATATGAAGATTTTGACGGTGTTCACAACTATGAGTTGGTCAGGATTTGGAAACAAAAACATCCCATAGATTAGGAGACCCACAATTTCCTCAAAGGCTTGCAAATCCAAGGAATTCCAACAGCTTTGGTCTTTCTCAAATAGGAACTTTGCTAGGAAACCTTTGACACTACTCCTTGTTTCCCAATGGATTGTGACATCAGATGAGTGCAAGTGTAGAGCTTGAGCAATATCTTCTGGCTTTGGGTCTCTTTCTGTTCCATTAAAGGGTAGTTGATTGAGAATGGGAATCCTCAAGAGTTGGGAGAATTCTTCCAAAGTAGGCACAAGTTGATAGTCGGGGAATATGAAGCAATGGTGTAAAGGATCAAAGAACTGAAATAGCACCTTCATCATGTCCTCATCTGTATTGGAGGTGACCAAGTTGAGTAGACAACCATGACTCTCGGTGAATGGAGAGTTTTCAGGAATCCTTGAATCTAGCTCCTTAAGTTGTGGAAGGATTCTCACAAGGTTGACTTGAATAGTTTTCCTGCGAAGTGAATCCATATCCTTCAAAACAAGAACAAAGATGAATCCCACAAATCCTTGAAATGGTTAGTGGATGTATATGATGTTCATGATCTCCATGATGTTATTTACAAATATGCATATACAAACAAAGCAAACAAGTCCTTAGTTTAGGCTTTCATGGAGTTTTATAGGTAAGTACCCTCTTGAAGTTTAGTTGGCTTAAACCTGTCCTACCAATAGTAACCGGGTTCTAAGGAGCTCAATATCACCGGATTATTTCCTTGGTCATTGTTTCAGCTCAAGCCTCTTTAATGGCGAACGAAATATCCCAAGAAACCAAACCTCAATGAGTGTAGTATCGAGTATCTACCAACTTCGGATTGCACCAAAGCCGGTCATCTCACTACATCCTAAAGGCCAAGTTGGTCAAGTAAAGGTTCTAAAAGTTCATTAGTACTTCATGACATCACTCAGCGGCCCCGTATTCTCTTTGATTAACTCAAAGGCTACCGATACCCACAAATATGTCGCACTAACGTAGCTATTGCTTAGACCATGTCGGTATACCCCGCACAGTTTCCATAACGTATTGTTACTTACCTATATTGTATCCCAAATCCGGGTAGAGGATTCAAACCCAAACAAAGAATCATAATGTAAAGCATACAAGTCAAACAAAGAAAGTAAGTAAATGTGATCTAACCCTAAGGTAACCCCACTTTTAGAATTTTCCCCAGCAGAGTCGCCAATTCTATGATACAGTGGGAGAACTGACTTGGTTGTTTTGCATTTGATTGCAAATGTTGCGGTTATCAAGAGTCGCCACCGACTTTTATTTTATCCAAAAGGAAAGGTGAAAAGGCACAGGAAAGTCCTTTGAGATTATTTCTTGAGTTCGGGGGGTAGATTATGAAAAGGGAAGGTATTAGCACCCTTTTCATCCATGGTTTTCCATGGGCTCTTAGTTACTTGCTAGATCACTTGATTTTGTTTGATATTGTGCTTTGTGTGTTTTTTGAAAGTATTTTGTAAAGAGGTCATCGTTTAGGCAATCTTTGCAATGATTCTCGTTCGTAAGAATGTATACAAAGATGTTGATCTTTTTGAAAATGTTTTCAATGTTTGTAAGATGTTTGTAAATGTGTGTGTTTGTTTTTGAAAATAGCAAGGATATTTGTTTTGAAATGGAGCAAGTAACTAGGAGCAACTTACCTACTAAATGTCTTTCTTGTTCATTTTCTTTTCCTTTGATATTGTTGTCTTACCATTGATTTGGTAAGTAACCCTATTTTTGGATGTTAACGGGACGGGCGTGGGTCATTGTATAGCCATGATTAGCAATGTTGCAAGGTATCTTAGCATTTTTTGAGGGACTAAGATCATTTTGTAAGGCAACTTTGAATAGCGTCATCGAGGGACTATGATCTTCTATTTGTTTGTTTTTGCTAAGATACCTTACATGCGTAATATGGCCATTTTGTACAAGGCAACCAAGTGGAGTAACCCTAGGGGTGCTTGTGTGCAAGTGTGTCACTTTCATGGTTGATTTTGTCTTGATCTAGGATTTTCTATTTGATTGGTTTTATCTTGCCATACAAACCCTAATTACTAGCATATTATGTAAAAGCGATAAATTGCAAAATTAAAAATTACTACACTATTACAACACTTGTGGGAGGGGGTATATAATTTATGAATGGGGATTGCAATAATATAAACCTAATTAATCTATTACAACCAAATTGAATATGTACAAATAATTGAGATAAATAATATACAAGATGAATTAAATATGCAAAGATATGTATATGCAAAGAAGATTTTGTTTGATTTTTTTATATGAAAGAGGTTTTGACCTAAACCTAATAAGATAGAAAAAGAGTAATTATATTAAATTAAACTTAAGTTAAATAAAGAAATTATTTAAGAAAAGATTTTTGGATGAAACCCTAATTCTATTTTAATTAAAAGAAAATAAGTTTCTCTAAGAAAAAAAAAAGTATTTTTGTATTTTTAGTCTTGAAAAATAATATATGGTATTATGAGATATTTTTGGTCTTTTTATATTAAATGATATGTTTAATGGGTGTGAAGAAAAATAAATATTTAACCTAGTTCTAATTTAATTTACAAGTTTATTTAATAAAAATAGATAATATATAACTAAATAAAAATATTTTATGTGAGAAAAATAAAATAAAATAAAATAAGCCAAAATATAAATCTATCATTTTTATATTTTTTATGATTTTTAATATTAAGAAAAATATATTTAAGAAAATAAAATGGGAATAAAATAAATAAATAAAATTATATTGGGTCAGGGGTATCATAAGTAAACAGGGTATGAATGTTAGCAAAAAACATAGGCCCATGAAGCAAGAAGCCCAGCGCTGCAAAGGGACAAAAAATGGAGGGAAAAAATGTGAGAAAATGCAAAAGGCAGCGCGCTGAAGCTCGAACCCGTGACCTCTAGCAATTACGTGCGCTGCCTTACCACTGGGGTGGTTGTATATCCGTTTATATAAACAAAAGCACAAATATATATTAGAAAATGCCTCCTGAAGGCAACTTCATCTTCAACCTTGAGCCATGGCCGGACCACCTGTATCTTCCACATTTCTCCATAAAAATGGAAAGTTCAAACATGAAAATTGTGGTGTTTCTTCCCACGAGTTCAAACATATAACTTATGTAAACTAAAAGTCAAAGATAAAATCTAATTTTACTGGCCCTAATTTGAAACCTAATTTTTGCAGAAATTTCAAATCCAAAATTCTCTATACACAGCTAATATAAATGAAAACTATGAACATGGTTAGCTTTAGAGCAAGGATATCTACATTTTGTTTTCATAAATCAGGATCAAATGATGCTTGTATGAAGATATAGAAGTTTGAGTTTTTACCTCTTGCAGCTGGAATAATGAATGGAGTTTGAGCAAGTTTTGAGAAGGTCTGAGGATCTGTTTAGCTTTCCTGGACCTCCTTGAGTGTATTCCAATCCTTACTTTTACCTGGAAGTCCCTGAATATCTCTACTCAAGTCAACCTGCAATCTTGATATTTGAAAATGGTGGATGGTGATGGAGAAGTTACAGTGAGGGAACAGGGGTCTGGATAGATATGATGTATATTAAGTGTTTGGGTGGTTAAAACTCAATACGCACGAGTGGATTTGGAGATGGCTATGTAAGGTTCAAAACTGTCAAGCTATGGAAGATTCTGAGTTGCAAAGTGTTTGGGAGTGTTTTTGAGTCTTAGCATTCGTGTGTTATGTTGCAATACACTTGTGTATATGTATGGAAAATGTTAGAGATCAAATTCACTCCAGGTTTCTGAGTTCTAGCCATTTGGCTCTATAAATTACTTTTGAAGAAAAGTGAGGAGACAAGTCACAAAGTGTTGTACAAGCATGATCTGAGTTGGTAGAGGAATTATACATGTTGCTTTTGGTTTTAACTTTGCTTGTTTGCATAGAAAATAATTGAGAGGCTCAAGAAGTTGACAAATGCAAAAGTAATGCTTTATCAAAATGGAAATGGCAACTTTGTGCCATAAATGGTAATGTAACTTGGATAAAGGTTCAAGTGTTTGGATTAAAGCTATAGCAGTTGTGTAAACATTTAATTATGGAGTGAGAAACAAGTTTGAGGCCTGCAAAGCAAAGGTTATGCAGCCTAGGCTTGGATTTGAATTTTTGTTCATCATGAAATGGCTTGAAATCAAAGTGATAAATCACCAACTTCATCTCTTTGATTCTCCCTACTCAAGAATGATCTCAAGGATTTATTGGACATTTTGGAAAGCTTGTAATGTACTCTATAACTCATCTTTGAATTTATTTGGAAAATTCCTCTTGGAACCATGTGAAAATTTGCAATGAAGTTAGGTCAAAAATCTGCCTAACTAGGGCAAAATTTCACTAAGTTATTTTAGTTCCTGAGCATGTATTCACAAAATTATATCTTGAGATACAAGCATTTTTAGGAGAAATTGTGTGAACCAAAGTTGTATATTTAATGGAATCTACAACTTTCATGTTGGAAGTTTCCTTTGAATCATCTTGCATCATAGTGAAAATTTGGCTCAAAGTTAAGAAAAAAATAAGAAATTTTCTATACTTAGAAAAATTTCTAAGTTAAGAAATTTCAACTTTTCAAAACAAAATCTTAAATTCTTGATTTCTTGATGAACAAGTTTCACATTTTGACATTTTTTGATGAATTATGATCTTTGGCACTTGATTTTTACCAAAAAGTCAAAGTTTGACTTTTCAATATACAGTTGACTTTTGAATAATTGACTGAAAAATTCATCTGTCAATCCAATGGATTTGTAATGTTTTGAATCATGCTATTAGATCAAAATGATGTAATTGGACTCTTGAGATCATGCCTTAAACCAATTGATCATTTACTAGGTCAAAAATCAGAAATTGCCCCTTCCCAGTCAAAACCCTAATTTTGACCATTTTGCCCTTTTGGAGATTTGAACAAATTTCTTGAGGAATTGTGGTTCAAACTTGATCAAATGATACATATGGGTCCAAAATGTTGATGTGGATCAAAAATTATGAAGTTTGAATGTAAATTGGCCATGGTTGACTTTTTCCCCAATACAATTGATTTTTAGGTCAACTGTCCAATTGACTGATCAAAAGTGTGATTCAAGGCTTGAAACTTGACATGAGTAATCTTAGGGATCCATAATAATCCTTGAAAGTAATATGAAGCATTGATAGTCAAAAAATACTTGTGCAAACTCAAACCCTAATTTTGGTCATCAGTGCATGGGGAGGTGTCTTGAGCTGGTCAAACCCTAATGCAGACTTGAGTCAAAGAGATCTTGTAAGGAAATTCTTGATAAGTGAGAGGGTAAATTTTGGGGTACAACATCAACCAAGACTCTACCCAATGAGGAATGAACTCAAATGGGAATTAACTCCATCCATGTAATGAGTTGGGTAGGAAGGTTGAAGCAAAAATCTTCTACAAGGAATGAGCTCAGTAGGGAATTGAAAGGATATACAATTTCTACTTGAGGTTGTCATTCTATTGGAGAGAGACAATACACACTCTGCAAAGAGGATAGAAAAACATTAATGAATGAAAATGAGTAATGAATCTTAATTTACCTTATGCATAATGTATGAATGATGTATGAATGTTATAATAAAGTGCACGCTGGCAATACAGATATAATACACTAGGGTTAACCAGATAAAAGAAAACTTGGGTATAAACGACACTCGGCTAAATGACATTCAAGATGGAAATTCCATAAGAGAGTAAGCAATCAATTGAGGGAACAACGTCCTACCTCAAGGCTTAATTTCTCTGGGAAAGGAAATGTTGCTTGAGAATAAACAAAGTACAATCCTGTAACAATAATCCACAAAGCTGCAGGGAGATAGCAACGTCCTTTAAGCTTCACTGGGAGGTAATACACGGACTTCACTACGGAAGATGATACCTCATTATTGAGAAGAAAACACAAGGCTTCTCCAATACCGAGAATAGTGATTGCACAAACCCCACTGGAGATGATCAAATAAAATTCATGGGGATATCAACCTTAAAGGGAAACATCACCCTTGGTTTATATGGGAAACTAAGAAGCTACCATCACAGCAAGAAGTCAAAATTATGGGCATTTTAAATCAAACTCAACACAAGGTGAGAGAATACCTAACAGTTGACTGATATCTTAACACTTCTTAGAAAAGATACCACTTTTGACATGTTACTTGGGAAGCACACAGAAGCAACAATGTCATAACGGGAAAGGTAAAATTATGCAGGAGATTATTTATCAAGTCTCAACACGAAGGTAGAAATAATCCAACAATTGAGCAAAAGCTTCATAACTTTACAATCTCTGCTTGATCACAACCTAGCTGGGAAAAGAATCACACTCGGCTGGAGAAATTTTAACCAAGACTTAATTGGGGAACATGGGATCACAAACCTAACACCACATAATAACTTGTAGGAAACCCACTACGTGATTAACAATTGTAGGGGAAGCCATGCATACATCTACGAGAGTAGCCATAGGCGATTCCTTGAATGAAAAGGAGAAAATTTCATGCTTTGGAAATCGTTCATCCTTGGAACAAGTGCTTTTATTCCCTTGATTCACAAAATCGAAGTAAAAATATTTTTGCAATTTTTTTCAAAAACATGTTTCTATTATTTAAGCCTTTTTGTTTCAAAATTTACTATCAATAATAAATTAAAAAAATTTACAAGCAGAATAAAATAAGAATTGCAAAGAATTGGATAAAATCTCAAACTTTATTAATAGAATAGTAGTCTGCGAATGGAGTGACTCCATAGATGATTATAAAGTTTGGAAAACGGTAAATACATGGAAAAGGTACATCGAAATACAATGACCAATATTCCCCCTAACAACTTTGAACTCCTGTGCTTAGGCTTCAGCTGAAAAGGGATGAAAATACAAGGAAGATTGTTGCTTCAACGATCAAGTCTTGTCTGATACAGTTACTTGCCAAGAATCCCTAACTTTTTCCTAGATTGTCCTTGCAGCTTTTCAATCTACCAGGATGATTTATTCTGTTTATGCTTCTAAATTTTGCCTGGACCTCCCTTTTGGGTTTTTAGCCCACCGAGACGCCCATTCTTGCCTAAGCCACCCTTTCAAGTTTTCAACTTAGCAAGTTGTTCTTTTATTTCTTTAGGTGAAATATTTATTAACTGCATAAGCATTCATAGAAAGTGGGAACTCCTTACCATCCTTAGTTTCAAGAATCAATGCACTACTAGAGAAGGCTTTATTGACAACATATGGGCCTTCATAATTAAGAGTTCACTTGCCCCTAGAATCAGCATTAAAAGACATGATCTTTCTGAGCACGAGGTCGTCTTCTCTGAATTCACGAGGTCTGGCCTTCTTATCAAAAAAATTCTCCATTCTTTTCTGATATGATTGACCATGGCACAAGGCAGTCATTATATTTTCTTCAATCAAATTCAGGTGTTCAAACCTATTCTGGACCCATTCAGCCTCTAACAACTTGGTTTCCCTTATCACATGTAAATAAGGAATCTCAACCTCAACAAGGAGCATTGCTTCCATGCCATAAACAAGAGAGAAAGGGGTTGCCCCTGTTGAAGTGCGGGCAGATGTACGATACCCATGCAAAGCAAAAGTAAGCATCCCATGTCAATCCTTATATGTAACAACCATCTTCTGAAAGATCTTCTTAATGTTCTTATTAGTCGCTTCAACAACCCTGTTCATCTTAGGCCTGTAAGGAGAAGAGTTGTCATGAGAAATTTTGAACTCTTCACAAAGCTCTTTCATCATCTTGTTATTCAAATTAGAGCCATTATCACTGATAATCTTGCTCGACACACCATATTGATAGATAATCTGGTTCTTAATAAAATGTACCACAACCTTCTTGGTTACATCAACATAAGAAGTTGCTTTCACCCATTTGGTGAAGTAGTCAATTGCCACTAAGATGAAATAATGTCCATTCGAGGCCTTGGGTTCAGTCATCCCGATCATATAAATACCCCTCATAGATAAATGCCATGGGAAATAAATAACATTGAGAAGAGTTAGAGGCACGTGAATATTGTCAGCATAAATCTGACACTTATGGCACTTCTTCACAAATTTGTAACAGTCAGATTCCATTGTCATCCAATAGTAACCCACCCTAAGCATCTTCTTTGCCATTGAATTTCCATTGGCATGGGTATCAAATTAACCTTCGTGGATCTCATTCATTTAACATGTCTGCTTCATATCATCCACGCATTTGAGCAAGACCATGTTGTAATTCCTTTTGTATAACTCATCTTCATTGAGAAAGAAACTGTTTGCCAACCTTCTCAAGGTCTTCCTATTCTTGTTTGACGCTCAAGTAGGTACTCTTGAGTTTGAAGTAAATTCTTGATATCATAATACCAAGGTTTATCATCTAATGTCACCTCTGTTGTAAACACATAAGTCTACCTATTAAGACACCCGATTATAATCTAAGGTGCTTCATTTGGGAATTTCACCTTGTACATGGAGTATAAATGGCTAAAGCATTTGCCATCTGATTCTTGTCTCGAGGAATATGATAGAATTCAACTTTGGTAAAGGTAAAAACCGTCTCGCATAATCCTTGTAAGGAATCAAGCTAGGGGGACGAGTCTCCCATTCACCTGTAATCTGATTTATCACCAAAGCTGGATCACCATACACTTCAAGAATCTTAATTCTTAAATACATAGCTTCTTCGAGACCCATTTTTGTACCCAAAAATTTTCCCTCTCTTTTCTCAAGACATTTTCTCACAAGGATTTTCAAAAGTTCAAGTTTGCACAAGTACAATTGTATTTTTGATGCCCCATATAGTTTCCATGGATCATATTGGGCATTCAAGCATCAAATCGAAGAAGAGCAAGCTTGCTTTGATTTCCCAATCTTGGACTGGACTTTGCCTCCTTCAATCTTACTTCGATTTCCCAAGCTTCGACTGGACTTTGGCCTCCTTCAAGCTTGCTTCGATTTCTCAAGCTTCGACTGTACTTTGGCCTCCTTCAAGCTTACTTCGATTTCCCAAGCTTCGACTGGACTTTGGCTTCCTTTAAGCTTGCTTCGATTTCACAAAGCTTCGACTGGGCATTAGCTATCTTCATGCTTGCTTTGATTCACGAGGCAAGGGCTTCCCTCATGCTAGCATCCACAAGGCAATGGCTTTCTTCATGCTTGCTTCGATTCCACCTTTAAACCCTTCAACATACAAAGTTTCTACACTATGACACACAACTGGTGGATTCGAAGAACATACAAAAGTCACATTCGAAAAACATGAATTTGGTGGATTCGAAGAACACATATTTGGTGGCCCATTCGAAGAACATGAATTTGGTGGATTCGAAGAACACATATTTGGTGGCCCTTTTGAAGAACATGAATTTGGTGGATTCGAAGAACCTACATTTGGTGGTCCATTTGAAAGACATACCATTGGTCCATTCGAAGGACATAGAATGGGTCTATTCTAAGAACACACAATTGGTGTTTTTTCTTTTGATGAGTCTGGTCGAAGGCTGCGGAACAAAGTCATATATGCTGCCAAGCCCAAGTCTGATGTACTGTTATGAAACAGTCATGCACCAAGCTACCAAAACACTCTAATACTGCTGCAAAGCAGTCCTGCTATGTTGCTCTTAATTTGCACCAAACTAGCATATAAGAACTGCACCTCGAAATCTATGAAAAGAACATACCCAAACTGTTCAAATTTCATTTGTTTTCCCCCCAAAACCCCAACAAAACTCTTCTATAAATAAGATGTTTCACAATACATCTAGGGGTGGCTTTGTAGTCGCTGGAGAGAGGTTTTTTGGCAAGGTAAAGAGAGGAGAGAACATTTAAAACACTCTTAAACCCACACCTTTGTTTCTTTTCTTTCGAATCCAGAACCAAAGAAACACAACACTTCTTTTCTTTTCTTTCGAATCTAGAACCAAAGAAACACAACACTTCTTTTCTTCTATTTCGAATCCAAGCTTTCCTATCCTTTGAACTCAGGTTCCTTCCTTCCTTCGAATTCAAGAATATTCAGGGCAGCAACTCAAAGTTCAAAACACCAACTCCATATTCAAGGTAAGTCTTCCTGATTTTAAACCTTTTCATTTCAAGCATCATTGATAACTTTTTGTTTGTTTTCGTTTCTACCCTTTCGTTTGTCTTCCTTTTTGTTAATTATATGTTAAGAACTAACCTGTATAGACCATAAAACAATGTTTGAGTAAAAAATAACAGCATGGTTCAATACAAAGCCTTAGGCTTCTAACACACTGCTTCACAGTCCCAAGCGAAAGGAAAAGAGGTTGTGTGAATCGAAGGATGCAGGCTTCGATACACACTGCTTCATAGTCCCAAACGAAAGAAAACAAGAAGGGTGTGAATCGAAGGGTGTACGCTTCGATACACACTGACTTGCAGGCCCAAACTAAAAAGAACAAAAGGGGTGTGTGAATCAAAGGACACATGCTTCGAATGTGCTGCATGAATTGAAAGACTTGTTCTTTCTCTCTTTTGCGCTATTTTTTGTCTTTATATTTTCTATATATTTTCTTTCATTTCTATTCAATATGGTTGTAATAATTAGGAAATTTAATGCTTTCCACCCCCCATTTGTAAATTTGTAAACCCCATCCCTAAATGATGTAGTAGCTTAGGATTTTAGTTTCCGTAAATTTACCGCTTTAATGTAAATTATTAGTAATTAGGGTATGTATGGCAAGATAAAATCAACCGTTAGAAAACCCTAATTGCAAAGACAAAAATGCATGCAATCAAACAAACTATTCACACACGTGCACCTCTAGGGTAACCTCGCTTGTTGCCTCAGAAAATAGTCATGTCCCTCAAATATGGGCGTTTTAGCAAAGACCCTCGCTAAAAATATCGTAGTCCCTCGATGTCCCTCGATGTTGCCTTCGGTAAACAATATAGTCCCTTATGAAAATTGCTAAAAATTCTCATAAGTTACCTTCTATGACTATACGATGACCCACGCATGTCCCTTCACATCCAACGATGGGGCTTCTTACCAAATCAATGGTAAGGTAGCAACATCTAAAGGAGGAGGAAAAGAACATAGATCTTTTTAGTAGGTAGGATGCTCGTAGTTACTTGCTCAGAAACTGAAACCATTTCCACACATACACTTTCAAAACATCTTTCAAAAATAAACATCGCTTTGAACTATTTTCAAAACCAACACTTTGTATGAATTCTTATAGAGACAAGAATCATTAAAAAGTTAGCCGCAACAAAGGCATTTTGCAAAATATTTTCAAACTTGCACCCATCACAAAAACCTTTTCAAACAAAGCAAATTTTCAAGTGATCTAGCATGCAATTAAGAGCCTGTAGATAACTACGGATGAAAAGGGTGCTAACACCTTCCCTTTTCATAACCTACCCCTCGAACTCAAGAAAACGTATCGAAAGGTCTTTCCTGTTCTTTTCTCCCTTTCCTTATTGGATAAAATAAAAGTCGGTGGCGACTCTTGCTATCTGCAACAATTGCGATCAAACGCAAAACAACCAAGTCAGTTCTCCCACCGTATTATAGAACTGGCGACTCTGCTGGGGATATAAAACTTAAAAGTGGGGTTACCTTAGGGTTAGATCACCTTTAAATTGCTTTCCTTGTTTGACTTGTTTCTTTACATTTTCTGGGTCATTGTTTGGGTTTGTTTTGATCCTCTACCTGGATCTGGGGCACCTTTTAGGTAAGTAGCAATAGATTGTGGAAACTGTACGGCGTAGACCGATATGGTTGAAACAATGGCTACGTTAGTGTGATGCATTTGTTGGTAATAGTATCCCTTATTTTGAATCGAGGAGAATACGGGGCTGTTGAGCGGTGTCATGAAGCACTAACTGACCGTAGAACCTTAATTGAACAACTTGGCCATTAGGAAGTAGTGAGATAGCTTACTTTGGTGTAAAGCTGAAGATTGGTTGATTCTCGATACTACACTCATTGAGATCGGACTTTTGGGATATTTCAGCCACAAGAAAAGATTGATTGTGCTGAGACAATGCCTAAAAGAAAGTTCAGTGATATTGAGATCCCTTAGAACATGATTACTTTCTAGGACAGGTTAAGCCAACTAAAATTCAAGAGGGTACTTACCTATGACTCCATGCAAGCCTGAACCTAAGGAATTGTGTGCTTTGTTTGTATATGATTATTTGTACATAAAGACTTGTTTGCTTTGTTCACTTGTACATAACGTCATGACATCATACCATAGCATTTTCAATAACCATTTCAAGGATCTCAAAGGGCATGTGATGCAGGGTTATGTTAAACCAGACGTCTATCAAGGGGCAAGAGGATTTATTTTCCTCTAACCAAATGTTGTCAAAGACCAAAGCATAGTAACTTAAGTCAAGGGCTATGACCCACTTGACATGGTGAGCTTGATTCTCGTGGAAGGACATCCAATGATACGAAGTTCTCCAATCAAAGTTGTGATCAAAGTTCAGCTTCAAACATCTTATTGTGTTTACCCCGCGAGATCCTTGAAAACATTGCATCCACATACCATGCATCATATCATGACAGGTTTTCCTCACACGGGTCTCTCATTTGCTTACTGTTTATTTCAGTAGAGATGGCTCTAGAACAAACTATCAAGGATCTTCAGACACAAAATGCTCAGCTTCAAGAAATGTTCTTAAACCTATCCAAGGGGCAAGAAGAAGTGAAAGCACTCCTCACTAAGGGCATGACCGAGTAGAATCCTGAGGACAACGAGAATGACCAGTTGGAACGGTTACAAAACTGAGA
Organism: Vicia faba; assembly: GCA_948472305.1. Lineage (NCBI taxonomy): Eukaryota > Viridiplantae > Streptophyta > Magnoliopsida > Fabales > Fabaceae > Vicia > Vicia faba. Next base: position 887,161,483 of record OX451736.1, read on the forward strand.
TAGCCACAAAGAAAATCCAGATGATGGGACAGATGGTGGGTCAGATGGATCTTATCCAAAACTTGGCTCGGGGATAAGAAGAGCTGAGAGCCCTCGTCAACAAGCTTCATCATGACGGATGCAACCGTATGAAACAAATAGTCGAGGCTGGGGATTAAGTCATTGATCATCCCCCTAAGAGACAAGAAGTTGGCTTGGTGGAGAGTATACCTTTCAAAATTGTTGCTACGTCACGAGTTCAACAACGACCTCGCCAACACCAGCGGGGAAATCAACGAAGGCAAGACGAGCCCGAGAGACAGTTTACCAAAATCAACATGCCACTGTCTCAAGCATTGTAACACATGTTGGGGATGAATTTGATTACGTTGATAGGACCTCATCCAAACCCCAAAACTTCTTCTCCTAACTAAAATCCCAATGCAAGATGTGTCTATCATTCCGGCAGTCCTGGGCATGATACTAATGATTGTTGGGCGCTGAAATACAAGATTCAAAATATGATTGACGCCAAGGAGATTGAATTCAGCCCTCCTGAAGCTCCCAATGTGATCACTACTCCCATGCCAAATCATTGAGAGCGTCTGGTTCATTTTAATTTTCAATTGTAATTTCTTTTCTTTGTTCAAACACTTATCTTTATGTCAGACTTTGGTTACTTTCATTAATGCATTGCATATGTTTGTCTTGAATTAATCCATTCGTCTTCACTATATTTAAACTGTGTTTTTATTCCCTATTTTTTGTGATATTCAACTCTTGTTAAAAGTTGCAAGCCTTTAGAGGGAGGATGACGAAGCTAATACCATAATCTCATACAGTATGCTTTTGGATAGACCTTACCGGTGATGTACAAACGTTGTTTCAAATTCCTAAACACTGGAGTTATAAGGAAGATAATCCCTAGTCAGCCTCTTTGAGCCTAAGAAGTAGGAGTTTTATTTTTCACACAAATTGAAACCTTTAATCAAAACATGGGGCAGGGTAGTTTCTCAGTTAATTCAAATGCGTGTTCAGCCGCAAGCTTTCACTTCATACACAAACATCCTTCCGAATCAAAAGACGGTGATGGTTCCCCGTGAAATAGGCAGTCATTGTCTCTCAAAAAGAATAGCCCACTAGGTCAAAACCTATGAAGGAGACTTAAGAAGAAAAAAAGCGGGGGCATCTCGCTGGCTGTAATCTCAAAACAAGAATAGTCAGGTAAAAAATAGGGACAATAAATCAAAAAAGGAGGTCGCTACAAATCCTCGACAAACATGAAAAATGTTGCAACAATGACTGCCTTCACGAATAAACTTTCAGTAGCCGAACCATCACCAAAACGTCATTCCAGACTCAATTGGAGTTCAAAATGCACAATTAATTAAGTATAGGGCTGGAGAACATCATGATGAACAGTGGGTACAAATAAAATTTGAGCCTTATCCTTTGTTTCTTAAACCGTGAACTAGGCCATGTTACAACCCCTTTAAAAGTCCTAATTGAAGCATGGGTTAGTTCGAAAGCATACTATTACAAAAGGTATCCTGACTCCATTAAGACTTACTGCAAATCCTGAGTTGAATTTATATTCTTACAAAACTCTTTATTTGGTAAAACTGCATTCTCAAAACTTCAAGACAAGCATAAACTTTGCATTTTTTTAATACCGTTGTTTGCATATGGATAATTGTTTGACAGCGGAGAAATTCACACGGCAAATATCCAATGAACGAAAATTCTCTCAAAGAACATAATCATGTCAAATGGAAAAACACTTCAAGTGATAAACCTTCTGTAATAAAGGGGCACGGCATGATCATTGTCCAACACACCGGGGGCAGTCAAGTCAAGATTCCAAGAAATCCCTCATAGTCAGGGGCAGGTCTATATCTGAATCACTTGGGGAATTGAACATGAATTCCAGCAAAGGGTCACGTACGGCCAAGCACACATTGTCTGGTAGCACTACAACACTTACTACTATCCCCAGTAGAGTCATGGATATCCCCACAAAGTTGGATCCATGCAATCACCAACCAGAGTTTCAACCTCCGGAAAACCTCTCCCCGACTGAATTGGTCTTAAGAGGAAGAAAACACTTCCCCAGTAGATTATCAAATGGGTTTATTTCTCCAGCAAACTACAAATCCTCCAGACCGATACAAATCAACAGACAAAACCCTTTAATTCCCGGTAGAGTCATCGATATCCCCAATGGAGTTTTTACTATCCCCAAAAGTTACTAAAACCTAGACCCGACCAGATAATAGTTTAACTTCTTCAAATCACTAACAAAACTCCTCTTTCCCAGCAAAGTTTGCCACTATCCCCAGTGAGTTGTTGCAAAGCCTGGAAGCCGACCAGCTAATAGTTAACTTCTTTATCCCCAACAAGTTGTTAGCTTTCATTCTCTCTAATCAAGAGATACCTCCTCAGTAGAGCAACGGACAACTAAAACTCCTTAACTCCTTCCCCAAGCAGAAATCAACACTCTCCACAAAGATTTCTCAAGCCAAAATTAACGTCCTCAAACAACAAAATAGGAATCCCCAGTGGAAACATTCTAAACAAAGTTTGAAGATGTGCATATTCTTCATCCCCAACAGCATTCTGGGATTTAACTTCCCAAAGCTCCCCAACACTTGTCAAAGATTTATTTTCTGAAGCAAAGATACATTTCAACAAATATTTCACATTCATACATCTAATACATACATGATAAATGCATACAGCATAATCTCATTTATTTTGAGAACATCATCAAGCCATGCATACATCTGCATGCAACTAACCCTCTTCCTTGTAGGGAAAAGTTAATCAACAAAAGTCCTCTTTGGCAAATACCACAACCATTTCTCAATAGCTCAGAGATTAATTCCTGAAACAAGCCAGGGTAACTATCTCTACGACCAACAAAAAGCAAGTTCCAGATTAATACCTGAAACAAGACAGGATAACTATTTGTGAGCGACTAATTATAGATTAATACCTAAAGCAAGACAGCACAACTATCTACATGAGAAGATTAAAGATTAACCCCAAACAAGTCGGGGAAACTATCTTTCTTTCTCAAATAGGTCAGAGATTAATTCCTGAAACAAGCCAGGGCAACTATCTACACGACCAGCTGAAGAAATATTACACGGATTCCTTCCCATCCTGAGATGAAGTTTCACACGGGCTCATTATAAAGCAATCCTACACAGGTTCCTTCTCATACATTTTTCAGAAACAGTTCAGATATGATCCAGATACGGATGTCATTCTGACACTTGTTCCAGATTCACTCTAGAAACAGTTCAGATACAACCCAGAGACGAATGTCATTCTGATACTTATTCCATACTTTCTCTAGAAATGGTTCAGATACGATCTAGAGACAGATGTCATTCTGATACTTATTCCATATTTTCTCCTAGAAACGGTTCAGATACGATCCAGATATGGATGACATTCTGTTACTTATTCTGGAAACAGTTCAGATATGATCCAGATATGGATGTCATTCTGACACTTATTCCATATTCACTTTAGAAATGGTTCAGATACGATCCAGAGACAGATGTCATTCTCATACTTACTCCATACTTTCTCTAGAAACGGTTTAGATACGATCCAGAGACGGATGTCATTCTGATACTTATTCAAGATTTTCTCCTAGAAACGGTTCAGATATGATCCAGAGATGGATGTCATTCTGATACTTATTCCAGATTTTCCCTAGAAATGGTTCAGATACGATCCAGATACGAATTTCATTCTGATACTTATTCCAGATTTTCTCCTAGAAACAGTTCATATACGATCCAGATATGGATGACATTCTGTTACTTATTCTAGAAACGGTTCAGATACGATCCAGATACGGAGGACATTTTGTTACTTATTCCAGAAACGATTCAGATACGATCCATATACGGATGTCATTCTGACACTTATTCCAGATTCACTCTAGAAATGGTTCAGATATGATCCAGAGACGGGTGTTATTCTGATACTTATTCCAGATTTTCTCTTAGAAACGGTTTAGATACGATCCAGAGACGGATGTCATTCTGATACTTATTCCAGACTTTCCCTAGAAACGGTTCAGATATGATCCAGATACGGATGTTATTCTGATACTTATTCCAGACTTTCCCTAGAAACGATTCAGATACAATCCAGATACGGATGTCATTCTGATACTTATTCAAGATTTTCTCCTAGAAATGGTTCAGATACGATCTAGAGAGGAATGTCATTCTGACACTTATTCAATATTCTCTTCTAGATACAATCCAGATACGATCCAAAGACGGATGACATTATGACACTTATTCCAGATTCTCTTTCAAATGCAGTTCAGATACGATCCAGAGACGGATGTCATTCTGACACTCATTCAATATATCTTTCAAATACAGTTCAGATACGGTCCAAATACGGATGTCATTATGACACTCATTCAATACATCTTTCAAAAGTGGTTCAGATACGATCCAAATATGGATGTCATTCTGACACTCATTCAGTACATCTTTCAGATACGATCCGGTTATGGATATTATTCTGATACTCATCCCACTACATCTTCCAACTCAGATCAAATTGGCCAAAGATTTATTCTGATACTTCTTCCAATTTCTACCAACAATCAGCTTTAGATGTCATCTTCAAGCCCATTCCCTACACAATCAACCACCACATCATCAAGTGCAAATTTCTGGGAACTCTAGTGTTCAATCATCTTCCACCTTCAAGTCACGAATGGAGGACACACCAATCTAACTCTTCAGATTTAAGAAGATTGAACAGGGGCAGCTGTTGTACCCCAAAATTTTCCCTCTCTTTTCTCAAGACATTTTCTCATAAGGATTTTCAAAAGTTCAAGTTTGCACAAGTACAATTGGATTTTTGATGCCCCATATAGTTTCCATGGATCATATTTGGATTTCAAGCATCAAATCAAAGAAGATCAACCTTGCTTCGATTTCCCAAGCTTTGACTGGACTTTGGCCTCCTTCAAGCTTACTTAGATTTCCCAAGCTTCGATTGGACTTTGGCCTCCTTCAAGCTTGCTTTAATTTCCTAAGCTTTGACTGGACTTTGGCCTCATTCAAGCTTGCTTCGATTTCCCAAGCTTTGACTAGACTTTGGATGCCTTCAAGCTTGCTTCAATTTCACAAAGCTTCGACTGGGCATTGGCTATATTCATGCTTGCTTCGATTCACGATGCAAGGGATTCCTTCATGATAGCATCCACAAGGCAATGGCTTCCCTCATGCTAGTATCCACAAGGAAATGGCTTCCTTCATGCTTTATTCATGCTTGTTTCGATCCACAAGTCAATGGATTCCTTCATGCTTACTTCGTGCTTGTTTCGATCCACAAGGCAAGGGCTTCCTTCATGCTAGCATCCACAAGGCAAGGGCTTCCCTCATTCTAGCATCCACAAGGCAATGGCTTCCTTCATGCTTGCTTCGATTACACCTTTAAACCCTTTAACATACATAGTTTCTACACTTTGGCACACAACTGGTGGATTCGAAGAACATACAAAAGGCCCATTCGAAGAACATGAATTTGGTGGATTCAAAGAACACATATTTGGTGGCCCATTCGAAGAACATGAATTTGGTGGATTCGAAGAACCTACATTTTGTGGTCCATTCGAAGGACATACCATAAGTCCATTCGAAGGACATACAATGGGTTCATTCGAAGAACACACAATTAGTGTTTTTCCTTTTGATGAGTCTGGTTGAAGGTTGCTGAACAAAGTCCTATATGATGCCAAGCACAAGTCTGTTGTGCTGCTATGAAACAGTCATGCACCAAGCTGCCATAACACTCCAAAACTGCTGCAAAGCAGTCCTGCTATGTTGCTCTTAATTTGCACCAAACTAGCATATAAGAGCTGCACCTCGAAAGCTATGAAAATAATATACCCAAACTGTTCAAATTTCATCTGCTCAAATAAGATGTTTCACAACACATCTAGGGGTGGCTTTTTAGTGGCTGAAGAGAGGTTTTTTGGCAAGGAAAAGAGAGGAGAGAACATTTAAAACACTCTTAAACCCAGAACCAAAAAACCCACACCTTTGTTTCTTTTCTTTCGAATCTAGAACCAAAGAAACACAACACTTCTTTTCTTTTCTTTTGAATCCAGAACCAAAGAAACACAACACTTCTTTTCTTCTCTTTTTAATCTAAGCTTTCCTATCCTTCGAACTCAGGTTCCTCCCTTCCTTCAAATTTAAGAATATTCAAGGCAGAAACTCAAAGTTCAAAACACCAACTCCAGATTCAAGGTAAGTCTTCCTGACTTTAAACCTTTTCGTTTCAAGCATCACTGATAACTTTTGTTTGTTTTCGTTTCTACCCTTTCGTTTTTCTTCCTTTTTGTTAATTATATGTTAAGAACTAACCTGTATAGACCATAAAACAATGTTTGATTAAAAAATAATAGCATGGTTTGATACAAAGCCTTAGGCTTCTAACACACTGCTTCACAGTCCCAAACGAAAGGAAAAGAGGTTGTGTAAATTGAAGGGTGCAGGATTCAATACACACTGCTTCGTAGTCCCAAACGAAAGAAAACAAAAAGGGTGTGAATCGAAGGGTGTATGCTTCGATACACACTGACTTGCAGGCCCAAACAAAAGAGAACAAAAGGGGTGTGTGAATCGAAGGACGCGTGCTTCAAACATGCTGCATGAATCGAAAGACTTGTTCTTTCTCTATTTTGTGCTATTTTTTGTCTTTATATTTTCTATATATTTTATTTCATTGCTATTTAATATGGTTGTAATAATTAGGACTTTTATTGCTTTCCACCCCCCATTTGTAAATTTGTAAACCCCATCCCCAAATGATGTAATATCTTAGGATTTTAATTTTCACAATTTACCGCTTTAATATAAATTGTTAGTAAGTAGGGTATGTATGGCAAGATAAAATCAACCGTTAGAAAACCCTAATTTCAAAGACAAAAATGCATGCAATCAAACACATTATTCACACACGTGCACCTCTAGGGTAACCTCGCTTGTTGCCTCGGAAAATAGTCATGTCCCTCGAATATGGGCGTTTTAGCAAAGACCCTCGATAAAAATATCGTAGTCCCTCGATGTTGCCTTCGGTAAACGATCTAGTCCCTTACAAAAATTGCTAAAACGTCTCATAAGTTGCCTTATATGACTATACGATGACCCACGTATGTCCCTTCACATCCAACGATGGGGCTTCTTACCAAATCAATGGTAAGGTAGCAACATCTAAAGGAGGAGGAAAAGAACATAGACCTTTTGAGTAGGTAGGACGCTCGTACTTGCTTGCTCGCAAACTAAAACCATTTCCACACATACACTTTTAAAACATCTTTCAAAAACAAACATCCCTTTGAACTATTTTCAAAACCAACACTTTGTATGCATTCTTATAGAGATGAGAATCATTACAAAGTTAGCCGCAACAAAGGCATTTTGAAAAATATTTTCAAACTTTCACCCATCACAAAAACCTTTTCAAACAAATCAAGTTTTCAAGTGATCTAGCAAGCAATTAAGAGCCCGTAGATAACTACGGATGAAAAGGGTGCTAACACCTTCCCTTTTCATAACCTACCCCCCGAACTCAAGAAAACATCTCGAAAGGTCTTTCCTGTTCTTTTCTCCCTTTCCTTATTGGATAAAAGAAAAGTCGGTGGTGACTCCTGCGATCTGCAACAATTGCGATCAAACACAAAACAACCAAGTCAGTTCTCCCACCATATTACACCATTAATAGATGCTTCATACTCCTCCATGTTATTGGTATAATTAAACATCAACCTTGTAGTGAAAGGGATGTGGAAACCATGGGGAGTGATAATCACAACACCAATTTCTTTACCATAAGCATTCACAACTCTATCAAATACCAAACTCCATCGAGATTCAGGATCTGGACCTTCTTCAGCCAAAGGTTCATCAAAATCTTTAACTTCCAAGTACATCACATCCTCATCAGGGAAATCAAACTTGACAGATTAATAATCATCAATCGGTTGGTGAGCAAGGTACTCTACTAACACACTACCTTTAATATCCTTTTGAGTATGGTATTCAATATAATATTCAAACAATAACATCTATCGTTGGGCAATCCTTCTAGTAAGAGCGGGATTTTAAAATATATACTTTATTGCATCCATTTTGGATATCAACCTAGTATGATTCAGCATATACTGTCGTAGATGTTTCACAGCCCAGGACAAAACACAACATGTTTTTTCCAACAAAGAATACAGTAACTCACAGTCAGTGAACTTCTTTCTCATGTAATAAATGGCATACTCCTTTCTTCTTGTTTCATCTTGTTGTCCCAAAATAAAACCCATGGAATTATCCAACATAGCCAGATATGTAATCAGTGGTCTTCCTTCAACAAGAGGGAGCAGGATAGGAGGTTAGAGAAGATACTCTTTGATACTATCAAAAGCCTTCTGAAAATCATCCGTCCAACACAACCTTGATCTTTCTTTAGAAGCTTGAAGATCGGTTCATAAGTGGCAGTCATGTGAGAAATAAACCTGGAGATGCAATTCATACGTCCAAGGAAGCCTCTGACTTGCTTTTCAGTTCTTGGTGTAGGCATCTCTTGAATTGCACTAACCTTATCATAATCAAACGCAATACCTCTATGGCTAACAATTAAGCCTAACAACTTTCTAGAACAGACACCAAAAGTACACTTATTTGGATTCAAGCGGAGACAATACTTCCTCAAATGCTGAAACAATTTCAATAAGTCTTCTAAATGACCTTCCTCGGTCTGAGATTTGGTGATCATATCATTAACATATACCTCGATCTCTTTATGCATCAAATCATGGAATAAGGTTGTCATATCCCTTTGTTATGTTACACCAGTGTTCTTCAACCCGAAGGGCATCACTCTATAACAGAATGTTCCCCAGGGTGTGATAAACGTTGTTTTTTCCATGTCCTCAAGAGCCATCATAACTTGATTATATCTGGAAAATCCTTCCATGAAGAAGAAAGCTTTGAATTTTGATGTGCTATCTACCAATATATAAATATGTGGAAGAGGGAAATCATCTTTCAGACTAGCCTTGTTCAGGTCTCTTTAATCAACGCACATGCAGACTTTTTCGTCTTTCTTTGGAATGGGGACAATGTTGGCGACCCATTAAGGATAAACTGGCATCACAAGAAATCCTACATCAATCTGCTTCAAGACCTCCTGTTTAATCTTAGTTGTCATGTAAGGGTGAGTCTTTCTTAACTTCTGCTTGATATGCGGGCATTTTAGCTTTAACGACAAATGATGCTCTACAATATCGGTATCTTACCCATGCATGTCTTGATAGGACCAAGAAAAGATGTCAACATATTCCTTCAACAAATCAATTAGCCTTCTCCTCAAATCGGGGTGAAGTAGTGCCCCAATATTGACTTCCTTATGATTTTCTTCAGAACTCAAATTAATCGTCTCCAACAACTATTTGTACGACTGAATGGTATTATCCTCACGCTCAAGCAACCGAGATACCACTTTAGGGATTTCAACAAACTCCTCTTCTTCAGCTCCATACACAGGATATTCAAATTTGGCAGAGGGTGTAGGGTCATTGTTTTCAATGGGTTTTTTAATTAATCTGCACATATGATTATTCTTGATTTTAGAAATAGATAAATGCAATAAGTGATTATGAAAATTTATTTAGAATTATTATTTATTTTGAAAAGTTTTTTGTATGATTACCATTTTCCAAAAAAAAATCAGAATATAAGAACACAATTGGATAACAAAAGTGACTTTTATTAATGATCTTAAAATTCAAAACAAAAGACAATCCCAAACAATATCACCTTCACCTTGGGCAGAGTGAAAGGTTTTTGAAAAACAACAACCAAAAAGATTACTTCAAAATGTGAATGCAGCTGGGAACATCAACAGAGATCCAATTTTGAACTCTCTTTCCATGCATCACAAAATTCGGTATTTCCCGCTCTGGTTCATCTTCAATGATAGCATGGATCTTTGGAGGAGTCTGATGGATGTAACCCCCACTGCAGAAGATATCTTGATATGGTGGAAGACAGACTTCGACTTCACCACTTCATTCTTTCTTTTCTGATGAGATAAATCTAGACCAGCTCTATTCTTGTTTTCTGGCAGATCAATGACCTGGCCCCAAACACTGCTCGGACCTTTCTGAACCACCTGTTGTGTATCTTTGAACGAGGTAATATAATCTTCACTCTTCTTTATTTTATCAATGGATAAGGCTTGGAACTGAGTTATGATAACATCCTCATATGCTTCTACAACACTAAAAGAACACAAATGTGATACCAACAAAGCATGTTCACCATTCATAATCACTATCTTGCCTTCCCTGACAAATTTCAATTTCTGGTGTAAGGTAGACATAATAGTTCCTGCATCGTGGATCCAAAGACGACCCAGTAAATAGCTATAGGCTGGAAAGATATCCATGACCTGAAAAGTGATCTGAAACATATGTGGTCATATCCATATTGCCAAATCCACTTCCCCGATGATATATTTCTTTGAACCATCGAAAGCTTTCACTATAATACCACAATAGCGCATAGGATTTCCTTGATAAGCGAGCTTCAATAGAGTACTCTTTGGTATCACATTCAAGGAGGGGCCATTATCTATCAGCATATTAGATAAAGCGTCATTTTTGCAGTTCAGGGATATGTGCAATTCCATATTGTGATTCTTCCTTCATCAGGCAATTTGTCATCACAAAAGCTAAGATTATTACAAGCCGTAATGTTTCCCATAACACCATTAAATTGGTCAATAGTCACATCTTGTTCAACGAAGGCTTGGTCCAATGCCCTCATAAAAGATTCTTGATGAGCCGTAGAATTCATTAATAAAGCCAGGATAGAAATTTTGGATGGAGTTTGTAATAGTTAATCAACAATTTTATAGTCACTCATCTTTATGATTTTTAACAGATAATCAGCATCCTTTTCCCAAGTAGCTCCACTAGTATTCCCTTCTATATTCTTGGTGTTGTACCCCAAAAATTTTCCTCTCATTTATCAAGTATTTTCTCACAAGATCTCCTTTGGTTCAAGATTGCACAAGGATTGATCATTTCAAGACACCTCCTTAAGCATTGATGACTGAAAATTAGGGTTTGAGATTGCACAAGGACAAATGAACTTTTAGTGTCTCATATGAATTTCATGGATCATTTTGGACTCTCAAGATTGCTCATGTCAATTTTCAAGTCTTGGATCACATTTTTGGTCAGTCAAATTGATCAGTTGACCTAAAAATCAGTTGTATTGGGGAAAAGGTTAACTTTGGTCAATTTATAGTCAAACTTCATAATTTTTTATCCGTCTCAACATTATGAACTCGTATATGTCATTTGATCAAGTTTGTATCACAATTCCTCAAGAAATGTGATCAGATCATCAAAAGGGCAAAATGGTCAAAATTAGGGTTTTGATTGAGAAAGGGCAATTTCTGATTTTTGACCTAGCAAATGGTTAATTGGTTTGAGACATGATATCAAGGTTTCAAATGCATCATTTTTACCTAATGATATGACTCAAAACTTCCCTCAAGATCAATTGATTGATAGTTGATTTTCAGTCAACTGATCAAAAGTCAATTGTATACTAAAAAGTCAAACTTTGACTTTTTGGTCAAAATCAAGTGTCAAAGATCATAATTCATCAAAACATGTCAAAAATGAAATTTGTTCATCAATAAATCAAAAATTCAAGATTTCATTTTGAAAAGTCAAAGTTTCCAAACTTAGAAATTTTTCTAAATGTTGAAAACTTCATATTTTTTCACAACTTTGAGCCAACTTTTCATCATGATGCAAGATGATTCAAAGGAAACTTTCAACATGAAAGTTGTATATCTCAATGAGATCTAAAACATTTCTTAAGACAACTCCTCCTAGAAATGCTTAGATTTCAAGTTATTAATCCATGAAATCATGTTCATGAAACTAAAACACTTAGTGAAATTTTGAGCATTTTGGTCAGGATTTTGACCTAACTTCTGGGCCAAGTTTCACATGGTTCCAATTGGATTTTGCAAAAGTGATTCAAATAATGGTTTTATATCACATTATAAGCTTTCCAAAATATTCAATAAATCCTTGATATCATTCTTGAGCAAGGAGAATCGAAGGCAAGAAGTTAGGGTTTCAAGTTATTTTACAAGGCAGAATTTGTTATGCACAATGGACCAAATCACATAGCCATGCTGCATAATCTCAATTTCAAGGTTTCTAACTTGCAATTCACTCCTTAATTAAATGTTTACACAACTTATAGAATCATTATCCAAGCATTTGAGCCATTATCCAAGTTGTATTTCCATTTTGGGGAGAAAGTTCACACTTCCATTTTGGAAAAGTGGCTTTAATCACAAGTCCACTCTCCTTGAGCATTAAACTTGTTCTTTCTGCACACACAAACCCTATAAACCAAAATCAAGCATGTCTAAAGTACTAACTAATCTATGCAGCCCTGTACCATGCCTTGGAACAAGATATTTCAACATTGCTTCAAAAACAAGAAAGATGCTACAACTTGAGATTTCAAATTCTGGCTTGTTGTAACATACAAGGTCTCTTGCCTATAAATATACAAGTCATTTTCAAGCTTCCACACGCATACATAAGCCCTCAAACTCCCTAAAACTCATAATCACACACAAAAACTCCATTGTTGCACAATCTGACCAAAAACTTGAAACTTACATCTCCCTCGTGCGTTTCCAAGCCTTTTGGTTCCTAAAGTTTCTAAACATCAAATACAAACCATCCAAAGTCCTTTTGCCCAACTGTAACACCTTCATCATCAAGTTCCATTTTCAAAAACAGGGGTATGTAACTTGACTTCTACAGAATTCCTCAGCCACTTTCAGCTCAAGCCAAACATCACATTAGCTTCCTGGGAACTTGAGGAAGCTAACCCAATTACTAGAACTCATTGAAAGTTGTTCAAACTCAAATAACGACCTCCATTTGCAAGGTGAGTTTTCTGATTTTTGAACTCCTCATATAGGCATTGTTAAGCTTTCACTTTCAAAGATAAAATGTAGACCTCGTTGCCACGAAGTTGTACATATCCATAGTTTGCATTTATATGGCTTGAGCTTAGAGAATTTTGGAGTTGAAGTTTCTGAAATTTTTAGGTTTCAGATTAGGGCCAATAAAATTCATGTTTGTCTTTGATCTATAGTTTTAATGTTTTACATTTCTGAAATCGTGAGGAAATTTGCCACAAGATTCATATTTACACTTTTGCAAATGGATGAGAAATGAATAAGATGCAGGTGGTCTGGCTAGGCACGAGGTTGAAGATGAAGTTGTCTTCAGGAAGCAGTTTGTAATATATATTTATGGTTTTATATAAGTAAATGGATGTATAGCCACCCCAGGGGTAGAAGCGCACGCCTTTCACCTTTAGGACCTGGGTTCGAGCCCCAGCGTCCATCTTGTCATTTTTTCTTTCGTTTTTTGTTTCTTTTTGTTTTGCAGCCAACGCGTTTGGGCTCTCATCCTTGGGCTTGGACATTGTTGTTGCCTTTAACCCCCCCTGTTTTCTTATAACACACAACCCATCTCTTTTTTTTTCTTATTATTATTTTTATTTTTTCTGTTTACAAAAACAATAATGGGCCAACTTCAAAACTGTTTTTCTAACAAACCTCCCAAATTCAACTTTAACCCCCCTGACTTTTTTTATTTTATTTTATATTTTATTTTTATTATTATTAATATTATTATTATTATTATTATTATTATTATTATTATTATTATTATTATTATTATTATTATTATTATTTTCATCAATAAAAATCCAAAAATATTTTATTCATTTACATCTAATATTACTTATGTTTTTTTTTAAACTAAAACCCCTAAAATAAACTTGCTTGTTTAATTAAATTAATTTCCTTTTTTAATTAATTTAGGTCAACTTCTTCTTAGTTTAATTAATATATTTTCCTTAATTAATTAAATCAAAAATCCTTTCCTCTTAACAAAAATACAAAACTAAATCAATTTCTTTTTCCTTTATACTTGTATACCATTTTCATTTCAAATTCTTGTACATTATTCAATATGGTTGTAACAGTTAATTAGATTTAATTTTCTTGCAAAATACCCATTTGTAAATTTGTATACCCCCTCCCCTAATGATGTAATAGTTTAATTTTTTTATTTTCTGCAATTTAACGCTTTATATAAATGCTAGTAATTAGGATTTGTATGGAAAGATAAAATCAATGCTTAGAAAACCCTAATACAAGACAAATCAAGCATGAAAAAGATACACTTGCACACTTTGCACCTCTAGGGTTAACTCCACTTGTTGCCTTGAGAAATAAATGGTCATAATACGCATGTAAGATGTCTTAGCAAAAACAAACAAAAATACAAGATCATAGTCCCTCGATGACGCTCCGAAATTGCCTTACAAATGATCTTAGTCCCTCAAAGAAAATGCTAAGATATCTTACAACATTGTTATTCATGACTATACGATGACCCTTGCCCGTCCCTTTTACATCCAAAGATAAGGTTACTTACCAATCCATGGTAAAATAACAATGTCAAAGGAAAGAGGAAATAAACAAGAAAGACTTTTGAGTAGGAAAAATGTTCCTAGTTGTTTGCTCATTTTCAAATCAAAACATCCTTGTTATTTTCAAAACAAACACCAACACATTCAAAACATCTTTCAAACTTGAAACATTTTCAAAAGATTAACACTTTGTATACGTTCTTACGAACGAGAACTATTACAAAGTTTGCCTAAACGATGGAGCCTTTTGAAAATACTTTCAAAAACCATACAAAGCACATTTTTCAAACAAAAGTAAGTGATCTAGCAAGAAACTAAGAGCCCGTAGATAACTATGGATGAAAAGGGTGCTAATACCTTCCCTTTTCATAATCTACCCCTCGAACTCAAGAAAACATCTCTAGAGGTCTTTCCTGTTCTTTCCAGCCTTTCCTTGTGGATAAAAGAAAAGTCGGTGGCAACTCTTGCTAACTGCAACATTTGCGATAAAATGAAAAACATACCAAGTCAGTTCTCCCACCGTATCACACTTGGGCTCAGTATTAGCCTCAGTAACTTTCTTTCCAGAATCAATAACCTTTTGAGGAGTCGGAGCAAATATATGACCATTTTAGGTGACACGACTTGCTTCAATAATATTTCCAACATAAGACAAAGGATGAATTGGAACTTACTTGTCGTCTTTAAAAATAGTAGCATGATATTTGTAGGATACAACCTTATCAGATTCATATGGAACAGGACCAGGTAAACAAATAACCAGAGGAGTTACAGTGGGCTTACTGTGGTATGCAATCTCTACGCGTTCTGGAATATCAAAGTGTGGCACGATGACATTCACCTCACCTTCTTCAACTTTCCCTTTATAAACAATATTTTCCACCTCTGTATCAGAAACATTCCTAATTGTTGGAACATAATTAAGTGACATTTCTGCAATTCTTTTTCTATCAGCAAGAATGGTTATTGCTCCCTCTTTAAACAAAAACATGTCTTCCAATATCTGGAGATCAGCTCTCAAAGTAGCGCAGCCCCATGGTTTCTTTTCAAATTCCAGACACCAATCAATGAATAAAATCAAACAATCTAATTTGAACCCATTTTCATGTGTCTCTACAGGAGTCACCATGTTGAGCTCTTCAATTGTAGGCTCTTCAACATACTCAATATGTGCCTTAACAGGAGTCACTATATTAACATCAAAAGTTACAAACTCATCAGAGTGTCCTTCAATCATAGTAACCTCATCATACTTGGATCTTGGTCAGATGATATGAATAAGACCTCGATCCACCGTCTCTTGAAGATCTCTTTTTACCACAACACACCCACAGGGATCTTTACTACAAACTCTGCAAGTTGCACAGTCATGCTTATAATGACTGAATTCACAGAGATCGGCATGCATTTCCACTAGATTACCTCTCACCATATATATATATATATATATATATATATATATATATATATATATATATATATATATATATATATATATATATATAATCTGAAAGTCTACAGGACATCCATATACCATATTCACAACATTTTCTCCTCCATGTTTGGGTAACGGATTGGCTTGCACATTTGGCCCCATGTATTTGAAGGATAGCATACCAGATCTCACCAATTTTTGAACTTTAACTTTTAGCGGATGACAATTTTCAATATCGTGCCCTGGGGCTCCCTGATGAAAGGCATAATTCATATCAGCTTTATAATACCAAGGCAGCTTTGTAGGTATGGCAGGAAGAGACATAGTTTGTACTAGGTTCTTTTGAATTAGTGTAGAAAAAATTCGGTATAGCTCATTGGGATGTGATCAAATATTTCTCTTCTATGACTTTGCCCTTGGTTGGCTTGTTGATAAGGTTGTTGGTGTTTTCTCTGAGGAGACTGGTAAGCAATTGTTGTTGGAGTCACGCTAACCAGTGGGGTTATTGAGACGACATGTTATTGATGTTGGTGATACCTTCGCCAGTGCCTACCCTCTTTTTCTTGAGTAATGGAGTTATCGTACCCTTACATCTTTCTGGGGAATCCATATGCATGCTTTTTGGTGGTACTAAGGGAACTTTCATCTTTCAATAAACGTCCTTCCCTAACAACTTCTTCCAATCTGAAACTCAGGCCAACCATTTCATTAAAGTCGCTTGGTGCACTAGCCATCATCTTCTCATAATAAAACAGCCCAAGAGTCTTCAAGAAAACATTGGTTATCTATTTTTCTTCCATTGGAGGCACAACTTGAGCAGCAATTTCGCGCCAATGTTGTGTGTATTCTTTGAATGATTCCTTGTCTTTTTGAGTCATGGCTCTCAACTAATCATGATTAGGATTCGTATCCACATTATACTTGTATTGACTCACAAAGGCTTCACCCATGTCATTGAAGGTATGGATATTAGCAAGGTTCAAACCCATATTCCATTTTAGAGTAGCTCCATTTAGGCTGTCTTAGGAGTTTCAACAACCTTCATATGTGAGGTCGAGGCTTCTTTCGTGGCTTTCTTATTTCTATGATACTACCTCCACTATGTTATGGTCATCAGATTCTTCCCCTTATAGTTAGAAGACACCTGATACCCCTTAGGCTCCAACCTTTTCTCTTGAGCCTCGGCTTCTTGGACCAACATTCTCCGCTTTGTCCTTTTCTCTCTTTTTTTACTTACTGGTTCCACCCATTTTTCTTGTGGAATAGATGATGGAGGACAAAAGGTTTTTTGTTGTGGATGTTGAAATAGCCTCCTATATTCTTCATTGTGTTCAGGTATTACCTCTTTGTTGAACACAAACCTTGGTACTTGAGGTTTCTATTCCTTGAAATCCTCTTTTGCTACAACTTCATATATTTAATCCGCTTTTTTGTCATACAAAACATTTCACCTTGGGCATAATCTGGCATTTGATCTGTTCACTTTGCATTTTTCCTGAAAATCATCCAAAGTTTCCTCAGGTTGAGGATACACTGTTGGTAACTCGTATTCCATCTTCACGTTGAAGCCTTCAATAGCTTCGAACATCATAACTTAACCGTTGAAACCATCATTGGTTCGACCATCATGCACTCAAAAGGTTCTGCATATAGATCCTCTCTGACCTTTAACGGATCAATGTCCACCTACATCTTTGGCATTTCTCCAAATTGAAGCCTGGCTTCTTTCAAAGCTTTCTGCACCAAATCCATGAAAAGAACACATTGAGATGTTTTATGACCAAGAAACTTATGAAATTTGCATAATCCCTGTTGTACCCCAAAATTTTCCCTCTCATTTCATCAACATTTCTCATCACAAGGATCTTAGAAGTCAAGGTCAAGTTAGGGTTTGCTCTGCTCAAGACACCTCCTTTCACTGTTGACCTAAATTAGGGTTTGAGTTTGCACAGTGATGTTTTGACCTACAATGCCTAAATTGACTTTCATACTCCATGTTGGACTCACAAGTTTGTCCATACCAAGTTTCAAGCCTTGATTCAAATTTTTGCCCAGTCAATTGGACAGCTGACCTAGAAATCAACTGTATTGGGAAAAAGTCAATTGTGGCCAATTGACAGTCAAACCTCATGAATTTTGACCCACATCAACATTATGAACTTATATGAACCATTTGATCAAGTTTGGATCACAATTCCACAAGAAATTTGATCAGATCATCAAAAGGGCAAAATGGTCATTTTTAGGGTTTTAACTGTACAAAAGAAATTTTTGACTGTTTGACCTAGCCAATGGAAAATCAAGATCAACCATGGACTCAAGGACTCAATGACATTGTCTTGACCCATTCAACAAGTTCAAAAGATCTCAAATGCATAGGATTGACAGATGAATTTTTCAGTCAACTGATCAAAATTTGACTGTATACTGAAAAGTCAAAGTTTGACTTTTTGGTCAAAATCAAGTGCCAAGGGTCATTTTTCATCAAGAAATGTCAAATTATGAAACTTGTTCATCAAGAAACCCAAAAATGCAAATTAGGGTTTAAAATGGAAAATTTTCATAACTTAGAATTTTTCTAAGTTATAAAATTTTCTTATTTTTTCCTAACTTTGTCCAATTTTTTCACCAAGATGAAAATGGATTCAAACAAAACTTGCAACATGAAAGTTGTAGTCCATCACAAAGTCTACAACTTTTATTCACAAAGTTTTCTCAAAAGAAGCTTTTATATCAAGTTATGAGTTTTGGAACAAGGGTACCTAAAACTTTTAACTTAGAGAAATTTTGCCCTAATTTAGGCAAGATTTTGACCCATCTTCTTAGCCATTTTTCACATAGTTCCACTTGGAGTCTTAAGTTGCATTTCAAAGATGGATTGTAGCACATGTTGCAAGCTTTCCAAATCATCTAAGAACTCCTCAAACACATTTGTGGTTAGGGAGAATCGAATGCTTGAAGTTGGCAAAAACTCACTTTGATCCATGGCCAATACATGTTCATACCACTTGCCAAATCAGATCTAGATAGCTTGGTTCACAATTACAAGCCTTTAAACCAGATTTTGTTCCATAATTTAATGCAAATCCATTGAGCCAAGGCATTTTCTTGATCATTAGGGTATTGTACACTAGATTAAGCCTTAAATGGAAAAAGTAACAATGCCATTTTTGCTTGAACTTTGCTTTATGTCAAAACAACATCCTAGAGCATTGAACCAGATCTTATGCTGTCAACCAAATCCACAAACTTGGGGCCAAGCTTTCACAATGTATGCAGGGTTAGAGCTAGCCTGTACAGGCCTGCTTTTAGTCACTTCTCATCTTGCTTCATAACCAAGCAACTTGTCAAAAACAAGAGAACACACACATCTGATAAAACCAACTCAAGCAAAGTTGTCAAACAGTTTTCATACACCCTAGCAAGCCAGAAACACAAGTCCTTGATCTCTCAAAACTCCTTGTGCACAAATTCCCCATTTTCTTACAAAATAGGGCCAGTTCTGCATTTTGCAAGCCATCTTCAAATTCCATCGTGCGTTTTGCCCAAAGATACTTCAAACACCTTCCAACCAACCCACCTGAACTATTCCAGACCTCCATTGCTAGCTGTAACACCATTAACACATATTGCCATTTTTGTTTCAAAGCTTTGCAGGTTGAGTTCTGTAGCACGATTCAGGCTACTTCAAAACAAGCCAAGCATTGGGAAAGCTTCATTGGACATCAGGCAAGCTCAAAAGAACCTCAAACACTCTTGGAAGTTGCTGCATTGTCCAGCTCGAAGTCAACTGAAACAGGTATTTCATGAACTTCTATCTCTCTATTTAGGAATAGTTAGACTTAGGTTTGTGAATGAAAGATGTTGTACTCATAGCCTTGAAACCATACATGTGCTTAGTTTTCATTTATATTAATCGTGCTAGGAGAATTTTGTTCATGAACTTTCTGAAAAAACTAGGTTAAGAATTAGGGCCAGAGAAATTCTCTCTGGTCTTTGAGAGTTAGCTTAAGTTTTTTATATGGTTGGATTCGTTGTTTGATGCTCTACAAGTTTCATGTTATGAGTTTTGTCAAAAAATCAAGGAATCAGGAGATAGCATTTGATGTACAGAACGCGCGTTTTGTTTGAACTGAGAAAGAAGATGAAGTTGCTTGGGCTGGGCCTGAGTGCTTTTGCTTTTCACACCCCATTTTTCAGTTTACAACCCCCTGGCCCATTTATTTGTATATTTGTCATTTTGGTATTTTTATTTTTTATTCTGACTTTATTATTTTATGTCTAAATATAAAAAATGTCAAAAAATTATTTTTATATTTTTTCATATTTATTTGATATTTATTTTTATTTTACTAGTATAAAAATGTAAATAATTTGTATTCTTTTTATTAAAACTTGAAGAATAATGTAAAAAAAAATATGTTTATTTTTATTTATTATTTTATGCGCACTTAAAAACATTTTCTTGAATATATACATTTTTTGTAAATAATTAATTTTTATTTATATATATATATATATATATATATATATATATATATATATATATATATATATATATATATATATATATATATATATATATATATATATATATATATATTTTCATTTTTAGGATATAAATAATTAGGATAAAAATACAAAAATAATACATTTTCATTTTTATTAATATTTTACACTAAAAATATCTTTTTTACAATATACTTTTATTTTTTTTACAAATTGATATATTATTATACATAAATAATAAATAATACTATTTATTCTAGAAATTAGGGTTTTTGCCCTAAATAAGAAAATAATTGAAATTGACTTTTTTTTATTTATTTATTTACACTTCACATTTAAAAAATACTTTTTACATAAATAAAAATCTTTTTTTGCATAACACATTTTATCTAACATTTATTTATTGTATTTTATTTTATTATTGTACATTTAAATATTGTATCCTATACATTCGATTTGGTTGTAATAATTTAGAATTTATTTTCTTGCAAAATAACCCCCAATTCAAATTTGTACCCCCCCTCCCTATATCATGTTGTAATAGTGTAGGATTTAAATTCTCGCACCTTTAAATGCTTTCAATTATGCCATGATTAGACCTAGGGTTTGTATGTAAAGTAAAATCAACAACTAGTTTGACCTAATCCAAGATAACAATGCATGAAAAACAAACACAATGCACACTTGCACCCCTAGGATTACAATCCACTTGTTGCCTTCAAAAAAGGGCCATGATATGCATGTCAAGTTACTTTGGCAAAACAAAAACAAAACAAAAGATCATAGTCCCTCGATGATGCTATCTGAGTTGCCTAAACAAAATGATCAAGTCCCTCAAGAAAATTTCCAAAAATACTTGACACCATTGTTATCATGGTCTATATGATGACCCGCGTTTGTCCCGTTTAACATCCTAACACAAGGTTGTTCACCAAATACAATGGTGAAGCAACACTGTTAAAAGGGTTAAAAACATAAGAAAGATCTTTGGGTAAAATAGGGTAGACAACTCTTAGTTACTTGATCAAAACTTGCAAAAACATCCTTGCTATCTTCAAAACACACCTCACAACACAATTTCAAAACCCTACTTTCAAACATTGAAAACTTTTCAAAAAGACAAAAACACCTTTGTATACATTCAAACAAGAATCATTACAAAGGTTGCCACAACGATGGCCTCTTTTCAAAACATCTTTCAAAATCACACACAAAGCACCATTTCAAACAATTGAAGAGCACCATTTCAAACAATAGAAATGCAAAGCAAGTGATCTAAGCAAGTAACTAAGAGCCCATGGATAACCATGGATAGAAATGGTTCTAATATATTCCCTTTCTATAATCTACTCCTCGAACCCAAGAAAACGTCTCAAAGGTCTTTCCTGTGCTTTTTGACCTTTCCTTTGGATAAAATAAAAAGTCGGTGGCGACTCTTGCTAAACCGAAACATTTGCGAACATAAACGCAAAATCCCAAGTCAGTTCTCCCACCGTATCACAATCCCCTTTTCTTATTTTGTTCTATTGGGGGATGATTTAGGCCCTGAGGCACAATAATGTGACCATCAGCTACTAATAAATCAAATATTTCATCACACTTAGTTATACCGAAAGTGTAAGTTTTTGTGACGGCTTTGCCACTTTTCTTGGTTTTAACGGGATTTTTCCCGTTAGATGGCCTTAATGGTTTACAAGCATAAAGAGGCCTAGGTTGGAGTTCACCCATATTAACCTCGGTTTCTTCGAATGACTCATCATCGTCATAAGAATATTTTTCAGTGGCTACATAAGCAACCTTGCCTTTCTTTTGATATTTGTTGGCTCTGGCTTTTTCAGCTTTCGAGCATTCAGTTTGTCGAACGCAAATAGCTAATTGTGCCATATCTCTCAAGTATTGTGTATCCAACTTCTTCCTAATTGAATAGTCTAGGCCATTCACACCCATTTTGACTAATTCATGTTCAGGGACTTAAGTAAAGCATCTTGCTTTCAAAAGTATGAACCTGATTAAGTACTTGTCAGTGGACTCAATAGCTTCTCATTTGATGCTCGCAAGCTCAGTTAGACTTATTTTTTATTTCCCCGTGTAGAACTATTCATGGAATAATTTCTCTAATTGGTTCCACTTATGGATCGACTGGGGAGGTAGCATTGTAAACCAGGTAAATGCATTTTTTGACAAGGAAATTGGAAAATATTTCAGTTTCAGATCCTTATTATTAGTTATATTGCCAGCTTCAGTTTCATATCTGGCAACATGCTTAATAGTGGACTCTTCTGTATCCCCTGCAAACTTGGTGAATATAGGGACCTTCCAACCCCTAAGTAGTTCTATTTGTAAAATAAAATCTTGTAACTGAGAAGAATACATAGGACTCTGAGAGCCAGTCTTCATTATGTTTTAAACCATGATCCATTTGACAAAGGCTTCTAGGTTTTGTTCTCCAACCACTGCGTCATGTCGAACCTGCCTATACATTTGGTCGGTGTTCTGGTTTCGATTTACTATAACCACTAGAGGTTGTTCAGCAACCCTTAATATAGGCTCGACGTAATGGTGAATCTCTTTATCTTGGTCGATTGTCTCGTCGACTATTTCTTCATACTGCACTGGCTCTTTGGGTGGAGTTAGCGCAGCATGTCAAACTGGCGCTCTAAGGGCACCAAGAAGTCACCAATACGAGTCATTTGAATTGCCAAAATTTGGTAGCTCTGCATCGAACTCTAAATTAATGGCATTAATATGACACTTATCTATTGAGTAAGCATGTTGACCATCACGTGATTACTTTCATCCATCTTTTGCCTCATAATTGCAACAGAACTTGGGGTGAAAGTGGGTATTACTTGGTGTGAAAAACCCAGTCCAGTCGAACGACCAAACTGACTTCCTACGTGCCCTGATGTGTGATAAGGGGAAATGTTGATGCTGAATTTTACCAAACATCAAAACACTGTTATGCAAGCTTTCCATCATTATTGCTAGCATTCCATACACTCGTTCCCCATTATCATGCGTAGTTATTGCGATACTAGGCACATATCGCCCTGTAGTATTGACCATGTTTGGTCTTGAAGTTGTTGGCTGGTTCATGGTATCTATATGCTTGGTGTTGTACACAAAATTTTCCCTCCCATTTTTTATTCAAGATATGCTCCTAGGGTTCTCAATTGCTCAAGGCTATTCAAGAATTGATCAGACAAATTCTCCTCCTAAGCAATTGGCCTACAACTAGGGTTTTTCTTTTCTCAAGGAAATTTGAGCTTATAATTCCTCAAGTGGATTTCATGGTTCCTCATATGTCTCAAGGAATGCTCATGCCAAATTTCAAGCCTTGCCTCACATTTTTGCTCAGTCAAATGCTCAGATGACGGAAAAACAACTATGTTGGATAAAAAGTCAATTATGGTCAACATACAGTCAAACTTCAAGATTTCTGGTCAACGTCAAGATCTTGAAGTCACATTCATCCTTTGATCAAGGGTTGATCATGATTCATTAAGAAAACTCTTAATTCATCAAAAGTCAAAGTTGCCAAATCAGGATTTTCTTAAGGAGAAGTCAGTTGAACTTTGACCAAGCACAACTTTCACATGCTTTATCACATTTTCCTTAACTAAATATCGTTTTGAAGGAAATTCAAGTCTATACAATTTTGTCTCTCTAAGCTCAAGCCCAAAAAATGCTTCATTTGAGAGATATGGGCCAAAACATTGTAGGTCATTTCAAAAGTCAACAAAAAGACACTTTTTGTCTAGGCAATTTACATCAAGATAAAGTCTTCAAATGTAAAAAAGATCAACATAGAGATTGTATAGGACGTCTTGAGCTTTCCAAAAAGTCCAAGATCACCTTTATATGATAAAAATTGAAAGGGTTATGATTTGTGCAAGTTGGGAAATTTTGAGAAAATGCATGAAACTAAAAGTGATCAAACTTGCGTTTTTGGGCTAATGGGCTGATATTTCAAGGTCCATGCGTGTTATAAACCTCAATATGAACCTCTGAAATTATTCATACACCCATTGGTTTTTTATTCTATTTTTTATTTATTTATTTAAAGTCAAAATTAAAAGGGTAATATAAAAGGCTTTCATACAAGGTCCAAGCCCACATTTGTTTGACCTAATTCAGCTCTATATATTCACACTATTTAAGACAAGAGACCACACAAACCCTTGCAACAAGAAACCTTTCCAAAATTCCAAAAAATGTCAAAAACTAGGGAAAAGTGAAACCCTATCTTACATCCTCTTTCCAAGCAAGCTAACCCCTCCAAACGATCTCTGAAGGGTTGTAGGGTAAGATTGGATCGGTTGTAATGATTCAAAGGGCCTAAAATGCATGACCATGCATCATCATTTTCCATTATTTTATAAAATTTGTGTTTCTATTTTTCTTTGTGTTTTGATCGAAGCTAACCTTATTAATATGCTCCTGAGATGTTAATGTGCATGATTGGACCATAACATGGCCCCCATAATGCCTGAATGAAGGGTTACCATACCTGAATTTATTTGCTTCGTATCTATTTCTACAACGCGATTTGGCCTAAACTAAGGGTTCCATTGAAATCACAAGGCCTGAATTAGGGGGGTAGGGTCCTTTGTAACCTCTAATGTTTGTTATTTTGCTGGGTTAAAAAACATAGTCGTCGGAGAAGACGACCGGATATAGGGCTCTGACGCTTCTCCGGTCCATTAATTTGGTTTTATTATATAATTATTTGTTTTTATTTATGTTACTGGATGTATAGTCACCCCAGTGGCAAGCGCACGTGTGTTAAGGCTTTAGTATACCAGGGCGTGGGTTCGATCCCTGCCTTTTGTGTTTGTTTTCATGTTTTTATAATTTCACAATTTTCTTACATTTTGTGTAGCACGTAGTGGATACACACCCAGGCACACTTGGCCTAGTGGAAAGCTACGTTACTTAGGAAGCAAATGGTGTGGGTTCAACACCCACCCCTGATATTTTGTTGGTTTTGTTTTCAATTTGTATTTTCTTTCTTAATTTCTTCCCTTAAATCCTAATTCTTTGGGCAAACTTAACCTTTTTTCAATTAACCAATAAAACCCATTTTTTTCAAAAACCTTAAAAATAATTAGGTTTTAGGTTTTTATTAACACATTTTAATTTCATTAATTATCCCTTTTTTTTAATTAAAACTAACTAGGTTTTTAGGTTTAATTAATTAATTATCATAAATCTTTCTTTTCAAAAAAATTACCAAAAATGTTTTCTTTTTTATTTTTCATTTTAAATTGACTGTATAGATTTCGCGAATGTAATCTTTATTTGTCGTTTTATTTTTTTCATTATTGTGTAACTGCTCCTGGATGTAATAGCTTAGGATTTCTTTTCCATACTGTCTATTATGTATCTGCCCCAAAGTGTTGTAATAGTTTAGGGTTTACGTTTCTGCTTTTGTCTCCTGCTATTATTTTATGCTTATTGCTTAGTAATTAGAGTTTGTATGGAAAGACTAAAAATAAACTATAGCACTATCTATAGGAGAAGGAAAAGTATAAGAACGACCTTGAGTGGGTAGAACTTTTAATCGCTTGCTCGCAAAAAAAATAAAACATTTTACACAAACACTTTCAAAGATATTTTCAAAACACTTTGTACGCACTCTTAAGGACTAATACAAGAATCGTTACAAAGTTCAAACTTCAAAATATTTTCAAACATACACAAAAGGAAAATTTTCAAAGTGAGCTAAGTGATTATGAGCCCGTAGATAACTACGGATGAAAATGGTTCTAACACCTCCCCTTTTCATAACCTACCCTCCCCCCCCCCCCCCCCCCCGAACTCAAAATTTATCAAGGTCTTTCCTGTTCTTTTCACCCTTTCTTAAATATTGGATAAAAGAAAAGTCGGTGGCGACTCTTTCTATCCATAACATTTGTGATCAAATGCAAAAACAAGTCAGTTCTCCACCGTATTACACTTGGAGTCGTTGAAGACACAACCACAGAGCTTAAACCAACACTCCATGCAACACTGGTATTTCCTCCTGGGAGTTGTTCCCCATATGGGTTTCTAGGATCTACCATTTTTATATCACTCATCAATCTCATGCACAGATTGAGAGAAACTTAAGACGAACTTAACATAAACGTGTCCCACCAGGTATGCCAATTTGTTTACGGGAATTTCTCGCGAACAATTTGTAGCCTCTTAATAAAGGTTACTTGCAGGACCGGCTATAAGAGTCCTAAACTTAGTGTTAAGTTTGATATGGTGTTTTGGTATTTGGAATGGATAAGACAGAAAAAAGGTAAAAACAAAGATATAAACAAATAAATTGCAAGGTAAAATGGTAAACAAGACAGAACTTGAAATAAACTGCTTTGAATTTAAAGATGGAAGCACTCATACATTTCTCAGAAGTGACTTGTTTCTCTCTTGATGCGGGTACTTTGAGTTCTTTCTTACAATGCTGCAAAGTTTGACCTCTTACATGAATGCAAAAAATTTCTTAAATACACAAACAAAAGTAACTGCTTATCCTACACGTTTGATGGTTATTATGTAACCACATTCGAAGTTCGTGATAAAACTTCCTTTTGAGCCATCCCACGTCTTGTTGGTAACCGTTAATGAAACTGCTTATGTCACCCACTTTTCATCTTCGACTTAGACTTCAAACCCTTCATTGATCTGACTATCAATCGACTGGCCTCAAATATATGTTTATAAGTGATGGAAATCCTCACCTTACAAGTCAATTTTGTAAGGTTGAGTTATATTCATGCACAATTCTAAGACAATATCAAAGTTTAGTTCAAGATTCATTGGACCACCTGCTATGAAGTTTCCATTATCAAACCACTCATCATTTATATCCACACACTAACCCTAATACTATTGGGGATAATGAGATGTGTTAAGAGTCTTACATCAAACAATATATGACGTGAACATATATTCATAAGGGGTAGGGGAATCCTTACCTTACAAACCAGTTTTATAAGGCTGAGTTGGGCAAACCCAAATTCTAATATGATATGAGAACCCAATTCAAGATTTGTTGAGCCACCTACATTTAGATTTCCACTATCGTGTTACCTAACATTTATATACACACATCCCACCTATCAATGTTGACGTGAGGAGATGTGTAAAGAGTTCCACACGAACAATATGCTACATGAATATGTTTATAATTAGGGGCAACCATCATCATATAAGTCAGTTTATAAGGTTGATTTAAGCACAACCACAATTCTAAGATGGTATCATGATCGAATTCAAGATCTTTTGGACCATCTGCAATAAGATTTTCGTTAATGAACCACTGACCATTTATATCCACACCTTAGATGTTTGGTCCTGAGTATGAGCGATTGTGTTAAAGTGTTCTACATCATTCATTATATTATATAGCATGAACATATCTTAATAATTGAAAATAACCCTCACAAGTCATTTTCTAAGGTTGAGTTATGTTCAACCATAATTCTAAGATTATGTGTAACGTGCCTAATTATATATTTTTTAAATATAATATGTGTGCAAGTCAAATTAAATGATATTTTGTTTTGCAGTAAAAAATGACGATGAATAGGATTTAGACAATGTGTTATAGTTTTAAGATAATTCTCGTACCAAAACTTATACATGCATAGACACCCACCTTTTTACCCATATCAATATTAAAAAATTCAAAAAGTTTATTGATGAATTATAAAGTAAACAACCTTAGAATTGCTTATAAGTCTATACTATTAGGAATTAATTATCTCTCTATTAAAATAAATTACCACTAATTATTATTTATTTAAATTACCACTAAACTATTAATAATATCATTTATTTTTAAAAAATTTACATTTATGAAAGAAAAAAAAAGTAAATAATTAATCTTTCAATTAATTCACTCTACTTAAATCAAATACTACCAAGTGTCAAATTTTTATTTGACACTTTTCAACTTTCACTTATTGTTGTACCCTAAACTTTTCCCTCTCATTTCTCAAAATATTTTCCACAAAAATCTTCAATGACTCAAGTTTGTGCAAGCATCGACTAGGTCAAATAATTTCCTCAATGCTGATGCCTCAAATTAGGGTTTGAGTTTGTACAAAGGCAGTTGGATTTCTAATATTTCAAATGACTTTCATGGATCATTATGGACCCTCATAATTATTTTTGTCAAGTTTCAAGTCTTGGATCACAATTTTCCAAGAAAGTCATTCAAATTGTCAAAAGGGCTAAATGGGCAAAATTAGGATTTTGGCTGAAAATGACTGAACTTTGATTTTTGACCTAATACCTGACTTATTGGTTGGAAACATGATCTCAAGGATCCGGGCGCGTCATTTTGACCTAATTGCATATGTCAATTCATCTCCTGAGATCAGTGGATTGATAGACAAAATTCGATCAACTGGTGGAAAAAGTCAATTGTACACTAAAAAGGCAAACTTTGACTTTTTTACCAAAATTGAGTCCCAAAAATCATATTTCATCAAGACATCCAAAATATTGAAATTTGATCATCAAAAATCAAGAGAGTCAAAAATTCAACTTTGCAAGACTTGGAAATTTTTCTAAGTATTTTCTATACTTGTTAATTCCATTTCCTCATGACATCTTTTCACTACAATTCAAAATAATTCAAGATGTTACAAATAATTCAAGATGTTATAAATAATTCAAGTTATTACCAAGTGGAATTTTTTGCAAGATTACAAATCCTAACTTTGTCTTGTTTGAACTTTTTCCTTTGACTCAAAACCTTTCCACGATGCTTTATCTTTGATACAATCTGCATAAATTGGTCCACAAATCAGATTTTGTATTATGCTACAAACAATGTTTTCCAAGCCCTATTGCATTGCCCATATAACAACCCAAAACCATGTCAAAAGATAGCCCTGCTATGCTATCTCTAAACACTGCCACAACACTCCAAACCTGCTGCAAAACAGCTCTGCTTTGCTGCTCCAAACCCAGTCCAAGCTTGTATTATCTCAGCCTCATATTTGCACCAAATTAGCACATAAGAGTTTCATTAAAAAGGCTATGAAGACAGCATACCCAAACAGTTCAAATTGTTATTTGTTTCCCTCCCCAAATCCCAGTAAAGCTCATCTATAAATAGACTGTTTTCACAACACACAAGGGGTTGGCTTTTAGAGACAGAATAAAGAGTTGTAAGTAGAAAAAAATAGCATTCTTTGTAACCTTGGCTCATTCAAAAAAAAAACCTCTACTTTCATTCAAAACAGAAGCCCTCAATCCATTATTCCATCTTACAAACTCTCTCATAAACAAAACACCTTATCACATAGAGATTGTTCAAACACAAGAACAGTTTCTGTAGTGTCATTATCCTCACCCTCCAAACACAAAAATAGTATTGTATAACTTGACTGAGTTAGTATGATTCAACAATTAGGGACAGCTTTCTGGAGATTCATTGGAGCCATCACAGCAGCTGGAAAAGTATTCAGACTTAAAACACCAAGTGCAGTCCCAAGGTAAGTCTTCTTGACTTTGTATCTTTTCATTTTTCATACATGATTCATTTTCAAAGATATAATATAATAATCATTGCCCCTTTGAGCTAACCATTTGCTTGATGTTTATGTTTATCAACCATATGCTGTAAACTGACCTTCACAGACAATAAAACAATGTTTAAGGCAAAAAAAAACTACAGCATGAGTCGACACATGCCCATATGCGTCGACTCATTCTAGTGAAAAAATAGGGTATGAGTCGACACATAGCCTTATGCATTGACTCATACTGTTATCCAGGTCCCAAAACAGAAAGACAAAAGGCGCATGAGTCGACACTTAACGCGTATGTGTCGACACATCCCATTATGCATCGACTCATACTTAGTTGATTTGGTTTGGCAGGGGCAAGGAAAGTTATGTGTCGATGCATAGCATCATGTGTCGACACATAACAGTTCAAAATGCAATTTTTCCTTTATTTTACATTGTTTTTACATTGTCTTCATTATTATTCGATATGGTTGTAATATTTAAGTTTCTACTTCATCCCCATTTATAAATTATACCCCCACTCCCCTAATGATGTAATAGCTTAGGATTTTAATTTCCATGCTTTACCGCTTTAATATAAATTGTTAGTAATTAGGGTGTGTATAGGAAGATAAAATCAACCGCTAGAAAACCCTAATCTCAAAGACAAAAATGCATGCAATCAAACACACTATTCACACGTGCACCTCTAGGGTAACCTCGCTTGTTTCCTCAGAAAATAGTCGTGTCCCTCGAATATGGGCGCTTTAGCAAAGACCCTCGATAAAAAAAGATCTTAGTCCCTCGATGTCCCTCGATGTTGCCTTTGGTAAACGATCTAGTCCCTTACGAAAATTCCTAAAACGCTCATAAGTTGCCTTCTATGACTATATGATTGACCCGCGCTTGTCCCTTCACATCCAATGATGGGGCTTCTTATCAATCAATGGTAAGGTAGTAACATCTAAAGGAGGAGGAAAAGAACAAATACCTTTTGAGTAGGTAGGACGCTCGTAGTTGCTTGCTCATCAAACTAAAACCATTTTCACACTCACACTTTCAAAACATCTTCAAAAACAAACATCTCTTTGAACTATTTTCAAAACCAACACTTTGTATACATTCTTATAGAGACGAGAATCATTATAACATTTTTCGAAACAAAAGGCGTTTTCAAAATACTTTCAAAAACCCACCACACACACATTTCAATCAAAGCATTTTTCAAAGTGATCTAGAAAGCAACTAAGATCCCGTAGATAACTACGGATAAAAAGGGTGCTAACACCATCCCATTTCATAACATACCCCCCGAACTCAAGAAAAATATCTCTAAAGATCTTTCTTGTTCTTTTCACCCTTTCCTTTATTGGATAAAATAAAATTCAATGGCAACTCTTGCTAGTCGCAACATTTGCGATAAAATGCAAAACACTCAAGTCAGTTCTCCTACCATATGACATAACTGGCGACTCTGCTGGGGAAGAAAACTTAAAAGTGGGGTTACCTTAGAGCTAGATCACCTTTATATTTCTTTCTTTGTTTGACTTGCTTGCTTTACATTTTCGGTTCCTTGTTTGGGTTTTGTTTTAATCCTCTACCCGGATCGGGGAACATTATTAGGTAAGTAGTAATAGATCGTGGGGATTGTGAGGGGTATATCGACATGGTTTAAGAGATGGATACATTAGTGTGACACATTTGTTGGTACAGGTAGCCCTTAAGTTTAGTCAAGGAGAATACGGGGCTGCTGTGTGGTGTCATAAAGCATTAGTTGGCCTTAGAACCTTTAATTGAACAACTTGGCCATTAGGAAGTAGTGAGATAGCCAGATTTGGTGCATTCCGAAGATGGTTGATACTCGATACTACACTCATTGAGATCGAACTTTCGGGATATTTCGGTCGCTAATAAAGAGGCTTGCGCTGAAATAATGTCTGATGAAGAAAGATCAATGATATTGAGATTCCCTAGAACCCGATTACTTTCTAGGACAGGTTGAACCAACTAAACTTCAAGAGGGTACTTACCTATAAAATCTCATGCAAGCCTAAACCTAAGAACTTGTTTGCTTTGTGTGTACATGTTTGCTTGTATATAACATCATGACATCATACCATGGCATTTTGCACTAACCATTTCAAGGACCTAGATATTTATCTTTGTCTTGTTTTGTAGGATATAGCCTCCACTCGCAGGAATACTATCCAAGTCAACCTCGTAAGAGTGCCTCCTAAACTCAAAGAGTTAGCGTCGAGGGTTCCTGAGCGTTCTCTATTTACTAAAAGACATGGTCGACTTCTCAATATGGTTACCTCGAGCCTCGGTGAAGACATGATAAAAGTGTTCTTTCAATTCTTTGATCCTTTACACCATTGCTTTACATTTCCCGATTACCAATTAGTGCCTACCATGGAGGAGTTTTCTCAGTTATTGGGAGTGCATATTCTTAATTAATTACCCTTCAACAGTATGGAAAGAGACTTAAAACCTAAGGAGATTTCTTAAGCTCTACATTTACAACGGTCCGATGTTGTGGCAAATTGAGAAACAAGAAGTGGTGTCAAAGGGTTTCTAGCCAAGTTTTTGTTTGAGAAGGCTCAATATTTTTGGTACACTCTGGAGTTATAAGACTTTAAAGAAGTGTTGGCCCTTCTCATATAAGGGATGGTACTATTTCCCAATCCGGACCAACTCATATATGTGAATGCGGTCAAAGTTTTTTTGTCTCCTAACTCGGTGCCTACTTTACTTGGAGACATCTTGCACTCTCTTCACACTCGCACCATGAAGATAAGGGGGGACCTTATATGTTGCACTCCTTTGTTGGCTAGGCGGTTTATATTTCACCTACCCTGGTCTGTTGTGAAAACTGATCAGGGCTTAAGATGGTCTAGTAGGTTGATGTCCCTCTACTTGGCATTAGGGGAGGTATTACCTACAATACTTGTTTGGATTTGTGACATTTTGGGTATGCTAGGAAGGATAGCCCTCATGATGCACTTGTCCAAGGGATTGCATTCGACTACAAGAATGACGTCCAAGGTTATCGTCAGAGATTCATACGAGCTTGGGGCATGGTTAACAAGGTTGATAGCAAGACGTTGAGGCATAAGAACTCCATTCCTTTGGAGCCTTATCTCAAGTGGGTGCGAACTCACGCCCAAAACCTCATGATGCCTTATGAATCCATCCTACCTATCATCATAGAGCTTGTTGCCGAATGAGATGCTCCATATACTATCCTTTATTCTGATATGCCTACTTCTCTTGAAGATTTGCAAAGAGCTTGGATTCAGATAAAGAGGGAGCGAGACACCTTTGAAGCCCAATTTTATGCAAGCGAGAAGAAGATATTGAAGCTGACAAGACAACTTCATGGGGAGAGGAGCCTGAATGCCTATATCGCTCCAAAGAGGAAGCATCCATAGGAAATTTGAGCCATTGTTATTGTATTGCAGTTCACTTTGTTTCTTTTGTTTCAATGTAAGCCCAAGAGGCATGTTATAATCAATTTGAACTTATTAATACAATTAATGTTTATTCCCTTTTGTCTAAAAAAATTTGAATCTTCTAAGTCCTTGAAATCATTTACATATGCATTTTCATGCATCATAATATAAACAGGTTTTCCACAACAGGTTTCCTTATCTTTCTACTATTTATTTCAGTAAGATGGATAGCGAACAAATAGTGAAGGATCTTCAAGCACAAAATGCTCAATTCCAACAGATGTTCCTGGCTTTGGCCAAGGGAAAAGAGGACCTGAAGACTCTCATTCTCAAAGACAAGAAGAAAAAGACAAAGAAACCAGTGGGTGTCTTGAATATGGGAAGGAGATACAGAGAACCAGCAAAGCGAGCTTTAGAATTTTTAACTCCATCAAATGAGGGGGACACAATCAGGAAGAGAAGACAAAAGAAGAGGACCACAATCCAGGGTCTGATAAAGAAGAGGCTGACTACGCTGAAGAAAAATATCCCCCTGATGATGACAAATATAAAAAGTTGGAGGATCGTCTCAACGCCATGGAAATTCAGAGAGTACCTGGTCTGGATTTTAAAGAATTAGGGTTGGTTTCTGGAGTGGTCATTCCCCCGAAGTTCAAGGTTCCCACATTTTCTAAGTATGAGAGAGTTTTGTATCCTAAGCTGCATCTAAGATCTTATGTCTGGAAGATCCAACCTCACGCCGCTGATAGGAATTTGTGGGTGCATTTCTTCCAGGAAAGTTTATTGGGAACTCAGCTGGAATGGTTCTACCAACTCGAGGGAACCGACATCCACAACTGGGAGGATCTGGCTGCTGCTTTCTACAGGCAGTACCAATACAATGTTGACATAGCTCCAACCGGTACACAACTTCAACGCATGTTTATGGGTTCCAATGATGGCTTCAAAGACTATGCCCAGAAATGGAGAGATCTTGCAGGAAGAGTCTAGCCTCCTCTGTCTAATAGAGAGCTGGTAGATATGTTCTTGGGTACTTTGTTAGGCCCATTTTTCAACCATCTGATCAGAATCTCTTCAGTTGGATTCACCGAGCTAACATTGACAGGTGAGAGAGTAGAAGCTGACATCAGAAATGGAAAAATTTAAGGGGTTGCATCTTCAAGTGCTGTAAAGAAGCCTTTCAGTGGGAAGAAGGAAGTTAGTGCTTCCTATGGCCAGAGAAATCAAGGTAAAGTTGAACACCGTCCAACGGTAGGAGCTGTAATAATCTCTAACCCTGTATCAACTCAACGACAAAACAATCAGCACAGGCAGGATGCACCTAGAAGATAATTCACCAGACTCAACATGCCCTTATCCTAAGTATTGCAACATCTAATGAAAGCTAGCTTGGTCACTTTGAGGGAGCCTCCTCAAAATCCAAACACTACATATCCCCGTTATAATCCAAATGCTCGGTGTGCCTACTACTCCAACAGTCCAGGGCATGATACAAATGATTGTTGGGCTCTGAAGAGTAAAGTTCGGGATCTTTTTGAAGCAAAGGAGATTGAATTTGACCCTCCTAAAACCCCCAATGTGATAAATGCACCAATGCCCAAGCATAGACAGGGTATTAATGTTGTTGATGATATTCTATTTGTTTCTTTTGTAGATGATTTGACTACCCCTCTGCCAACTGTTAAGAAGAATCTCTTACAAGCCGATTTATTTTCGGTTTATGGCGAAGGTTGCCACATGTGTGCGTCTCTACCCAACGATTGTTTGTTGTTGAAAATAGGTGTCCAATGCCTGAACAAAAAGGAAATTTTGTTTGAGAAGACTCCCTCTTTGAAAGGTCTATTTGAAGATGCAAGATGTGAAGATGTGTCAATTATTACCATTTTCGGCAATCCTCCCAGGGTCTCCTCCAAAAGACTTGTCAGGATTACACCTACTCCTAAGGTTTCTCCTTTAATTACCACTTTCCCAGGGCCCATACCATATTCCTCTGACAAAGTTGTTCCTTGGAGTTATGGAGCTGACGTTTATTATCATGGCGTCAAGCAAGACCTCCTGGCCATTAAGAATGAAGTTACTAAAGATATTGATCTTAACATTGACAACATTGTTGGGACCAGTAAAATTACCAGAAGCGGAAGGATTTTCTCTCCTGAAATCTCTCTGAAGACTGTTGGCACTCCTTTGGTTATTCTTGCTAAAACACTTGTTACTCCTGTTGTTATTCCTACTACTGAGTCAGCTGAGACTCGGGGGAAAGAAATATTGGTTGAGCCTGCCCGGATAGAGACACCCAAAGGAGCCATCCCTGAAGCCTTCAAACGAGAAATAGAGGAACTTTTTAAAATCATACGGAAGAGTGACTATAATATTTTAGAACAATTGGGGCAGACACCCTCAAAAATTTCAATGTCGGCCTTGTTATTATGCTCTAAAGCCCATGCTAAGGCTTTGGTGAAGTTCCTGAAGTCGGCTCATATGCCGCAAGAGACTTCTGCCGACCAATTAGAGAACTGTGTCACTAGTCTGACTGCTGATAATGGACTTGGCTTCTCTGATGTTGATTTGATGTCTAAAGGAAGAAAGCATAATGATGCCCTACATGTCTCTATTGAGTGAAGGGACACTACCCTGGCTCATGTTCTAGTTGATACAGGTTCGTCACTAAATGTTCTACCCAAGGGTGCTTTAGACAGATTGGACTGTGAAGGACTAACTTTGAAGCCTAGTAATATTGTGGTGAGGGCTTTTGATGGTTCTAAGAGAATGGTACACGGGGAGGTGGACATTCCTGTTAAAGTCGGTTCCCAAACTTTTGGCTCCACTTTCTATGTGATGGACATTCTCCCGTCTTACTCTTGTTTGTTGGGACGCCCTTGGATTCATGGGGCCGGCGTTGTCACTTCCACCTTGCATTAGATGTTAAAATATCCGGTTAATGGAAAGATTGTTACAGTCCATGGCGAAGAAGAGTATATGGTGAGCCATCTGAACTCTTTCTGATATGTCAAGATGGACGGCGAGTTCATCGAGACTCCCTGCCAGAATTTTGAAGAGGTTCCTCAGACAATTGTTGTTACCAAAGCTACTAGAACTATTCTAGATATTACCAGACCTCCACTGAAGATGGCTTCTCTAAAAGATGTTAGGGCTGTAATCAAAGAAGGAGCTCAAAAAATCCGTTCGTCGCGCTCGCGCCTGAGGACCACCATTACACATTAGCAACCATGGAGTCAATGATGTAGAAGACGCTGACAGTGACTATGACTTGGACAATTGGATCTTCCCTGCTACCAACGGTGGACTCAGCAATTGGACAGCTAGAGACTTTGTTCTCATTACTTTCATCCAGGAGTATTTGTCTTTTTGTTTTTTTGTTTTTTGGATATGTAATATTTGAACAATTTAAACTCTAAAGCCTCGTGTCTTATCCGAGGCACAATGGTTTACTTGTGATGGTTATCATTTCATTTTCATATGTCATAAATAAATCATTGGACGTTTTGCATACAAATTTTGTGATCTTTGTCTTTCTTTTCTGCTTTTACTTTATCAGAATAGCTATGCTCTCTTACACACACCCACATATCAAACTGCAGATCCACATCCACTTTGGATCCCATTGATAACGGCTCTGCTAATGTCAGTTATGACTTTTAAAATCCGATCTACCAAGCCGAGGACGAAGGTGAGGAAGATTGTGAAGTACCAGGAGAACTTGCCAGACTGTTACAACAGGAGGAAAGAGAAATATAGCCTCATGAAGAGCCTGTCGAGACAGTAAACTTGGGTACTGAAGAGGATAAAAAGGAAGTCAAGATAGGTTCCAACTTGGAGTATAGTGTCAAATAGTGGTTAATCCAAATGCTATATGACTACGTTGAGACCTTTGTCTGGTCCTATGAAGACATGTCGGGGCTGGACACTGATATTGTGGTTCATCGTCTACCAACGAAAAAAGATTGTCCTCCAGTGAAGCAAAAGGTTCATCGTATGCGTCCTGAGATGTCAGAAAAGATCAAGGCTGAAGTTATGAAACAGTTTAATGTCGGATTCTTAGCTGTTGCTTCTTATCCACAATGGGTTGCAAACGTGGTATCGGTACCTAAAAAGGACGGAAAGGGTGCGTATGTGTGTGGATTATAGAGATTTGAATAGGGTGAGCCCCAAGGATGACTTTCCACTTCCCCATATTGATGTTCCGGTTGACACCATTGTATAGCATAAGATATTCTCCTTCATGGACGGTTTCTCCAGGTATAATCAGATTAAAATGGCACTTGAAGATATAGATAAAATGACTTTCGTCACGCAGTAGGGTACCTTCTGCTACAAATTTATGCCATTTGGGTTGAAGAACGGTGGGGTAACCTATTAGCATGCTATGATAGCTTTGTTTCATGATATGATCTATCACTAGATATAGGTATACGTCGATGATATGATAGCCAGGTCTCAGACTGAAGAAGAACACTTGGATCACTTGCAGAAACTGTTTGAAAGACTGAGGAAGTACAAGTTAAGACTGAATCCGAACAAGTGCACTTTTGGAGTAAGATCTGGTAAGCTCCTAGGTTTCATTATCAGCAGCAAAGGTATCGAAGTAGATCCTACAAAGGTTAAAGATATTCAAGAGATGCCAACTCCTCGCACCGAGAATGAGGTTAGGAGATTCTTAGGACGTCTAAACTACATTGCCAGATTCATTTCCCACCTAACTGCTACTTATGAGCCAATCTTCAAATTACTAAATAAAGATCAAGTATTGAAGTGGAATAACGACTACCAGACTGCCTTTGACAGAATCAAGGAGTATCTACAAGAACCTCCAATGTTGATGCCTCTGGTTGAAGGAAGACCTCTGATCATGTACTTAACAGTATTAGAGAATTCAATGGGGTGTGTGTTGGGACAGCATGACGAGTCTGGCCGAAAAGAGCATGCAATATACTATCTGAGCAAGAAGTTTACCGACTGTGAAACCAGATACTCACTGCTCTAGAAAACTTGCTTCGCTCTAGCATGGTCTGCTCGCCGGTTAAGACAGTATATGTTGACTCATACCATTTTATTGATTTTTAAGATGGACCCTATCAAATACAACTTCGAGAAGCCCGTTCTCTCTGGACGAATAGCTAGATGGCAAATGATTCTAACTGAATATGATATTTAATATACAACATAGAAAGCCATCAAAGGAAGTGTATTGGTAGATCATTTAGCCCATCAAGTTGTTGATGATTATCAATATATGAACTTTGACTTCCTGGATGAGAATATCATGTCATCGACTGACTGTGTAAAGCCTGGACCGTGTGACGGACCTGAACAAGGATCCCGATGGACTATGTTTTTTGATGGAGCTTCCAACGCTCTGGGCAATGAAATTAGTGATGTGATAATATCTCCTGAAGGCTGTCATACTCCTTTCACTTCCAGGCTATGTTTCAATTGTACCAACAACATGGCTGAATATGAAGCATGTATCATGGGTCTCAAAGTTGCTATTGACTTGAGAATTAAATTCTTGAGTGTATTTGGAGATCCGGCCCTGGTAATCAGTCAAATCAAAGGAGAATGGGACACGAAGGATCCAAATCTCATCCCTTACCGAGAGCATGTGTTGACACTAATTCCACACTTTGAAGAAGTCACCTTTGAACATTTTCCACGAGAAGAAAATCAGTTAGCGGACACGCTAGCTACTATGTCATCCATGTTTAAAATCAGATGGGATAATGAAGCTCCTCATATCACTATTGAGAGATTAGACGAACCAGCATATTGTTATGAGGTTGATACTGAAGAAGTAATGGACAAACCTTGTGTTGTACCCCAAAATTTGCCCTCCCATATTCTTCAAAAATTGTCAAAGATCAATCTTCAGATGGATCAAGGATTGCACAGTCCAAAGGCCTCCTAAGCCAGCTAAAATTAGGGTTTTGGTTCTTGCAAGGAAGTTGAGGTTTTCAAGGGCTCAATCAAGTCCCACATGCCTATAAACATTTTCAAGCATCTACATGCCAAGTTTCAAGGCTCACAAGGTCAAGTTGCACAGTCAAAAACCCTAATTGCTTCACAATCAACTGCATGGGCAAAATGGTCATTTGGCAGTCAAAAGTCAAAAAATTTGGTCAACATCTTATTTTGAAGCCACAATCATCATTTGATCAAGTCTTGATCATGATTCCACAAGCATGGCTCAAAAATCATCAAGATGCAAAAGTTTCCATTTTGGGACAGCTGAAAAGTCAACTGTAACTTGACCAAGGCATAACTTTTTCATGGTTCATCAGAAAAATCCCATCCAATGCTCATTTTGAAGGTGATGACATTTACTACAACTCATCTTCACATTCCAAGTCCAATAAATGCTCTCACAAAAAGTTATCAATTTCAACATTATAGGTCATTTTCAAAAGTCAACAAAAAGGAATTTTAAGTCAAAGACCATAACTTGAGATTGGTAAATTCAAATGACATGGGACCAAAGTCATTGGTTATAGGACTTCAAGACCTTTCCAAAATGTCCAAGAACATGTTCATATGATCAAAATTGAGCAAGATATGCATTGGAGAAGTTGGGAAATTTTTGTGAAATGGCAAAAGTCAACTATCCTTAAAACTTCAATTTTTGACAAAAGGGCCCACTTTCTTCCACTTGATTCAGCCTTGTCATGTCATACACGTATCCCATGATTAATTTCAAGATTAAACATTAATTTTTCTATTTTATTTAATTTTTATTGATTTAATTCATTTTAAATCCATAAAATTCAAATAAAATCAAAAAAAGTAATTAAATAACATCTTTTGATTTGAATGACTTTTATGTGTCATATGCTAGCTGCCAAAATCGTGCCAAGCTTATTTATGCATAAAATTCAAAATTTGAACCAAGTTTGGAATGTCCTTTAATGGTGGTCAAACAAAATCCAAAACATAATTGCACAAGGTTAAGGCTCATCATATCACTTGATTCTCATTCATACTTACATATGCAAGCAGCACAAGCCTCATTCACGACCGAGAAAGTGCAAAAACGGCCAGAGCAAAGTTCAAAAATTGTCCAAAAAGTGAGAGATCAAAAACTGTGTTGCAGGCATTTTCAGATCAAAGTAAGCACGTGGCCTCTTTCCTTGCCATCCACTGAACCTAGAGAGACCAATACCACGTCCTAAGACTCCATATCAAGCGCTGTAAGTTCTTCCAAACTCACCCCTGTACACGAAATCTATACTCTCCATTCTTGCATTTTTTTTCTCAAAGATATTGGCATAATCATATTGCTTGCTTGATTTCCAACATAACTGTAATAGCTGATTTGGTTTTTAGGCCTCATATGGTGATATCCGCTCTTAGGGTTTGTGTGGGTTGTTTTTAGGCATTTTATTTTCAGGTGAAATCAGAGCAAATAATGACCATGGATGGATTCAGGAGGTGGAGACGAGATCAACCATGATCTTGGAATGCATTTTCATAGCCTGAGGATCATTTTCGAAGCAACCTACGAAATCACCTGCGGATAAAATCCGCAGGTAAAAAACCTGCAATTTTTGATGAAGAAGATGACCAGTTGTTGCAGCGTGATTGGCCATTTCAAACCAACGCGCGTTTTTTTATTTATTTTAGCATATACGTTGATTTACTAATATAATATTTAGTTGTTATTATTATTTCAAATTGAACACACAACTCAGCTGGCTAAGGCGTACAGGAATCATCCCTTGGGACCTGGGTTCGAATCCCAGGTCCCCCAAATAATTTGTTTCCATTTTTTCTTGTATATTCCTATGCAGGCTTCCTGAAAGGCTTCATCATACACCTCACCAATCCACGCGCCATATGTCCACAATCATAGATCCAAAGGCCAAAGGGTGATCCATACCATATTCCCAGTCAATGCTTCCAAACCTGATCCAGAAGTCAACGCAGGCTTGGCCATCAATGGGCCTGGAAATTTCTAAACACACACTCAATTCTGGCCCAAACCCCCTTGGGTTTGCATTTTTATTTTGTCATTTTATTTTTTCATTTGCCTTATTTTATTTTTTATTCTTTTTTATTAACTATTAACTAAATAATTATTTTTTCCATAAAAATTCAGAAAAACCTAAAAAAAACATTTTTATTAATTTCAATTACCTTTTTTGTAAATAAATATGGTTAATTAATTTAGTCTTTTAAAATTAGAGCAACTTTAATTTTTTTTTCATAATAAATAAAAACAATTTAGAATTAGGTTTTTGCTAACTTTTAATTTCTTTTTATTTTCTCTTTATTTCCATTAAAAACATAAAAATACAAAAAAAACATTTTTTTATAAATTAATTAATTAGTAAATTAGCTTAATTTTTAATTAATTGCAAAAAAAGGACAAATCCAATTCTTTCTCAAAAAAAAAAGGGTCAACACCCTAAAGACGTCCAGATCCATTCTTTCGCGCGTAATTATTTTTTAATTCATTATTATGTATCTGCTCCGGAAATTTAATAGTTAATTAGGTTTATCTCTTTATTTACTATTTCTCGCATTCTTATTTTCAAAACGGGTTTTTGTTTTTGGCGATGTATAGACCCGCGCCTTGTAATAGCTAGATTTACCTTTTCCGTAATTTATTTTCCACACTCCTAACTGTTAATATGCCTGCAAGAATGTATGAATAATAAAACCAATCCGTAGCTCACAAATAACATGTACAAGATAAACATTAACTGAAAAACAACACACATGCACATGCCACTCCTAGGGTACGCCTCATTGGTTGCCTCGAACGTGGTCGTCAAGTATAGGGTATTTTAGAGGTCGCCCTCCTGTCTAAGATCCAGTTGCCTCGAAACGGTTGCCTCGGATAAAAAGGATCTAGGACATTAGGGTTACTTCTAAGGAGTCCTACCATTGCTTTGATGACCACATTGTCCCTTATCATCGAATTGACCCGAATAACTCCAACGACGGTGCTACCTACCTCTCAATGGTGGGATAGCACTATCTAAAGGACTCTTACACAGCCTAATTCCTTAGAGTAGGTAGATTTCTCATGGGTACTTGCTCTCTCAAACAAACAAAAATACTTTTCGCACTCACACTTTCTAAAAGTTTTCAAACAAATTTTTCATACACTCTTGAGGACAGATACAAGAGTTACTTAGAAATTTTTCAAACGAACTTTTTCAAAACCCACACACACTTGAAAAGCACACAAATTTTGAAAATATAAGAGCAAGTACCTAAGAGCCCGTGGATAACCACGGATAGAAAGGGTGCTAACACCTTCCCTTTCTATAAATCTACCTCCCGAACCGAGAACCATTCTCAAAGAAGGAATTTTGCTATGCTTTTGTCCTTTCCATGTTGGAGAACATAAAAGACAGTGGCGACTCTTGCTTACCGCGATATTTCGCGAACCAGCTTAAAAAATAGTCAGTTCTATTTCCACCGATCACAGAACTGGCGACTCTGCTGGGGACACTTAATAAGTGGGGTGTACCTTAGGAATAGTTCATCATCATGTTTTCAATTGCTTGCTTTGCTTAATTTAAAATTGTGGGCCTGTTTTGGGAGTTTCATAGATC
Source organism: Vicia faba (assembly GCA_948472305.1). Taxonomy (NCBI): domain Eukaryota; kingdom Viridiplantae; phylum Streptophyta; class Magnoliopsida; order Fabales; family Fabaceae; genus Vicia; species Vicia faba. Next base: position 887,204,545 of record OX451736.1, read on the forward strand.
CTAACCCGGATCTGGGGGATACCTTTTAGAAAGTAGCAACAAACTGTGAGGGAACTGTGCGGGGTATACCGACGCGGTTAAAGTAGTTTGCTACGTTGATGTGGCACTTTGGTGAGTACCGGTAACCCTTGAGTTAAGTCAAGGAGAGTACAGGGCCGCCGCGTGGTGTCGTGAAGCATCAACTGACCTTAGGAACCTTACTTGACCATCCTGGCCTCTTTAGGGGTAGTGAGATGACCGACTTTGGTGCAGTCCGAAGTTGGTAGATACTCGATACTACACTCATTGAGGGTTGTTTTCTTGGAATATTTTGATCGCCAGTCCAGTGGCTAAATCAAAACAATGAACACAGAAAACAACCCAATGATATTGAGCTCCTTAGAACCCGGTTACTTTTGATAGGACAGGTTTTGAGCCCACCAACTTCAAGAGGGTAGTACCCCAAACTTCATGCTGGCCTAAACTCTAAGGGCTGTCTGGTGTGACTTGTGTGCCTTATCATGTTTGCCTTTTGTAAATACTTGTGGTGTGTTTTATCATAACATCATAGCATCATACAGCATCATATGCATCCACTAACCACTTTAAGAGTTCGGATCTTCATCTTTGTTCTTGTTTTGTAGGACATGGAAACTATCCGCAGAAAGACAATTCAGGTCAACCTTGTAAGGGTCTCTCCTCAGCTTAAGGAGCTTACATCCAGGATTCCCGAGAACTCTTCCTTCAGTGAAAGACATGGTAGACTCATCAGCTTGGTCAATACCAACATTGAAGAGGATACAGTGAAAGTGTTGTTCCAGTTCTTTGACCCTTTGCACCATTGTTTTACTTTCCCGGATTATTAATTGGTGCCTACTTTGGAAGAGTTTTCTCAGCTTCTAAAGGTTCCTATGCTTAATCAACTACCCTACAACGGTACGGAAAGGGAACCAAAACTTGAAGAGGTTGCTAAAGCATTGTGCCTACAACCATCTGACATCAAGGGGCACTGGGAAACCAGAAGTGGTATCAAAGGGTTCTTGGTAAAATTCCTGTTTGAGAAAGCACAAGAATGATGGAATTCCCTTGACCTACAAGCCTTTGAAGAAGTTGTGGCACTCCTTGTCTATGGGTTGGTGTTGCTCCCGAATCCAGATCAGCTCATAGATATCAATGCTGTCAAGATCTTCATGTCCAGGAATCCTATGCCTACATTGCTTGGGGACATCCTCCACTCATGTTACACTCGAACCATGAGAAAAAGAGGTGTTCTCATGTGCTGTACTCCTCTCCTAGAAAGGTGGTTTATTTCGCACCTTCCACAATCAGTTTTGAAGAACGAGCGGGGTTTGAGATGGTCACAACGATTGATGACTCTCACACATGCTGATATACATTGGTGTTCTCAGTCCAGAGAAAATGTCACTATCATTGATCGTTGCGGAGAGTTTCCCAATGTTCCTTTACTTGGAATTAGAGGGGGCATTACTTATAACCCATGTCTGGCTTTGAGACGGTTTGGATATGCTCGGAGGGATGGCCCTCATGACATGTTGATTCCTGACATAGTTTTTAACTTCGACAACGATGCACAAGGACTTCGCCAGAGATTCATCAGAGCTTGGAGGATGCCTAACAAAGTGGACAGTAAGACACTGGGGCACAAGAACTCCATCCCCCTGGAGCCTTATCTCAAGTGGGTACGAGCCCACTCCCAGAAGCTGGTGATGCCATATCCTCATGTTCTCCCCGTGATCAAAGAGCCAGTTTTGGAAGGAGAGGTGCCCTACACCATTCAACATCCCGACATGCCAACATCTTGGGAAGAAATGCAAAAGAGCTGGATCCAACCTAAAGAAGAACGGAATTCTCTTGAAACCAGTCTACATGCCAGTGAGAAGAAGGTCTTGGAGCTCACCCGTCTACTTCACGAGGAAAAGACTCTCAACACTTACATAGCTCCAAAGAGGATGTGTAGTGTCTTTTGGGATTAATTATTTTGTAATGTTTTGCCCATGAGGCCCTGATGTACCGAACAGATTATTTCTTAATATAACGTGTGTTCCCTTTTGTCTACAACGAATTTGAACTTTTGAACCCTTGAATGCATTGCATAAATAGCATATCATGCATCATGTGCATAACAGGTACCCTTTTTCTACAGGTTGCTTAATCTTCTTCGCTGTTTATTTCAACACTCAATCATCATGAATCCTGAACCAACTACTGAACAAGCTATCAAGGCCCTCCAGGCCCAGAACGCCCAGTTTCAAGAGCTGGACATGAGCTTAGCCCAGGGACAACAGGAGTTGAAGGCTTTGCTCCTGAAGAAGAAGAAGAAGAAGACTGTGTTGTTCAACACTGGACGCAGACTCGGGAATACACTGCAGAATGAAGCTGAGCTGACTACTCCATCTGTTGGGAAAGGCAGTCACCAGGAGGGAGGGGTCCCTAGTCCCGTGGTCTCTGACACCGATACAGATTTCAATGATGAACAGTACCCTCCTGCCGAGGACAGGTACAAACAGCTGGAGGACCGGTTAAACGCTATGGAGATTCAACGTGTGTCTGGGTTGGATTTTGGAGACTTAGGGTTATCTTCTGGGGTGGTGATCCCACACGAGTTCAAGGCGCCTGCCTTTGTGAAGTACGACGGGGCTTCCTGTCCTAAGTTGCACCTCCGTTCTTATGTAAGAAAGATCCAGCCTTACACTGCAGACAAGAACTTATGGATCCATTTCTTCCAGGAGAGTCTTTCAGGGACTCAACTCGAATGGTTCTATCAGCTGGATGGAACCAATATTCGTAACTGGGAGGACTTGGCTACTACTTTTTATAAGCAGTATCAGTACAATTCCGACCTCGCTCCTACGCGTACCCAACTCCAGGGTATGTCACTAGGAATGGGTGAAGGTTTTAAGGAGTACGCGCAGAAATGGAGAGACCTGGCTGGTAGGGTGCAGCCACCGTTGACTGACCGTGAACTCGTGGACATTTTCTTGGGGACCCTGTCTTGTCCGTTCTTTAACCACCTGATTGGTAATTCCTCTGCTGGGTTTACAGACCTGATCCTGACTGGTGAGAGGATCGAAGCGGGTAACAAATCAGGGAAGATACAGAAAGGTGCCTCCTCGAGTACTGAAAAGAAGCCCTTCAAGAAAGAAGCTAGTGTTGTTTATGGTCCAAGGAGACAGAACAAATTGGAACGCTGCCAAGCTGTCAACGCGGTGTTAATTTCAAAACATGTTACTGCTCCTCAGCAATACAACCAGCCAAGAGGTGAGAGGCCCAAAAGGCAGTATGACCCTCTCTCAGATTTTGCCGCAACTGCTGTCAACCAATCTGGTAACTGTCAAGGAAGCTCCGAAGGTTGTCAACACAACCTCTCCAAAGTAAAACCCCAACGCCCGCTGCGCTTATCACTCTGATAGCCTGGGGCATACTACCGATGATTGTTGGGCTCTAAGGAATAAGGTTCAGGACCTTATTGATGCTAAGGAAATACAGTTCGAGGCGCCCGAAAGGCCCAATGTTGTGACTGCTCCCATGCCCCAACATGGAGTGAATGATGTGGAAGAAGACCCGTATGTAGCCTCTGTGGATAAGATTGTTACTCCGTTGTTGACTGTCAAGAGGAACCTGTTACTAGCCGGTTTATTTCCGGGATGTAGTAAAGGTTGCCTTCTTTGTGCTGTTTCACCTGTTGGTTGTCCTTTGCTGAAGTCAGGCGTCCAAAACCTGATGGATAGAAAAGAGATCTTGTTCAAGAAGATTGCTGTTCCTGCTGTCCCTGTTGAAGAAGTTTCAATTGTCACTATTTTCAACAACCCTCCTAAGGCTCCCTTAAAGAAGCCTGTCAAAATCATGCCTGTTCACAAGATTGCCCCTATCATCATCACTGTTCCGGGGCCCATCCCCTATAAGTCTGACAAAGGCGTCCCGTGGCACTATGGGGCAGATGTTTATGTTCTGGGAGTAAAACAAGAGTTTGATGCAAGTACCAGCGTCAGTAACATCACCGGGCCTGCTAAAGTCACTCACAGTGGCAGGCTCTTCTCACTAGATATTGCGCCACCAGCTATTCAGAGACCTCTTGTCATTACACCTGCCAGTATGCCTGCTTCCCTTCCTGACCAAGTTCCTGTTTCTACCCCTGCTGCCGAGTCATCTGACGCTCGGGGCAAAGGGATTTCTACTTATGTGTCTGCCCGGACGGAGGCACCGAAGACAACCACTGTTGAAGCTTCCAAGCAGGAGATGGAAGAGATCCTCAAAATTATCAAGAAGAGTGATTTCAATGTAGTTGAACAGCTGGGGCATACCCCCTCTAAGATCTCTATGCTATCACTTTTGTTGTGTTCAGAGGCCCATGCCAAGGCCCTGATTTCCTTCCTGAAGACGGCCTACGTGCCACAAGAAATGTCTGCTGATCAATTTACCGATTGTGTGGCCAACTTGACTGTTGATAATGGGTTGGGTTTCTCTGACGCCGATCTGACCGCCAAGGGAAAGAACCACAATGATGCCCTGCATGTCTCTATTGAATGCAGGGGAACTACTCTTTCCCACGTGTTGGTTGACACTGGTTCTTCATTAAATGTATTACCCAAGAAGGCCCTAGACAGGTTGGATTGTGAGGGTTTAGAGCTCAAGCCTAGTAACATTGTTGTCCGGGCCTTTGACGGGTCGAAAAGGATGGTACATGGGGAAGTAGACATTCCAATCAGGGTTGGTTCTCAGGTCTTTGATTCAACATTCTATGTGTTGGACATCCGACCATCCTACTCTTGTTTGCTGGGTCGTCCTTGGATCCACAAGGCTGGAGCTGTGAGCTCCACATTGCATCAGAAGCTTAAGTACCCGGTCAGAGGGAAGATCGTAACAGTTTAAGGGGAGGAAGAATATATGGTCAGCCACCTCAACTCATTTCGGTACGTAGAGATGGATGGGGAGTTCATTGAGACCCCCTTTCAACACTTTGAAGAGGTGCCTCAGACATTGGCAGCAGCAGAAACTGTGACTGAAGAGGGTTCTCCTTTGAAGATGGCTTCCTTAAAGGATGTCCGGGCTGTGATCGAGAAGGGTGAGTGTGCAAATTGGGGCCGACTTCCTGATTTCACTCCGAAGACTGACAAGTTTGGTTTGGGTTTCACTGCAGAAGCTCAGAAGGTTGTGCGTAAAGCAAGGATTGGAAGACCTCCTGTGTTCATCACCAACCCAGGAGTAAATGCTATTGAAGACGACGTGGAGGAATCTGAATTCGACAGCTGGATCTACCCAACGACCGACGATGGACCAAGCAACTGGACTGCCAAAGATTTCATGCCTATTACTTTTGTCACTCAGTAATGAACTCCTTTGTTTTGAAATTGTAACAAACAATATTACTAAACTTTATGGCCCAGTGTCCTACCCGGGGCACCGTGGCTTCATTTGTGAGGGCTTTTGTGTGTCACTTTCATATATCATGAATAAAAGCATTGGACGTTTTTCGCATTTCAAATCTTGAGCTCCCTTTCTTTCTTTATTATATATTGCAAAACAGCTATATTTACACACACTCACCTACACAGGTTCCAATCCACTCTGGATCTCACTGGTAACGACTCTGCTACTGCCAGTTATGACTTCGAAAATCCGATCAACTTGGCCGAAGACGAAGGTGAAGATGATTGCGAGGTGCCTGGTGAGCTTGCAAGACTGCTACTCCAGGAAGAGAGGGCCATTCAGCCACATGAAGAGCCAGTGGAAATGGTAAATCTGGGTACTGAGACAGACAGAAAGGAAGTCAAGATTGGTGCCAATCTGGAGCTCAGTGTGAAACAACGGTTGATTCAGATGTTGCATGATTATGTGGAAATCTTTGCCTGGTCTTACGAAGACATGCCTAGGTTGGATACCGACATTGTGGTTCATCATCTGCCTACCAAGGAAGAATGCCCTCCAGTAAAACAGAAGGTCTGTCGTATGCGCCCAGAGATGTCCGAGAAAATCAAAGCTGAGGTTATGAAACAGTTTGATGCCAGGTTTCTAGCAGTGACTTCTTACCCTCAGTGGGTTGCCAACGTGGTTCCAGTGCCGAAAAAGGATGGTAAGGTCCGAATGTGTGTTGACTACAGGGATTTGAACAGGGCAAGCCCCAAGGATGATTTCCCTCTGCCTCACATTGACGTTCTGGTTGACAATACTGCTCAGCATAAGGTTTTCTCCTTCATGGACGGGTTCTCCGGATATAATCAAATCAAGATGGCTCCTGAAGACATGGAGAAGACCACTTTTGTTACTCAGTGGGGCACCTTTTGCTACAAGGTCATGCCTTTTGGGTTGAAAAATGATGGGGCAACCTACCAACGTGCCATGGTTGCTTTGTTTCATGACATGATCCATCATGAGATAGAAGTATATGTCGACGATATGATTGCAAGGTCCCAAACTAAGGAGGAACACCTGGACCATCTACAGAAGCTATTTGACCGTCTGAAGTTGTACAAGCTAAGGTTGAACCCAAACAAGTGCACCTTTGGGGTGAGATCTGGAAAATTGCTAGGTTTCGTCGTGAGCGACAAAGGTATTCAAGTGGACCCTGCCAAGGTGAAGGCCATACAAGAGATGCCAACTCCCAAGATGGAGAAAGAAGTCAGAGGCTTTCTAGGACGACTGAACTATATTGCCCGATTCATCTCACATCTAACTGCTACATGTGAACCAATCTTCAAGATGCTGAAGAAAGATCAAGTAGTACGTTGGAACGATGAATGTCAGGCTTCTTTCGATAGAATCAAAGAGTATCTCCAAGAACCACCCATTCTTATGCCACCGCTTGAAGGGAGACCTCTAATCCTATACTTGACAGTACTTGACAGCTCAATGGGGTGTGTGCTGGGGCAGCATGACGAGTCTGGCCGAAAAGAGCACACTATTTATTACCTTAGCAAAAAGTTTACCGACTGTGAGACCCGATACTCATTGCTCGAGAAAACTTGCTGCGCTTTGGTATGGGCTGCTCGCCGGCTGAGACAGTATATGTTGACTCACACTACTCTATTGATTTCAAAAATGGATCTGATAAAGTACATCTTCGAAAAGCCTGCCTTGTCCGGAAGAATAGCAAGATGGCAGATGATCTTGACAGAATATGACATCTAGTACACGACTCAAAAAGCAATCAAGGGAAGTGTATTGGCAGACCATTTGGCATACCAGGCAGTGGATGACTACCAGTCCATGAACTTCGAATTTCCAGACGAGAATATCATGGTAGTGACTGATTGTGAAGTACCTGGACCGGATGAAGGACCTGAGGAGGGATCCCGATGGTCTATGCACTTTGACGGAGCCTCAAACGCGTTGGGGAATGGTATTGGTGCTGTGATCATATCCCTAAAAGGCACCCATACTCCACTCACTGCCCGGCTATGTTTCAATTGCACCAATAACATGGCGGAGTATGAAGCATGTATCATGGGTCTTCAAGCTGCAATTGACTTAAGGATCAAGTTTCTAAGTGTCTTCGGAGATTCCGCTCTCGTGATCAATCAGATCAAAGGCGAGTGGGATACGAAACACCCAAATCTTATTCCTTACAAAGAGTGTGTGTTGACGTTGATTCCCCATTTCACAGAGATAACTTTTGAACACTTCCCAAGAGAGGATAACCAGTTGGCGGACGCGTTAGCTACGATGTCTTCTATGTTCAAAGTCAAATGGGACAATGAGGCTCCCCGGATCATTATCTGGAAGTTGGACGAACCTGCACATTGTTGTGATCTTGAGGTTGAAGAGGTAACTGAGAAACCTTGGTATCATGAAGTGAAGAGGTACTTGGAAGCTCAAGAATACCCCGAGGGTGCATCCGTTAACGACAAGAAGTTTCTGAGAAGGTTCGCAGCAAAGTTTTTCCTCAGCAATGGCATTCTCTACAAGCGAAACCATGATTCAACCTTATTGTGTTGTATGGATAAGATTGAAGCAGAAAAGATCATGGCAGAGCTGCATGAGGGTACCTTCGGAACGCATTCCAGTGGACATACCATGGCAAAGAAAATCCTTCGGGCAGGATATTTCTGGTCTATAATGGAAGCTGACTGTTATCAACATTCTCGGATGTGTCACAAATGCCAGATCTATGCAGATAAGGTGCACGTTCCTCCAGTTCCTCTGAATGTCTTGACAGCACCTTGGCCTTTTGCAATGTGGGGCATTGATATGATCGGTGAAATCAGACCTACGGCATCCAATGGGCATCGCTTCATCCTGGTAGCGATTGATTACTTCACAAAGTGGGTTGAAGCAGCTTCCTATGCTACCGTAACCAAGAACGTCGTGGCACGGTTCATTCGGCATAACCTGATTTGTCGCTACGGTGTACCTGAGAGGATCATTACAGACAATGGTACCAATCTCAACAACAAGATGATCACTGAGCTCTGCGAGTAATTCAAGATACAGCACCACAACTCTTCTCCCTACCGTCCGAAGATGAATGGGGCTGTCGAAGCAGCTAATAAGAATATCAAGAAGATTGTGCAGAAGATGACAGTGACCTACAAAGATTGGCACGAGATGTTACCATTTGCTCTTCATGGGTATCGTACCTCAGCAAGGACGTCAACAGGGGTAACACCCTTTTCCTTAGTATATGGCATGGAGGAAGTCTTGCCTATTGAAGTCCAGATACCCTCTCTACAGATAATGAAGGATGCAGGTTTGAGCGAAGATGACTGGATCCAGACTCGACTTGATCAATTAAACTTGATTGATGAAAAGAGACTCACCGCTATTTGTCATGGTCAAACGTACCAAAAACGGATGATCAGGGCATTTAACAAGAAAGTCAGACGACAAGAGTATCGAGTCGGAGACCTGGTAATCAAGCGCATCATTCTTCCTCAAAGTGATCCCAGGGGCAAATGGACCCCTACGTACGAAGGGCCATTTGTGGTTAAACATATCTTCTCAGGAGGAGCTATGATTCTAACCACCATGGATGGTGACGACCTTCCTCACCCCGCCAATGCAGACATAGTAAAAAGATACTACGCATGAATAAAAGATCCGCTAGGTTGACACACCTAGGCCAAAATAAGGGCTTCCCGGCGAACCAAAAGGGTTCGGGCAAAAATAAGGGATGAAATGAAAAAATTTGTACACCCGGCAAGTCGAAAACCTGAAAGGCGGCTTGGGCAAAAATGGGTATCCCGGTGGACTGAAAACCCGAAAGGGCGGTCCAGGAAAAAGTTAGGGATAAAGCGTAATACTATGCCTCATTGGATCACCTTGCATCCAGAATTCGGTATCAACTATCAGGTTCAGACGGCATCAATCAATCAGCTTCATCTTCAACTAAGCAGCCAAGTGATGAGACGCTTGAAGACATAAAGGCGATAGCAGAGTTGAAACCCAGTGGGATTATTTTTCACATAGCTGTTTTGTTTTCCTTTTCACAAAATGTATAAACTCTGTTGTTCGGCGGCATTCTCTTACTAGGACGTCAGCTTCTTGTACATAAACGCCTATTTACAGGCAAATTCAAAAATCAATACAAATTCACTTTTTTCCAGACAAATTTCCAAATTGTTTTTCCTTTATCTGTTTTGTTTTGCAAAGAACGTCCAATGTTCATTTTTATATATGCATTTGACACTAATTGTTAACTCATAAATATTTGCATACGAAACAAAGGATTAATTATAGGTAACATCAGAAACAGGGGCAATAATGAGTTGTCTAAGCAATCTAGTTACTCTGTCCATCAAGGTACCAAGGTAGGTTCGACTGAAGAATGTAACCAGGATACCTTCACTCCGTGCAGAGTAAGACAAGGTTCAACAATACTCTCCCCCGAGCAGAGTTGGTCTCCCATTAGCCCTAAAAGGCACAGTATCTCCAGCAAGTCAGCGATACTCTCCCCAAGCAGAGTTAATCTACTGTCAGCCTTAAGGAAGTTGGGTATCCCCAGAAGATCTCAATATTCCCCAGCGGAGTACAGATGTTCCTAAGAAAGCATCCCCGGCAGTCTTAATATAAGATTGTTCCCCGGCGGAATACAGACGCCCTAGTGGAGCCACTCCCCAGTACAGTCTCAAAAGTCTCCCCAGGAGAATTGAACCATCTCCCCAATAGATTCTGGAAGCTTATCCCCAGTAGATTCTGGAAGCTTATCACCTGCAGAGTACGAACGCTTCTCCCCGGCTTTATTTCAGAAGGTTATTCCCCACCAGAGCTTATAACTGGGTTATCCTCAGCTAAATACCACGGAAGGATCGTCCTCGGCGAAGTTCTTCCTATCCCCAGTGGAGTTCATCAAAATTCCCCAACAAGCTTATCAATGGAATCCCCAGCGGAGTTCTCATCAAAATCTCAACGAAGTATCTCTTCCCACAGAGTAATTCCCCACAGAGTAATCTCTCCAGCAAGTTTACTCCCCAACAGAGTCATCTTCTCTTAACAGTTTTGAAATTCTGGCAGCAGATACTCAATGTCAGAGTGAATGTTATGACACCGTATCTGACTTTCTAAAAGACAGTAAATAAAAACAGTAAATAAAAACAGTAAAGAACACAGTCAATTGTTTACCCAGTTCAGTGTGAAACAACACCTACTCTGGGGGCTACCAAGCCAGGGAGGAAATCCACTATAAGAGATATTAATTCAAGAATAAACCAACCAGTTTATCTCCTTCACTTAAGACCTACCCAATGCAACTTCAATCTAAGTTCAACTTAAACCTGAGTTCCTACTCACTCCCCCTCAATCACAGCAGTGATACTTAAAATAATTGACTAATGAAATAATGAAGACACTCTTCAGAACATACACTTGATTATGCTTCACAGCTTTTTAATCAAGTAACACAAACACTCGTGCTTCACAGCTTTGAGTGATACATAAACCTAACTTGACTTTGCTTCAAAGCTTTAGTCAATAGACACAAACACTCTTGCTTCAAAGCTTTGAGTGATACAAAAACTCTTACAATCAAAACCTATTCCAAGTCACTTATCACAATGATACTTGCTTGGATTACAGCAGTTAAAACTATACAACTCCTAATTGATCTTCAGTCAAAGAGATAAATTCCAATCAGCTTTCCTGTTGAATATATATGCAGCTGTTTCTTCAGTTAGGGCTTCCACGAAAAGCTAGGGTTAATTAGGGTTAACCTTAAGACTTGGTCACAAGACTTATCAACCAGATTAGGGTTGAGCTAGGTTAACCTAAAGTCCACGTGAGATTCTGTTCTGGAAAGAATGAACCAACTTCCTGAAAAATCTTAGAATTAACCAAACTGCATAACTGTTAGATCAGTACAGGATGTCTTAACATTTGTTATGACATCAGAATTCCTGTTTACTGATTTAGGTAGAAGGCAATAAATGTGATCATTGCAAAATGCTCAGATACACACTCATAAACAGCAGCTACTGTATGCCATACTTTTTCTGCATAAAGTACCTAATAATCCAGAATGTTATGACATCAGTCATGACATTCACACTGTGATACGGTGGGAGAACTGACTGTGTTTTTGCGTTTGTTTTCGCAAATGTTTTGGTTGAGCAAGAGTCGCCACCGACTTTTTATTTTATCCTAAGGAAAGGTTTAAAAAGCACAGCAAAAACCTTTGAGATATTTTCTTGGGTTCGGGGAGTAGATTATAGAAAGGGAAGGTATTAGCACCCTTTCTATCCATGGTTATCCATGGGCTCTTAGGTACTTGCTTAGATCAAATTGCCTTGGTTTTCAATTGTTTGAAATGGTGCTTGGTGTGTGGTTTTGAAAATGTTTTGAAAAGATGCCTTGTATAGGCTACCCTTGTAACAATTCTTTACTCGAATGTTTTACAAAAGGTGTTTTGTCTTTTGAAAAGATATTTCAAGGTTTTTGAAAGTTTGTTTTGAAAGTGTTTGTGAAGTGTAGTTTGAAATTAGGCAAGTGTTTTCTTTGCAAATTGACAAGTACTTAAGAGTTATCTACCTTAAAGTTTTCTCAAAGATTTTTGTTATGTTTAAACCTTTTGACAATTTTGTTCCACCATTGCATTTGGTGGACAATCTTGTCTTAGGAGGTGAAAGGGACGGGCGCGGGTCATCGCTTAGACCATAATTGCAATAGTATTAAATGTCTTTGGGCAATTTTTTTCTTTGAAAAGGATTTGATCATTTTAGGCAACTTTTTGAAAGCGTCATCGAGGGACTTATGATCATTTGATTGTTTGTTTTTACCCAAAGAAATTCAACATACAATATAGCCCAATTTATTTGAAAGCAACAAAGTGGAATACCCTAGGGGTGCAAGTGTGAAAGGTGTTGCCCATTTTTCATGCTTTTTTGTCTTGTATTAGGTCAAACTACTTTTGGTTCATTTTATTCGCATACAAACCCTAACTCTAGCATAGTATATTTAGAAAGCGATAAAGTGCGAAAATTAAATTCCTACACTATTACAACACAGTGATATGGGGAGGGGGGTACAAATGTTTCAAATGGGGGATATTTAGACAAGAAATTAAACCTAGCTATTACATCATTTTTTTTTTGAATATTTACAATATAATTAAAGGCATAAATTAAATGGAAATGAAATAAATATGCAAGATGCAAAAAGAATTTTTATATGTATGAAAAAAAGTATTATTTATGTAAAATAAAAAAGAGAAATAAAAAGGGTATTATTTTTGGAGTATTTTCATATTTAGGGCAAAACCCTAATTTTAATCAAAAGGTAATAATTATTTAATATATATAATATTTACTATTTATATACAAAGAATAAAAGAAAAATGAAGTATATTTGTAAAAATGTATTTTTTAGCATTAAATATTAATAAAATAAAATATGTACATTTTTTGGTATTTATATTCTAAGTGTATTAATATATACCTATTTATTTATATTATTTACAAAATATGTATTATATATATTAATTAATTATATTTAATATTTAAATAAGAATTATTTTTCTATAAAATATTTTCAGGAAGTAAAAATAAGATAAAAGTGTATAAAATATATTTGTGCTATTTTAGTATTTTAAACAAAAAAGTATATATTTATTTATTTATGTACAAACTAAAAGAAAAATCAAATAAATGCCTAATAAATTCAAAAATGGTGAGAAAAAATATTTTTAAATTTTTAATATTATGAGAAAAAAAATAAATGAGCCAATCAAAAAAGAAAAAGTCAAAAACATTAAAAAATGAATGAAATGGGCTCAGGGGGTGTAAAACCAAAAAGGTGGTGTGAATAAAAAAATAACTCAGGCCCAGCCCAAGAAGACATTGTCTTCAACCTTCAGACAAAACCAGTTCAAAACGCGCGCCCTTCTTCTCAAACTTCTAACTCCTGATTCCTGGCTTATTAATGAAAACTCATAACATAAAAAATGTTCAGCATCAAGAGACGAATCCAACCATATGCAGAACTTGATCTAACTCTCTAAGATGAGGGAGAATTTCTTCTCCCCCAAATCCTAACCTAGATTTTCTGCCATTTTCAAACCTTAAATTCTCACAGCTCAAGCAAAAGAAATGAAAAGTAAAAACATGTACATATTCAGTGGCATGAGTAGAACATTATTTATTCACAAACTTAGAGCTAATGATGCCTAATAAGAGAGATAGAAGTTCACCAAAATACCTGTTCAGTTGAAGTTCTATCTGGCAATGGGGAAGCTTTCAGTGCAAGGTGATGATTGGTAAAGCTTCCTTGAGGTCCAGGGATGCTATTCCAATGTTTACTTTGTCTTGAAAGCTTTTGAATCGTGCTAGAGCACTTCACCTGCAAAACAAGAAACTGAAAATGGTGGAACTGGTTAGAGGGATTACAGGTCGTGTTTCAAGTCATGGTTAGCTTGCATAGATGCTAGGGAATGTGTGTGAACTGGTTTGGGCAAGAGAGCTTGAGGGAAATGGAAGATGGCACTCAAACTGCAGGCCTGGCCCTGTTTTTGCAGTTTGAAGGTGATTCTGAGATTGGGAGTGTATGAGAGATGTTAGGGTCGTGCACTAGCTTGGTTGGGATGTCTTGAGTGTGTTTCACCAGTTCACTTAAATGTTTGCAAGCTGATATGAGAGTTGTGTTACAATATGCCAAGTTACTTACACTTTAAGCAACAAATGCCCAAGTTGTGTTCTAGGTCAGTAGAGGCCCCCTAATGAGCTGCATAATACCTCCTTGATCAGAGTGTTTTGCTCATAATCTTGTGCCAATTAGATCTCATTTGTACTGCTTGGATTTTCAATTGGACATAAAGTTACCTTTTGCAAAAATGGAATAAATGCTTTATCTATAAATGGATTAATCCTTTAGGCAATGCTTGAACTCATGAAACAAGGCCTTGGCACAAAGGTTTTGCATTGAATTATTGAGTGTCAAAGGGTTTTAGGACCTGTAATTTAGCACAAACTATGCTGACTTGAAAATGGATTAAGTTATGAACATGTTCATGATCAATTCAAAAGTGAGTTTTTGCCAAATTGTGAAATTCGATTCTCTCAAGTTATGAGGTTGTTTGAGAAGTTCTTGGACATTTTGGAAAGCTTGGAATGTGTACTACAATCCTTATTTGAAATTCAAATTGAAATTCCAAGTGGAAGTGTATGGAAAATGGCCTTGAAGTTGGGTAGAAAACCTTGTCAAAATAGGTTAAAATTTCACTAAGTTAAGAATGGTTTAGTGCCCTTATTCAAAATTTTGTAAATTGAGATACAAGCCTCAAATGGGAAAACTTTGTGAATCAAAGTTGTAGATTATGCAACAAGCTACAACTTTCATGTTTTGACTTTTGTTTGAATCCAAATGGATCTTGGTGAAAAAGTGGGGCAAAGTTGGGAAAAAATTAGGGTTTTTTATAACTTAGAAAAATTCTAAGTTATGAAAAAATTCTAATTTCTAACCCTAATTTGCATTTTGTGATTTCTTGGTGAACAAGTTTCATGATTTGGCATGTTTTGATGAAAAATGAATCTTGACTCTTGATTTTGACCAAAAAGTCAAAGTTTGACTTTTCAGTGTACAGTCAAATTTGATCAATTGACTGGGGAATTCAACTGTCAATCTTGTGTACTTGGGATCTTTTGAGTTTGTTGAGCATGTCAAGATAATTCCATGGGGTCCTTGAGTCCATATGTGAGCTTGGTTTGCCATTGGCTAGGTCAAACAGTCAAAAATTGCCTTTGTGCAGTCAAAACCCTAAAAATGACCATTTTGCCCTTTTGGTGATTTGATCAAATTTCTTGTGGAATTGTGATCCAAACTTGATCAAATGGTTCATATGAGTTCATAATGTTGATGTGGGTCAATTTCCATGAGGTTTGACTATCAATTGGCCACAGTTGACTTTTTCCCCAATACAGCTGATTTCTAGGTCAACTGTCCAATTGACTGGGCAAAACTTGGAATCAAGGCTTAAAACTTGATGTGGATAAACTTGGGAGTCCAATATGAAGCATGAAAGTCATCTTAGGCACTTTAGGTCAAAACATCTTGGTGCAAACACAAACCCTAATTTGGGTCAACAGTGCAAGGAGAAGTCTTGAGCAGATGAAACCCTAACTGGATCTTGGGCTTCAAAGGTTTTGTGATGAGAAATCACTGAGAAATGGGAGGGCAAATTTTGGGGTACAACAGTTGCCCCTGTTCAATCTTCTTGAATCCGAAGAGTTAGATTGGCAAGTTTGCCTTTCGTGACTCGAGGGTAAAAGGAGATTGGACACTAGAGTGCCCGAAAATTTGCACTCGTCAAAGCAATGGATGCGGGAATGGGCTTAGAGATGCCATTTGCAGATGGGCTTAATGATGCCATCTGGAAGAGTGACAGAGACTTGTCGGGGATGGGCTTAGACATGCCATCTGGAATGAGTATCAGGAAGGTGTCCATGCTTTGGACCATTTCTGAACTGAGGGTCTGAATAAGCAATAGATTGACATCCGTTGTTGGGAGGAATCCGTAAACTGTTTTCAGAAGTTTGAGAAGAGTCTGAACAAGCGATAGGTTAACATCTGTTACTTGGAGAACCCGTGAACTGTTTTCAGAAATCTTGAAGTTGAATAAGCAATTGAGCAGCATCCGTTGTCGGGAAGCGTCCGTAAACTGTTTTCCAAAGGTTGCATCTGAACAAGTGATAGATTGACATCCGTTGTTGGGAAGAATCCATAGACTGTTTTCAGAAGTCTGGAGAAGAAACTGAACAAGTGATAGGTTAACATCCGTTACTTGGAGAACCCGTAAACTGTTTTCAGAAATCTTGAAGTTGAATAAGCAACGGCGTAGGGTTGCTTGACGAGGGGTCCGTGTAAAACTGCATCTGAAACTGTTAATGATAGCCTTTTATTCTTATCCTGTTCGGACAAAATGTTAGCTAAACACATAATTATGTTGCATGAAATGCATGATGCAATATATGTTATATGAATGTTTATGATATGAATGCAATGAATGCGTATGTAAGCTGATGAGCTGTCTTGCTGGGGATAGATGAATCCTGGATGACTGAAGATAAGAACAACTTGACCGCTGCCGGGAAGAACAAATCCTTGGTTGTTGCTGGGGAACAAAGAGCTTGGGTTGTATACCAAACCTCTGGGGAAATCCTGATGACTTCTATTGGGGAGTACCAATCTAGTAGACTTATGCCGGGGATGCAAGACTGAGAATCTTCAGTTTGGCGGGAAGTATCTCTGGCGACTTCACTGGGGAACTCAAGATTTTCCTTCCTAAAACTCTGTGGGGAAAAGGTTCATTAGTTTGGCTCCGCTGGGGATATTGAAACTTAAATTCTGAGGGAAATTGGATTCCTGAGGATCCTCTGGCTGGGGGATTGTAAAGATAAGTTACTGCTGGGGAACTTTGATGAACTCCGCTGGGGATAGGAAGAATTTTGGCGAGTGCGATCTTCCGCGGTTGTTAGCTGAGGATAACCCAGTTATAAGTCCCTGGGAGGAATAACTTTGAATAAAACTCGGGAGAGACGTCCGTACTCTACAGGG
Organism: Vicia faba; assembly: GCA_948472305.1. Lineage (NCBI taxonomy): Eukaryota > Viridiplantae > Streptophyta > Magnoliopsida > Fabales > Fabaceae > Vicia > Vicia faba. The sequence goes on from OX451736.1 coordinate 887,221,516, forward strand.
GATAAGCTTCCAGAATCTACTGGGGATGAGCTTCAAGACTTGCTAGGGATATGGATTCCAAATCTCCTGGGGGTTTCCTTTAAAAGGGTATCGGGTTATCCAACCGTACCTTCGACTTATCAGTGATCCTCTTTCTTGGTTCATAAGGAAACGATTGTGTTTCAAATGCATATGCCTATTTAACAAAACATTGGACGTTTCTCAAAATAAACAAATAGTGCAAGAGAAAAGAAAAGGAAATGACACAAACTTCTGGGAAAAGTATTTGTATTGATCTTCTATGAGTATATTTGTACAAAGGAGACAATCATCCTAGTAAGAGGATTTTGTCGTAAATATTTGAAAGGTTTATACAAAATAAGGATGGCTATGTGAAATAATTCCATGGGATTCCATTCCGCTATAGCTTTCACAACTCTGAATATCTGTCCATTCAATGCCTCGCTTGACGATGACTGGATTGATCAGAAGCCTGGAACTGGTTGATGAAGAGATTATCCTTGAAGTGATCCGACGAGACATAGTCATACGCTTTAATTCCCTAACTTTTGCCTGAATCGCCCTTTCGGGTTTTCGATCCACCGGGAAACCCCTTTTTGCCCAAGCCGCCCTTTCGGGTTTTCGACTTGCCAGGTGTACAGATTTTTTTTTGCTTTTTATCCCTAATTTTTGCCTGAACCGCCCTTTCGGGTTTTCGGCTCACCGGGATGCCCATTTTTGCCCAAGCCGCCCTTTCGGGTTTTTGACTTGTCGGGTTATTTTATGCGTAGTATCTTTTGACTATGTCTGCGTTCGCAGGGTGCGGCAAATCGTCGCCGTCCATGGTGGTCAGAATCATTGCACCACCAGAAAATATGCTCTTGATCACAAATGGTCCTTCATATGTAGGGGTCCATTTGCCCCTGGGATCACTTTGCGGCAAGATAATCCGCTTGATTACGAGGTCTCCGACTTGATACACTTGACGTCTGACTTTCTTATTGAAGGCCTTGATCATTCGCTTTTGATACGTCTGACCATGGCATATAGCAGCAAGTCGCTTTTCATCGATCAGATTGAGTTGATCAAGTCGGGTCTGCATCCAATCATCTTCATTCAAACCTGCATCCTTCATAATCCTTAGAGAAGGGATCTGGACTTCCATAGGCAAAACAGCTTCCATGCCATAAACCAAAGAAAACGGGGTTGCCCCGGTTGAAGTACGTACCGTCATACGGTATCCATGCAGAGCAAACGGTAACATCTCATGCCAGTCTTTGTAAGTGACTGTCATTTTCTGAATGATTTTCTTAATGTTTTTGTTCGTAGCTTCAACAGCATCGTTCATCTTCGGCCGATAGGGAGATGAATTGTGATGATAAATCTTGAACTGTTCGCATAATGCAGTGATCATTGTGTTATTCAGATTTGTACCGTTGTCTGTGATGATCCTGTCTGGAACACCATACCGACATATGAGATTTTGCTTGATAAAGCGGGCAACCACATTTTTAGTGACAGAGGCGAAGGAAGCTGCTTCGATCCATTTAGTGAAGTAGTCAATGGCAACCAGGATGAAGCGATGTCCGTTGGAAGTCGTGGGCTTGATCTCTCCAATCATATCAATCCCCCACATTGCAAAGGGCCACGGAGCAGTCAGGACGTTGAGAGGAACCGGAGGAATATGAACTTTGTCAGCATAGACTTGACACTTGTAGCAAGTACGGGAATGTTGATGGCAGTCAGCCTCCATGGTAGACCAGTAATAGCCTGCCCTCAGGATCTTCTTAGCCATTGTATGCCCGCTCAAGTGAGTGCCAAATGTGCCGCTGTGTATATCAGTCATGATCAATTCTGCTTCAGCTTTATCTATGCATCGGAGTAACACACAATCATGGCTTCATTTGTAAAGGATGTCGTTGCTCAGGAAGAACTTAGCAGCGAATTTCCTTAAGAACTTCTTGTCATTCACGGAAGCTCCTTCAGGATAATCTCGGGTCTCGAGATACCTTTTGATTTCATGGAACCAAGGTTGTTCCACTACTTCTTCGGTATTAATCTCGTGGCAATGCGCCGGTTCATCCATTCGCTCGATGGTGATTTGGGGAGCCTCGTTATCCCAGTTGAGTTTAAACATGGAGGACATTGTGGCTAGAGCATCTGCTAGCTGATTCTCTTCTCGCGGGAAATGCTCGAAGGTAATTTGCTCGAAATGCGGCAACAATGTCAGGACGTGTTCTTTGTATGGGATAAGATTAGGATGCTTGGTATCCCACTCTCCTTTGATCTGACTGATAACCAAAGCCGAGTCCCCAAATACGATCAAAGATTTGATCCCTAAGTCTATAGCAGCCTTGAGACCAAAGATGCAAGCTTCATACTCAGCCATGTTGTTTGTGCAGCTGAAGCAAAGTCGGGCCATGAAAGGTGTGTGACAACCTTCCGGAGAAATGAGTACTGCGCCGATACCATTTCCAAGTTCATTTGAAGCACCATCAAAGTACAAGGTCCATCGGGATCCCTTTTCAGGTCCGTCATACGGTCCGTCACCTTCAACGTTATCCAAATTCATGATGTCCTCGTCTGGGAAGTCAAATCTCATGGGTTGATAGTCTTCGATAGCCTGATGAGCCAGATGGTCAGCTAATACACTCCCTTTTATAGCTTTTTGGGTGGTGTACTGGATGTCATACTCAGTTAAGATCATTTGCCATCTAGCTATCCTTCCAGATAAAGCGGGCTTTTCGAAGATATACTTGATAGGATCCATTTTGGAAATCAACAAGGTAGTATGAGTCAGCATATACTGTCTTAGTCGGCGAGCAGCCCATACCAAAGCGCAGCAAGTTTTCTCGAGCAGTGAGTAGCGAGTCTCACAGTCGGTAAACTTTTTGCTAAGGTAATAAATAGCATGCTCTTTTCGACCAGACTCGTCATGCTGGCCCAAAACACACCCCATTGAGTTATCCAAGACGGTCAAATACATGATCAATGGTCTTCCTTCGACGGGTGGCATCAGAATAGGAGGTTCTAGCAAATACTCCTTGATTCTATCAAAAGCAGCTTGGCAATCGTCGTTCTATTCCACTACCTGATCTTTTTTCAAGAGTTTGAAAATCGGTTCACAGGTAGAAGTCAGATGTGAGATGAATCTGGCAATATAGTTTAAGCGCCCCAAGAATCCTCTAACTTCCTTCTCAGTACGGGGAGCAGGCATCTCTTGTATTGCTTTTACTTTTGCGGGATCGACTTCAATGCCTTTGTTGCTTACAATGAATCCCAGGAGTTTACCAGACCTAACTCCAAAAGTGCATTTACTTGGATTCAGCCTGAGCTTGTATTCTTTTAACCTGGCAAACAGCTTCTCTAGATGTTCAAGGTGCTCTTCCTCTGTTTGTGACCGAGCTATCATATCGTCTACGTAAACTTCAATCTCATGATGTATCATATCATGAAATAAAGCTACCATGGCGCGTTGATAAGTTGCCCCTGCGTTCTTCAGCCCAAACGGCATCACCTTGTAACAGAAAGTGCCCCATTGTGTGACAAAAGTTGTTTTCTCCATATCCTCGGGGGCCATTTTGATTTGATTGTAGCCCGAGAATCCATCCATGAAGGAAAACACTTTATGCTGAGCTGTATTGTCGATCAAGATATCAATGTGAGGTAGCGGGAAATCATCTTTAGGGCTGGCCCTATTCAAATCCCGGTAGTCCACACACATCCTGACTTTGCCATCTTTCTTAGGTACTGGCACAATGTTAGCGACCCATTGAGGATAGGACGTAACAGCCAGAAAGCCAGCATCGAATTGCTTCATTACTTCTGCTTTGATCTTTTCAGACATGTCAGGCCTCATTCGGCGAACTTTTTGCTTGATCGGCGGACAATCCTCTCTTGTGGGGAGACGGTGAACCACGATGTCTATGTCTAAACCCGGCATGTCTTCATAGGACCAAGCGAAGATTTCAACATACATATTCAACAACTGTACCAAGTGCTCCTTGACTTTTGGTTCCAGATTGGCACCCACTTGCACCTCCTTCCGGTCTTCCTCGGTCCCTAAGTTGACAGTTTCCAGTGACTCTTCATGCGGTAAGATGGCCCTTTCCTCTTGTTGCAGAAGTCTGGCTAGTTTCCCGGGTACTTCACAACCTTCGTCATCTTCATACTCGGCTAGATTGACCAGATCCTCAGAGTTATTGAAAGATATAGCAGAATAGTCACCCATGGAATCCGGAGTGGATGGGTACCTGCATTGGTGAGTGTGGATGTGTGTAAGGGATAGCCATCCTTAAACAAAAAATGCAAAAGGAAAGAAAATGAACATAAGCAGTTTATCAAATGAAAAACGTCCAATGAATCATTAAACATGGCATATGGATATGAAAAATAATCAAAACCCTTACAAATGGACCTACATGCCCCGGGCAAGGCAGGAGGTGAAAAGATAGTGTACGGATTGTTTGAAAGTAAATATTACAGACCAAATAAGAAATGTTTAACAGATAAATTACTGATGAATAAAAGTGATGGGGACAAAGTCCTTAGCCTCCCAATTGCTCAATCCTCCTTTGACAGTTGGATAAATCCACTCTTCAATGTTGCTCTCCTTGTCTTCATCTTCCAGGGCGTTGATTCCGTAGGGAGAAATTTTGATTGGCGCCCTTTCAATCTTCGCATGGCGCATAGCTTTCTGGCCAGCGGCTGTGAACCCTAACCCAAACTTGTCTGTCTTATGCGGAAAGTCGGGTAACTGCCCCCATGCTGAATTCTTCCCTTCTTTTATTGCGGCCCTTGCATCCTCCAGAGATGCCATCCTGGCCATCTGCCTCGGTGTCTCAGCCGTCAACTTCGCTACTGCTATTTCAGGAAGGACTTCTTCGAAATGTTGAAACGGTGTCTCGATGAATTCTCCTTCAACCTACACATACCGGAAAGAAATTAAGTGGCTAATCATGTACTCTTCTTCGCCATGGACAATGATGATCTTTCCCTTGACAGGATACTTCAACATCTGATGTAAGGAGGAGGTGACTGCCCCAGCATGGTGTATCCAAGGTCTACCCAGCAGGCAAGAGTATGATGGACGGATGTCCATCACATAGAAAGTGGATTTAAACACCTCGATGCCTATCTTGATGGGAATTTCAACCTCTCCATGGACCATTCTCTTCGAACGATCGAAAGCTCTGACAACAATATCACTTGGCTTCAATTCCAATCCTTCACAATCTAGTCGGTCCAAGGCCTTCTTAGGCAAAACATTCAGCGACGAACCAGTATCAACCAAGACATGTGCGAGAGTAGTTCCTCGACACTCGACTGAAATGTGCAAAGCATCATTGTGATTTCTACCTTTAGGAGTTAGGTCGGCATCAGAAAAACCTAATCCATTGTCTGCAGTCAGGCTAGCCACGCAATTCTGAAATTGATTCGCAGAGGTTTCCTGGGGCACATGAGCTGCCTTCAGGAATTTTATCAGGGCTTTAACGTGCGCTTCTGAGCAAAGTAGTAGTGCCAGCATGGAAATCTTGGAGGGGGTTTGCCCCAGCTGTTCTACCACATCGTAATCACTTCTCTTGATTATCCTCAAAATCTCATCCATTTCCTTCTTGGAGGTTTCCGGGATAACCAAGGGTTGAGCCCTCGTCCTGACGGGCTCATCTTGGATTCCCTTACCTTTGTCAGCAGCGGTAGGAGAGACAGCACTAGGAACAACAACGTCTTCAATCAGACGAGTTCTAGCAGAGAGTTTTATTGGTGAGGGATGACCTCGTTAGCTGATGAGGGTCCAAAGACTGCTCTTGGAGGGGCAATCTCTGGAGAAAATATTCTCCCGCTCCTGGTGATCTTGCTAGTGCCCGCAATGTTACTAATGCTGGCTTCTTCATCATCCGAACTTTCTTCAATTACTTCGATTTGCTTGATACCATGGTAGTAGACGTCACCGCCATAGTTCCAAGGTATCGACCTCTCAGAAACATAGGGAACAGGCCCTGGCATTGTTATCTTCAAAGGAACAGATTTCGCAGCTGGTGTAATCTTAACAGGCTTTTTGACGGCCTTGGAAAGATTGGCGTGAATGGTTATGATTGAGACATCTTCAGTATGAACTGGAACAGCAGAAACTTTTTCAAACAAAATTTGTCGACTATCCATAAGGCCTTGGATGCCTTTCTTCAGTAACGGACAATCAAACGGCAGAGAGTAACAACAATAGCAGTCTTCCTTACATCCCGGGAAGATCCCGGCCCTCAACAGATTCAACTTAATGGTTAGCAGTGGAGTAGTCAGATCACTGACATCAGCAACATACAAATCTTCTTCAATGGCGTTGACATTTCGGCCGTGCTTCGGCATGGGTGCAGATATCACATTAGGCTTCTCTGGAGCGTCAAACTCTACCTCCTTAGCCTCTATCAGGTCTTGGATTTTATGCTTGAGTGCCCAGAAATCATTGGTGTCGTGTCCAACACTGTCTGAATGGTAGGCGCATTTAGCATTGGCATGATAATGCGGAGAGGACGTATTCACATTCTTTGGTGCCTCCTTGATGGTGGCGAGGTTCAACTTCAGTAGATGGGGGAGCACTTGCGCTGGAGTCATATTAATGCGGGTGAACTGCCGTTGTGGCCGTTCCACCCGTTGTTGATTTGGTCTGGACTGGTTATAGCGAGGCTGCTCGCTCGGAGTGTTTTGAATCATTACGGCCCCCACAGTTGGCCGACGCTCCGTCTTCCCTGCTCTTCTCTGAGAATATACCATAGTTGTTTCCTTCTTAAAAGGCTTCTTCTCAACACTTGCAGCAACACCCTTCTGAATCTTTCCTGACTTGATGCCAACTTCTATTCTTTCGCCTGTTAAGATCAAATCGGTAAACCCCGCGGAAGAGTTACCAATTAGATGATTGAAAAATGGCCCAGATAGGGTCCCAAGAAACATATCAACGAGCTCACGATCGGTTAAAGGAGGTTGCACCCTGCCAGCCAAATCCCTCCATTTTTGTGCATATTCTTTGAATCCCTCACTTGTTCCTAGTGACATACCCTGAAGTTGGGTACGAGTAAGAGCAAAATCAGAATTATATTGGTATTGTTTGTAAAAAGCGGTGGCCAAATCCTCCCAATTTCTGACACTGGTTCCTTCTAGCTGATAAAACCACTCCAACTGAGCTCCCGAAAGGCTGTCTTGAAAGAAATGAATCCAAAGATTCTTATCTGCCGTATAGGGTTGAATCTTTCTCACGTAGGACCTGAGATGCATTTTGGGACATGACAGCCCATCATACCTCACAAACACTGGCACTTTGAATTTTGGGGGAATCACAATCCCGGCAACCAAACCCAAGTCTTCAAAGTCCAAGCCCGGTACTCTTTGTAATTCCATGGCGGCCAATCTGTCTTCTAACCCTTTGTATTTATCATCAGCTGAAGGGTATTGTTGGTCAGAATAATCTTCATCCTCTTCAACCTCTTCTTCTTCCGCATCAGACTCGGAAGGCACCGCAGCTCCATCTCTTTTACTGGTCCCTTCATCAGAAGTAGGAGGAAATTCAAGCACTCTTCGAGCTTCTCCGTCAAATATTCTCCCCAAAGTAGCCACCCCAATCCTCTTTTTCTTCTTTTTCATTGGGTCCTTATTCCCCAATTGAGTCTTGATATCCTCCTGACCTTTAGCCAAGGTCATCAGGAGTTGCTGGAACTGTGCATTCTGAGCTTGTAGGTCTTTGACTGTTTGCTCGAGATCCATCCTACTGAAATAAACAGCAGACAGATAAGGAAACCTGGAGTGAGACCTGCTTATGCACATGATGAATGGTATGCTTATGTATGCAATGCATTCAAGGATTTAGAACATTCAAAATTGTTTCATACAAAGAAGAACGCCCGTCATATTAATAAGAAGAAATTTGTTAGTACATAAATGCCCCATGGGCCAAATATTACAAAATAAACTTCTTAAGGCAGAAAGACATTGCGCATCCTCTTTGGTGCGATGTAGGTGTTGAGGGCCTCTTGCTCGTGGAGTCGGCAGGTAAGCTCTAGAACCTTCTTCTCACTGGCGTAGAAGCTAGCTTCAAAAGTATTCCATTCTTCCTTGAGCTGAATCCAACTTTTCTGCATTTCCTCCCACGATGTAGGCATGTCTGGATGTAGGATGGTGTAGGGGACCTCTCCTTCATTGACGGGCTCTTTAATCACTGGGAGTACATGAGGATAAGGCATCATTAGACTTTGGGCTCGGGCTCGTACCCACTTGAGATAGGGCTCAAGAGGGATGGAGTTCTTGTGTCCCAGAGTCTTGCTATCAACCTTGTTGAGTTTTCCCCAAGCTCTGATGAATCTTTGGCGAAGTCCTTGCACATCGTTGTCGAAGTCAAAAACTAGGTTAGGAATCAACATGTCATGAGGGCCATCCCTCCGTGCATATCCAAATTGCCTCAAAGCTAGGCAAGGGTTGTAGGTGATACCTCCCCTGATTCCAAGTAAAGGAACATTAGGAAATTCTCCGCAACGATCGACAATGATGACATTTTCTCTGGACCGAGAACACCAATGCACATCAGAATGAGTAAGAGTCATCAACCGTTGGGACCACCTTGTACCTTGGTCATTCTTCAAGACAGATTGCGGAAGGTGCGAAATAAACCACCTTGCAAGGATAGGAGTACAGCACATGAGAACACCCCTCTTTCTCATTGTTCGTGTGTAAAATGAGTGAAGAATGTCCCCAAGCAATGTTGGTATTGGATTTCTGGACAAGAAGATTTTGACGGCGTTGACATCTACCAATTGGTCAGGATTTGGGAACAAGACCAACCCATAGATAAGGAGTGCCACAATCTCTTCAAAGGCTTGTAGGTCCAATGAGTTCCAACATTCTTGTGCCTTCTCAAATAAGAACTTTGCTAAGAATCCTTTGACGCTGCTTCTGGTTTCCCAATGCCCCTTGATGTCGGATGGTTGTAGATGTAATGCTCGAGCAACATCTTTCGGCTTTGGTTCCTTTTCCGTACCGTTGAAGGGTAGTTGATTAAGGATAGGGATTCTTAGGAGTTGAGAAAACTCCTCCAAAGTGGGCACCAACTGATAATCAGGGAAAGTGAAGCAGTGGTGAAGAGGGTCAAAGAACTGGAATAGCACTTTCACCATGTCTTCTTCAATGTTGGTGTTGACTAGGCTGAGCAGTCTACCATGTCTTTCACTGAAGGATGAATTTTCCGGAATTCTTGAAGTGATCTCCTTGAGTTGAGGAGAGATTCTCACCAGGTTGACTTGAATGGTGTTTCTGCGAGGAACTTCCATGACCTACAAAACAAGAACAAAGATGAAGATCCAAACCCTTGAAATGGTTAGTGAATGCATATGATGCTTCATGATGTTTATGATGTATGCACAAAACATACGTACAAGCAAATCACACCAAACCCTAGTTTCAGGCTTGCATGGGGTTTCATAGGTAAGTACCCTCTTGAGTGTAGTTGGCTTAAAAACCTGTCCTATAAATAGTAACCGGGTTCTAAGGAGCTCAATATCACTAGATTGTTTTCATTGTTCATGGTTTTGGTTTAGCCACTTAACTAGCGACCAAAATATTCCAAGAAAACAACCCTCAATGAGTGTAGTATCGAGTATCTACCAACTTCGGACTGCACCAAAGCCGGTCATCTCACTACCCCTAATAAAAGGCCAAGATGGTCAATTAAGGTTCTAGGTCATTAGTGCTTAATGACATCACTCATCGGCCCCGTACTCTCCTTGATTGAACTCAAGGGTTACCGGTACTCACAAATATGTCGCACTAATATAGCTATTGTTTCGACCGTGTCGGTATACCCCGCATAGTTTCCACAACGTATTGCTATCTATGAATGTTTCCCAAAATCCGGGTGTAGGATTGCAAACCCAAACAATAGAGCCAAAGTATAAAGCAAACAAATAAAACAATTAGTCATGCAAGAGGGTGATCTAAGCCCTAAGGTTACTCCACTTTTAAGTAATTCCCCAGCAGAGTCGCCAGTTCTGTGATACGGTGGGAGAACTGACTGTGTTTTTGCGTTTGTTTTCGCAAATGTTTCGGTTGAGCAAGAGTCGCCACCGACTTTTTATTTTATCCTAAGGAAAGGTTTAAAAAGCACAGCAAAAACCTTTGAGATATTTTCTTGGGTTCGGGGAGTAGATTATAGAAAGGGAAGGTATTAGCACCCTTTCTATCCATGGTTATCCATGGGCTCTTAGGTACTTGCTTAGATCAAATTGCCTTGGTTTTCAATTGTTTGAAATGGTGCTTGGTGTGTGGTTTTGAAAATGTTTTGAAAAGATGCCTTGTATAGGCTACCCTTGTAACAATTCTTTACTCGAATGTTTTACAAAAGGTGTTTTGTCTTTTGAAAAGATGTTTCAAGGTTTTTGAAAGTTTGTTTTGAAAGTGTTTGTGAAGTGTAGTTTGAAATTAGGCAAGTGTTTTCTTTGCAAATTGACAAGTACTTAAGAGTTATCTACCTTAAAGTTTTCTCAAAGATTTTTGTTATGTTTAAACCTTTTGACAATTTTGTTCCACCATTGCATTTGGTGGACAATCTTGTCTTAGGAGGTGAAAGGGACGGGCGCGGGTCATCGCTTAGACCATAATTGCAATAGTATTAAATGTCTTTGGGCAATTTTTTTCTTTGAAAAGGATTTGATCATTTTAGGCAACTTTTTGAAAGCGTCATCGAGGGACTTATGATCATTTGATTGTTTGTTTTTACCCAAAGAAATTCAACATACAATATAGCCCAATTTATTTGAAAGCAACAAAGTGGAATACCCTAGGGGTGCAAGTGTGAAAGGTGTTGCCCATTTTTCATGCTTTTTTGTCTTGTATTAGGTCAAACTACTTTTGGTTCATTTTATTCGCATACAAACTCTAACTCTAGCATAGTATATTTAGAAAGCGATAAAGTGCGAAAATTAAATTCCTACACTATTACAACACAATGATATGGGGAGGGGGGTACAAATGTTTCAAATGGGGGATATTTAGACAAGAAATTAAACCTAGCTATTACATCATTTTTTTTTTGAATATTTACAATATAATTAAAGGCATAAATTAAATGGAAATGAAATAAATATGCAAGATGCAAAAAGAATTTTTATATGTATGAAAAAAAAGTATTATTTATGTAAAATAAAAAAGAGAAATAAAAAGGGTATTATTTTTGGAGTATTTTCATATTTAGGGCAAAACCCTAATTTTAATCAAAAGGTAATAATTATTTAATATATATAATATTTACTATTTATATACAAAGAATAAAAGAAAAATGAAGTATATTTGTAAAAATGTATTTTTTAGCATTAAATATTAATAAAATAAAATATGTACATTTTTTGGTATTTATATTCTAAGTGTATTAATATATACCTATTTATTTATATTATTTACAAAATATGTATTATATATATTAATTAATAATATTTAATATTTAAATAAGAATTATTTTTCTATAAAATATTTTCAGGAAGTAAAAATAAGATAAAAGTGTATAAAATATATTTGTGCTATTTTAGTATTTTAAACAAAAAAGTATATATTTATTTATTTATGTACAAACTAAAAGAAAAATCAAATAAATGCCTAATAAATTCAAAAATGGTGAGAAAAAATATTTTTAAATTTTTAATATTATGAGAAAAAAAATAAATGAGCCAATCAAAAAAGAAAAAGTCAAAAACATTAAAAAATGAATGAAATGGGCTCAGGGGGTGTAAAACCAAAAAGGTGGTGTGAATAAAAAAATAACTCAGGCCCAGCCCAAGAAGACATTGTCTTCAACCTTCAGACAAAACCAGTTCAAAACGCGCGCCCTTCTTCTCAAACTTCTAACTCCTGATTCCTGGCTTATTAATGAAAACTCATAACATAAAAAATGTTCAGCATCAAGAGACGAATCCAACCATATGCAGAACTTGATCTAACTCTCTAAGATGAGGGAGAATTTATTCTCCCCCAAATCCTAACCTAGATTTTCTGCCATTTTCAAACCTTAAATTCTCACAGCTCAAGAAAAAGAAATGAAAAGTAAAAACATGTACATGTTCAGTGGCATGAGTAGAACATTGTTTATTCACAAACTTAGAGCTAATGATGCCTAATAAGAGAGATAGAAGTTCACCAAAATACCTGTTCAGTTGAAGTTCTATCTGGCAATGGGGAAGCTTTCAGTGCAAGGTGATGATTGGTAAAGCTTCCTTGAGGTCCAGGGATGCTATTCCAATGTTTACTTTGTCTTGAAAGCTTTTGAATCGTGCTAGAGCACTTCACCTGCAAAACAAGAAACTGAAAATGGTGGAACTGGTTAGAGGGATTACAGGTCGTGTTTCAAGTCATGGTTAGCTTGCATAGATGCTAGGGAATGTGTGTGAACTGGTTTGGGCAAGAGAGCTTGAGGGAAATGGAAGATGGCACTCAAACTGCAGGCCTGGCCCTGTTTTTGCAGTTTGAAGGTGATTCTGAGATTGGGAGTGTATGAGAGATGTTAGGGTCGTGCACTAGCTTGGTTGGGATGTATTGAGTGTGTTTCACCAGTTCACTTAAGTGTTTGCAAGCTGATATGAGAGTTGTGTTACAATATGCCAAGTTACTTACACTTTAAGCAACAAATGCCCAAGTTGTATTCTAGGTCAGTAGAGGCCCCCTAATGAGCTGCATAATCCCTCCTTGATCAGAGTGTTTTGCTCATAATCTTGTTCCAATTAGATCTCATTTGTACTGCTTGGATTTTCAATTTGACATAAAGTTACCTTTTGCAAAAATGGAAGAAATGCTTTATCTATAAATGGATTAATCCTTTAGGCAATGCTTGAACTCATGAAACAAGGCCTTGGCACAAAGTTTTTGCATTGAATTATTGAGTGTCAAAGGGTTTTAGGACCTGTAATTTAGCACAAACTATGCTGACTTGAAAATGGCTTAAGTTATGAACATGTTCATGATCAATTCAAAAGTGAGTTTTTGCCAAATTGTGAAATTCGATTCTCTCAAGTTATGAGGTTGTTTGAGAAGTTCTTGGACATTTTGGAAAGCTTGGAATGTGTACTACAATCCTTCTTTGAAATGCAAATTGAAATTCCAAGTGGAAGTGTATGGAAAATGGCCTTGAAGTTGGATAGAAAACCTTGTCAAAATAGGTTAAAATTTCACTAAGTTAAGATTGGTTTAGTGCCCTTATTCAAAAATTTGTAACTTGAGATACAAGCCTCAAATGGGAAAGCTTTGTGAATCAAAGTTGTAGATTATGCAACAAGCTACAACTTTCATGTTTTGACTTTTGTTTGAATCCAAATGGATCTAGGTGAAAAAGTGGGGCAAAGTTGGGAAAAATTAGGGTTTTTTATAACTTAGAAAAATTCTAAGTTATGAAAAAATTCTAATTTCTAACCCTAATTTGCATTTTGTGATTTCTTGGTGAACAAGTTTCATGATTTGGCATGTTTTGATGAAAAATGAATCTTGACTCTTGATTTTGACCAAAAAGTCAAAGTTTGACTTTTCAGTATACAGTCAAAATTGATCAATTGACTGGGGAATTCAACTGTCAATCTTCTGTACTTGGGATCTTTTGAGTTTGTTGAGCATGTCAAGATAATTCCATGGGGTCCTTGAGTCCATATGTGAGCTTGGTTTGCCATTGGCTAGGTCAAACAGTCAAAAATTGCCTTTGTGCAGTCAAAACCCTAAAAATGACCATTTTGCCCTTTTGGTGATTTGATCAAATTTCTTGTGGAATTGTGATCCAAACTTGATCAAATGGTTCATATGAGTTCTTAATGTTGATGTGGGTCAATTTCCATGAGGTTTGACTGTCAATTGGCCACAGTTGACTTTTTCCCCAATACAGCTGATTTCTAGGTCAACTGTCCAATTGATTGGGCAAAACTTGGAATCAAGGCTTGAAACTTGATGTGGATAAACTTGGGAGTCCAATATGAAGCATGAAAGTCATCTTAGGCTCTTTAGGTCAAAACATCTTGGTTCAAACACAAACCCTAATTTGGGTCAACAGTGCAAGGAGAAGTCTTGAGCAGATGAAACCCTAACTGGATCTTGGGCTTCAAAGGTTTTGTGATGAGAAATCACTGAGAAATGGGAGGGCAAATTTTGGGGTACAACACACACACACCTGGTTTTACCAAAAATACATGCCAATAACTACACACTTACAAACTCCCCCTTTGGCAGATTTTTGGCTAAAACCCCTAAGCAATCAGAGAATAGAGAGCAGCAGAATGAATATGACTGCAGAAAGAAATATGATGTCTACCAAGTAATTAACACAGAATATCTCCCCCTCTTTAGCCACAAATAGGCCAAAAAAAGTAATAAAAACAACAAATAAAATCTGAAAACACTTGCATCAACAGGAACCAGCATCAGACTTGTCAACTCCACCAAACTTTAAGCACTGTCAACTTCAGAGGAGGCACTTTCTTCAGCATTGAGATGATTTTCAGTAGCATCCTCTTCCCTTCTTTTTCCTTCAGTCTCCTCTTGTTCTAATCTTGCAATTAGGTTCTCAAGAGTCTTTTTCCTAGTCTCCAGCTCTTGACAGGTTTCCTTCAGCACAGCTATAACATCAGAGGACTGAGGATGATGTTTGAGACATTTAGAAAACCAGTAGCAACTAGAGAGAAAACTTTGATTGAGAGAATGGGATTTGTTGCAGAGTCGAGAGAGGAAGGAGGCTAATGAGTGTCTTTTCAACTTCTTAATAATTTTGAAAGAAATGGGAAAACATATGATTAACCCAATCAAAATAGACTTAACAAAAATAACTCCTTCAACCCTTGTTTTAAGCAAAATTAATTGCTACAATTCCTCATGTTGGAAAATACCCAACTTTCCCCTCAAGTTTTCAAATTGATTTGCATCAAGTGCCTTGGTAAAAATGTCATCCAGCTGTAGCTCAGTGGCAACATGTTCTAGTTTAATCGTCTTCTCCTCTACAAGGTCTCTGATAAAGTGATGTCTAATGTCAATGTGTTTGGTCCTGCTATGCTGAATAGGGTTCTTGGAAATGTTGATTGTACTCAGATTGTCACATTACAATGTCATAACATCTTGTGTGACATTATACTCAGTAAGCATCTGTTTCATCCAGATCATTTGAGAACAGCTACTACCAGCTGCAATGTATTCAGCTTCAGCAGTAGAGAGAGACACACAGTTTTGTTTCTTGCTGAACCAGGAGACCAGATTATTTCCTAAGAAGAAACATCCTCCAGAGGTGCTTTTTCTATCATCAGCACTTCCAGCCCAATCAGCATCACAATAACCAGTCATAGTTGGTTCACAACCATGAGAGTACAGCAAGCCATAGTTGTAAGTTCCACATACATACTTCAAAATTCTCTTCACTTGGTTGATATGACTGACTTTAGGATCAGCTTGGTATCTTGCACAAACTCCAACTGCAAAAGCAATGTCAGGTCTGCTGGATGTTAAGTACAGCAGACTTCTTATCATACTTCTGTACAGACTTTGGTCCACCTTAACCCCACTTGAATCTTTGGATAGCTTTAAATGAGTAGGTGCAGGAGTCCTTTTGTGACTGGCATTCTCCATACCAAACTTCTTGACAATGTTCTTTGCATACTTGCTTTGAGATAGAAAGATTGAGTCCTCCATCTGTGAGACTTGCAGTCCAAGAAAATAAGTCAGTTCTCCCATGAGACTCATTTCGAATTCAGCCTGCA
This sequence comes from Vicia faba, assembly GCA_948472305.1. NCBI lineage: Eukaryota > Viridiplantae > Streptophyta > Magnoliopsida > Fabales > Fabaceae > Vicia > Vicia faba. The sequence continues at coordinate 887,237,238 of OX451736.1, forward strand.
TCTGGTCAGCAAAATGTTTAACCATTTGTTTTGACATTCCCCCAAACACTATGTCATCAACATATATTTGAGCTACCATTAACTTCCCTCCTTCATTTTTGAAAAAGAGGGTTTTATCCAAGCCTCCTTTTCTGTATCCTTTATCTGAGAGAAATTTTGTTAACCTGTCATACCATGCTCTAGGAGCTTGTTTCAGGCCATATAGTGCTTTCCTCAATTTGTAGACATGATTAGGGTGGTTTGGATCCACAAAACCTTTAGGTTGTTCCACATAAACTTCCTCATTTAAGTACCCATTTAGGAAGGCACTTTTTACATCCATCTAAAATAGCTTGAACTTCAGGAGACAAGCAATTCCCAATAGGAGTCTGATAGATTCCAGTCTGGCTACAGGGGCAAAGGTATCATCAAAATCAACCCCTTCAACTTGAGTATATCCTTGGGCAACAAGTCTTGCCTTATTCCTAGTGACAACTCCTTCAGCATCTGATTTGTTCTTGTATATCCATTTTGTGCCAATGATGTTTGTTCCCTCTAGTCTAGGAACCAACTCCCAAACTTCATGTTGCTTAAATTGGTTCAATTCATCTTGCATTGCACCAATCCAGTATTCATCAGTTAAAGCTTCCTTAACATTTCTTGGTTTAATTTTAGACACAAAGCAAGAGTTCGAGATGATTTCTCTAGATCTTGTAATGACTCCACTGTTAGGATCCCCTATGATGAGTTCTTTAGGATGATCTTTCTGAATTCTGATGGAAGGGATTTTTCTAGCTTCCTTGGATTCAGAGTCTGCTGTAGTGGTGTTAGGAAGGTCATTCTGTTGAGTTGGAGTCTCAAAGAATGTCTCAACATTACAAGGGGCATCTGTTTCTTCATGATAATCATCAACTATGACATTTATTAATTCCATCATGACTTTGGTCCTGGAATTGAATACCCTATAAGCTCTGTTGTTGGAGGAGTATCCTAGAAATATACCTTCATCACTTTTAGGGTCCAGTTTTCTCCTTTGTTCACGATCTGCCAGAATATAGCATTTGCTGCCAAATACATAGAAGTACTTCACAGTTGGCTTTCTTCCTTTCCAGAGTTCATAAATGGTGGATGAGGTTCCCTTTCTCAAAGTGACTCTGTTATGGACATAACAGGCTGTATTCATAGCTTCAGCCCAAAAATGAATAGGAAGTCTTTTGGCATGTATCATAGCTCTGGCAGATTCCTGTATGGTCCTATTTTTCCTTTCTACAACTGCATTTTGTTGAGGAGTTATAGGAGAAGAGAATTCATGACTAATTCCTTCTGAGGAACAGAACTCATTAAACTTACTGTTTTCAAATTCCTTGCCATGATCACTTCTGATTCTGACAATACACCCTTCTTTTTCTCTTTGAATTCTTTTGCACAATTCTTTAAAAACTTCAAACACATCAGATTTTTCTTTAATGAAGTTAATCCAGGTGAATATGGAAAAGTCATCCACAACAACATAGGCATATCTCTTTCCACCAAGACTTTCCACCTGCATTGGTCCCATCAGATCCATATGAAGAAGTTCTAGAACCTTAGAGGTGGTCAGATGTCTTGACTTTGGATGTGGCATCCTAGTCTGCTTACCAACCTGACATTCACCATAAACTCTCCCTTCATCAATTTGCAGTCTTGGAATCCCTCTGACTGCCTCCATGGAGATAATCCTTTTCATTCCTCTTAGATGAAGATGCCCAAGTTTTTGGTGCCACAGTTTCACCTCTTTTTCTTCTTTGGCAATAGAACACACAATGGAGTAATTAGTGTTCTAAGGCTCCCACAAGTAACAGTTGTCTTTAGATCTGACTCCTTTCATTACAACTTCTTGTTTTTCATTTGTTACAAGACATTCAGATTTTGAGAAGTTGACCTTGAATCCTAGATCACATAATTGACTGATACTAATGAGATTAGCAGTCAGGCCTTTTACCAATAGTACTTCATTTAGATTTGGAACTCCAGGGCAGTCCAAATTACCAACTCCTTTGATTTCACCTCTAGCACCATCTCCAAAGGTTACATAACTAGTGGTGTGAGGTTTAACATTATTGAGAAGGTTCTTGATTCCAGTCATGTGCTTAGAACACCCACTGTCAAAGTACCAGTCTTCCTTTGCAGAGACTCTAAGGGAAGTGTAGGCTATCAGGGCAGTAGCCTTTTTCTTCCATTGTGGAGTATGTGGTACCCTGTTAGACTTAGGTTTGACACCTGGGTTCTGATTAGGGTATCCATACAATCTGAAACAGAATGGCTTTATGTGACCAAACCTCCCACAATGATGACATCTCCATTTTTGGTACTTTTTCTTCATATTTCTCTGTTCCCGATGTTGAGTGTTATATTGTGACATCTTCTTTGACATTTGTTTATCAGGCTTGATCTTCTTGTCTGCACCAGATTTCTTTGTTGCTACAAATCCTATACCAGACTTGTTTCCCACATTTTGTCCAACCTGAAGGATTTCTTCCAATTTGTCAGTTCCATTTGTCAGCATCTTGACAGATTTGGTCATCTGGGTCAGTTTTGAGTTCAGCATTTGAACTTCCCCTTCTAGATGACTTATAGTTTCAATGTCTGCCCTTTTTTCAGCCTCCAACTTTATGATGAGTTTTGTTTGTCTCTCATTTTGCATACAGACTTCAACACTTCTGATACACAATTTCTTGTAAGTATCAGTCAGTTCTTCAAATGTCACTTCCTCATCACTAGTGTCACTTTCAGAGGTACAAACACCAGTTAGTGCAGTAACTAGTTTGGCAGATTCTTCTTCAGAATTACTTTCTGAATCACAGTCAGACCAGGTAACAGACATTCCTTTCTTTTGTTTCTTAAGAAAGGTAGGACATTCAGCTCAAATATGCCCATATCCTTCACAACCATGGCATTGAATTCCTCTGCCTTGATTTCCCTTCTCTTCATACTTTGGTCTTCTGCTGGAGTCATAAGATCTGTTAATGTTAGAGGGGATGTTCTCAATATTTGACCTTGACTTTGGATCCATTCTCTTGATGAGTTTGTTGAATTGTCTTCCAAGCATGGCTATAGCTTCTGAAATATTTTCTTCTTCATTCTCCTTGTTTTCATCTTCAGTGTTGGATACAAGTGCTATGCTCTTGTTTTTCTTGTCAACATTGTCACTGATCCCCATCTCAAAAGTCTGAAGAGACCCAATGAGTTCATCCACCTTTAACTTGCTGATATCCTGGGCTTCCTCTATAGCAGTTACCTTCATTGCAAATCTTTTAGGCAGGGATCTGAGAATCTTTCTCACCAGTTTTTCTTCAGACATCTTTTCTCCCAATGCTCCTGAGGTGTTGGCAATCTCCAAGATGTTCATGTGAAACTCATGAATGGTTTCATCTTCCTTCATCCTTAGGTTCTCAAACTTGGTGGTCAGCATCTGAAGCCTTGACATTTTTACTTTGGATGTGCCCTCATGGGTAGTTTTGAGAGTGTCCCACACTTCCTTGGCCAGTTCACATTGATGTACTAGTCTGAATATGTTTCTATCAATTCCATTGAATAAGGCATTTAAAGCTTTGGAATTACCCAGGGCTAACTCATCTTCTTCTTTGCTCCATTCTTCCTCAGGCTTCAGACTGATTGTCCCATCTTTCTCAGTTATGGTGGGATGGTTCCATCCTTTGTCAGCAGCTCTCCAAGCCTTTTTGTCCAGTGATTTTAAGAAGGCAATCATACGAGGTTTCCAGTAGTCATAATTTGTTCCATCCATAATGGGTGGTCTGTTTCCAAAAACTCCTTCTTTGTCCATAGTGCCAGAAAGTGATATCCCTAGCTCTCACCCAGTAATACAGGCAGGGTGCCTGCTCTGATGCCAATTAAAATTCTGGCAGCAGATACTCAATGTCATAGTGAATGTTATGACACCGTATCTGACTTTCTAAAAGACAGTAAATAAAAACAGTAAAGAACATAGTCAATTGTTTACCCAGTTCAGTGTGAAACAACACCTACTCTGGGGGCTACCAAGCCAGGGAGGAAATCCACTATAAGAGATATTAATTCAGGAATGAACCAACCAGTTTATCTCCTTCACTTAAGACCTACCCAATGCAACTTCAATCTAAGTTCAACTTAAACCTGAGTTCCTACTCACTCCCCCTTAATCACAGCAGTGATACTTAAAACAATTGACAAATGAAATAATGAAGACAATCTTCAGAACATACACTTGATTATTCTTCACAGCTTTTTAATCAAGTAACACAAACACTCGTGCTTCACAGCTTTGAGTGATACATAAACCTAACTTGACTTTGCTTCAAAGCTTTAGTCAAGAGACACAAACACTCTTGCTTCAAAGCTTTGAGTGATACAAAAACTCTTACAATCAAAACCTATTCCAAGTCACTTATCACAATGATACTTGCTTGGATTACAGCAGTTAAAACTATACAACTCCTAATTGATCTTCAGTCAAAGAGATAAATTCCAATCAGCTTTCCTGTTGAATATATATGCAGTTGTTTCTTCAGTTAGGGCTTCCACGAAAAGCTAGGGTTAATTAGGGTTTACCTTAAGACTTGGTCACAAGACTTTATCAACCAGATTAGGGTTGAGCTAGGTTAACCTAAAGTCCACGTGAGATTCTGTTCTGGAAAGAATGAACCAACTTCCTGAAAAATCTCATAATTAACCAAACTGCATAACTGTTAGATCAGTACAGGATGTCTTAACATTTGTTATGACATCAGAATTCCTGTTTACTGATTTAGGTAGAAGGCAATAAATGTGATCATTGCAAAATGCTCAGATACACACTCATAAACAGCAGCTACTGTATGCCATACTTTTTCTGCATAAAGTACCTAATAATCCAGAATGTTATGACATCAGTCATGACATTCACACACCTGGTTTTACCAAAAATACATGCCAATAACTAAACACTTACAGGTTTATTCTTGCAACCATCATCCCCAGCGGAAACTAAGAACTCTACTCTTCAACATCATCCCAGGAGTCAAGCTCCCGGCATTCGTCAAGGATTTATTTTCCTAGACGAAAATACATTCATAAACATATCACATTCCATACATCCTGCTTACATACATGATAAAGTGCATACGACACTATCTCATTGAGAACATCATGACATCATGCATTTCATACATCATGACATTACATACAACTGACGTTTTGCCTTTTCAGGAAAAAGGTCAACCAAAAGATGATTACTATCAACTGTCGCAATTCCAGATTCGATTCCTGTATCTAGCCAGGGCATATTTGTGAGTAACTGATTGTAGATTCGATTCCTGTATCCAGCCAGGGCATGTCTGCATGAAGAGTTTAGAGATTCGATACCTGTATCCAGCCAGGGCATATCTGTAGACGAAGAATTCCAGATTCGATTCATGTATCTAGCCAGGGCATATCTGTGAGTAACTGATTGTAGATTCGATTCCTGTATCCAGCCAGGGCATGTCTGCATGAAGAGTTTAGAGATTCGATACCTGTATCCAGCCAGGGCATATCTGTAGACGACCAATTCCAGATTCGATTCTTGTATCTAGCCAAGGCATATCTGTGAGTAATTGATTGTAGATTCGACACCTGTATCTAGCCAGGGCATGTCTGCATGAAGAGTTTAGAGATTCGATTCCTGTATCCAGCCAGGGCATATCTGTAGACAACCAATTCCATATTCGATTCCTGTATCTAGCCAGGGCATATCTGTGAGTAACTGATTGTAGATTCGATTCCTGTATCCAGCCAGGGCATGTCTGCATGAAGAGTTTAGAGATTCGATACCTGTATCCAGCCAGGGCATATCTGTAGACGAAGAATTCTAGATTCGATTCCTGTATCTAGCCATGGCATATCTGTGAGTAACTGATTGTAGATTCGACACATGTATCTAGCCAGGGCATGTCTGCATGAAGAGTTTAGAGATTCGATACCTGTATCCAGCCAGGGCATATCTGTAGACGACTAATTCCGGATTCGATTCCTATATCTAGCTAGGGCACATCTGTGAGCAACCGATTGTAGATTCGATACCTGTATCCAGCCAGGGCACGTCTGCATGAAGAGTTTAAAGATTCGATTCCTGTATCTAGCCAGGGCATATTTGTAGACGACTAATTCCGGATTCGATACCTGTATCTAGCCAGGGCATATCTGTGAGTGATTTGATTGTGGATTCGACACTTGTATCCGGCTAGGGCATGACTGCATGAAGAGTTTATAGATTCGATACCTGTATCCAGCCAGGGCACGTCTGTAAGCAACCTTTTGAAGTTCCGGATTCGATTCCTGTATCTAGCCAGGGCACATCTGTGAGCAACCGATCGTAGATTCGATACCTGTATCTAGCCAGGGCATATCTGCATGAAGAGTTTGAAGATCAACACCTGTAGCAGGCCAGGTAATTATATTTCTTTCTCAGGTACGCAAGTTCTCGCTAAGGAATCTCTTACGCGATCGACACCCCGGTGGCATCTATAAGCCCATCTCCACAATTATCCATCACATTTCCAAATGGCATCTATAAGCCCATTCCCGACGAGATTCTGTCACATCTCCAGATGGCATCTATAAGCCCATCCTCCTATCCACCATCTTTCCAAATGGCATCTATAAGCCCATTCCCGACATCACTGCTGATATTCTACTATCCGAGTGCAAATTTCTGGGCACTCTAGTGTTCAATCATCTTCCACCTTCGGATCACGAAAGGCACACAAGCCAATCTACATCCTCAGGTCTAAGAAGATTGAACAGGGGCAACTGTTGTACCCCAAAATTTGCCCTCCCATATTCTTCAAAAATTGTCAAAGATCAATCTTCAGATGGATCAAGGATTGCACAGTCCAAAGGCCTCCTAAGCCAACTAAAATTAGGGTTTGGTTCTTGCAAGGAAGTTGAGGTTTTCAAGGGCTCAATCAAGTCCCACATGCCTATAAACATTGTCAAGCATCTACATGCCAAGTTTCAAGGCTCACAAGGTCAAGTTGCACAGTCAAAAACCCTAATTGCTTCACAATCAACTGCAGAGGCAAAATGGTCATTTGGCAGTCAAAAGTCAAAAAATTTGGTCAACATCTTATTTTGAAGCCACAATCATCATTTGATCAAGTCTTGATCATGATTCCATAAGCATGGCTCAAAAATCATCAAGATGCAAAAGTTTCCATTTTGGGACAGCTGAAAAGTCAACTGTAACTTGACCAAGGCATAACTTTTTCATGGTTCATCAGAAAAATACCATCCAATTCTCATTTTGAAGGGGATGACATTTCCTACAACTCGTCTTCACATTCCAAGTCCAAGAAATTCTCTCACAAAAAGTTATCAATTTCAACATTATAGGTCATTTTCAAAAGTCAACAAAAAGGCATTTTAAGTCAAAGACCATAACTTGAGATTGGTAAATTCAAATGACATGGGACCAAAAGCATTGGTTAGAGGACTTCAAGACCTTTCCAAAATGTCCAAGAACATGTTCATATGATCAAAATTGAGCAAGATATGCATTGGAGAAGTTGGGAAATTTTTGTGAAATGGCAAAAGTCAACTATCCTTAAAACTTCAATTTTTGACAAAAGGGCCCACTTTCTTCCACTTGATTCAGCCTTGTCATGCCATACACGTGTCCCATGATTAATTTCAATATTAAACATTAATTTTTCTATTTTATTTAATTTTTATTGATTTAATTCATTTTAAATCCATAAAATTCAAATAAAATCAAAAAAATTAATTAAATAACATATTTTGATTTGAATGACTTTTATGTGTCATATGCTAGCTGCCAAAATCGTGCCAAGCTTATTTATGCATAAAATTCAAAATTTGAACCAAGTTTGGAATGTCATTTAATGGTGGTCAAACAAAATCCAAAACATAATTGCACAAGGTTAAGGCTCATCATATCACTTGATTCTCATTCATACTTACATATGCAAGCAGCACAAGCCTCATTCACGACCGAGAAAGTGCAAAAACGGCCAGAGCAAAGTTCAAAAATTGTCCAAAAAGTGAGAGATCAAAAACTGTGTTGCAGGCATTTTCAGATCAAAGTAAGCACGTGGCCTCTTTCCTTGCCATCCACTGAACCTAGAGAGACCAATACCACGTCCTAAGACTCCATATCAAGCGCTGTAAGTTCTTCCAAACTCACCCCTGTACACGAAATCTATACTCTTCATTCTTGCATTTTTTTCTCAAAGATATTGGCATAATCATATTGCTTGCTTGATTTCCAACATAACTGTAATAGCTGATTTGGTTTTTAGGCCTCATATGGTGATATCCGCTCTTAGGGTTTGTGTAGGTTATTTTTAGGCATTTTATTTCCAGGTGAAATCAGAGCAAATAATGAGCATGGATGGATTCAAGAGGTGGAGACGAGATCAACCATGATCTTGGAATGCATTTTCATAGCCTGAGGATCATTTTCGAAGCAACCTACGAAATCACCTGCGGATAAAATCCGCAGGTAAAAAACCTGTAATTTTTTATGAAGAAGATGACCAGCTGTTGCAGCGTGATTGGCCATTTCAAACCAACGCGTTTTTTTATTTTTTTAGCATATACGTTGATTTACTAATATAATATTTAGTTGTTATTATTATTTCAAATTGAACACACAGCTCAGCTGGCTAAAGCGTACAGGAATCATCCCTTGGGACCTGGGTTCGAATCCCAGGTCCCCCAAATAATTTGTTTCCATTTTTTCTTGTATATTCCTATGCAGGCTTCCTGAAAGGCTTCATCATACACCTCACCAATCCACGCACCATATATCCACAATCATAGATCCAAAGGCCAAAGGGAGATCCATACCATGTTCCCAGTCAATGCTTCCACGCCTGATCCAGAAGTCAACGCAGGCTTGGCCATCAATGGGCCTGGAAATTTCTAAACACACACTCAATTCTGACCCAAACCCCCTTAGGTTTGCATTTTTATTTTGTCATTTTATTTTTTCATTTGCCTTATTTTATTTTTATTCTTTTTTATTAACTATTAACTAAATAATTATATTTTCCATAAAAATTCAGAAAAACCTAAAAAAAACATTTTTATTAATTTCAATTACCTTTTTTGTAAATAAATATGGTTAATTAATTTAGTCTTTTAAAATTAGAGAAACTTTAATTTTTTTTTCATAATAAATAAAAACAATTTAGAATTAGGTTTTTGCTAACTTTTAATTTCTTTTTATTTTCTCTTTATTTCCATTAAAAACAAAAAAATACAAAAAAACATTTTTTTATAAATTAATTAATTAGTAAATTAGCTTAATTTTTAATTAATTGCAAAAAAGGAAAAATCCAATTCTTTCTCAAAAAAAAAAGGGTCAACACCCTAAAGACGTCCCGATTCATTCTTTCGCGCGTATTTATTTTTTAATTCATTATTATGTATCTGCTCCGGAAATGTAATAGTTAATTAGGTTTATCTCTTTATTTACTATTTCTCGCATTCTTATTTTCAAAACGGGTTTTTGTTTTTGCCGATGTATAGACCCGCGCCTTGTAATAACTAGATTTACCTTTTCCGTAATTTATTTTCCGCACTCCTAACTGTTAGTATGCCTGCAAGAATGTATGAATAATAAAACCAATTCGTAGCTCACAAATAACATGTACAAGATAAACATTAACTGAAAAACAACACACATGCACATGCCACTCCTAGGATACGCCTCACTGGTTGCCTCGAACGTGGTCGTCAAGTATAGGGTGTTTTAGAGGTCGCCCTCCTGTCTAAGATCCAGTTGCCTCGAAACGGTTGCCTCGAATAAAAAGGATCTAGGACATTAGGGTTACTTCTAAGGCGTCCTACCATTGCTTTGATGACCACATTGTCCCTTATCATCGAATTGCCCCGAATAACTCCAACGAGGATGCTACCTACCTCTCAATGGTGGGATAGCACTATCTAAAGGACTCTTACACAGCCTAATTCCTTAGAGTAGGTAGATTTCTCATGGGTACTTGCTCTCTCAAACAAACAAAAATACTTTTCGCACTCACACTTTCTAAAAGTTTTCAAACAAATTTTTCATACACTCTTGAGGACAGATACAAGAGTTACTTAGAAATTTTTCAAACGAACTTTTTCAAAACCCACACACACTTGAAAAGCAAACAAATTTTGAAAACATAAGAGCAAGTACCTAAGAGCCCGTGGATAACCACGGATAGAAAGGGTGCTAACACCTTCCCTTTCTATAAATCTACCTCCCGAACCGAGAACCATTCTCAAAGAAGGAATTTTGCTGTGCTTTTGTCCTTTCCATGTTGGAGAACATAAAAGACGGTGGCGACTCTTGCTTACCGCGATATTTCGCGAACCAGCTTAAAAAATAGTCAGTTCTATTTCCACCGATCACACCTTGGTTCCAAGAAGTGAAAAGATATCTCGAAACCCAAGAGTATCCTGAGGGAGCTTCCGTCAATGATAAGAAGTTCCTAAGAAGGTTCTCTACCAAGTATTTCCTCAGTAACGGAATCCTCTACAAGCGCAATCACGATTCTACTTTGCTTCGGTATGTAGACAAAAGTGAAGCATAGAAGATTATGGCAGATATGCACGAAGATACCTTTGGCACCCATTCTAGTGGGCACACAATGGCTAAGAAGATTATGAGGACACTGTACTATTGGTACACTATGGAAGCAGACTGTTATCAGCATTCCTGAACTTGTCACAAGTGCCAGATCTATGCTGGTAAAGTGCATGTGCATCTGGTTCCCTTGAACGTCTTGACTGCTCCCTGGCCTTTCGCAATGTGGGGCATTTATATGATCGGAGAGATTAAACCTACCACTTCCAATGGGAACCACTTTATCCTGGTTGGCATTGATTACTTCACAAAGTGGGTTGAGGAAACCTCATTTGCTTCTGATACCAAGAATGTCGTGACCCATTTCATCAGACATAACCTTATATGTTGGTATGGTATTCCAGAAAGAATCATCACAGATAATGGTACCATACTATGATCACCGATCTCTGCATACAATTCAAGATTCAGCATCATAACTCTTCTCCTTACCAACCGAAGATGAATGGCGTAGTAGAGGCTGCTAATAAAAACATCAAGAAGATCATACATAAGATGATGGTGACATACAAAGACTGGCATGAGATGTTACCATTTGTGCTTCATGGTTACCGTAATTCGATACACATATCAAGAGGGGAAACTCCTTTCTCTTTGGTATACGGTATAGAAGTTGTTCTACCCATCGAAGTCCAGATCCCTTCCTTGAGAATCATGAAGGATGCGAGTTTGAATAAAGACGAATAGGTTTAAACTCGACTTGACCAATTGAACTTGATCAACGAGAAAAGGCTTGTGGTTATTTGTCATGGTCAGACGTGCCAGAAACGTATGATCAAAGCTTTCAACAAGAAGGTCAAACGTCAAGAATATAAAGTTGGTGACCTAGTAATCAAGTGTATTATCCTGCCACAAGGTGATCCCAAAGGAAAATGGACTACACATATGAAGGACCATTTGTGATCAAGAATATATTTTCTGGTGGAGCCATGATTTTAACCACTGTAGATGGTGACGACCTACCGCATCCTGTAAATGCGGACATAGTTAAAAGATACTATGCATAAACAGAGACCCGCTAGGTTGACTGGCCTAGGCAAAAATAAGGGCATCCCGGAGAACCAAAAGGGTTCTGGAAAAAGTTAGGGATATATATGAGAAATCTGTACACCCGACAAGCTGAAAACTTGAAAAGGCGGCTTGGGCAAAAAAGGGTATTCTGGTGGACTGAAAACCCGAAAGGGCGGTCCAGGAAAAATTTAGGGATTAAAAGCGTACAACTATGTCCCGTTGGATCACCTTACAGAAATACTTCAATATCAGGTGTCAAATTCAAATGGTATTAATCAATCCAATCAACTTTGGTCAAGCAGCAAAGTGATGAAACACTCAAAGATATAAAGGCAATAGCATAATAGGAACCCAATGGGATCATTTCACATAGATTTTTTTCTTTGTATACTGCTTTGTATAGTTTTCATTCTTACGACGACATTCTCTTATTAGGATGTTTGTCTCCTTGTACAAAAAGCGCCTGTTATAGGCAGACATTTTCAGATTAATACAAAAGCTATCTCTTTGAAAGTGCATAAACTATTTGTTTTTATTTTTCTGTTTTGTTTTACAAAAACGTCCAGTGATTATTTTTAACATATGCATTTGAATATAATCACCGTTTACAAATACACGCATAAAAACAGAAAGACAATTACTAACGGCTTTAAGAAACGGGACAGTGTCTAAAAAGCTATTTGCAAATCCCCGCAGATACATCCCATAATAGATACAGATACAGAGACATCCTCCCACGAAGTCACTGCCATATCTTCAATATACAGCTTATTGATGTCAGAGGTTCCGACATCCCCTGCAGAGGAAGAATCTCCAATTATCTCCTCAGCATCTTGAAGAATTCTACAACATGGTTCATAAACTTCTTAGGTTCCCCAACAGGGCTTCAAAAAAATCCTCAAGCATTTTACGGAGTTTTCTTTCCCCAGTAGAGTTTATCTCCCAGCAATTCAACTTCAAATAAATAATGAAGAATCACATTCTTCATCCCCAGCAGCAGACAGGGATTTATTTTCCTTCAATTCAACAATGCTACAAAAAACGACTGATCAGTTCATATATTGCATTCATACATCATTTTACAAACATCATAGCATATGCATACCAAATACATATAGCACAATCTCATTTATTTTGAGAACATCATTACACAATATGTGTCATGCATCATGACATTGCATACAGCTAATTCTTTACCTTTTAAGGAAAGTTTTGCAAACAGACAAATATCATCATCAACTTTCAACAAGTTTAAGATTAATTCCTGAAACAAGACAGGGTAACTATCTGAAGTAATAGATCATCAATGATTGTGAAGCCTGAAGTCCGACCAGATAGAAATTAACATCAAATACAATTTATTATGAAGCCTGGAATCTGACCAGATAGCAGTTTACAACACTGTGAAGCCTGGATCCGACCAGATAGTAGTTTACAACATTGTGAAGCCTGGAATCCGACCAGATAGTAGTTTACAACACTATGAAACATAGAATCTGAGAAGATAGTAGTTTACAATATTGTGAAGCCTGGACCCGACCAGATAGCAGTTAACATCATTGCTGAAGCCCAGAATCTGATCGGATAACAGTCAATCTACAAATCACTGAAGCCTGGACCCGACCAAATAATAGTTAATTTCAAATTCAAGCTAAAGCCTGAACCCGACCAGATAATAGTTTAATTTATTCAAATCACTGAAGCCTGGATCCGACCAGATAACAGTTCAAGTCGCTAAATCCCAGAATCTGACCGTATGACAGTCAATCTATAAATCACTGAAGCCTGAACCCGAGCAGATAACCGTTAATTTCAAATTAAAGCTAAAGCCTGAACCCGACCAGATAATAGCTTAATTTCTTCAAATCACTGAAGCCTGGATCCGACCAGATAACAACTAAAGTCGTTGAAGCCCAGAATCCGACCAGATAGCAATTTACAACACTGTGAAGCCTGGATCTGACCAGATAGTAGTTTACAACATTGTGAAGCCTAGAAAATCTGACCAGATAGTAGTTTACAACATTATGAAACCTAGAATCCGACCAGATAGTAGTTTACAACATTGTGAAGCCTGGACCCGACCACGTAGCAGTTAACATCATTGTTGAAGCCCGGAATCTGATCATATAACAGTCAATCTACAAATCACTGAAGCCTGGACCCGACCAAATAATAGTTAATTTCAAATTCAAGCTGAAGCCTAAATTCGACCAGATAATAGCTTAATTTCTTCAAATCACTAAAGCCTGGATTCGACCAAATAACAGTTCAAGTCACTGAAGCCTGGACCCAACCAGATGACAATATAATCTACAAATCACTGAAGCCTGGATTTCGACCAGATATTAGTTTGAGTTACTGCAAAGCCTAGAAATCGACCAGATAATAGTTAATTTCGTACTCCCCAGTAAGTTACTGTGAAGCTTGGATTTAGACCAGATAACAGCTAACTTTCATCTCTCCAGTCAAGAGATAACTCCCCTAGTATAGTAGTGGACAACTAAAGCTCCTAGGCTATATTCCCCAAACAGAAACCAACATTCCCCAACAGAGTCCTCCTCAAACAACAAGAACAGGAATCCTCACAAAGAGACCTCTTATGAAGTCACCATCACTTCTAGATGGCATATATAAGCCCATCTCCGATGAACCTCCACTGTCTTATCCAAATGGAATTTATAAGCCCCTTCCTGACGCAATCAACCAACCTACCATCGAGTGCAAATTTCCGGGCACTCTAGTGTTCAATCATATTTCACCTTCAAGTCACGAATGGCGGATTCGCCAATTTGACTCTTCGAGTTTAAGAAGATTGAACAGGGGCAGTTGTTGTACCCCAAAATTTTCCCTCTCATTTCTTAAAATATTCCTACAAAGATCTTCAATGACTCAAGTTTGTACAAGCATCGACTAGGTCAAATAATTTCCTCAACGATGATGCCTCAAATTAGGGTTTTAGTTTGTACAAAGGCAGTTGGATTTCTAATGTTCCAAATGACTTTCATGGATCATTATGGACCCTCAGGATTATTTTGTCAAGTTTTAAGTCTTGGATCGCAGTTTTCCATGAAAGTCATTCAGATTGTCAAAAGGGCAAAATGGGCAAAATTAGGGTTTTGGTTGAAAATGACTGAACTTTGATTTTTGATCTAATACCTGACTTATTGGTTGGAAGCATGATCTCAAGGATCCGAGCGCGTCATTTTGACCTGATCTCATATGTCAATTCATCTCCTGAGATTAGTGGATTGATAGACAAAATTCGGTCAACTGGTGGAAAAAGTCAACTATACACTAAAAAGTCGAACTTTGACTTTTTGACCAAAATTGAGTCCCAAAAATCACATTTCATTAAGACATCCAAAATATTGAAATTTGATCATCAAAAATCAAGAGAGTTCAAAAATCCAACTTTGCAAGACTTGAGAATTTTTCTAAGTATTTTCTATACTTGTTAATTACATTGCCTCGTTGTAGCGGTGAAAATCAGAGATCAAGCTATTAATTAACTTGACTCACAAAAGCAAGAGTCGCCACCGCGCTTTATTATTTCCAAGGGGAAAGGGAAAAGAGTGAAATAAAACCCTAAAATATGCAATGTAAAATAATACTTAAAAGTAATAAAAATACAATGCGTTTTTTGAAAGAGATCGAGAGTTCGGGGGTTGGTTATACAACGGGAAGGTATTAGCACCCAATGCATCTGCGGTACTCCGCAGGAACCTTTTGAAATATATGTTTTTGGTTAAAATTGTTTGTTTGATTAAAATGGTTCGTTTGGCTAAAAATCGGTGTTGGAGAGATTTTGAAGATACGACGACCTAGCGTTGAAGTTTTGACTTAAAAGGGGTGTGAGTTTAAAAATTGATTTGTAGGAGATTTGTCTTAAGATTAACAAAACTAAAAAAAATATGAAGGGATTTCACAAAATCGTATTAGATACTCGATGACATGAAGTCAACAAATTAGTTCTTTCCCTTGGATTTGGCACAAACAAAGTATAAAAATCAAATAATCAGAAAGAATTTAAACAAAATAGCACTTAAATCATTTAAATAGTTAACAACCAAAAATTAATTAAAATAAAGAATGACAAATTAAATCAAAATTATCACAATCATCAGTCAAGGAATATCATGAGGAAATTAATTCAAACAAATAAGAAACAACGAGGTCAAGATAATTAATAAGAGACTAATTTAGAGAGACAAAGAAAATCAAGTGAGAAAAGATAACTAAATGAAATAACTAAAAAATTTAATTAAGCTAAAATACTATTAAAAGTCACAAGTTTTACTAAATTTATTTTAAAAGCTAAACTAGTTAATTTAAAATTATCTAACTAACTAAAGTTATAAAGAAAACCTAACTAAAATAACAAAAGAATTCATCAACTCTTAACTTAAATAACTAAAATCAAAAGAAAAAGGGTAGAAGGTTAGATCATGGGAGCAAAATTGGATCAGGAGTGTAGAGAGGTAATAGTGAGACACTAAGGCCCGATCACAAATGAGTCCAGAAGTGTTTTTTATTACACTAAACTTTAGGTTGTTAAAAAAATAAAATGGCATGGGCCTAATGGAATTACTTGGTCCCAAAGTCAAACCCAACCATCATTTTTCAGCATACTTATTCCAATTAAAACAAAACTAAGAATGATTAAATAAAACAAAACAAAAACAAAAAGAACATTGACACATGAGAAGATTAGGGTTGGAGGTTGTAATACCTCAGCTTCTTAAATGCTTCTCTCTTCTTCCTCTCGCGCCGCAGTCCTCGTTTATCTCTCTATTCTGTTCTCTTCCACTTTCTCTTCTGGAGCTTCCGAATCCCCAATACACAAACCACTAAACGTAACGGTCTTCTGCTTAGTCTTCAAATTCCGCGTGGCACACGTGTTCTTCTTCGGCTCGTCCACCTTTTCTTCAATAACATCCAAATTCCCAGCAGCAGAATCAGAAATAACATTGTTTCCACTCCGCATACTCCTCGTACTCCGAATAACCTTCACATTGGTTTCCCTTCTACTTCGGTACTAACTGGAGCGTTGTTCTGGGGTTTAATGAAGTTAACAACAATGGAAGTAACCTCACTGATCTTAACAACGGATCCATCACTGGATCCTTGATGGAAAGATTGTTGCCGCGAACGACACGGCCGATTGAAACATAGATATGTTAGCTTTTATCGCATTTATCTGATCTTCTAGCTCTTTCTTTCTTTGCTCCAAAGTTGCTAGTTGGTTGCATAACTCATTTTCCAAAGACAAAACTTCCTTGAACTCGTTCTTGTTTGCTTCAAGACTTTCTTCGAGTTTATCTGCTTTTGTGATGTTGGAGCTTGCTGACTCTATCTTCTTACTAGCGTCGTTGTAGTCACAACTCCACCGAGTGAATTCTCTAGAAACTTCCAATATCAACAACTTCATTTCGGACGAGATTCCCTTGACGGATGACATATTGGAAAGGTATTCTATAGTAGATTTCATGGCACAGCACTGTTTGGCCTGCAGTAAAACAGAGAACTCTTTGGAGAGAAGGTCTTGCAGTGTTTTCAATGCTTTGCTTGTCTCTTCACAAGGCGTAGTAGTGTTGGATGATCTGGTGATGACCGTGGTATCTTGAGCAGGTGACTTAAATGAGGTCTCAACATCGAGAGATGCATAAAATGCTTTCATTTCGGCGTCATGAAGAGATAGTTCCTCTTGATTTTGAGAAGAATCAAGGCTAGGCATTAACAAAGTCAAAAGAAAGATTATCAATGTTGGTGGCTTCTACCGTAAGAGGACCCGACCTTCACTGTAGATGGAATCTAATCAATAGCCGGAAACCAAGCATGCTCCAGCAGTTGTTTGAACATAGACGTGAGAGGTGTCACGGCCTTGAGGTTTTCAACAGCGAAGCTTTTTTTTGGAGGTATGAAACTGCTTTTCATCTTTTTCTTATGTATTTTTACTGTATTGTTGCAGGTTTTCTATATGAAAAAATGATCTCCTAATGCCCTCCTCTCCCTCTTTTCTCCGTTCCTTCCCCCTTTTCTTTAATATCAGTCGCCTTCCCTTTATATGGTCTATTTTATGTAAGTTTTTATATGAACAATAAAGTTGTAACGGTGACTGAAAATAAGATACTTGCAAATTTGACAATGGTTTCAACCTATTTACAACTTTATTATAATTGTTGTTGTCGACTTTTAATCCAAAACTTCCGATTGACAAAGACAATAAGTTGAAAGTTTTTCTTTTGAGGATCATATGTTGTTGGAGTAACCTGTGATGTCCCACTCTAAGGGCATTGACACAACAAAATAATATCATTCTTACTTTCATTAGTATTCCTCACAATAGCATAAGTAGCTCTATGTCTCATTCCATTCATGTTGTGTAATTCTAAAAGAAATTCACAATTTGACCCATCGGGCACTCTCATTTCATTACCTTCGTGAAGCTTGAACTCTTTGATAGCTTATAGAATTCCATACAAATTACATGAATTGATCTACTGAGTTGAGCAGACTTACATCATGAGAAAATTGGTCCTTTTGTATATCTTGAATCCAAAAGCAAATTCATATGAATGAATTGTGCTTCAGACACTTGAATTGATTTGAAATCAAAAATAATTATTCTAATTGTTCCTCAAATCTTCTTCTTTACAAAACCATATCATCAATTTGCTGTAACTTGCAATACGAGCCAATAATACAAATTGCGCCTTTAAGAGATTTAACCAATAATCCACCTTGATCCAATGATTGCTAATGTTCAATTGCAAAATGACTTGAAGTAGTCCATAAGCGATCAAAGAATCATTGGTCTAAAACTCCAGTTTCATGAATTATCCCAACAGGAAAATCAAACGTTCTTGAGAAAATGTATGTGGCATGACTTGCACCTTATTCTTTGAAGTAATCTCATAAACAACGCTATTTGTAATACTTTGCAAAAGAATCTCCTCAAGACGTTGAAAATTGAAGAAGTTATGACCGTTTGAAATTGAACTTGCAAGAGTTGACTTTTGGTCGAAGTGCTTTAAATCATCTCACATAGCCTGATCTTTTCTTGCATTCCAAGACACATTGAAGCACGCGTGAACCAGTGATGATGGAATCTTGTATGTGCTCTGAGGAAGTTGTGGAGAAGTTTGAGAGGTTAAAACTGGCCATATTTCGTGCCCTTGACTTATCTTTAAAAATGCAAAAATAAAAATGGGATCTTAGGTCAAAAATTGGGGTACAACACTCGTGACATCTTTTCACTACAATTCAAAATAATTCAAGATATTACAAATTATTCAAGATGTTACAAATAATTCAAGTTATTACAAAGTGGCGTTTTTTGCAAGATTACAAATCCTAACTTTGTCTTGTTTGAACTTTTTCCTTTGACTCAAAATCTTGCCACAATGCTTTGTCTTTGATACAATCTACATAAATTGGTCCACAAACCTGATTTTGTATTATGCTACAAACAATGTTGCCCAAGCCCTGCTGTACTGCCCACATAACAGCCCAAAACCATGTCAAAAAACAACCCTACTATGTTATCTCTAAACACTGCCACAACACTCCAAAACTGCTGCAAAACAGCTCTATTTTGCTGCTCTAAACCCAGTCCAAGCCTGCATTATCTCAGCCCCATATTTGCACCAAATTAGCACATAAGAGTTGCATCAAAAAGGCTATGAAGACAACTTACCTAAACAATTCAAACTGTTATTTGTTTCCCTCCCAAAATCCCAACAAAACTCATCTATAAATAAACTGTTTTCACAACACACAAGGGGTTGGCTTTTAGAGAGAGAATGGAGAGTTGTAAGCAGACAAAAAATAACATTATTTGTAACCTTGGCTCATTAAAAAAAACCAGCTCTACTTTCATTCAAAATAGAAGCCCTCAATCCATTATTCCATCTTACAAACTCTCCCATAAACCAAACACCTTATCACATAGAGATTGTTCAAACACAAGAACAGTTTCTGTAGTGCCATTATCCTCACCCTCCAAACACAAAAACAGTAATGTACAACTTAACTGAGTTAGTGTGATTCAATAGTTTGGGATAGTTTCCTGGAGATTCATTGGAGCCATCACAACAGCTGAAAAGTATTCAGACTTAAAACACCAAGTGCAGTCCCAAGGTAAGTCTTCTTGACTTTGTATCTTTTCATTTTTCATACATGATTCACTTTCAAAGATAAAATGTAATAATCATTTCCCCTTTGAGCTAACCATTTGCTTGTTGTTTATGTTTATCAACCATATGCTGTAAACTGACCTTCAGACAATAAAACAATGTTTAAGGCAAAAAAACTGCAGCATGAGTCGACACATACCCATATGCGTCGACTCGTTCTAGTGAAAAAAAATAGGATATGAGTCGACACATAGCCTTATGCAACGACTCATACTGTTATCCAGGTCCCAAAACAAAAAGACAAAAGGCGCATGAGTCGATACAAAATGCGTATGTGTCGACACAAGAAGGAAATGAGTCGACACATCCCATTATGCGTCGACTTATACTGAGTTGATTTGGTTTGGCAGGGGTAAGGAAAGTTATGTGTCGATGCATAGCAGCATGTGTCGATACATAACAGTTTAAAATGCAATTTTTCCTTTATTTTACATTGTTTTTACATTGTTTTCATTATTATTCGATATGGTTGTAATATTTAAGTTTCTACTTCATCCTCATTTATAAATTGTACCCCCGCTCCCCTAATGATGTAATAGCTTAGGATTTTAATTTCTGCGATTTACCGCTTTAATATAAATTATTTGTAATTAGGGTGTGTATGGGAAGATAAAATCAACCGCTAGAAAACCCTAATCTCAAAGACAAAAATGCATGCAATCAAACACACTATTCACACGTGCACCTCTAGGGTAACCTCGCTTGTTGCCTCGAAAAATAGTCGTGTCCCTCGAATATGGGCGCTTTAGCAAAGACCCTCGATAAAAAAAGATTGTAGTCCCTCGATGTTGCCTTCGGTAAACGATCTAATCCCTTATGAAAATTGTTAAAACGTATTATAAGTTACCTTCTATGACTATACGATTGACACGCGCTTGTCCCTTCACATCCAATGACGGGACTTCTTATCAATCAATGGTAAGGTAGCAACATCTAAAGGAGGAGGAAAAGAACAAAGACATTTTAAGTAGGTAGGACGCTCGTAGTTGCTTGCTCATCAAACTAAAACCATTTTCACACCACACTTTCAAAACATCTTCAAAAACAAACATTTCTTTGAACTATTTTCAAAACTAACACTTTGTATACATTCTTATATAGACGAGAATCATTATAAAATTTGCTGAAACAAATGACGTTTTCAAAATACTTTCAGAAACCCACCACAAACACATTTCAAACAAAACATTTTTTCAAAGTGATCTAACAATCAACTAAGAGTCTGTAGATAATTACGGATATATATATATATATATATATATATATATATATATATATATATATATATATATATATATATATATATATATATATATATATATATATATATATATATATATATATATATATATATATATATATATATATATATATATATATATATATATATATATATAATTTATTTAATAAATTTATAATGTAGACGTACAAGTATTTTGTTAGTTCAAAGTTGATATTAAAACATAAAGAAATAAAGTCCACTAAAATAAGTCCAACAAAAAAGTACTTTTTAAATGATAAATTTTTTTTCTAATTTTCTAGTTGTGTCTATGTCTTAAATAAGTCTAAAATGAAATGTATCCCATGTAGGTTAATTGTACACTACTGCCAACGGTTTTACATATTTTCCATTAAGTACTTAAAGATAAAGTAATTAGGAAAACAATAAAAAAAATTTAAAGAAAAATTCAAAGTTATAAAGAAAAATTCAAAGTATTTCGTTTTTTTAAAACTAGAAACTTGTAATTATTTGAATAATATTAAATTAGACGTTTTAGATAAGCATAAAAAGTATTCATAGTTATTGACAGGTTTCCAAGTGTCAATAATAATTTTTTTTTAAAAGATTAAATTGTTTTAATATAGTAAATGAGTTTTTTTTTTTTCTTTTCAAATAAATAATATATGACAATGTATTGGGACATGGGGATGAGTGTATTCTACGTAGGATAAGAGAAACAGCATAGGATTGCTTTCCTTTTTGTTCCGAATAATGGGTTGAGTATTAACCGGTGACGACGAGTGAGATAGAATTTAACTATGGTTATCTTTAACTATGGTTAATTAATTAACTCTAGTTAAGCAGAGGCTTTTACTACACCCTATATAAAAGGACATCACCATACCTCAAATTTCCATCACCAATTTGTTTTTTCCATTACATTGTTACACCAAAAGTTGCACCACATTTTTTCAACCATTTCCTTCGTTTCTCTATAGTTTTTTCATTTCCAGTTTTCCTCATTTCCTCATCAATAATTTTCTGGTTCGTTCTATTATTTACTAGTTATCACATAGATACACGAACACCAGACATGATACTGACACACACGAACACTAGATATAACACTCCAAACACAACAAGACACATGTACTGAACACAACAAGACACATGTTATATACACGAACACCAGACATAACACTGACACGATAATGGCGTTGTTACACTACATGCATAATAATTCACCGATGGATTGTATATTTTCTTTTTTGCAGAAGATGGCTGAAAACGGAAATGGAAACGTTGCAACTGAAAACGGGCTAGCGAAGATTCAGACGCAGAAAGCTCTGAACGGGATTTGTCACGATGATAGTGGTCCTACGGTGAAAGCGAAAACCATTGATGAACTTCACTCGTTGCAGACGAAGAAATCTGCACCATCTACACCTAATACAGGGATTTCATCTCCGTTTGCTTCTCTCTCTGAACAAGAACGCCAGCAGCTACAGCTTCAATCAATTAGGTACTAAGTTTTATCACATTATTACTTTAAAGCTTAATCAATATTTAAATATCGTGTAATCATATCCACAAAAATTGGCTAATATTTCGTCGTGGAAAGGAATGGTAAAGCGGTGAAGTAATTAAGAGTTTATTAAATTTTGCACCTGCATACATTTATTTATTTTGACTTTAATAAAACTATTCAAGAAACTTTTTTGTACACGTTGCAGCCATATGAAATGAAAAAGTTACACGTAAATTTATATTTGTAGAATATCTTAAAAGGTAGGAGTATTTATAATAAAAAGACTTTATACTCCTTCCATTAATTATAAATTGTCTTATGTGAAATTTAATCTATAGCTTTAATAAAAACCAATATTTTCAATGATCTAATATTATACTTCCTCCGGTCTCATTTATAAGAAAAAATTAACTTTTTATATACATTGAATAAGTAATGTATTTGTCCAAAATACATTACTTATTTAATGTATATAAAAAGTTAATTTTTTCTTATAAATGAGACCGGAGGGAGTATTTGACTATATATTATTTTACGTGAGATTTTAACGCATGGGTTTAATTAATTACATTTTTTTAATTATCTAATATTATAATTGATTGAACATATGTTTGATATTCTAAAGTGTAGAATAGATTTTATTTATAACTAAAGTGTGATTGAACTATTTTTATAAAAAAAATTTACAATATATATGAAATGAGTTAAGTCAATATAAGAGGAACGGAAAATCCGTTTGTGCAAAATGAGGATTTGTGGGGCCATTTTATATTTAGTACATGCACGTTATATGTGAAGAAAAAAAAAAAGAGATGGATCTGACGGTGCCAAATTTTGTGATTTTGTATAATTAATAAATAAAAAAATGTGAATATATAACTTTATTTATTTATTTTTGTATAATTAATAAATAAACAAATTGTGAATGTATAATTTTTTTTGTTGAAATATAGTGCATCCCTTGCGTCACTGACAAGAGAAACCGGACCAAAGGTGGTGAAGGGGGATCCAGCTAAGAGCCAGAGCCAGAAGGTTGAACATGTGCACCATGTTCATGTTGCTCCAACCATTGCTGTTAGTGACAGTGCTTTGAAATTTACTCATGTTCTCTACAATCTGTCCCCAGCTGGTACTGTTCCAAACCTTCCTATGTTATTGGTTGAGATGAGATGATTCATGTGAATTTGTGTAATTGTATTTTGTTTTGTTTGGATTTGGTGCAGAACTGTATGAGCAGGCTATCAAGTATGAGAAAGGATCCTTTGTTACTTCCAATGGAGCATTAGCAACACTTTCTGGTGCTAAGACAGGTCGCTCTCCGAGAGACAAGCGTGTCGTTAAGGATGATGTTACTGAAAGTGAACTTTGGTGGGGAAAGTAAGTGCTATCAGGGAAAAGTTTGAATTTAGGACGTTAAGCTGAAAGAGATCTTTTACCATCTCATTCAATTGGTATGCATGGTAATTATACAATTTTATTTGATGCTATAATATTGTGGAAATATTTTGATTTGTAGGGGCTCTCCTAACATTGAGATGGACGAGGAGACTTTTTTGGTGAACAGAGAAAGAGCTGTCGATTACTTGAATTCTTTGGACAAGGTGATTAAATTGCTTCTTTTTGTTTTATTTTTTTTATTTCATGGATGTTAAAGACAGTGATGTTGACATGGTGGCTATGTTGTCATTTTGTCCAAGTGGGTTTTTGCGTGAAACAGGACACATCTTCCATTCATGACATGTCACATTAGGTTGAAATAGATTTGTGTTTTGTATTTTAATATGGATACGGAGATTTCTTTGTCCCCTTTTTGCATATTTTGTTAAGTGATAATAGAAGATATGTGTTCCATTCCATTCATTTCCATTCGTTATGAAAATCATTACTCAGCCTCAGAATTCATGCACAGAGAATAAGTATATATGCTTTTCCTTTCACAGTATAGAGCACCATGCCTATATTGTGTGCTAAGGCCTATCCTTTTATATGTTGTTAATTACCTCCATTCAAAAAGCATCTTCCTGTTTTTATTGTCTTAACTCTTAATCTCGATTTCGATAATTTAGAGTTTTGTTGAAAGGTAATTAAAATTCGATTTTGGGGTTATCGTGAATCCTTTGTATCGGTTGATTCACAGCACTTTAAATTTTACTCCTGACAACAACTTTGTTATTTTTTATTGAAGAAAATATGTTGTTGCTACAAAGAGACTAGGTAGTTTAGTTCCTTTTTGTAATTTGAGGTGACTATAAGCTGAGTTCGATTAAAATAAGTTTTGGATAAAGATAAAATTTATATAATTATTTGGGGTTGGATGAGATATTTTTTTATTAATATCATCTTGGCTTTGGTCAAACAATGTTTCGAACATATATAAACATAAAAATGAATAAGATTAAATAATGCATGAATATCTTACTAATAAGATTAAATAATGCATGAATATCTTACTAATAAGATTAAATAAATAATAACAATGTTTTTGTCTAATTAATTGCAGGTGTTTGTGAATGATCAATTCTTGAACTGGGATCCCGAGAACAGAATCAAAGTCAGAATTGTCTCAGCCAGAGCATACCATTCATTGTTCATGCACAACATGTAAGTGAAAATTTTGTTCATGCACAAAATTGCCAACACTATGTTGTTTGGTTTCTCATTTGTTCGGTCGAGACAAAAAGGTAGGTTATAAGCTCCGCCACCAGATAAGTACCCTATATCGTTGAAAGCCTTATATATAATTTATATTATCTAAACAATATGGTATGTAAAAGTATCACTGTCATAATGCGAGACATCCAAACTATGTAAAACAAGTAGATAACTGGGTTGGTTACAGGTGTATCCGACCCAGTCCTGAAGAGCTGGAGAATTTTGGTACTCCGGACTTCACTATATACAATGCGGGAAAGTTTCCATGTAACCGTTTCACTCACTACATGACATCTTCCACTAGCATTGATCTTAATCTTGCTAGAAGGGAAATGGTTATCCTCGGCACACAATATGCCGGGGAAATGAAGAAAGGTCTTTTCAGTGTCATGCATTATCTCATGCCTAAGCGCCAAATTCTCTCCTTACACTCTGGTTGCAATATGGGCAAAGATGGTGATGTTGCACTCTTCTTTGGACTCTCAGGTATAGTAATCAATGTGGTTGGTTAGGTTACCTCTTCCAACCAGCCATACGGCCCACGATACGTTCCCTTCCTTGTCCTATACTCCACTCGATATCTATATACTTAGCCATCGAAATTGGTTATGGATTTTGTTCTCATTTTCTTATAATTCTAATGGATTTTTTTTTATTTATCTTTTTGGAAAAAAACAGGCACCGGAAAGACTACTCTTTCTACCGATCATAATAGGTATTTGATCGGAGATGATGAACATTGCTGGAGTGAGAATGGTGTCTCCAACATTGAAGGTGGTTGTTATGCTAAATGCATTGATCTGTCCCGGGAGAAAGAGCCTGATATCTGGAACGCAATTAGGTTTGGTACAGGTATGTCGCGGTGCAAAAATATTTAAAAATAACTGTCACGGTTTAAATATTTTATAATGTTTGAAATATAAATTTGATTTTTTTTTCCTTTTGCAATTATCAGTGCTGGAAAACGTGGTGTTTGATGAGCACACTAGAGAAGTTGATTACTCTGACAAATCAGTTACAGGTAAACAATGATTTTTTTAATATCAAGTTGAGTATTTGGATTCTCTTAATTCTTTTGTTTAGGGTTGACTTCATCAATTTTGGCTGAGTAATGACTAAGATTGTTTCATTTAAAATTATTTGTTCTTAGCTGACAAAAAGAGGACTAAGCTTTGACTTTGTCTTGCCAATATTAACAGTTGACTTCGTACAATCCTTACAACATGTACTTCATATGTAACAAGTAATCTATTGTATGTTATTCTGAAAGGTCACTTTTTATTAAAATATAAACCTCCTGTTATACAGCACAAGGGATAAAGACACAAACATTTAAAATGACAGATAAACAAGTGATTCAAACTTCTACTTGCCAGCTGCTGAATTTTATTGAATTTGCCAAGTTGTAAATTGTAGTCACCTATTAGAAGAAGTCTTCTTAGCACCAACACTTCTGATTGAAGGCATAGTTAATTCATGCTGATATGTCAGTGTCGTGTCTAGTATACACATTGGTGCTTTATGCGTGGTGATCTTTTATTGCAGAAAATACTCGTGCGGCCTATCCTATTGAGTACATTCCAAATGCAAAGCTACCATGTGTTGGACCTCATCCAAAGAATGTTATTCTTTTGGCATGTGATGCATTTGGTGTGCTACCGCCTGTGAGTAAACTAAACCTGGCGCAGACCATGTACCATTTCATCAGTGGATATACAGCTCTGGTAATATTTCATCCTATCTAATTTCTTCATACATATTACCTTACTAGTGAATTTCATCCTATCTAAAATACCAAGTTTTGAAATCTAGATTGTCTGATCATTGATCGAACTACTGTAACCATATTTTTGAACAATAACATATGTAGGTTGCTGGAACTGAGGATGGCATAAAGGAGCCACAAGCAACATTTTCGGCCTGTTTTGGTGCAGCATTTATAATGTTACACCCTACAAAATATGCTGCAATGCTTGCTGAAAAAATGGAGAGTCATGGTGCAACAGGGTGGCTTGTTAACACCGGTTGGTCTGGTGGCAGCTATGGTACCGGAAACCGTATCAAACTAAGTTATACTAGAAAAATAATTGATGCTATTCACAATGGGAGCCTCCTGAAGGCAGAGTACAAGAAGAGTAAGATTTTTGGCCTTGAGACCCCAACAGCTGTAGAGGGTGTCCCTTCAGAAATTCTCGATCCTGTGAATGCGGTTAGTTATTCTATACTCGATCTATACACGCTAAAGTACTAATAAAACACTTTGAAAATAATCTCTAACGAAGTTTGTAATGGATTGCAGTGGACTGACAAACATGCCTACAATGAGACATTGTTGAAGTTGGCTGGATTGTTCAGGAAGAATTTTGAAACATTCACCAACTACACAATTGGAAAGGGTGGTGACAACCTCACAGAAGAGATTCTTGCTGCTGGACCAATCTTTTGAAGAAGCAATATCTTGTGTTGTTAGGATGTTGGAAAATGAATAAAATGTGGCCTTAGAATAATTATATTGGTTGGGTTAGGTTCATATGTTTTAATCTTGTATGAGTGTAATGCATTTGTCTAATGTGTTGGTCTTTACATTTTTTAACCCTTATATGTTAAGAAAAATGCCATCTCAATGATTCTTTTCCCTAGTTTTCTCTTATCAACAATTTGCTACTTCAAGTGGTATCATGACCATAATTATTTTTGCAATTTCAAATAGAGCTTCTTTTTACCTCAAGTATCTCAAAACTCGAACTTCCCTTCTTCATCGCAAGAAAAAATGGATTCACTGCAGTCGATTTATAATTGTTTGATTAAGATTTAATATTCAATTAAACGGACAAATGAATTCGTTCTTTTCCAACGAACCGAAATCGTATTTAGTTAGCACATTTTTTTCATGGTAGTAACTCTTTAAATAGGGTGACATAAATTGTTTATCAATGTCTCGCTTATATCACCACTTAATTAATATATCATATTATTTCTTATTCTTATATTTTCTTTAGGGTTAAATAAAGTCCAAGAAGTGTATATCATGTAATCACGGAAGGGTGGATAAATGACACAGAAAGCAACAAAGATCTGGCGGTTGTTTGAAATAAAATTGTGCCATTAGAAGTTTCGGTGCTGGCATGGAGAATTTGACAAAACAGAATTTTAAGTAGAGTTAATTTAGTGAAGTAGGGGGTCTTAGTTGAATCTCAAAATTCATGCATGTATGATTGTGGAAGTGAAGAAAATATTGATCACATTTTCTTCGAATGTCTGACAGCTTTGGTCGCATGGAGCGAGGTCCTAAGATGGTTGGACTTCGCTTATGTTTTTCTCAATTCTGCTTTGCAGAACTTCACTCATTTTACAGGTTTAAGCAATGGGGGCAGAGTACCTAGGGAGAAATTTTCAGTCATTTGGTTTGCGAGTATTTAGGTCATATGGAAAGGGAGGAACGAGAGAATCTTCAGAACTTCAACTCAACACTATTCTTCTTGTATTAAAGACATTCAGGTGATCGCTTGGAGGTGGCTGAAGGCAAAAGTTTCAGGATTCTTCTATGTGTTAAATCAGTGGATTTTGAACCCAAAAGAATGCATTGGTTTGGATCGGGAACGTTTAGTGGTGATAGGGCGGTTCGGCACCAGTTTATCGATGTTTGGGTGTTCTGGAGCAGAAGTTAAGCTTTGTGTCTTTTCTGTGGTCTGTTTTCTGGTGCGTTTTGAGCTTGGTTCGCACGGTCGCCTCCTCCATGTTAGAGAATTAAATTAATGTTATTTAATTTAATTATTTGTTATTATTTATTCAACTAAACTCAGTCAATGCTGTTAGTTTATTCATGCCTAAAATCATGGCCTGTATATCATGTTAGTGGCCTTATGGAGAGGTTTTAGGAATCTCTATAACTGTCACATTTACTCTTGTATAAGAGGCAAAATATCAGTTAATAAAATCACATAGAAAACTTCTTCAAATATCCTTGTCTTATATGGTATCAGTCGCTGATCTATCTCTTCTCTAAAATCAAACACCATGGCTGCTGAATTTTCCACCACCATTACTAACCCAAACGACGGCGCCCGCCCGTTCGTCATTGTGCACTTCACCAACACCATAAAACTTACCACTTCAAACTACATAACCTGGAAGTCGCAAATTCAGGCGACTCTCACCGGATATGACCTGTTCAAGTTTCTCAACG
Organism: Vicia faba; assembly: GCA_948472305.1. NCBI lineage: Eukaryota > Viridiplantae > Streptophyta > Magnoliopsida > Fabales > Fabaceae > Vicia > Vicia faba. The sequence continues at coordinate 887,266,665 of OX451736.1, forward strand.
GCGACCACCCTGCTCCTCCTACAACTCTCACTGCCAACAACGTCACCACCCCCAACCCGGCATTCAATTCCTGGATGCGTCAGGATAAACTCCTTTATGGCGCTCTAGTCGGTACCCTCGACACCTCTGTGGCTCCGTTGATCACTCGAGCCACCACCTCAAAAGAAGCATGGGATATTCTCGCCCGCACCTATGCCAACCCATCAAAGGGCCACCTTAATCAACTCAAAGCAAAGTTGCGCTCCTCAACAAAAGGCTCTAAGTCGATCACTGAATACATTCAATCGGTCACTTCGACCGCGGACCTCCTCGCTTCGCTCAGAAAACCGGTTGACGATGACGACCTTGTCTCCTATGTCCTCGAAGGTCTCGATGGAAATTATCAGTCCATTGTTGACGCGATCAAGGCCCGGGATACCACCATCAATATTGACGAGCTTCACGAGAAGCTCATTGTCAGGGAACATGAACTCCACACTGCAACAACCAACTCGGGCGCACCAGCAACAGCCCTGAACGCACAGTCTCGTCCTCGAAACAATCGGCAACGCCATCAACAGCCATCCAACCGCTCAACTCCCACTCACTTCCGCACTCCTCCCATGCCCCCCCCCCCCCCCCCCCCCCCCGCAACACGCTCGACCCTTTCTCGGCAAATGCCAATGGTGTCGTGAAATAGGCCATGTCGTTGCCTACTGTCCTCTCTTCCGCCAACAGCATCCGGCCGCTCGTCCTCCAACATTGCCCAAAAATCCTGCACCTCATACCCCACCTCAAGCTCACACTGCCAACACTGCCTCTGCCTCTCAAAACTTCATAGTCGACAGCGGTGTAACGCATCACATTGTCAACGACCTCGACCAACTCTCCCTCCACTATCCCTACAACGGTCCATACGAACTATTCATGGGCAGTGGTGAAGGTTTGTGAATCACTAACTCTGGAACTCTTTCACTTAACACTTCTGCATCTATGTTTAAATTAGATGATACTCTTTGTGTTCCACAAATGACCAAAAACATTATCTTTGTTTCTCAACTTTCAACTCAACAGAACTGTGCTATTGTTTTCTTACCCAATTCTTTTCATGTTAAGTGTCTCAAAACAGGTAGGATTCTTCTTAATGGACCTTGTAGAGACGGCTTATACATGTGGCCCACCTCCTCTCCTACAGTTTTGTCTTCGTCCCGCGACTCCAATCCATAATGGCACCACGCCTTAGGTCATCCATCTGCTGCTACATTCAAATTAATTCAACAACAACTTCAGATTAGCTCCCCCACTTTTGAGCAATCTGATTTCACCTCTTGTCAATTAAATAAAAGTCACAAGCTCCCATTTCATAATTCTAGTCTTTGTTCAAATTATTTTCTTGAAGTTATTTTCTCGGATGTATGGACCTCTCCTATATTATCGTACGATGGATTCAAATATTATGTTGTTTTTGTTGATCACTTTACACGATATTCTTGGATTTATCCACTCAAACGCAAATCTGATGTCCAAAATACATTCATTAAATTTCAGTCACTTGTCGAAAATTACTTCAAAACAAAAATCAAAGTATTCTATTCTGATAATGGCGGCGAGTTTATTGCTCTTAAAAATTTCCTAAGTCAACACAGAATAAGTCACTTTACTTCACCACCACATACTCCCGAACACAACGGTATATCCGAATGTAAACACCGTCACATAGTCGAAACTGGTCTTGCCCTACTAACACACTCTGGTATGCCACTTGAGTTTTGGCCTCACGCACTTCTCACCGCGGTATATCTCATCAATCGTCTTCCCACCCTAACTCTACAAAATCGATCACCTTTTTCTATTATTTTTAAACAAAATGCAAATTATGTTAAGTTAAAAAGTTTTGGTTGTTTGTGTTTTCCATGGTTAAAACCATATACTTCTCATAAATTTGAATCCAGATTTGTTGTTTGTGTTTTTGTAGGTTACTCCACAACTCAACATGCTTACTATTGCATGGACCCGAAAACCCGACGCGTCTACACCTCAAGGCATGTCAAGTTTGTTGAAATCGAATTCCCGTTTCGGCAACAACCCAAAACTACACAAAATTCAGAACAACATACAAATTGGACCACTTTGTCAGTACCCATCCTCCCATGTCCTAGGCCACCTCCATCTCCGTCCCAATCAGCCTCATCATATCCTAGTTATCCACCTACCTCATCACCAGGCTCACTAAACTCCACTCCCAACCCCCCTAATTCTCCAAGTCCAACGAGCTCCGCAGGCCTCTCTCAAACAAATCCACTCATATCTCCATCATCCTCTATATCCAGTCCCTTCGCTGCCACTCCCTCTACCTCTCAGTCCTCATACCCAGAACCACAATCAACACTGCCACCCACTCAAATCATCCTGGATCGTGGCATCGTCACTCGATCCTAAAACAACATCTTCAAACCCCTCCACAAGATGAACCTCTCTGCCACTCCTCATCCACCCATTGAACCACGAACAATCACGCAAGCTCTCAAGGGTCGAGCATGGCGGGAAGCAATGCAAAAGGAGTATTGTTGTACCCCAAAATTTGCCCTCGCGCTTTTCCACAAGAAATCTCAGCTTCAGACATTTCCTGACTTTTCAAACTGGCTCAAGAATCGGACAAATGGACTTTTCTTGACAGTCAAGCAAAATTAGGGCTTTTACTGATTTTCAGAGCTCTGGATTGTTTCATACAGTTGGCTTAGGGTTTTGGTTGATTTTGGTTCAATTTTGATCAGGCGAGCGTTATTTAATCAGGAATTAAAGTTTTATGGGCATATTCTCAGAAGAATTTAAATTCCACAGCACCTTGCAGTTTATTCTGAGATCGGGTTTAAGTTCGCATTGTTTTGATTTAATCAGTGAAAGAAACAATGGTTGGAATTCATGTTGTTTTCTTTGAGCCAGTCAAATACAGTATGTGCAGTAATGGATTCACAGTGTTTATGGCAAATCAGTGAAGAAGGAATGCGTTTGGTCAGTTCATTTTGGTTGACTGCTGCTTTGCTTTGGATATCGGAAGAGACAGGATTAATTGATCAATATTGTTATCATTTAAGTTATTTATTATTCTAAAAATTGAATGATTGAAATTTATTTTTCAATTGTTTTAATTCTAAGAATTTTGAATAAATAAATAAACAATAAAGAAAATTAGAATTATTTGGATAATTTAGATTTTATTGATATTTGAATTATTTGTACAAATTGTTGTTTATAATTTAAATTATGAACAATAATATACATTAATTTAAATATTACATAAAATAAAAAAACTATCCTATTTTCTAATATTCTTCATTCTTCACTCCGCTCCGGTGCTCCATTTTTTATCTGCAAAAAAGAAGCAAGAAAAGTCAGAAAGCAGTTAATTAAAAGACAGTTAAAATTTGCTCATCATTAGAGGCCACTGACTGGGATCAGTTGACCCTCTCTGCAAATCACGGGATTTCTCCCGGTTCGCAGAGAGGGAAGATTTTTATTCATGAATGCAAATGTCAAATGCATAAGTTCCAAAATTCAAAGCTGCATAGAATCTCAACTTCAAATTCAAACTAAACTGAAAAATCCAATTCCCACTTAAATGCCAAAGATATCAAAGAAAATCAAGGAAGTACAATTTGCTGTCACAAGTACTCAAAAGCTGTCAAAGAAGGATTTTAGAAAGATATCAATGCAAAGTCAGCACACAATCTGTCAAAAAAGAGATAAAGAGGATGCAGTCAAGTAGTGTGTTATGCAAGCTAATCTAAGTCATCACTTCCCAGGGCCCCTTCAGAGCAAAGCACAGTAATAATCATATAAAAAAATCTTAACTGTACTTTTGGAGAGAAAAAGAGAGAAAAAGCAGCATAGGTTTTAGGCTTAGGCAAGACAGAAAAAAGATATAATCAAAAAGACAATTCAGAAGTGAGAGAGGATAAGGAGGAGAAAAATATACAAAACTCCAAAACTGATAAGCAAAAGAGGAAAGAGAAAGAAAAAAACTCAGAAAGCAAAAGCCTCATTACTGTCAAGGCATAACCTTCATGCTAAACACACAACCCTGCATCAAACATACATTGAATTACCAAGCTGATAAAACCAACACCCTGCCTTAACCTCAAAAGCCTAACCATCAAAACATGGCCTAGCTTTCAAACCTGATAAACAAAATCCAAATCCCTCAACCTGCAGTCCATAAACTGAACAACCAAACACAGTACCTACAAACTGAAGCCTCACAACAAAACTCGAAAAAACTCCCCAGAACCTGCACCTACATTAATCCACCCAAACCTTGTTAAACCGGTTACGAACCAAGAAACTCAAAACCAAGTTCAAAAACCTGATATCCTGTAAAACGATAACAACCAAAAGCCTACTGTTAAACTCCAACCTGTTGAAGCTTTATCAGTCAAAAAAACCTATTCAAACCAATGCAAAAAGCCTCACCCCCAAGAATATACAAACACATAACCTGAAAATGCCACAACCTGCCTAATCCAAAAAAAGCACATTGCAAGCTCTAGACCAAAAGGCAAAACTTACTGTCACAACCATGGACTCATAAACCTGCCTGTCACCATCAAAACCATTCAAGGCCACATCCAATACTAAGCCTCAGGAATTAACATCATAGGCGATTAATAAGCATACAACAACAAGAGAAGAAGAGAGAAAGCGTCAAGGGCAACAAGAAGCATGTTCAGGGCAACATAGGCAACAACATAGGCAAATCGTACAAGAAGGCAAACTCAACAGCAATTCAGAAGAAAGCAAACATCTCAGAAAGACATATCTCGAGCATATAGACAAGCAAAGCATCATATTCCAATCGATACATAGGCAACAGTGGCATAGAAGAAGAAGATAAAGAAGTGAATCCAAAAGGTTTTCAGTACAACTCATCATCAAACCCTAAAACGGTAACAAAATACAAAAATACCAAATTTCCTTAAGCAAGCATCCAGCTTCGTCACCGAATCGCCGTTCCGGCCTCCTAAAGCGTCACTCCTCCTCTCTCCTCCTTCTCCAAGGTCAGGTAACGAGCTTTCTACCTCTTCTCCTTCACCTCATAATAACGAAAGATCAATTAAGACTCAAATCAGAAAGACATGCAATCCGTAAAAAGGGAAAAGAGATAAGAACATAACAACTAAAAGCTAACCTTGTTTCAAGAAGATGTGGAACTCTTGCCTTGGAGGGAAGAGAGTTCGGGAGTGACGTTGGTGGCCGGAAAGAGAAGCATTCAGGGAGATGAGGAAGAGAACGTTGAACGAATACGCGCCGCCGCTGCCTCGCCTAAACCTAATGCTTTCCCCAAACTGAACTAACAAAACCTAACCCTAAATTTGTTTCCAGATTAACATGGGCCTTGCCCATTCCGTTTTGCCCTAAGCCCATAAGATTTCCACTTCTAACCTCACATTATTTTACAAACACCATGTTAATACTAATACTTAAAAAATACAAATACATTTTATCTAATTAAAACTTTCTTTTAACTAATTTTAAAACACTAACCTCTTTTCTTTATAATTATATAAACACTCTTTTTTTTACAAAACCATACAAATAATAAAATACTCTTTTTTTTATCATATATTAAAATTAAAAAATACTTGTTTCCTTTTATCTATTCACTCTTTTATTTGAAATACATTTGTACATATTATACATTTTTATAATATATAGTTAAAATATCTTTTTAAGTATATATTTGCATAAAAATAACAAAATACTTTTTTATACATAATTAACTTGAATACATTTTTAATACACGTTAAAATACATATTTGTACATGACAGTTTAAATACATTTTTTCTCTAATATTAAAATTCACAAATATTTGATTAAAATACTTTCTTTTTTATACATAATACAATTTAATCAAAGTTTGAACATACCATTTAATTAAAACATTTTCTTTTGTACATAATTAAACATATAAATCAAAGATTCATTTAATACACTTCTCTAGGTCAAACCCTAATACGCTTCAATTCCACAATTCGCACTTGTACATAATTACACAATTCATACTCATATACATCTCACATTTACACTTACACAATATATTGCCCTATACACGTTTTTATCTTATATTTGTATATTCGATATTTACGTTTTGATCGCACATTCGATTTGGTTGTAACTTATTGGATACTATAAGTCTCATCCCCTTTGTACATTTATACCCCCATTCCCGGACACTATTTTGTAATAGCATAGATTTTACATTCCGCAATTTACAGTTTTCCAATTATACCATGGTTAGACCTAGGGTTTGCATGTACATAAAATCAAACGCTAGATAACCTAATACAAGACAAATACATGTAATCAATACACAATCACACTTGCACCCCCTAGGGTAATCCCACATGTTGCCTTCCAAAATGGGTCATGCTTGCACGTCGAGTATCTTTGGCAAAATAAAATCAAATGATCATAAGTCCCTCAAAGTGTTGCCTAAACGGAATGATCATAGTCCCTTCAAAGCAAATTGCCAAAGACACTTGGCATCATTGCATTCATGGTCCATACGATGACCCGCGCCCGTCCCGAATAAACTTCCTAAATGCAAGATTGCCTACCAATTTCAATGGTAGAACAAAATTGCTAAAAGGGGTTAAAACATGACAAAAACCTTTGAGTACAATAGGGTAGACAAAACTCTTAGTTACTTGAGATCAACTTGCAAAAACACTTGCCTTCTTTTCAAAAACCACAATCCACAACACTTTCAAACAAACTCTCAAAAACATTTGAAAACATCTTTTCGAAAAGATTCACACTTTTGTAAAACACTCAAACACGAGTCAAATACATTAGTTGCCTAAGACAAGGCATCTTTTTCCAAAACATTTTCAAAAAAAAGCACCCACACACACACCATTTTCAAAGCAATCGAAAAACAAGGCAAGTGATCTAAAAACCAAGTAACTAAGAGCCCATGGATAACCATGGATGAAAAGGGTGCTAATACCTTCCCTTTTCATAATCTACCCCCCGAACCCACGAAATATCTCAAAAGGTTTTTGCTGTGCTTTTTTAACCTTTCCTTTAGGATAAAATAAAAAGTCGGTGGCGACTCTTGCTCAACCGCACAAGTGCGAATACGAACGCAAAACACTAGTCAGTTCTCCCACCGTATCACAGAACTGGCGACTCTGCTGGGGATAATTTTAAGTGGGGTTACCTTAGGGTTTAGATCACCTTTACTTTCAATTGATTGCTTTGTTTGCTTTACATTTGTGGGCTTTGTATCGGAGTGTTATAGATCCTAACCCGGATCTGGGGAAACCCTTTTAGGTAGCAACAAGGCTGTGAGGGAACTGTGCGGGGTATACCGACATGGTTGAAGCAGTCTGCTACGTTGATGTGGCACTTTGGTGTGTACCGGTAACCCTTGAGTTCAGTCAAGGAGAGTACGGGGCCGCCGCGTGGTGTCGTGAAGCATCAACTGACCTTAGGAACCTTAATTGAATCATCTTGGCCTTTTTAGGGTAGTGAGATAACTGACTTTGGTGCAGTCCGAGGTTGGTTGATACTCGATACTACACTCAATTGAGGGTGCTTTCCTGGAATATTTCGGTCGCCAGTTCAGTGGCTAAATCGAAACGATGAACAATGAAAGCAATCCAGTGATATTGGGACCCTTAGAACCCGGTTACTTCTGGTAGGACAGGTTTCAACCAACAAACTGAAAGAGGGTAGTACCTGAACCCCATGCAAGCCTAAACCTAAGGCCTTGTGTGCTTTGTGTGAATATGTTTGCCTGTATATACACTTACTTGCTTGTGCATACATGTACATAACATCATGACATCATATCATAGCATTCTAGCATTTTCAATAACCATTTCAAGGATCTCGAGGGTTCTGTTGATGCAGGATTACGTTGAGCCAGACGTCTATCAAAGGGCAAGAGGTTCCTCCTCTAGCCAATCCAGTCAAAGTTCAAGTGCAACAACTTGAATCAGTGGCTATGACCCACTCGACATGGTGAGCTTGATTCTAGTGGAAAGACATCCGCCGATACAAAGTTCTCCAATCAAAGATCAAGTGCAACAACTTGAATCGGTGGCTATGACCCACTCGACATGGTGAGCTTGATTCTCGTGGAAGGACGTCCATCGGTGCAGAGATCTCCAATCCAAGAGCAAAGTTCAACCTCTAACATTTTCTTGTGTTTACTCCAAGAGATCCTCGAAAGCATGCATCCACATATCATGCATTGCATCTTGACAATCTTTCCTTTTTCAGGTTTCCTTACTCTCCTGCTGTTTATTTCAGCAAGAGATGGCTCTAGAACGGTCTGTCAAAGACATCCAAGACCAGACTGCTCAGCTGCAGGAGATGTTCCTGAACTTGTCTCTGGGGCAAGAAGAGATGAAAGCTCTCCTCACCAAAGGCCTGGGGAGTTCCAACAATGCCAGGAGTGATCAGATTGCGGAGCTGCAGTTTGATCTGACAACACTGAGGACTCAAATGATGGGACAGTTGGTGGGCCAGATGGCTCTCATCCAAGACCTATCTCAAAGACAAGAGGAACTCAGAGTTCTTGTCCGCCAACTGCTTCCAAACAACCAACTGGGGCAAACATCTGAGGTTGAAGAGCAAGTCACCGCTCAGCCTCCATCCACTCAAGAAGACAAGGGGAAAGCTCCTTTGCTAGCTTCAGGGTCACAATCTCATCAACAACCTCGCCAGCGTCAATAGGGGAATCGGCGTAAACAAGAAAAGTCGGGAAGACAGTTTACGGAGACTGAAATACCATCATTCTTCATACTGAAGCGCCTGTTGGAGGTCAATTTGCTCACCGTAAAGGACCCTCCTCAGAAGCTCAATATCTCCTCTCCTCACTTTAACCCCGACGCATTCTGTGTTTACCACTCCTACAGCCCGGGACACAGCACCAACGACTGTTGGGCCTTGAAGAATAAGATTCAAGATCTGATCGACATTGGGGTGCTGGAATTCATGCCAGACGGCGAGATGAAGATCTTCCGTTAAAGGGTTCTCCGCTTGAAGTGACGAAGCTCGAAGCTGAAAGACTTTTGCTTCTTTTTGAATTTTCAAAGTTGTAATTTCTTTTGCTATCAAACAATTATTTGTTGATGTTAAACTCTGTTTTCATTAATGCATTGCATATGTTTGTCTTGAATTCATCCATTCGTTTCACTACTCTTATGCTTTTCTTTATGATATTTAAACTCTTGATAAAAAGCTGCAAGCCTTTAGAGGGAGGATGACGAAACAATGCCGTGATCTTATACAGTATGCTTTTGAACAGACCTTGCTGATGATGTACAGGCATTTCTTTCAATTCCCAAACACTAGAGTTATAAGGAAGTTAATCCCTAGTCAACCCCTTCGAGCCAAAGAAGTAGGAGTTTCCTGTTCTAAACAATCGAAACCTTTGATATAAACCCGGGGCAGGGTAGTATCTCAGTTAATTCAAAAGAAAATGCGCATTGAAGTCGCAAACTCTCAGTTCGTAATACAACGAACGACGTCAAAAAGAGAAAGCATTCCTTTGGAATCAAAAGACAAGGGTGGTTCCCTATCACATAGACAGTCAATCTCTCAAAAGAGAGAAGCCCACTGAGCCAAAACCTATAAAGGAGGCTTAAGAAAGCTGGGGCATCCCGCTGACAGTAATCCCGGAAAACGGTAACGGTCAGACAAAAGTTAGGGATAACAAATCAAAATCAAAATAGTGAGGTCATTACAAAATCCTCAACAACATGAAAAGTGTTGGAAAAGAAAAAGGAGATGATGACTGTCTCCCCAAATTCAACTGGTGAACCATCGCCCAAAAGTCATTCAAAACTCAAAACAGAGTGTGACACACAATTAACTGAGCTTAGGTTGAAGAACATCACGAAGAGCGGGTGGATACAAATATACTTTGAGCCTTTATCCTTTGTTTCTTAAACCATGAACCAGGCCTCGTTACAACCCTTCAAAAGTCCTAATTGAAGCATGGGTTAGTTAAAAAGCATACTGTTACAAAAGGTATCCTGACTCCTGTAGGGCTTTGCTCTAAATCTTGTGTTGACTTGTCTTATGAAAAGTTTTCTGCTAAAAACGCATTTTTCAAAACTTCGAGACAAACATAAACTTTGCATTATTCGAATATCACTGTCTGCATTTGATCCTTTTATTTGACAGCGAAGAAATTCATACAGCGAATGTTCGGAGGAACGAAAACTCTCTCAGTAAGTCAAAATCACTTCAAGAGGATAACACTTCCATCAAATCTCCTATCAGCAAGGGGGCATGACATGTCACAGTTCAATTAACCTGGGGCAGTCCAGTCAAGGTCTAACAGATCTTTCAAAGTTCAATTAACCTGGGGCAGTCCAGTCAAGGTCCAACAGATCTTTCAAAATTCAGTTAACCTGGGGCAGTCCAGTCAAGATTTCAAGAAATCTCTCAATATGCAGAGTAATCTGATTCAAGACTCCTACTTCACCACTTGGGGCATTCGAATGTCAAAAGTGTCCAACAAATCAACTACAACATTTCCAGATTCGACTCCTGTATCCAGCCAGGGCATATCTGTTGATCACATTTCCAGACTCGACTCCTGTATCTAGCCAGGGCACGTCTGAAGAGTTCGAAGATTCGACTCCTGTATCCAGCCAGGGCATATCTGTTGATCACATTTCCAGACTCGACTCCTGTATCTAGCCAGGGCACGTCTGAAGAGTTCGAAGATTCGACTCCTGTATCCAGCCAGGGCATATCTGTTGATCACATTTCCAGACTCGACTCCTGTATCTAGCCAGGGCACGTCTGAAGAGTTCGAAGATTCGATTCCTGTATCCAGCCAGGGCATATCTGTTGATCACATTTCCAGACTCGACTCCTGTATCTAGCCAGGGCACGTCTGAAGAGTTCGAAGATTCGACTCCTGTATCTAGCCAGGGCACGTCTGTTGATCACATTTCCAGACTCGACTCCTGTATCTAGCCAGGGCACGTCTGAAGAGTTCGAAGATTCGATTCCTGTATCCAGCCAGGGCATATCTGTTGACGACTATTTCCAGATTCGACTCCTGTATCCAGCCAGGGCATATCTGTTGATCACATTTCCAGACTCGACTCCTGTATCTAGCCAGGGCACGTCTGAAGAGTTCGAAGATTCGATTCCTGTATCCAGCCAGGGCATATCTGTTGACGACTATTTCCAGATTCGATTCCTGTATCCAGCCAGGGCATATCTGTTGACCACATTTCCAGACTCGATTCCTGTATCTAGCCAGGGCATGTCTGAAGAGTTTGAAGATTCGATTCCTGTATCCAGCCAGGGCATATCTGTCAACTATCACCTTTCCAGATTCGATTCCTGTATCCAGCCAGGGCATATCTGTTGACCACATTTCCAGACTCGATTCCTGTATCTAGCCAGGGCATGTCTGAAGAGTTTGAAGATTCGATTCCTGTATCCAGCCAGGGCATATCTGTCAACTATCACCTTTCCAGATTCGATTCCTGTATCCAGCCAGGGCATGTCTGAAGAATTCCAGATCAACACCTGCAACAACCCAGGAAACATCTGTGAACGACCGATTGTAGACCAACACCTGTAATAAGCCAGGAATTTATCTACATCACCGCTTGGGGCATTCGAATGTCAAAAGTGTTCAAACCGATGCAATTTTACACAAGCTCATCTTCAGGGAGCCCTACACCGGTTCCTCCTCAAGACTTCTGAAACAAGTTTACGGATTCTTCCCAACAACGGATGCTAATCTACCGACTTGTTCAGACTCTTCTCAAACCTTTGAAATTAGTTTACGGACGCTTCCCAACAACGGATGCGGCTCTATTGCTGATTCAACTCCAAGATTTCTGAAAATAGTTCACGGGTTCTCCAAGTAAACGGAGGCTAACCTATCACTTGTTCAGACTCTTCTCAAACCTTTGAAATTAGTTTACGGACGCTTCCCAACAACGGATGCGGCTCCATTGCTGATTCAACTTCAAGATTTCTGAAAATAGTTCACGGGTTCTCCAAGTAAACGGAGGCTAACCTATCACTTGTTCAGACTCTTCTCAAACCTTTGAAATTAGTTTACGGACGCTTCCCAACAACGGATGCGGCTCCATTGCTGATTCAACTTCAAGATTTCTGAAAATAGTTCACGGGTTCTCCAAGTAAACGGAGGTTAACTTATCGCTTGTTCAGATTCTTCTCAAGCTAACCACCACGGAAGATCGCGCTCGCCAAAATTCTTCCTATCCCCAGCGGAGTTCATCAAAATACCCCAACAGTAACTTATCTTTGCAAATCCCCAAGCCAGAGAATCCTCCGGAGTTCAATCCCCCTCAGAATTTAAGCTTCAGTATCCCCAGCGGAGCCAGACCATTGAACCTTCTCCCCACAGAGTTTTGGGAGGGCAAATCTTGAATTCCCCAGTGAAGTCGCCAGGATTACTTCCCATCAAGCCGAAGATTCTCAATCTGGTCTCCCCAGCATGAGTCTACTAGTTTGGAACCCCCCAGTAGAGGTCATCAGGAATTCTCTTCCCCAGTGACAGCCAAGGATTTATTTTCCCCGGCAGTAGTCAAGATGCTTTTATCTTCAGCCATCTCGGATTCATGTATCCTTAGCAAGATTAGCTCATCAGCTTACATGCGCATTCATTACATTCATGTCATAAACATTGATGTCACGTACATTGCATCATGCATCATAACATTGCATACAATTAACCCTTTGCCTTTTCAGGTAAGATCAGTCGACAGACACAGGTCATCTCCCAAGATTCATCCAGAAATAGTTCAGATGTGACCCAGACACAGTGACTTTTTGATACTTATTCCAGATTCATTCAGACGCATCATCAAGAAACCCTACATCGGTTCCTCTTCAACTTCAAGACTTCTGAAAATAGTTTACAGATTCTTCCCTACAACGGATGTCAATCTACCAACTTGTTCAGACTCTCCTCAACTTCTGAAGACAGTTTACGGATTCTTCCCTACAACGGATGCCAATCTACCAACTTGTTCAGATTCTTCTCAAGACTTCTGAAAACAGTTTACAGATTCTTCCCAACAACGGATGTCAATCTACCGACTTATTCAGACTCTTCACAATTGTTGAAAATAGTTTACGGACGCTTCCCAAACGATGGATGTTGCTCTATTGCTTATTCAATCTCAGATAGCTTACAGATTCTCCAGACATGGACGTCAATCTGTTGCTTGTTCAGACCCCAATTCAGAGATGTCCCAAAACATGGAGACCCTTCTGATACTTGTCCACTCACCATTGACATACAGTTCAACATGTCCAGATGGCATCTATAAGCCCATCCCCCGGCGAAATTCTCTCGCACCAGATGGCATCTTTAAGCCCATCACCAAATGGCATCTTTAAGCCCATTCACCTCCACCATCACATCGACGAGCGCAAATTTTCTGGGCACATTAGTGTCCAATCTCCTTTTACCTTCAAGTCGCGAAAGGCAAACTTGCCAATCTAACTCTTCAGGTCCAAGAAGATTGAACAGGGGCAACTGTTGTACCCCAAAATTTGCCCTCGCGCTTTTCCACAAGAAATCTCAGCTTCAGACATTTCCTGACTTTTCAAACTGGCTCAAGAATCGGACAAATGGACTTTTCTTGACAGTCAAGCAAAATTAGGGCTTTTACTGATTTTCAGAGCTCTGGATTGTTTCATACAGTTGGCTTAGGGTTTTGGTTGATTTTGGTTCAATTTTGATCAGGCGAGCGTTATTTAATCAGGAATTAAAGTTTTATGGGCATATTCTCAGAAGAATTTAAATTCCACAGCACCTTGCAGTTTATTCTGAGATCGGGTTTAAGTTCGCATTGTTTTGATTTAATCAGTGAAAGAAACAATGGTTGGAATTCATGTTGTTTTCTTTGAGCCAGTCAAATACAGTATGTGCAGTAATGGATTCACAGTGTTTATGGCAAATCAGTGAAGAAGGAATGCGTTTGGTCAGTTCATTTTGGTTGACTGCTGCTTTGCTTTGGATATCGGAAGAGACAGGATTAATTGATCAATATTGTTATCATTTAAGTTATTTATTATTCTAAAAATTGAATGATTGAAATTTATTTTTCAATTGTTTTAATTCTAAGAATTTTGAATAAATAAATAAACAATAAAGAAAATTAGAATTATTTGGATAATTTAGATTTTATTGATATTTGAATTATTTGTACAAATTGTTGTTTATAATTTAAATTATGAACAATAATATACATTAATTTAAATATTACATAAAATAAAAAACTATCCTATTTTCTAATATTCTTCATTCTTCACTCCGCTCCGGTGCTCCATTTTTTATCTGCAAAAAAGAAGCAAGAAAAGTCAGAAAGCAGTTAATTAAAAGACAGTTAAAATTTGCTCATCATTAGAGGCCACTGACTGGGATCAATTGACCCTCTCTGCAAATAACGGGATTTCTCCCGGTTCGCAGAGAGGGAAGATTTTTATTCATGAATGCAAATGTCAAATGCATAAGTTCCAAAATTCAAAGCTGCATAGAATCTCAACTTCAAATTCAAACTAAACTGAAAAATCCAATTCCCACTTAAATGCCAAAGATATCAAAGAAAATCAAGGAAGTACAATTTGCTGTCACGAGTACTCAAAAGCTATCAAAGAAGGATTTTGGAAAGATATCAATGCAAAGTCAGCACACAATCTGTCAAAAAAGAGATAAAGAGGATGCAGTCAAGTAGTGTGTTATGCAAGCTAATCTAAGTCATCACTTCCCAGGGCCCCTTCAGAGCAAAGCACAGTAATAATCATATAAAAAAATCTTAACTGTACTTTTGGAGAGAAAAAGAGAGAAAAAGCAGCATTGGTTTTAGGCTTAGGCAAGACAGAAAAAAGATATAATCAAAAAGACAGTTCAGAAGTGAGAGAGGATAAGGAGGAGAAAAATATACAAAACTCCAAAACTGATAAGCAAAAGAGGAAAGAGAAAGAAAAAAACTCAGAAAGCAAAAGCCTCATTACTGTCAAGGCATAACCTTCATGCTAAACACACAACCCTGCATCAAACATACATTGAATTACCAAGCTGATAAAACCAACACCCTGCCTTAACCTCAAAAGCCTAACCATCGAAACATGGCCTAGCTTTCAAACCTGATAAACAAAATCCAAATCCCTCAACCTGCAGTCCATAAACTGAACAACCAAACACAGTACCTACAAACTGAAGCCTCACAACAAAACTCGAAAAAACTCCCCAGAACCTGCACCTACATTAATCCACCCAAACCTTGTTAAACCGGTTACGAACCAAGAAACTCAAAACCAAGTTCAAAAACCTGATATCCTGTAAAACGATAACAACCAAAAGCCTACTGTTAAACTCCAACCTGTTGAAGCTTTATCAGTCAAAAAAACCTATTCAAACCAATGCAAAAAGCCTCACCCCCAAGAATATACAAACACATAACCTGAAAATGCCACAACCTGCCTAATCCAAAAAAAGCACATTGCAAGCTCTAGACCAAAAGGCAAAACTTACTGTCACAACCATGGACTCATAAACCTGCCTGTCACCATCAAAACCATTCAAGGCCACATCCAATACTAAGCCTCAGGAATTAACATCATAGGCGATTAATAAGCATACAGCAACAAGAGAAGAAGAGAGAAAGCGTCAAGGGCAACAAGAAGCATGTTCAGGGCAACATAGGCAACAACATAGGCAAATCGTACAAGAAGGCAAACTCAACAGCAATTCAGAAGAAAGCAAACATCTCAGAAAGACATATCTCGAGCATATAGACAAGCAAAGCATCATATTCCAATCGATACATAGGCAACAGTGGCATAGAAGAAGAAGATAAAGAAGTGAATCCAAAAGGTTTTCAGTACAACTCATCATCAAACCCTAAAACGGTAACAAAATACAAAAATACCAAATTTCCTCAAGCAAGCATCCAGCTTCGTCACCAAATCGCCGTTCCGGCCTCCTAAAGCGTCACTCCTCCTCTCTCCTCCTTCTCCAAGGTCAGGTAACGAGCTTTCCACCTCTTCTCCTTCACCTCATAATAACGAAAGATCAATTAAGACTCAAATCAGAAAGACATGCAATCCGTAAAAAGGGAAAAGAGATAAGAACATAACAACTAAAAGCTAACCTTGTTTCAAGAAGATGTGGAACTCTTGCCTTGGAGGGAAGAGAGTTCGGGAGTGACGTTGGTGGCCGGAAAGAGAAGCATTCAGGGAGATGAGGAAGAGAACGTTGAACGAATACGCGCCGCCGCTGCCTCGCCTAAACCTAATGCTTTCCCCAAACTGAACTAACAAAACCTAACCCTAAATTTGTTTCCAGATTAACATGGGCCTTGCCCATTCCGTTTTTCCCTAAGCCCATAAGATTTCCACTTCTAACCTCACATTATTTTACAAACACCATGTTAATACTAATACTTAAAAAATACAAATACATTTTATCTAATTAAAACTTTCTTTTAACTAATTTTAAAACACTAACCTCTTTTCTTTATAATTATATAAACACTCTTTTTTTTACAAAACCATACAAATAATAAAATACTCTTTTTTTTATCATATATTAAAATTAAAAAATACTTGTTTCCTTTTATCTATTCACTCTTTTATTTGAAATACATTTGTACATATTATACATTTTTATAATATATAGTTAAAATATCTTTTTAAGTATATATTTGCATAAAAATAACAAAATACTTTTGTATACATAATTAACTTGAATACATTTTTAATACACGTTAAAATACATATTTGTACATGACAGTTTAAATACATTTTTTCTCTAATATTAAAATTCACAAATATTTGATTAAAATACTTTCTTTTTTATACATAATACAATTTAATCAAAGTTTGAACATACCATTTAATTAAAACATTTTCTTTTGTACATAATTAAACATATAAATCAAAGATTCATTTAATACACTTCTCTAGGTCAAACCCTAATACGCTTCAATTCCACAATTCGCACTTGTACATAATTACACAATTCATACTCATATACATCTCACATTTACACTTACACAATATATTGCCCTATACACGTTTTTATCTTATATTTGTATATTCGATATTTACGTTTTGATCGCACATTCGATTTGGTTGTAACTTATTGGATACTATAAGTCTCATCCCCTTTGTACATTTATACCCCCATTCCCGGACACTATTTTGTAATAGCATAGATTTTACATTCCGCAATTTACAGTTTTCCAATTATACCATGGTTAGACCTAGGGTTTGCATGTACATAAAATCAAACGCTAGATAACCTAATACAAGACAAATACATGTAATCAATACACAATCACACTTGCACCCCCTAGGGTAATCCCACATGTTGCCTTCCAAAATGGGTCATGCTTGCACGTCGAGTATCTTTGGCAAAATAAAATCAAATGATCATAAGTCCCTCAAAGTGTTGCCTAAACGGAATGATCATAGTCCCTTCAAAGCAAATTGCCAAAGACACTTGGCATCATTGCATTCATGGTCCATACGATGACCCGCGCCCGTCCCGAATAAACTTCCTAAATGCAAGATTGCCTACCAATTTCAATGGTAGAACAAAATTGCTAAAAGGGGTTAAAACATGACAAAAACCTTTGAGTACAATAGGGTAGACAAAACTCTTAGTTACTTGAGATCAACTTGCAAAAACACTTGCCTTCTTTTCAAAAACCACAATCCACAACACTTTCAAACAAACTCTCAAAAACATTTGAAAACATCTTTTCGAAAAGATTCACACTTTTGTAAAACACTCAAACACGAGTCAAATACATTAGTTGCCTAAGACAAGGCATCTTTTTCCAAAACATTTTCAAAAAAAAGCACCCACACACACACCATTTTCAAAGCAATCGAAAAACAAGGCAAGTGATCTAAAAACCAAGTAACTAAGAGCCCATGGATAACCATGGATGAAAAGGGTGTTAATACCTTCCCTTTTCATAATCTACCCCCCGAACCCACGAAATATCTCAAAAGGTTTTTGCTGTGCTTTTTTAACCTTTCCTTTAGGATAAAATAAAAAGTCGGTGGCGACTCTTGCTCAACCGCACAAGTGCGAATACGAACGCAAAACACTAGTCAGTTCTCCCACCGTATCACAAGTATGATGCCTTATGCGCCAACAATACATGGACTCTAGTTCCACTCCACCCCACACAAAACTTGGTTGGTAGCAAATGGTTATTTCGAACCAAATATCTTCCAGATGGTTCTATTGATCGTCTAAAGGCAAGGCTCGTCGCAAAAGGCTTCCATCAACGACCCGGCTGGGATTTCCATGAGACGTTCAGCCCCGTGGTCAAACTGGTTACTGTTAGAGTCATTCTTACGTTAGCTGTCTCCAAGGGTTGGCACTTGCGTCAACTCGACATCAACAATGCGTTCTTGCAAGGTTCACTTTCTGAGGAGGTGTACGTATGCCAACCGCCAGGCTTCACAGATCCATCTCATCCCAACCATGTCTGCCGGCTCAACAAAGCTCTGTATGGTCTTCGACAGGCACCGCGGGCGTGGTACACTGAACTCCGCTCCTTTTTACTCAAAATTGGTTTTGTAACCTCTGCGGCAGATGCGTCACTTTTCATCCATTCCAGTGAGTCAATCTTTCTTGTATTCTTGGTATATGTGGATGATATTATCGTCACCGGAAACACTGACACAACCGTGACCCAACTTGTTCAACGCCTTGCTGCACAATTCTCTCTCAAGGATTTAGGCACCTTGTCATATTTTCTGGGTGTTGAAGTAATCCCACATCACTCTGGTGGCCTCTTTTTGTCTCAAAGAAAATATATCAGTGATGTGCTCATCAAAGCTGGCATGGAGGATGCCAAACCAATCACAACACCACTCTCTGCATCAACTCCCCTACTCAAAACAGAAGGTGAACCACTTCCCTCACCCACTGATTATCGTTGTATCGTCGGCAGCTTGCAATACCTAAGTTTAACCCGTCCTGATGTTACATATGCAGTCAATAGACTGTCCTAATTTATGCAACATCCCACATCATCTCAATGGGCTGCTCTCAAACGCTTGCTTCGATACCTTGTCGGAACTATCGACAGGGGCATCGCTGTTTCTCCCAGCCCATCCACAACATTACATGCCTTTTCCGATGCCGACTGGGCTGGTGACAGGGACACTTACGTCTCCACAACTGGATTCATAATTTATCTCGGTTCCACCCCTATCTCTTGGGGCTCCAAAAAGCAAAGAGTTGTGGCTCGTTCCTCCACAGAATCCGAGTACCGATCCCTCGCAGACACTGCATCCGAAGTTCTTTGGCTCATGTCTTTCCTCAAAGAGCTCCATCACAGGAACCATCAACCTGCCATATATTGTGACAATATGGGTGCCACCTTTCTCTCATCCAATCCTGTATTCCACTCCAAAATGAAACACATTGCCATCGCCTATCACTTTGTTCAGGAGAATGTGCAACGTGGTGTTTTCCGGGTAACTCATGTTTCCACTGGAGACCAGCTCGCCGATGTTCTGACGAAGCCTCTCCACCGTCCCCAGTTTGAATTTATCATCAACAAGCTCGGACTTTCCCATCGACCGTCCAGCTTACGGGGGCATGTTAGAGAATTAAATTAATGTTATTTAATTTAATTATTTGTTATTATTTATTCAACTAAAATCGGTCAATGTTGTTAGTTTATTCATGCCTAAAATCATGGTCTGTATATCATGTTAGTGGCCTTATGGAGAGGTTTTAGGAATCTCTATAACTGTCACATTTACTCTTGTATAAGAGGCAAAATATCAGTTAATAAAATCACATAGAAAACTTCTTCAAATATCCTTGTCTTATACTTCATTCTGTTATCAGCTCGCGTTTGAGGCTTGTGGATTTGTCTTGAGTGGCTGACAGCGTATGGTGGCGATACGGCAGGGTTGTTCTTTGTCTACTTCAGCATCTAGAGGTTTTACTGGTTGTGGAGTCCAGTTTTTTTTGTCTCTGGTTTAGGTCCTATTATTGTCTATGATATTAGTGAGAAGGCACGGAATTGGTTCATAGAAGTCTTGGATTGTTTACTACTTTCCTGCTAATGTGTATTGGTGTAAATGTTTACTTGGTGAAGGTTTTTGTAGGCTTGTTGAATGTGTTAAAGTTATTCCAAACCTGGATGTGGTTTTGGTTTGAACGGGTGTAACTTTTGCTCTGTATTGGTATTTATGGCATTGTTCATGCCTCTTATCTTAGTTTTAATACAAGGTTTTTGCTTTCCAAAAAAAAAAGTTTAGTTCCTTTAAAATTTTCTTTCAAAGAATAATCCTTCTAAAAATTTTAGGGTTAAATATAGGATGTCCTCCTACTAATAAGGCGAATATTGTTTTTCCCCCTTAAGAATATTTTTTGTGATTCTCTTCTGGACGTGAGAATCTTCTAATGTGACAGTTCTACATGACATCTTTTTCTTTTTTTTAATTATTTTTAAATTCATGTGTTATTTATATATATATATATATATATATATATATATATATATATATATATATATATATATATATATATATATATATATATATATATATATATATATATATATATATATATATATATATATATATATATATATATATATATATATATATATATATATATATATATATATATATATATATATATATATATATATATTGTTTTCTTAAATTATTTTATATTAATATTTTTTGTAAATTATCAAAATATTTAGTTTGGACCAAACCATTTTTAAATTTTCTTTTTAAGTTTATTAAATAACTTAGGGTTAAATGCATTATATCCCCTGCAATAGTAACGAGATTTGATTTACCTCTTTTAAATAAAAAATCTTTTTGTCATTCATCAAACATAGATTTCATAATCAAAAACCTTTTAGTCCAAAATTCTATTTGAAATATCATTGTGACATCAGAAAATTGTTGACTGGACTTATTTAAATCCACGTGGAATTTTATTTTATTTTATTTTATTTTATTTTTAATTTTATATTTTATAATTTTTTTTAATTTTTTTTATTAAATTATTTAATTTATGTTTATTTAATTTTTATTTTAGAAATATTTTTTAAAATTATCAAAATATTTTATTTAGGCCAAAGCCCATTTAGGTTTCAATAGCAACTCACTTACTTTCACATTTTTTTTAATTCATAATTTCATAAGTTTGATTGGTATATAAGTGTTGGAAATCCACCTAACACTATGATGAATTTCGACCACAATGATGATTAGTTATGAGAAAAACAAATAAAAGAAGACAAGATAAATATTTCTGCAGAGTTTCTCTCTGCCCACAAACTGTGGAAAACTTTCTTAATCACTTGCAACTGCAAATTTTGTGATTACAATGAATTGTCTTGCTTGACTTACTTTCAAAATAGAGGTTACTCCCTCTATTTATAATTGAGCTTACATCCTAAGCCCAAGGCCCAAAATATCTTTTTGTTACTAAATCAAATCTAATCAAATCTATTCTAGACTTAAATCAAATCTATTTAAATCTAAAACAAATCAAATCTTCTTTGACACATATGAATTACAATTTAACACACCACCTAATTTATTGTGTCTAAACTTTCTATGTTCATCATGGCCCTTAGCTTTCTGAATACTTCGACTTGCACTCCCTTTGTCATGATGTCTGCAATCTGATTCTCAGTTCTGCAGTATTTCAAATTCATCTTCCTATCTGCTACCTGCTCTCGAAGATAATGGAACCTCATTTCGATGTGCTTACTTCGACCATGTGCTATTGGATTCTTCGCCAGATTAATAGCTGACATGCTATCTATCTTCATGGTAATTGCTCCATGATTTTTCCCTGTTATCTCTTCGACCAAGCTCATCATCCAAGTTGCTTGACATGCACAAAGAGAAGCAGCTATGTATTCTGCTTCACATGATGATAATGCCACTACTGGTTCTTTTCTCGAATTCCAAGTAATTGGTGCACCACCTAGCATAAACACATATCCTGTTGTTGACTTTCGATCTTCAGCATCACTACACCAACTCGAATCAGTGTATCCCACTAACTTGCATTTTTTTCCTTTATCAACTGCAGGAAACAAAATTCCATAATCGAAAGTTCCTTTGAGATACCTTAGTATCCTTTTCACTGCTACTAGATGTGATACCTTTGGCTTCTGCATGAATCTACTTACCATACCTACATTGTATGCTAAGTTAGGCCTTGTATGACAAAGATATCTTAATGATCTAATAAGTCTTCTGTATTGGGTTGGATCAACATCATCTTCATCTGCATCTTTCGACAGTTGCAGTCTTGGTTCTACAGGTGTAGAAGTTGAGTTGCATTCTTCCATCTCAAACCTCTTGAGAATTTCTCCTGCATATCTTCTTTGATGCATCATTAAACCTCTACTGCTCTTGTAGAATTCGATACCAAGGAAATATGAAATCACACCCAAATCAGACATTTCGAATTCCTTGCTGAGATCATCTTTGAAGTCTTCGATCTCACTCTTGCAGCTACCTGTTATCAACAAATCATCTACATAGAGACATAGTATAAGCAATTTACTCTTGCTTCTTCTTACATATACTCCATGTTCAGTTGTGCACTTCACAAATTCCTTCTCCCTTAGAAAACTATCAATTTTCTTATTCCAAGCCCTTGGAGCTTGTTTCAATCCATACAGGGCTTTATGTAGCTTGTACACCTTTCTTTCTTCGTCATGTTTCACAAACCCAACAGGTTGTTTAACATAGACTTCTTCATCTAAGGGTCCATTTAGTAATGCACACTTCACGTCCATCTGACATATGTGCCAACTGTTTATTTCTGCTAGACCAACAAGCAACCTGATTGTTTCGATCCTAGCAACAGGTGCAAAAACTTCGTCGAAGTTTATTCCTTCTTTCTGTAGAAATCCTTTCGCCACAAGTCTTGCTTTGTGTCGAGTTACTTCACCTTTCGAATTCGTTTTCACTTTGTATACCCACTTGACATCAATTGCCTTCTTGCCTTGAGGCAATTTGACAAGTGACCAAGTGTTGTTGTCTTCGATAGACTTTACTTCTTCGTTCATTGCTTTCACCTACTTCGAATCTTTTAATGCTTCAGCTGCATTAACAGGTTCGACATCTGCATAGAAAGCATAATGTACCAGCTCACCTTCATTATCTATTACATCATCTGATGTAATCACACAATCTTGAAATCTTGCAGGCATGTGTCTTGTTCTTTGAGGTCTGCTTGTACTTGGTATATCTGCTGGTTCCTCTTGTCGAACTTCTCTTTCGACTTAAGTTTCTGGCTCTTCGAATAGGATTCCCACTGAATCTTTCTTGACATTTGCAGTCCAATACCATTCTTTAAACTCATCTATGATCACGTCCCTGCTGATCACAATCTTCTTGTTCTCTGGATCGAACAACTTGTAGCCTCCTGTTGAATGATATCCAACTAGGATCATTCGACTTGACTTTTCATCAAGTTTTCTTCTCAACTGATCTGGCACATGTCTATGTGCAATAGATCCAAATACCTTCAGATGACTCAAGCTAGGCTTCACACCAGACCAACATTCTTCTGGAGCAATTCCTTCTAGCTTCTTTGTAGGACATCTGTTCAAAATGTATGTTGCAGTCGAAACAGCTTCACCCCAAAACTCTTTAGGTAAACTCTTGCCTTTCAACATACTTCTCACCATATTCATGATGGTTCTACTTTTCCTTTCTGCAATTCCATTTTGTTGTGGAGTATAGGGTGGCACCACCTCATGCACAATCCCTTCCTTTTCACATAATCTGTCGAAGTCTTTCGACACATATTCTCCTCCACCATCAGTTCTCAAAACTTTGAGCTTTCGACCACTTTGTCTTTCGACCATAGACTTAAACCTGGTAAATACTTTGATCACTTCACTTTTCTTCTTGATCAGGTAAGTCCATAACTTTCGACTGAAATCATCTATGAATGTAACAAAGTATTTGTTACCTCCCATCGAATCCACCTGGATTGGTCCACATACATCAGAGTATATGACTTCAAGACTAGCCTTCGATTTGCTTCCTGCATCCTTGCTGAAGCTATTCTTATGTTGCTTCGCCTGCACACATTCCTCACATACCTCGTTTGGAATGTCAATTTCTGGCAATCCTGAAACCATATTTCTTCTCTTCAAATCTCTGATGTCTCTGAAGTTGAGATAACCTAGTCTATAATGCCATATCCATTCATCTCTGCTAGCTGCAGTCGAAAGGCACTTGTGCTCCATCACATTTAGTTCAATCTTGAAGGTTCGATTCTGAGACATAGGAGCCTTCAAGATTAATCTCCCATTTGCATCAACGACTCTCATCAACTTATCTTCGATTGATACTTTATAATTCTTTTCGACCAACTGCCCTATACTGAGCAAATTGCTCTTCATGCCTGGTATGCATAATACATTGGAAATTACTGACTTCTTGCCATCTTTCCTCATGATCATAACATCACCAATACCTTCAGCTGCTAGGGTATTGTCATTTGCAAATTTTACCATATTTTTCGTTGAGGGTTTTATATTGACGAACCAGTCTTTCCTTCCAGACATATGTGATGAACATCCTGAATCCAAGTACCATTGGTCCTTGAATCTATCTTCATCTCTTGTTGTGACCATCAGCATCATCTCTTCTTATTCATGTTTTGCAAGCTTTGCATCACTTTCTTGATTCTTTCGTTTTTATGGACAATCACTCGAATAGTGACCATACTTATGACAATTGTAACATTGAATGTGACTCTTATCAGGTTTTCGACCACCACCTCTTCCTCTATTTGCAACACCACCTCTTTGGTTGCCTTGGTATGGTCTTCTTTGATTCAACACGTCTCCTTCGATTTGGTTTCTTCTACCATTCGATTTGTTGTAGCCACCTCTACCTCTGTCGAAACACTTTCCTTTGCCTTTGGTCTCTTTTGCTGCATGTGCCTGCAAGGCCACATTACTCTTCGATTTTCCTGCAGCTCTTTCATTCATTCTTTGTTCATGAGATTTGAGCGTCCCTTGAAGCTCTTCCTTTGTCAATTTCGACAAGTCTTTCCCCTCTTCTATCGCCACCACTATGTGGTCGAACTTAGGAGCTAAAGATCTCAAGATCTTCGATACAACAGCTCTTGTTGTTAACGCTTCTCCACATATCTTGATTTGATTTACTAGTTTTGTAACTCTAGTGAAGAAATCAGATATGTTTTCACTGTCTTCCATCTGAAGTATTTCATAGGTCCTTTTGTGAGTTTGTAACCTCACTTCTTTCACCTTCTCAGCGCCTCCAAAAGACTTCTCAAGGATCTCCCAAGCTTCTTTTGCAGATTCTAAATCACTAATCTTTTCGAAATTGTCTGGACTGACACATTGATGAATTGTAAATAATGCTTTATAACTCAGCTTCTCAGATTCTGTGTATTTCTTATTTTCTTCTTTTGAAGCATTTTCGCCAAGCGCTTCGACTCCATCTTTTACAAGGTCCCAAAGACCTTGACACCTTAATAAGACTTTCATCTGTTTGCACCAATTCTCATAGTTGTCAACTTTCAGAATTGGTAGCGTTGTTGGATAGTTTGCATTCCCATAACTTGTCATCGTGAATTCTTCAATCGTTCTTGATTGACACTTCCCTTGAATCGAAACAAAATCTCTTGATACCAGATGTTGGAAATCCACCTAACACTATGATGAATTTCGACCGCAATGATGATTAGTTATGAGAAAAACAAATAAAAGAAGACAAGATAAATATTTCTGCAGAGTTTCTCTCTGCCCACAAACTGTGGAAAACTTTCTTAATCACTTGCAACTGCAAATTCTGTGATTACAATGAATTGTCTTGCTTGACTTACTTTCAAAATAGGGGTTACTCCCTCTATTTATAATTGAGCTTACACCCTAAGCCCAAGGCCCAAAATATCTTTTTGTTACTAAATCAAATTTATTCTAGACCTAAATCAATAAATATTTTATGTGCATTCTCAACGATACGAGAATCATTACAAAATTGTCGTACTTAGGCATTTTCAAAATATTTTTAAACACACAAAGCATTTTCAAAAGTGAGCTAGCGATTAAGAGCCCGTAGATAACTACGGATGAAAATGGTACTAACACCTTCCATTTTCATAACATACCCCCGTCGGAAAATTCTCAAAGGTCTTTCATGTTCTTTTCACCCTTTCTTTTGTTTGGTAAAAAAAAATTCGATGATGACTCTTGTTATCCGCAACTTTTGCGATAAAATACAACACCAAAAATCAGTTCTCCCACCGTATTACATTCTGGTTGTGTGATATATGCAGAAAGCAATCATTGAGTATCACTCATGTTTGAAATTGTTTAGCTATTATGTGAGTCGTTGCTGAAATGAGGGGTTTATCTAAACTTGCTTACAATTATTCTGCAGTAGTGTTGCGTTATAGAGTCCCACATGAAATTTTAGTTGAAAAATATCAATGTTTATATAACAATTAACCATATAGATAAATGAATTAAAAATAAATCTTAATATAGATCATTGACAATGGATTCACAAATTTATTAGGCTTTAAGCACTAATTTAAAAATATAATTTCATTAAATTAAATTTTTTCGCTTTAATCCAATAATTTATTTACATAAATCTAAAAATGAAATCTTTGTTTATAATAGTGGGACAAGATGCGGGACTTTTAGCTATTGCAACATGCAAACACCATCTCCTTCTTCTCTCTCTGATCCTCATCTTCATCTCACCATCCCACATTTACTGCACTGATTCTTCATGGTTGAAAAGAAAGGTCACAGCGATGGTTGAAGCTTTTGCAAACATTTTGGTCATGTTTGATTCACATAACTGATTTTTATAGAGTCAAACTGATTTAGAATGGAACCAAAACAGAACTGAATCATGTTGCAAACATAACTGATTTCCCCTTGTGGGATCTATAACCCAATTTTTTTTCAATCTGAACCACCAGGTGAATCATCTTTTGTCACCTAATTCCTTCTTCAAACTACAATTTTTGTGCATGGTAAGTGTTTTGTTTAATTGCATTACTGGTAGAGTACCAAAAAATATGATTTTCAATGAACTTGATTTATATGCAATTGAGTTTTATCCGTTGTAGTTACGAACACGCAAGTGACATAGTTAAGGCTGCTGGAGTTTTTGGATTAAGCAATTCTTAGTGATAGAGAGTATAATTTAGTGCTTAAGTACTAGGGTTCCATTGCAGGAGTATTTTTACCTAAACTACCAGTACTTATATATTGCTTATAATCTATGACAAGTATTGACTTCAATAAACAAATTTTCTATTGAACTCTGCTACTTATGTGAGAATATTTGTGCGGACTTATGGCAATGTAAATGATTACTAGTTAGGATATAAAAGTAACCTCTATTCTTGCATTTTGTGCTGATTGTTTTGTAACCACCAGCATTTTTCTTTTCTATTTTTAAGTTATGCACGATTGGATATGTTGAAGAAATTTGACATGATTTGTTTGCAATTTTTGTTAATTCAGTACAAGTACACACAAGCTTACAAAAGTAAGTACTTGAGGAAAACTGGGAAGATTCAATCTCCATTTCAAACAACTAGGTCCGATAATGGTGACGGAGTTATCAACTTTGCACTTGTCTGTTGGTAATCAAACACAAGATCTTCAAAGTAGTCTTGTTGAACATCCAAGGGGCTATTCCTGTCAGCTTCATTATAAGGGCATTGTGACTCATTCAAAGGGAAAAGCAGCTTTGACTGAAGTCTTAAGGTTAACAAGCCGTGTGTGCACTCTTTGTGGTAGTGGAACAATAAAGTCCCACATTGATTGTTACACAAAATATATAAGTGTTTATAAATCATTCAAAGAGATAGTTATTTATAGTATGTGAGTACGTGGGCTACTGTTAAATCAAATTGGGCTTAAGTTTAAATGTATTATTTTTTCATTTTGAAAAAATATAATATTTAAAAAAATTAAATATTTATAATTAAAAAATAGAAAATGTCAACTTAACAACTCAAACCATATCACATCAGAAGATTCTCACGCCCGAGGAATCACAAAAAATATTCTGACACCGTATATTTAATCCAAAATTTTAATTTTAACTTTTGGTCTATCTTGCAATTTAGTACTCCATCCGTTTCTTTTTAAGTGTCGTTTTAAAAGTTTTTTTTGTTCCTATTTAAGTGTCGTTTTGATGTTTTAAGGTTATAATTTACCAATTATACTCTTACTTTTTAAATAAGTTCACTTTATATTTTATAAAATTTTCTTTTCTTAATATATGTAATAACTCACTTCACATTTTCCATAAAATTCTCTTTCTTAATACGTATTCTTATTCCCATGAAAATTTAATATATGTAATAACTCACTTCACACTCACTTCAAATTATATTCCAATATTACATAGAAAAATGTTTAGCATTAAATTTTGTCAAAGGAACAAATTTTTCAATTGAAGACTAATAATTCTATAAAAAGGATTAATACCATTGTTTAAATTATCCCGTACAAAACAAAAGAGCTGTGGTGGAACAACAAAAGACTCCATGTATCTTCAAAAAGAAGAAAGAGTGGAAGACTCTTTTGACAAGATTCAAGAACAAGATGACAACGAAGAAGAAGAAGTATTATCAAGAGTTGTACTGGATTTTGATTTAAATGAAGAGGCAGATTATGAATTTGATTTGAACAAATTTCCTGAAGAAGAAGACGAAGAAGAAAAAAACGGAGAAGAATCTTCCCACCATACTGAGTTTCGACCTGTGATAAAAAAGATGATAAAAAAACTTCTTCCAAAATTTTACTGAAAAATATTTATGGACTAAGTATGGAGTATCTCATTTTAGATTTGGCTTAAGTGCATAAGTTCTAGGAGTTGTTATTTAAGAAGTCCTTATTATTGGTATTTTTTTTTATAAAATAAGTATGGAGAAGAATTCCTTATTATGGCTACAATTTAGGAATGCATTTCTTAAGTTCATTCTTATTGTTTTTTATTGATACATTAAAAAAAATCATGGCAAAAGTTTAGGAAGTTACGTGCAGGAGATTTGCTAAAGTTTAGGAAATTACTGTAACTTTTTATGGCAAAAGTTTAGGAAAATATAAACTTAATTCTCACGCACAATACATATGATAAAAGTGACTACATCCATAAACTATATTTATGGCAAAAGTTACTGTAACTAAATTTGTTACTCCATAAACTAAATTTTAGGAGTACAATCCATAAACTTAAAAAAAAACTCTATTTGAAAATCTCAAATGTGACTACATCCCACTTACAATAAGTGTTACTCCATGTTTAAGTAATTCTTTACTTCTTGTATTAATATTGGATCACACTTAATTTGAATTGGTAGTTGTCCTATTCTTTCTAGCCTTTCCTTATTTATATGAGGAATTTATATTTATTGGAACCTGTCACTTTCATGATCTCTACCATGCATAATTGCAATGATACAAATATACGATTGGACATAATTGAAGGAAAATTTTCAAATGACTTCACCACTTGTTGGCTGAAGATTTTGATAATGTTATCTAGAATTCAAAAGAGTTAAAAGTTCTGATCGAAATGGAATTGAACACCATATTTCGAAGTTGCAGAAGCAGTGTTTCGAATGAGTGTGTCAAAGCTTGAAGCTTCGAACGGTGATCATGGGAAAATATCCAAAGGGGTCTCGAAACAACAGCGAGGCTAGGTTTGGGAAGAGCGTTCGAAACGGAGAAACACCAAAGCATTTAAAATTTAAATGGAAGCGGGACTTTCAAAGTTTGAAAGTTATGTGTTGGAGCATTTGGGGACACGTGGAAAGATGAAAGAAGCATTGTCTTGCATGTTCGAAACGTGGCATGATCCTATAGCGAGACCGTTAGGGTCGAATTAGTATAAATAGAAGTCTTAGTATTAGGATTTCAGTGTGTCATATCTGTTATACAAAATACTCAATAACATTCAAACTACCACATGGCAAGGGAAACGAATGCAAGAGAGATGTATGTATGATAGCACCATGTATTTCTAACTTAATGAAAGCCTTTTTACCATTTCCAGTACTTTCCTCTTTTCTTTTTATCGAATAACATTTACAAGTTTCTTTATTTATCGTCTTTTCATTTCAAAGTCTTTTCCTCAAAAG
Organism: Vicia faba; assembly: GCA_948472305.1. Classification (NCBI taxonomy): domain Eukaryota; kingdom Viridiplantae; phylum Streptophyta; class Magnoliopsida; order Fabales; family Fabaceae; genus Vicia; species Vicia faba. Next base: position 887,296,850 of record OX451736.1, read on the forward strand.
TTTTACTCTTTATTGCTTTCTTTATATTTCGAGCACTTTATATTTCAGAGAACTGTTACGCTTTCAATACCTTTACTTCCAAGTATTGTTTTTCAAACGCATCCTTTTACTTAAAATTGCATTAAACGCTTTCTTCACATTTTAAACTTCTACATTCCAGAAACCTTTTATGTTAAATGTTTTGCAAATCGAAACCATTTACTTCATTTTTCATACAGTTTTATATGTCTCTTCAATCAGCATTACAATTAGCATTTATTCGTATGATTTAGTTTTCATGTACAATTTGACCACATTTTTAAACTCTTAGAGAGAAGGATCGAAATAAACCAAACACTTGTACAATAGCAACCATGAATAATTGTTCGATTGTGAGAGTAACTTTAATATCCAAGGAGTCCTAGGATCAATCTAGTCGATCCTGTGAGTTACCAGAGAGATTGAGTAGCGTTAATAAAGATTATTCGATAGTTTGGAAGACTAGCGGTTGTTTACCAGAAATCACTGGAAACAAATTGGCACACCTGGTGGGACCAATAGTTGGATATCAGAATTAAGGATTGTCGAGACATAGCCATCCCAAAAACGTAGGAACCATAAGAAATTTGCTGTTTTATGAACCTAAGAAGTGGTAAGATAACCAACAGCAACCAACCTTTATCCAGAAGAAAACGTTTGGACAAAATGTCTAATTCAGACAATCAACAAGGAAACCAAGGTGACCCACATGCAACAAGCACTAACGCGTCCATTTCGAGCGGAACATCTAATGTAATCCCTTCGAATGCACAGTCTGTTGCATCTTCAACCAGTAACATAGCCACCACTGGAGTAAGTGGCATATCAACTAACAGTTCGATCTTAGGAAATACTGGAACTATGGGCTACCCTGGGGGATTCGTTCCACCACCAGGAACACAATCCCATTTAGCCACACCATTAACTAGACCACCCGGCTTCGATGGGAATAGAATTAGAAGTTCTTCTTACGGAATGCCAACATCTTTTATGGCAGGTTTACACAATTCCACTTCGAATTCATCCCCACAACTAGGATCTGGGTCTGGGGCGAACCAGTTTATGACAAATAACCAAGGGTCAGGAGGTTATAGCACGTTGCCTATCCTAACCACAGATAACCAGTTGGCTTTTAGGCAATTGATGGATGACAGCAACCACAACATGATAGGGGTGTTAGCGCAAACCATGCAGGAAATATTTGCCCCAATAGTTCAGAATGTGACTGTGACGAACAGGGAAAACGCTGACAATATGAGTCGAATAGCAGATTTCTTTGCTCCCACAGAAAGGCGTAGGCAGAACCAGGCGGGATTTCGAACAAACATGCCTGTTATAGAACGAATTGCTAACGACCCAATTCAGAGACTACCCAGAGAAGAAGCTAACTTAGGGGCCAGAGCACCAAGGTTAGAAGCCCCAGTAATTCAGGGCCCACAAAGGGAAGTTATGGAACCAGGGGCAAGTGTTGTACCCCAAAATTTGCCCTCCCATATTCTCCAATAAACTGCCAAGCCAAGCTACAAAATTCCCCAAGAATTGCACAATGCAAAGGCCTCCATACAGTCAAAACTAGGGTTTGTGTGTTGATCAAGAAAAGGAAGTTTTCAAAGGCTCAATCAAGTCTCATATGCTTACAAACATGGTCAAGCATCCTCATATCAAGTTTCAAGGCATTCAGCTCAAGATTGCACAGCCAAAACCCTAAATTGCACTACAGTCAACTGTAGGGGCAAAATGGTCATTTGACAGTCAAAAGTTCAAATTTTTGGTCAACATATCATTTTGAAGCCACAAACATCATTTGATCAATGCTTGATCATGATTCTCAAAATTTGGCTCAGAAATCATCAAAGATGCAAAAGTTGCTATATTTGGACAGCTGAAAAAGTCAACTGAAATTGACCAGGGCATAACTTTCACATGGATTATCAGAAAAATTCCATCCAAAGCTCATTTTGAAGAGAAAGACATTTCCTACAACTCATCTTCATACTTCAAGTCCAAGAAATGCTCTCACAAAAAGTTATCAATTTCAACATTACAGGTCATTTTCAAAAGTCAACAAAAAGGGACTTTAAGTCAAAGACCATAACTTGAGATTGGTAAATCAAAATGACATGGGACCAAAGGCATTGGTTAAAGGACTCAAAGACCTTTCCAAAATGTCCAAGAACATGTGAAAAGCTTAAAAATTGAGCAAGTTATGCCTTGTAGAAGTTGGGAAATTTTTGTGAAATGGCAAAAGTCAACTATCTTTGAAAATCCAATTTTTGACAAAAGGGCCCCATTTTTTCCACTTGGTTCATCCTTGTCATGCCACACACGTGTCCCATGATTAGTTTCAAGACCAAATATTGATTTTTTTATTTTATTTAATTTTTGATGATTTAATTCATTTTTAATCTTTGAAAATTCAAATAAAATTCAAAAAAACCAATGGAATAGTGTCATGTGAACTTGGACAATTTCTATGTATCATGAACCAACTCAAGAAATCAGGCTAGGTTTCATTTGCACACTAAGTCTAGGTTTTGGCTAAAAAGTAGGAACTTGGTTAATGGAAGAAACCCTAAGACCAATTCTCTCACAAGCTTGAATTAAGGTGAGTTAGCAAGCCAATTCCACTCCAGCATAATCACTAAGTCAAACCCTAGGCTGAGGACATAAGAAGCTGCGCCCAAACAAGCTTTTGAATATTGAAAATTTCTCCTTAAAAGACAAATCTGAAATCAGTGCTAGAGGATCTTTTCAAGCCTTAATTTTTGTTCCATAAGCATCCTTAGACATTCCTGAACGAATCTCAATCACAAACAACAACAAAAGCGTAAGGAATTGGTGGATCGTACTCAAACTGTACAGAACTTTTTTTGAAATCGTGTTCTCAATTCTAAGCCTCTTCATTGCATTTCAAACATATATCCTTGTTCCTTGCAAAGTTTCTAAGCTCTCCATTATATTCAATTGCATTTTTAGTGATCATACGTGATTCCACCATTTTCATGTTCTAGGGTTTTGTAGAGTTTAATTTAGGGCTTTTGTAAATAAGAAAAATCAGAGCTCAAGACCATTGCCATCACACTCAACGCATCTGGACGAAAAGATTCATACACTCGCGCCTAATTTATATTTGGAAACAAGCTAATCGCTATTTTTCTGTAGCTAGCTTTAAGCCACGCATGAAAAACCGTGGCCAATGCGTTTTGTTTTTTACAGGGATGAAGAAGATGGTGTCGTGTCACACAAGGACAGGTTCATTTAAATTTGCGCGCGTTTTGATGACTATGCATTGGTTTTGTTTTTTATTATTTGTTTGCCATTATATGTTAAATGAACCACAAATGGCTCAGTGGCCAGGGACACGCGCATGTGGCCTTCAAGACCTGGGTTCAAGTCCCAGGTCTACACAATTTCCATTATTTTTCTATTCAAGTTCCTGTGCAGGTTTCTCATTAAGGCGCACCATGCTCCTTCATCCTCCCACCATCCACGCGTCCATCCCACTCAGATCAAGGGCATAAGATCAAGGAACACCATGAATCCCAGTCAAAGCATCACACAAGATTGGAAAAGTCAACCAATTCAATGCAAATGGGCCTGATTTGCTAGGCCTGCACCTCACAATTTTGGGGTCTACCCCCCTGGTTTGCCTTATTAATTTTTATTCTTTCTTTAACTTTTCTTTTTTTTTATTTCTTTTACTTGCTATTTATTTAATTAATAATTTTTTTTACAAAAAACACAAAAACATCAAAAAAATCAGAAAATACAAAAAATATGATATTTATTTTATTATGATTATTTTCTAAATAAATACATGTAAATCATTTAGTTTAATTAGGTTTTAATCTCAATTCTTTTTCATAATAAAAATCAAAAACAAAAACATAGAATTAGGTTAATGACTTTTTCCTTTTAACTTTCCTTGTTTTTTGCCATAGTATTAGTGTTTTTCATAATTAAACTAGGGTTGCATTTTAGGTTAGATTTTAATTCTTTTAATAACTAAAATCCAAAAAAATAGAGTTTAGGTTTAATAACTTTTTATTTTCTTTCTTTTTAATAATAATATTATTTATTTATTTAATGCACATAAATTAATTTAGAATTAAATTAGGTTAAAAGTCAATATGTTCATAATAAACTTAAAAGACATTAGAACTAGGATTTTAATTTTAATTAACTTTTCTTTTTTTTTTTCTTTTTTTTCTTTTAAATCTAAAAAACACAAAAATACCATTTTTCATTTAATTTTAGATAACTTAATTATTTTAATTCTTTTAAAGGGTTCAACGCCCTCGCATTTGATTATTTTCTTTTTTCGCGCGTTTCATTTATTTCTTTTGTAAATAATTATGTATATGTACCAAAGCCGTGTAATAGCTATTAGACATTTCTTTTCTGTAATTTATTTTAAAACGGGTCTGGATTAATTTGGCGTTGTAGACCCTCGCCTTTGTAATAGCGTAGGACTTTTATCTTTTCCGCACTTTAAATTCCCGCACATTTAACTGTTAAACAATAACATGAAAGAATGAATGCCCAAAAATAAAATCGAATCGTTAGATCACCAATGCATGACAAGACAAACAATAAACTGAAAATGACACACAATTCGCACACACCACCCCTAGGGTACGCCTCACTGTTGCCTTTCGAAAGGTGGTCGTCGAGTAGAAAACGTCTTAGTAAGTCCTCATGATCCGGGAACCTGGCATGAGGGTAGCTTCTAAGGTGTCTTCCCATTGCTCTGGTGACCACCACGTCCCTAAAACTCGAATTGACCCGAACATCTCCAACGGTGGTGCTACCTACCTCTCAATGGTGGGATGGCACTACTTTAAAGGACATTTACACAGACGAATTCCTTAGGGTAGGTAGGTTCTCAAGGGTACTTGCTCTAATTTCAAAACAAAATCAAAACATCTTTTCACCAACACCTTTCAAAAACTTTCAAAACAAACTTTTCAAACACTCTGACGTACGAGTTGAATTGAAACTTTTCAAAGAATATTTTTGAAACCCACAATTGAAAAGCAAACAACAATTTTGAAAACACATTGAGCAAGTACCTAAGAGCCCATGGATAACCATGGATAGAAAAGGTGCTAACACCTTCCCTTTCTATAACCTACCTCCCGAACCGAGAGCAATCTCTTTAAAGGAATTTTTCTGTGCTTTTGTCCTTTCCAATTGGAGAAAATAAAAGACGGTGGCGACTCTTGCTTTCCGCGACATCTCGCGAACCAGCGTTAAACAGTCAGTTCCAGATCCACCGATCACAGAACTGGCGACTCTGCTGGGGAATTAAAACTTAAAGTGGGGTGTACCTTAGGATTAAGATCACTGTGTTTTCAATTGCTTTCTTTGCTTGCTTTATTATTGTGGGTTGCTTGGGAGTTCTATAGATCCTAACCCGGATCTGGGGATACCTTCTTAGAAAGTAGCAACAAGGCTGTGAGGGAACTGTGCGGGGTATACCGACATGGTTGAAACAGTCTGCTACGTTGATGTGGCACTTTGGTGTGTACCGGTAACCCTTGAGTCAGTCAAGGAGAGTACGGGGCCTCCATGTGGTGTCATGAAGCATCAACAGACCTTAGGAACCTTAATTGAACCATCTTGGCCTCTTTAGGGTAGTGAGATAACTGACTTTGGTGCAGTCCGAGGTTGGTTGATACTCGATACTACACTCAATTGAGGGTTGCTTTCCTGGAATATTTCGGTCGCCAGTTCAGTGGCTAAATCGAAACGATGAACAATGAAAGCAATCCCGTGATATTGGGAACCTTAGAACCCGGTTACTTTGATTAGGACAGGTTGAACCCACCAACTTCAAGAGGGTACTACCCAGACCCCATGCTGGCCTAAACCTAAGGGCTCTCTCTTGTGTGACTTGTGTGCCTTAGTACTTGACTATCTGCATGCTTGTGATCTAACACTTGTTTCTTGCAGGTTTGTTTCAGTCCTTAATTAGGACTCATAACAGGGTTACTCACATTACCCCATGCATATCATGACATCATACCATCGCATACATCCTAACCTATTTCAAGGATCTCAAGGGCTTGTGATACAGGTCATATAAATCAAACATCTAGCAAGGGGCAAAGAGGATTTATTTTCCTCTAGCCAATATTGTCAGAGGCTATGACCCACTTGATATGGTGAGCTCTGGCTCCTGAAGAAGGTTCCCTAACCAAGGTTGTTTGGAAATCAAAACCAGACATGATGACTAAAGTCAGGGGCTATGACCCACTTGATATGGTGAGCCTTTGACTCTTGAAGAAGAGTTCTCAGTAACATGGGTGTCCTTCAATCAAGCTCTAAATTCCAATGCTAACAAACTTTCTTGTTTACCCCGCGAGATCCTTGAAAACATTGCATGCATGTCATACACATCATTACATAACAGGTATCTTTGTTGCAGGTCACTTACCCTTCTCGCTGTTTATTTCAGCCATGGCTTCCCAACAAGATAACCAGCACCTTCTTGCTCAAGAGACTCGGTTCGGGGAAATCCTCCTGAATCTAATCAAGGGGCAGGAGGAGCTTAGGACACTTCTCGTAGAGACCTTTGTCAAGAACAGTGCTGAGGATGAAAGGCTGGAACACCTACAAGCTGAGGTGGATGCACTGAAAGCCCAGATGTTGGGGCAGATGACTGCCATTCAGGGTTTAACTCAAAGACAAGATGAGCTCGGGGTTCTCATCAACAAACTGCTTCAGGGCAACCAACTGGGGCAAACATCTAAGGGTAAAAAGCCAATCATCGTTCCACCACCTTTGAGACAAAGAGGCAAGGAGAAAGCTCCTCATATGGCTCCAGTATCACCAATTCAGCAGCAACTTCACCAACTTTAGACAGACAAGCCCAGGAGGCAGTTCACCCCGCTCAATATGTCGCCGTTTCAAGCTTTACAACGCCTGTTGAGATTGAACCTGATCACATTAAGGGATCATCCCCAGAACCCCAACACAGCACATCCTGCTTATGATCCCAATAAAAGGTGTGCCTACCACTCTGCCTGTCCAGGACATAATGCAAATGAGTGTTGGGCTTTGAAAAACAAGATCCAGGACCTGATTGATGAAGGAGCACTGGAATTCACACAAGATGGTCAGGCTGAATTTTTCTACCATCCCTCCAAGGCTCACCATTTGAAGTGACAAGCCCTGAGACTAGAAATTTTTGTTCATTCGAATTTTCAAATTGTAATTTTCTTTTGATTGTTCAAACATTTACTCATTGTTAAAACATTGTTATTTCATTAATGCATCGCTTATGTCTATTTTGAATCAATATATTCGTATTCACTATACGCAAATTATTTTCATATTTTTTCTGATAATCAACTCTCAATCAATAATTCTAAGCCTCTCGAGGGAGGATGACGAAAACGATACCGCTATCTTTACAGTATGCTTTTGAACAGACCCCGCTGGTGAGGTACAGGCATTGTTTCAATCCCTAAACACTGGAGTTATAAGGATGATAATCCCTCGTCAACCCATCAGAGCCAAAGAAGTAGGAGTTTTATTTTCGAAAATCAAAACCCTTAATCATAACCTGGGGCAGGGTAGTTCTCTCAGTTGATCCAAGTGCACAATGAATGGCACCAAATGAGTTTGTTCAAACACAAAAGACAGTGATGGTTCCGAACAATCATAAGGACAGGCAGTCATTATCAAAAAAAAAATCATAAACGAAAAGCCCAAGAAGTCAAAACCTATGAAAAGAGACTTACGAAACTGGGGCATCCCGCTGACTGTAATTCCAAAAAGGAAACAGTTCAGGCAAAAAAAGAAAGGGATAACAAAAATCAAGAAAGAGGTCTCACAAACCCTCAACAAAAAATGACTGCCTAGTCAGAATAAATCATCAATGTTTGAACCATCACCGGAAAATCAGAGCAAAGACTCAAACAAGGTCTAACGTATGATCAACTGAGTTTAGGGTTGGAGAACATCACGAAAGAGCGGGTGGGTACAAATAATTCGGGCCTTTATCCTTTGTTTCTTAAACCGTGAACCAGGCCACGATATAACCCTTAAAAGTCCTAGCTAAAGCATGGGTTAGTTCGAAAGCATATTGTTACGAAGGTATCCTGACTCCTGAAGGTTTGCTGTAAAATCTTGAGTTGACACCGTATTGTATTACAACAAAATGCATTTTTAAAATATTCAAGACAGACATAGACTTTTGCATTCTTAAAATAACTTTGTTTGCATATGAATTTTTGTCTGAACAGCAGGGAAATTCGCACGATGAATATCTTGTGAACAGAAGTACCTCCAATCAAGAGGCACAGTAGGAGCATTGCCCATTATCTGGGGCATGACAAAGTATTTCCAACAGGGGCAACTCCCCACATTCTGAGAAATATGGACATAGTCGAAAGAATACTACGCAAAATCAAAGACCCGCTAGGTTGACACACCTAGGCAAAAATAAGGGATTCCCGGCGAACCAAAAGGGTTCGGGCAAAAATAAGGGATGAAATGAAAAAAATCTGTACACCCGGCAAGTCGAAAACCTGAAAAGGCGGCTTGGGCAAAAATGGGTATCCCGGTGGACTGAAAACCCGAAAAGGCGGTCCAGGCAAAAGTTAGGGATCAAAGCGTACGAGTATGTCCCAGCATCTCGGCACCTGCCTACCAGAAGACTCGTCAAGTACTCCCACAAGTGCCTCCTCCCACTGAAACTGGGGCAATAAGGAGTTGTCTAAAAGATCCGGTTGCTCTGTCCATCATAGGTTCGGCTAAAGAATGCGACCCAGATATTTTCACTCCCCGCAGAACACGAACGCGTCGTCCGGCTTTATTCAAAGAGTTATTTCCTTAATAAGATATAACTGGGTTATCCTCAGCCAATAGCCACGGAAAAGACCGTCCTCAGTAAAGTCTTATCATCCCCAGCGGAAGCAAAAGCTTATTCTCCAACACCAGCCCAGGAGTGACTTCCCGGCACCCGTCAAGGATTTATTTTCCTAGACGAAAGCATACATTCATAAACATCACATTTCCGTACATCATGACACATGCATGTACGCATCATGTCATACAATTGCATTTATGCCGTTGCTTGATTCATATCACGTACTGCATATAACTGACCTTTACCTTTCAGGAAGGATACAGTTGAATGATCAGCTATGTCAAAATAGACAAAACACCGTCAGAAAAGACAAATCCCGTCATAAGAGACAAATCCGGTCAAAGAATACAAATCCAGTTTAAATCAATGCCTAAAGATTCCTCTGATACAACTCGTCGTTATAGACACTCGTCGTGATAGACACTCGTCGTGATAGACACTCGTCGTGATAGACACTCGTCGTGATAGACACTCGTCGTGATAGACACTCGTCGTGATAGACACTCGTCGTGATAGACACTCGTCGTGATAGACACTCGTCGTGATAGACACTCGTCGTGATAGACACTCGTCGTGATAGACACTCGTCGTGATAGACACTCGTCGTGATAGACACTCGTCGTGATAGACACTCGTCGTGATAGACACTCGTCGTGATAGACACTCGTCGTGATAGACACTCGTCGTGATAGACACTCGTCGTGATAGACATTCGTCGTGATAGACACTCGTCGTGATAGACACTCGTCGTGATAGACACTCGTCGTGATAGACACTCGTCGTGATAGACACTCGTCGTGATAGACACTCGTCGTGATAGACATTCGTTGTGATAGACACTCGTCGTGATAGACACTCGTCGTGATAGACATTCGTCGTGATAGACACTCGTCAGTGTAGACACTTGTCGTTATAGACATTCGTCATAGACACTAGTCTCTATAGACACCCATCGTTAAAGACCACTCGTCCTTGGAAACAACCTGTCAGTAGAGACAACTTCATCACCGTTTGAAGATCCAGACCCAGCTCCTGCGACGTGTCAGGTACTCATTTTCTTTTGCAGGTATGCAGGTTCTCGCTAAGGAATCTCTTACGCGATCAACATCCAGATGGCATCTATAAGCCCATCATCCTACCCATCAATCTCCAAATGGCATCTATAAGCCCATTCCCCCACCACACTGCTACCATGTGAGCGCAAATTTTTGGGCACTCTAGTGTCCAATCATCTTCTACCCTCGGATTACAAAAGGCACGTCAGCCAATCTCCATCCTCAGGTCTAAGAAGATTGAACAGGGGCAACTGTTGTACCCCAAAATTTGCCCTCCCATATTCTCCAATAAACTGCCAAGCCAAGCTACAAAATTCCCCAAGAATTGCACAATGCAAAGGCCTCCATACAGTCAAAACTAGGGTTTGTGTGTTGATCAAGAAAAGGAAGTTTTCAAAGGCTCAATCAAGTCTCATATGCTTACAAACATGGTCAAGCATCCTCATATCAAGTTTCAAGGCATTCAGCTCAAGATTGCACAGCCAAAACCCTAAATTGCACTACAGTCAACTGTAGGGGCAAAATGGTCATTTGACAGTCAAAAGTTCAAATTTTTGGTCAACATATCATTTTGAAGCCACAAACATCATTTGATCAATGCTTGATCATGATTCTCAAAATTTGGCTCAGAAATCATCAAAGATGCAAAAGTTGCTATATTTGGACAGCTGAAAAAGTCAACTGAAATTGACCAGGGCATAACTTTCACATGGATTATCAGAAAAATTCCATCCAAAGCTCATTTTGAAGAGAAAGACATTTCCTACAACTCATCTTCATACTTCAAGTCCAAGAAATGCTCTCACAAAAAGTTATCAATTTCAACATTACAGGTCATTTTCAAAAGTCAACAAAAAGGGACTTTAAGTCAAAGACCATAACTTGAGATTGGTAAATCAAAATGACATGGGACCAAAGGCATTGGTTAAAGGACTCAAAGACCTTTCCAAAATGTCCAAGAACATGTGAAAAGCTTAAAAATTGAGCAAGTTATGCCTTGTAGAAGTTGGGAAATTTTTGTGAAATGGCAAAAGTCAACTATCTTTGAAAATCCAATTTTTGACAAAAGGGCCCCATTTTTTCCACTTGGTTCATCCTTGTCATGCCACACACGTGTCCCATGATTAGTTTCAAGACCAAATATTGATTTTTTTATTTTATTTAATTTTTGATGATTTAATTCATTTTTAATCTTTGAAAATTCAAATAAAATTCAAAAAAACCAATGGAATAGTGTCATGTGAACTTGGACAATTTCTATGTATCATGAACCAACTCAAGAAATCAGGCTAGGTTTCATTTGCACACTAAGTCTAGGTTTTGGCTAAAAAGTAGGAACTTGGTTAATGGAAGAAACCCTAAGACCAATTCTCTCACAAGCTTGAATTAAGGTGAGTTAGCAAGCCAATTCCACTCCAGCATAATCACTAAGTCAAACCCTAGGCTGAGGACATAAGAAGCTGCGCCCAAACAAGCTTTTGAATATTGAAAATTTCTCCTTAAAAGACAAATCTGAAATCAGTGCTAGAGGATCTTTTCAAGCCTTAATTTTTGTTCCATAAGCATCCTTAGACATTCCTGAACGAATCTCAATCACAAACAACAACAAAAGCGTAAGGAATTGGTGGATCGTACTCAAACTGTACAGAACTTTTTTTGAAATCGTGTTCTCAATTCTAAGCCTCTTCATTGCATTTCAAACATATATCCTTGTTCCTTGCAAAGTTTCTAAGCTCTCCATTATATTCAATTGCATTTTTAGTGATCATACGTGATTCCACCATTTTCATGTTCTAGGGTTTTGTAGAGTTTAATTTAGGGCTTTTGTAAATAAGAAAAATCAGAGCTCAAGACCATTGCCATCACACTCAACGCATCTGGACGAAAAGATTCATACACTCGTGCCTAATTTATATTTGGAAACAAGCTAATCGCTATTTTTCTGTAGCTAGCTTTAAGCCACGCATGAAAAACCGTGGCCAATGCGTTTTGTTTTTTACAGGGATGAAGAAGATGGTGTCGTGTCACACAAGGACAGGTTCATTTAAATTTGCGCGCGTTTTGATGACTATGCATTGGTTTTGTTTTTTATTATTTGTTTGCCATTATATGTTAAATGAACCACAAATGGCTCAGTGGCCAGGGACACGCGCATGTGGCCTTCAAGACCTGGGTTCAAGTCCCAGGTCTACACAATTTCCATTATTTTTCTATTCAAGTTCCTGTGCAGGTTTCTCATTAAGGCGCACCATGCTCCTTCATCCTCCCACCATCCACGCGTCCATCCCACTCAGATCAAGGGCATAAGATCAAGGAACACCATGAATCCCAGTCAAAGCATCACACAAGATTGGAAAAGTCAACCAATTCAATGCAAATGGGCCTGATTTGCTAGGCCTGCACCTCACAATTTTGGGGTCTACCCCCCTGGTTTGCCTTATTAATTTTTATTCTTTCTTTAACTTTTCTTTTTTTTTATTTCTTTTACTTGCTATTTATTTAATTAATAAATTTTTTTACAAAAAACACAAAAACATCAAAAAAATCAGAAAATACAAAAAATATGATATTTATTTTATTATGATTATTTTCTAAATAAATACATGTAAATCATTTAGTTTAATTAGGTTTTAATCTCAATTCTTTTTCATAATAAAAATCAAAAACAAAAACATAGAATTAGGTTAATGACTTTTTCCTTTTAACTTTCCTTGTTTTTTGCCATAGTATTAGTGTTTTTCATAATTAAACTAGGGTTGCATTTTAGGTTAGATTTTAATTCTTTTAATAACTAAAATCCAAAAAAATAGAGTTTAGGTTTAATAACTTTTTATTTTCTTTCTTTTTAATAATAATATTATTTATTTATTTAATGCACATAAATTAATTTAGAATTAAATTAGGTTAAAAGTCAATATGTTCATAATAAACTTAAAAGACATTAGAACTAGGATTTTAATTTTAATTAACTTTTCTTTTTTTTTTTTTCTTTTTTTTCTTTTAAATCTAAAAAACACAAAAATACCATTTTTCATTTAATTTTAGATAACTTAATTATTTTAATTCTTTTAAAGGGTTCAACGCCCTCGCATTTGATTATTTTCTTTTTTCGCGCGTTTCATTTATTTCTTTTGTAAATAATTATGTATATGTACCAAAGCCGTGTAATAGCTATTAGACATTTCTTTTCTGCAATTTATTTTAAAACGGGTCTGGATTAATTTGGCGTTGTAGACCCTCGCCTTTGTAATAGCGTAGGACTTTTATCTTTTCCGCACTTTAAATTCCCGCACATTTAACTGTTAAACAATAACATGAAAGAATGAATGCCCAAAAATAAAATCGAATCGTTAGATCACCAATGCATGACAAGACAAACAATAAACTGAAAATGACACACAATTCGCACACACCACCCCTAGGGTACGCCTCACTGTTGCCTTTCGAAAGGTGGTCGTCGAGTAGAAAACGTCTTAGTAAGTCCTCATGATCCGGGAACCTGGCATGAGGGTAGCTTCTAAGGTGTCTTCCCATTGCTCTGGTGACCACCACGTCCCTAAAACTCGAATTGACCCGAACATCTCCAACGGTGGTGCTACCTACCTCTCAATGGTGGGATGGCACTACTTTAAAGGACATTTACACAGACGAATTCCTTAGGGTAGGTAGGTTCTCAAGGGTACTTGCTCTAATTTCAAAACAAAATAAAAACATCTTTTCACCAACACCTTTCAAAAACTTTCAAAACAAACTTTTCAAACACTCTGACGTACGAGTTGAATTGAAACTTTTCAAAGAATATTTTTGAAACCCACAATTGAAAAGCAAACAACAATTTTGAAAACACATTGAGCAAGTACCTAAGAGCCCATGGATAACCATGGATAGAAAGGGTGCTAACACCTTCCCTTTCTATAACCTACCTCCCGAACCGAGAGCAATCTCTTTAAAGGAATTTTTCTGTGCTTTTGTCCTTTCCAATTGGAGAAAATAAAAGACGGTGGCGACTCTTGCTTTCCGCGACATCTCGCGAACCAGCGTTAAACAGTCAGTTCCAGATCCACCGATCACAGCAAGGATCGAAAGGCCAGAAGCCCCAGAACTTCGAGAAGAACAACCCAGGGGAGTTGTTTTTGTTTGTCGAAATCAAGATGCTGATGCCGTCGTTCATAGGATTCGAAACGATAACATCTTGGCAGAAAATAACCTAACCACCATGATAGAGAGGATCATGGCCCAAAATGGCCTCAATACGGGAATGAGGAGGCCAAATTACGCTTCTCCTATATTGGATTGTATAATGCATACTGATTTACCAAGGGGATACAAAGTCCCTAAATTTACAAAGTTCGCTGGGGATACCAACGAGTCAACAGTCGAACACATAGCGAGATATTTAACCGAAGCGGGAGACATAGCCAATAATGAAGATCTCAGGATCAAATACTTCCCAAGTTCCTTGACAAAAAACGCCTTCACTTGGTTTACCACGTTGCCTCCCAGATCTATTGACACTTGGCCCCTTTTAGAGAGATTATTCCATGAACAATTTTACATGGGACAATCGAAAATAAGTTTGAAGGAATTGGCCAGTGTTAAGAGAAAATTCACTGAACCCATAGATGATTATTTGAATAGATTTAGGCTGTTAAAATCCAGATGTTACACAGTAGTGCCTGAACATGAGTTAGTCGAAATGGCCGCTGGGGGTTTGGATTATTCTATTCGAAAGAAATTAGATACTCAGTATTTGAGGGATATGGCTCAATTAGCCGACAGGGTTCGACAGGTCGAAAGACTAAAAGCTGAAAAAGCCAGAGTCTTTAAGAATAGTAAGAAAGAAAGGGTTTCCTATGTTGGGACTGAGGAAGTAGAAGAATATCCTGAATTCGAATTCGAAGAGGTCGAAATCGACCTCGCTGAATTAAAACAGGCCCCACCTTACTCCTGCAAAATGTTAGTTCCCACGAAAGGGAAAGATATTGTTGAAAATGAGAAAAGTGACAAGTTTCCAAAGAAGGTTTACACCTTCGACGTCACTAAGTGTGACGAAATTTTTGACTTGCTTGTCAAGGATGGCCAACTAATTGTGCCATCAAATGTCAAAATACCTCCCTTGGATCAGAGGAAGAAAAGGGGATTTTGCAAATATCATAGTTTCCTAGGCCACAAGACCTCACAATGTTTTCTTTTCAGGGACTTGATTCAAAACGCGATCAAAGATGGCAGACTAAAGTTTGCTGATAAGGTGAAGATGAAAGTGGACGAAGATCCTTTGGACGTCGCAGACACCAACTACTCCGAGCCTGCATGCATTGGAGAGGTCAACATGGTGGAAACTGATCAAAGCGATGCCCCAACAGGAGAGAAGGACACTGGAGTCGAAAACTGGGTGATGGTCGAAGTCAGCGAGGAAGTCACTGAAGACATCCAGAATACGCCAGATACTTCGATTGTTGCACCTGTGGCTGTTGCAGGAGAAACCCAGGCTACTGAAGGCCAAGGAAATCAAAACGAAGGATTGACACAAGTCACTGAGGGCTTGAGGCTGGAATTGGAGAAAGTCCAAATTACGCAGCCAGTTCCCCTTCGGAAGGAAATATGGGACACTCTGGGGGAACCCAGTGGGAAATTTGACTATCTGGTCAAATATTCTGCCCCAGAAAGTTCGAAGGTCCAGATCGAAGATATAAAGCCCACAGGATGGGGCGATGACGAAACTAAAGAGGGGGATGTGGAAATAAATATGGTGGATATGGAAGGACCCCGTTCTGAGATGGAGGAAGTGAAAAAATACTTAGAAAAAGAAAAGCACAGAATGGGGGATAATCACACTGGAGATGCTACTCTCAAAGACTATCTCATGACATGCCACAAAGGAGATCCAGGCATGATATTGTGCCCTAGGTGCAGCATCCTCTGCAACCAAAGAATTGCTGCAAATTTCGAAAGGGTACAGAGGGCTCGAACTGGCAACAATTGGCGCCAGGATAACCAACTCTTTAGGTGCTATCCCAAGGCTGGAGAGAGTCTGTTGGAGTTTGTTTTTCGCTGCTACAAAGGGGCAACTAAGTGTTTGGTTTGCCCAAGATGTTCTGCTGTGTATGACCAAAGCATGTCCAGGGCCTTCGAAACGATCCCCTTCGCCCCTTGCTGGAACCATCAAGAAACTGCCCAGATGGGCCCGCGTTTCGACAGCAGATACAAACAGCGAAGACCTGATAGCCCTCACCCCAAAGTTGCTCGAAGAGTGACTTTCAAACTCCCTGCTGAAGTGCCAACCGATAGATGGCTACAAGTCAGAAATGACAAAGGCAAAGACAAATGGAGGAGTGCTGAACGAAATGCACGCCATGCTGTGACATACAGGAGGCAATTCAACACACAAAAAAGGGAGGAAGTGAGATTAGAGAATTACAAAGGAAGGAACCCCATGTCAAGATCCCAGTGGCGCAGACAGCAAAGGATTCGAAAGGCTGAGAGAGAAGCTATGGCAAACAAAGGGGATACTTCAACGAAGATGCAAGGTGAATCAAGCACCAACAAACCAAAAAATCAGACTGAAGAGAAACCTCCAGTCAATAGGAGGCTTTTTTCTGAAGACCAACGAGACGAACCAAAGGAATATATTCCAGGCCCGGAAGAGGACGAAGATATGGTAACAGATAACTTCGAATCGGAGGGGGAGTCTTCATTCAACCTGAACTGTAACGTGGTGTCTGTGCTTCCCTGCGAATTTGGGCAGGAAACCGAAATCAATGAATATGAGGAGGAAGACACCACAGATTTAATGAAACATAGGCCCGTGTGCTACTACGTGATGGACAATGGGGCTGTTGAGGAACAAAATGCGTTCTTCGAACGTCCAGAGCCTGCAATGAAGAATCATCTCAAGCCACTTTTCATTCGGGCGAAAGTAGGTGTCCATGGTGTGAACAAAGTTCTAGTGGATGGGGGTGCTGCAGTCAACCTGATTCCCCATTTCATGCTAAAAAGGTTAGAGATCCGCGAAGGAGATATCAAGCCCCATAATATGGTTCTATCCAATTATGAGGGAAAAGTGGGCAAAACACTGGGGGTGGTCCAGTTGGAATTGACAATAGGCTCAAGTTGCAGGCCCACCATGTTTATGGTTATCGAAGCCAAGGCCAACTATAACCTACTGCTAGGAAGAGAATGGATTCATGGCGTGGGGGCAGTTCCTTCGTCAATGCATCAACGACTAGTTCTGTGGAGAGAGGACGGAATCGTGGAAAACATCGAAGCAGACCAGAGTTACTTTATGTCAACTGTCAATTTAGTTGACAAAAGGGATTATGATAAAAATCTGGCAAAGATTGCTCCATGTGTCCCAAACGATGAGATGAATGAAACTAGAAACGCCCACTACTACATGACACTTCGTCATGATGGTCTTTACTGGGATAGAACAATAATCAGTGAAGAAGAGGAAGTTGAAGGTGCTATACAAAAACGGCCAGCAGGCTGGAACTTCAACAACCTTAACCATGACTGAGTCTACCTTCTTCGAAAGGATTTCGGCCTATATGGCTGAGAATGAATCGAAAGCGGCCTTAGAGGCTGAAATAAATGAATCAACTGTAAAGACGAATGAAGTCAGTGGGGGGGGGTGCGAAATGCTCACCCATCAAAGAATTGGAGATGGATCAAAGGTTGGATGCCATCTATGACAAAGAACCCTTAGGCTTCGAAAGGGACCCCATAAATTCAGGTGTCAAAATGTTGGCACAGGACCCGCTCGAAGAAGTCAACTTAGGGGATGAAGAAACTAAAAGAGTAACTTACGTGAGTGCTAAACTTAGCCCAGGCCTCAAGGAAAAAGTGATCGAAGTCCTTAGGAAAAACAAAGATTGTTTCGCATGGGATTATGATGAGATGCCTGGTTTAAAGAGGGAGTTGGTCGAACATAGACTGCCAATCAAAGATGGTAAGAGGCCCATCAAACAAACTCCCAGAAGATTCGCACCAGCGGTTCTCACAAAAATTAAAGCTGAGATCGAAAGGTTGCTGCGCTGCAAATTCATCAGAACAACAAGGTACGTTGAATGGTTAGCAAACATAGTACCTGTTATTAAGAAAAATGGTTCTTTAAGGATTTGCATAGATTTTAGGGATTTAAATACTGCAACCCCTAAGGATGAATATTCCATGCCCGTGGCAGAAATGATAGTAGATTCTGCTGCAGGATTCGAATACTTGAGCATGTTAGATGGATACTCTGGATACAACCAGATTTTCATTGCTGAAGAAGATGTTGCAAAAACAGCATTTCGTTGCCCAGGAGCCTTAGGCACCTACGAATGGGTGGTGATGCCTTTCGGTTTAAAAAATGTTGGGGCAACTTATCAAAGGGCGATGAATTCAATCTTTCATGACTTCATCGAAACCTTCATGCAGGTGTATATTGATGATATAGTCATCAAATCTATATCTGCAGAAGCACATTTGCATCATTTAGGCCAA
This sequence comes from Vicia faba, assembly GCA_948472305.1. Taxonomy (NCBI): domain Eukaryota; kingdom Viridiplantae; phylum Streptophyta; class Magnoliopsida; order Fabales; family Fabaceae; genus Vicia; species Vicia faba. The sequence goes on from OX451736.1 coordinate 887,315,285, forward strand.
TCATTCGAACGGATGAGAAAACATGGCTTAAAGATGAATCCCCTTAAATGTGCATTTTTTGTGCAGGCTGGAGACTTTCTCGGTTTTTTGGTCCACAAGAAAGGAATTGAGATCAACCAGAACAAAACCAAAGCCATAATGGAGACGAAAGCACCTGCGTCAAAAAGGGAGTTGCAATCTCTACTAGGGAAAGTTAACTTCCTCAGAAGATTCATTTCGAACCTGAGTGGAAGGACCCAAGCTTTCTCTCTGTTACTTCGTCTGAAGCAAGGTCAGGCCTTCGAATGGAACGAAGCTCACCAGGAGGCGTTTGACAAAATAAAAGAATATCTTTCCCAGCCTCCTATTTTGTCTCCACCATCATGGGGGAAGCCCATGAGATTGTACATATCTGCCTCTGAAGTTAGCATAGGTAGTATGTCAGCACAAGAGGATAACAATGGCGTCGAAAGAGCCATATACTATTTAAGTAGAGTGCTAAATGATGCAGAGACCAGATATAGCAATTTAGAAAAGCTATGTCTCTGTTTGTACTTCTCTTGTATGAAACTCAAGTATTATATAAAACCTGTTGATGTTTATGTTTCGTCTCACTTCGATGTCATTAAACATATGCTTTCAAAGCCAATAATGCATAGTAGAGTTGGAAAGTGGGCTCTGGCCTTAACAGAATATTCATTGACTTTTATGCCCTTAAAAGCTATGAAAGGTCAAGTGATTTCTGATTTCATTGTGGATCATTCGTTGGTTGAGCAGACAAGCATGAGTTACGTCGAAATGCAACCATGGAAATTGTACTTTGATGGTTCAACCCACAGGAATGGAAGTGGTGTTGGAGTCCTTCTAATTTCTCCTGAAGGAATTCCAACAAAATTCAAGTATAAATTGGATGGTCCTCGTTGTTCGAACAACGAAGCTGAATATGAAGCGCTCATTGTTGGACTTGAAGATTTGTTGGAATTGGGGGCAACCAGAGTCGAAATTAAAGGAGACTCTGAATTGGTGGTCAAACAAATCACAAAAGAATACAAGTGCATAAAGGAAAATTTAATGGTATACTTCGTCATAGTCAATAGGCTATTACGAAAGTTTGAATACATGGACATTCAACACATACCAAGATTAGAAAACCAAGAAGCAAATGACTTAGCGCAGTTGGCTTCAGGTTATAGAGTATCTACCAAGAATCTTAAAGATTTGGTCGAAATAAGGGGAAGAGTTATGGCTACTAGATTCACACCATCGGATCTGGAAAGTATGAGATTGGGATATGCTGAGAAACAAGGATTCGAAATTCTAGCCATAAATACTTTGTCAGATACAGACTGGCGAAGTCCATTAAAGAGTTATTTAGCAGACCCAACTTTAAAGGTGGATAGAAAAACAAAATATAGAGCATTGTCATATCTCCTCATGGGGAACGAATTGTTCAAAAAGACCCAAGAAGGTGTATTATTGAAATGCCTAGGAGAAAGTGAGGCATATTTAGCATTGTCTGAGGTCCATAATGGGGCATGTGGGGCACACCAAGCAGGCCATAAAATGAAATGGTTGCTATTTCGATATGGTTTGTATTGGCCTAGCATGCTCAAAGATTGCATAGACTTTGCTAAAGGATGTGAGGAATGTCAGAAACATGCAGGAATTCAACACGCCCCTGCAAGTGAGTTGCATTCGATCATCAAACCATGGCCATTCAGAGGATGGGCATTGGATCTGATAGGGGAGATAAATCCTGCTTCGTCCAAAGGTCAGAAATATATCTTGGTAGGAGTAGATTATTTCACCAAATGGATCGAAGCTATACCTTTGGTAGTTGCTGATCAAGAGGCAATTATCGAGTTTATACAAAAGCACATTATCTATAGGTTTGGATTGCCAGAAAGTATAACTACAGACCAAGGCTCTGTATTTACTGGTAGAAAGATGCAAGGATTTGCCCAAGAAATGGGGTTCAGATTGCTAACATCAACACCATATTATGCTCAAGCAAACGGACAAGTCGAAGCAGCAAACAAAGTAATAATAGGATTAATCAAGAAGCATATTGGCAAGAAGCCAAGAAATTGGCATAAAACTCTGGACCAAGTGTTGTGGGCTTGTAGAACATCTCCTAAGGAAGCCACCAACACTACGCCTTTCCAACTTACATTCGGCCATGATGCAGTATTACCAGTAGAAATTCATCTGCAATCAGTTCGAATCCAGAAACAAAACGAAATTCCAGCTGCATTATATTGGGAAATGATGATGAATGAATTAGTTGAGTTGGACGAAATTAGGTTACATGCGTTGGAAATTTTGATGAGGCAAAAAGAAAGAGTGGCCAGAACATACAATAAAAGGGTAAAGAAAAAAGTATTCGTTATTAATGACTTGGTTTGGAGAGTCATATTGCCTATGGATAAGAAGAACAAAGCGTTAGGTAAATGGTCACCTCATTGGGAAGGACCTTTTCGAATATTAAAAGTATTCTCAAACAATGCATACGAAGTCGAAGAACTCTTGGATGATAAACGTGTCCTAAAGGTTAATGGGAAATATTTAAAGAAATATAAGCCAAGCCTGCGGGAGATTCGAATAATAACAACATAAACAAAATATTATAAAAAGCCAAGATGGCAAGATAAGAATGCCAAAATGGCGTTGTTCGAATATTACATGTAAAAACCAAAGTTATGGTCAGATGAGATATAAAAATTTAGAAATAAACATTATTTTTCAATCGATTAAAGGTGCTTCGAAATGTTTCAAGTCTCTACTGAGCAAACCGCCTGGCACCTTCCAAGGTTGCCACTTCTCCTTTAAGTTGTTCTGCAGTCTCCATTTCTGCAAGCCCCCGGTTGAGAAGCTCTTCGAATTGGTTACCTGCAGGATTAGTTTCGAAGGCTAGTTGTTGTTCCTTAGCCTCCTTAACTTTCTGCTGAAGTTCCAGAATCTGCCTTTCCCAAATAAGAATGGACTCAGCTCGAGCCTCATATTTAGTTTTCGCCTGCTTCAGATGCATAGCCTGATCCTCAGCTTCTTGAGAAAGCTTCGAAGCTTGTTCATAGGCGGCATCCATGGCAATGCGTTTCTCATGAACCTTCTTGGCAGCAGATTCGTCTTGGAGAAGGTAGCCAGTTACGTTGTCCAACAAATTCTGAAGATCAAACAAGAGAGTACTAACTGGCAAAGAGCAGTTGGAAAGATTAACCTTTGTGAGCAGCTCCTTCATAGTATAGCAAGCAGTACTATCTTGCTTAAGCACTTCGAAGATATCCACATTGAGAATAGTTCTCCTAATTTTGTTAAGAAGAACGACTCTTTCATCTGTGGGAAGAGGATAGCTGGTTGAACTTGTGCCAGCCCTAGCGAGTGGAACGTCCCTCTGAGCCAACTTTGCCTTCATATACCCAATGGGGTCATTTCGCCTCAGAAGTGCCAGTTCCTCGTCAGTCATTCGAGACGGAGAGGATTGGGGGAATTCCACGCGTAGGGGAACCATGTTTGTTTCAACCTCTAGGGTTTCGTTGATTGCATCACCATCCCCTTCATTTGCTTCGTGCTCTTGGTCTTCTTCATCTTCGTCCAAATCTACCACTTCGATACCATCCCTTTCGCCGCTATGTGCGTTAGACTCCGTCCCTGCAGTCGAACCATCATTGGCGTTTTCCTCTTCATTGGCGTTTTCCTCCTCAGATTCTTCGCCTGCAGATTCTTCGAATTCTCGCCCAGAATCAGCTTTTTCTTCTTCAGTCTGAGTATCCTTTGGGTCCTCTTGAAGAGTTTCAAGAGGGGACTTTTGAAGAACCCTTTGTGAATCCTCTGCAGACGTTTGAAGTATCGTTTCGTTTACCTCTTTCAGAGGAATGGAGGTACCTTGGTCATCTGGCTGTTCAGAAGTTCCAGCTAAAACCGCCACATTGGAAGAACCTTTGTTTTGGACCAAATTGCTGGAATCTCCTTGAGGAGAGGAGTTAAGCGGAGCAGCAGCTCTGGACGGTGAGGTCGAAATGGTAGAAGTGGGATTCAAGATGTTCTGCAAAGAGTGGCAGAATGTTAAAGAAAAATATTCACCAAGATAATAAGAAGTTAAACATTTTTTAGGAAGTTCGATTTACCTGTGGGCCCTCAGAGGAGAGGTTACTAGCTATGCGTTCCAACTGTGGGTTGGAGGTCGAAGGTGGATTTTTGGATTTTGGTAAGGGAGCAGCATCCCTGGAGTCGAGCCCAGAGACGCTAGTCGGAACAGTACTTTTAGGTGTAGCTTTCTTTAGCTTCTTCTTCGAAGCAGTATTTGAGTTTCCTCCAGCAGTGGGATCTTCCCCAGTAGTGCTTGGTTTTCGCTTCTTAGGAGTAGTGGGAGGAAGCTTGTTGGTCTGAACGAATTTTAACGAAGTTAGATATAAAAAGCTTGAGTGAATTCGAAGCATCAAAAAACTAAGTGATTACCGTTGGAATTGGGGCACTTGTTGTTGGCGTTATTGTTGTTGTAGTTGCAGCAGTAGCAGTTGTTTCGGGTGGATTAGCTTTTTCAGTAGTTTCAATGGAGGTCTGAGAGGCACTCCCTTCCTTCGATTTCGAGGCAGCAGTCTTTATCCTGATAGCTGAAAATCAAAACAATTAAGGCAAAGGTTAAAGATATGGAAAATAAAAGACATTTGGGATTGTTCCCAAGCATTCGCACCTGTGCCTTGATCAGATTTAATTGACATGGCAGAAAGGTCATATCGAAGATGTCCTGGGAAATCATGAAGCCAGTGTCGAGCCCATGTCACAAGTCTCAGATGGCTTTGGTTTCCTTTGAAGATATTTGAACATCTCTTTGCAAGTAAACCACCATGGATATGGGGGAAACCAAGCCAGAGCCAGTTCTGAGGTAGGTAATCTGGGAAATTTAGGTGGATGCATTTCGAATGCCAACCTATACCTATCCTCAGGTGACAGCCCTGAAGGAAGTTTTAGCTTAGAAACTTTTTGTTTAAATTTTTCCTTCAAGGTCTCAGCTGCTTGATGCACAGTGGAGTCCAAGCGCGTGGGGTCGTAAGTAGTTTCAAAATAATTTTGAAAAGCTTTTATCTCTTTGGCATGAGTAAACATACCTTTCTTTGCTGGTACCTGCACATCGAAGGCATCAATTAGTTTCTGTCGAATTGTAAGTGTATCGAACATGCAAGTTTGATAAAACTTAATCCACCACTCCAGAAACCCTTTAGCCGCGAGATGGGTAGGTTCGAAGGCTATCAGCTCAAATTGGGCAAAGCCTTGATATTGTTCTTGTTGAATCTTGGCTTCCCTTGCCTTGAAAGTTCGACCAGATGTGATGGCGCTCTCAGTCTGGAACAAAGGTTCAGGAATCAGTTGGCATAAGCCAAACTTCCTCGAAACGAAGTTTGGTTGATAGGCAAAGAGGAGAATTTGATTCTTAGCTGGGGTTATCCTTGAAGAGATGAGTCTAGGAAGCAAAAAAGCTCTCCATACATCTTGGATCTCCTTGCTCTTGATGGCTTCTGAGAGAGCCATGGTGAACCAAGAGGGTCCATGAGTCCTCGAAGCAAAAGGCGCCATGCTCTCTTCGAACTTATGCCTTTTGGAGAGGATCATGATGTACTTCGAGAATTGAACCTTGAAGTCATCCTTGTCATCATTAGGAGTTAGTCTTCGAAGCCTAGTGCCTTCGACTATCCTATCACTTATTTCTGAATCTTGCTCATCTATGGTGTTGGCGGTTGGTAAAGAAGGTTCGAACATGGCGTTTAGCCATAATTGGAGTAACCAAAATGGGCCAGCTAATAGAATGTTTTTAGAGGTGTGGGATTTGAGACTCGAAACGGCTGACCTCAGGCTCTCATAGAGGTCAACTAAGAGTAATTCACTTAGGCACACTTTGCGATTTTCGTGTAAATCCCTAGCTAGAGGAATGAATCTACTAGCTACCTGCAGGGATCTACTGCAGAAAACGTACCTAGACAGCCACAGGGTTAAGAATGCAATATGCTCTATGTCAGACACATTATCCCCTTCAGCATGATAATGGCTGATAAATTTGGAAAAGCTGGCTAACTTGACTTTGAAGTCAATTATGCTGGAGTGTTCTTCGTTGTCAGGAACATAAGTTTCTCCCACTGGCGACAGCCCAGTAATAGCCGCTATATCAAAGAAAGTTGGGGTAATCATTCCACCTGGGAGATGGAAAGTGTTGTAGGTACTATCCCAGAAATAAAGGGACGCGAACAGCAGAGGGTGGCTATAGGTGAATCCAGGTTTCGATAGCTTAATGAGGTTATAAATGCCTAGTTCTTCCCATTGCTGGGATTTTTTGGCTTCTACTTTCGCGAACCAATTTTGATAGGCAATATCAGGAGTAGGGCAAGATCTAAATGGTTTAAAATTGCTTTTTACATAATCCAAAACAAATGGGTCCTTGGGAGGAACAGTTGGGGTTTCTGCGGTATTCGAACTGAGGGATTCTACTACCCTAGGGGTATCCATTTTGTTAAATAAAGGTTTGAAGCTATAACATACGGGAAAAATTGTCCTGGTGTCCTTTAGTATTTCAAAAACTGTAAGAGGACCATTTAAGGCTAACCTCTTACCAGCAACATGGGTAGGGATGAGTACCTGTGATGCGTACAACATTTCTTTTTCTTTGGAAATCATTTGAGGAGCAAGAGCAGATTGGCCTTGAATGGTGACGATTTTACTCTCCATGGTTGCTCCTGTAGTCTTTCCCTTCTTCTTTGAGACTTTCTTGAGTTGGGAAGAGGTGGAGGAAGACATTTTTGTTGTTTAAGAGCTTAGATTGTTTATGAGAGAAGAAGAGTGAAAATTCAGAGTATGAAAGATTTAGAGTGTAAAAAAGGAAAAGGAAGAGTAAATTGACGTTTTATAATGAGAAGATTAAACATCCACCGAGTAAAAGTGTGATACGTGGAGATCATGGGTTGGTGTGATGAAGAGGTGGCGAGAAGGTGATATAGGTAATAGGCGTGATTTAAAAACAATCATTACTTATAACTGCTCCACGCTGTGAAGTGACTCTGGGCGGTTAAGGAACTCAAAAGGTGCTATGATTGATGTGACTGGAGTCAAAGGCATTAAATGTTATGATGATTCGAAAATCCTATCAAAATCTTGTATAAATGTTTAAAATAGGTATTTCTCAAAGAGATCAAAATACATATTTTAAAGGGGCAATTTGTTGGCTGAAGATTTTGATAATGTTATCTAGAATTCAAAAGAGTTAAAAGTTCTGATCGAAATGGAATTGAACACCATATTTCGAAGTTGCAGAAGCAGTGTTTCGAATGAGTGTGTCAAAGCTTGAAGCTTCGAACGGTGATCATGGGAAAATATCCAAAGGGGTCTCGAAACAACAGCGAGGCTAGGTTTGGGAAGAGCGTTCGAAACGGAGAAACACCAAAGCATTTAAAATTTAAATGGAAGCGGGACTTTCAAAGTTTGAAAGTTATGTGTTGGAGCATTTGGGGACACGTGGAAAGATGAAAGAAGCATTGTCTTGCATGTTCGAAACGTGGCATGATCCTATAGCGAGACCGTTAGGGTCGAATTAGTATAAATAGAAGTCTTAGTATTAGGATTTCAGTGTGTCATATCTGTTATACAAAATACTCAATAACATTCAAACTACCACATGGCAAGGGAAACGAATGCAAGAGAGATGTATGTATGATAGCACCATGTATTTCTAACTTAATGAAAGCCTTTTTACCATTTCCAGTACTTTCCTCTTTTCTTTTTATCGAATAACATTTACAAGTTTCTTTATTTATCGTCTTTTCATTTCAAAGTCTTTTCCTCAAAAGTTTTACTCTTTATTGCTTTCTTTATATTTCGAGCACTTTATATTTCAGAGAACTGTTACGCTTTCAATACCTTTACTTCCAAGTATTGTTTTTCAAACGCATCCTTTTACTTAAAATTGCATTAAACGCTTTCTTCACATTTTAAACTTCTACATTCCAGAAACCTTTTATGTTAAATGTTTTGCAAATCGAAACCATTTACTTCATTTTTCATACAGTTTTATATGTCTCTTCAATCAGCATTACAATTAGCATTTATTCGTATGATTTAGTTTTCATGTACAATTTGACCACATTTTTAAACTCTTAGAGAGAAGGATCGAAATAAACCAAACACTTGTACAATAGCAACCATGAATAATTGTTCGATTGTGAGAGTAACTTTAATATCCAAGGAGTCCTAGGATCAATCTAGTCGATCCTGTGAGTTACCAGAGAGATTGAGTAGCGTTAATAAAGATTATTCGATAGTTTGGAAGACTAGCGGTTGTTTACCAGAAATCACTGGAAACACCACTGCATCGATAAGTTGATCAATAGTTTTTTGTGCTTCCTTGTATTGCAATGATTGTATAGCCGAGAAAAACCCAAGATCTAAGATATTTAAATCTGGAGAGTTTGCAGGCTGACACATTAAACGAATATCAAACCCATCCTTGGTAGCAGCCTCACAGAACAAAGGATCATTATGGTTTATATGTGTCCTTGCGTTGTTGACTTCAAGTCATCTCTTGGCCATTTTTCTCTTATAGCCGGTAGGACTTTGTCAATAAGGAATGATCTTACCACATCTCTCTTAACCGAAGTTATTGCTTTTGTTACCATTGTTCCTGCAACTCTGTTAATACTTGACCTTTGAGCCGGTTCATGGGTAACAAACGGGAAAACACCAATTTTACCCGAAAAAGTTTCATTTTCTCCTGCGTCAAATCGTGGCCGAGTTTGAGCAACTAAGAACATAATTTTGGCAATGAAATTTTTGCTCTTACATGTTCGATATGGCTCATCTTCATCTGGAAGCAAATAATACTTCTCGGATTTTTTAGTCATATAAAACCATTTTTCATCAATATGAATAATATTGTGCATGCTTTTAAACATTGGATCATGTGGTGTACCTTCAAGCATTGATAAACAAAATTCCAGCCTAGATATTTTGTTTTCTTCTTTCAATAATGGTTTTATGGCATTTGAATTACACCGTATAAGCCCTGATTTTATAAGCCTGAACACCGATGTTGGATTGGTTTTCAACCCAAAAGCTAAAGATCGAATGTTTGTTCTTTGACTGAAAGGAAGTTCACGAATTTGATTCTCATCAATTGAAATTCTCTTACGTCCACAATTTTTTATCTTCCTATGAGAGACATCACGCGTTTCACTTTCTTTTGCTCTTTTCCAAATACGTTGAACAGTTCTTATAGGAACCGAATTTGATGAAGCCACCTCATTTGTAGCTCCTTTACGTAATTGTCCACCAACGCTTTTTTGTAGTAGCTCATGATAAATAGACATGCGTTCTTCATTGCTTAAGACTCTTAATTTCTTTCTTTCTCTAGATTCTGCTTCAAAATTTTCTGCAACATACACTATAATTTTTTTTTAAAAAATAACAAAATTACTAGAAACAACCACATAAAAAATAAACACACATGAAATATCACTGTGAATTTAAGTATAGAAACCACCACATAAAAAACAAACACACATGAAATAAAAAATATATCAATGTCATTGTTTCCTTCAACCTCCTCTTGTAAATTATCTTCATATGACTCATCAATGTCATTAGTTGCTTCAACCTCCTCTAAAGCCATATTTGATGACATATAAATATTTTGAACTTATAATATGAAACCATATTATATATACTACTCCTTTTATTATTGGTTCAACCTCATCATTGGTTTTAATTTTATGGTGGGAAACTTACGTTTTTATTAAAATAATTGGAGGGAATAAGTATTTTTACGGTGGGAAACTTAAGTTTTCCTTTAGCCATTCATTGAAACAATAAGCAATAAATATTTTTATAGTAAAAGTAAATATTTAATGAAACAACAGTACATATTCTTATAGCATGCAAGATTAATTCCAAATATTCAGGAGTAGTTACGGAAGAGAGAGAGAGTTGTGTGCCCCAAAATATGGAATTAATTATTTGAACTAAATAATTTAATGAGTTTTATTTGGAAAGAGAATGAGGGTAGAATGGAAAAAAAATTATAGCAATTCATGTATCTTGGTTGGAGAGCTTTTGGCTAAAACGTCAATTAAAAAGGAACGGAAGGAGTAACAGTTTTTATAATTTAGCGACGAAATTAGTGACGATTTTAGCGACTGAATTAGCAGTGATTTTGGCACGAGGGTCCAAAAATTAAAATTAAAATTTTTAGAAGGATAATTCTTTAAAGAAAACTTTTAGAGAGACTAAAAGTAAATATGAGATATTTATGAAGATCAAAAATATATTTTACCGTTTTTTTAATATAAAGGTTATAATAAACAACTACTTATATTTGTGATTTTAAAAGTAGTTATAATTAAAGTTATATGACTCTAATTGATCTAAGGCCTATAAATAATAGACCATATTTTATATATCTACATCGAACGTATACATAAATTAAATGTTTTATAGAAGTTTTATTAGAATATATAATTACACAATTGGTATCAATGAACGTTTAGTGTTTGGGAGAGAGAGAGAGAGAGAGAGAGAGAGAGAGAGAGAGAGAGAGAGAGAGAGAGAGAGAGAGAGAGAGAGAGAGAGAGAGAGAGAGAGAGAGAGAGAGAGAGAGAGAGAGAGAGAGAGAGAGAGAGAGAGAGAGAGAGAGAGAGAGAGAGAGAGAGAGAGAGAGAGAGAGAGAGAGTCAATAATGACATTAACTTTGAGGTGAGATGCCTCTAAATCATTTGTACAAGTAATGTCTAACAATTGGGACCTAAAACAAAACCTTAAGCAACAAGAAAAAGCCAAAATTCGTGCATGTAACTAGTTAATATAACATGTTAACCGATTACCACTTAAACAAAAAAAATAATACAAAACAGTTGTAATTAGTTACCACAGTGCAAAAATAACTTTTTCAGGTCCTAGAAGTGCTTTTCCATCAGTTGTAACTGGTTATACCTCTGTGTTAATCAGTTATAACACTTAAATTATTGATATTTCATCCAACACACCACCTTAATTCAAGTGCTCCAACTCTTTCATATTCATGCTCATCTTCGACCTCTTGAACACATTATTTGTGACTTCCTTAGTTAACAAATCAATAACTTGGTATTCACTTCTACAATATCCTGATCTTAACTTGCCTTCGCTAACAAGCTCTCTCAAGTAGTGAAACCCCATCTGAATGTGCTTGTTCCTCCCATGTGCAATTGAGTTATTATCAAGGTTAATGGCTGAAACATTAGCAACCAATAGCGTGACAACCACATCCTCATTGCTGCCCAACTCTTCCAATAGATTCATTAGCCACCAGCTTGGCACGCACATAACGAAGCAACAATATACTTGACTCACAAGATGAGAGTACAACTACATGTTCCTTATTCGAGTACCATGAGATTGGTGCTCCACCAAACATAAAGATGTATCCAGTTGTAGACTTATAATCATCTTTATCTCCGCACCAATTGAAATCGATAAAACCAAGCAAATTGCATTTTCTGCCCGTATCTGTTGCTGGAAAGAGAATTTTGCAGCCAATAGACCCTTTGAAGTATCTTAGAATTATCTTGACTGCTTCCAAGTGAGACACCTTTGGTCTATCCATAAGTCTACTCACAATACTGACACTAAACGCCAAACTTGGTCGCGTATTGCACAACTAACATAATGATCCAATTAACCTTCTATATTGAGTATAATCTATGTTCTGTTCTTCTTCACTCTTGGACAACTGCAACCTTGCTTCAGTTGGGGTAATGGAAGCATTACAATGCTCCATATCACAACTCTTCAATATCTCAAGAGCATATCTCATGTGATGCATAAGCAGTCCCCTTTTTGACTTGTGAAACTCTATGCTAATGAAGTATATCATTATGCCAAGGTCTCTCATCTCAAATTCTTTCATACAATCACTTTTAAACTTAGAAATACTCTTATCGTTGCTGTCTGTGAACAACAGATCATCCACATATAAAAAAAGTATGATCACACCTTCATTTGTATCCGTCTTTACATAAACTTCATGCTCAAACACACATTTCTTGAAGCCAAACTCAACTAGGAAACCATTTATCCTTTTATTCTAAGCTCTTGGAGCTCACTTCAAACCATATAGCATTTTTTTAGACTTGTAGAATCTCCTCTCTTGGTTTTCACAACAAAACTAGGGATTTGTTCTACATACACCTCTTCTTCAAGCAGGCCATTCAAAAATGCAGACTTTACATCCATTTGATTGATATACCAATTATTATTATTTGCAATACTAATAATTAGCCTTATGATTTCGATACTAGCAGCTGGTGCAAATACCTCATTAAATATATACCTTATCTTTGCAAGAATCCCTTTGCAGGATAGTATTCACACACTCTAGAAAACTCTGAGCGAGCAGGATGAAGATATATAAGAAGAGCTTCTTGATCCATAGCCTCTTGCAGGAGTGATATGGGACGACCAGGTTCCATAAAACTTCAAACCATCATCCTTGGCATCTTTCGATGGCAAAAGTTACCCCTACGAACACATCATATTAATCAACAATCAAATGGAAATTGCCGGCACCGCCAGCTCCTCAAAATGCAAGCTCATGGCGGGAACATTCAAGGATTCCGCCTTACATTGGTATATGAGCTTGCCTAGATTCCTTGTCATTAGTTACCAGGATCTTACAAGGAAAATGGTACGACATTTTTCATCTAGAAAACATAGAAAGGTGTTTACAACAAGTTTGTTCAACGTTTGTAGGGGCACTCTGAATCACTCCAAGAATATACAGCGCGATAAAATGAAGAAAAAAAATTAAAGTTTCCCACCCAAATCAAGAGATGTTCATGGGGGCCTTCTAGAACGATCTTAAAGTCGTGCACTTCAATGGGTCGTTAACACAAAAACCAACTTTCAGCGTGGACGAGGTGATGAATAGAGAAAAATGTCATATAAAGGTCAAAGAAAGCAACATGGAGAATAGATTATGAGTTGCTAAGGAGAAATAAAAACCTAGGCATGATGGAATCGAGTTCATGAAAAATCATCACAAACCCGGGTCGAGGGAAAGACTGGCGATAAAACATTCTCGGAGGCCATATGAAAGTTATCATAAAGTGTACCATCTCAAACTATTGCCAGAACTAAGTCTCCCCGAGAGGGCCAATGATGTGATAGAAAAAGACGATGATGCTTGGTGTGCATATCATCGTCTTCGAGGCCATCATACTGATGATTTCCATCATCTCAAAATAGAAATTAATATTCTAATTCAAAGAGGGCAGTTACATGCATACGTAAAAGATGTTGGAGGATCAACAGGAAATAGTTGTCCATCCCAGATCATCCAGAAAGAGATACGCCCAATCGATAATTCATTTTTCACAAAAGTTGTTTTTAGGAGAAGAAAAAAGATTTGTCGCTGTCATCTTTTTAACAAGGGATTCAAAGGGGGTATTGGCGCATGAAAATGATCATATGGTTGTAAAAGTACAAATTCATGATTGGATTGTCAAGCAAGTGTTAATCGACTTGGGTAGTTCTGCTGTCATCTTGTATTAGGACTCTTTCAAAGGCATGCACAATGATACATCCGAGTTGCTACCTTTTAAAGGTACCTTGGTCGGTTTCTCCCAAGAATAGGTCCATGTATTTGGACACTTTCCTATCATGATTGTCTTTAGAAGTGGAGATAATGCAAAGGTCATCAGAGTAAGGTATTTGACAGTAAATGCATCCTCGCCGTATAACATCATCATCAGAAGGTTGGTGTTTAATACTCTAAAAGTTGCATTGTTCACTCTTTAGCATAAATTCTATTGAACCTTGGAATTATTGGCAAGTACCATAACACTTTAGCAGGAGGATGTTTCTTGCTAACATCGCCATAGTCATCACAACTGTTGTCCTTCATCTTGTAGCGCAACTTACCACATTTTGTACATTGATCCAATTTTCCATACTTTTTCCTGTATAATATGCAATCACTATATCATGTATGTACTTTGATATACTTCAAACTCATTTGGCACAATATCTTTTTGGCCTCATAACAATGACCTGGTAAATTATTATCTTCTGGTAGCATTTGTTTCAACAAATCAAGCAATTATGTGAAACTTTTATCCGTCCACCCGCTTTTTGTCTTCAAATTAAAATTTTTTAACACCATAGATAATCGTGTAAAACTTGTGCACCCCTTATATAATGACACATCATTATCAATACACAAAGTATCATAAATATAATACTTCCTAAAAGAAGATTCTCCAATATTACATATCATATTTTCTAGTTGATCATCCATATCTTCATTAACTTCATGTCTTTGTGACATTACAATTTGTTTTTTATCTACTTCACTATGCCACGTTCATATTGTATAATTTTTACAAATTTCATCATAACATAGGTGATATAATACTTCTTTATTTAATTTTTTTTTTATATTCCCACATATAACGCAAGGACAATAAAATAGTCCATTATTGTTAGGAAAAATTTATTCTGCATATTCAAGGAATTCAAGAACTCCTTTGTCATACATCAGACTTAATCTATCATCTTTCATCTAACTATGATTTATAATACATTATGAAATTTATATCAAAAACTCGTAGAATCATTTAACAATATAATATTTAACAATATAATAACACAATAAGAATGAAACAACTACAACAATAATATATAATATTCTCAACAACAGAAAAAACAATCTCAATATCACACAATCACAACAATATTTAATAACACAAAAACTTAAAACTCAACATGAATGTTGATGAAATAAATAACATACTATAACTGTGAAGAAGAGGAAGAGACCAAGAAATGATTTTCGTGTACACTTCTTGAAGTTTCGACGTTCCACTCCTTGATTCCAAGAAATGGAGTTTACTATTGCTTTTGCCTGTTCATTCGCTGTCGCGTTCATCTGTCATTCACTGGGCACTTGTGTTATGAAGGAAAAATAAAACTTGTTATGTTTTAATTTTAAAGAAACATATTTCACCATAGTTGAAAAGATCAACCGTAATGAAACTTATTAATTTTAGAGAAACATATTACCACGGTTGACAAATACAACCGTGGTGACACAATTTACAGATTTTCCTATAAAACTGAACAAGCAAATCATTCACCATTTTATTAAATCTAAGTCATTATGCTTTTAACTTGCATATTTCATTCCTCAAAAGTTAATACCGTATATTGAAAAATTTGACTTAAAAATTAATGTTAAGATTCACTTTATGAAATAAACAATAAGTTTGAACCTTAACATTGATCTTTAATGCCAAAATTTTCAAGATAGAAGATAAATGAATGTATATATTTCACATAAAACGTATTTGAGATTGTAAAAATGGTGACTTTCTTTATGAACTTAACTTTGTGAAAAACAAACTCTTTTCGAGTTTGTGAACGCGCCATTTTTCACTATGGTTATTAAAAAGGATCATGGTGAAAATTATTATAATTTTAACATAACTATAGAAATTAAGAGACACACTTCGGTCGATTGAATAATCAAGATAATAACATGTTACGATAGATGTATTCAGTAGTAGTGGATGTTTTGACTAGGGATGGCAAAACGGGTTGGACAAGCTCGTTTGACCCGTCATTTTTAACAAGTCGGACCAAAGTTTTCGACTCGATACTTTAAGTTTATTCGTCACGCCTAACCCGTTTTAAAAACAAAACAGGGCCGTACCGAGATTTTACCCGCAGACTTTTTATTAAAAAATTTATTTTGAATTAAAATTAAACAATGTGTCGAAGAAGCCAATCCACTCATTTTTTTCTTTATTGATAAAAATTAAAATAGTTACATTTAATGCCATAAATTGGAAATTTTGTTTTCAAGTTGTTTTGCTTATATAGACGGTGGAAGCAAGCTACAGTCATAAAACTCAATAATTTATGACATTAGAATTAAAAAGTAATAAATTAATAAACTTTTTATTATTGTTCAGTAAAATACTAATTTTTTTATATATTTTATTATATAATAACTCTTAAAAGTATTTATTATTATTTAGAATGTAATGACATATGAAATAAAAAATCAATTAAATATAAAAGTTTGGGAACAGAGAAATAAATTAAATTGTAAATAAATAAAATAATAAATTATAAATAAATTAATAAATTAAACTTAAAGAAAAAAAATTGATGAGCAGATCCGTCAATCCACCAATTTATTAATAAACAAAATAAATTTAACTTTTGAATTTAAACACTTGAATTGATTTACTTTGCCCCACTTTTAAATAAACTTATACGAGATAGATCTAAACGAAATAGACAATCTATTTTACCACTTTTAGTTTTGACCAATGCACACAAATTCAAATGCTATTTATTTATTTTTTTAATTTGAATTTAGAAAAGAGATATATAAGTTTTGAAAGCAATGTTTTTAATAGTTTTTACGGAAAAAAAATTAACTAGACAAATCTCTATTCAATGAACAATTGTATTAGTAAATATTTTTTCATAAAAAATTCAATATTAATGAAGATTTACAAAAGTGATGAAGTGAATCAATTCTATTTGTCAATTGAGTGAATAAAAAAAGGTTTAATACTATCGTTTATACTTTGAATTGTCTAAACATTAATTTATATCTATAATTATTTGACTCATATTGCTAAATCTTTAAAAAAAAAAGAGTTTTTAAAATATATAAAAAAGAAGAAAAAATTAACAGAAATAATATACACATAGGAAAATCCATTGAACTTGACACTAGTGAAAATCCATGCCCCTTTGTGACATAACATTTATCTTTCATTTGACCATAAAAAAACAATTTAAGAAAGATAAATTTATTAGGTTTCTTAATTAAACTAAAATATTTGAGTAAACTATTAAAGATTGAGAATGCTCTCCACTTGTCTCTATTGAAACTAAACTACTCTCTACTCTATGACAATTTGCAATATAGTGGGAGGAAAACCATTCTTTATAAAAATTGTTATAATTGGCTTTCTTTAGTGTTAGTTCATCATTACAATTATGATTAATAATTTATTAATGTTAAAAAAAAATTAAAAATATTATACATGGTTTTTTTCTTCTTCTTATTATTAAATCACTTTTACAATAAAAACAAATTTATCGATTGAGGTCGGCCAGACTTATCACTGATGCCTGAACTATGTTGTCATGTATATTTGAGACGAAAAAATAAAATTTAGTTAGAATTATTCATTTAAATATGAGTTTATTTTATTATTAACTTTTATTTATTTGAATCGTTCTTATTAAATCATGTATGCAAGAACGTGATCCGCTAAAATTCATCAACCATATGCGAAAGATCATTCTCTTAAAAGAGCTCAATGAGCTATGATTTCAGGAAGTTTTGCAGCTAACAGGGATTCGACTTAACCACAGTATGCTTAACGCATTTGTGGAGAGATGTCACATGAAGGCGTCATTATTTCATCTACCACATGGTAAAATGTCTATCACGCTAGACGATGTCTCGTGTCTACTACACCTTTCAGTTAGGGGGAGACTTTTAGATTATGGGTGGTGTAACAAAGAAGAGATAATGAAGTTGATGGTGGACTATCTAGGAGTTGACCGAGAAGATGCCATTGAGGAGCATGACTTCACTCGTGGGGCTCTTGCTAGGTTTAACTATTTTTAGAAGGTGTTTGACGATGAGATAGCGAGATCACGACAACTTGTTGCTGATAACTAGTAGGTATGTGTGCATATATGGTATGACATGAGAGCAAACATGTTGTATTTGATTGGCTCTACCATTTTTGTGGACAAGAGTGCCACTTATGTGGATGTCATATACCTGCGATACTTTAAGGAATTTGAGTAGATCCATGAGTACAACTAAGGGCCCGCTTGTTTGGTCTACTTGTACTCTAAGTCATCTGAAAGTTGTATGTGGAAGATGAAGCATGTGACATGAAATATCACACTTTTGACGGTAACATTTCTTTGTCTTCTATTACTTGTGTGCCATTTTGTTCATCATTGCAAAACTGTTACTAACTAATGATTTGTGTTTTCATGTTTTGATCCTCCAACATTTCCCACGCATCTTCGGTTGGTCACTTGAGCCGACTAATATTAAGGATAAGTCACATGCTTCTGCATTCTCCCCATTTAGAGGGAACCAGGAGATAAAGTCGTTCATAGTGTATATTAACCGCTTAATAACAAGGGATATACACTTTTATTACTATGTCAATCACCGTAAGATGATTCTCTTTGATGACATTGTCTTATACTCGTGATTGTTGGCTTGCGGGTCACGTTTGACAACTTTTCATATACTTGAGCGCGTCATGCGTAAGTTCAGATACATGAAGTATATTCCCAAAGATCCTTTTGTGTTTTCTCCTCCCACTGTGAAACATAGAGAAATAGATGTTATCTTTGATTATTATATTAATCGTTTGGTATCAGATGAGGCACAAAGTACCATAGTTGAGAACGATTGGAGCTACGTAAACTGTTACGTTCGATGGCTCTTCCGGGTGTCACATCCTTATATGGTACATGATGTTACAGGAGATCCACCTAGGCCAACTGATCAGGAGATACTAGAGGAGGAGCAGACTAAGACAAATCATTGTGTTGATGTCTTGTCTAGGTGTCGTCTATCATACAAATTGGACATGTGGGTGTTGATGGAAAATATTTTTGAATAACTCTGAGACGAGAGGTGTTGTATATGCCATGATGAAAGAGGCTCGATAGGCTATGCAGTACAAGAGGCAGCGTAGGAACAGAGGGACACGTGGGCGAGGCCGACTCCGAGTTCATCATATGCAGTAGATTATTGTATTTGTACTTTTGATACATTGTATTTTGTTTATCGAATTTAGTGTAACTTTTAGATTGAATTTATGTAATCTTGACTTATAACTTTATATATTTCATTTTATTCATATCTTTAATATTGTCGAATCTTACAATACTTTCTAACTATTTGATATGAGAAGTATTTAACAATAATCTGTAATTACTGTTTGTATAAAATACAAAGATACATCTTCAAATATTTTACAAAAATATATCTCTAAAATAAACTAACGTTAAACAAAAAAAGTGCGCTCGAAGATAGATCTTCAAAAATTAAAATATTTTAAAAATTGTATATAATTTTTTTCACACATTAAAAAAACCCAAATAAAGATTAAGTAGACTTGGGCTGGATAATGAACATGTAAGGGCCCAAGTACACTTGTAACAATTATTATATTTTTGTCGGATTTGTAATTAAAATCTTCCGAGGGGGGAAGAGGGTCTATGGAAAATTCTGGAACAAACAAATTATAAAATCACTTCCCCCTTCCCAATTTTCTCTCCCCTTTTTCGCTTTCTGCCCTAATCCACGATTTCATTCCATCGCTGCTCATTTCACTTCACCATTCATCAATTCAGGTACTGTCTTCCTCAATTTCAATTCCTTCTCTTCTCCTTCTAACGCTTTTTTCACCAATCGTTTCAATTTCTATTATTCTCATCTTTTACCCTTTCTCGTTCTTTTTCGATTTTTTACGATTTTTTACGATTTTCCCCAAATTCCCATTGGATTCGGTTTTTTTTAATCGTATACTTGTTATTCTTCATTGATTCTTGCTATGAGAGGTTTCAATTCAATTACATACGGTGATCATCTTGGTGTGTGTAGCAATTTGGGGGAAAATTAAGCGTAGATTTCAAAAACCCTAATTTAAGTACTTTTCAGATAATGTTCGTACTTTTTTGTTTCTGGGTTTTTTTTTTGGTGTGATTCAGTTTTTTTAACACTGTCAGTTACTGTATTTGAGAAATTCAGGTTTGAATTAAGATAATTTTGTTGATTAGATTGGATTCTGAGTAAATTTCTGACTGTTTTTAACAGTTGATTTGATTCGCTAGTTATGATTGGAACCTCAATGCGGGGTGGCTATGAGGGAGATGTAAGTATTTTCATCTTCAAGGATTGAAATTTGAGATTTCAATTACTGTTCTTGATTTTTTAGCATTGTTTTGTTTCTGAATTGAATTTGCTTTTTGTGTTCAGGAATATGAAGAATATGATGATTATGAGGATGAAGAAGAGGAGGGATATGAAGACGAGGAAGGTGAAGAATATGTGGAGGAAGAACCTCGGAAGCCTACTCCGGAAGAACTGGATTACCTTGAGTTGAGGAAGAAGTTGAAAGAATCAATTAGAAAAAAGATGAAGAAGGAGAATAGTATTTCTCTTGCAGATTCCAGTGGTAGAAGGAAGCAAGTTCATTATGATAAGTGAGTATTACAATTGTTTTTAACCATAGGCATATGGACATATACTATAAGCTTGAAGATTTTTTAGCATGAATATTTTGATGAGACTAAACTCCAAAAATAATCAGAGAATAGGTATCTGGTTTAGGAGTGCACCCAATGCAATTTTATTCCGGTCTTTTGTTAGTTAAGTGCATGTTTCATACCATGGTGAATTTTTCCAATGTTGTTTGTTCTGCCTACTACCCGATGCCATTGCCTTAGGGGCATGGCAGCAGTGAATTTACGATGTTTCTTTTTTTTTTGCATTGCAATTTGTATAAAGTCAATTGTTTCAGGAATATAAACTCATTTTCTTATTTGCTTCACTTTTGGAGGCTTCCTTTTTCTATATCTTATTATCCATTGCATGCTTTCTTTATGTCTAATTACACTTTGCATGCTTTCTCTATATCTAATTATCCTTTGCATGCTTTCTCTATATCTAATTATCCCCATAGATTTAGTGCTACCCTATTATGTCCTTTTTCTTTTTATTGTTTTAACTGAGATTGTATTTTTAAATTTGTCATAGTTCTGTGACATGTTTATTGTAATGATAGTAATCGGAATTTTGAGGCTACACTTTTCTTTACTGTCTTGCTTGTGTAACTATTAACAATGCCTGTTTTGTGCTCTTCATTGATATGATTTGTTTTTGCATATCACATACAATATGTGAAATATGCCAAGAGGAGTAATTTTGAAATATTTGTTTTCAATCGTCATTTGTTGTTGCAGTTATGGATCCTTTTTTGGCCCATCTCAACCAGTTATTGCCCAGCGAGTAATCCAAGAGAGCAAATCCTTGTTAGAAAATCGTCATTTGGTGCCCAAGCCTTCTAACTCACCTCAAATTGTATGTATTCAACACCTTTTCTTTTCCACATTCCTTTTAATACTGTTTTATCAAGTCCCTTGTGATTTCGTCAATCTTCATTTTGAGTTGTGATATGCAATTCCCATTGCTTGTTTTTGCTATCCAGTACTTATGCAACTTTCTCATAATACTCCCCTCTACAGAATAGAGGTACAAATAAAGTTTCTAACGGTGTATCAAAGTCTTCAGCTCATAAGCAGCCGCCCAGAATCAATGAGGTATTGTAGCTGCTTTTGTATTCATTTTCCTTTGTAACTCTAGTTACTATTTTCTAATATGATGATCTGTTATGGTTAAGCAGAAGCTAGTTAAAGCTGAGAAACTCAAGGTTACCAGAGATTACTCATTTCTTTTGTCCGATGACGCGGATATTCCTGGTCCATCAAAAGAGCCTCCATCTAGGAATACATCTGTGCGCGGTTCAGGTATGTTGTTTGGATGTGTTGTGTGGTGTTTAGTTGTGGGGGGTTTGAACATATTTTACTGTGATTAAGGAAACTTATACAGGGTTTTTGCTGATGTTAAAGTGGGACAAGCAGCTCAAGTTCCTGGTAAGAGTAAACATCCTTTGAGCAATGGTGGCAAACTGGTTCGTAGTACCGGTGATAATCGGAGACCAGTTGCGGGGGCTAGTCATTTGGCTCCTAAACCGCAATCCAATTATAAGTTGAGTTCTTCCAGCCAGGCCAGTAAGGCGTCAGTAGATTCTAGAAAACAGCTTGGTAGCAACAGTGGGAATGGACCAGGCCGACCAATGGGGTCAAAAGGCCTGCCTTCAAAGATGCCTGTTAATACCATGGGGAGTAAATCGGTCAAACCTGGCATGAGAAATCCTGTGAACGGTGTGCAGAAGCAACCCCCACCAAAGGGTGTGTCATCTGTTCCAAAGCATAGTCTGGACCAAAGAAAAGATGTACGAGAACTGCATAAGTCCAAAATATTACCGAGACCGCCACCGAGACCACCAGTAGCGTCATCAAGAGCTCAGGTATACAGCGATACACATATGTGCGCACACGTTATGGAACTCATAAATTTGATTCTCTTCTCCTTATCACTTTTGGTTGTTTAATTGCTTGACTGACAGGTCAGTAAACCCCCACTTAAACAAATTCCTAAGCGTCCTGATTTGCATGATCAGCGCCCCAAGAGTAAACCTCTGAAACGTCGCCTTGAAGAGCCTGAGGATGACGTGGATGTTAGCAGAATGATCAGATCCATGTTTAAGTAAGTTTTCTATGATTTAAGCTTCCTTTTTTGTAGTGTTGGTGCTTGATTTTTGTTTAGTTTACTGATAATTGAAAAGTTTCCAATGAGCGAGACTTGTTTTAATAACCGAAATCTTCCTCATAATACATATATTTATTTTACTTCATATTTATACTTATGTTGGATTATTTGCAGTTACAACCCCAGCAGATTTGTCGATGATGATGACGTCGATAATATGGAGGCAGGCTTTGATGAAATTGTGCGGGAGGAAAAGAGGAGGTTGGTTTCTCTAAAGCTTAATCTAAAGTATTTATTTAGTTCTTTCAATAATATTTTTGCTTTTTTATTTAGAACATGAAATTTACTTGATAATAAAAACCTTTCTCTCATCGCTTTGCGGTGCCGTTATAACGTATTATGGCGGAAAAACCTGGAATATCGGCTGATATTTACCATTGCGGCGAGTCCAAAAACCGCCATATATATCCGCCATGGCGGATATTTGATAACACTGCAGATTACAAAGTCTGCTGATTGTTACAAATAATTCTTTCTATAATACTTGAAATCCTTCATATAAAATCTTGCTATGCAGTTCATGCACTGAGGAAACAGAGTACATTCCACACTTTCTTTGTTTAGTAGTAATTAGGTAAAGAGGAGTGCTAGCTTCACACTCTATCAAACAAACAAACACACTTCTGAATACACTTTTTTCTAGTGAACAAAAGATAGTGTTAGAAAGTGTGTTAGTAGCATTTATTGTCAGGAGGATTATAATCAAAAGCTGCTGTGTAAGACTTCTTTCATTTTCCTGAAGTCATTGATTGCTTCATAAATGCTTATTATGTCCTTTACTTGTATTTTCATATCTTGGATGTGTAAGTTTGGTTTTAGAGAATGTTCTTCATTTTTGTTTTTAGTAATGCAAAATTTCACCTTGTTTTTTATTTTAAAAGATTTTAAAATATTGATTTTCATGGTTTGTATTAATTTTTCAAAACATACATTAATCTAAAACAAAGTAACATGTTTCTAGCTAAGTCAATAATAAGAAATATATTTGCTAAAAAATCCGTAATGTTTTACAATAAAACAAAAATATAATATTTTGTTATGCTGATGATTGTGTGTTGCAGTTCTTTAATTGCTAAAAAGGAGGACGAGGAGCAACTTAGGTTGATTGAGGAGGAAGAAAGAGCGCGGAGGCAAAGGATGTTAAAGAAGCGGAGGGTTGGGGAGTAGTAACATGAAAATCAAAGACCATATCAAGCTTTCAAATTATCAGTGTGATTATCATGAAATTTGAATTTCCGGATTCGCTCCAATGGGGTCACAAACAAATTTGGCAATAGCGATGATGTAAAAGCAAGTGGTGTTTTGCCGATCAAGTTTGTATTATATTTTGTAATTTGTAATAATGCTAATCATACAACTAATGATTGCAATTTTTTTTAATTTTTAAGAGGGGGGCAAATACTGGGTCTTAGTTTTGATAGATTTGGATTTCAACCATAATTTTTATTTGGTAAATTGTTTAGAAATGACATGATTTTGAGTTTAATAAAATGGATTTAGGTTGGTCATGAAACATTTATCCATCCCTCATTTTGCCTATTTGATATCAGCGACTGACAGGTAATAGTGTGATTTTTTCAAAGCTGCCTTGATGATTTTTTCTAAATGATATCAAGCACTGTCCGTGTCTTTTGCGAATGTCTTTGTGATCTAGATGTAGCAATTTAATCAACCCACTTTACTTTCAAGTTGTTGTGCGTGTGTATATGTATTTCATAGTTATCTATTGCACTACCTGAGGAAAAAGAATAACACAATTTCATTTGCTGTCAGTCTATTACTAGCAGAGGTTGTAAGAAGAAATTACAATCTCAAAGATGGACTCTTACATCCTCCTCGCGCCGGGAGGACCCTAACCAACCACCACCGACAATTTAAACCATCCATGTCCCTCCATCGAATGATTAATTTTAGCTACAAGTCGAATTATGAATTTTAGCTACAAGTTGAATAAAACTTAGCACCACGCCACTCCAGTGAGTGACCTAGACGACAAAGGGTGAAACTAATATTTGGCGGAGATCTACTTATGACAGTTAACAGACATTCAATAGCGTTGGAGTATCAAATTGAGCAAATTTGAGAGGTCAAAAATATAGATTTCGACCATTTCCTTCTATCTAAACTCTATGATTGATTGATCCTAAGTAGTCGCCCATGCTTCCTGGTTCTTTCAACCCCAACATCCCCCTAAACATGTAGTCTGACCTCACAAAATCTAACATTTTAATTTGTCATCAGCTTATCTGATTTGTGTTACTTCTTTAATAAAATTTTCAATATACTCCTTGAGGGTCTCCTTTTTCATCTAGTGCACGTCCACCATCTTAGGTTAAGGTGAGGTAAATTCTCAAAATGGGAGGTGGATTCATAAACGAGTTGGAGATCTCAGACTTTATAGGATCGAGTTAAAAAATTATATTACAATAATATATTACCCGAGTCCGACTTTAGAGGGATTACATGTTACCCGACCTTAAACAAATTATTTATTTATTATTAATTTTAAAAAATAAAATACAAATTCTTAAAATATTGATTATAATATAATATAAAGATCATGTACTTTAGATATAATTATTATTATGTAATATATTATTTTAAAAATATTATAATACGTTTTTTTTAATACAATATAAATATAAAAGTGCTCAAAATAATACATAAAAATATCTAGCATAACATAAACGAATAGAATACCAAAAAATTCTTAATTAAAATAAGAAATAGTTAATATTAATTTAATTTTATAAATATATAATATTTAACAAAGAAATATTAAATATAATAGAAAAGATATAATTTAGCGAAGTAAGACAATTTAAGGTGTTATTTTTAAGTCAAACAGGATATCTGTAAGCCATACAAACTAGTGTTAATAGATAACATATTTTTTAAACTCAAGTCCTATGTTTTATAGGAATTGGTGAGCCAGTCTTTATGGATTAGTTAATTTTGACGACTCTACTTCAGAGACTTGAACCATGTCATGACGACTCATTTGAAAGTTAGAACGAAAAATTGTACTTTATAGATGATAATTTGATCCATCTCTAGTGGGTACCTGCAAAAACACCCACAACAAATAGGATAAAAACCTGCAAAATGAATACAAATACGAACTTGAATAGTTACTCTAAAATAGGCAAATATGGATGCGAGTGTGAGTATCTTAGTATGCACCGTATCCCTTAACCACTCACACATACACATGCATGCACACACATCCGCACAAACGCCACACGCAAGGACGCACCTTTGAATCCCAATTATATTTTAACACCTTTTAATTTTTTTTTGAATTTTTTGTATGACTTATTACCTCAAATTTGTTGAAAATCGATGGGTAAATATTTAGAGGACACATTTTCGAATCCCAACAATTATGTTTTATCACCCTTTAGTTTTTTTTATAACCTATTACCTCGATTTTGCTGAAAATTGAGGGATAAAGTAGCTCGTCTTCGAATCTCAACAACTACATTTATCACATTTTAATATTAAATTTTTTTATGACTTATTACCTCGGTTTTGTTGAAAACCGAGCGGTAAAGTAGTATATATATTTTTTATAACTAATTTGATGAAAAAATCAAGTAATGAATCTTTGTTGTCTATTTATAAAGTAACAATGGTTAAGACATTATCAACTCATCAATCCACATGAAATATTAATGATCTGCGTGAAATTCTCACTAACCAATTAAAACATGAATGCCACTACTATCCATCTCGGATGCAAAGTGTTGAAAAAACTTACGATATTAAAAATAATGATAATGAAAGCATGAGCAGAAAAAAATTTCAAGGTTGGTTTCTTAATGTAATTTTTTCTCTAGTAATTCGTTGTTAAAATGTTTAATGTTAGTTTTAGTTGTATCAGGTAATGTTGAAATTTAGTATTTAACGATTATATTGATTTTGTATATTTATTATTGTTGTTGTTGTTGTTGTTGAGATTTAATGTTTAAAGATTTCATGGATTTGTTGTTGTTGTTGTGGTTTTTGTTGTTGAGATTTAATATTTAAGGATTCTATTGATTTTATTTTTGTTGTTGTTATTGGTGGCGTTGTTGATGACAATGAGAAATGTAACGTCCCAAATTTAGAATTGGTGTTTTTATGATTTATTGTGAATATTTTATGATTTTATGTTGATGTGTTGTTGGGTTGTTAGTAGGTGTAGAAGTTAACTTAGAAATTATTTAGATTAAATAAGTTGTAGTTGGATGGTTTATAATTAAAATAAATATGTGGCGTAGAAATTAGTAGAATTATTTAGAGCTATTTTTAGTGGTTAAATAATAAGAATATTGATTTAATTAGGTAAATATATTAGAATATTTAAATAATAATGAAAATAAGGCGTGTAGAGAAATAAGGGGTAAGATTGACATTTGAGAGAATAATGAGGACATAATAGAGGAGTAAGTGATGGTAGAAGTGGAAAAACATAATTAGAAAGACTAAAAGTAAAATAAAAAGGAGAATTGGGAGAAGTTGGATTTTTGACTGCGTAAAAACAAGTTTGGAGAGATAAAGCATAAGAGAAACTGTATTGGAGGCTTGAAGAATGGTTGAAAAAAATCTAAGGTAAGAGTGAGTTATGAATTTTAATGAGTATTGGTAAAATAGGAGAATTACTTTAATTATATGAGTGTTAGAATGCATGAACGGTAGAGATGAATTTTCACCATCCTTTAGATTTTCCCATAAATTCACCATTATTGATAATTTTGTGTGTTCTTGAAGTATGTGTAAACCGATTGTGTGATTGAAGTAAGTTCTTTTAGAAAATTTTATATTGTATCCCTGGAGTTATCCCATACCCTTACAAAATTTTTAGATGAAAATACCCTTGTATAAATAATTACACATTAAAAAATTTCACTTTTTCCTTATTTCACTTCAAAAGACCGAGAGAGCAACAGTCAGAGAACACAACAAAACACTATCCAAAACTCTCTGAAAACATAAATTAGAGGACGCGAGTGTCTCAAATCTGGTTTACATCTTAACACTCAAAATAATCCATTATTAAGTACTCCGGTTTACACGAAATAAAATAAAATAACCCGGATAACACAGGCGTGGATTCTCTGGTTTTCATAATTTCCAACCTGATAATGTCTAGCCTTGTTATCTGGTTCTTGTTTCATTAGTTCGGATAACACGTTAATGCGTTATCCGATTCTATTTATTGTAATTTAATTTTTTTTATTTATTTTCAGTGGTTCCCAGAAGTGAAGGCTCGAGCGACAATAGTATGCGGCGAATGGTTGAAGAATGACAACGCCGACAGGAGGTAGACGATAGAGAGGGACATCAGCAGCCTGGGGCGAGTCCATTCTAGCCAGTGTTCCTTGGAGAACCGGCTGATACGTCTCTTCTGGTGAGGTATGAGGGTCACATTGCTTGCCATTTATGGTTCGTCGAGGTAAGTTAATATCTATCATGTTATCTTGAATAATTTTTATTTGTATGTACTTATATATTTTATAACATTTATTCTATAAATTGTTTTTAGGAGAGACAACCGAAGAAAAAGTTAAAGGTTGCTGCACATGGCAGCAAATTGATAAGATGAGTTCCACTCATGCTCCCACATCTGATATAAACTTGGTTGACTGACTCTGGTCTATCCTCTCTCCAGAGAATCAGTTTGTCGAGGATAGACCAAAATCTGCTATCGGCCTTCGTAGAGAGGTGGCATTGGAAAATATCGTCATTTCATATGCCATTTGGCGAGATGACCATTAATTTGGATTATGTTTCATGCCTTATTCACATACCAATTAGGGGTGAGTCGATTGACCCTCAAGAAGGCTTCACTAATAGTGATGCTATTAGACTAGCTATTGATCTGATGGGTCTTCCATTTGACAAGGCAGCTAAGGAGATTCGTTTTTGTATAGGTCCTTATTATAGGCCGGATTGGTTGAAGACAATATTTGTGCATCAACGAGCTGCTAGGGTTTTCAATCGCTTTAGGCTACCCAGGCTTTCAAGACAATAGTTAATATTAATTTAATTTTATAAATATATAATATTTAACAAAGAAATATTAAATATAATAGAAAAGATATAATTTAGCGAAGTAAGACAATTTAAGGTGTTATTTTTAAGTCAAACAGGATATCTGTAAGCCATACAAACTAGTGTTAATAGATAACATATTTTTCAAACTCAAGTCCTATGTTTTATCGGAATTGGTGAGCCAGTCTTTATGGGTTAGTTAATTTTGACGACTCTACTTCAGAGACTTGAACCATGTCATGACGACTCCTTTGAAAGTTAGAACGAAAAATTGTACTTTATAGATGATAATTTGATCCATCTCTAGTGGGTACCTGCAAAAACACCCACAACAAATAGGATAAAAACCTGCAAAATAAATACAAATACGAACTTGAATAGTTACTCTAAAATAGGCAAATATGGATGCGAGTGTGAGTATCTTAGTATGCACCGTATCCCTTAACCACTCACACATACACATGCATGCACAAACGTCTGCACAAACGCCACACGCAAGGACGCACCTTTGAATCCCAACAACTATATTTTAACACCTTTTAATTTTTTTTTGAATTTTTTGTATGACTTATTACCTCAAATTTGTTGAAAATCGATGGGTAAATATTTAGAGGATACATTTTCGAATCCCAACAATTATGTTTTATCACCCTTTAGTTTTTTTTATAACCTATTACCTCGATTTTGCTGAAAATTGAGGGATAAAGTAGCTCGTCTTCGAATCTCAACTACTACATTTATCACATTTTAATATTAAATTTTTTTATGATTTATTACCTCGGTTTTGCTGAAAACCGAGCGGTAAAGTAGTATATATATTTTTTATAACTAATTTGATGAAAAAATCAAGTAATGAATCTTTGTCGTCTATTTATAAAGTAACAATGGTTAAGACATTATCAACTCATCAATCCACATGAAATATTAATGATCTGCGTGAAATTCTCACTAACCAATTAAAACATGAATGCCACTACTATCCATCTCGGATGCAAAGTGTTGAAAAAACTTACGATATTAAAAATAATGATAATGAAAGCATGAGCAGAAAAAAATTTCAAGGTTGGTTTCTTAATGTAATTTTTTCTCTAGTAATTCGTTGTTAAAATGTTTAATGTTAGTTTTAGTTGTATCAGGTAATGTTGAAATTTAGTATTTAACGATTATATTGATTTTGTATATTTATTATTGTTGTTGTTGTTGTTGTTGAGATTTAATGTTTAAAGA
Source organism: Vicia faba (assembly GCA_948472305.1). Taxonomy (NCBI): domain Eukaryota; kingdom Viridiplantae; phylum Streptophyta; class Magnoliopsida; order Fabales; family Fabaceae; genus Vicia; species Vicia faba. Next base: position 887,344,992 of record OX451736.1, read on the forward strand.
TTTCATGGATTTGTTGTTGTTGTTGTGGTTTTTGTTGTTGAGATTTAATATTTAAGGATTCTATTGATTTTATTTTTGTTGTTGTTATTGGTGGCGTTGTTGATGACAATGAGAAATGTAACGTCCCAAATTTAGAATTGGTGTTTTTATGATTTATTGTGAATATTTTATGATTTTATGTTGATATGTTGTTGGGTTGTTAGTAGGTGTAGAAGTTAACTTAGAAATTATTTAGATTAAATAAGTTGTAGTTGGATGGTTTATAATTAAAATAAATATGTGGCGTAGAAATTAGTAGAATTATTTAGAGCTATTTTTAGTGGTTAAATAATAAGAATATTGATTTAATTAGGTAAATATATTAGAATATTTAAATAATAATGAAAATAAGGCGTGTAGAGAAATAAGGGGTAAGATTGACATTTGGGAGAATAATGAGGACATAATAGAGGAGTAAGTGATGGTAGAAGTGGAAAAACATAATTAGAAAGACTAAAAGTAAAATAAAAAGGAGAACTGGGAGAAGTTGGATTTTTGACTGCGTAAAAACAAGTTTGGAGAGATAAAGCATAAGAGAAACTGTATTGGAGGCTTGAAGAATTGTTGAAAAAATCTAAGGTAAGAGTGAGTTATGAATTTTAATGAGTATCGGTAAAAGAGGAGAATTACTTTAATTATATGAGTGTTAGAATGCATGAACGGTAGAGATGAATTTTCACCATCCTTTAGATTTTCCCATAAATTCACCATTATTGATAATTTTGTGTGTTCTTGAAGTATGTGTAAATCGATTGTGTGATTGAAGTAAGTTCTTTTAGAAAATTTTATATTGTATCCCTGGAGTTATCCCCTACCCTTACAAAATTTTTAGATGAAAATACCCTTGTATAAATAATTACACATTAAAAAATTTCACTTTTTCCTCATTTCACTTCAAAAGACCGAGAGAGCAACAGTCAGAGAACACAACAAAACACTATCCAAAACTCTCTGAAAACATAAATTAGAGGACGCGAGTGTCTCAAATCTGGTTTACATCTTAACACTCAAAATAATCCATTATTAAGTACTCCGGTTTACACGAAATAAAATAAAATAACCCGGATAACACAGGCGTGGATTCTCTGGTTTTCATAATTTCCAACCTGATAATGTCTAGCCTTGTTATCTGGTTCTTGTTTCATTAGTTCGGATAACACGTTAATGCGTTATCCGATTCTATTTATTGTAATTTAATTTTTTTAATTTATTTTCAGTGGTTCGCAGAAGTGAAGGCTCGAGCGACAATAGTATGCGGCGAATGGTTGAAGAATGACAACGCCGACAGGAGGTGGACGATAGAGAGGGCATCAGCAGCCTGGGGCGGGTCCATTCTAGCCAGTGTTCCTTGGAGAACCGGCTGATACGTCTCTTCTGGTGAGGTATGAGGGTCACATTGCTTGCCATTTATGGTTCGTCGAGGTAAGTTAATATCTATCACGTTATCTTGAATAATTTTTATTTGTATGTACTTATATATTTTATAACATTTATTCTATAAATTGTTTTCAGGAGAGACAACCGAAGAAAAAGTTAAAGGTTGCTGCACATGGCAGTAAATTGATAAGATGAGTTCCACTCATGCTCCCACATCTGATATAAACTTGGTTGACTGACTCTGGTCTATCCTCTCTCCAGAGAATCAGTTTGTCGAGGATAGACCAAAATCTGCTATCGGCCTTCGTAGAGAGGTGGCATTGGAAAATATCGTCATTTCATATGCCATTTGGCGAGATGACCATTAATTTGGATTATGTTTCATGCCTTATTCACATACCAATTAGGGGTGAGTCGATTGACCCTCAAGAAGGCTTCACTAATAGTGATGCTATTAGACTAGCTATTGATCTGATGGGTCTTCCATTTGACAAGGCAGCTAAGGAGATTCGTTTTTGTATAGGTCCTTATTATAGGCCGGATTGGTTAAAGACAATATTTGTGCATCAACGAGCTGCTAGGGTTTTCAATCGCTTTAGGCTACCCAGGCTTTCAAGACAATAGTTAATATTAATTTAATTTTATAAATATATAATATTTAACAAAGAAATATTAAATATAATAGAAAAGATATAATTTAGCGAAGTAAGACAATTTAAGGTGTTATTTTTAAGTCAAACAGGATATCTGTAAGCCATACAAACTAGTGTTAATAGATAACATATTTTTTAAACTCAAGTCCTATGTTTTATCGGAATTGGTGAGCCAGTCTTTATGGGTTAGTTAATTTTGACGACTCTACTTCAGAGACTTGAACCATGTCATGACGACTCCTTTGAAAGTTAGAACGAAAAATTGTACTTTATAGATGATAATTTGATCCATCTCTAGTGGGTACCTGCAAAAACACCCACAACAAATAGGATAAAAACCTGCAAAATAAATACAAATACGAACTTGAATAGTTACTCTAAAATAGGCAAATATGGATGCGAGTGTGAGTATCTTAGTATGCACCGTATCCCTTAACCACTCACACATACACATGCATGCACAAACGTCCGCACAAACGCCACACGCAAGGACGCACCTTTGAATCCCAACAACTATATTTTAACACCTTTTAATTTTTTTTTGAATTTTTTGTATGACTTATTACCTCAAATTTGTTGAAAATCGATGGGTAAATATTTAGAGGATACATTTTCGAATCCCAACAATTATGTTTTATCACCCTTTAGTTTTTTTTATAACCTATTACCTCGATTTTGCTGAAAATTGAGGGATAAAGTAGCTCGTCTTCGAATCTCAACTACTACATTTATCACATTTTAATATTAAATTTTTTTATGATTTATTACCTCGGTTTTGCTGAAAACCGAGCGGTAAAGTAGTATATATATTTTTTATAACTAATTTGATGAAAAAATCAAGTAATGAATCTTTGTCGTCTATTTATAAAGTAACAATGGTTAAGACATTATCAACTCATCAATCCACATGAAATATTAATGATCTGCGTGAAATTCTCACTAACCAATTAAAACATGAATGCCACTACTATCCATCTCGGATGCAAAGTGTTGAAAAAACTTACGATATTAAAAATAATGATAATGAAAGCATGAGCAGAAAAAAATTTCAAGGTTGGTTTCTTAATGTAATTTTTTCTCTAGTAATTCGTTGTTAAAATGTTTAATGTTAGTTTTAGTTGTATCAGGTAATGTTGAAATTTAGTATTTAACGATTATATTGATTTTGTATATTTATTATTGTTGTTGTTGTTGTTGTTGAGATTTAATGTTTAAAGATTTCATGGATTTGTTGTTGTTGTTGTGGTTTTTGTTGTTGAGATTTAATATTTAAGGATTCTATTGATTTTATTTTTGTTGTTGTTATTGGTGGCGTTGTTGATGACAATGAGAAATGTAACGTCCCAAATTTAGAATTGGTGTTTTTATGATTTATTGTGAATATTTTATGATTTTATGTTGATATGTTGTTATGTTGTTGGGTTGTTAGTAGGTGTAGAAGTTAACTTAGAAATTATTTAGATTAAATAAGTTGTAGTTGGATGGTTTATAATTAAAATAAATATGTGGCGTAGAAATTAGTAGAATTATTTAGAGCTATTTTTAGTGGTTAAATAATAAGAATATTGATTTAATTAGGTAAATATATTAGAATATTTAAATAATAATGAAAATAAGGCGTGTAGAGAAATAAGGGGTAAGATTGACATTTGGGAGAATAATGAGGACATAATAGAGGAGTAAGTGATGGTAGAAGTGGAAAAACATAATTAGAAAGACTAAAAGTAAAATAAAAAGGAGAACTGGGAGAAGTTGGATTTTTGACTGCGTAAAAACAAGTTTGGAGAGATAAAGCATAAGAGAAACTGTATTGGAGGCTTGAAGAATTGTTGAAAAAATCTAAGGTAAGAGTGAGTTATGAATTTTAATGAGTATCGGTAAAAGAGGAGAATTACTTTAATTATATGAGTGTTAGAATGCATGAACGGTAGAGATGAATTTTCACCATCCTTTAGATTTTCCCATAAATTCACCATTATTGATAATTTTGTGTGTTCTTGAAGTATGTGTAAATCGATTGTGTGATTGAAGTAAGTTCTTTTAGAAAATTTTATATTGTATCCCTGGAGTTATCCCCTACCCTTACAAAATTTTTAGATGAAAATACCCTTGTATAAATAATTACACATTAAAAAATTTCACTTTTTCCTCATTTCACTTCAAAAGACCGAGAGAGCAACAGTCAGAGAACACAACAAAACACTATCCAAAACTCTCTGAAAACATAAATTAGAGGACGCGAGTGTCTCAAATCTGGTTTACATCTTAACACTCAAAATAATCCATTATTAAGTACTCCGGTTTACACGAAATAAAATAAAATAACCCGGATAACACAGGCGTGGATTCTCTGGTTTTCATAATTTCCAACCTGATAATGTCTAGCCTTGTTATCTGGTTCTTGTTTCATTAGTTCGGATAACACGTTAATGCGTTATCCGATTCTATTTATTGTAATTTAATTTTTTTTATTTATTTTCAGTGGTTCGCAGAAGTGAAGGCTCGAGCGACAATAGTATGCGGCGAATGGTTGAAGAATGACAACGCCGACAGGAGGTGGACGATAGAGAGGGACATCAGCAGCCTGGGGCGGGTCCATTCTAGCCAGTGTTCCTTGGAGAACCGGCTGATACGTCTCTTCTGGTGAGGTATGAGGGTCACATTGCTTGCCATTTATGGTTCGTCGAGGTAAGTTAATATCTATCACGTTATCTTGAATAATTTTTATTTGTATGTACTTATATATTTTATAACATTTATTCTATAAATTGTTTTCAGGAGAGACAACCGAAGAAAAAGTTAAAGGTTGCTGCACATGGCAGTAAATTGATAAGATGAGTTCCACTCATGCTCCCACATCTGATATAAACTTGGTTGACTGACTCTGGTCTATCCTCTCTCCAGAGAATCAGTTTGTCGAGGATAGACCAAAATCTGCTATTTGCCTTCGTAGAGAGGTGGCATTGGAAAATATCGTCATTTCATATGCCATTTGGCGAGATGACCATTAATTTGGATTATGTTTCATGCCTTATTCACATACCAATTAGGGGTGAGTCGATTGACCCTCAAGAAGGCTTCACTAATAGTGATGCTATTAGACTAGCTATTGATCTGATGGGTCTTCCATTTGACAAGGCAGTTAAGGAGATTCGTTTTTGTATAGGTCCTTGTTATAGGCCGGATTGGTTGAAGACAATATTTGTGCATCAACGAGCTGCTAGGGTTTTCAATCGCTTTAGGCTACCCAGGCTTTCAAGACAATAGTTAATATTAATTTAATTTTATAAATATATAATATTTAACAAAGAAATATTAAATATAATAGAAAAGATATAATTTAGTGAAGTAAGACAATTTAAGGTGTTATTTTTAAGTCAAACAGGATATCTGTAAGCCATACAAACTAGTGTTAATAGATAACATATTTTTTAAACTCAAGTCCTATGTTTTATCGGAATTGGTGAGCCAGTCTTTATGGGTTAGTTAATTTTGACGACTCTACTTCAGAGACTTGAACCATGTCATGACGACTCCTTTGAAAGTTAGAACGAAAAATTGTACTTTATAGATGATAATTTGATCCATCTCTAGTGGGTACCTGCAAAAACACCCACAACAAATAGGATAAAAACCTGCAAAATAAATACAAATACGAACTTGAATAGTTACTCTAAAATACGCAAATATGGATGCGAGTGTGAGTATCTTAGTATGCACCGTATCCCTTAACCACTCACACATACACATGCATGCACACACGTCCGCACAAACGCCACACACAAGGACGCACCATTGAATCCCAACAACTATATTTTAACACCTTTTAATTTTTTTTTGAATTTTTTGTATGACTTATTACCTCAAATTTGTTGAAAATCGATGGGTAAATATTTAGAGGACACATTTTCGAATCCCAACAATTATGTTTTATCACCCTTTAGTTTTTTTTATAACCTATTATCTCGATTTTGCTGAAAATTGAGGGATAAAGTAGCTCGTCTTCGAATCTCAACAACTACATTTATCACATTTTAATATTAAATTTTTTTATGACTTATTACCTCGGTTTTGCTGAAAACCGAGCGGTATAGTAGTATATATATTTTTTATAACTAATTTGATGAAAAAATCAAGTAATGAATCTTTGTCGTCTATTTATAAAGTAACAATGGTTAAGACATTATCAACTCATCAATCCACATGAAATATTAATGATCTGCGTGAAATTCTCACTAACCAATTAAAACATGAATGCCACTACTATCCATCTCGGATGCAAAGTGTTGAAAAAACTTACGATATTAAAAATAATGATAATGAAAGCATGAGCAGAAAAAAATTTCAAGGTTGGTTTCTTAATGTAATTTTTTCTCTAGTAATTCGTTGTTAAAATGTTTAATGTTAGTTTTAGTTGTATCAGGTAATGTTGAAATTTAGTATTTAACGATTATATTGATTTTGTATATTTATTATTGTTGTTGTTGTTGTTGTTGAGATTTAATGTTTAAAGATTTCATGGATTTGTTGTTGTTGTTGTGGTTTTTGTTGTTGAGATTTAATATTTAAGGATTCTATTGATTTTATTTTTGTTGTTGTTATTGGTGGCGTTGTTGATGACAATGAGAAATGTAACGTCCCAAATTTAGAATTGGTGTTTTTATGATTTATTGTGAATATTTTATGATTTTATGTTGATATGTTGTTGGGTTGTTAGTAGGTGTAGAAGTTAACTTAGAAATTATTTAGATTAAATAAGTTGTAGTTGGATGGTTTATAATTAAAATAAATATGTGGCGTAGAAATTAGTAGAATTATTTAGAGCTATTTTTAGTGGTTAAATAATAAGAATATTGATTTAATTAGGTAAATATATTAGAATATTTAAATAATAATGAAAATAAGGCGTGTAGAGAAATAAGGGGTAAGATTGACATTTGGGAGAATAATGAGGACATAATAGAGGAGTAAGTGATGGTAGAAGTGGAAAAACATAATTAGAAAGACTAAAAGTAAAATAAAAAGGAGAACTGAGAGAAGTTGGATTTTTGACTGCGTAAAAACAAGTTTGGAGAGATAAAGCATAAGAGAAACTGTATTGGAGGCTTGAAGAATTGTTGAAAAAATCTAAGGTAAGAGTGAGTTATGAATTTTAATGAGTATCGGTAAAAGAGGAGAATTACTTTAATTATATGAGTGTTAGAATGCATGAACGGTAGAGATGAATTTTCACCATCCTTTAGATTTTCCCATAAATTCACCATTATTGATAATTTTGTGTGTTCTTGAAGTATGTGTAAATCGATTGTGTGATTGAAGTAAGTTCTTTTAGAAAATTTTATATTGTATCCCTGGAGTTATCCCCTACCCTTACAAAATTTTTAGATGAAAATACCCTTGTATAAATAATTACACATTAAAAAATTTCACTTTTTCCTCATTTCACTTCAAAAGACCGAGAGAGCAACAGTCAGAGAACACAACAAAACACTATCCAAAACTCTCTGAAAACATAAATTAGAGGACGCGAGTGTCTCAAATCTGGTTTACATCTTAACACTCAAAATAATCCATTATTAAGTACTCCGGTTTACACGAAATAAAATAAAATAACCCGGATAACACAGGCGTGGATTCTCTGGTTTTCATAATTTCCAACCTGATAATGTCTAGCCTTGTTATCTGGTTCTTGTTTCATTAGTTCGGATAACACGTTAATGCGTTATCCGATTCTATTTATTGTAATTTAATTTTTTTATATTTATTTTCAGTGGTTCGCAGAAGTTAAGGCTCGAGCGACAATAGTATACGGCGAATGGTTGAAGAATGACAACGCCGACAGGAGGTGGACGATAGAGAGGGACATCAGCAGCCTGGGGCGGGTCCATTCTAGCTAGTGTTCCTTGGAGAACCGGCTGATACGTCTTATCTGGTGAGGTATGAGGGTCACATTGCTTGCCATTTATGGTTCGTCGAGGTAAGTTAATATCTATCATGTTATCTTGAATAATTTTTATTTGTATGTACTTATATATTTTATAACATTTACTCTATAAATTGTTTTCAGGAGAGACAACCGAAGAAAAAGTTAAAGGTTGCTGCACATGGCAGCAAATTGATAAGATGAGTTCCACTCATGCTCCCACATCTGATATAGACTTGGTTGACTGACTCTGGTCTATCCTCTCTCCAGAGAATCAGTTTGTCGAGGATAGACCAAAATCTGCTATCGGCCTTCGTAGAGAGGTGGCATTGGAAAATATCGTCATTTCATATGCCATTTGGCGAGATGACCATTAATTTGGATTATGTTTCATGCCTTATTCACATACCAATTAGGGGTGAGTCGATTGACCCTCAAGAAGGCTTCACTAATAGTGATGCTATTAGACTAGCTATTGATCTGATGGGTCTTCCATTTGACAAGGCAGCTAAGGAGATTCGTTTTTGTATAGGTCCTTATTATAGGCCGGATTGGTTGAAGACAATATTTGTGCATCAACGAGCTGCTAGTAGATTTGATTGTGCTGTTAGAGCTTATATGATGGTGTTGTTAGGTTGCACCATTCTTGCCAACAAGACCTTTACTCTTGTAAAGGAAAAGTATTTACCACTTTTTAGGAACTTGGATATATGTGGTAGATATTGCTGGGGAGCAACGACACTTGTCACACTTTACCGATATTTTGGTGATGCTTTCTTCTATACATGCAAGCAGCTTGGCGGATATGTCTCTCTTCTACAGGTACAAAATGTTTTATTTTAATTTTAATTGGATTTATCTTTATTTATTTATAATTATTTTAATTGATAATATTCATGGTGTGTAATATTGTTGGATTCACGAGTATTTTCCCAGTATTGGGAACAAAGGTGTGTCTGGGATTTGTGGTATAGGTAGTACACTTTCAAGAGAGATGAAATGGAGTTACAGGCAAGGAACACAGAAGGTTGATAAGTTTAGGCATGTGTTAGATGAATTGACACTTGATGATGTCATTTGACATCCTTTTGAGAATCACAGTTATGTCCGTCCATTTGATGATATATGTCTGTATAAGGGTGGTCTGAAATGGTATGAGACAATTGTGATATATTTACTTGACAAATGTTTGTGTCAGCTTGGATATAGACAGTACATACCGCACCCACCTACTGATCTTGACTCACTTAATGTGGATGTTGATTGGGCTGGATATGTTCAGGGAGTTTTGGATGTGATTTGTCTGGCAGTTTTCGCCAGCCGGCCATATAATATAGTCGATGATTACTTAGCTTGGTATTAGAAGGTGTTCCATCCTCGTTAGGTAGAAACACCATGGGATAAGGTGAGAGAGATCCCAGTTTCTATCCACGATGAAGGACCATCAGACTAGATGTTATCATATATTTCATGTGAGCTTCATCGCTACTTACATCGTCATGAGGCAGATGAGGAGGACGATGAGTTCGCTGAGATTTTTTGGTCACAACATGTAACTCAGGGAAGACCACTACCTCAGGACAGACCAATACCTTATGAGTCTAACACATGATCTACTTTACTTCTTTGTTATTTTGAGACTTATGTATTATTATGAGATTTGTGCACTATTTTGAGACTAACGCATTTTGATATTTATCTACTATTATTTTGAGACTTGCAGTAGAATTTAAAATATAAATTTTAGTCATTACAATACAAAATTTACCATGAAGTCATATGTCAATAAAATACAAAATAAAACAAACACATTATAATTACAGTCTAATATATTATGGCACTGTAGTTGTAAGGCATTGCCAATGTTGTAATCGTCTGACAAATCTTACCATCCAAGAAGTCACATCTTTTGTGCGAAATTTCTTCCAATCCAATGTGATGGGTGGAAGCGGAAATTCTTCATTCACTTTTACATGTTTAGAAAATTAAGATTAAACGAAAAATACGTAAGTAAATTAACAACAATTAATAAGGCATGAAATGAAAAATTAATAAGAAATGAAAAATTACCTGTACCCAATGATTTCCGTCTACATATCCAATGCAGTAAATGGACACATTTGGTGAATGTGAAGTCATCATAGGAAAGAAAGTTAAACAATGATAACCCAAAAAGACGACAATGATATTATATCGATTAGCTATTTCTTAAGCCATATCTGGTAATGTCATCCATTTCTATGGTGTTTAATTCCCTAAAGATGATATCATCAAAGATTCTCTTACTACTGAAAGACGTTCTCCAAATAACTGCTCATACATATTGCTTCTAGGCCTCTAAGTTCATTATCCAAGTCACGACGAACAATCGACCATTCATCCGAGCCATAACCATGCAATGATGCAATGACTCTAAACCCACAATTTCCATCCTTTATGACATCAACAATGTCATCAGTAAATGGTCTGATATACTCTAGAAATTGTACAATTAAATTACTAGATGGTTTCTTCTTTGAGGTTTGGGATAATTGCAAACATGCCCTCGTTGTAACTGGCTTTAAAACGAGAGTCGCCTCCCTTAATTTTTATCCTAAGGAAGGGAATATAAAGGATAACCCTAAAAGTTAGATATTATAGGTTTTTTGGACTCGATCTTAGACGAAGGGAAGATGTTAGACACTCTTCATCTACCTTGTTCACAAGGATACTAGGGTTAGAAGCCAAATTTTTAGGAAATAGGGTTTTAATGTTTTATTAGGGGAACTAGCCACGAATTTAATCGTATGCCTACATATCCTCTTATAAGGAACCAGAGTCCCAATTCGTAGTTTGTAGTTGGTTTGTATTTTTTTTATGGATTACAAAGATATTTGCATTTTCCGCGTACTTAGTCTAGGTGTGTAAATAGTGGAAATATTAGACAAAACACGCAGTCGATTTAAATGTATTCGTAATCCTTTTTGAAAAAAATCGATTGTTGTTTAATTTATTATGAAAATGATTTTATTGTTGGTTGAGTATTTTTTTAGTGTTAATTGTAGAAAATATCTTTATTTAAATGCATGATTAAAAATATCCTTTTTTTATGCAATGAAAATAAATAATATTTTGGATGAATTTGGAAAAATAATATTTATGTGTTTTAATAATAATAATAGTTAATATAATATTATAATTATAAAAATAAAATATAAAATATAAAATATAACAATAATGAAGGGAATTAAATAAAAGCAAGGGGTGTGAATATAGTTGAGGTAGTAAAATAGGGGGGGGGGGGGGTGCTAACAGCACAGGCCTGAATTCAGATGTTGAATTCAGGCCAAAAGACAAGGGATGTAAGTTTATACCACATAGCAAATTGGGAGGCGTGAGTAGCAAGAGGCCTAAGTCCAGATTTTGGACTTGGCCCATTTGGCCTAGGAGGTGCATTTTTTTGTACACATTAGAAAAAACAAAAAAAAGGATGTGCTTAGATATGGGCCAGGCCCAGAAGCGCTTGGGGTCCAGCTAGACTCTATGTAGGCAATCACATGGTAACGTGGTGGAGCATGCGTTTTAGACTGTTTGATTGATATCGCGTGGCTATGATGGGGGGGGGGGGGGGGGGTACAATAACGATTGTAGGGTGAGGTACATCTGACTGCATGACATTATATCTTATATTTCATTTTCATTTCTTCATTTTTTACTCTCTATCTGTCTGATTTATTTGCTCGCCCTCTCCTCTTTCTCCTTGCAACAACATAGAAACCCTAGTTTTCTCTACTCAGTGGCGCTCAATCATTTTTCTCTCTCTGATGCCATAATACCCCAAACCCTAAACTTCAGATCAAACATAACAACATATTAAAAATAAAATAAGCTAAGTGATCGTTACCTCGTTATGTTTTTTTGCTTCTCTGTCCCGATCTTGTTTGGATAATCCCTCTTTCTTCAGTTTGTAGGCGATGGCAGTTGATGGTGAAGATGGAGAAGGCGACAAACGGTGATGACGAAGAAGGTGATGACGGTGGATTTAGGGTTTCAGATATTGAAACCCTAGATCTCAGCTTGGGAGGTGGTGGCAATTCTTTCCCTCTTCTACTCCTTCTATTCTGTTTTTCAGTCAATTTTTCACCCCCTTCTTCATTAGAATTAGGGCTTTTTATAGGTGTAGAGGTTAGTCGATTTAGGAAACAATCTTATGGTCATTATTATGTTGATTAAGGAATTAGAAAATTAGGAAAGCATAATGATTTTGTCAATAATTTGTATAAACTTTTAATTTGTTTCTGTTTTGGTTTTAACTTTGTTTCCATATTCGATTTCGTTTCTGTATATGTTGATTTTGTATTAAGTCGCTCTGTTCTGGAAAATGAATGCAAAAATATTGTTTGATTTTATGTATTGATTCGTTTCTGTAAAGTTTAATTTTGTTCTGGAAAGAGTTTGAATGCAAGATATGATTTTATTATTTGATTTACCTACAATTTAAACAGTAGGTGTTAACACATTAAAACAGGTGTTTCTTGTGTTTATTTTAAATTGGTACAATACATGTTTGTCTGGTTTGGTTTTTGGGCTTGGATTGTAATATGCGCTTTGGGCCTTGGAGATGAACCGTGTGAAAAGGCTTTTAAGTTTGGTCCATTCATTTAATCAAACGTTTTTTCAAATTAAAACAATGAATATAATTTCAATAAAAACAAATAATAATAATAATAATAATAATAATTGATCATTTTAATTAGTAAAAATGAAATAATAATAAAAAGTCAGAAATTGACTTCTAATTATTTTGATTAAAAAGTTGGGTCATTAGGAAAAAACTTTGATGGGCCTTAAAACGAAATGCTCATGGCCCGTGTGATTAGAACATACACCCCCCTCAAGTAGACAACAAACTTCCCCTTCCATTAAAACTTCTAAAATGGACCAAAACTTTGCATGGGTCAGGAGACTAAAATGGTTTTTCTGATTTTAGAAAGCCCATCAGCTCCTAATTAAAACACAAACTCCTATATAACAATGCAGCTCCCATTTTTAACTTGAAATGGACCTTTTTTAAAAACCTAATGGGCCATCATATATTGAGGGTCTATTTTGGATCAATACCCCTCTTCCATGTTTTACTCCCCCATAGAAATAAAAACTATATGATATGATTTATTTAAATAGAACACTAAATATAATATAAGGGTAGGGAAAATTTGGGGTATGACAACCCTCTTTGAAGATTTTTGGGAACTCGAGTCTGCTTGATCAACATACTCATGATATGAAGGGTCACGATAAACATCATATCCCACCGATTTCTTCTCATTCTTCTTCACCCCTCCTTTGGTTTTTATTTTTCAGGCGGTGGATGCATCCTTGTTGTAGTGGGATAAACAATTTCACACACCCTACGTTTTAATGCTCTTTTTCATACAACATCTAGTGACCTAAATTTTTTCCAAATTGCATCAATTGCATTGGTCATGTCCACTTCTAATCCATCATCTGCATCTACCTTTTGTTTGACTTCCATACTTAGCTTTTCCAGTAAATGTGAATAACCTCGATTAGTATCAGATCACTGCTCAGTGTGCATCTCCCTAACTCACAAGCTCAAGGTAACCCATATACTTTTCTATGAGTACACTCACAAATTTGTGTGTTTGTACTCATAATGTCAACCCTCACCCACTCTTCAGCAATATGCCTCAAAGAAGCTCTGGAAACCGATCCACACAAATTCCCATAAAATGGACTAGTGTGTGCATGCTCAACTTCATAAAAACTCTTATGAAACGAAGCTCTAATGTTTCCCAATTGTATCTTGATATTTCCATTCATAACCTCCCAACATTTGCACAAGTCACTTAAACTTTTCTATAACATCTGCTTCAGTTTCCAATGCGTGGACTCAACCCTTAAAATAAAATAAAAAACAATTAAGTACACGTAATATTAATATAAAAAACTATGACTAAAATCAAGTAATATCAAGATAAACATACCTATTAGTCGCGGCGTTTCTAAATGCAACACTTGATTGATCCATGCTTCGACAAATCTATGCCTATGCAGAGTCCATCATGTATCTTTCACATAATCAGTAAATGCTTTAAAGTCAACACATGAATGCTCAAGTTGTTGCAACCGTTGATGGTACTCCAAATCATCACTAGCCCTTATAAGTTCATACCACATTTTCTCTATCGACTCTCGTATGTCATCCACAACACATTCCTTACAATTTGATTTCACATTTTTGTTGATGTGAAATCGACAAAGAAAATTAATTGTCTTTGGAAATATTGTTTCAATTTCTTTCATCAAAGCAAGATCTTTATCAAACAAAATTACTTGTGGCCAAAACCCCTGTTTAGTAAACAATTGTTTCAACTTATCCAATAACCAACAAAAATTCTCTGTCTGCTTAGATTTTATATAGGCAAATGCAACAACATATATTAACACAATTGATGTTAAACAAACTATTTCAAACATAGATTTACTATACTTGTTTTACATGTACGTTTTATCCATAATCAACACAATTTGAAACATATTCAACAACTTCACTGATTCTGGATGGGCCTAGAAAATATCCCTCACTACTCCTGACTCATCTTTTTCCCCGATCCAGTAAACATAATCTGAATCCTCTATCAGCTTAACCAAATCTTCCATTTCTATTCTAGGGCCCTGTTGTACCCAAAAATTTTCCCTCCCATTTTCTTCAAGACATTCTCCTAGGTTTCTCAAATGCTCAAGGTGGCTCAAGAATTTATCAGATAAATTCTCCTCCTAAGCAATAGACTCATTAGTAGGTTTTTGTATTTCTCAAGGAAGATTGGGGTTCCAAGTTATCAAGTTATTTTCATGGTTCTTCATATGTCCCTAAGAATGCTCATGTCAAATTTCATGTCTTGCATCACAAGTTTGCTCAGTCAATGACTCAGATGACTGAGAGTCAACTGTATTGGGTAAGAAGTCAACTATGGTCAACATATAGTCAAACTTAAATACTTTTGGTCAAAATAAAGGTTTTGAAGTCATATTCATCATTTTATCAAAGGTTGATCATGATTCCTCAAGAAAAGCCCTTAAATCATCAAAAGTCAAAAGTTGCCAAATTAGGGTTTCCTTAGGAGAAGTCAACTGAACTTTGACCAAGCATAACTTTCACATGCTTCATATGTTTTGTACCAACCAAAGCTAATTTTGAAGGAAGTTCAATTCTCTACAACTTTTTATCTCTAAGCTCAAGTCCAAAAAATGCTTCATTTGAGAAATATGGGTCAATACATTACAAGTCATTTCAAAAGTCAACAAAAATACACTTTTTGTCGAGGCAACTTACATCAAGATAAAGTCTTCAAAGGAAAAAATGATAAAAATATAGATTGCATAGGACATCTTGAGATTTCAAAAAAGTCAGGGATCACCTTCAAAATATGAAAATTGAGAGAGTTATGATCAGTGCAAGTTGAGAAATTTTGAGCAAATGCATGAAGTTCAAATTGAGCAAACTTGATATTTTAGGCTATTGGGCCATTATTTTATGGTCCAAACGTGTATTACACTCCTCATACACCTCAAATATTATTCATACACCCCTTGACCTATTTTTATTTCAATTGTTTTAATTATTTTTTATTTATTCATTAATAATGCAAAATAAATAAGATAAAATCATATCTTCTTACACAAAGACCAAGCCTATATCTTTGCCCTAATTTCAACCTATATTCTCCCATCCATTCTTATACAAGGACACGAAAAACCCTTGCCTCAAAAGTTACCAAAAATCTCAAAATTTCAAAAACCCTAAAAACTTCAAACCCTACTTACATTACCGTTCACCACAAACTAATCAATCTATTCACTCCCAAGAAGGTTAGAGGGTAAGGAAAAATCAATTTCAAGGATCTAGAGGTCTCGAAACACCCCTGCATGTAGAACCACATTATCATTATTTCATGCATTCATAATTTTGTTTTCATATTGTTTTGATTAAATCTAACACTACTAACGTGCTCCTGAGTTTCATTAGTACTTGTTTGGACCATCGTGGAGGTCCCATGCATGCTAAATCATGAACCACCATATTAGCACCGATCCACGTGTTCTTCTCTATAACTCAAAAACCATTGAGTTTTAGTCCAAAATAATTATCCCATCAAACTCACAACCCCCGATTTATGGGGGTATGATGTTTTTGGATTACTAATCTTGGTTATTTTGCAGGTTGGGAAAAAGAAGGTCACCGGAGAAGACGAACGGAGATAAGGCTCCAGCGTCTCTTCGGTTCAAGCATTTTGTTTATATTATATATTTATGGTTTGATATAAATTAATGGATGTAAAACCGCCCCAACAGTAGAAGCGCGCACGTTAAGTCATTTGTGTCAAAGTGCCTAGATTTGATCCAGCCTTTTCCACTTTATTTTCCTAATATTTTTATATTTTGCAGGGTAGAACACAAAACACGCTGAGGCTAGATCTTTACATCAAGGCGCGCTTGGCCTGATGGTGATTGTGCTGCTGGAAAGTCCTGAGGGCGTGGGTTCAACACCCACCCCTACCATTTGGTTATTTTTTGTAACAATTCTCTATTCTTCTTGTCCTTTTCTTTTCTTCCTTTTTCATAAAACCTAATATTTTTCTCAAACCTTTGATTTTTCTTAACAAACCCTAATTTAGTTTTAGGTTTTTTTAATTAAAATCAACCCTAATTTTTTTTAGGTTTTCTTAATCAAATTAAAATCAACTTAGATTTTAGGGGTTTCTTTAATTTAATTAACTAACTTTATTTTTTAATTAATTAAAATCAATTAGGTTTTAGGTTAATCTTCAAACTTTTTTTCATCAAAACGATCAAAAAACAATTTTCTCTTTTCTTTTTCTTTTTACCGCTTCGCATACTTTATTAATTTCGCATTCTTTTTCCAATTATGTAACTGCTTACGGTTGTAATAGTTTAATTAGGGTTTACTCTTTCCCCCGGTTTTATTGTTTGTACCCCCACTCTCGAAGCCTTGTAATAGCGTAGAATTTTGTTTCCCGCACTTTACTGTTTTTCATTATTGCTATATTATTTTGCTAGTAATTAGGGTTTGTATGGAAAGACATAAAAACAATCGTAGAAAACCTTAATTGCATGATTAAAATAACTGAACATGAATCACTTTTCACACTTGCACCTCTAGGATGACCTCACTTGTTCCTTCGAAAACACAGTCATGTCCCTCGAACGTGAGGATGCTTTAGCAAAGGCCCCCGGTTAAAAAGATCTTAGTACCTCGATGACCCTTCAATGCTGCCTTCAGTGAGCGATCTTAGTCCCTTACGATAAATTGCTAAAGCGCCCCTACGAGTTGCCTTTATGATTGTACGATGACCCGCGCTTGTCCCTTCACATCCAATGATAGGGCTTTCTACTAACTAATGGTAGGATAACACTCTCAAAAGGAGGAGGAAAATAACACGAAAGACTTGGAGTAGGTAGATAGTTCTTAATCGCTTGCTCGCGAACATTTCAAAACATTTTTTTCACAAACACTTTCTCTGAAATATTTTCAAAAACAAACACTTTGTACGCATTCTTAATTGATACAAGAATCATTATAAAGTTACCGTACTTAGGCATTTTTTCAAAATATTTTCAAAACACATTCACAAAGCATTTTCAAAACAAAAGTGAGCTAGCGCTTAAGAGCCCGTAGATAACTACGGATGAAAAGGGCGATAACAACTTCCCTTTTCATAACCTACCCCCGAACTCAAAATATTAAAGATCTTTCCTATTCTTTTCACCCTTTCCTTATTAGATAAAAGAAAAGTCGGTGGTGACTCTTGCTATCCGCAACATTTGCGATAAAACGTAAAACCAAAAGTTAGTTCTCCCACCGTATTACAGAACCGATGACTCTACTGAGGAAAATAAATAGTGGGGTTACCTTTAGAGTTAGATCATTTTTAAATTCTTTCCTTGTTTGTCTTGTGTGCTTTACATTTTAAAGCTTGCTCAGGTTTATTTTCTTGCAAAGATCCTACACCCGGATCTGGGGGCATTTTAGGTAAGTAGCAATATATCATGGAAACTATACGAAATATACCGATATGGTTGAAGTAATGGATATGTTAGTGTGACACATTCATTTGTACTGGTGTCCCTCAAGTCAGTCAGGGAGAATACTAGGTTGTCGTGTGGTGTCATAAGCACTGACTGACCTTTAGAACCTTAATTGACCCAACTTAGCCATTAGAAGGTAGTGAGATAGCCGGATTTAGTGCAGTCTGAAGCTGGTTGATACTCGATGCTACGCTCATTGAGATTTGACTCTCAGGTTTTGTTTGGTGGCAAGTCAGTTGCCTTGCTAGACAAAACTTGTGGGGAAAATCAGTGATATTGAGATCCCTAGAAACCGGTTACTTCTTTAGGACAGGTTGAGCTAACTAAACTTCAAGAGGGTACTTACCTAAAAACCCCATGCAAGCCTTAAACCTAAGGCCTTTGCGTGCTTTGCTTGTTTTGGTTATATATTTGAACATGACTAACCATTTAAAGGATCTAAGGGATTTATCTTTGTTACGTGTTGCAGGGTCATGGCTTCTAGTCGTAGGAATACCATCTGGATCAACTTTGTAAGGATACCTTCCAAGCTTGAGGAATTAGTCTCAAAGGTTTCTGATAATTCTCAATTCACCAAGAGACATGGTCATCTTCTCAGTTTGGTTACTACTGGCTTCTAGGAAGACATGATGAGCGTTCTTTTCCAGTTGTTTAATCCGAAACATCACTGTTTTACCTTCCCGGATTATCAATTGGTGCCTACAATGGAAGAATTCTCTAAGTTGCTCGAAGTGCCTATTCTTGATCAGATACCCTTCACCAGTCTAAAGCAAGTTCCGAAACCTGAAGATGTTGCAGTAGCCTTACATCTGACACAATCGGACATTGTATCTAATTGAGAAACAAGGAATAGAGTCAAGGGTTTTTCTCCTAAATTTCTAATAGAGAAGGCTCAGTGGTTTCTAGATGCCATGAATTTTTGTGCTTTTAAGGATATGTTGGCTTTGCTGATTTATGCGTTGGTACTATTCCCTAATCCATACCAATTTATAGATGTGAATGCCATCAAAATACTTCTCACTCATAATATAGTACCTACTTTTCTCGGAGATATCCTGCATTCCCTCCACACTCGTACTATGAAAAAGCGACGAACTCTTATGTGTTTTATACATCTACTATCCAGGTGGTTTATTTTACACCTGCCCTGATCAGTGATAAAGAACGAACAAGGTTTGAGGTGGTTTTAAAGGTTAATGTCACTCACTCATGCGGATATCCATTGGTGTTCTCGATCTCAGGCATATGTCACTTTTATTGATCGCTGTTGGGAATTCCCTAATGTACCACTCCTTGGTATAAGAGGGGGAACCACTTACAAGCCTGCTCTAGTTCTACGTCAGTTTGGTTATGCTCAAAGGGACGGTCCTCATGATATGCTCATCCAGGGTATTATGTTCGACTATGAGAATGATCCTCAAAATTACCATCAAAGGTTTATACATGCTTGGGGCACGGTCAACAAGATTGATAGCAAGAGTTTAGGACACAAGAATTATATTCCTCTAGAGCCTTACCTCATATGGGTGCGGTCTCGTGCTCAAAATCTTAAAATTCCATATCCTGATATCCTACTAGTGATCGAGAGCTTAATCTTGAAGGGGATGTTTCTCGTACCATTCTTCATCCCGATATGCCTACCGACTTAGAAGAACTACAAAAGTCCTGGATTTAGCTCAAAGAAGAAAGGGATACCTTCAAGGCTCAGTTCTATGCTAGTGAAAAGAAAGTAATGGAGTTGATGAAACGACTCCACAAAGAACAAAGCCTTAATGCACACGTCAACACAAAGAGGAAGTGTCCATGGGAGACTTGAATTCATATTTTGCTTCTTTGTAACTCTTTTTATTGTCATTATAAGCCTATAAGGCAATTATAATTTGAGCTTGTTACTAAAACTTCTTTCATTTCCTTTTGTTTAAAAAAATTTAAATTCTGCAACGGTCCTTGAAAACATTGCACTTGCATTTGCATATCATGCATATCATCATATAACATGTACTCTATCAGCAGGTTTTCTCATCTTCTTGCTGTTTATTTCAGTAAAAGACGGCTCTAGAATTGAATGTTAAGAAACTCCAAGCACAGAATGCCCAATTCTAGGAAACGCTCTTGATCTTAGCCCAGGGACAGAAAGATATGATGGTGCTCATCGCCAAAAATAAGAAGACTCGGAAGCCAGTTGTTATCCTCAATATGGGGAGAAGATTCAAAGGTCCCGCTAAATCGGTTCAAACTGCTGATATCTCCTCTGATGAAGATGACAATTAAGAGGAAGACGATAGAAGTGTTAAGGTTGAATGTGGAAGCAATCGAGGTTCTAGGAAAATTCCTGAGAATGAAGACTATTATGATGAATAGTATCCTCCTGCAAATGATAGATACAAACAATTGGAAGATCGGCTCAAGGCCATGGAAATCCAGAAAGTGCCTGGATTGGATTTTGAAGAGCTGGGTCTTATTCTGGAGGTAGTTATCCCTCACAAGTTCAAGGTCCCAGCTTTTGCTAAATATGATGGTGTTTCCCAAACTTCATATGAGGTCCTATGTTCGGAAGATCCAACCCCATACAACTAACAAAAAGTTATGGGTTCACTTCTTTCAGGAAAGTTTGTCTTGTACACAACTCGAATGGTTCTATCAGCTGGAGGGAACGAACATCCGTAATTGGGAAGACTTGGATGTTGCTTTTTACAAGCAATATCAATACAATGTTGACCTTGCACCAACTCACGTGCAATTACAAAACATGACTATGGGCTCGAATGAAGGGTTCAAAGAGTATGCCCAAAAGTTGAGAGATCTGGCCGGAAGAGTGCAACCTCCCTTATTTGACAGAGAGCTGGTTGATATGTTCATGGGTACTCTGACAGGTCCATTCTTTAACCATCTGATTGGAAGTTCCTCATCTGGTTTTACTGAGCTGATTCTAACTGGGGAGCATGTAGAAGGTGGTATCAAGAGTGGAAAAATTTTAGTGGTTGTGTCTTCAAGTGCTGTGAAGAAGACATTCAATGGTAAGAAGGAGATCAATGTTATTTATGGCCAGAAAGGCCGTGTTAAAAGTGAACGCAATTAGTCTATAGGAGCAACGCTAATTTCTAATCATGCGCCTGTTCAACAAGAACAACAGGGCAATCAACGTAGGCCAGATGCTCCGAGAAGACAGTTTACAAAGATCAGTATGCCATTATCTCAGGTATTACAACATTTACTGAAAGCGAAGCTGATAACTTTAAGGGATCCTCCTCAAAATCCCAACACCTTCTCTCCTCTCTACAATCCTAACGCGAAGTGTGCCTATCATTCCAACAGTCCTGGGCATGATACCAACAACTGTTGGCCCCTGAAAAACAAGATTCAAGATATGATTGACAATAAAGAGATTGAGTTTGATCCTCCAGAGACCCCGAATGTAATTACTGCACCTATGCCGAAGCATGACAAAGGCATAAGTGCTATTGACGATGTTCTTTATGTTGCTACTATAATTGAATTGGTTACTACCCTGCCAATTATCAAGAAGAATATGTTGCAGGCCGGTTTATTTCCGGGTTGTATCGAAAGATGCTATTGCTGCGCATCCCAACCCAATGGCTGCAAGTTACTAAAAGAAGGCATTCAACGCCTAATGGACAATCATATAATTCTGGTGTAGAAAATTCCGTCTGCTGAGAACCTGTTTCAAGACTTATCTGTAATATCCGAAACTCTTGTCAGGATTACCTCCAAAGGTCCTGTAAGAATCACTTCTAGTATGAAAGCTGCTCCTATGATCATCACTACACCTAGACCTATCCCACATTCTTAGTATAAAGCTATTCCTTGGAAATATGGATCAGACGTATACTACCATGGCGTCAAGCAAGAACTACTGACTGTTAAAGATGAAGTTACTGAAGTCGCTAATCCCGATATTGACAATATTACTGATACCAATAAGGTTACTAGAAGCGAAAGGTTTTTCTCCCCGAAAATCTCTTCGAAGGTTGTCGCTACACCTTTTAGAGTTACCGCTACCGATTCAACTGCTGAGGCTCGGGGAAAAGAACAAATAATAAAGCCTACCCAAATGAAGGTGCCTAAAGAAGTTGCAGTTGAAGACACCTCTAGGAAAGAGTTGGAAGAGGTGTTGAAGATTATCCTTAAGAGCGACTATAAGATTGTTGAACAGCCGGGGCAGACCCCATCTAAAGTATCCATGTTATCCCTATTACTGTGTTATGAAGCTCACGCACAAGCTTTTGTAAAATTCTTGAACACTGCTCACGTTCCATAAGAGATTTCTGCCGATTAATTTGGAAGTTATGTTGCTAGTTTAACGACTGACAATGGATTAGGTTTCTCTGATGCTGATCTGACTCTGGAAGGAAGAAACCATAATAAGGCCTTGTATGTCTCCGTTGAATGCAGGGGCATTGCTTTGGCTCATGTATTGGTTGATACTGGTTTCCTCGTTAAATGTTCTACCAAAAGGCGCTCTAGACATACTTGATTATGAAGGGGTTGTAATAAAATCCAATGATATTATAGTTCGAGCCTTTGACACGTCAAAGAGGATGGTACACAGAGAAGTGGACCTTCCGATCAAGGTAGGTTTAAAGATCTTTGAATCTACCTTATAGGTAATGGATATTCGACCAGGTTATTCTTTCTTACTAGGGTGCCCCTGGATCCATGGGACAGGTGCTGTTACCTCTACCCTGCACCTGAAGTTAAAGTATCCATGAACATAAAGGTTGTTACTATCTGCGGTGAAGAGGAGTATATGGTTAGCCACCTGAACTTATTCCGGTATGTAGAGATGGACAAAGAATTCATCGAGACTCCCTGTCAGACTTTTGAAGTTATCCCTCCAGTCGCTACTAAAGATGTTTCTGCCATTCCCAAGGTTACTAGGGTTCCGCTCAGGATGACTTCATTGAAAGATGCTATACCTGTTGTAGAAGAAGGTGGTTGTACTACTTGGGGTCAGCTTCCTGACATTCCATATAAATCTGACAAATTTGGTTTGGATTTTACTGCAGAGGGTCAAGGGGTTGTTCGTCGCGCTCGCACTGAAATACCATTATTCTGTGTCAGCAAAAACAGAGTCAACGTGATAGAAGATGCTGACAATGATTATGACCTTGACAACTGGGTCTTTCCTACCATTGGCAACATGCTCAACAATTGGAAGGCGGAAGACATTATATCTATATCTTTTAGTCAAGAGTAATAGCTACATATCTGTTTTTATTGCTTTCAAAGTTTGGTTATGTAATTTTTTAAACAATAACTTTAAACCATGTGTCTTACCCGAGACACAATGCTTCATTTGTTAAGGGGTTGTCATTTTATAAACATATTTTCATTTAATAAAAGTATTGGATATTTTTCATTCAAATTTTGCACTCTCTGTTTTTCCTTTTACTTTATTACACTTTCAAATAACTATGTGTTCTTACACACACACACACACACAATACATTGCAGATCCACATCCACTCTGGATCCCGTTGATAACGATTCTGCTATCGCCACTTATGACTTTGAAAATTCGATCTACCAAGCCGAGGACGAAAGTGAGGAATATTGTGAAATACCTGGAGAACTTGCCATAATGTTAGTGCAATAAGAAAAGGCCATACAACCGCATGAAAAGCTGGTTGAAGTTGTAAATCTGGGTACTGAGACAGACAAGAAATAAGTCAAGACAGGTGCCAACCTAGAGGGCAGTGTCAAGAGCAGGTTGATCCAGATGTTGCATGAATATGTTGAGATATTTTCTTGGTCATACTGTAATACGGTGGGAGAACTGACTTGGCTTTGCATTTTATCGCAAATGTTGTGGATAGAAAGAGTCGCCACTGACTTTTCTTTTATCTAATAAAAAAAGGGTGAAAAGAACAGGAAAGACCTTCGAGTTTTTTTTGAGTTCGGGTGGTAGGTTATGAAAAGGGAAGGTGTTATCACCCTTTTCGCCCATAGTTATCTACGAGCTCTTAATCGCTAGTTCACTTTGAAAATGCTTTGTGTATGTGTTTGTTTGAAAATATTTTGAAAATGCCTAAGTACGACAACTTTGTAATGATTCTTGTATAAGTTAAGAATGCGTACAAAGTGTTTGTTTTTTAAAAATATTTCAGAGAAAAGGGTTTTGTGTAAAAGATGTTTTTGTTTTTGTGAGCAAGCGATTATGATCTATCTATCTACTCAAAAGTCTTTCGTGTTATTTTCCTCCTTCTTAGATAGTGCTATCCTACCATTAGATAGTAGAAAGCTCTAGCGTTGGATGTGAAGGGACAAGCGAGGGTCATCGTACATTCATAGAGGCAACTCATAGGGGCACTTTAACAATTTATCGTAAGGGACTAAGATCGTTTATCGAAGGCAGCATCATAAGGGTCATCGAGGGGCCACAATATTTTATATTGGAGGGACTTTGCTAAAACGCCCCCATGTTCGAGGGACATAATTATTTTTATTCGAAGGAAACAAGTGAGATTACCCTAGAGGTGAGTGTGTGAAAAGTGATTCAATTCAGTTATTTATCTTGTATTTAGGGTTATCTAACAATTGGTTTTAGATCTTGTCATACATGTCTAGTTACCATACAATAATAAGGAAAGTGGTAAATTATGGAAAGTAAAGGTGCCGAAAGTAAACCTAAACTATTACAGGGCTTCGGGGAAGGGGGTACAAAACCATAAAATCGGGAGAAAAAGTAAACCCTAATTAAAACTATTACATACTATAGCGGTTACATAATCGGAAAAACTAATGCGAAAGTAAATACGCAAAGATTGTAAAAGAGAAAAATGGAAAAATTGTTTTGGTTATTGCATGACTAAAAAGTTTTGATAATCATCCTAAAGTCTAATTAATTTTAATTAATAAAAAAAAGTCAGGTAATGTAAATTAATTGAAACCCTAAAATCTAAGTTGATTTTAATTCAATCGAGAAAACCTAAAAATAAAATTAAATAAAACCTAAAATTAAATTAAGGTTGATTAAATAAAACCTAAAATTAAATTATGGTTGATTAAATAAAACCTAAAATTAAATTAAGGTTTTGTTAAAAATGTTTTTTTTGAAAAAAAGGTTTTAAAGAAAAAGGGTGAAAAAGAGTGAGAAACATAGAATGACCAAAAGAGTAGGGGTGGATGTTGAACCCACGCCCTCAGCAATTTCACGCAGCAAGCATACCACCAGACCAAGCGCGCCTTGGTGTTAGGATACGCCTCCAATGTGTTTTGTAACAAACCTGCAAAAATAATGAAAACATGAAAGAATTTGGTAAAATTGAGGATCGAACCCGTAACCTGGGAGAGGAGTGACTTAACATGCACGTTTATACCACTAGGGTGTCTATATATCTATTTATATAAATCAAACAATTAATATATAACATAAATCCAAATGTGTTCACCGAAGAGACGCTAGAGCCCTAGCTCCGGTCGTCTTCTCCGGTTGTCCTCTTCCACTAAACTTTCAAAGTAAACGTTATTAGGAAGCCAACAATATCCTACCCCCCTAAATCAAGGGCTGAAAATCCAATGGGAGTATTTTTTAAGGCTAAAATGCAAGGGATTAGGAGCTATGATGAAAACATGTGAAATCGATGCTAGCATGGTGGTTCATGATTTAGTATGCATGGGATCATGGTGAGGTTCCAGACCTGTTCAAATGCACCTCAGAAATATGTTAGTAACACCAATATGATTTAAAATGATACAAAAATTAAGATATGAAATTCACAAAGTTATGCAATCAGGTATGCATGGCATGGTGTTTTCATGCGTTTTGGACCCTCAAAATCAATCCAACCTTACTCTGCAGGGTTGTAAGGAGTGAGTGGAATGAAGATCTTGTAGTGAAAGGGTTGGTAATAAGAGTTTTGGACTTCTAGGGTTCTTGAAAAAAGTTGATGCTTTTTGGCAAATTTGTGGAAAGATTTTTTCGTATCCCTTTGTATGAGAATGAATGAGATTATATAGTGAAAGATTAAGTCAAGGATAAGTGGACTTGGACCTTGTGTAAAAAGATATGATTTTATTTTGTTTATTTTTATATTATTAATGAATAAATAAAAAATAATGAAAATAATAAAAATAAAAAAGGTCAAAGGGTGTAAGAACAAGGTTTGAGGTGTATGAAGAGTGTGATACACGTTTGGACTCTTAAACCATGGCCCAATAGCCCAAAATATCAAGCTTGCTCAATTTGAACTTCATGCATTTGCTAAAAAATTTCCAACTTGCAATTGTCATAACTCACTCAATGTTTATCTTTTGAAGTTGATCTTAGACTTTTTGAAAATATCAAGATGTCCTATACAACCTCTATGTTGATAATTTTTGCTTTTTAAGACTTTATCTTGATGTAAATTTCCTTGATAAAAACTGTCTTTTTGTTATCTTTTGAAATGACCTGTAATGTATTGGCTTATATCTCTCAAATGATGCATTTTTTGGACTTGAGCTTAGAGAGGCAAAGTTGTAGAGAATGTAATTTAATTCAAAATGATATTTGGTTGGGGAAAAGCTGATGAAGCATGTGATAGTCATGCTTGGTCAAAGTTCAGTTGACTTCTCCTAAGGAAATCCTAATTTGGCAACTTTTGACTTTTGATGATTTGAGGGCTTTTCTTGAGGAATCATGATCAACCCTTGATCAAATTATTGATATGACTTCAAAATGTTTATTTTGACCAGTAATCTTGAAGTTTGACTATATGTTGACCATAGTTGACTTTTTACCCAATATAATTGATTTTCAGTCATCTGAGCTATTGATTGAGCAAACTTGTGGTGCAAGGCTTGAAACTTGGTATGAACATTATTTGAAGCATATGAGGAGCAATGAAAACCACTAGAAGCCTTGGAAACCCAATATTCCTTGAGAAATACAAAACCCTATTTGTGAGTCCATCACTTAGGAGAAGAATTTGTCTGATCAATTCTTGAGCCACCTTGATCATTTGAGGACCTTTTGAGAATATATTGAAGAAAATTGCGAGAGAAAATTTTAGGGTACAAAATCTGCCCCTGTTCAATCTTCTTAAACATGGAGAGTTATATTGGCATGTCCGCCATTCGTGACTTGAAGGTAGAAGATGATTGAACACTTAAGTGCTCAGAAATTTGCACTCGCCTGTGCACGAAGTAACACTGTTGGTTGATTATACCGGGAATGGGATTAAAGATGCCATTTAGAGAGGTGATGGAGAGTCATCGGAGATGAGCTTATAGATACCATCTAGAGTAACTATTGATAGGAATATCAGAATAAGTCTACACCTGACTTTGTCCAAAAGAATATCAGAGTGAATCTACGCTTGATTTTATCTGAATGATGCACTAGAATAAGTCTACGCCCGACTTTGTCTAGAAGATACATTTGGAATGATTCTAGGCCCGAATTTGTCCAAAAAGAATATCAGAATAAATCTATGCTTGATTTTATCCGAATGATATACTAGAATGAGTCTATGCCCGACTTTGTCTAGAAGATACGCTTGGAACGAGTCTATGCCCGACTTTGTACAAAAAGAATATCAGAATAAATATACGCTTGATTTTATTCGAATGATATACTAGAATGAGTATATGCTCGAATTTGTCTAGAAGAGGTATTGGAAGGAGTCTTCTCCTGACTTTTTTCCAAAAGAGTATCAGAAGGAAATATACGTCTGACTTCATGTGAATGATGCATTAGAAGATTTCTACGCTCGACTTTATCTAGAAGAGATATTTTTCAGAATGACACTCTGGGGAAAGTGCTTAAGTAACTACTCGTCAGATTTTGATCTCTGAGGGAAATGCTTGTCAGAATTCAGTTTCTAAAAGAAATTTTCTGGTCATGTAGATAGTCGCCCTGTCCTGTTTCAATAGTTACTCTGTGACCTGTTAGAAAATTGTTAATGATGTTGGTCTGTTTGTGAACTTTACCTGAACAGATAGAGTTAGTATTTATGTAATGTCATGATGTATGTAGTGCGTTGCATAATTATGTTCTTAAAGCAATGAGAGCATGCTATATGCGTTTCTTATGCATATGCTATGATAAATGATGTATGAATGTGAGATGTCGTTGAAGTGTATCGGTCCCTTTGTATAACATTTTTGATCGGGAAAACAAATCCTGGACTACTGCTGGGGATGGCAACTGTAATTCTTCAATCTTGTTTAGAATGTCTCTGCTGGGGACTCTTGCTTGCTGTTTGAGGAAACTCCGTTGGGGAATTTGATTTCTGCATGGGGAGAAGAGTCCAAGAACATTGGTCGTTCATCACTCTACTAGGAAGTTTAATTATTATATACCCTGACTGGGGATAAAAGAGATGGATAACCTTCCGAGGCACTATCTGATCGAGTTTTTGATATGGATGCCGACTCATTTGGAGAGGATAAGATTGACTGATATCTGGTCTGGTTTTAGATTCTGTAGCAACTTTCTGGGGATGGCAATCTGGGCTACCCTTTGCTGGAGAGAGAAGTTTTGCCGGTGACTTGTAGTAGTCAAAGGGATAGACTCAAGCTGGAGAAAATGGATCCTATGGGGGAAATAAACCCTGTAGGGGAAATAAACCCTGTTGAGGAAATAAACCCTGTTGGAGAAACACTCTGTTGAGGAATATGCTCTGCTGAGGAATTTTACCGTGTTGGAGAAATACACTCAATTGGGGAAGAGAATTTATGCGGCCTGTACTGGTGACATACTCTCTGACAAGGGTTAGGGCTCTGTAGATTGGAGACATTGTCGGGGGAAAGATCATACTCCTTTGTCTGCTAAGGGAATCTGTTGGTGAGTATGATTAGGGTATTTTAGACTTGTGGGGAATGTGTCGAGTTTGTGAACATGACTCCGTGAGGGATAATCTTACGAAAACTTCTCTATGGGGATTTATGGACGACTTGAATGTTATCTCGTCTCCTGGAGTCTTGAGTAAATCCTTATTCCTATTTTTATGCATATATTTGTTAATAGTAATCATATTCATATGCATATGTTCATTCAATTTAGTGATTGGACGTCTTTGCAAACAAAACAGAAAAAGTAAAATAAAATTTAAAATTTGAAAACATGTTTATATTGATAGTTTGCCTATAAACAGACGATTGTTATATAAAGAGACAAAAATCCTAGTAATAGGAAATCTTCATGAAATAAAAGGAGTACAAATATATAACTATGTGTAAATGATCTCGTTGGGTTTCAACTTTGCTATTGCCCCTATGTCTTCGAGCATCTCATCCCTTACTGTCAGAAGAAGTTGATTGAATTGATCTGCACCATTCAAACTTGACGTTGGTAATAAAGCTGGTTGTGACTGATCCAATGGGACATAATCGTACGCTTTAATCCCTAACTTTTTCCTGGACCTCCCTTTCGGGTTTTCAGTTTACTGGGATACCGTTTTTTGCCCAAGCTACCTTTTCAAGTTTTTGACTTACCGGGTGTACAATATTTTATATAAATATATATCCATGATTTTTACCCGAACCCTTTTGGTTCACCGAGATGCCCTTATTTTTTCCTATGCCAGTCAACCTAGCGAGTCCGCTTCATGCATATTATTTTTTTAACTATGTCCACATTCATAGGGTGTGGAAGATCTTCACCGTCAATGGTGGTAAGTATCATGGCACCGCCCAAAAATATCTTCTTGATCATAAATGGCCCTTTGTAGGTGGGAGTCCATTTGCCCCTGGGATCACCCTGCGGTAGGATGATGCACTTTATTACCAAGTCACCAGCCTGATATGCTAAATGCTTGATTTTCTTATTGAAGGCTTTGATCACACACTTCTGATACAACTGACCGTGACAGACAACCGCAAGCCTCTTCTTGTCAATTAAATTCAACTGGTCCAGTGTAGTCTGAATCCGTTCATCTTCATCCAAGTCTGTATCTTTCATAATTCTCAAGGAAAGAATCTGAACTTTGATAGGTAAGATAACCTCCATACCATATACCAGAGAGAATGGGGTTTCCCTAGTTGATATCCAAGCTGAAGTACGATATCCGTAAAGAGAAAATGGTAACATCTCGTGCCAATCTTTATATGTCACCGTCATCTTCTGTATAATCTTCTTAATGTTCTTATTGACGGCTTCCACTGCGCCATTCATCTTTGGTCGATATGGAGTAGATTTGTGGTGCTTAGTCTTGAACTGCATGCAAAGTTCCGTGATAGTAGTGTTGTTGAGATTGGTACCATTATCTGTGATAATCTTCTCGGGGATGCTGTACCGATAGATAAGGTTATGCTTAATGAATTTGGCGATAACATTCTTAGTAACAAAGGAAAATGAGGCTGCTTCAACCCACTTTGTGAAGTAATCAATAGCGACCAAGATGAAGCAATGTCCGTTAGAAGCAGTAGGCTTGATCTCTCCAATCATATAAATGCCGCACTAAAACAACCGGCCGAATCGTCATCTGATATGAAAATCAATAAAGTCGCCACCGAACGTCTTTTATCCCGTCGAAAGGGAAAGGTAAACACCAAGAAAACCTGAAGAGGGAGAAATCATGGTCTTGCGACCGAGAGATTAGGTAAGGGAGTCTGTTACGCGAGAGGAAGGTATTAGCACCTCACACGCCCGTAGTACTCTACGGTATCCATTCTTGTTTGTTCTCATCTAAGGGTGTGTTAGGATCTATGTCTAGGCTGTATAGGGAATGCATGCAAAAGAAAGGAGAAAAAAATGTAGATAAAAATAAAAGTTGTGCTCGTTTGGGCCCTACCCCAATGCCTACGTATCCCTTTTAAGGAATCAGAGCAGCCGTAGTTCGGCTCATATATTTTGGTTGGTTTGTGTTTTTTAGTTAAGAAGACAAAAGAAACAGTCAAGATGGAAAAACATCAAATAAAACGACAAAACATCAACAACAATGATAAAGCAATTAAAAAGGGATGACAAGACATCACATGGTAACATAAACTCAAATAAGATGATAAAACTTCAGCATGATAACAAAATATCAGATAATACGAAGAAACATTACACCTAACAATGATATCGACAATCAAAGTAGGATAACAAACATATGCGATGGAGAAACATTGGCAACAAACATATGCGATGACGAAACATTGGCAAAAAGATAACAAGATAGCATGGCAAAGATGACGAGACATTAATAATCCAAATGATAAAACAACACACCTAACAATGATATTAAGAATCAAGGTAGGATAACAAACATATGCGATGGCGAAACATCAGCAACAAACATATGCGATGGAGAAACATCGACTCAAAGATGGCAAGATAACACGGTAAAGATGGAGAGACATCACAATTCAGATGATAAAACATCACACCTAACAATGATATTGAGAATCAAAGTAGGATAACAAACATATGCGATGGCAAAACATCGGAAACAAACATATGCGATGGCGAAACATCGGCTAAAAGATAGAAAGATAACATGGCAAAGATGGCAAAACATCAATAACCCAGATGATAAAACATCACACCTAACAATGATATTAATAATCAAAGTAGGATAACAAACATGTGCGATGGTGAAACATCAGCTACGAACATATGCGATGGCGAAACATCGACAAAAAACATATGCGATGGCGAAACATCGGCTAAAAGATAACAAAATGTCATGGCAAAAGATGGAGAAACATCATCGATTCGGATGATAAAATATCACACCTAACAATGATATTGAGAATCAAAGTAGGATAACAAACATGCGCGATGGCGAAATATCAGCGAAAAGATAACAAAATATCATAGCACGGATGGCAAAAAGTCTACTTAAAAAGGTTTAAAACAAATCCAAAAGGCGCATAAACAATTAAGATTGGTTTGTATTTTTTATCTTGAAGAAGGATTTAAGTTTATTAAAGATGTTTTATGATTTGCCAAGAAAAGGTTTTAGTTTTAAGATGCAATATGCAAAGAAAAGAAAACAACTATGGGAGACTACCCTAATCTCTAGCCCTAATGTTATCATACAATGATTGACCCTAAAGTTGAGGATGAAAAGGGGAAGTTTCTACCCTTTGTTAGCATACATGGATATCAATCCTAATGCCTGGTGTTGTACCCCAAAATTTGCCCTCCCATATTCTTCAAGAAATTGCCAAGCCAAGCCTCAAAATCTCCCTAAGGGTTGCACAGTCAAGGGTCTCCTAAACAGTCAAGATTAGGGTTTTTGTTTTGATCAAGAAAATGAAGTTTCAAAAGGTCCAATCAAGTCTCACATGCATACAAATATGGTCAAGCATCCTCATATCAAGTTTCAAGACATTTAGCACAAAATTGCACAGTCAAAAACCCTAATTGCACTACAGTCAACTGTAGGGGCAAAATGGTCATTTGACAGTCAAAAGTTCAAATTTTTGGTCAACATATCATTTTGAAGCCACAAACATCATTTGATCAATGCTTGATCATGATTCTCAAAATTTGGCTCAAAAATCATCAAGATGCAAAAGTTTCCTTATTTGGACAGCTGAAAAAGTCAACTGTAAATTGACCAGGGCATAACTTTCACATGGATTATCAGAAAAATTCCATCCAAAGCTCATTTTGAAGAGAAAGACATTTCCTACAACTCATCTTCATACTTCAAGTCCAAGAAATTCTCTCACAAAAAGTTATCAATTTCAACATTATAGGTCATTTCCAAAAGTCAACAAAAAGGGACTTTAAGTCAAAGGCCATAACTTGAGATTGGTAAATCAAAATGACATGGGACCAAAGGCATTGGTTAGAGGATTCAGAGACCTTTCCAAAATGTCCAAGAACATGAGAAAAGCTTAAAAATTGAGCAAGTTATGCCTTGTGGAAGTTGGGAAATTTTTGGATATTTTGAAAAGTCAACATTGATTCAAATGACCTAAAATTGCTAATGGGCCTATTTTTCTTCCATAATTCATCATCCATGGCATGTGCACGACCACTAGGCCCAAAAGGAAGTTTTTCTCCATTTTTATTTATTTATTTGGATTTTTTATCATTTATAATTCATTTAATTAAATAAAATGCATGAAAAATACAAAACTAATGAAATAAAATCTTTTTGTGCAGAAATTATTCTCATTGGACATTCAAGATTCGTGCATGATTATTTGTGGAAAGTTTTGGCATGATTTGGTATCAAATTGTATGGAAAGATATGAAAATATTTTGCCATAAAAATCAAATATCCCTTTATCAAATCTTTGATTCTTTGGACAAAGAACTTGACCTAATTCACTCAGTATATGAGCCTGATCACAAACCTAATAATGCTAACCATTGAAGCTGCGCAGAAACCCTTGGACAAACTTGAAAAATTGGCAAAAAAATCTCAATTCTGAAAATACACTTGCAAGGCGATTCAAGCCTCCAAACCTATCCCATTAGCTTCTTTGAGGATTACAGAACGTATCCCAATCAAAATCGATCATCTCAGCGCCTAGAATTGGTATTCAGAAATCCAGTTTTCTCTTATATTTTTTCAAAATCGTATTTCCAGATTTAGGCGTTTTCATGGCATTTTGATTATGCATTTATACTGAGTAATGTATTCTGAAGCTAACTATATGGATTGATTGTGTTTTTATGAGCTATACAAGAAATCGCCATGGTTGTATTTTAGGGTTTGCAGGACCTCAAATTGGGGGTTTTTAATTAAAGAAAAATTGGCCTTCAAGAGTTACACCATTGAATCAAGCTTGTCTGGACGATTATGAATCTACCTTCGCGCTCAATTTATGAGCATCCAATGGCCATTCGCTATTTTCTCTAAGGGTGCCTATGGGGACGATTTAAAAACCGTGGCCTTTGTCCTTTGTATTTCAGAAAAAAATATATGACGAGGAAGATGACCTCGTGGCATAAGCTGGTTGGCCGGTTCGAATTTCGCGCGTAAAGCGCCCCACTGACCATTATTTATTTTATGTTATTTGTTTGTTGTTTAAATTACAGAAAGCGCGTCTAGAACAACTGGCAAGGCATGTGTGTGTTAACGTCCAAGACCTGGGTTCGAGCCCCAGGTCTTCAATATTCCCATATTATTTTGCAATTAATGTTCACATGCAGGCTCAACATCAAAACACACCATACACTTCCAAATCCAGCATGCCACGCGTTCAGTTTCAGGAATTCAAAGGCATAGATTGGAGGAACACCATAAGCTTGGTCAAACGTGCCACATGTTACTCAAAAAAGTCCACCAGGCTTTGCAGTTAATGGGCCAGATTACTTGGGTTATACCTCCATGTTGGGGACTACCACCCCCCTAAGTTTGCCATAATATTTTTATTTTATTTTCTATTTGCTTTTAATTATTATTTGTTTAAATTAATATTTTCACAAAATATCAAAAACACCTAAAAATAAAAAAAAATCAGAAAAGAGGAAAAATCTAATAAATATTTTTGTTTTAATATTTTCCATAAATAAATTGTATATAATTATTTAGCTTTAAATTAGGTTTTAATTTTAATTCTTTTGATAAAAAATCTAAAAAACATAGAATTAGGGTTTTATTAATAATTTTTCATCCTTTTTGTTTTTCTTTCATAAATAATTAAATAATTAAATATTTATTTTTTATAATTAAATTTGTATATAAATAATTAGGTTAAATATTAGGTCAAAATTTAATCTTTTCTTAATAAACTAAAAATAATTAGAATTAGGGTTTGCATCTTATTTTAATTTTAGTTAATTCTCTTTTTTCATATTAAATCATAAATACTAAAAAATACCAAAAAAAAAAACAATTTCTTTCTTTTAACTTTAATTAATTCCTCATTAATTTTAATTTTTGCAAAAGGGTCCAACGCCCTCGTTCTTAATTTCTTATTAATTCGCATATTTATTTTATTTCGCGTAAATATTTATGTATCTCTCCCAAAGCCTTGTAAATAATTGCTCGCACTTTTAATTCCTTATTTCCTTTTATTTTCTTTATTTTCTGTCAAATCGGGTTCGAGAAACTTTTGGCGATGTGGACCTGCGCCTTTTGTAATAGCTTAGAATTAACTTTTCTCGTAACTTTTTAACTGTTAATCGAAGGCATGAAAGAATGTATGGACAAAAATAAAAACAAGCGTAGAACACCAATAACATGACAAGATAAATACAAATGAAAACGACACACAAATCGCACACACCACCCCTAGGGTACGCCTCACTGTTGCCTTGCCTCGAAAGGTGATCGTCGAGTAGAGGATGTCTTAGTAAGTCCTCATGATCCGGGAACCTGGCATAAGGGTAGCTTCTAAGGTGTCTTCCCATTGCTCTGGTGATCACCATGTCCCGAACTTCGAATTGACCCGAACACCTCCAACGGTGGTGCTACCTACCTCTCAATGGTGGGATGGCACTACTTTAAAGGACATTTACATAGACGAATTCCTTAGGGTAGGTAGGTTCTCATAGATACTTGCTCTAAATTTCAAAACAAATCAAAAATACTTTTCACACCAACACATTTTCAAAAAGCTTTCGAAAGCATTTTTCAAACACTCTTGAGGACTGATACAAGAGTCGAACTGAAATTTTCAAAGAAACTTTTTAAACCCACAGTTGAAAAGCAAACAAACCATTTTTGAATACACAAATGAGCAAGTATCTAAGAGCCCATGGATAACCATGGATAGAAAGGGTGCTAACACCTTCCCTTTCTATAACCTACCTCCCGAACCGAGAGCAATCTCTTTAAGGAATTTTTCTGTGCTTTTGTCCTTTCCATTTGGAGAAAATAAAAGACGGTGGCGACTCTTGCTTCCGTGACATTTCGCGAACCAGCGTTAAACAGTCAGTTCCAGATCCACCGATCACAGAACTGGCGACTCTGCTGGGGACTTAAATTAAAGTGAGGTGTACCTTAGGGCTTAGTTCATAACTGTGTTTTCAATTGTATTGCTTTGCTTGCTTTAAATTGTGGGTTGCTTGGGAGTTCTATAGATCCTAACCCGGATCTGGGGGATACCTTCTTAGAAAGTAGCAACAAGGCTGTGAGGGAACTGTGCGGGGTATACCGACATGGTTGAAACAGTCTGCTACGTTGATGTGGCACTTTGGTGTGTACCGGTAACCCTTGAGTTCAGTCAAGGAGAGTACGGGGCCTCTGCATGGTGTCATGAAGCATCAACAGACCTTAGGAACCTTAATTGAACTATCTTGGCCTCTTTAGGGTAGTGAGATAACTGACTTTGGTGCAGTCCGAGGTTGGTTGATACTCGATACTACACTCAATTGAGGGTTGCTTTCCTGGAATATTTCGGTCGCCAGTTCAGTGGCTAAATCGAAACGATGAACAATGAAAGCAATCCCGTGATATTGGGACCCTTAGAACCCGGTTACTCATGATAGGACAGGTTGAACCCACCAACTTCAAGAGGGTAATACCCAGACCCCATGCTGGCCTAAACTCTAAGGGTTTCTCTTGTGTGACTTGTGTGCCTTCGTACTTGACTATCTGCATGCTTGTTACCTGACACTTGTTTCTTGCAGGTTTTAGTTTGCAGTCCTTAATCAGGACTCATAACAGGGTTATTCACATTACCCCATGCATACCATAACATCATACCATTGCATACATCCTAACCCATTTCAAGGATCTCAAGGGCTTGTAATGCAGGTCATGGTGAATCAACTATCCCAGCAAGGGGCAAAGAGGATTTATTTTCCTCTAGCCAAGGTAGTCAGGGGCTATGACCCACTGGATATGGTGAGCCTCTGACCCTTGAAGAAGGACTCTCAACAATATGCAGTGCCTTCAATCAAGCTACCGGTTTCAAATTTTAACAGATTTCTTGTTTATCCCGCGAGGTCCTTGAAATCACTGCATGCATATCATACATATCATTGCATAACAGGTACCCATTCTCTGCAGGTTGCTTACCTTCTTCGCTGTTTATTTCAGCAGTCTCGCCATGAATCCTGAATCCTCAACCGAGCACACTATCAAGGCCCTCCAGGCTCAGAACGCCCAGTTCCAAGGGCTGATCATGAATTTGACCCAGGGGCAACAAGATCTGAAGGCTCTGCTCTTGAAGAAGGAAAAGAAGAAGAAGAGGACTGTCTTGTTCAACCCTAGACGCAGATCTGGGAACACCCTGCAGGACGAAGCTGAGAGGACAACTCCATCGGTGGGGAAAGGCAGTCATCAAGAGGAAAGGGTTCCCAGTCCAGTGGTCTCCGACGATGAGACAGATTTCAACGACGAGCAGTACCCTCCGGCTGAGGATAGGTACAAACAGTTGGAAGACCGGCTAAGTGCTATGGAGATACAAAAAGTGTCTGGCCTGGACTTCGAGGATCTAGGTCTGTCTTCTGGGGTAGTGATCCCGCACAAATTCAAGGCACCTGCCTTTGCAAAGTACGACGGGGCATCCTGTCCAAAGCTGCATCTCAGGTCATACATGAGGAGGATCCAGCCCTACACGGCTGACAGGAACTTATGGATCCACTTTTTCCAGGAGAGTCTTTCAGGGACTCAGCTTGACTGGTTCTATCAACTGAATGGAGTCAACATCTGTACCTGGGAAGACTTAGCCACTGCATTCTACAAGCAGTACCAGTACAATGCCGACCTCGCTCCCACGCGCACTCAGCTTTAGGGGATGTCTATGGGTACGGGTGAAGGTTTCAAAGAATATGCCCAAAAATGGAGGGACCTTGCTGGAAGGGTACAACCACCTCTGACTGACCGCGAGCTCGTCGACATGTTCTTGGGGACCCTGTCTGGTCCATTCTTCAACCACCTGATTGGGAATTCTGCTGCTGGGTTTACAGATCTAATCTTGACCGGGGAAAGAATAGAAGCTGGCATTAAGTCAGGGAAAATACAGAATGGTGACTCCTCGAACACTGAGAAGAAACCATCCAAGAAAGAGTCTAGTGTTGTCAACGCAGTAACTATTGCAAAGCCGGCCGGTGCTCCTCAGCGTCACCATCAACAAAGAGAAGAAAGACCTAAGAGGCAATTTACTCCCCTCGGCATGACCTTGTCACAGATATTGCCACAGCTGCTGGAAACTAAGTTGGTAACTCTCATGGATCCCCCGAAGAATCCTAACAGGACACCTTCAAGGTATAATCCCAATGCTCGCTGCGCCTATCATTCCGACAGCCCGGGACATGCTACAGATGACTGTTGGACTTTGAGAAACAGGGTTCAAGATCTGATTGACGCAAAGGAAGTCCAGCTCGACTCTCCAGAGGCTCCCAATGTGATCACTGCTCCCTTGCCAAAATATGGCTAGGATTGTTTTTTGTTTGTTCGAATGTTCAATTTGTAATTTTCTTTCGTTTGTTCAAACATTTATTTCATGTCAAACTTGGTTATTTCATTAATGCATTACACATGTCTGTTTTGAAGTAATTATTTCGTATCCACTATATGCAAACTATTTTCATATTTTTGTGATATCAACTCTTGATCTAAAATTCTAAGCCTCTTGAGGGAGGATGACGAAAACGATACCATAATCTACAGTATGCTTTTGAACAGACCCCGCTGATGAGGTACAGGAATTGTTTCAATCCCTAAACACTGGAGTTATAAGGATGATAATCCCTCGTCAACCCATCCGAGCCAAAGAAGTAGGAGTTTTTCTTTTCGAAATTTAAAACCCTTAATCATAACCTGGGGCAGGGTAGTCTCTCAGTTGATCCAAATGCATAACGAATGGCACCAAAGAGGTCCTTACAAAACAAAGAAAGACAGTGATGGTTCCGAATAATCAATAAAGAAAGGCAGTCATTATCTCAAAAAATAAAAAGCCCAATAAGTCAAAACCCATGAAGGAGACTTACAAAATTGGGGCATCCCGCTGACTGTAATTCCAAAAAAGGAAACAGTTCAGGCAAAAAAAGAAAGGGATAACAAAAAAATCAGACAAGAAAGAGGTCTTACAAACCCTCAACAAGAAAGGAATGACTGCCTATTCAAAATAAGTTATCAACATCCGAATCATCACCGGAAAATCAGAGCAAAGACTCAAACAAGGTCTAACGTATGATCAACTGAGTTTAGGTTTGGAGAACATCACGAAGAGCGGGTGGGTACAAATAAAATTTGAGCCTTTATCCTTTGTTTCTTAAACCATGAACCAGGCCACGTTATAACCCTTAAAAGTCCTAGCTGAAGCATGGGTTAGTTCGAAAGCATACTGTTACCAAAGGTACCCTGACTCCTTAAGGCTTGCTATAAAATATTGAGTTGACATCATATTTTACAAAATTTGCTGGTTTTACTGAAAAATGCATTTTTCAAAAACTTCAAGACAGACATAAGCTTTGCATTTTTAAACATAACTTTGTTTGCATATGACTTTTGTTTGAACAGCATAGAAATTCGCACGACGAATGCCTAATGAACAAAAGCACCTCCAATCAAGGGGCATGGCCTGATCATTGTCCATCATCTGGGGCAGTCCAGTCAAGATTCAAGGAATCTCTCAAGATGCCAAACAGCCAGGGGCAAACCTCCGCCTGAGCCACTTGGGGCATTGGACATGAATTCCCAGCAACAAATCTTACATGACCAAACATCTTCTGGTAGCGTGGCAACACAATAATAGGGGCACCTCCCTACGTTCTGAGAACGTGGGCATAGTCGAAAAAATACTACGCAAAATCAAAGACCCGCTAGGTTGACACACCTAGGCAAAAATAAGGGCTTCCCGGCGAACCAAAAGGGTTCGGGCAAAAATAAGGGATGAAAATGAAAAAATTTGTACACCCGGCAAGTCGAAAACCTGAAAAGGCGGCTTGGGCAAAAATGGGTATCCCGGTGGGCTGAAAACCCGAAAGGGCGGTCCAGGCAAAAGTTAGGGATCAAAGCGTATGACTATGTCCCGGCATCTCGTCACTTGCCTACCAGAAGAAGACTTGTTAATCGGCAGTCATCAAACACCTTCACAGGTCTTCCTCTCCAATATCAGAAACTGGGGCAATATTGAGTTGTCTAAATGATCCAGTTGCTCTGTCCACCGAAGGGCCAAGGTAAGTTCAGCTGAAGAATGCGACCAAGAGCGAACGCGTCGTCCGACTTTATTCAAAGAGTTATTTCCTTACCAGGATATAACTGGGTTATCCTCAGCTAAAAGCCATGGAAAGAGCGTCCCCGACGAAGTTCTCTTACCCCCGACGAAGTCTATCAACACTTCCAACAGCAAAGATATCCCCAGCAAATTATTATCAACATTCCGGCAAAGTATCTCTCTCCCCCCACAGAGTATTGCTCCCCAGCAAGATCGTCAGAGTACTTTCCTCCCCGCAGAATCTTCCATTCGCCAAGTTCATTCCTCAACGGAGTCATCTTCTCCCACCGGTATTCTTGCAACTATCATCCCCCAGTGGAAGCAAAATCTATTCTTCAATATCAGCCCAGGATATGACTTCCCGGCACCCGTCAAGGATTCATTTTCCTAGACGAAAAAATACATTCATAAACATCACATTTTCATACATCATGATACATGCATATGTGCGTCATGTCATACAATCTCATTTATGTCGTTGCTTGATCCATATCATGCACTGCATATGATTGACCTTTACCTTTCAGGAAGGATACAGTTAAATGATCAGCTATGTCAGAGTAGACAAACATAGCCAAAAGAGACCAATTCAGTCAAAGAGACAAATTCAGTCAAAGTAGACAAATCCAGTCAAAGAAGACAAGCCCAGTTAAATCCCAAAGGTTTTTTCTGATGTTCATCCAGCCAAAGAAGACATGTCCAGTTAAATTACTTCCTAAAGTCAAAGAAAACACCCGTCATTGAAGACATCTCGTCAGTATAGACACCCGTCATTGAAGACATCTCGTCAGTATAGACACCCGTCGTTGAAGACATCTTGTCATTAAAGACAACTCGTCAAAGAAGACAAATCCAGTTAAAATTACTTCCACTCGTCGTTATAGACACTCGTCGTTGTAGACACTCGTCGTTATAGACACTCGTCGTTATAGACACTCGTCGTCATAGACACTCGTTGTTATAGACACTCGTCGTTATAGACACTCGTCGTCATAGACACTCGTTGTTATAGACACTCATCGTTATAGACACTCGTCGTTATAGACACTCGTCGTTATAGACACTCGTCGTCATAGACACCCGTCGTTAAAGACCGCTCGTCCATGAGGATAACCTGTCAGTAGAGACAAACTCACCAACCTTACTATATTCCGGACTCGATTCCTGTATCTTGCCAGGGTGTGTATGAAGAGTTCGAGGATCCGATACCTGAATCTTGCCAGGGTGTATCCGTTGAAGACTAACATTACCAGATCCGATTCCTGTATCTTGCCAGGGTGTGTCTGAAGAGTTCGAGGATCCGATACCTGAATCTTGCCAGGGTGTATCCGTTGAAGGCTAACATTACCAGACTCGATTCCTGTATCTCGCCAGGGCACGTCTGAAGAATTTGAAGATCCGATTCCTGTAACCAGTCAGGACATATCTACACAAAAGCATCTGAAAACCAGCTCCTGCAACATGTCAGGTACTCATCTTTTCTTTTGTAGGTACGCAAGCTCTCGCTAAGGAATCTCTTACGCGATCAACATCCAGATGGCATCTATAAGCCCATCATCCTATCCATCAATCTCCAAATGGCATCTATAAGCCCATTCCCATCATCACACTGCTACTATGTGAGCACAAATTTCTGGGCACTCTAGTGTTCAATCATCTTCTACCCTCGGATTACGAAAGGCACGTCAACCAATCTGCATCCTCAGGTCTAAGAAGATTGAACAGGGGCAACTGTTGTACCCCAAAATTTGCCCTCCCATATTCTTCAAGAAATTGCCAAGCCAAGCCTCAAAATCTCCCTAAGGGTTGCACAGTCAAGGGTCTCCTAAACAGTCAAGATTAGGGTTTTTGTTTTGATCAAGAAAATGAAGTTTCCAAAGGTCCAATCAAGTCTCACATGCCTACAAATATGGTCAAGCATCCTCATATCAAGTTTCAATACATTCAGCACAAAATTGCACAGTCAAAAACCCTAATTGCACTACAGTCAACTGTAGGGGCAAAATGGTCATTTGACAGTCAAAAGTTCAAATTTTTGGTCAACATATCATTTTGAAGCCACAAACATCATTTGATCAATGCTTGATCATGATTATCAAAATTTGGCTCAAAAATCATCAAGATGCAAAAGTTTCCTTATTTGGACAGCTGAAAAAGTCAACTGTAAATTGACCAGGGCATAACTTTCACATGGATTATCAGAAAAATTCCATCCAAAGCTCATTTTGAAGAGAAAGACATTTCCTACAACTCATCTTCATACTTCAAGTCCAAGAAATGCTCTCACAAAAAGTTATCAATTTCAACATTATAGGTCATTTCCAAAAGTCAACAAAAAGGGACTTTAAGTCAAAGGCCATAACTTGAGATTGGTAAATCAAAATGACATGGGACCAAAGGAATTGGTTATAGGATTCAAAGACCTTTCCAAAATGTCCAAGAACATGAGAAAAGCTTACAAATTGAGCAAGTTATGCCTTGTGGAAGTTGGGAAATTTTTGGATATTTTGAAAAGTCAACATTGATTCAAATGACCTAAAATTGCTAATGGGCCTATTTTTCTTCCATAATTCATCATCCATGGCATGTGCACGACCACTAGGCCAAAAAGGAAGTTTTTCTCCATTTTTATTTATTTATTTGGATTTTTTATCATTTATAATTCATTTAATTAAATAAAATGCATGAAAAATACAAAACTAATGAAATAAAATCTTTTTGTGCAGAAATTATTCTCATTGGACATTCAAGATTCGTGCATGATTATTTGTGGAAAGTTTTGGCATGATTTGGTATCAAATTGCATGGAAAGATATGAAAATATTTTGCCATAAAAATCAAATATCCCTTTATCAAATCTTTGATTCTTTGGACAAAGAACTTGACCTAATTCACTCAGTATATGAGCCTGATCACAAACCTAATAATGCTAACCATTGAAGCTGCGCAGAAACCCTTGGACAAACTTGAAAAATTGGCAAAAAAATCTCAATTCTGAAAATACACTTGCAAGGCGATTCAAGCCTCCAAACCTATCCCATTAGCTTCTTTGAGGATTACAGAACGTATCCCAATCAAAATCGATCATCTCAGCGCCTAGAATTGGTATTCAGAAATCCAGTTTTCTCTTATATTTTTTCAAAATCGTATTTCCAGATTTAGGCGTTTTCATGGCATTTTGATTATGCATTTATACTGAGTAATGTATTCTGAAGCTAACTATATGGATTGATTGTGTTTTTATGAGCTATACAAGAAATCGCCATGGTTGTATTTTAGGGTTTGCAGGACCTCAAATTGGGGGTTTTTAATTAAAGAAAAATTGGCCTTCAAGAGTTACACCATTGAATCAAGCTTGTCTGGACGATTATGAATCTACCTTCGCGCTCAATTTATGAGCATCCAATGGCCATTCGCTATTTTCTCTAAGGGTGCCTATGGGGACGATTTAAAAACCGTGGCCTTTGTCCTTTGTATTTCAGAAAAAAATATATGACGAGGAAGATGACCTCGTGGCATAAGCTGGTTGGCCGGTTCGAATTTCGCGCGTAAAGCGCCCCACTGACCATTATTTATTTTATGTTATTTGTTTGTTGTTTAAATTACAGAAAGCGCGTCTAGAACAACTGGCAAGGCATGTGTGTGTTAACGTCCAAGACCTGGGTTCGAGCCCCAGGTCTTCAATATTCCCATATTATTTTGCAATTAATGTTCACATGCAGGCTCAACATCGAAACACACCATACACTTCCAAATCCAGCATGCCACGCGTTCAGTTTCAGGAATTCAAAGGCATAGATTGGAGGAACACCATAAGCTTGGTAAAACGTGCCACATGTTACTCAAAAAAGTCCACCAGGCTTTGCAGTTAATGGGCCAGATTACTTGGGTTATACCTCCATGTTGGGGACTACCACCCCCCTAGGTTTGCCATAATATTTTTATTTTATTTTCTATTTGCTTTTAATTATTATTTGTTTAAATTAATATTTTCACAAAATATCAAAAACACCTAAAAATAAAAAAAAATCAGAAAAGAGGAAAAATCTAATAAATATTTTTGTTTTAATATTTTCCATAAATAAATTGTATATAATTATTTAGCTTTAAATTAGGTTTTAATTTTAATTCTTTTGATAAAAAATCTAAAAAACATAGAATTAGGGTTTTATTAATAATTTTTCATCCTTTTTGTTTTTCTTTCATAAATAATTAAATAATTAAATATTTATTTTTTATAATTAAATTTGTATATAAATAATTAGGTTAAATATTAGGTCAAAATTTAATCTTTTCTTAATAAACTAAAAATAATTAGAATTAGGGTTTGCATCTTATTTTAATTTTAGTTAATTCTCTTTTTTCATATTAAATCATAAATACTAAAAAATACCAAAAAAAAAACAATTTCTTTCTTTTAACTTTAATTAATTCCTCATTAATTTTAATTTTTGCAAAAGGGTCCAACACCCTCGTTCTTAATTTCTTATTAATTCGCATATTTATTTTATTTCGCGTAAATATTTATGTATCTCTCCCAAAGCCTTGTAAATAATTGCACGCACTTTTAATTCCTTATTTCCTTTTATTTTCTTTATTTTCTGTCAAATCGGGTTCGAGAAACTTTTGGCGATGTGGACCCGCGCCTTTTGTAATAG
This sequence comes from Vicia faba, assembly GCA_948472305.1. Classification (NCBI taxonomy): domain Eukaryota; kingdom Viridiplantae; phylum Streptophyta; class Magnoliopsida; order Fabales; family Fabaceae; genus Vicia; species Vicia faba. The sequence continues at coordinate 887,389,757 of OX451736.1, forward strand.
CTTAGAATTTACTTTTCTCGCAACTTTTTAACTGTTAATCGAAGGCATGAAAGAATGTATGGACAAAAATAAAAACAAGTGTAGAACACCAATAACATGACAAGATAAATACAAATGAAAACGACACACAAATCGCACACACCACCCCTAGGGTACGCCTCACTGTTGCCTTGCCTCGAAAGGTGATCGTCGAGTAGAGGATGTCTTAGTAAGTCCTCATGATCCGGGAACCTGGCATGAGGGTAGCTTCTAAGGTGTCTTCCCATTGCTCTGGTGATCACCATGTCCCGAACTTCGAATTGACCCGAACACCTCCAACGGTGGTGCTACCTACCTCTCAATGGTGGGATGGCACTACTTTAAAGGACATTTACACAGACGAATTCCTTAGGGTAGGTAGGTTCTCATAGATACTTGCTCTAAATTTCAAAACAAATCAAAAATACTTTTCACACCAACACATTTTCAAAAAGCTTTCGAAAGCATTTTTCAAACACTCTTGAGGACTGATACAAGAGTCGAACTGAAATTTTCAAAGAAACTTTTTAAACCCATAGTTGAAAAGCAAACAAACCATTTTTGAAAACACAAATGAGCAATTATCTAAGAGCCCATGGATAACCATGGATAGAAAGGGTGCTAACACCTTCCCTTTCTATAACCTACCTCCCGAACCGAGAGCAATCTCTTTAAGGAATTTTTCTGTGCTTTTGTCCTTTCCATTTGGAGAAAATAAAAAGACGGTGGCGACTCTTGCTTCCGCGACATTTCGCGAACCAGCGTTAAACAGTCAGTTCCAGATCCACCGATCACACCTGGCTCAAAAGCTACTCTAATTGAGCAATCCTAAGAGGGCATGGTAAAAATTTCACAGACCCTATGACAAAAACAAACAAACAGATGGCAAAACATCTAGACAAACAACATCTCGAGCTTCACTCGAATATCAAACACCTACAAGGCATATGCCTAGTAGTAGAAAGGGAGATCCCGCCATAGAAAAGCAACCAAGCATCAGACCAATGGTCAAGCCAAAGCCAAGGGGAGCGTATCACCCGAGTTAACAAGCCATAAAACTTATAGGAATACAAAATGGTCCTTAACTGTGATATCAATTATCAGGGCAAGAAAGATCTGAGGGAGGAGACGTAGTGCATGCGTACACTAAGCATCAGTGTTGGTCAACACGAGCTAAAGAAAGCGTGGGGATCCGATTGCGGGAACCCTTTTCACTTACCTTTAAAGGACTTAAATTCAGTCAGATCTTGGGCACATGTTCAGAGCATCTACTTGTAGAAAGTAAGCACAAGAACGACATGTACTGGAATGTGCGGGGGTCGATTATGAACCCTTTTTGCTTGCCTCCTTTTCAGGACTTATCATCTGTAATACGACGCGGGCACAAATATAAACACACGTGCATAATACCTACTCCAAAGATAGGATTTTAAACAATCACAATTAACACACCGACAGAATTTCCTTAAACGGGTCTTTAAATAAACCAGAGGGACTCCTGACATATATCAGCAACGGAGGTCCCATTATGCAATAGGAAGCAATAAAGGGAGAAAACAGTAAAAAGGAAATAGTGCAATACCAAACAGATAACTATCCGTAGGAAATGAGCAAGAAAAAGAAACCCAGAGAACTTCAAGCAAGCTAGCATCAACAAAAAAATCAAGTCAGAAATAACGTCATCAAATATAAGCATTGAGGCTTCAAATATGAACATATTCCACAAGTGATGTATAACAGTCACAATCACATATATATCCTGCAAAATAATAACAAATATACAAAGAACGAGAATGGTGCAATTACAACCAATTGTATTCCATAAATAAAGTGGAACACTACATCATCAAGTCAAAATGGAAAACTTTCCTCAGAGTACCTCGCACATTCAACAGACAAATTATTAATTTCAAAGAGAAATGATGAACCAATAAGGGATGGATGATGATATGACAAGGAAATGGAAGAACCTGATGGCAAAGCATCCAAGCAATAGATGCAAGAAGCATACAGTAGGCACAAGCAACAATCAGGTTAAAGCTAACGAATTATAGCTCCTTTCTTCTCACCATGTTGAATTGACAAATAAATACCAATCAAGGATCAAAGGAGCCAGAGGAGAATACAAAAAAACCCTTGAAAGTAAGTAGAAAACACTATACATCCATACTCATTCACTTCATTAGGCTTCACAAGCATAACAAAAGAGGGGTACCACAAAATGTATCACAAAGCTTGGATTACAAGTTAGCAAGGAAAGGAGTTCAAACAAAGACAAAGTTAGAAGACTTAAACCATTCAAATACTTGAAATCAAGCTTCTAACATGCTATGAGGATATGATCCAAAGTTTAAAATGTTGATTTTAAAGCATGTTGCACAAGTGCATTCAATGTATCTCAAAGATTTAAAAGAAAATAAAAGATTGAACAACAAATTCATAATAAGATGAAAGGGTTCAAACGTTAGAGGTAAAGTGATCTCAAGTCTTTATGAGACTATCCTTGATGTATAATTCCCCAACATGTCATCATTGGTCATTTGATGACCTCAAACTCTAGGCAAAAATTCAAAAATCAAAGCACAATTCACACAAGGACATCACTTAGGAGGTATGGATCAAAAAGTGCTCATCAACCAATTATGAGAAGTCAAGAGGATTGAATTGAATTTATGTGAGAAAAAAAATCAATATGATCATTAAGTGCCAATTTATAGGCCTCACACAAGTTCATTGGCCATCAAACAAATTGTGACAAAGAATGCAACATCAATTGGTCACTTTCACTTCAAAAATACATCAAAAATAGAAAAGGATTTCAATAATTCAAACCAAAACTTCCATAACATCTTTGAGATGTGCAAAAATCAGAAAACAAGTTTGAAGTGCATGGATGGTAGAGGAAAGGATTAATCAAGCTTCAAACATCAAAACTAGTTGGTGAAACCACCAATCTAAACAAGTTTTCAAAATAAATCAATGGAAAATACCAAACCTTGTCAATTAATTTAAGAAAAATATTTTCAAGATCCTCAATCCATCTATGAACCTCAAACAAGAGCTAACCTCAATTAAAGCTTAGGACAAGTTGATTTTGAAATTGAGACTTGCCATGTAAGCCACAAACCCTAATTGTTTGAATTTTAATCTCAAAAATTAATTAAATAAAATAAAAATTCAAACAATTCAAACCAAGATCATGAAAATCACAAGGGAACCCTAATATTAGAAGACATATTTTTCCATATTTTTAGAATTAAAGAAAAGTCAAAAATAGAACCAAAATTCAAACCATTGATCAATTAGGCAAATATTCACATCTCAAAATAAAAATCTAATCAAAAGTAGAAAAATATCTAAACAAAATTATATTCAAATATTAGAATTAAAAACAAGCATCCCTGATTTTTTGGATAAAAATAAATATCAAAATAAAATTGAAAATTAAACAAACAATTAATTAATCACATAAATTATTAAACCTATCAAAGCGTTTCCAAAAATTCTGAAAAAAATATACAATGTCATAAATATTATTTTGGAGTTTCATGAACTTTTTCATAATTTTTCAACCATTTTTGAGCAATATATAAAATCATGAAAGTCAAAGATATAAAATAAACAATTAATTAATCACATGAATTAAAAACCAATCGGGACATTTTCAAAAATTCTGAAAAAAACACACAAGGTCATAAATATTATTTTGGAGTTTCATGAATTTTAAAAAAAAAATTTCAACCATTTTTGAGCTTGAGATGAAATCAGGAAAATCAAAGATATAAAACAAAATTCAAAAAAATAGAACAGCCAGCAAGAGGAGGCCACACTATCATCTTCAACCTCTGGCTAGGGAAAAAACGCGCGCAAAAACAAATTTGCAAGCTATATTCAGATCAATACAACTCAAGCAATTCTCAACCAAAATTAATGAAATCAAGTGAAATTAAAGTTGAACTAACAAGCTACGTCATGATATTCTCAAATTTTCATATAGATCCAAGATCAGAGAGAAACAAACATGAGAAAAAAGCACAAAATACTTAAACACACAAGTTGGAGAGATCTCTAATGCATGATTCAAGCTTCAACAAGGCATCAAATATACATCAGACCTAAAGTCTGGCCAGCTAAACCATAATACACATGATTTACATCATCAATTCAAGCTTAATCATAAGAATCGAAGTCCATGAACACCTACCTCAAGGCAAAAGCAATCTACTGACTCCTTCTCTCCATATGCAAACCAAGATTGGCTTCGTCTTCCTCATCACTTGAGGATGTAGAATCAACAAGAAAATTGAGGAAAGATCAAACAATAAGATAAATTAGAAGAAATGGATTTTTGAGAGAAAAGTGACTTCAGATCTGAGTTTTCTCCAATGCATCCTCCTGTCTCCTTTTGAATGAGCGATGCAATGTTTATATCGCCATTTTGGAGTGAGGGCAAGAGTGGTATTTCAGGCTGAGAGCGGTTGGAGGGCAAAAAATGAATTTTCTGCCAAAACAGAAAAAGTATCATGGCCAAATGCGTTTTGTGTTACCTTTATGCATATTCTCTTGCGTTTTGATGAGCTCAGAGGTTAATGAAATGAGGTGAGTGAAGGGTGAGGGGGGGGGGGGGGGGTGAGGTGGTAGTATGAGCACATGGTGTGATTTTGTTTGAGGTGAAAGTTACCAATTTTGGAAAAAATGTAGAAATCATGGGAAGGCAAGTAAAGTGTGATTGCTTGGCCAAAAGAAGTAAGAAATGAGGTGTCCAATTCGTGCCAAGCATGTGCAATATCAACTTAAATCAAACAGAATCAAAGGGTGCACAAAATCTGCAATTTGCAACCTATGCATGCACCAAAAGTCAGCTGACTTCCAACTGAGGCCATAGAAAATTGGCTTGTGCGTTCTCAAATTTTCCTTGAGCCAATTAAAGAGCATGCCCTAATCTTTGAAACAAATTGAGGTTCAAAAGAAATGATAGAGATATGAGCAAGATACGAGGCTTAGGATTCCTGGGCAACTCAATCCATCTTGCCCAAGAATGCGTGCGTGCCGGCACGCCTATAAGGTGACACTTCGATTGGTCCAAATTGAGGGAAATCGAAGAGAGCAAGAGGAAGATTTGACCAGCCCACAAAGTCAATTTAGGTCCAAGCTAAAGGAAATGAAAGAGAGAATGAGGAAGCTTCGACCAACCCACAAAGTCACTTCGATGGGTCCAAACTGAAGGAGATCAAAGAGAGCATGAGGAAGCTTCGACCATCCCACAAAGTCACTTTGATGGGTCCAAACTGAAGGAGATCAAAGAGAGCACGGGGAAGCTTCGACCAGCCCATGAAGTCAATTCGATTGGTCCAAGCTGAAGGAAATCAAAGAGAGCATGAGGAAGCTTCGACCAGCCCACAAAGTCACTTCAACGGGTCCAAACTGAAGGAAATCAAAGAGAGCATGAGGAAGCTTCGACCAGCCCACAAAGTCAATTCAATTGGTCTAAACTGAAGGGGATCAAAGAGAGCCATTTGAATCTCTGGTTTCGATATTCAACTTCCTCAAATCACAACCTCTTCGATTTTAAACCAAATTGAGTGATTCCAAGTTTAATGAGAAGCTTTCATAGCCCTCTTTAAAATGCACGAGGCATATTTTTGAATTATGCCTTGAATCAACAATTACAGACACGTCACCAACTTTTTGATGAATTGCCTAGGCCAAATGCATTGCCTTTGATTCAATTGAACCACTTCTCTTTAAAATTGGTGAACAAAGCTTAAAACATATGATATTCCAAACACATAGAGGCTATGGAAAGAGTTTCCACTCAAAATTCCAAAGAATCCATGATTAAAACTCAAACCCTAGTTTTACACTCTGCATTAGGAGATAGCTAATCAAACTTCAAAACACTAATTCCACTGGGCATCATGAGAGACAAAATTGATTCCAATGATGATAAGAGAATGATGCTTCAACACTTGGCTCATCTATACCCCAATTACTCCAATTTAGACAAAACCCTAATTTTGACTGATGAATCAGAAGGATGTGATTCTCCTCATGGTCAACATAATCTTCAATATTCTAAGGATCCAGTGAGGTGGATAAGATATCTTGAGATATGTGATACCTTTGGGCTTGAAAGATCCAGAGGTTTAGATAATAAGGCTCTACTTGAGCAACTTGTCAATACAACCAACTTCCAAAGCTTGAGGAAAATTTGATAACCAAAATACTTTGATCCCATCACAATGTATGAATGTAATGCAATATGATGTTTATGATGAAACATAAGCCTAAAAATTCTGAAATCAAGAGGGTAAATTTTGGGGTGTAACAGTTGCCCCTATTCAATTATCTTTAACCATATAAGTGAGAAAAGTGACAACTTTCGAGCGTTCAGGGTTGAAGATGATTGAATACAAGAGAACCCAAAAATTTACACTCTTGAAGAAGAAGCGGAAACTCCCCAAAGACAAAGAATGCCAGCAGGCACGGGATTAAGAAGATACCAAACGAAATTGGATTTAGCAATCAGAGAGTTTAATGAACATTGGACCTCCCAAGACGTGCGTAAGAATGAAGTTATAACACAGATTTTAGCAAAATTGAAGTAGAACTAAAACTTAGAAGAGTAGACGAAACTAAACTTCAAAATGAATGTGCCAGTATAAAAACTGGACCACAAAAGGGGTTAGATAAGACTCGAATCACAGAGAATAGGCGGAAAAAAACTCTAGAAAAGTACGCAGGGCAAAGTGGCTAGAGTGCGTGTGTCAAACAGTGGGAGAACTGACTTGAGGGTTTTGCGTTTGTGTTTGCAAAATGTTGCGGTTTAGCAAGAGTCGCCACCGACTTTTCTTTTATCCAATAAGGAAAGGTAAAAAAGCACAGGAAAGACCTTTTGAGATGTTTTTCATAAGTTCGGGGGAGGGGGGTAGATTATGAAAAGGGAAGGTATTAGCACCCTTTCCATCCATGGTTTTCCATGGGCTCTTAGTTACTTGTTAGATCACTTGCTTTTGTTTGAAAGTCGCGCTTTTGTGTGGTTTTAAAAGTATTTTGAAAAGGTGCCATCGTTTAGGCAAACTTTGCAATGATTCCCGTTCGTAAGAATGTATGCTAAGTGTTGAGCTTTTGAAAATATTTCAATGTTTGGAAAGTGTTTTTGAAAGTGTATGTGATTGTTTTGAAAATAGCAAGGTTGTTTGTTTTGAAATTGAGCAAGTAACTAAAAGTAATCTACCTACTCAAAAGGTTTTAGATGTGTTTTTCCTCCTCCTTTAGATGTTGCTACCTTACCATTGGTTTGATAAGAAGCCCCATCGTTGGATGTGAAGGGACGAGTGTTGGGTCATCGTATGACCATGATAGCAATGTTGTGAAATGACTTAGCACTTTTCCGTAGGGACTAAGATCATTTTGAAAGGCAACTTTGATAGCGTCATCGAGGGACTATGATCTTTTTCGATTTGTTTGTGCCAAGACATCCCACATGCATAACATGGCCATTTTTGTAAGGCAATAAGTGGAATTACCTTAAGGGTGCATATATGCAAGTGTGTTTGATTGCATGCATTTTGTCTTTAATTTTTGGGTTGTCTACTTGTTGATTTTTATATCTTGTCATATACTCTAATTACTAGCATATATCGAAAGCAATGACAGTGCAGAAATGTAAAGTCCTATGCTATTACAACATTCAAGGGGATAGGGGTACATATTTATGAGTGGGGGTTGCAAGTCAAAATTCTAGGTTACTTATTACAACCATATTGAAATAGACAAGAATGTACAAAAAAGTAAAATATTTGTCTGTTCAAAAAAGAAAATAACTTTTGTTTAAGAAAATATTTTTGTCTTTTAAAAGAAAATATATCACGCAAATGTAAAATATTTTTGGTGTTTTTTGTTTTTGATTAGAAGTAAAATAAAATATAATGGCAAAGATAAAAGAGAAGAAAACATAACCAACGCAAAGTAGAAGAGGTCAGAAGTTCTGACGTTAACTTGCTGCACAAACAGAAACATGTTAGTAAAATATGGAAGTTCAGAAACTCTGGACCTTCTGAAAATTTAGAAGTTTCCAGAAGTTCTAACGCAACTGTCAGAACTTGCCTCTCTCCTGGCCAGTCAGAACATCTGCAGCTTAGTCATTTACAGAACAGAAGTTGTATGCATAATAATTATGACAATATTTCATGAAATATCAGAAGCAAGAATCAGAGGCAACATGTATTTGCTAGTTCTAATTCTGAGTCCTATTTTCTTTATGAAACTCTGAACTGGGATTTCTTTTACTCAGGCTAGCAAATGCATGAATTTCCAGAATATGTACATCCTCAGGATCATAATATCTACATTGTGCCGAATATGCAAAAATCTGACAATGCTTAATCAATTATGTAGAGAGTCAGCAAAACTTACCTTGCAGCTTGAAAGGATTCTGTAAACTGGAGGTTGTTCTTGAATTTTGGTGATGTTCTGAATAGCTTCTTCACGTACCCAGCAGGATGGAAGTTTTCAACTTTTGAAGCAGGCAAAGGGGTGATATTCTGACTCCTTCGTAGTGAAAGTGAATGGGGAATGTGTTACTGTTTGATTACAGAATCTGGGATGGCTTAAATCAAGAACACTTGAGGAAAAATGGAGTTTGAATATAATGAATCAATGCTAATATTTTGGTATTTTGTGCTTATAGTTTCCTGGGTTCTTGGCAATTTTGCAGTGGTTTAAAGCTTTCTTTCTCAATTCTTTCGTCTCTCTCACAAATTTTCTAGTAAAAGGGGAGAGAGAGGTCTGGTCAAGAGAGAGATGGTGGTGGTGGTGGTGGGGGGGGGGGGGGGGGGGGGGCTTTCTGTGTGCAAATGATGTTCTATTTATAGGTAAATTTTTCAGTTGGGGCGGTCAAGTGGCACCAACATCACCTGCTTGATGCTGACTTACTCTTGAAGTAAGCTTAAACAAGTGGTGGTTCATTGCATTCAAGTTGGATGGTTAACAGCGCCTCAGCTGGATTTAGCAGCGTGAATTAAGGAAAAGTATAGACAACGCATTGGCCTAGTATACTTTTGCACAGAAATTTGCCTTCCCAAGACAGTAGGGGTACACGTGGAAAGAATCCCTTGGATAAAGACTCAGAGGCGGTTGTGAGCATTAAATGAGTTCCCATGTGATATTTTGGATCCTTACTTGACTCTGGATTAGAAGTTCTGCTTCAGCGTGGCATCTCATCTTCTGATCCTCTTATCTTCTGACTTCAGCATGTTCTAAGGGATCCTTCAGAACTTCCAGTATACTTATAACATGCTTTGTTACCTTCTTTGACTTAAACTCTGACTGGACCGTTATGAACACTGGCTCAAAAGTTCTGACTAAACTCTGTCTTGAGAACATCCAGAATTTGCTGACTGTGAACAATGGCTCAGAAGTTCTGAAATTGTCATATTTCTTAAATACTTAGAAAAATTTCTAAGTCTTTAAAATTTGATTCTTCCAAAGTAAGATTTGACTTTTGAAACTCTTGATGAAGCATACTTCATATTCCAACATGTCTTGATGAAATATGATTTTTGATTTGATTTTGATCCATAAGTCAAAGTCAGACTTCTTTAGTGTGCAAATGACCATTTTGCCCTTGTGAATGGTTTGCTTGGAAAAATTGGTAATTCAAGGCCTGGAGACTTGATGAAGGAACACTTGAGGATCCAGGGTGATCCCTTGAGAAATGAGAGGGCAAATTTTAGGGAACAACAGCTGCCCCTGTTCAAACTTCTTGAGTCCGAAGAGTTAGATTGGCGGGTCCGACATTCGTGACTTGATGGTGAAAGAAGTTTGAACACTAGAGTGCCCAGAAATTTGCACTCGAAGATGGACGGTGAATGGGCTTATAGATGCCATTTGGAGGAATGTTGGTAAACTCTGGAAGAAGTATCAACACAAATCTCCTGTTGATCCATACTAAACTTGTTGTTTTACCTGTGAGAAAGGGGTTAGGAAAATGAAGATGCTCGCATGATGCTTACCAGATGTGGTATCACGCTAAATGCATTGTTATGTAAATGCTATGATGTATGAATGCGAAATGCGTGTTTTCATCCGAGAAAATAAATCCCTGACTACTGCTGAGGAAATCTTCGGAGGTTGAATCCTTGATTGCCTGTTGGAAATGAAGAATATGTATATCTTCAAATTCTATTGAAAAGATGCTTTTATTGGGGAGCATCACTCAAAGATCAACTGTTATCTGGTCGAATCCAGGCTTCACAGTTGCTGAGGATGAAGTAGTCGGTTGCTATCTGGTCGGGTCCAGGTTTCACAGCGACTTACTAGGGGAAGGGATGAATTAACTGTTATCTGGTCGGGTCCAGGATTTGCAGAAAATTTCTTGAAAACTGTTATCTGGTCGGGTCCAAGTTTCCTAACAACTTGTTGGGGGAGGTGGAGGTTGACAGTTATCTGGTCGAATCTAGGCTTCACAGTAACTTGTTGAAGACTTGGGTGAATTAACTGTTATCTGGTCAGATCCAGGCTTCACAGTAACTTCTTGAAGACTGTTATCTGGTCGGGTCTAGGCTTTATGGTCTTTTGGAAAGTTGTACTATTATCCGGTCGAGTCCAGGTTTCATAGTGTCTTTCTGGGGATCAGGGTTAATTGTTATCTGGTCGGGTCCAGGCTTCACAATGAACTGGTTGAAAAAACTGGTATCTGGTCGGGTCCAGGCTTTGCAGATTTCTGAGGAGGTTAATTTTTATCTGGTCGGGTCCAGGCTTTATAATAAATTGGTTGAAAACTATCATCTGGTCAGGTCCAGGCTTTACAGATTTATGAGGAAGTTAATTATTATCTGGTCAGGTCCAGGTTTTACAATAAACTGCTTGGGGATTTAGTCATTATCTGGTCGGTTTCCAGGTTTCACAATGAATCTATGAGGGTGATTACTATCTGGTCGGATCCAGGCTTCGCAATGGCTTTCTCGAAAGGATGGAAATGATGGTTGATATCTGGTCGGGTCCAGGTTTCTCAGTCCTTTGTTGGGGATATAGAGGCAACTCTACTGGGGAAAAGAAGTCAAAACCTTGGTTGGATTAAGTTTAGGTTCTTCTATATCTTTGAAGAGTTGGGCTATCATCTGGTCGGATCCAGGTTTCATAGCGTTTGAGAAGTGAGATCAACTGTTATCTGGTCGGATCCAGGCTTCAGTAACTCAAGAAGTCAAACTGTTATCTGGTCGAGTCCAGGCTTCAGTAATCAGAGAAATCAAACTGTTATCTGGCCGGGTCCAGGCTTCATAAATTGAAGAAGTCAAACTGTTATCTGGTCGGGTCCAGGCTTCAGAAATTGAAGAAGTCAAACTGTTATCTGGTCGGGTCCAGGCTTCAGAAATTGAAGAAGTCAAACTGTTATCTGGTCAGGTCCAGGCTTCAGTATAACTTGAAAATTGTGCTAATATCTGGTCGGATCCAGGCTTCATAGCATTTCTTGGTAATAATAAAGGCTTTATTGAAGACTTTACTAGGGATTAGGGGTTTTGGCCCTGTGATTTGCAGTTATTTGAAGGGAAAATTCTAATTGGAGAATATAGACTCAGTCAGGCGAGGCCGACTTATCTTGGGGAGGATATACTCAGTTGGGGATGATGGACCCATCTGGGGAGGATAGATTCTGTTTTGGAGAAAATAACCTTGGTGGGAAAAGATGTACTCAGCTGGGCGATTCAGACTCAAATGGGGAATTTGGGTGCCGTTGAGGGATTTGCACTCCGCTGGGGGAATAGAATCTTGGTTGGAAGATATACTCCGCTGGGGAAGATGGACTCAGTGGGGAGTGTTTATTCAGCTGGACTCAGCTTGGAGAATAAAATCTCGGTTGGAAGATACACTCTACTGGGGATAAAAACTCCTGGTTGAGAGATATACTCCACTGGGGACAGAAAATCCTGGTTGGGAGATACACTCCACTGGGGATGATGGGATTATCTGGGCAATTTTGGACTCAACGGGGAGTGCTTACTTAATTGGGGAAATCAGGGTGTCTTGTATGTTGAGGAATTTGCACTTGGCCCGGGGAAATAACTCTGTTGGGGAAATAAACCCTGATGGGGAGATGAATTTCTTTTAGACAGAGACCTCTAGGCTGCAAATTTGTTGGAAGTTGTCGAGAGATTGAAGTTCTGGCAGGGGGTTTATCCTTTGTAAAGAAATTTTTGTAGGCAATTTCGTTGGGGAAAGGTTGCATTGGGGTTGTTCCGATAGGGATAAGGATGACGAGATAACTCTGTGGGGAATAAAATCTACTGATGAGGTGGATTCCCTTTAGGAAGAGATCTCCTAGGCTTTAGCTGGAAAAAGGCTGTCAAGAGATTGAGACTCTGGCCAAGGATCGTACCGTGCAAGGATATTTTGCGGGCAACTCCATTGAGGAAAGGTTTATTGCCAATGCCCCGATGGGGATAATGATGGTGAGATAACTCTGTGGGGCTACTTCACATTCATTAAAGGGATGCTTATTGCAGTTGTGCACTGATTCCCTATTGAGGCTGCTGCTTGGCAGGACACATGTGCCAAATAACTTAAATTATGTTCATATGCATATATTCATATGCATATATTCATTCAATTTTAGTCATTGGACAAATTTGCATTCAAAACAGAGACAGACAATTTTGCACTTCAAAGAGTATTTGTATTGATATTTTGCCCATGAACAGGCGTTTTTGTACATAGAGACGGAAATCCTAGTAAGAGGAAATCGTCAAAAAGAAAACAAAATTGAGAATGAAAAACAAATAGCCATGTGAAATGATCTCATTGCCTTTCAGCTCTACTATTGCCCCAATGTCTTTGAACATCCCTTGCCGTTGATCGTAGTTGATTGGATTAATCCTGGACCATTTGAACTTGGACCTTGGTGATAGTATTGACCGTGTTGATTTCACGGGACATAGTCGTACACTTTTAATCCTTAATTTTTGCCTGAACCGCCCTTTCGGGTTTTCACTCCACCAGGATGCCCTTTTTGCCAAAGTCACCCTTTCGGGTTTTCAACTTGTCGGGTGTATAATCTTTTGTATGTATCCCTAATTTTTGCCCAAACCTTTTGGTTTGCCGGGATGCCCTGATTTTTCCTAGGTGTGTCAACCTAACGGGTCTCTTATGCGTAGTATTTTTTAACTATGTCTGCGTTTATAGGATGTGGGAAGTCTTCGCCATCCATGGTGGTCAGTATCATGGCACTACCAGAGAAAACTCTTTTGACAACAAACGACCCTTCATAGGTGGGGGTCCATTTTCCTCTGGGGTCACCTTGTGGTAAGATGATGCGTTTTATCACCAGATCACCAACTTGATATACTCGAGGCTTGACTTTTTTGTTGAAAGTTTTGATTATCCGTTTTTGATACGTTTGACCATGGCAGATAGCAGCTAATCATTTTTCATCGATCAGGTTCAGCTGATCCAATCTCGTTTGAATCCATTCGTCCTTACTTAGGCCTGCCTCAATCATAATCCTCAGCGAGGGAATTTGAACTTCCGCTGGAAAAACAACTTCCATGCCATAGACTAGAGAGAAGGGAGTTTCCCCAGTTGATGTTCTATCTGAAGTACGGTAACCATGTAGAGCAAATGGTAGCATCTCATGCCAATCTTTATAGGTTACTACCATTTTTTGCATAATCTTCTTGATATTCTTGTTGGCTGCTTCGACTGCACCATTCATTTTTGGTCTATACGGAGAAGAATTGTGATGCTTGATCTTAAATTGAGTGCACAGTTCCCTGATCATGGCATCGTTGAGGTTAGTCCCATTATCAGTGATAATCCTTTCGGGGATACCATAACGACATATGATATTGTGTTTGATGAATCTGGCTACCACGTTCTTGGTGACTAAGGCAAATGAGGTGGCTTCGACCCATTTGGTGAAATAGTCGATAGCAACAAGAATGAAGCGGTGTCCGTTGGAAGCTGTGGGTTCGATCTCTCCGATCATGTCAATACCCCACTGTGATCGGTGGGAATAGAACTGACTATTTTTGGAATGCTGGTTCGTGTTTTGCGCTTGTTTTTGCAAAATATCGCGGTAAGCAAGAGTCGCCACCGTCTTTTATTTTATCCAACAAGGAAAGGACAAAAGCACAGAAAAATCCTTTTTCGAGATGTTTCTCGGGTTTGGGAGGTAGATTATAGAAAGGGAAGGTGTTAGCACCCTTTCTATCCGTGGTTGTCCACAGGCTCTTAGGTACTTGCTCATTGTGTTTTTCAAAATTGCTTTTCTTTGTGTTTGTGGGTTTGAAAGAGTTTTTGTTTTGAAGAGAGTGTAAGTGCGGAAAGTTTTGTTTTGTTTTTAGAATGAGCAAGTACTTAAGAACCATCTACCTACTCGAAAAAGGAATTAATCTGTACAAATGTCCTTTAGACAATGCTATCCCACTATTGAGGAGTAGGTAGCACCGTCGTTGGAGTTTTCGGGTCAATTCGATTAAGGGACGTGTGGTCACTAAAGCAATGTTAGGACGCCTTAGCGGTAACCCTAATGTCTTAGATCATTTTTCTGAGGCAACCATTTCGTGGCAACTTATGATCTTTAGACAAGAGGGCGACCTCTAAAACTTCCTATACTCAATGACCACGTTCAAAGGCAACCAAGTGAGGTGTACCCTAAGAGTGCACATGTGCGAATGTGTTATTTCGGTTAATTTTATCTTTGTACATGTCACGAGTGAGCTATGTTGATTTTAAGTTCATACACTTGATCTTGTCATGCATTCCCTATTATCAAACATCTAACAGTGTATAGTTGCAGAATTTAAATTTGCGGAAATTAAATCTAAACTATTACAAGGCGTTGGGTATTTACATCGCCAAAGACAACCCTTAAATTTAAATTGCGGAAAGTAAAATAAAGCGATAAAATAAAAGTCCTAATTAAAATCTATTACATACCGAAATCAATTACAATATTATGAAAAAATATGGATCGCGTGCGAGAAAATTAAATCGGCGCATCTTTTAGGGTTTTGACCCTTTTTTTGAAAGAGAGAGATTTTTTTTTGTTATTTTTTGAATTAAATGAAAATTAAATTAGGTCAAAATTAATTAATTAATTAATAAAAATATTTTTGGGTTTTTGAATATTTAAACAAATCAAATAAATTAATTAAAAGTTAGTAAAAACCTAATTCTACATTAATTTTAATTATTGCAAAAAAAAGTTAAAAGTTATACCTATTAAAAACTAAATTAATTAGGTTAATAATTTATTTACAAAAATAAAATGATGAAATTAATAAAAATAATATTTTTATATTTTCTGATTTTGTGAGGAAAATATTTAATTGGTTAGTTTAAAATAATAATAGTAATAATTAGCAAAATAAATAAATATAATGAAGAGGAAAAAAAGAAATAACCAAAAGAAAAAGGGTGCTGGGCCTGGATCAGGGTGTTTGAATAGCATTTTCAGAAGCCCATTTGTACAAGCCTTGTCTGACCTTCTGGATCCCACGTGACACGTTGACTGGGGAGTATGGTGAGCCTTCCATCTGGGCCATCAAATTTGGCCTGGAGGCCATCTGGAATTTGAGATCTGGAGGAGCATGATAGTCCACGCCCTAAGCTTTGCACTGGATCTCTTGGAACAAAATAATAATAAGCGTTTGGGGGGACCTGGGATTCGAACCCAGGTCCCATGAGACTTTCCACTAGCGCGCTTGCCACTGCATCACTTTGTTCTTTTTGTTATTATATTACACAACAAATATTATATATCAAACAAACAATTATGCCTGAAAAAATAAAAAAATAGCGCGAATATTCAAATCAACCAATCAGGGGAAGACACCTAGTCGTCTTCTCCACAGGTTTCTGGTTATCTTACCTGCAGATTTTTATTCGCAGCAAGATCCGTGGGTTCGTCCTAAAATGCGCTATAGGCCATGTAAACGCAAACCATCACCATGCTTGTCTTTCCTCCCTGAATACAACCATGCCCATGGTTTGCCCTAATTTCCCCTAAAATCAAAACGCCTAAAAAACAAGAACCAAAACCCTAGCTTCGGGCATGGCTGTACAGGCTACCAAAATGAAATCAAATATTGCATAAACGTTCTAAATAGGCCGAATAACATGATTATGCAACAATTTTGGCAAAAGGATGCAAGAATAAGAGATCATGATTCCATGTTCAGGGCCACGTTCAAGAACACTTACATCACTATTTAGGAGGTTTCAAGGCTTGATTTTGATTCCAATAGATCCAGTGGATGTCCAGCAAGAGAGTAGTGTGAAGTTTTTGCTTTGAATCGAGCTCTAAGTATGATTTCAGTTTCAAGATTTTCAAGCTTTTTTCCAAGTTTGGTCTGGCCGTTTGTGCAGCTTTTCGGTCGTGTCTTTGTGTGCTTCATGTTGTATATGTATCATAGAAACAATTAGGTTAAATCTTGGGCTTGGAATCCTTGTGCATTGATGATTCAAGATTTGATTTGATCACCATTAACAAAGCTTCCAAAATTGTCCTAAATCAAATATTTTGTTCACAATATGGCATGTTACGAATTTGATTGTGTCCATCATGGAAATTGAAAGCTGTATCAATCAAAAAGATCACAAGTTATTAATATTGAGATTTTATTTTGATTTAAATTGATTAAAAATGAATTAAATCTATAAAAATCAAATAAAATAGAAAAACTAATAATTGGTCATGAAATTGAATATAGGACACGTGTGTGGTGTGACAAGATCAAATCAAGTGGGAAAAAGTGGGCCCTTTTGTCAAAAATTGAAGTTTTGGGGATAGTTGGCTTTTGGCAATTTTGGAAAAATGCCCAACTTCAACAATGCATAACTTCTTCAATTTTGAACTTTTGGAGGTGTTCTTGGACTTTTTAGAAACCTTGATATGTACTATAACAAACGCTTTTGGTATCATCTCATTTTGATATTCCATGCTCAAGTTATAAGCTTTGGAAAAAAGGTGTTTTTGTTGACTTTCAAAAATGACCTATAATGTCCAAATTTGTAACTTTTTGTGAGAGAATTTCTTGATCTTGGGGTGTGAATATGGATTGTAGGTAATTTCATCCTATTCAAAATGAGATTTGGATGGGTCATTTCTCATAAAGTATGAGAAAGTTATGCATGGTCAAAATTGAGTTGACTTTTCCTACAAAACCCTAATTTAGCAACTTTTGAATCTTGATGAATTTTGAGCAATCCTTGATGAATCACGATCAACCCTTGATAAAATGATGAATTATCCTTCAAAATGAGAATGTTGACAAAAAATCTTGAGGTTTGATTATTTGTAGGCCACAGTTGACTTTTCCCCTAGCACAGTCGATTTTTGGACTTCTTGAGCAATTGACTGACCAAACTTTCTCTGCAAGGCTTGAAATTTGACATGGATGAACTTGAGAACATATTAAGGCATTGGGGAGCACTTGGGGTCATTTCGATGTAAAGACCTTGATGCAACACAAAACCCTAATTCTGAATTGACTGCCTTAGGAGGTGATTTGACTGTCCAACTCTTGAGCTAACTTGAGTCACTTGGAGATTATTCTTGACATGTCTTGAGAAATATGGGAGGGCAAATTTTGGGGTACAACAGTTTCCCCTGTTCAATTTTCTTAAACCTGAGGATATAGATTGGCTTTCGAGACTTTCGTGATCCGATGGTGGAAGATAATTGAACACTAGAGTGCCCAGAAATTTGCACTCGCATGGTGTAGTATCAACATTGTGATGTCGGGAATGGGCTTACAGATGCCATTTGGAGATTGTTGGTAGGAGATTCCGCTGGGGAAGCCTAAATTTTGTTGAGATTTAGGAACTTTCCTGTACTTCAACTGAGAGAATGCCTCGGCTGAGTCCTAAGAACCTGTCCATAATTCAATTGGGGGGAAACATCTTCATCAAGATCTAGGAACTGTCTAGTCTTCAACGTAGTATACCGTTGAGATTGTAGAACTCGTCCACACTTTGACGGAGGAAAACATCAAGATCTAGGAACTGACTAGTGCTCAACGTAGTATACCATTGAGGTTATAACACTCGTCCATACTATGACGTGGGGAAACATCTTCATCAAGATCTAGGAACTGTCTGGTCGTCAATGTAGTATACTGTTGAAATTAGATAACTCGTCCACACTATGACGGAGGAAAACATCAAGATCTAGGAACTAACTAGTGCTCAACGTAGTATACCGTTGAGGTTATAGCACTCGTCCACACTATGACATAGGGAAACATCTTCATCAAGATCTAGGGACTGTCTGGTCTTCAACGAAGTATACCATTGAAATTAGAGAACTCGTCCACACTATGACGGAGGAAAACATCAAGATCTAGGAACTGACTAGTGTTCAACGTAGTATACCATTGAGGTTATAGTACTCGTCCACACTATGACAGAGGAAAACATCAAGATCTAGGAACTGACTAGTGTTCAACGTAGTATACCGTTGAGGTTATAGTACTTGTCTACACTATGACGGAGGAAAACATCAAGATCTAGGAACTGACTAGTGTTCAACGTAGTATACCGTTGAGTTTATAACACTCGTCCATACTATGACGTAGGGAAACATCTTCATCAAGATCTAGGAACTGTCTGGTCTTCAACGTAGTATACCGTTGAAATTAGAGAACTCGTCCACACTATGACATAGGGAAACATCTTCATCAAGATCTAGGAACTGTCTGGTCTTCAACGTAGTATACCGTTGAAATTAGAGAACTCGTCCACACTATGACGGAGGAAAACATCAAGATCTAGGAACTGACTAGTGCTTAATGTAGTATACCATTGAGGTTATAGCACCCGTCCACACTATGACGTAGGGAAACATCTTCATCAAGATCTAGGAACTGTCTGGTCTTCAACATAGTATACCGTTGAAATTAGAGAACTCGTCCACACTATGACGGAGGAAAACATCAAGATCTAGGAACTGACTAGTGCTCAACGTAGTATACCGTTGAGGTTATAGCACTCGTCCACACTATGACGGAGGAAAACATCAAGATCTAGGAACTGACTAGTGTTCAACGTAGTATACCGTTGAGGTTATAACACTTGTCCATACTATGACGTAGGGAAACATCTTTATCAAGATCTAGGAACTGTCTGGTCTTCAACGTAGTATACCGTTGAAATTAGAGAACTCGTCCACACTATCACGAAGGAAAACGTCAAGATCTAGGAACTGACTAGTGCTCAACGTAGTATACTGTTGAGGTTATATCACTTGTCCATAATATGACGTAGGGAAACATCTTCATCAAGATCTAGGAACTGTCTGGTCTTCAACGTAGTATACCGTTGAAATTAGAGAACTCGTCCACACTATGACGGAGGAAAACATTAAGATCTAGGAACTGACTAGTGCTCAACGTAGTATACCGTTGAGGTTATAGCACTTGTCCATACTATGACATAGGGAAACATCTTCATCAAGATCTAGGAACTGTCTGGTCTTCAACGTAGTATACCGTTGAAATTAGAGAACTCGTCCACACTATGACGGAGGAACTGTCGAGATTGAGAACCTTGTCTGAAATTCAACCAAGGATAATTCAATTGAAATTTAAGAATCGGTCAGGTCTTCGACGTAGCTGAGAACTTTAACTGTATCTTTCCTGAAAGGTAAAGGTCAGTCATATGCAATGCATGATATATATCAAGCAATGATGTTCTCAACATAAATGAGGTTGTATGGTATGATGCGTATATGCATGTATCATGATGTATGAAAATGTGATGTTTTAGCTGGGGAAAATATATCCCGGATAGCTGCTGGAGAATAGAGTTGAGTTCTTCGTTTCCGCCGGGGATGATGAACGAAGATGATTGTGAGAATAAACCTGCAGGAGAAAAGAACTCCGTTAGGGAATAAACTGATGAAGAGATTACTCTGTGGGGAATTACTCTGTGGGGAGAGATGTTCTGCTGAAGATTTTAACGATAAACTCCGCTGGGGATTCCACTGATAAACTCTGCTGGGGGATGGATTACCGTTGCTGGTGATATTGGATATGTTGAGGATTGAACTCCTGTTTGGGGAAAGGAAAGAACTTCACTGAGGGATGATCTTCCAGTTGCGACTTGCTAGGGATAACCCTGTTAGACTCTTGTAGGGATAACCCTCTGAATTTGGCTGGGGAGATTTATTCGTGCTCTGCAGGGGGTAAACTTCCAGAGTCTACTGGGGATGATGATTCAACTTCGTTGGGGAAGCTTTTTCAGACCGTGTTGGGGAAATATCGACTCCACTGGGGGTATCTTGTATGCTGCCGGGGAACATTCTTATACTCCGTTGAGGAATATTAAGATTGCCGGGGATACTCTGATACTTGCTGGGGAATATTCTTATACTCTGCTGGGGAATATTAAGACCTTCTGGGGATACCAAGCCTTTTTGGGGATGATGGTAGACTAACTCTACTTGGGGAGAGAATTGCTGATTTGTACATAGCTGCACGTCTCAGCTGGGAGAGCTACCATCACTGCCTTATTCTGCGAGGAGTGAAAGTATTTTAGCCATATTCTTCAGCTGAATATACCTTGGTACTTGGTGGACAGAGCAACTTGTACAATTCAGACAATTCTTATTTGCCCCTGTTTCTACTATTACCAATAATTCATCTTTCATTTCGCATGTAAATATTTATGATCAACAATTAATGTCAAATGCATATATCAAAAATGAACTTTGGACATTCTTTGCAAAACAAAACAGATAAAGGAAAACAGTTTGGAATTTGTTTGAACATGAATTTGTATTGACCTTGAAGTTTGGCCTGTAAATAGGCGTTTTTATACAAGAGGCTGACGTCCTAGTAAGAGAATGCCGCAGAACAAATGGAATTTATACAATTTGTTAAAAGAAAACAAAACAGCTATGTGAATAATCCCACTGGGTTCCAACTCTGCTATTGCCTTTATGTCTTCGAGCATCTCATCACTTTGCTACTGGTTGAAGGTAGATCAGATTGATTAGTGCCGTCTGAGCTTGATAGTCAATACCAGAGTCCAGATGCAACGTGATCCAATGAGACATAGTGTTACGCTTTAATCCCTAATTTTTGCCTGGACCGCCCTTTCGGGTTTTCAGTCCACCGGGATACCCATTTTTGCCCAAGCCGCCTTTTCAGGTTTTCGACTTGTCGGGTGTACAAATTTTTTCATTTTCATCCCTTATTTTTGCCCGAACCCTTTTGGTTCGCCGGGAAGCCCTTATTTTTTCCTAGGCCAGTCAACCTAGCGGGTCTTTGATTATGCATAGTATCTTTTTACTATGTCTGCATTGACGGGGTGAGGAAGTTCGTCACCATCCATGGTGGTTAGAATCATGGCTCCTCCTGAGAAAATGTTCTTAACCACAAATGGCCCTTCGTAAGTAGGGGTCCATTTTCCCCTGGGATCACCTTGAGGTAAGATAATGCGCTTGATTACCAGGTCTCCAACTTGATACCCTTGTCGTCTAACTTTCTTGTTAAATGCCTTGATCATCCGCTTTTGGTACGTCTGACCATGACAAATCGCAGTAAGTCTCTTTTCGTCGATTAGATTTAGCTAATCAAGCCGGGTCTGGATCCAGTCATCTTCACTCAAACCTGCATCTTTCATGATCCGAAGAGAGGGTATCTGAACTTCAATAGGCAAGACTGCCTCCATGCCATAAACCAAGGAATAGGATGTTGCCCCTGTTGACGTCCGTGCTGAGGTACGGTACCCATGAAGAGCAAATGGTAACATCTCGTGCCAATCTTTGTATGTCACTGTCATCTTCTGCACAATCTTCTTAATGTTCTTATTAGCCGCTTCGACAACCCCATTCATCTTCGGTCGGTAGGGAGAAGAGTTGTGATGTTGTATCTTGAATTGCTCGCAGAGCTCAGTGCTCATTTTGTTGTTGAGATTGGTACCATTGTCTGTAATGATCCTCTCTGGTACACCATACCGACAAATCAGGTTGTGCCGAATGAACCGTGCCACGACGTTCTTGGTTACTGTAGCAAAGGAAGCTGCTTCAACCCACTTCGTAAAGTAATCAATTGCTACCAGAATGAAACGATGCCCGTTAGATGCCGTAGGTCTGATCTCGCCGATCATATCAATGCCCCACATTGCAAAAGGCCAAGGTGCCGTCAAGACGTTTAGAGGGACTGGAGGTATGTGAACCTTATCAGCATAGACCTGGCACTTGTGACATGTCTGAGAATGCTGATAACAGTCGGCTTCCATTGTGGACCAGTAATATCCTGCCCGTAGGATTTTCTTTTCCATGGTGTGTCCACTGGAATTAGTTCCGAAAGTACCTTCATGTAACTCTGTCATGATTCTTTCTGCTTCATTCTTATCCACACAATGCAATAAGGTCGAATCATGGTTACGTTTGTAAAGAATGTCATCGCTGATGAAGAACTTCGCTGCAAACCTCCTCAGAAACTTCTTGTCATTAACAGATGCACCCTCGGGGTATTCCTGAGCTTCAAGATGCCTCTACACCTCATGATACTAGGGCTTTTCTGTCACCTCTTCAGTCTCAATATCATAGCAATGTGCAGGTTCGTCTAACCTTTCAATAATGATCCGGGGAGCTTCGTTGTCCCAATTGACTTTGAACATAGAAGACATCGTAGCCAACGCGTCCGCCAACTGATTCTCCTCTCTAGGGAAGTGTTCAAAGGTTATCTCCTCGAAATGGGGAAGCAATGTCAATACATACTCCTTGTAAGGAATACGATTTAGGTGTTTCGTATCCCACTCGCCTTTGATCTGACTGATCACGAGAGCGGAATCTATGAAGACACTTAGAAACTTAATCCTTAGGTCAATTGCTGCTCGAAGACCCATAATGCACGCTTCATACTCCGCCATGTTGTTGGTGCATTTGAAACATAATCGGGTGGTGAACAGAGTGTGAGAGCCTTTAGGAGATATGATCACAGTGCCAATGCCATTACCCAAAGCATTTGAAGCTCTATCAAAGTACATAGACCATCGGGATCCTTCCTCAGGTCCTTCATCCGGTCCAGGTGTCTCATAATCAGTTACCAACATGATATTCTCGTCCGGGAATTCATAGTTCATAGACTAGTAATCATCTACTGCCTGATGTGCCAAATGGTCTGCCAATACACTTCCCTTGATTGCCTTTTGAGTCGTGTACTAGATGTCATACTCAGTCAAGATCATCTGCCATCTTGCTATTCTTCTAGACAAGGAAGGCTTCTCAAAGATATACTTGATTGGATCCATCTTTGATATCAACAGAGTAGTGTGAGTCAGCATATACTGTCTCAGCCGGCGAGCCGCCCATACCAAAGCGCAACAAGTTTTCTCGAGCAGTGAGTATCAGGTCTTACAGTCGGTAAACTTTTTGCTAAGGTAATAAATATCATGCTCTTTTCGGCCAGACTCGTCATGTTGCCCCAGCACACACCTCATTGAGTTATCGAGTACTGTCAAGTATAAGATCAGAGGTCTCCCTTCAACTGTTGGCATTATAATAGGTGGATCTTGGAGGTACTCTTTGATCCTTTCGAAAGTGGCTTGGAATTCATCATTCCAACGTACCACTTAATCTTTCTTCAGTAGCTTGAAGATTGGCTCACAAGTAGCAGTCAAATGTGAGATGAATCAGGCAATATAGTTCAGTCGTCCCAGAAAGCCTCTGATCTCTTTCTCTATTCTAGGAGCTGGCATCTCTTGTATAGCTTTCACCTTGGCCGAGTCCACTTTAATACCTTTGTCGCTTACGATGAAACCCAATAATTTACCAGATCTCACCCCGAAGGTGCACTTGTTCAGGTTCAACCTCAGTTTGTACAACTTCAACCTGTCAAACAACTTATGCAGATGATCAAGGTGTTCTTCCTCAGTTTGGGACCTTGCAATCATATCATCGACATATACTTCAATCTCATGATGGATCATGTCATGAAACAAAGCAACCATGGCACGCTGATATGTTGCCCCAACGTTTTTCAACCCAAAAGGCATGACCTTGTAGCAAAAGGTACCCCACTGAGTAACAAAGGTCATTTTCTCCATGTCTTCGGGAGCCATCTTGATGTGATTATAACCGGAGAAACCATCCACAAAGGAGAATACCTTGTGCTGAGCGGTGTTGTCAACCAGAACGTTAATATGAGGTAGAGGGAAGTCATTCTTAGGGCTCGCCCTGTTCAAATCCCTGTAGTCAACACACATTCGGACCTTACCATCTTTCTTCGGCACTGGAACCACATTGGAAACCCACTGAGGGTAGGAAGTAACTGCTAGAAAACCGGCGTCAAATTGTTTCATAACTTCAGCCTTGATTTTCTCAGACATCTCTGGGCGCATTCGGCGGACCTTCTGTTTCACGGGAGGACAGTTTTCCTTGGTAGGAAGGCGATGAACCATAATATCGGTGTCCAAACCAGGCATATCTTTGTAAGACCAGGCAAAGATCTCAACATAGTCATGCAGCATCTGAATCAACCGTTGTTTCACACTAAGCTCTAGATTTGCACCGATCTTGACCTCTTTCCTGTCTGTCTCAGTACCCAGATTCACTGATTCCACCGGCTCTTCGTGTGGCTGAATAACCCTCTCTTCCTGGAGTAGCAGTCTTGCAAGTTCACCAGGAACTTCACAATCATCTTCACCTTCGTCTTCGGCTAAGTTGATCGGATTTTCAAAGTCATAACTGGTAGTAGCAGTGTCATTACCAGTGAGATCCAGAGTGGATGTGGACCTGTATATGTGAGTGTGTGTAAAATAGCTGTTTTGCAATATATAATAAAGAAAAACAAGGAGCGCAAGATTTGAAATGCAAGAACGTCCAATGCTTTTATTAATGATATATGAAAATGACACACAAAAGCCCTCACAAATGAAGCCACAGTGCCTCGGGTAAGACATCGGGCCATAAAGTTTAAAACATTGTCTATTACAAATTCAAAACAAAAGTTTCATTACTGGGTAACAAAATTAATAGGGATGGAGTCCTTTACTGTCCAGTTTCTCGGTCCACCATCGGTCATAGGATAGATCCAGCTATCGAATTCAGACTCTTCCACATCATCTTCAATGGCATTCACTCCTGAGTTGCTGATGAACACGAGAGGTCTTCCGATTCGTGCATTCCGAACAACCCTTTGAGCTTCTGTAGTGAAACCCAAACCAAACTTGTTAGTCTTCTGTGTAAAATCAGGGAGTCAGCCACAATTTGCATACTCACCCTTCTCAATAACAGCCCGGGCATCCTTTAAGGAAGCCATCTTCATAGGAGAATCTTCAACCACAGTCTCAGCTGATGCTAGTGTCTGGGGAACCTCTTCAAAGTGCTGAAATGGGGTCTCAATGAACTCCCCATCCATCTCTACGTATCAGAAAAAGTTAAGGTGGCTGACCATATACTCTTCCTCCCCTTGTACTGTCACAATCTTCCCTTTGACCGGGTACTTCAACTTCTGATGGAGCGTTGAGGTTACGGCCCCAGCTTTATGGATCCATGGACGACCCAACAAACAAGAATAAGATGGCCAAATGTCATCACATATAACATAGAGTTGAAGGCCTGAGAACCAACCTTGATCGGGATATCAACCTCTCCATGCACCATCCTTTTAGACCCATCAAAGGCCCTGACAACAATGTTACTTGGTTTCAGCTCCAACCCTTCACAATCCAACCGGTCTAGAGCTTTTTTAGGCAATACATTCAATGAGGAACCAATATCCACCAACACATGAGCAAGAGTAGTGCCCCTGCATTCAATGGAGACATACAGGGCATCATTGTGATTCTTCCCTTTAGCAGTCAAGTCGGCGTCCGAGAAACCCAACCCATTATCAGCAGTCAAATTAGCCACACAATCTGTAAACTGATCAGCTGGTGTCTCTTGTGGCACGTGGGTAGTTTTCAAAAAGGTAATCAGAGCCTTGGCATGGGCCTCTGAGCACAACAATAGTGACAACATAGAAATCTTAGACGGGGTTTTCCCCAGCTGTTCAACTATATTGTAGTCACTCTTTTTAATGATCTTCAGGATCTCTTCCATCTCTTGCTTAGAAGCTTCAACATTAATTGTCTTTGGTGCCTCCGTCTGGGCAGACACATCAATGGTGATCCCTTTGCCCCTAGTGTCAGATGACTCGGCGACAGGGGTAAGAATAGGAACTTGATCAGGAATAGTGGCAGGTACACTGGCAGGTGTAATAACGATAGGTTTTCAGACAGTTGGTGGAGCAATATCAGGTGAGAAAAGTCTTCCAATGCGGGTGACTTTAGCAGGTCCAGTAATGTTGCCGATGTCAGTATCAGCATCCAACTCTTGCTTAACTCCATGAAAATAAACATCAGCCCCATAGTGCCAAGGGACAACTTTATCAGAGGTGTAGGGGATGGGCCCCGGAACAGTGATGATTACATGTGCGGTTCTCGGAACAGATGTAATTCTAATAGGCTTCCTCGAGGGAGCCTTGGAAGAATTGTCTAAAATGGTAATGATGGCGACTTCTTCATAATGAACTGAGGGAACAACAGTCTTCTCAAATACGATCTCTTTACTATCCATCAGGCTTTGGACACCTGATTTCAAAAGCAGACAACCATTTGGCAGGGCAGAACACACATGGCAACCTTCGTCACAACCCGGAAATAAACCAGCTAGCAAAAAGTTCTTCTTTATAGTCATCAGAGGGGTAACAATATCATTCACAGAAACCACGAACAAATCTTCTTCTATAGCATTTACTCCATGCTTGGGCATAGGAGCAATTACAACATTAGGCCTCTCGGGCGCCTCAAACTCAATCTCCTTCGCATCAATTAGGTCTTGTACCTTGTTCTTCAAAACCCAACAATAATCCGTGTTATGCCCCGGGCTATCAGAGTGAAAAGCACAGCGGGAATTAGGGTTATACCTTGGTGACGTGGTATTTGGATTCTTCGGGGCTTCCTTTAGAACCACCAAATTAGTCTTCAGCAACTGTGGCAGAATCTGGGATAAGGTCATGCTGAGATGGGTGAATTGCCTTCGGGGCCTCTCGTCCTTTTGTTGATTATTGTGCTGAGGAGCACCAGCAGAGGTTTTGAAATAACAACCGCATTGACAGCTTGGCGGTGTTCAGGTCTATTCTGTCTTCTCGAACTGTAGACAACACTGACCTCTTTCTTAAACGGCTTCTTCTCGGTGCTTAATGAAGCACCCTTCGGTATCTTCCCAGCCTTAATACCAGCCTCAATCCTCTCACCAGTCAAAATAAGATCTGTAAACCCAGATGAAGAGCTTCCAATTAAGTGGTTGAAAAATGGACCAGACAGGGTCCCTAGAAACATGTCAACAAGTTCCCGATCAGCTAAGGGTGGTTGTACCCTTCCGGCGAGGTCTCTCCACTTTTGAGCATAATCTTTGAATCCTTCACCCGTTCCCATTGACATACCCTGGAGTTGGGTACGCGTAGGAGCAAAGTCGGAGTTGTACTGATACTTCCTGTAGAATGCAGTAGCCAAATCTTCCCAACTGCAGATACTGGCTCCGTCCAACTGATAGAACCACTCAAGCTGAGTCCCCGAGAGACTGTCTTGGAAGAAGTGGATCCATAGGTTCTTATCAGCTGTGTACGGCTGGATCTTCCTCACATATGACCAGAGGTGCAGCTTCGGACAAGAAACTCCGTCATATTTAGCAAAGGCTGGTGCCTTGAATTTGTGGGGAATCACTACCCCAGATGATAGACCTAGATCACCAAAGTCCAGACCAGGCACTTCGGACTCAAATGGGGAATTTGGGTTCCGTTGAGGGATGTGCACTCTGCTGGGGGAATAAAATCTTGGTTAGAAGATATACTCCGCTGGGGAAGATGGACTCAGTGGGGAGTGTTTATTCAGCTGGACTCAGCTTGGAGAATAAAATCTCGGTTGGAAGATACACTCTACTGGGGATAAAAACTCCTGGTTGGGAGATATACTCCACTGGGGACAGAAAACCCTGGTTGGGAGATATACTCCACTGGGGATGATGGGATTATTTGGGAAATTTTGGACTCGACAGGGAGTGCTTACTTAACTGGGGAAATCAGGGTGTCTTGTATGTTGAGGAATTTGCACTTGGCCTGGGGAAATAACTCTGTTGGGGAAATAAACCCCGCTGAGGAGATGAATTTCTTTTAGACAGAGACCTCTAGGCTGCAAATTTGTTGGAAGTTGTCGAGAGATTGAAGTTCTGGCAGGGGGTTTATCCTTTGTAAAGAAATTTTTGTAGGCAATTCCGCTGGGGAAAGGTTGCATTGGGGTTGTTCCAATAGGGATAATGATGACGAGATAACTCTGTGGGGAATAAAATCTGCTGATGAGGTGGATTCCCTTTAGGAAGAGATCTCCTAGGCTTTAGCTGGAAAAAGGCTGTTAAGAGATTGAGACTCTGGCCAAGGATCGTACCGTGCAAGGATATTTTGCGGGCAACTCCATTAAGGAAAGGTTTATTGCCAACGCCCTGATGGGGATAATGATGGTGAGATAACTCTGTGGGGCTACTTCACATTCATTAAAGGGATGCTTATTGCAGTTGTGCACTGATTCCCTATTGAGGCTGTTGCTTGGCAGGACACATGTGCCAAATAGATTTAATTATGTTCATATGCATATACTCATTCAATTTTAGTCATTGGACAAATTTGCATTCAAAACAGAGACAAACAATTTTTCACTTCAAAGAGTATTTGTATTGATATTTTGCCCATGAACAGGCGTTTTTGTACATAGAGACGGAAATCCTAGTAAGAGGAAATCGTCAAAAAGAAAACAAAATTGAGAATGAAAAACAAATAGCCATGTGAAATAAGCTCATTGCCTTTCAGCTCTACTATTTCCCCAATGTCTTTGAACATCCCTTGCCGTTGATCGAAGTTGATTAGATTAATCCTGGACCATTTGAACTTGGACCTTGGTGATAGTATTGACCGTGTTGATTTCACGGGACATAGTCGTACGCTTTTAATCCTTAATTTTTTCCTGAACCGCCCTTTCGGGTTTTGGATCCACCAGGATGCCCTTTTTTGCCCAAGTCGCCCTTTCAAGTTTTCAACTTGTCGGGTGTACAATCTTTTATATGTATCCCTAATTTTTGCCCAAACCTTTTGGTTTGCCGGGATGCCCTGATTTTGCCTAGGTGTGTCAACCTAACGGGTCTCTTATGCGTAGTATTTTTTAACTATGTCCGTGTTTATAGGATGTGGGAAGTCTTCGCCAACCATGGTGGTCAGTATCATGGCACCGCCAGAGAAAACTCTTTTGACAACAAACGGCCCTTCATAGGTGGGGGTCCACTTTCCTCTGGGGTCACCTTGTGGTAAGATGATGCGTTTTATCACCAGGTCACCAACTTGATATACTCGAGGCTTGACTTTTTTTTTGAAAGTTTTGATCATCCATTTTTGATACGTCTGACCATGGCAGATAGCAGCTAATCATTTTTCATCGATCAGGTTCAGCTGATCTAATCTCGTTTGAATCCATTCGTCCTTACTTAGGCCTGCCTCAATCATAATCCTCAGCGAGGGAATTTGAACTTCCACTGGAAAAACAGCTTCCATGCCATAGACTAGAGAGAAGGGAGTTTCCCCAGTTGATGTTCTAGCTGAATTACGGTAACCATGTAGAGCAAATGGTAGCATCTCATTCCAATCTTTATAGGTTACTACCATTTTCTGCATAATCTTCTTGATATTCTTGTTGGCTGCTTCGACTGCACCATTCATTTTTGGTCTATACGGAGAAGAATTGTGATGCTTGATCTTAAATTGAGTGCACAGTTCCCTGATCATGGCATCGTTGAGGTTAGTCCCATTATCGATGATAATCCTTTCGGGGATACCATAACGACATATGATATTGTGTTTGATGAATCTGGCTACCACGTTCTTGGTGACTGAGGCAAATGAGGCGGCTTCGACACATTTGGTGAAATAGTCGATAACAACAAGAATGAAGCGGTGTCCGTTGGAAGCTGTGGGTTCGATCTCTCCGATCATGTCAATACCCCACTGTGATCGGTGGGAATAGAACTGACTGTTTTTGGAATGCTGGTTCATGTTTTGCGCTTGTTTTTGCAAAATATCGCGGTAAGCAAGAGTCGCCACCGTCTTTTATTTTATCCAACAAGGAAAGGACAAAAGCACAGAAAAATCCTTTTTCGAGATGTTTCTCGGGTTTGGGAGGTAGATTATAGAAAGGGAAGGTGTTAGCACCCTTTCTATTCGTGGTTGTCCACAGGCTCTTAGGTACTTGCTCATTGTGTTTTTCAAAATTGCTTTTCTTTGTGTTTGTGGGTTTGAAAGAGTTTTTGTTTTGAAGAGAGTGCAAGTGCGAAAAGTTTTGTTTTGTTTTTAGAATGAGCAAGTACTTAAGAAACATCTACCTACTCGAAAAAGGAATTAATCTGTACAAATGTCCTTTAGACAATGCTATCCCATTATTGAGGAGTAGGTAGCACCGTTATTGGAGTTTTCGGGTCAATTCGATTAAGGGACGTGTGGTCACTAAAGCAATGTTAGGACGCCTTAGCGGTAACCCTAATGTCTTAGATCATTTTTCTGAGACAACCGTTTCGAGGCAACTTATGATCTTTAGACAAGAGGGCGACCTCTAAAACTTCCTATACTCAATGACCACGTTCGAAGGCAACCAAGTGAGGTGTACCCTAAGAGTGCGCATGTGCGAATGTGTTATTTTGGTTAATTTTATCTTTGTACATGTCACGGGTGAGCTATGTTGGTTTTAAGTTCATACATTTGATCTTGTCATGCATTCCCCATTATCAAACATCTAACAGTGTATAGTTGCGGAATTTAAATTTGCGGAAATTAAATCTAAACTATTACAAGGTGTCGGGTATTTACATCGCCAAAGACAACCCTTAAATTTAAATTGCGGAAAGTAAAATAAAGCGATAAAATAAAAGTCCTAATTAAAAGCTATTACATACCGGAAGCAATTACAATATTATGAAAAAATATAGATCGCGTGCGGGAAAATTAAATCGGCGCATCTTTTAGGGTTTTGACCCTTTTTTTGAAAGAGAGAGATTTTTTTTTGTTATTTTTTGAATTAAATGAAAATTAAATTAGGTCAAAATTAATTAATTAATTAATAAAAATATTTTTGGGTTTTTGAATATTTAAAGAAATAAAATAAATTAATTAAAAGTTAGTAAAAACCTAATTCTACATTAATTTCAATTATTGCAAAAAAAAGGTAAAAGTTATACCTATTAAAAACTAAATTAATTAGGTTAATAATTTATTTACAAAAATAAAATGATGAAATTAATAAAAATGATATTTTTATGTTTTATGATTTTGTGAGGAAAATATTTAATTGGTTAGTTTAAAATAATAATAGTAATAATTAGCAAAATAAATAAATATAATGAAGAGGAAAAAAAGAAATAACCAAAAGAAAAAGGGTGCTGGGCCTGGATCAGGGTGTTTGAATAGCATTTTCAGAAGCCCATTTGTACAAGCCTTGTTTGACCTTCTGGATCCCACGTGACACGTTGACTGGGGAGTATGGTGAGCCTTCCATCTGGGCCATCAGATTTGGCCTGGAGGCCATCTGGCATTTGAGATCTGGAGGAGCATGATAGTCCACGCCCTAAGCTTTGCACTGGATCTCCTGGAACAAAATAATAATAAGCGTTTGGGGGGACCTGGGATTCGAACCCAGGTCCCATGAGACTTTCCACTAGAGCGCTTGCCACTGCATCACTTTGTTCTTTTTGTTATTATATTACACAACAAATATTATATATCAAACAAACAATTATGCCTGAAAAAATAAAAAAATAGCGCGAATATTCAAATCAACCAATCAGGGGAAGACACCTAGTCGTCTTCTCCACAGGTTTCTGGTTATCTTACCTGCAGATTTTTATCCGCAGCAAGATCCGTGGGTTCGTCCTAAAATGCGCTATAGGCCATGTAAACGCAAACGAAGACCATCACCATGCTTGTCTTTCCTCCCTGAATACAACCATGTCCATGGTTTGCCCTAATTTTCCCTAAAATCAAAACGCCTAAAAAACAAGAACCAAAACCCTAGCTTCGGGCATGGCTGTACATGCTACCAAAATGAAATCAAATATTGCAGAAACGTTCTAAATAGGCCGATTAACATGATTATGCAACAATTTTGGCAAAAGGATGCAAGAATAAGAGATCATGATTCCATGTTCAGGGCCACGTTCAAGAACACTTACAGTGCTATTTAGGAGGTTTCAAGGCTTGATTTTGATTCCAATAGATCCAGTGTGTTGTACCCCAAAATTTGCCCTCCCATATTCTTCAAGATTTGTCAAGATCAAGCTTCAAAATCCCTCAAGGGTTGCATAGTCCAATTGCCTCCTAACACAATCAAAATTAGGGTTTTGGTTATGGAAAAGAAATTGAGTTTTCCAAGGGTCCAATCAAGTCCCATATGCTTATATACATTGTCAAGCATCCATATGTCAAGTTTCAAGACTCACAACATCAAATTGGACAGTCAAAAACCCTAAATGCTTCACAGTCAACTGTAGGGGCAAAATGGTCATTTGACAGTCAAAAGTCAAAATTTTTTGTCAACATCTTATTTTGAAGCCACAATCATCATTTGATCAATTCTTGATCATGATTCCACAAGCATGGCTCAAAAAGTCTCAAGATGCAAAAGTTTCTATTTTTGGACAGTTGAAAAGTCAACTGCAAATTGACCAAGGCATAACTTCTTCATGGTTCATCAGAAAAATCCCATCCAATGCTCATTTTGAAGGGGATGACATTTCCTACAACTCATCTTCACACTCCAAGTCCAGGAAATGCTCTCACAAAAAGTTATCAATTTCAACATTATAGGTCATTTTCAAAAGTCAACAAAAAGGCACTTTAAGTCAAAGACCATAACTTGAGATTGGTAAATCAAAATGACATGGGACCAAAGGAATTGGTTAGAGGACTTCAAGACCTTTCCAAAATGTCCAAGAACATGTTCATAGCTTCAAAATTGAGCAAGATATGCATTGGAGAAGTTGGGAAATTTTTGGGAACTTTCAAAAGTCAACTTTGCCTAAAAAGCTTCAAATTTGCTAATGGGCCTCAAATTCTTTCTTGAACCATTACCCAAAGCCTATGCACGACCCATTGAGCTCAAAATAATTTATTTTCTTATTTTTAATTAATTAATTGAATTTATATTTATATTAATTCATTTAATTGATTTTAATTATAGGAAAATTAAAAAAGATATGTTTTTGGATCTTTTGTGAAGCAAATCATATCAGGGCAAGCTGGCCAAGTCGTTTCTCATTCAAAAAAGGAAGATCTTCCATAATTGGCAAGGGTTTCAATGAAAAAAGATTGGAAATACATAATTGAAAATCAAAGATATGAAACATTATTGCAATGGATTCATGGGCTTTATTTTGACCTAATTTGCATCACATACATATGCAAGACATTCAGAAAGACACGAAAAAGCTGCTGAGAATATAGAACCAATTTGAAAAAATTCCAAGAAAATTGTGAAACTGATTTCATAGTTGCAGGACAATTCAAGGCCTAAAATTGCTTCTAATATATTGCTAGACCTTCCAGGAGTCTATTAGCATCAAGAACCAGTCCAAACGCACAAGGAATCAAAGAACATAAGCCATACGGTTTGCCATATTTTCCAGAAATTCATATCATAATTCATGCGCATTTGATGCATATTGTTGGTTGTTTTGTATTCACAGGAACATTCTGAAGCTAATGATACAATTTAATTGCATTATAGCATCCTGTATCAAAATCTGCCATGAGAGATATCTAGGGTTTCAGAACTTCAATATTGGGGGTTTTCATATATTGTAAAATTGAACCACCAAACCTGTATGGACAAAATCATTGCAACAAGACGAAACCATTAAGCCTATCGCGCCCTTTTTATATTTCCTCCTCTTCTAATCTATATTTTCAGGACTTTCAGTTTGTGGGGGTTTAAAACCCCCGCTACTTGTTTCATGTTGCAGGTACAAAAGATGAAGAAGACAATAGCTGTCCAAGCGTGATTGGAAGATTCAAATATTTGGCGCGTTTTTTTGTATTTTATACCATTAACCTTTGTTTTTTATATAATATTTGTTTTCCATTATATGTACAAACGCGCGCAATAGCTCAATTGGCAAGGGACGTGGCTTGGTGAGTGCTGGGACCTAGGTTCGATTCCCAGGTCCCCCCATATACTTAATGATTTTTGTTTTAACATGTTCACATGCAACGCTTCTCCAACGTCTCACCATACAGCCTCACGCATAGCTTGCCAAGTGGCCTTGATGAGCAATCTGAAGGCCACAGAATGAAATCCAGGGTGTACCCCAGTCAACCAATGGGCACACAATCATGGAAAGTCAAACGAGCCTTGTGTTCTTGGGCCTGAATTACTTCCAAAAAACCTCCCTTTGGGCCTGATACCCCCCTTGGTTTGCATCCTTTTTTAATTTTATTTTCTTTTCTTTTCTAATTCTTTTTTAATTGTTTTAATTGTTTTTTTCACCATAAAATAATTTTCCATAATAAAAACAGAAAAATCAAAAATACAAAATATATTTAATTATTATTTTCACCATTAACATATTTTTTGTAAATAAATAACTAACAATTAATCTAGTTTAAAATAGGTTTTAATTCAATATTTTCTTAATAAATAAAATTCTATGGAATTAGGTTTTTGACATTTTTATCTTTTCTTAATTAATTATTTTCATTATTATTAATCATCATTATTATTTATTATTATTATTTTTGTACATAAATATGTAAATAATTAATTAGCTTAAATTAGGTTAACTTTGACATTTTCTTTAATAATTAAAATAATTTAGAATTAAGGTTTCCTTTTAAATTCTTTTCTTTACTTCCATAAATACAAAAAACATAAAAAATACTTTCTTTTCTTTAATTAAATAATAATCAGGCTTTAATTTAATTTAATTTCAAGCAAAGGGTCAAAACCCTCGGACGTTCCAATTTATTCTTTTCGCGCATTTATTTTCTTATTGATCATTATGTAACTGCTTTCCGGATGTAATAGTAATTAGGTATTTTCTTTTTACTTTCCGCATCTTTTATCAAAAACGGGTCTTTGTATTTTGGCGATGTATAGACCCGCGCCTTGTAATAGCGTAGCTTTTATATTTCCGTCTTTTAATTTTCCGCACTCCTAACTGCTAAACTTGCATGAAAGAATATATGTTAACTAAAAACAACGCGTAGCTCACAATGCCCTGATCAAAGATAAACTTAACATGAAAACAACACACAAATACACACACCACTTCTAGGGTACGCCTCACTTGTTGCCTTCGAAACGTGGTCGTCAAGTATAGGACGTTTTAGCGGTCCTTATGTCCATGATCCAGTTGTCTCGAAACAGTTGCCTCGAAACAGTTACCTCGAAACGGTTGCCTCAGATTAAAAAGGATCTAGGACATAAGGGTAGCCTCTAAGGTGTCCTACTGTTGCTTCGGTGACCACATGTCCCTATAATCGAATTGACCCGAATAACTCCAACGACGGTGCTACCTACTTCTCAATAGTGGGATAACACTGTCTAAAGGACTCTTACACAGCTTAATTCCTTAGAGTAGGTAGATTTCTCCTGGGTACTTGCTCTTTCAAAAAACAAAAACAACTTTTCACACCTACACTTTCAAAAAGTTTTCAAACAAATACTTCATACACTCTTGAGGACTGATACAAGAGTTACCTAGAAGTTTTCAATCTAAACTTTTTCAAAACCCACACATACTTGAAAAGCAAACAATTTTTTAAAACATAAGAGCAAGTACCTAAGAGCCCATGGATAACCACGGATAGAAAGGGTGCTAACACCTTCCCTTTCTATAATCTACCTCCCGAACCGAGAAACATATCGAAAAGGAATTTTGCTGTGCTTTTGTCCTTTCCTTGTCGGAGAAAATAAAAGACGGTGGCGACTCTTGCTTACCGCGACATTTCGCGAACCAGCATTTCAAAATAGTCAGTTCTATTTCCACCGATCACAGAACTGGCGACTCTGCTGGGGATACTTATAAAGTGAGGTGTACCTTAGGATTAGACCACTCTTATGTTTTCAATTGCTTGTTTTGTTTGCTTTAATATTGAGGGCTTGCCTTGGAGTTTCATAGATCCTAACCCGGATCTGGGGGATACCTTCTTAGAAAGTAGCAATAAGACTGTGAGGGAACTGTGCGGGGTATACCAACACGGTTGAAGCAGTCTGCTATGTTGATGTGGCACTTTGGTGAGTACCGGTAAACCTTGAGTCAAGTTAAGGAGAGTACGGGGCCACCGCGTGGTGTCGTGAAGCATCAACTGACCTTAGGAACCTTAATTGAACCATCTTGGCCTCTTTAGGGTAGTGAGATAACTGCCTTTGGTGCAGTCCGAAGTTGGTTGATACTCGATACTACACTCAGTTGAGGGTTGTTTTCTTGGAATATTTCGATCGCCAGTTCAGTGGCTAAATCGAAACGATGAACACAGAAAACAATCCAATGATTTTGAGATCCTTAGAACCCGGTTACTTTTGATAGGACAGGTTTTGAGCCCACCAACTTCAAGAGGGTAGTACCCCAAACCCCATGCTGGCCTAAACTCTAAGGGCTCTCTGTGTGACTTGTGTGCCTTCAAACTTGACTACTTGCATGCTTGTTATCTGACACATAAGCTCCTTGCAGGTTTTGTTTACAGTCCTTAATCTGGACTCATAACAGGGTTTACCCACGCATAGCATAACATCATACCATCATACCATCACATGCATCCTACATAAGGACTAATCCGTTTCAAGGATCTCAAGGGTTTGTGATGCAGGTCATGATGAATCAAATGTCTAGCAAGGGGCAAAGGGGATTTATTTTCCTTTAGCCAAAGAGTCAGGGGCTATGACCCACTGGATATGGTGAGCCTTGACTCTTGAAGAAGGACTCTCAACAACATGAAGTTCCTTCAATCAAGCTACCAGATCCCAACTCTAACAATTTTCTTGTTTACCCCG
The DNA here is from genome assembly GCA_948472305.1 of Vicia faba. Classification (NCBI taxonomy): domain Eukaryota; kingdom Viridiplantae; phylum Streptophyta; class Magnoliopsida; order Fabales; family Fabaceae; genus Vicia; species Vicia faba. The sequence goes on from OX451736.1 coordinate 887,426,843, forward strand.
CGAGATCCTTGAAAACATTGCATGCATATCATACATATCATTGCATTACAGGTACTCTTTTTGACAGGTCACTTACCTTGTCGCTGTTTATTTCAGCAATGGCTTCCCAACAAGATAACCAGGGTCTTCATGCTCAAGAGACTCAGTTCAGGGAAATCTTCCTAAGCCTATCCAAGGGACAGGAAGAGTTGAGGACACTCCTCATGGGGAATCTGGCCAGGAAAAGTCCCGAAGACAACAAGGACGAAAGGCTGAAACATCTGCAAGCAGAGGTAGATACAATGAGAACCCAGATGCTGGGGCAAATGGCTCTCATCCAAGGTTTAGCTCGGGAGCAAGAAGAGTTGAGGACCATGATCAGTCATCTTCATCAAGACATGAAGCAACCAGTCCAAGTCAGGGACCAGGTCATTGATCAACTTCCAAGAGGACAAGAGTCTGGCATGGCGAAGAGTAGACCTCTCCAAATTGCTACCACTTCACAGGTCCAACCACAACCCCGCCCAGAGCAATAGGTTGATCAGAGTAAGCCAAGCAGGTCCAGGAGGCAATTCACCCAGCTCAACGTGTCGCTGTTTCAAGCTTTACAACACCTGTTGAGATTGAATTTGATTACACTAAGAGCTCCTCCCCGGAATCCCAACATCTCTGCTCCTAACTATCATCCCAACAAAAGATGTGCATAACACTCTGATAGTCCTGGACATGACACTGCCGACTGCTGGGCTCTGAAGAACAAGGTCCAGGACCTGATTAATGAAGGAGCAGTGGATTTCACCCAAGTGGGTCAGGCTGAGTTCTTCTACCATCCCTACAGGATTCACCATTTGAAGTAACAAGTCCTGAGATGAGAAGACTTTTTGTCCATTAGAATTTTCAAGTTGTAATTTTCTTTTGATTGTTCAAACAATTATCATGTCAAACGCTGTTATTTCATTAATGCATCGCATATGTCTGTTTTGAAGCAATATATTCGCATTCGCTATATTCAAACTGCTTTCATTTTTTTGATGTCAACTCTCAACTAATAATTCTAAGCCTCTTGAGGGAGGATGACGAAAACGATACCACAATCTACAGTATGCTTTTGAACGGACCCCGCTGATGAGGTACAGGCATTGTTTCAATCCCTAAACACTGGAGTTATAAGGAAGATAATCCCTCGTCAACCCCTCTGAGCCAAAGAAGTAGGAGTTCTTCTTTTCGAAAATTGAAACCCTTAATCATAACCTGGGGCAGGGTAGTTCTCTCAGTTGATCCAAGTGCACAACGAATAGCACAAAAGAAGTCCTTCTGAAATAAAAAAACAGTGATGGTTCCCTATAATCGTCAAGACAGGCAGTCGTTATCTTTCAAAATAAAAGCCCATTAAGTCAAAACCTATGAAGGAGACTTACAAAACTGGGGCATCCCGCTGACTGTAATCATAAAAGGAACAGTTCAGGCAAAACAAAAACAGGGATAACGAAATCAAAAAGAAAAGAGGTCCTACAAACCCTCAACAAAAAATGACTGCCTATTCAAAATAAATTGTCAACATCTGAACCATCACCGGAATATCAAAGTAAAGACTCAAACAAGGTCTAATACACGATCAGCTGAGTTTAGGTTTGAAGAACATCACGAAGAGTGGGTGGGTACAAATAAAATTTGAGCCTTTATCCTTTGTTTCTTAAACCGTGAACCAGGCCACGTTATAACCCTTAAAAGTCCTAGCTGAAGCATGGGTTAGTTCGAAAGCATACTGTTACAAAGGTATCCTGACTCCTTAAGGCTTGCGGTAAAATAACGAGTTGACATCACAGTTTACAAAATTCACTTGTTTTTACGAAAAAATGCATTTTCAAAAACTTCAAGACAGACATAAACTTTGCATTCTTGATATAACACTGTTTGCATATAACTATTTGTTCGAACATCAGAGAAATTCGCACGACGAATATCTAAGTGAACAAAAGTACTTCCAACCAAGGGGCAGACATGATCATGGTCCATTATCTGGGGCAGTTAAGTCAAGATTCGGAGAATCTCTCAAAAGGTCAACCAACTTGGGGCAAATCTCCATCTGGATCACTTGGGGCATTGGACGATCAAACAAAGATCTTCTGGTAGTAGGGCAACACAACACTACTAATAGGGGCACCTCCCTACATCCTGAGAGCATGGACATAGACGAAAAATACTGCACATAATCAAAGACCCGCTAGGTTGACACACCTAGGCAAAAATAAGGGCTTCCCGGCGAACCAAAAGGGTTCGGGCAAAAATAAGGGATGAAATGAAAAAGTCTGTACACCCGGCAAGTCGAAAACCTGAAAAGGCGGCTTGGGAAAAAATGGGTATCCCGGTGGACTGAAAACCCGAAAGGGTGGTCCAGGCAAAAATTAGGGATCAAAGCGTACGACTATGTCCCGTCGTCCTGTCACTTGCCTACCAGAAGAAGATTTGTCAATCGGCAGGTATCAAGCACCTCACAGGCCTTCTTCTCCCGCAGAAACTGAGGCAATAAGAATTGTCTGAACGATCTAGTTGCTCTGTCCGCCAAGGTACCAAGGTAAGTTCAGCTGAAGAACATGACCAAGATACCTTCACTCCCCAAGAATAAGGACAGGTTTCAGCAGTACTCTCCCCAAGCAGAGTTGGTCTCCCGTCAGCCCTAATAAGGCACCAGCATCTCCAGCATGTCAGCAACACTCTCTCCGAGCAGAGTTATCCTCAGTCAGCCTCAAAGAAGTTGGGTATCCCCAGAAGATCTCAATATTCCCCAGCAGAGTACGCATATATCCCTTAACAAGCATCCCCGACAGTCTTAATATGAGATTATTCCCCGGCGGAGTACCAGACACCCCAGTGGAGCCAATTCCCCAATGCAGTCCAAACTTCCCCCAGGAGAGTTGAATCAATATCCCAAGTAGATTCTGGAAGCTTATCCCCAGTAGATTCTGGAAGCTTATCCCCAGTAGAGTCTGGAAGCTGGTTCCCTGCAGAGTACATATCTCTCCCCGACCATGTTCAGAGGTTATTTCCCACCAGAGCTTATAACTGGGTTATCCTCAGCTAATTACAACGGAAAGATCGTCTTCGGCGAAGTTCTTCCTATCCCCCAGCGGAGTTCATCAAATCCTCAACAAAGCTTATCAACGGTATCCCCAGCGGAGTTATCATAAAATCTCAGCAAAGCATTTCTTCCCCCAGAGTAATTCCCTGCAAAGTAATCTCTTCAACAAGTTTGTTTCCCAACGGAGTCATCTTCTCCTACAGGTTTATTCTTGCAATCATCATCCCCGGCGGAAACGAAGAACTCTCCTCCTCAAACATCAGCCCAGGATCTGACTTCCCGGCATTCGTCAAGGATTTATTTTCCTAGACAAAAATACATTCATAAACATCACATCTTCATACATTATAGCATGCACATACGCATCATGAACATACAATCTCATTTATTCTGAGAACATCACGCATGCCATACATCATGACATTGCATACAACTAACGTTTTGTCTTTTCAGGACAAAAGTCAATACAAAGATGATTACTATCAACTGTCACAATTCCAGATTTGATACCTGTAGCTAGCCAGGGTGTATCTGTTGACGACTATTTTCCAGACTCGATTCCTGTATCCTGCCAGGGCACGTCTGAAGAGTTTGAAGATCCGATTCCTGTATCTTGCCAGGGTGTATCTGTTGACGACTAATTCCAGACTCGATTCCTGTATCCTGCTAGGGCACGTCTGAAGAGTTTGAAGATCCGATTCCTGTATCTTGCCAGGGTGTATCTGTTGACGACTAATTCCAGACTCGATTCTTGTATCCTGCCAGGGCACGTCTGAAGAGTTTGAAGATCCGATTCCTGTATCCTGCCAGGGTGTATCTGTTGACGACTAATTCCAGACTCGATTCCTGTATCCTGCCAGGGCACGTCTGAAGAGTTTGAAGATCCGATTCCTGTATCTTGCCAGGGTGTATCTGTTGACGACTAATTCCAGACTCGATTCCTGTATCCTGCCAGGGCACATCTGAAGAGTTTGAAGATCCGATTCCTGTATCTTGCCAGGGTGTATCTGTTGACGACTAATTCCAGACTCGATTCCTGTATCCTGCCAGGGCACGTCTGAAGAGTTTGAAGATCCGATTCCTGTATCTTGCCAGGGTGTATCTGTTGACGACTAATTCCATACTCGATTCCTGTATCCTGCCAGGGAACGTCTGAAGAGTTTGAAGATCCGATTCCTGTATCCTGCCAGGGTGTATCTGTTGACGACTAATTCCAGACTCGATTCCTGTATCCTGCCAGGGCACGTCTGAAGAGTTTGAAGATCCGATTCCTGTATCTTGCCAGGGTGTATCTGTTGACGACTAATTCCAGACTCGATTCCTGTATCTTGCCAGGGCACGTTTGAAGAGTTTGAAGATCCGATTCCTGTATCTTGCCAGGGTGTATCTGTTGACGACTAATTCCAGACTCGATTCCTGTATCCTGCCAGGGCACGTCTGAAGAGTTTGAAGATCCGATTCCTGTATCTTTCCAGGGTGTATCTGTTGACGACTAATTCCAGACTCGATTCCTGTATCCTGCCAGGGCACGTCTGAAGAGTTTGAAGATCCGGTTCCTGTATCCTGCCAGGGTGTATCTGTTGACGACTAATTCCAGACTCGATTCCTGTATCCTGCCAGGGCACGTCTGAAGAGTTTGAAGATTCGATTCCTGTATCTTGCCAGGGTGTATCTGTTGACGACTATGTTCTGGACTCGATTCCTGTATCTTGCCAGGGCACGTCTGAAGAGTTTGAAGATCCGATTCCTGTACCCTGCCAGGGGGTATCTGTTGACGACTAATTCCAGACTCGATTCCTGTATCCTGCCAGGGCACGTCTGAAGAGTTTGAAGATCCGATTCCTGTATCTTGCCAGGGTGTATCTGTTGACGACTAATTCCAGACTCGATTCCTGTATCCTGCCAGGGCACGTCTGAAGAGTTTGAAGATCTGATTCCTGTATCCTGCCAGGATGTATCTGTTGACGACTATTTTCCGGACTCGATTCCTGTATCCAGCCAGGGCACGTCTAAAGAGTTTGAAGATCAACCCCTGTAACAGGCCAGGTAATTATTTTTCTTTCTCAGGTACGCAAGTTCTCGCTAAGGAATCTCTTACGCGATCAACACCTGGATGGCATCTATAAGCCCATCCACATACAATTAGTCTCCAAATGGCGTTTATAAGCCCATTCCCGACAAAGTTCTGTCACACTTTTAGATGGCATCTATAAGCCCATCCCCCTATCCATCATTCCTCCAAATGGAATCTGCAAGCCCATTCCCTACATCACACTGCTAACACTCAACCATGTGAGTGCAAATTTCTGGGCACTCTAGTGTTCAATCATCTTCTACCTTCGGATTACGAAAGGCACGCCAGCCAATCTACATCCTCAGGTCTAAGAAGATTGAACAGGGGCAACTGTTGTACCCCAAAATTTGCCCTCCCATATTCTTCAAGATTTTTCAAGATCAAGCTTCAAAATCCCTCAAGGGTTGCACAGTCCAATTGCCTCCTAACACAGTCAAAATTAGGGTTTTGGTTATGGCAAAGAAATTGAGTTTTCCAAGGGTCCAATCAAGTCCCATATGCTTATATACATTGTCAAGCATCCATATGTCAAGCCCATATCTTCAGAATGTAATTATATTACTGTGAACTTCTGATCAATCTTCTTTCAGAAAGATAGAACATGCAGATTGTATCAGATGCAAGTCTAAAGATCTGAGAGTCTAATCTCAAATACAGACGTGCTGATCACTACATCAAACAAGTGTCATCCAATCATCAGCAAATCCCTGAAGCAGAACGCGTGCACGTTTCTGAGAAGGCAAAGCGCTGATTGGGTGCATTGAGACACATGTCTGGTAACCGTTTTTAAGTATCTTTCTCAAATCCCCCAAAATCAGCAAGCATTTAATGAAAAGTAATCACGCTTGTTAATGGCAATCATTATTTTTTTTCTCTCTCTTAAAAACGTTTAATTTTTCAAAATAATTTTTGAAAATTCTATTTAAGCACATTAATCCTTCATGTTTATTCTTTACGCTTTCTCATAATCATTCAAATATTCTCTGCATATTTCTGAGTTTATCTCCTTCAAACCTTTTTCTCTCAAATCATTCTCAAGTTTTTTTTTTAGTGAGAACAATGGCATCCTCCAGCATTTCTGCAGGCAATCAGCAGAATGAAACCTCTGAAAAGATTCAAGCAATGCTGGAAAGCCTGTTCTCACGCATGCCCCCACAACCTTAAAATTTTTTTCAGGCATGACATTCTCTATGTTTTCTTCATTTTCTGATGTACTGTTTTGACTATGTTTTGTAATGTTCTTTTGCTCTGAACTATTTTAATATAATTTGTTTTTCTGATCTAAATTGTTTTAGCACATCACCAACACTTTTTGATTGCTGACAAAAAGGGGGAGAACAAGAATGATATTTAAAATCAATAACGGCTAACTAGACAGAAATTCTCAAACATTCTAACTCTATTACTTGAAATGTTTTTCTGTTTTGTTTTTAAGTCTACAGGCACAAGGAAGCTCCTGAAGACTAGAAGCTAGAAGCTCTGATCAAAATGTAGAAGCTCATGTTGCTCTGATCAAATATGAAGTTCTGATCGACCTAACACTCTGATCCGAAGCAAAGCTCTGACAGGAAAAGCTCTGAAGCTCTGCTCTCTGATATGTCAAAGACCTATAATCTGATGCTCAAAGATAGAAAAAGATCTGATCCTGAAGAACACGCATATCAAAGGGAAGTAACAAACTCAGGGGGAGTATCTCTTAAACTCTGATTTCTCTTTACTTCTTAACTCTGAAACATTTCCTAGATACCTTTTCACGTTATTTTTTATTTAAAATATCTAGTTTTTGTCATCATCAAAAAGGGGGAGATTGTTAGAACAATGTTTGAATCTAGTACCCTATATTTAAGTTTTGATGATAACAAAGTGAAAAGATATAGTATTTATATGTTTCATGTTTGAACTATATGCTACCTAAAATTACCATGCTCTGACTTGCAGATACGCTGATTAAAATAAGCAAGATCACTTCTTCAGCATCAGAATTTGATTTGATACACCAGCATCAGAAGTTGCTGAATCAGAACGTGAAGATCAGATGATCAACTCACGTACATGCTGAAGCTTGATGAACAGAACTGCGCGTAAACACTCTGATACAGAAACAAATAGTTCATCAGCAGCGAAGCAGAATCAGAATGAGCCAAGCCAGAACGTGCATTGAAGAAGCAACGGTACTGTGCATTGAACGCTAATTAATTCCAACGGCATCATTCTAGACAAGATCTTCTCAAAAAGGAAAGCTTGTTATTAGCATTGAATCAAGAATATTTGCATTCAACGTTCATCTTCTCAAGTGCTATATAAACAAAGCTTCGAAGATTATAATGGCTAATGCTCTCCAATTCTCTACACGCACAAAGCTGAAAAATAATCTTCATCTACCAGTTTTGCTAAACCAACAAACTCTGATACTCCATTAGTGTTTAGCAATCTAAGTTTCTAAGCTTAATTTGTGTATACATCACAGTAGTGATAAAGTTTTGTAGAAAACATTCACACACATTTGTTTTATACCTTTGTAAGAAAGTGTTGCCTTGACAAACCGGATTGTGGTTTGAATCAAGAAGGCTTTAGCAGTTGTTAAAGCAGATTTGTATTCAGTTGAATATAGTAAATTAAGACCTCGTTGGAGAGAGGCGAAATCACCTTGACGGGTGGACTGGAGTAGTTTGAGATCAAACGAACCAGGATAAAAATATCTTGTCAATTGCTTTAAGATTCCAGTTTTACAATTCAACCCCCCCTTCTTGTGTTTTTCACCCCTTCACCTCACACATAGCTTGCCAAGTGGCCTTGATGAGCAATCTGAAGGCCACAGAATGAAATCCAGGGTGTACCCCAATCAACCAATGTGCACACAATCATGGAAAGTCAAACGAGCCTTGTGTTCTTGGGCCTGAATTACTTCCAAAAAACCTCCCTTTGGGCCTGATACCCCCCTTGGTTTGCATCCTTTTTTAATTTTCTTTTCTTTTCTTTTCTAATTCTTTTTTAATTGTTTTAATTGTTTTTTTCACCATAAAATAATTTTCCATAATAAAAACAGAAAAATCAAAAATAAAAAATATATTTAATTATTATTTTCACCATTAACATATTTTTTGTAAATAAATAACTAACAATTAATCTAGTTTAAAATAGGTTTTAATTCAATATTTTCTTAATAAATAAAATTCTATGGAATTAGGTTTTTGACATTTTTATCTTTTCTTAATTAATTATTTTCATTATTATTAATCATCATTATTTATTATTATTATTATTTTTGTACATAAATATGTAAATAATTAATTAGCTTAAATTAGGTTAACTTTGACATTTTCTTTAATAATTAAAATAATTTAGAATTAGGGTTTCCTTTTAAATTCTTTTCTTTACTTCCATAAATACAAAAAACATAAAAAATACTTTCTTTTCTTTAATTAAATAATAATCAGGCTTTAATTTAATTTAATTTCAAGCAAAGGGTCAAAACCCTCGGACGTTCCAATTTATTCTTTTCGCGCATTTATTTTCTTATTGATCATTATGTAACTGCTTTCCGGATGTAATAGTAATTAGGTATTTTCTTTTTACTTTCCGCATCTTTTATCAAAAACGGGTCTTTGTATTTTGGCGATGTATAGACCCGCGCCTTGTAATAGCGTAGCTTTTATATTTCTGTCTTTTAATTTTCCGCACTCCTAACTGCTAAACTTGCATGAAAGAATGTATGTTAACTAAAAACAACGCGTAGCTCACAATGCCCTGATCAAAGATAAACTTAACATGAAAACAACACACAAATACACACACCACTTCTAGGGTACGCCTCACTTGTTGCCTTCGAAACGTGGTCGTCAAGTATAAGACGTTTTAGCGGTCCTTATGTCCATGATCCAGTTTCCTCGAAACAGTTGCCTCGAAACAGTTGCCTCGGATTAAAAAGGATCTAGGACATAAGGGTAGCCTCTAAGGTGTCCTACTGTTGCTTCGGTGACCACATGTCCCTATAATCGAATTGACCCGAATAACTCCAACGACGGTGCTACCTACTTCTCAATAGTGGGATAGCACTGTCTAAAGGACTCTTACACAGCTTAATTCCTTAGAGTAGGTAGATTTCTCCTGGGTACTTGCTCTTTTAAAAAACAAAAACAACTTTTCGCACCTACACTTTCAAAAAGTTTTCAAACAAATACTTCATACACTCTTGAGGACTGATACAAGAGTTACCTAGAAGTTTTCAAACTAAACTTTTTCAAAACCCACACACACTTGAAAAGCAAACAATTTTTGAAAACATAAGAGCAAGTACCTAAGAGCCCGTGGATAACCACGGATAGAAAGGGTGCTAACACCTTCCCTTTCTATAATCTACCTCCCGAACCTAGAAACATCTCGAAAAGGAATTTTGCTGTGCTTTTGTCCTTTCCTTGTCGGAGAAAATAAAAGACGGTGGCGACTCTTGCTTACCGCGACATTTCGCGAACCAGCATTTCAAAACAGTCAGTTCTATTTCCACCGATCACACAGTGGATGTCCAGCAAGAGAGTAGTGTGAAGTTTTTGCTTTGAATCGAGCTCTAAGTATGATTTCAGTTTCAATATTTTCAAGCTTTTTTCCAAGTTTGGTCTGGCCGTTTGTGCATCTTTTCGGTCGTGTCTTTGTGTGCTTCATGTTGTATATGTATCATAGAAACAATTAGGTTAAATCTTGGGCTTGGAATCCTTGTGTATTGATGATTCAAGATTTGATTTGATCACTGTTGTACCCCAAAATTTGCCCTCCCATATTTCTCAAGAAATTGCCAAGTCAAGCTTCAAAGTTCCCCAAGGGTTGCACAGTGTAAGGGCCTCCTGAACAGTCAAAATTAGGGTTTGTGCTCTGATCAAGAAAATGAAGTTTCCAAAGGTCCAATCAAGTCTCACATACCTATAAATATGGTCAAGCATCCTCATATCAAGTTTCAAGACTTTCGAACAAAATTGCACAGTCAAAAACCCTAATTGCACTACAATCAACTGTAGGGGCAAAATGGTCATTTGACAGTCAAAAGTTCAAATTTTTGGTCAACATCTCATTTTGAAGTCACAAACATCATTTGATCAATGCTTGATCATGATTCTCAAAGTTTGGCTCAAAAATCATCAAGATGCAAAAGTTTCCTTATTTGGACAGCTAAAAAAGTCAACTGTAAATTGACCAGGGCATAACTTTCACATGGATTATCATAAAAATTCCATCCAAAGCTCATTTTTAAGAGAAAGACATTTCCTACAACTCATCTTCATACTTCAAGTCCAAGAAATGCTCTCACAAAAAGTTATCAATTTCAACATTATAGGTCATTTTCAAAAGTCAACAAAAAGGGACTTTAAGTCAAAGGCCATAACTTGAGATTGGTAAATCAAAATGACATGGGACCAAAGGCATTGGTTAGAGGACTCAAAGAGATTTCCAAAATGTCCAAGAACATGAGCAAAGCTTAAAAATTGAGCAAGTTATGCCTTGTGGAAGTTGGGAATTTTTTGCATATTTTGAAAAGTCAACATTGATTCAAATGACCTAAAATTGCTAATGGGCCCATTTTTCTTCCACAATTCATCATCCCAAGCATGTGCACGACCACTTGGCCCAAAGGGAAGTATTTCTTCATTTTTTATTTATTTATTTGAATTTTTATTTATAATAATTCATTTAAATCAAATTAAATATATGGAAAATACTTAACCTAAAGTTTTAAATCTTTTTGTGCATGTTTTACCCTCAAGATTTCGTGCCTAGCTAGATAAGGAAAGAACCAATGCAATTGGATATGATTGAGAGCAAAACACATGGAAAAGATTGAAAAAAGATCTTAAAAATCAAATTTCCAAAAACCATGAATGCAATTGATTTGTTCTATTTTTCTTGACCTAATTGATTCAATACATAAGCCTGAACATAAACCTAATCTCAAGGACCACTAAGTTGCGCAGAAGAGCATAAACAAACTTGCATTTTTTTCAAGAAAACTCCAATTCTGAAAACTTGTTTGCAGGACGTTTCAAGCCACAAAACCCCTTCCATCGCATTCCTAGGACGTCAAGCAACGTGCCTGAATCAAGAACACGGTCCCTAAGCCCTTGAAACGCTGTACAGAAGTCCCACTTTTCTTACTTTTTTGCATAATCGTATTTCAAGATTTAGGCATTCTTATTGCATATTGTTAATGGATTCATGCTAATTAAGGTGTTCTGAAGCTAACCGTTTATCTTAATTGTGTTTTCGTGTACTATATGCAATTATGCCATTGATGCAGATTAGGGTTCATGAAGCTTGAAATTGGGCGTTTCGTGATATGGAAAAATTGAAACCTCTGAGTATCACCATTAGAACTAGCAGGCTTGGACGATCAGGAATCCATCATCGCGCTCAATTTATGAGCGTCCTAGGCCTATTCGCTATTTTCTGGAAAGTGGCCTAAAAGAACGTTTGCAAAACCGTGGCCATTGTTTTTATATTTTCAGGAACGAAGAAGAAGATAACTAGGTGGCAGGGAGCGATTGGCCTGTTTAAATTTCGCGCGCAAAGTCCACTAACACCTTGGTTTTCTTTTATATTATTTGTTTGCTATTATATGTTAACACGCGTGTGAGTTGATCCAGTGGCAAGCGTTAGTGCTGGTAACAGTTATGACCTGGGTTCGAGCCCCAGGTCTTCAATATTCCCATGTTATTTTTCAATTACAATTCACATGCAGGCTCAGTATTGTGGTTCACCATACACCTTCTCCATCAAGCCATCCACGCGTCCAAGGATATCAAATCAAAGGCTCAGATCTAAGGAACACAAGGCACCCTGGTCAGCGCACATACACATGTCCGGAAAAGTCAACGATGTCAGGCTTGTTTGGGCCTGAATTGCTTGGGCTATACCTCCATGTTGGGGACTACAACCCCCCTAGGTTTGCTATATTTTTATTTATTAATTCTATTTTCTTTTAATTGTATTTGTTTATTTAATTAATTATTTTCATAAAAAGCATAAAACACAAAAAAATCAGAAAACATAAAAAATATAATAAATATTTTATTTTGATATTTTCATAAATAAATTTGCATGTAATTAAATTTAGTTTTAAATTAAGTTTTAATTCTAAAAAATATAGAACTAGGGTTTATTTAATTTTCATCTTTTTTTCTTTTCTTTCATAAATAATTAAATAGTTAAGTATTTATTTTTTATAATTAAATTTTGTATATAAAAATTAGGGTTAATTTTAGGTTAAAAACTTCAATATTTTTCTTAATAAATTAAAAATAATTAGAATTAGGGTTAGCATCTTATTTTAATTTTAATTAACTCTCTCTTTTCATTTAAATCCTAAAATACTAAAAATACCAAAAAAAAACAAGTTCTTTCTTTCTTTTTAATTAATTAATTCCTCATTAGTTTAACTTTGCAAAAAGGGTCCAACGCCCTCGTTTCGATTTAATTTTTTATTCGCATATTTATGTTATGTCTTTATAATATTTATGTATCTCTCCCAAAGCCGTGTAAATAATTGCTTGCACTTTTAATTCTTTATTTTCTTTTACTTCTTTATTTTCTGTCAAATCGGGTCCTGGTTTAATTTTGGCGATGTGGACCTGCGCCGTTTGTAATAGCTTAGAATTTACTTTTCCCGTAATATTTTTAACTGTTAAATCAAAGCATGAAAGACTGTATGGACGAAATAAAAACAAACGCTAGAACACCAATAACATGACAAGATAAATGCAAATGAACATGACACACAAATCACACACCACCCCTAGGGTACGCCTCACTGTTGCCTTGCCTCGAAAGGGGATCGTCGAGTAGAGGATGTCTTAGTAAGTCCTCGTGATCCGGGAACCTGGCATGAGGGTAGCTTCTAAGGTGTCTTCCCATTGCTCTGGTGATCACCATGTCCCGAACCTTCGAATTGACCCGAACACCTCAAACGGTGGTGCTACCTACCTCTCAATGGTGGGATGGCACTACCTTAAAGGACATCTACACAGACGAATTCCTTAGGGTAGGTAGACGACTCTAGATACTTGCTCTAAATCTCAAAACAAATTCAAAAATACTTTTCACACCAACACACTTTTTCAAAAAGCTTTCGAAAGCAATTTTTCAAACACTCTTGAGGACCGATACAAGAGTCGAACTGAAATTTTCAAAGAAACTTTTTAAAACCCACAGTTGAAAAGCAAACAAACCATTTTTGAAAACACAAGTGAGCAAGTATCTAAGAGCCCATGGATAACCATGGATAGAAAGGGTGCTAACACCTTCCCTTTCTATAATCTACCTCCCGAACCGAGAGCAATCTCTTTAAGGAATTTTTCTGTGCTTTTGTCCTTTCCATTTGGAGAAAATAAAAGACGGTGGCGACTCTTGCTTACCGCGACATTTCGCGAACCAGCTTTAAACAGTCAGTTCCAGATCCACCGATCACAGAACTGGGGACTCTGCTGGGGACTTAAACTTAAAGTGAGGTGTACCTTAGGGTTAGTTCATAACTGTGTTTTCAATTGTTTTCTTTGCTTGCTTTATTATTGTGGGTACTGTCTTGGGAGTTCTATAGATCCTAACCCGGATCTGGGGGGATACCTTCTTAGAAAGTAGCAACAAGGCTGTGAGGGAACTGTGCGGGGTATACCGACATGGTTGAAACAGTCTGCTACGTTGATGTGGCACTTTGGTGTGTACCGGTAACCCTTGAGTTCAGTCAAGGAGAGTACGGGGCCTCCGCATGGTGTCGTGAAGCATCAACAGACCTTAGGAACCTTAATTGAACTATCTTGGCCTCTTTAGGGTAGTGAGATAACTGACTTTGGTGCAGTCCGAGGTTGGTTGATACTCGATACTACACTCAATTGAGGGTTGCTTTCCTGGAATATTTCGGTCGCCAGTTCAGTGGCTAAATCGAAACGATGAACAATGAAAGCAACCCCGTGATATTGGGACCCTTAGAACCCGGTTACTTTGATAGGACAGGTTGAACCCACCAACTTCAAGAGGGTATTACCCAGACCCCATGCTGGCCTTAAACCCTAAGGGCTTGTCTTGTGTGCCTTATGTGCCTTACATGTTTGTCTTTGTAAATATCTGTGGTGTGTTTAATCATAGCATCATGACATCATCCAGCATCATATGCATTGACTAACCATTTCAGGGGTTCGAATTTTCATCTTTGTTCTTGTTTTGTAGGACATGGAAACTGTTCGTAGAAAGACAATTCAAGTCAGTCTTGTAAGGGTCCCTCCTCAGCTTAAGGAACTTATATCCAGGATTCCCGAGAATTCTTCATTCAGTGAAAGACATGGAAGCCTCATCAGCTTGGTCAATACCAATATTGAGGAAGATATGATAAAGGTCCTATTCCAGTTCTTTGACCCTCTGCATCACTGTTTTACCTTCTTGGATTATCAGCTGGTACCTACATTGGAGGAGTTCTCCCGGCTCCTGAAGATCCCTATACTTGATCAGCTACCCTTCAACGGTACAGAAAAGGAACCTAAGCTTGAAGAGATTGCTAAAGCCTTGCACCTACAGTCATCTGACCTCAAGGGACATTGGGAGGTTAGAAGTGGTATCAAAGGGTTCTTAGCCAGGTTTCTATTTGAAAAGGCCCATGAATGTTGGAACTCCCTTGACTTGCAAGCTTTTGAAGAAGTTGTGGCCCTCCTTGTCTATGGTTTGGTGTTGTTCCCTAACCCAGATCAGCTTATTGATATCAGTGCTATCCAGATCTTTATGTCCAGGAATCCTATACCTACGTTGCTGGGGGACATCCTTCACTCATGTTACACTCGAACCATGAGAAAAAGAGGTGTCCTTATGTGTTGCACTCCTCTCCTGGGAAGGTGGTTTATTTCGCACCTTCCACAATCAGTCCTGAAGAATGAGCGGGGTTTGAGATGGTCACAACGGTTGATGACTCTTACACATGCAGATATACATTGGTGCCCTAGGTCCAGAGAAGATGTCACTATCATTGATCGTTGCGGGGAGTACCCTAATGTTCCTTTACTTGGAATCAGAGGAGGTATTACTTACAGCCCATGCCTGGCTTGGAGACAGTTTGGTTATGCTCGGAGAGATGGTCCTCATGACATGTTAATTCCTGACATAGTTTTTGACTTCGACAATGATACTCAAGGACTTCGCCAGAGATTTATCAGAGCTTGGAGGATGCCCAGTAGGATAGACAGTAAGACACTGGGGCACAGGAACTCTATCCCGTTGGAACCTTATCTCAAGTGGGTACGCGCCCGCTCCCAGAAGTTAGTGATGCCCTATCCTCACATGCTCCCAGTAATCAAAGAACCAATCTTGGAAGGAGAAGTGTCCTACACTATTCAACATCCTGATATGCCCACATCCTGGGAAGAGATGCAGAAGAGCTGGATCCAGCTTAAGGAAGAACGAAATTCTCTTGAGACTAGTCTACAGGCCAGTGAAAAGAAGGTCTTGGAGCTCACCCGCCTGTTGCATGAGGAGAGGAATCTCAACACTTACATAGCTCCAAAGAGGATGCGCAGTGTATTTTAGGATTGATTTGATTTTTGTATTATTTTTGCCCATGAGGCTTTGATGTACTAAACAGTTATTTCCTTAATGATAACGTGTGTTCTTTTTGTCTACAACAAATTTGAACTTTCGAACCCTTGAATGCATTGCATAAACACATCTCATTCATCATGTGCATAGCAGGTTTTTCCTCTTTTCAGGTTGCTTACAGTTCTTCGCTGTTTATTTCAGCATCATGAATCCCGACTCGTCATCAACTGAGACATCCATCAAGGCTCTTCAGGCGCAGAATGCGCAGTTTCAGGAATTAATCAAGGGTTTGGCTCAAGGCCAAGAAGAGCTGAAGGCTATGCTCCTGAAGAAGGAGAAGAAGAAGAAGAGAAGAACTGTTCTGTTCAACTCGGGCCGAAGGTTCGGCAATGCTCTGCAGCAGGAAGAGGCTGGTTCTTCTGTTGGCAAGAGTACTCCGCAGGTAGAAGCAAGGGTTCCTAGTCCGGTAGTCTCCGACAACGAGACTGATTTTGATGAAGAGCAGTACCCTCCGGCAGAAGACCGTTACAAGCAACTAGAGGATAGGTTGAATGCCATGGAAATACAACAGGTACCTGGGCTGGATTTCGGAGATTTGGGTTTGTCTACTGGTGTGATTATCCCTCACAAGTTCAAAGCACCATCCTTCTCTAAGTATGACGGGGCGTCTTGTCCCAAGCTACATCTCAGGTCCTATGTTCGAAAGATTCAACCGTACTCGGCGGATAAGAATTTGTGGATCCACTTCTTCCAGGAGAGTCTTTCAGGGACTCATCTCGAATGGTTCTATCAGCTGGATGGGACCAAAGTTCGTAAATGGGAGGAGTTGGCTACTACTTTCTATAAGCAGTATCAATATAATGCCGACCTTGCCCCTACACGTACCCAACTCCAGGGTATGTCGTTAGGTTCAAGTGAAGGTTTTAAGGAGTACGCTCAGAAGTGGAGAGACCTGGCTGGCAGGGTGCAACCTCCGTTGACCGATCGGGAGTTGGTAGACATGTTCTTAGGGACCCTATATGGGCCATTTTTCAACCATCTCATTGGGAATTCGTCTGCAGGGTTCACTGATTTGATTCTGACTGGAGAGAGAATTGAAGCTGGGTTAAAGTCTGGAAAAATTCCGAAGGGTGCATCGTCCAGTTCTGAGAAGAAACCCTTCAAGAAGGAGGCTAGTGCCGTGTATGGTTCCAAGAGATCAGAGAGACCTGAGCGCCGCCAATCTGTCAGTGCAGTAATGATTGCTAAGCCTGCTGCCGCCCCCCGGCCAAACAATCCTCAAAGGGCTGAAAGACCCCGGAGAGAGTTCACCCGCTTGAGTATGACCTTGTCGCAGATCTTGCCACAGTTACTATCCACCAACTTAGTGACTGTCTGAGAGGCGCCGAAGTTCCCAAATACTGCATCTCCCAAGTACAACCCGAATGCTCGTTGTGCTTACCATTCAGATCGCCCGGGGCATTCTACTGATGACTGTTGGGCATTAAGGAGTAAGGTGCAAGACCTTATCGACGCCAAGGAGATACAGTTTGAAGCGCCTGAGAGGCCAAATGTAGTTACTGCTCCTATGCCTCAGCATGGGGTAAATGCTGTTGACGAAGATGTTTATGCTGTTTCTGTGGATGATCTAGCCACTCCCCTGAAGACTGTTAAGAGGAACCTGCTGCTGGCCGGTTTATTTCCGGGTTGCAGCGAGGGTTGCCTGTTCTGTGCTGTGTCCCTATCTGGTTGTCCCTTGCTGAAGTTAGGCATCCAAAGCCTAATGGATAGCAAGGAGATTCTGTTTAAGAAGTCTGCTGTTCAGTTGGTTCCGGTGGAAGAAGTTTCTGTGGTGACTATCTTCAATAATCCAATCCCATCTCTCCCGAAGAAGCCCGTTCAAATCATGACCGTTGCACCTGTTATTATCACTGTTCCGGGGCCCCTGCCCTATGTATCTGATAAAGCTGTCCCCTGGCATTATGGGGCAGATGTGTATGTGAATGGGATTAAACAAGAGTTCAACGCTGGTGCCAGCATCTATGATATCACTGGCCCAGCCAAGGTTACCCGCAGTGGCAGGCTCTTCTCGCCTGACATTGCACCTCCTGCTGCTCGAAGACCGCTTCTCATAACTCCTACGAGTGTACCTGTTCCTGCTGCTGATCCAATTGTTTCCCCTGCTGCCGAGTCATCCAATGCTCGGGGCAAAGGAGTTGAAGTTGAGCCTGCCCAGATGGAGGCACCTATACCTGTAACTGCTGAAGCCTCCCAACAAGAAATGGAGGAGATTCTGAAGATAATAAAGAAGAGTGATTTCAATGTTGTGGAACAGCTGGGGCACACGCCCTCCAAAATCTCCATGCTCTCTTTATTACTGTGCTCCGAGGCCCATGCTAAGGCCTTAATCTCATTCCTCAAGACGGCCCATGTGCCACATGAGACATCTGCAGTCCAGTTCACTGATTGCATAGCAAATCTGACGGCAGACAATGGCTTGGGTTTCTCAGATGCTGACTTGACCGCGAAGGGAAGAGACCATAATGATGCTCTGCATGTCTCTATCGAATGCAGGGGCACTACCTTGGCACATGTGTTGGTGGATACTGGTTCATCCTTGAATGTGCTACCCAAGAAGGCGTTGGACCGTTTAGATTGTGAAGGCCCGGAATTAAAACCCAGCAATATCATCGTCAGAGCCTTTGACGGTTCAAAAAGTATGGTTCATGGAGAGGTTGACATTCCGATTCGTGTGGGCTCTCAGGTGTTTGACTCTACATTTTATATGATGGATATCCGTCCATCTTACTCTTGTCTATTGGGTCGACCTTGGATACATAAAGCTGGGGCAGTGACCTCTACCTTGCACCAGAAGCTGAAGTACCCTGTCAGAGGGAAGATCGTCACTGTGCAAGGAGAGGAGGAATATATGGTGAGCCACTTGAACTCCTTCAGATACATTGAGATGGATGGGGAGTTTATTGAAACCCCCTTCCAGCATTTCAAGGAGGTACTTCCAATTACAGCAGCAGCAGAAACAGCAGCGGAAGAAAGTGTCCCTTTGAAGATGGCCTCCCTGAAGGATGCTCGGGCTGTGGTTCAGAAAGGTGAAAGTGCTAACTGGGGCAGAATTCCAGACTTCACACAGAAGACTGATAAATTTGGGCTGGGTTTTACCGAAGAGGGTCAGAAAGCTATGCGGCAGGCGAAGATCAGAAGACCTCCTGTGTTCATTACAAATCCAGGAGTGAATGCTGTGGGGGAAGGCAACGAAGTAGATGAAGCGGAATTTAATAGCTGGATCTATCCAACGACCGAAGGCGGGTTGAACAATTGGATTGCTAAAGACCATACTCCTGTTACCTTTGTGACGCAGTAATAAATTTCTTTGTTTCATTATTTTGTAATAAACAATAATAAACTCTTTGGCCCGGTGTCTTACCCGAGGCACCGTGGTGTCATTTGTGAGGGCATATAAATTGTCATTTCATATATCATGAATGAAAATCTTGGACGTTTTATCGCATCGCAAATCTTATGCTCCTTTTCTGTCTTTCCTTTACATATTTTTCAAAACAGCTGTATTTACACACACACTCACTCATACAGGTTTCAATCCACTCTGGATCTTACTGGTAACAACTCTGCTACTGCCAGTTATGACTTCGAAAATCCGATCAACTTAGTCGAAGACGAAGGTGAAGATGATTGCGAAGTGCCTGGCGAGCTTGCAAGACTGTTACTTCAGGAGGAAAGGGCAATTCAACCCCATGAAGAGCCAGTGGAAACAATAAACTTGGGTACTGAGGTAGACAGGAAAGAGGTAAAGATTGGTGCCAACCTAGAGCTCAGCGTGAAGCAACGGTTGACTAAGATGCTGCATGATTATATGGAGATCTTTGCCTGGTCCTACGAAGACATGCCCGGGTTGGATACCGATATTGTGGTCCATCACTTACCAACCAAGGAAGATTGCCCTCCGGTAAAGCAAAAGGTCCGTCGGATGCGTCCAGAGATGTCCGAGAAGATTAAGGCCGAGGTTATGAAGCAGTTTAATGCCGGGTTCCTTGCAGTGACTTCTTACCCTCAGTGGGTTGCTAATGTGGTGCCGGTACCTAAAAAGGACGGTAAGGTCAGAATGTGTGTCGACTACAGGGATCTGAACAGGGCCAGCCCCAAGGATGACTTCCCTTTACCTCACATTGATGTCCTTGTTGATAATACAGCTCAGCACAAGGTATTCTCTTTCATGGATGGCTTTTCAGGTTACAATCAGATCAAGATGGCACCTGAAGACATGGAAAAGACTACATTTGTTACTCAGTGGGGCACCTTCTGCTACAAGGTCATGCCATTCGGGCTGAAGAACGCAAGGGCAACCTACCAACGTGCCATGGTTGCTTTATTTCATGACATGATCCATCATGAGATAGAAGTGTATGTTGACGACATGATCGCAAGGTCCTAGACTGAGGAAGAGCACCTAGATCATCTGTAGAAGTTGTTCGACCGTCTGAAACTGTACAAGCTGAGGTTGAACCCGAACAAGTGCACCTTCGGGGTAAGATCTGGGAAATTGCTAGGCTTCGTTGTAAGTAACAAGGGAATTCAAGTGGACCCTGCTAAGGTCAAGGCTATTCCAGAGATGCCAGTTCCCAGGACAGAGAAAGAGGTCAGAGGTTTTTTAGGACGCCTGAATTACATTGCTCGGTTCATCTCACACCTAACTGCTACCTGTGAACCAATCTTCAAGCTGCTGAAGAAAGATCAGGTAATACGTTGGAATGATGAATGTCAGGCTGCTTTTGACAAAATCAAAGAGTATCTCCAAGAACCACCCATCCTTATGCCACCGGTTGAAGGGAGACCTCTGATATTATACCTGACAGTGCTTGACAACTCAATGGGGTGTGTGCTGGGGCAGCATGACGAGTCCGGCCGAAAAGAGCACGCCATTTATTACCTTAGCAAAAAGTTTACCGACTGTGAGACCCGATACTCACTGCTTGAGAAAACTTGCTGCGCTTTGGTATGGGCTGCTCGCCGGCTGAGACAGTATATGCTGACTCACACTACCTTGTTGATCTCAAAGATGGATCCTATAAAATACATATTCGAAAAGCCTGCTCTGTCTGGGAGAATTGCAAGATGGCAAATGATCTTGACGGAATACGACATTCAGTACACAACCCAAAAAGCCATCAAGGGAAGTGTATTGGCAGACCACTTGGCACATCAGGCTGTAGATGATTATCAATCAATGAACTTTGAGTTTCCGGATGAAAGCATCATGATTGTGACTGATTGTGAAGTACCTGGACCGGATGAAGGACCTGAACCAGGATCCCGATGGTCTATGCACTTTGACGGAGCCTCCAATGCTTTGGGAAATGGTATCGGCGCTATAATCATATCACCTCAAGGTACTCATACTCCACTCACTGCCCGGCTATGTTTCAACTGTACCAACAACATGGCGGAGTATGAGGCGTGCATCATGGGTCTTCAAGCTGCGATCGACCTAAGGATCAAGTTTCTGAGTGTCTTCGGAGATTCCGCTCTTGTGATCAATCAGATCAAAGGAGAGTGGGATACGAAACATCCAAACCTGATTCCTTACAAAGAATGTGTGTTGACCTTGATTCCCCACTTCACAGAGATAACCTTTGAACACTTTCCAAGAGAAGAGAATCAGTTGGCGGACGCGTTAGCTACAATGTCTTCTATGTTCAAGGTCAAATGGGACAATGAGGCTCCCCGGATCATCATCTGGAAACTGGACGAACCGGCATACTGTTGTGATCTCGAGACTGAGTTGGTGACTGAGAAGCCTTGGTACCATGAGGTGAAGAGATATCTGGAAGCGCAGGAATACCCTGAAGGTGCATCTGTCAATGATAAGAAGTTCCTGAGAAGGTTCGCAGCCAAGTTCTTCCTTAGCAACGACATCTTGTACAAGCGAAACCATGATTTAACCCTACTGCGTTGTGTGGATAAGACTGAAGCAGAAAGGATCATGGAAGAGCTACATGAAGGGACCTTTGGTACACATTCCAGTGGGCACACTATGGCTAAGAAAATCCTTCGGGCAGGATACTACTGGTCCACAATGGAAGCTGACTGCTACCAACATTCCAGGACATGCCACAAGTGCCAGATTTACACAGACAAGGTGCATGTTCCTCCAGTTCCCCTGAATGTTCTGACTGCGCCTTGGCCGTTTGCAATGTGGGGTATAGACATGATCGGCGAGATTAAACCTACGGCATCCAATGGGCATCGCTTCATCCTAGTGGCGATTGATTATTTTACGAAGTGGGTTGAAGCAGCATCCTATGCTACGGTAACCAAGACTGTGGTGGCATGGTTCATTCGACATAATCTGATCTGTCGGTATGGTGTCCCAGAGAGAATTATTACAGACAACGGTACCAATCTGAATAATAAGATGATCGCTGAGCTCTGCGAACAGTTCAAAATACAGCACCACAATTCTTCTCCTTACAGACCGAAGATGAATGGGGCTGTAGAAGCAGCAAATAAGAACATCAAGAAAATCGTGCAGAAGATGACAGTGACTTATAAAGATTGGCACGAGATGTTACCGTTCGCTCTACATAGGTACCGTACCTCAGCTAGAACGTCAACCGGGGCAACTCCTTTCTCTCTAGTTTATGGTATGGAGGCAGTCTTACCAATTGAAGTGCAAATACCCTCTCTCCGGATAATGAAGGATGCAAATCTGAACGAGGATGATCGGATCCAGACACGACTTGATCAGCTCAACCTCATTGATGAAAAAAGACTTGCTGCTATCTGCCATGGTCAGACGTATCAGAAATGGATGATCAGGGCATTTAACAAAAAGGTCAGACCACAGGAATATCAAGTTGGGGATCTGGTAATCAAGCGAATCATCCTTCCTCAGAGTGATCCAAGGGGCAAATGGACCCCTACGTACGAAGGGCCATTTGTGGTTAAGCATGTGTTCTCAGGAGGAGCCATGATTCTAACCAACATGGATGGTGACGACCTTCCTCACCCCGCCAATGCAGACATAGTAAAAAGATACTACGCATGAAAAAAGACCCGCTAGGCTGACATGCCTAGGCAAAAATTAGGGCTTCCCGTCGAACCAAAAGGGTTCGGGCAAAATGAAGGGATGAAATGAAAAAATCTGTACACCCGGCAAGTCGAAAACCTGAAAAGGCGGCTTGGGCAAAAATGGGTATCCTGGTGGACTGAAAACCCGAAAGGGCGGTCCAGGCAAAAATTAGGGATAAAGCGTAATACTATGTCTCATTGGATCACTTTGCATCCAGAATCCGGTATCTACATCAAGTTCAGACGGCATCGATCAGTCAGCTTCACCTTCAACCAAGGTCATCAAGTGATGAGACGCTCGGAGTTATAAAGGCAATAGCAGAGTTGAAACCCAGTGGATCATCCATTTCACACAGCTGTTTTATTTTCTTTTGTACAAATTTGTATAAATTCTTTTGTTCGGCGGCGTTCTCTTACTAGGACGTCAGCCTCTTGTACGCAAAACGCCTATTTGCAGGCCATTCAAAAATCAATACAAAAATATTTTTCAGTTAAAAAGTGCCAATTGTTTTTCTTTTTCTGTTTTGTTTTGCGAAGAACGTCCAAGGTTCAATTTGTGATATATGCATTGACAATAATTTGCTAACTCATAAATATTTGCATACGAAACAAAGGATTTATTACAGGTAACATTAGAAACAGGGGCAATAAAGAGTTGTCTAAGCAATCTAATTGTTCTGTCCTCCAAGGTATCAAGGTAGGTTCGGCTAAAGAACATAACCGGTACATCTTAATTCCCCCAGAGAGTAAGTCAGCAAGTCAGTGCACTCTTCTCCAAGCAATACTATCAAATCTTAAGGAAGTTGAGTATCCTCCAGCAGATATCAACCTTCTCCAGCAGCATACATGTATTCATAACAAGCATCCCCGACAGTCTTGGTCTAAAGATTGTTCCCCGGCGGCATATCAAATATTCAGAGGAATCACTTCCCCCGCAGTTCAAAATTTCCCCAGGAGAATCCAATCCGGTTCCCCAGGGAGGTTGGAATTCATATCCCCAAACAGTAAGCTTATCCCCAGTAAATTCTGGAAGCTTATCCCCTCGCAAAGCACGAACGCGTCGTCCGACTTTATTTTAGAGTTATTTCCTCAACAGGATATAACTGGGTTATCCTCAGCCAAAAGCCATGGAAAGAGCGTCCCCGACGAAGTTCTCTTATCCCCAGCAAAGTCTATTAACACTTCCAACGCAACAAGAGTATCCTCAGCAAGTCGTTATCAACAATTCAGCAAAGTACGTCTCTCCCCACAGAGTATCACTCCCCAGCATGGTCGCTAGAGTATTTTTCTCCCCGCAGAATCTTCCATTTGCCAAGTTTATTCCCCAACGGAGTCATCTTCTCCTACCGGTATTCTGGAAACTATCATCCCCGGCGGAAGCAAAATCTATTCTCCAACATCAGCCCAGGAGTGACCTCCCGGCACCCATCAAGGATTTGCTTTCCTAGACGAAAAATACATTCATAAACATCTTCATACATTATAGCACGCATATACGCATCATGAACATACAATCCCACGTATTCAGAGAACACCCTGCATGTCATACCACATGACATCGCATACAACTAACGCTTGTCTTTTCAGGACAAAAGTCAGTACAAAAATGATTACTATCAATGGTCGCAACTAAAGATCCGATTCCTGTATCTTGCCAGGGTGTATCTGTTGATGACCAAATACCAGATCCGATTCCTGTATCTTGCCAGGGTGTGTCTGAAGAGTCCGAGGATCCGATACCTGAATCTTGCCAGGGTGTATCCGTTGAAGACCAGCATTACCAGATCCGATTCCTGTATCTTGCCAGGATGTATCTGTTGATGACCAAATACCAGATCCGATTCCTGTATCTTGCCAGGGTGTGTCTGAAGAGTCCGAGGATCCGATACCTGAATCTTGCCAGGGTGTATCCGTTGAAGACCAGCATTACCAGATCCGATTCCTGTATCTTGCCAGGGTGTGTCTGAAGAGTCCGAGGATCCGATACCTGAATCTTGCCAGGGTGTATCCGTTGAAGACTAGCATTACCAGATCCGATTCCTGTATCTTCCCAGGGTGTGTCTGAAGAGTCCGAGGATCCGATACCTGAATCTTGCCAGGGTGTATCCATTGAAGACTAACATTACCAGATCCGATTCCTGTATCTTGCCAGGGTGTGTCTGAAGAGTTCGAGGATCCGATACCTGAATCTTGCCAGGGTGTATCCGTTGAAGACTAGCATTACCAGATCCGATTCCTGTATCTTGCCAGGGTGTGTCTGAAGAGTCCGAGGATCCGATACCTGAATCTTGCCAGGGTGTATCCGTTGAAGACTAGCATTACCAGATCCGATTCCTGTATCTTGCCAGGGTGTGTCTGAAGAGTTCGAGGATCCGATGCCTGAATCTTGCCAGGGTGTATCCGTTGAAGACTAACATTACCAGATCCGATTCCTGTATCTTGCCAGGGTGTGTCTGAAGAGTTCGAGGATCCGATACCTGAATCTCGCCAGGGTGTATCCGTTGAAGACTAACATTACCAGATCCGATTCCTGTATCTTGCCAGGGTGTGTCTGAAGAGTTCGAGGATCCGATACCTGAATCTTGCCAGGGTGTATCCGTTGAAGACTAGCATTACCAGATCTGATTCCTGTATCTTGCCAGGGTGTGTCTGAAGAGTTCGAGGATCCGATACCTGAATCTTGCCAGGGTGTATCCGTTGAAGACTAGCATACCAGATCCGATTCCTGTATCTTGCCAGGGTGTGTCTGAAGAGTTCGAGGATCCGATACCTGAATCTTGCCAGGGTGTATCCGTTGAAGACTAACATTACCAGATCCGATTCCTGTATCTTGCCAGGGTGTGTATGAAGAGTTCGAGGATCCGATACCTGAATCTTGCCAGGGTGTATCTGTTGAAGACTAGCATTACCAGACTCGATTCCTGTATCTCGCCAGGGCACGTCTGAAGAATTCGAAGATCCGATTCCTGTATCTTGCCAGGGTGTGTCTGAAGAATTCGAGGATCCGATGCCTGAATCTTGCCAGGGTGTATCCGTTGAAGACTAGCATTACTAGACTCGATTCCTGTATCTCGCCAGGGCACGTCTGAAGAATTCGAAGATCCGATTCCTGTAACCAGTCAGGACATATCTATACCATGCATTTGAAAACCAGTTCTTGCAACGTGTCAGGTACTCATTTTTCTTTTGCAGGTATGCAGGTTCTTGCTAAGGAATCTCTTATGCATCCAGATGGAATCTAAAAGCCCATCAACCTATTCATCAATCTCTAAATGGCATCTGTAAGCCCATTCCATCATCACACTGTTATTATGTGAGCGCAAATTTCTGGGCACTCTAGTGTTCAATCATCTTCCACCCTCGGATTACGAAAGGCACGTCAGCCAATCTGTATCCTCAGGTCTAAGAAGATTGAACAGGGGCAACTGTTGTACCCCCAAATTTGCCCTCCCATATTTCTCAAGAAATTGCCAAGTCAAGCTTCAAAGTTACCCAAGGGTTGCACAGTGTAAGGGCCTCCTGAACAGTCAAAATTAGGGTTTGTGCTCTGATCAAGAAAATGAAGTTTCCAAAGGTCCAATCAAGTCTCACATACCTATAAATATGGTCAAGCATCCTCATATCAAGTTTCAAGACTTTCAGCACAAAATTGCACAGTCAAAAACCCTAATTGCACTACAATCAACTGTAGGGGCAAAATGGTCATTTGACAGTCAAAAGTTCAAATTTTTTGTCAACATCTCATTTTGAAGTCACAAACATCATTTGATCAATGCTTGATCATGATTCTCAAAGTTTGGCTCAAAAATCATCAAGATGCAAAAGTTTCCTTATTTGGACAGCTGAAAAAGTCAACTGTAAATTGACCAGGGCATAACTTTCACATGGATTATCAGAAAAATTCCATCCAAAGCTCATTTTGAAGAGAAAGACATTTCCTACAACTCATCTTCATACTTCAAGTCCAAGAAATGCTCTCACAAAAAGTTATCAATTTCAACATTATAGGTCATTTTCAAAAGTCAACAAAAAGGGACTTTAAGTCAAAGGCCATAACTTGAGATTGGTAAATCAAAATGACATGGGACCAAAGGCATTGGTTAGAGGACTCAAAGACCTTTCCAAAATGTCCAAGAACATGAGCAAAGCTTAAAAATTGAGCAAGTTATGCCTTGTGGAAGTTGGGAAATTTTTGGATATTTTGAAAAGTCAACATTGATTCAAATGACCTAAAATTGCTAATGGGCCCATTTTTCTTCCACAATTCATCATCCCAAGCATGTGCACGACCACTTGGCCCAAAGGGAAGTATTTCTTCATTTTTTATTTATTTATTTGAATTTTTATTTATAATAATTCATTTAAATCAAATTAAATATATGGAAAATACTTAACCTAAAGTTTTAAATCTTTTTGTGCATGTTTTACCCTCAAGATTTCGTGCCTAGCCAGATAAGGAAAGAACCAATGCAATTGGATATGATTGAGAGCAAAACACATGGAAAAGATTGAAAAAAGATCTTAAAAATCAAATTTCCAAAAACCATGAATGCAATTGATTTGTTCTATTTTTCTTGACCTAATTGATTCAATACATAAGCCTGAACATAAACCTAATCTCAAGGACCACTAAGCTGCGCAGAAGAGCATAAACAAACTTGCATTTTTTTCAAGAAAACTCCAATTCTGAAAACTTGTTTGCAGGACGTTTCAAGCCACAAAATCCCTTCCATCGCATTCCTAGGACGTCAAGCAACGTGCCTGAATCAAGAACACGGTCCCTAAGCCCTTGAAACGCTGTACAGAAGTCCCACTTTTCTTACTTTTTTGCATAATCGTATTTCAAGATTTAGGCATTCTTATTGCATATTGTTAATGGATTCATGCTAATTAAGGTGTTCTGAAGCTAACCGTTTATCTTAATTGTGTTTTCATGTACTATATGCAATTATGCCATTGATGCAGATTAGGGTTCATGAAGCTTGAAATTGGGCGTTTCGTGATATGGAAAAATTGAAACCTCTGAGTATCACCATTAGAACTAGCAGGCTTGGACGATCAGGAATCCATCATCGCGCTCAATTTATGAGCGTCCTAGGCCTATTCGCTATTTTCTGGAAAGTGGCCTAAAAGAACGTTTGCAAAACCGTGGCCATTGTTTTTATATTTTCAGGAACGAAGAAGAAGATAACTAGGTGGCAGGGAGCGATTGGCCTGTTTAAATTTCGCGCGCAAAGTCCACTAACACCTTGGTTTTCTTTTATATTATTTGTTTGCTATTATATGTTAACACGCGTGTGAGTTGATCCAGTGGCAAGCGTTAGTGCTGGTAACAGTTATGACCTGGGTTCGAGCCCCAGGTCTTCAATATTCCCATGTTATTTTTCAATTACAATTCATATGCAGGCTCAGTATTGTGGTTCACCATACACCTTCTCCATCAAGCCATCCATGCGTCCAAGGATATCAAATCAAAGGCTCAGATCTAAGGAACACAAGGCACCCTGGTCAGCGCACATACACATGTCCAGAAAAGTCAACGATGTCAGGCTTGTTTGGGCCTGAATTGCTTGGGCTATACCTCCATGTTGGGGACTACAACCCCCCTAGGTTTGCTATATTTTTATTTATTAATTCTATTTTCTTTTAATTGTATTTGTTTATTTAATTAATTATTTTCATAAAAAGCATAAAACACAAAAAAAATCAGAAAAGATAAAAAATATAATAAATATTTTATTTTGATATTTTCATAAATAAATTTGCATGTAATTAAATTTAGTTTTAAATTAAGTTTTAATTCTAAAAAATATAGAACTAGGGTTTATTTAATTTTCATCTTTTTTTCTTTTCTTTCATAAATAATTAAATTTTGTATATAAAAATTAGGGTTAATTTTAGGTTAAAAACTTCAATATTTTTCTTAATAAATTAAAAATAATTAGAATTAGGGTTAGCATCTTATTTTAATTTTAATTAACTCTCTCTTTTCATTTAAATCCTAAAATACTAAAAATACCAAAAAAAAACAAGTTCTTTCTTTCTTTTTAATTAATTAATTCCTCATTAGTTTAACTTTGCAAAAAGGGTCCAACGCCCTCGTTTCGATTTAATTTTTTATTCGCATATTTATGTTATGTCTTTATAATATTTATGTATCTCTCCCAAAGCCGTGTAAATAATTGCTCACACTTTTAATTCTTTATTTTCTTTTACTTCTTTATTTTCTGTCAAATCGGGTCCTGGTTTAATTTTGGCGATGTGGACCCGCGCCGTTTGTAATAGCTTAGAATTTACTATTCCCGTAATATTTTTAACTGTTAAATCAAAGCATGAAAGACTGTATGGACGAAATAAAAAAAAACGCTAGAACACCAATAACATGACAAGATAAATGCAAATGAACATGACACACAAATCACACACCACCCCTAGGGTACGCCTCACTGTTGCCTTGCCTCGAAAGGTGATCGTCGAGTAGAGGATGTCTTAGTAAGTCCTCATGATCCGAGAACCTGGCATGAGGGTAGCTTCTAAGGTGTCTTCCCATTTCTCTGGTGATCACCATGTCCCGAACCTTCGAATTGACCCGAACACCTCCAACGGTGGTGCTACCTACCTCTCAATGGTGGGATGGCACTACCTTAAAGGACATCTACACAGACGAATTCCTTAGGGTAGGTAGACGACTCTAGATACTTGCTCTAAATCTCAAAACAAATTCAAAAATACTTTTCACACCAACACACTTTTTCAAAAAGCTTTCGAAAGCAATTTTTCAAACACTCTTGAGGACCGATACAAGAGTCGAACTGAAATTTTCAAAGAAACTTTTTAAAACCCACAGTTGAAAAGCAAACAAACCATTTTTGAAAACACAAGTGAGCAAGTATCTAAGAGCCCATGGATAACCATGGATAGAAAGGGTGCTAACACCTTCCCTTTCTATAATCTACCTCCCGAACCGAGAGCAATCTCTTTAAAAATTTTTATGTGCTTTTGTCCTTTCCATTTGGAGAAAATAAAAGACGGTGGCGACTCTTGCTTACCGCGACATTTCGCGAACCAGCTTTAAACAGTCAGTTCCAGATCCACCGATCACAATCACCATTAACAAAGCTTTCAAAATTGTCCTAAATCAAATATTTTGTTCACAATATGGCATGGTACGAATTTGATTGTGTCCATCATGGAAATTGAAAGTTGTATCAATCAAAAAGATCACAAGTTATTAATATTGAGATTTTATTTTGATTTAAATTGATTAAAAATGAATTAAATCTATAAAAATCAAATAAAATAGAAAAATTAATAATTGGTCATGAAATTGAAGATAGGACACGTGTGTGGTGTGACAAGATCAAATCAAGTGGAAAAAAGTGGGCCCTTTTGTCAAAAATTGAAGTTTTGGGGATAGTTGTCTTTTGGCAATTTTGGAAAAATTACCAACTTCAACAATGAATAACTTCTTCAATTTTGAACTTATGGAGGTGTTCTTGGACTTTTTAGAAACCTTGAGATGTCCTATAACCAACCCTTTTGGTATCTTCTCATTTTGATATTCCATGCTCAAGTTATAAGCTTTGGAAAAAAAGGTGTTTTTGTTGACTTTCAAAAATGACCTATAATGTCCAAATTTGTAACTTTTTGTGAGAGAATTTCTTGATCTTGGGGTGTGAATATGGATTGTAGGTAATTTCATACTATTCAAAATAAGCTTTGGATGGGTCATTTCTCATAAAGTATGAGAAAGTTATGCTTGGTCAAAGTTGAGTTGACTTTTCCTACAAAACCCTAATTTAGCAACTTTTGAATCTTGATGAATTTTGAGCAATCCTTGATGAATCATGATCAAACCTTGATCAAATGATGAATTATACTTCAAAATGAGAATGTTGACAAAAAATCTTGAGGTTTGATTATTTGTAGGCCACAGTTGACTTTTTCCCTAGCACTGTCGATTTTTGGACTTCTTGAGCAATTGACTGACCAAACTTTCTCTACAACGCTTGAAATTTGACATGGATGAACTTGAGAACATATTAAGGAATTGGGGAGCACTTGGTGTCATTTGGATGTAAAGACCTTGATGCAACACAAAACCCTAATTCTGAATTGACTGCCTTAGGAGGTGATTTGACTGTCCAACTCTTGAGCTAACTTTAGTCACTTGGAGATTATTCTTGACATGTCTTGAGAAATATAGGAGGGAAAATTTTGGGGAACAACACCCACATTGCGAATGGCCACGGAGTGGACATGACATTCAGAGAATTCGGAGGTACATGGACCTTGTCAGCGTAGATTTGACATTTGTGGCAAGTTCTTGAATGTTGATGGCAATCTGTCTCCATCGTTGACCAATAGTAGCCAGCTCTTAAGATTTTCTTGGCCATTGTATGCCCACTTGAGTGAGTACCAAAAAGACCATCGTGCACGTCTTCCATGATTTTCTCTGCCTCCCTCTTATCCAAACATCGGAGTAGAGTTGAATCATGGTTGCGCTAGTACAATATCCCATTACTTAGGAAGAATTTGGCTGCAAATCTTCGTAAGAATTTTCTGTCATTGATAGATGCTCCCTCTGGATACTCTTGCGCTTCAACGTATCTCATTACCTCATAGTACCACGGCTTTTCCGCATCGGTGTCAAGCTCATAGCAATGTGCAAGTTCATCAAACCTTTTGATTGTAATCATAGGGGCTTCGTTGTCCCATTTGACTTTGAACATTGAGAACATGGTTGCCAGAGCGTCAACCAATTGGTTTTCTTCCCTAGGGAAATGCTCAAACGTGATCTCTTCGAAGTGAGGAATTAGGGATAGCACAAGTTCCTTTTAAGGGATAAGATTAGGGTGTTTAGTGTCCTAATCTCCTTTTACTTGGCTGATTACCAAAGAGGAATCTCCAAACACATCCAAATGCTTGATCCTTAATTCAATAGCAGCTCTTAGACCTAAGATGCATGCTTCATACTCGGCCATGTTATTTGTACAATTGAAGCATAGTCTGGCGGTAAAAGGAGTGTGGCATCCTTCATGAGAGATGATCACAACACCAATTCTGTTACCTAAGGCGTTGGAAGCCCCATCGAATACCATAGTCCACCGGGATCCTTGTTCAGGTCCGTCATACAGTCTAGGTTTTGCACAGTCGGTTACCAGCATAATATTCTCGTCAGGGAAGTCTAAGTTCATTGACTGATAATCATCCACAACTTGATGGCCAAAATGATCTGCTAGTACACTTCCTTTGATGGATTTTTGATTTGTGTATTGAATGTCGTACTCAGTCAAGATCATTTGCCATCTGGCTATTCGTCCGGAAAGGGCAGGTTTTTCGAAGATGTACTTAATCGGATCCATCTTAGAAATCAACAAAGTGGTATGAGTCAACATGTACTGCCTTAGCCGGCGAGCAGCCCACGCTAAAGCACAACAAGTTTTCTCGAGCAGTGAATATCTGGTTTCACAGTCGGTAAACTTTTTTCTTAGGTAGTAAATTGCATGCTCTTTTCGGCCAGACTCGTCATGTTGGCCCAAAACACACCCCATAGAATTCTCTAGTACTGTTAAGTACATGATCAACGGTCTTCCTTCAATCGGAGGCATGCGAATCAGAGGTTCTTGCAGGTATTCCTTGATTTTGTCAAAGGCAATCTAGCATTCGTCGTTCCATTTGACTACCTGATCTTTCTTCAAGAGTTTGAAGAGTGGCTCACAGGTAGCAGTTAAGTGTGATATGAAACGGGCAATGTAATTGAGACGACCCAAGAATCCTCTGATTTCTCTTTCAGAACGAGGGGCTGGCATTTCTTGGATGGCCTTTATCTTAGCGGGATCAACTTCAATGCCTTTATTGCTGACAACAAATCCTAGAAGCTTTCCAGAGCGTACTCCGAATGTGCACTTGTTAGGGTTTAACCTTAGTTTATATTTCTTCAGTCTCTCAAATAGTTTGTGCAGGTGACCGAGATGTTCCTCTTTGGTTTGTGATCTGGCAATCATATCATCCACATATACCTCTATCTCATGATGAATCATGTCATGAAATAAAGCCACCATAACCCTTTGATATGTTACCCCTGCATTCTTTAATCCGAACGGCATGACCTTGTAGCAGAAAGTGCCCTATTGTGTAATGAAAGTAGTTTTTTCCTTATCTTCGGGAGCCATCTTTATTTGATTATAGCCCGAGAAGCCGTCCATGAATGAGAAGATTTTATGCTGAG
The DNA here is from genome assembly GCA_948472305.1 of Vicia faba. Taxonomy (NCBI): domain Eukaryota; kingdom Viridiplantae; phylum Streptophyta; class Magnoliopsida; order Fabales; family Fabaceae; genus Vicia; species Vicia faba. The sequence continues at coordinate 887,459,846 of OX451736.1, forward strand.
TGGTATTGTCGACTAAGACGTCAATGTGTGGTAGAGGGAAATCCTCCTTGGGGCTTGCCATATTCAGATCCCTATAGTCTACGCACATGCGAACTTTCCCGTCTTTATTTGGCACCGACACTATATTAGCCACCCATTGAGGATAGGATGTTACAGCTAGAAATCCTGCATCAAACTGTTTCATTATTTTGGCTTTGATCTTTTCAGACATGTCAGGTCTCATGCGACAAACTTTTTGTTTAACAGGAGGGCAGTCTTTTTTAGTTGGCAGACGATGAACCATAATATCGGTATCCAACCCAGGCATATCTTCATACGACCAAGCAAATACTTCCATATAATCGCGCAACATCTGAGCCAAACGGCTTTTGACACTACTTTCTAAATTAGCACCGATCCTGATTTCTTCTTATCTGACTCAGTACCCAGGTTGATAACCTCAATTGACTCTTCACGTGGTTGAATAGCCTTTTCCTCTTGTAACAGAAGTCTGGATAGTTCTCCTGGTATGTCATAATCTTCCTCGCTTTCGTCTTCGGCTTGGTTGATAGGACATTCAAAGTCATAGTTGGCAATAATAGAGTTGTTGGCAATAGGATCCAGAGTGGATGTAGACCTGCAAGAGTGTGTGTGTGTGTGTGTATGTAAGATACATGGCTATCTTTTGGAAATCTATCTGAAAGAAAAGAAAGACAATGAACGCAAATATTTGAATGCAAAAGAGTCCAATGTATTGAATGATCATATGATTAGATGAACAAAATATAAAACCATTGACAAAAGAAACAAAGTGCCTCATGCTAGGCACATGGCTTAAAAGTCAATATCAAAATATTACAGACAAAGAGTTCTTGAATTGATTAAAAGCAAAAACAAGTAGATTACTCCTCAATGAAGGAGATGGGCACAAAGTCCTTCACATGCCAATTGTTAGGCTTCTCCTTGGTTGTTGGGTAGATCAATTCTTCGAAGGCACACTCATCATCGAAATCCTCTACGGAGTTTACTTCATGACTCTTGAGGTGGAGAGACGACTTTCCAGTACGAGCATCTCTAATTTCTTTTTGAGCTTTGGAGGTGAACCCTATCCCAAACTTATCTGCCTTGAACGGGATGTCGGGGAGCTGACCCCACATCTCATTGTTTCCTTCTTCTACTACCGCACAGGCATCCTTAAGAGAAACCATCTTGGGAATAACTTTATCGGATTTTGGAGTGTCGGAGGAGATTTTGGTGGTGGCCACAACTTCAAATGTCTGGCAAGGAGTCTCTATGAATTCACCCTCCATTTCTACGTACTTGAAAGAGGTGAGGTGGCTTAACATAAATTCTTCTTCACCGCAAATAGTGACAACCTTCCCTTGAACTGGGTATTTTAACTTCTGGTGGAGAGTAGAAGTGACCGCACCTGCCCCATGGATCCATGGGCGCCCAAGCAAACAAGAATATGTAGGCCGTATGTCCATTATGTAGAATGTGGAGTTGAAAATTTGTAAACCAACCTTAATTGGGAGATCCACCTCTCCATGAACCATCCTTTTCGACCCATCGAATGCCCTTACAATAATGTCACTTGGCTTCAAAACAAAACCTTCACAGCCTAGCCGATCTAAAGCGCCCTTAGGTAACACATTTAAAGATGAGCCTGTGTCCACCAAAACATGTGCCAGAGTGGTCCCCTTACATTCAACGGAAACATGTAAGGCTTTATTGTGATCCTTTCCCATGGGAGTTAAATCTGCGTCGGAGAACCCCAGACCATTGTCAGTTGTCAGACTTGCTACATAGTTCTCTAACTAATCGGCTGTGGTTTCTTAAGGCACGTGAGCCTTTTTCTATAACTTAATCAGAGCTTGTGCATGGGCGTCGGAACATAGCAATAGGGACAACATTGATATTTTAGAAGGGGTTTGTCCCAACTTCTCTACTATTTTGAAGTCGTTTTCTTGATGATTTTCAGAATCTCCTCCATTTCTTGAGTGGATGGTTCTTCCATAACAGTCTTTTTAGAAAGTGCCTCTTCCCTGGCAGGCTCACTTTCTTTCTCTTTTCCTTTAGTACTGGCACCAGCATTGCCGTTGGTTATGCGGATTGGAACTGCGGTAGTGGTCGGTGGTGAGATATCAGGGGAAAAGACTCTTCCTGTTCTTGTGACCTTACTAGAACCAGCGATATTAACAACACCTGCTTCATTATCATCAATCTAAGAATCCTGTTTTACCCCATGGTAATAAACATCGACACCATAATCCATGGAACTGCTTTATCAGAGGTGTATGGAACGGGTCTGGCAGCACTGATTATGAGAGGAGCAATGATTGGTTCGTTTGAAATCTTGATAGGACCTTTGGATGAGATCCTAAGAGGTTTGTTTGAAATTGTTATGATAGCCAAGTCTTCAGCTTTGTCGACTGAATTTTTGATGGCAGGATTCTTTTCGAATAGGATTTCGCGGCTATCCATTAGGCGTTGTATACCTTTCCTCAGTTTTTCACACCCATCAGATTGTCTCATACAACCCACACAGTCTTTTTCACAGTCGGGGAAAGTCCCAGCTTTCAACAGATTGCTCTTGATTACATTCAATGGAGTAGTTAACTCTTTGATAGAGGCAATGAAAGTTGTATCTTCAATGGCATTAACACCTTTGTCGTGTTTCGGCATCGAAGCGGTAATTACATTCGGTATTGGAGGAGGATCAAATTCAATAGTCTTATTGTCAATTAAATCCTGGATTTTGTTCTTCAGAGCCCAACACTGATCAGTCTCATGCCCTGGGCTATTTGAATGATAAGCACATTTTGCATTTGGATTATATCTCGGTGAGGAGGTGTCAGGATTGGCGGGAGGATCCTGCAATGTCACTAAATTGATCCTGAGCAGATGCTGGAGGGCTTGAGATAATGACATGCCTAACCTTGTGAACTGTCTTCTTGGAGCTTCAACCCGTTGATGATTGGTAGGTGGTCTTTGAGTAGCAGTCGGATTGGAGATTCAGACAACATTGATAGACGGATGATTATTCATTTTGGTACGGGCCTTTTCTCTATACACAACATTAACTTCTTTCTTCGCGGAAAAAGATTTCTTGACAGGATTGGGAGTAGAAGTAGATGCCACAAAGATCTTTCCACTCTTAATGCCACTTTCTACTCTTTCACCGGTTAGGATTAATTCGGTGAAACCAGAAGAAGAGCAGCCAACCAATAGATTAAAGAATGGACCAGATAATATGCTCATGAACATGTGTTCCCTATCAGTCAAGGGAGGTCGGACCCTACTTGCAAGGTCTCTCCACTTCTGCGCATACTCCTTAAATCCTTCATCCTTCCCCATGGTCATACCTTGCAATTGAACCCTCGTCGGTGCCAAGTCGGAGTTGTACTGATATTGATGGTAGAAGGCAGTAGGTAGTCCCTCCCAAGTATTGATGCGAGATTCATCTAACTGGTAAAACCATTCAAGTTGTGTTCCAGCCAGACTCTCTTGGAAAAAGTGAATCCAGAGTTTTTTATCAGCAGTGTGCGGTTGTATCTTGCGCACATAGGACTTTAAATAGAGCTTTGGGCAAGAAACCCCATCGTATTTTGTGAAGGTTGGTATTTTGAATTTGTGGGGAATGACTACCCCAGAGATTAAGCTCAAATCGTCAAAATTCAAACCGGGAATAGCATGGATTTCAAATGCTTTCAATTTGTCTTCTAGCTGCTTGTATTTGATATCTGCGGGTGGATATTGTTCATTGAAATAATCATCATCAGATTTTTGGTCATTGATACAGTCGGCCTGAGTACTCTTGACTTCACCAATTTGGTTCTCGTCCTCTTCGGATGAATCTTCCTCTATTGGAATTTGACGGATTGTCTCTTTGAACCTTTTACCCATGTTGAGCAAAGCTTTCTTCTTTGGCTTCTTTTTAGCATCCAACAAGGCCATCATATCCTGCTGCCCCTTGGCCAGGGCGAGTAAAGCTTCCTGAAATCGAGAATTCTGAGCCTGGAGTTCCGTCACAGTTTTCTCTAGATCCATCTTGCTAAAATAAACAGCGGAGAGATAAGGAAACCTATTATGCGGACACCTGTCATGTCATGATGCATGAATATGTAGTATGCAAATGATTTCAAGGATTTAAAGAATTTAAATTTGTATAGACAAAGAGTGAACAAACATTAGCTTGCATTATATAATCCTTGATTTGAATACAAACATGCCTCTTGGGCTTACAACAACATGAATAAGCATAAAGTAAACTCCTAAGATAGAAAAGTTATGCGCATCTTCTTCAGTGCAATGTAGGTGTTTAAGCTCCTTTCTTCCTGAAGTTCCCTTGTAAGCTCCAGTACCTTCTTCTCGCTTTCATAGAACTTAGATTCTAAGGTGTCTCGCTCTCCTTTTAACTGAATCCAAGCGTTTTGCAAATCTTCAAGAGAAGTAGGCATATCAGGATAGAGGATCGTATGTGGAATGTCTCCCTCGACTACTGGCTCCATGATAACAGGTAATAAGGCTTCATAAGGCATCTTGAGACTTTGAGCGCGAGCCCTTACCCATTTAAGATAAGGTTCCAAAGGAATGGAATTCTTACGCCCCAATGTCTTGCTATCAACTTTGTTAACCATACCCCAAGCTCGTATAAATCTTTGGCCGTAACCCTGGGTGTCGCTTTCATAGTCAAATGCAATTCCTTGGATGAGTACCTCATGAGGGCCATCTCTTCTAGCATATCCAAATTGTCGTAAGGCTAAACAAGGGTTATAAGTAATGCCTCCGCTAATGACAAGTAGAGGGACATTAGGGAATTCCCCACAATGGTCAATGATGGTAATGTCTTCTGAGGAGCGATAATACCAACGGATATCAACATGTGAAAGTCACATCAATCTTTTAGACCATCTCATACCTTGTTCATTCTTCACCACTGATCGAGGTAGGTGCAAAATAAACCACCTAGCCAACAGAGGAGTGCAACACATCAAAGCCCCCCTTTTCTTCAAAGTGCGAGAGTGAAGAGAATGCAATATATCTCCGAGCAACGTAGGCACCAGATTATGAGATATGAAAGCCTTAATCGCATTCACATCTATAAATTGGTCAGGATTTGGAAATAGTACCAATCCATAGATGAGAAGAGTCAGAACTTCCTCAAAGGCTTGTAGATCCAAAATATTCCAACATTCTTGAGCCTTCTCCAACAAAAACTTTGCTAGTAACCATTTAACACCACTCCTTGTTACCCAATTTGCTACTATGTCAGATGGTTGCAGATGTAGAGCTCGAGCAATTTCCTTAGGTTTGGGGTCTCTTTCGATACTGTTGAAAGGTAACTGATTAAGAATAGGGATCCCTACGAGTTGAGAAAATTCCTCCAAAGTGGGCACAAGTTGGTAATCAGGAAAAGTGAAGCAATGATGCAAAGGGTCGAAGAATTGGACAAGCACCTTTATCATCTCTTCTTCAATACTTGAGGTAACCAAACTAAGGAGTCGTCCATGTCTTTTGGTGAACGGGGAATCTTTAGGGACCCTTGATACTAAATCCTTGAGTTGTGGAGGTACCCTCACAAGACTGACTTGGATAGTGTTCCTACGAGCGGAGACCATGTCCTACAAAACAGAACAAAGATAAATCCAAAAATCCTTGAAATGGTTAGTGATGTTTATGATGTTTATGATGTTATGATGTTATGATGTACAAGTGCATATACAAAACAAACAAGTCCTCAGTTTAGGCTTGTATGGGGTTTCAGGTAAGTACCCTCTTGAAGTTTTAGTTGGCTCAACATGTCCTAGTTAAAAGTAACCGGGTTCTAAGGGATCTCAATATCACTGATCTTTCCCCCAAGTTTCGTTCGATAAGCGATTGACTCGTAACCCAACAAAACACAAGAGTCCAACCTCAATGAGTGTATCATCGAGTATCAACCAACTTCTGACTGCACCAAAGCCGGTCATCTCGCTACGTCCTAATGGCCAAGTTGGTCAAGTAAGGTTCTAAGGTCAGTTGATGCTTTATGACACCACGCGGAGGCCCCATACTCTCCTTGATTGACTCAAGGGTTACCGGTACCAACCAAAGTGCCACATCAACGTAGCTACTGCTTCAACCGTGTCGGTATACCCTGCACAGTTCCCTCACAGTTTATTGCTACTTACCTAAAAGGTGTCCCCAAATCCGGGTGTAGGATTTTTTAACAGTAACCCAAACAAGGAACCAAAATATAAAGCAAGCAAATCAAACAATATAAGCAAGTAAATATGATCTAACCCTAAGGTAACCCCACTTTAGATAAACTTCCCCAACATAGTCGTCAGTTCTGTGATACGGTGGGAGAACTGACTTGAGGGTTTTGCATTTGTGTTCGTAAAATGTTGCGGTTTAGCAAGAGTCGCCATCGACTTTTCTTTTATCCAATAAGGAAAGTTGAAAAAGCACAGGAAAGACCTTTTGATATGTTTTTCATGAGTTCGGGAGGGGGGGGGGGGTAGATTATGAAAAGGGAAGGTATTAGCACCCTTTCCATCCATGGTTTTCCATGGGCTCTTAGTTACTTGTTAGATCACTTGCTTTTGTTTGAAAGTCGTGCTTTTGTGTGGTTTTGAAAGTATTTTGAAAAGGTGCCATCGTTTAGGCAAACTTTGCAATGATTCCCGTTCGTAAGAATGTATGCAAAGTGTTGAGCTTTTGAAAATATTTCAATGTTTGGAAAGTATTTTTGAAAGTGTATGTGATTGTTTTGAAAATAGAAAGGATGCTTGTTTTGAAATTAAGCAAGTAACTAAAAGTAATCTACCTACTCAAAAGGTTTTAGATGTGTTTTTCCTCCTCCATTAGATGTTGCTACCTTACCATTGGTTTGATAAAAAGCCCCATCGTTGGATGTGAAGGGACGAGTGTTGGGTCATCGTATGACCATGATATCAATGTTGTGAAATGACTTAGCACTTTTCCGTAGGGACTAAGATCATTTTGAAAGGAAACTTTGATAGTGTCATCGAGGGACTATGATCTTTTTCGATTTATTTGTGCTAAGACATCCCACATGCATAACATGGCCATTTTAGTAAGGCAATGAGTGGAATTAACTTAAGGAGGCATATGTGCAAGTGTGTTTGATTGCATGCATTTTGTCTTTAATTTTTGGGTTGTCTACTTGTTGATTTTTATATCTTGTCATATACTCTAATTACTAGCATATATCGAAATCAATGACAGTGCAGAAATGTAAAGTCCTATGCTATTACAACATTCAAGGGGATGGGGGTACATATTTATGAGTGGGGGTTGCAAGTCAAAATTCTAGGTTACTTATTACAACCATATTGAAATAGACAAGAGTGTACAAAAAGTAAAATATTTGTCTATTCAAAAAAGAAAATAACTTTTGTTTAAGAAAATATTTTTGTCTTTTAAAAGAAAATATATCATGCAAATGTAAAATATTTTTGGTGTTTTTTGTTTTTGATTAGAAATAAAATAAAATATAATGGGAAAGATAAAAGAGAAGAAAACATAACCAACGCAAAGTAGAAGAGGTCATAAGTTCTGACGTTAACTTGCTGCACAAACAGAAACATGTTAGTAAAATATGGAAGTTCAGAAGTTCTGGACCTTCTGAAAATTTAGAAGTTTCCAGAAGTTCTAATGCAACTGTCAGAACTTTGCCTCTCTCCTGGCCAGTCAGAACATCTGCAGCTTAGTCATTTACAAAACAGAAGTTGTATGCATAATAGTTATGACAATATTTCATGAAATATCAGAAGCAAGAATCAGAGGCAACATGTATTTACTAGTTCTAATTCAGAGTCCTATTTTCTTTATGAAACTCTGAACTGGGATTTCTTTTACTCAGGCAAGCAAATGCATGAACTTCCAGAATATGTACATCCTCAGGATCAGAATATCTACATTGTGCTGAATATGCAAAAATCTGACAATGCTTAATCAATTATGTAGAGAGTCAGCAAAACTTACCTTGCAGCTTGAATGGATTCTGTAAACTGGAGGTTATTCTTGAATTCTGGTGATGTTCTGAATAGCTTCTTCACGTACCCAGCAGGATGGAAGTTTGCAACTTCTGAAGCAGGCAAAGGGGTGATATTCTGACTCCTTAGTGGTGAAAGTTAATGGGGAATGTGTTACTGTTTGATTACAAAATCTGGGATGGCTTAAATCAAGAACACTTGAGGAAAAATGGAGTTTGAATATAATGAATCAATGCTAAGATTTTGGTATTTTGTGCTTATAGTTTCCTGGGTTCTTGGCAATTTTGCAGTGGTTTAAAGCTTTCTTTCTCAGTTCTTTCGTCTCTCTCACAAATTTTCTGGTAAAAAGGGAGAGAGAGGTCTGGTCAAGAGAGAGATGGTGGGGGGGGGGGGGGGGGGGCTTTCGGTGTGCAAATGATGTTCTATTTATAGTGAAATTTTGCAGTTGGGGCGGTCAAGTGGCACCAATATCACCTGCTTGATGCTGACTTACTCTTGAAGTAAGCTTAAACAAGTGGTAGTTCATTGCATTCAAGTTGGATGGTTAACAGCGCCTTAGCTGTATTTAGCAGCGTGAATTAAGGAAAAGTATAGACAGTGCATTGGCCTAGTATACTTTTGCATAGAAATTTGCCTTCCCAAGACAGTAGGGGTACACGTGGAAAGACTCCCTTGGATAAAGATTCAAAGGCGGTTGTGAGCATTAAATGAGTTCCCATGTGATATTCTGGATCCTTGCTTGACTCTGGATTAGAAGTTCTGCTTCAGCGTGGCATCTCATCTTCTGATCCTCTTATCTTCTGACTTCATCATGTTCTAAGGGATCCTTCAGAACTTCCAGTATACTTATAACATGCTTTGTTACCTTCTTTGACTTAAACTCTGACTGGACCGTTATGAACATTGGCTCAGAAGTTCTGACTAAACTCTGTCTTGAGAACATCCAGAATTTGCTGACTATGAACAATGGCTCAGAAGTTCTGAAATTGTCATATTTCTTAAATACTTAGAAAAATTTTTGTCTTTAAAATTTGATTCTTCCAAAGTAAGATTTGACTTTTGAAACTCTTGATGAAGCAAACTTCATATTCCAACATGTCTTGATGAAATATGATTTTTGATTTGATTTTGATCCAGAAGTCAAAGTCATACTTCTTTAGCGTGCAAATGACCATTTTGCCCTTGTGAATGGTTTGCTTGGAAAAATTGGTAATTCAAGGCCTGGAGACTTGACGAAGGAACACTTGAGGATCCAGGGTGATCCCTTGAGAAATGAGAGGGCAAATTTTGGGGTGCAACAACGTGATTCTAGGAGCACCTGCTAATCTCAACCTAAGATAGACAGTATGAAGGAACTGAAAGATTCCCAGGAGTGAGGAACAAAACAAGACGAAACTCGACCCATAAAAACTAGTTAGATGGAGCTAAACTAGATGAGTACCAGGACGAAACTAGATTTCATGCACGGGTAACGAGGCAAAACTCGACCCATATTAAAAGTGATGAGAGTGCATGTTTCTCAGGGCACCCGCTGGTCTTTTACCAATGGATAAATAGTAACGAAAACTGATAGAAGAATCCAAGGAACAAAAGAGACTGATTTCAACCAGGGATGCAGTATGAACACTGCAAAGAGACTCGGTAAACGAAAACCAATAGAGGGTCCAAGGTATGAAAACAAAATGAGATGAAACTCGACTCATTATAACTAGTTAGACGAAACTAAACTAGATGAGTACCAGGACAAAACCGGATTTCATGCATAAGCGACGATATTGAAACTCAACCCAAAGTAAAGTGATGAGAGCGCATGTTTCTCAGAGCACCTGCTGGTCTCAGATCAGTGGATAAACAGTAACAAAAATTGATAGAAGAATCCAAGGAACAAAAGAGACTGATTTCAACCAGGGACGCAATACAAACACTGCAAAGGGACTCGGTAAACAAAAACCGATAGAGGGTCTAAGGTATGAAAACAAAACAAGACGAAACTCGACTTATTATAACTAGTTAGACGAAACTAAACTAGATGAGTACCAGGACGAAATTAGATTTCGTGTGCGGGTGAGGAGACGAAACTCAAAGCTTGACCCAAAGCAAGGTGATTAGGGCGTACAACTAAAGATCTGTTGAAAGTGAATATCAAGATGAAACTTGTATTCAAAAGGTACATCAATAAAACCTCGGAATGAACCGGTGAGGGTAGTGAAGACTAAACCCGAGAAGACTGTGCCAGGGAAAAACTGAACTAAAATCAAGAGTAGACACTCAACCAATCAAATGATTAACACCAAAGGATATTTGAAAGGGGTGAACTTGAGATATTGAGGATGAAGACCATGTTGGGGACATAATCTAAAGTATTGGAAAGTTCGTAGGGGAAAATAGAAACAGTAATGGCTTATGTTCCGATGCATGTTTGAATCTTTTTTATAGCGTAATGCTTCATATAATGGAAATGCTACGCATTTTGGTAGAGGCAATATGATGATGCATGTTTAAAATACTTCACTGGGGAATGGCTAATCGAGAAGCCAATAACCAAGAAGTCAGAATTTCTCTAACTTGCAAAAATAAATTGCAGAATCTAAAGGAGAAGAGAAGATATAAGGAACCGCCAGAGAGGAACCCTTGGAGAGCTGAATCTTTGTGGGGAGTAACAACTGAGTAACCAGTAGAAACAGGCTACAAACACTGAGAGGAGTTGCAAAAATAAATTGCGAACTCTGCTTGAGAAGATTGGGTCAAAACTGATCAACCGCAAGAAGGAATGCCAAATGAAGACAGGGAGTTGTGGGAGAAGATCAGGGCAAAACTGTAAATCTCTGGAAAGGAAAATGTGCAACCACGTTGAGAGTGACACCAAAATAATGGATCAAATGTGGGAAGAGACACCTTTTCTAGGGAAAAAAAACTTTGTTGAGGAAATAGAACTTCACTGAGGAAACAAAACTCTATTGAAGAGTGCTTTTCTGGGGATTCCTGAACCCTTGGTATGAAACCATAAAGATAGATCACGAAGACAGTCGAACAACATCAACTTCAATGGGGAATTGGAAGTTTCATCCAATCATCAACACTACCGAGGATGGTAAGGGGTTACTTTGGCATTAACACTCTTTCATGGCAGGGATGGCCTCTATTCAACAGAGTAGTAGAATCTTCCTCTCCTAACAAAATTAAGCTCTTCACTGATGTTCATTGTGTACGCTCTTTTTGATGTCAAACAATTGTTTTGTATGCAGAAGGGTGTTTATTATGGGAATGACAACCCTGATGCGACAATTATGTAAACCTTGAAATTGAAAGCCTTGAATGAAAAGATGTCGCATCTCTGTTGTGAATGAATCACTAGCTAGAGTGTAAAATTTTAAAACTTCTTCTTTTTTTATTTAAAAACGAACATGATGCAGGCGATAAGATACCAACATGGATATGCAACACATATTTGGGAATTTAGGAAACGCTATCCTGTTGTAGTATGCTTTCGAGTTAAACCCGTGTTTCAGTTAGGACTTTTAAAGGTTGTAACATGGCCTGGTTCATGGTTTTTGGAAAAAAAGTTGTTAAGGCTCAAGTTATTTGGTGCCCACCCCCTTCGTGATGTTCTCCAGTCCTAAATTCAGTTAACTTGACACAGACATTCATCTCTCACGAGGAGATTACAATGGCTGAGGAAACTCAACAATTTCTTAGACGCGACAGTCACTTAACTTTAGGTTTTTGGTGTTCGATCACACGACTTTTCTTTTGATGAAGATTTTTATTAGATAATCTTTTTATGCCTTTCTGGCTTTTCAAATTATTTTTCGCTTTCCCTAACTTTTGCTTGGACAAATTCTTTTTGAATTTCAATTTGGAAGTCCAGCGGGATGCCCTAACTTTTGCCTAAGCGACTTGTTTTCAAGTTTCGACTTAGCGGGGCTTTTTGTTTCTTTCTTATTCTTATTCTCCTTTTCGAACATATCGTGTGACCCTAAGTCTTTGAACTTTTCGGAGGAAAGTGACTGCCTCATTCCTTGGTCGGCGAGGAATAACCTTTGTTGTATCGATTCGATCTCGACCTTAGGATCCTTTTTTTTGTTTTTTCTTTAAATAAATAACCATTGTGGTTTTGATCTTTTCCCGTCCTCATAGCGCGAGGGATAAAATATGGTGATCCTTAGATGGGAAACTCCTTCTGAGATTTTGAAGGTTCAATCAAATTAACTGAATATCTACCCTACCCCAGGTTAAAAAATAAGGGTTTTTCAAACATAAAAGAAACTCCCACTTCGAAGTCTCAGAGGGGTTAACGAGGGTCTATCTCCCTTATATCTCATGTGTTTGGGGATTGAAACAAGTCTTGTACATCGTCAACAAGGTTGTACTCAAAAGCATACCATCAGAGATATCGACTTTAACTATCGTCATCCTTCCTCCAATATTTTGACTAGTAAAAAGAGTTGTCACAATTGGTATCAAAATTCCAGAAAATCATTTAAAGAGTGATAATGAATGGTTTAAGTAAAAACAAAAGAAATACTTCAAGGCAAACATATCCATCGCATCAGGGTTGACACTAAAAAACAAACAAGTTCCTATATGCAGACTGTTGTACCCCAAAATTTGACCTCTCATTTTTCAAAGGATCCTCATAGACTCTCAAGCTTGATTCTATCAAGTCTGGGACTACAATTTCCCAAGAAAGACATTCACAAGGACAAAATTGGCAAAACTAGGGTTGTGACTGAGAATGATCGAACTTTGATTTTTGACCTAATACATGGCTTATTGGTTGGAAGCATGATCTCAAGGATTCGAGCGCGTCATTTTGACCTAATTGCACATTTCAATTCATCTCCTGAGATCAGTGGATTGATAGACAAAATTCAGTCAACTGGTGAGAAAAGTAAACTGTACACTAAAAAAAGTCAAACTTTGACTTTTTGACCAACGTTGAATCCCAAAAATCATATTTCATCAAGACATCCAAAATATGAAATTTGATCATCAAAAATCAAGAAAGTCAAAAAATCTAACTTTTGCAAGATTTGGAAATTTTTCTAGGTTAAGTTCATTGCTTCATGACATCTTGTTCACTACAATTAAAAATAATTCAAGTTATCACAAAGTGGCATTTCTGCAAGTTTACAAATCTTAAACTTTGTATTGCTTGGACTTTTCCCTTTGACTCAAAACCTTGCCACAATGCTTTATCTTTGATACAATGTGCATAAATTGCTCCACAAACCAAACTTGTTTTATGCTGCAAATAATGCTGTCCAAATTATGGCTGAACAAAAAATGACATACTACTTATATGCATTGCCACAACACTCCAAAAACCTGTTCATTTGCTGTCCTATAAATCCTTGTGCTATGCTGCACCACAAACCTGTCACAAAACCTGTATATGCTGCCCTATACAGTCCAAAAAAACCAATTCAAAACTGCTATATGCAGTCTGCTCCAACCTGCATCATAATAGCCATAAAATTGCACCAAAATGGAAAAAGAAAATTGTGTGGAAAAAGAATCAAAGTAGTAGGCAAAAATAGTTCAAAACAACTTATTTTGTTTCCCTCCTAAACCTCAGTCAAGGGGCTACAAAAGGGACTAATTCATAATACATGAGGAGGATCTTTTGAGGGAGAAAGGAGAGAAAAGAAAAACAGAATTTTTGTAAAACCAACTCATTCATAAAATCCAGTTCATCCATAAAAGCTTTGTTCATCTTCAACTCTGTTTTGACTCATAAAAATAGAAAAGATCCACAACCCACTATGATACAACCTTGCTAACCCTCCCATAAATCCTGATACCACTTCATATCACATAGATACTGCTCAAGCTCAAGAACAGTTTCTGTAGTGCTCTTATACTCAACTTCTAAACAAAAGACAGTACTATATAAACTTGACTGTTGGGAGTTGATTCAGCAACCTTCAACATAAAGGAAAGTCTAGGAGCTTCATGGAGTTTCTTTAAAGTCCATACAACATCTTGAAGGGTTTGAGACTCAAAACTGAAAGTGCAGTTGCAAGGTAAGTCATCTTAACCTTGCATTTTCCATACATCATTGTTGGTTTATTTCTGAAGATAAGATGAAGTAATCATTAATCTTGAAGTTAATCATTTCCTTCCTGTTAATTTTATCATTTATATGTTGAAAACTGACTGACACATGCAAAAGAATGGTGCTAGAGGCAACAAACTGTAACATGGGTCGATACATACCCACATGGGTCGACTCATTCTAAGTGAAAAAACAGGGTATGAGTCGACACATGACCTTATGCATCGACTCATACTGCTATCCAAGTCCCAAAATAGAAAGATGGAATGTGCATGAGTCGACACAAAACGCGTATGTGTCGACACAAGCAGGAAATGAGTCGATACATCCCATTATGCGTCGACTCATATTGAGTTGATTTGGTTTGGCAGGGGCAAGGAAAGTTATGTGTCGTTGAATAACAGCATGTGTTGACACATAATAGTTTGAAATGTTGTTTCTCTCTCTTTTTACACTGTTTCTGTATTATATACATATATACTCCATTACTGTCCACTCATTCGAAATGGTTGTAATAATTAAACACTTGTTTCATCCCCATTTGCAAATTATATCCCCATCCCCCTAATGGTGTAATAGCATTGGATTTTAATTTCCCTAAGTTTACCACTTTCCATATAATTGCTAGTAAGATACGGTGTGTATGGCAAGATAAAAACAACCGCTAGATAACCCTAATCAAAGACAAATTAACTTGAATCGAACACACTTTTCACACGCGCACCTCTAGGGTAACCTCGCTTGTTGCCTCGGAAACACAATCATGTCCCTCGAATATGTGACGCCTTAGCAAAGACCCTTCGATAAAAAAGAGCATAGTCCCTCGATGTCCCTCGAATTTGCCTTCGATAAAATGATCTAGTCCCTTATGAAAAATTGCTAAAGCGTCTCATAAGTTGCCTTCTATGACCGTACGATTGACCCGCGTCTGTCCCTTCACATCTGACGATGGGGCTTCTTACCAAATCAATGGTAAGATAGCAACATCTAAAGGAGGAGAAAAAGAACATCTAAGACCTTATGAGTAGGTAGATTCGCTCCTAGTTGCTCGCTTGCTCACAAAAAAAACATTTTATACACCAACACTTTCATTCGAAATATTTTCAAAAGATAAAACTCTTTGTACGCGTTCTTATAGAAATGAGAGCCATTACAAAGAAGACACCTTTTCAAAATCACTTTCAAAAACACATTCCACAAACACCTCTTTAAATTATTTTCGAAACAACACTTTGTACGCGTTCTTATAGAAACGAGAACCATTACAAAGACATTTTCAAAATACTTTCAAAACCCACACCACAAGCATATTCAAACAAAAGCAAGTGATCTAGTAAGCATCTAAGAGCCAGTAGATAACTACGGATGAAAAGGGTGCTAATACCTTCCCTTTTCATAATCTACCCCTCGAACTCAAGAAAAAATCTCTAAAGGTCTTTCCTGTTCTTTTCAGTCTTTCCTTATTGGATAAAAGAAAAGTCGGTGGCGACTCTTGCTATCCGCATAATTCGATCAAACACAAAACAACCAAGTCAGTTCTCCCACCGTGTTACAGAACTGGCGACTCTGCTAGGGAAAAACTTAAAAGTGGGGTTACCTTAGGGCTAGATCACCTTTACTTACTATCTTTGTTTGACTTGTATGCTTTACATTTTGGTTCTTTGTCTGGGCTTAAATCCTCTACCCGGATTTTGGATACCTTATAGGTAAGTAGCAATACATTGTGGAAACTGTGCGGGGTATACTGACATGGTCTATGAAATAGCTACGTTAGTGTGACATATTTGTGGGTACCGGTAGCCCTTGAGTAATCAAGGAGAATACGGGGCCGCTGAGTGATGTCATGAAGCACTAACTGACTTTTAGAACCTTTACTTGACCAACTTGGCCATTAGGACGTAGTGAGATGACCGGCTTTGGTGCAGTCCGAAGTTGGTATATACTCGATACTACACTCATTAGGGTTTGATTTTTTGGGATATTTCGGTCGCCGTGAAAGAGGCTTGCGCTGAAACGATGCCCGAGAAGACAAATTAGTGATATTGAGATCCCTTAGAACCCGGTTACTATTAACTAGGACAGGTTGAGCCAACTAAATTTCAAGAGGGTACTTACCTATGAGACTCCATGTAAGCCTAAGCCTAAGGATTTGTTTGATTTAACTTGTGCATATGCTTGTACATAACATCATGACATCATACCATAGCATTTTAGACTAACCATTTCAAGGATTTTGAGATTCATCTTTGTTCTGTTTTGTAGGATATGACTCTCACTCGTAGGAACACAATCCAAGTCAACCTTGTACGAGTACCTTTTCAGCTCATGGATTTAGCGTCAAGGGTCCCTGAGAATTCTTCATTCACCAAAAGACATGGAAGACTTCTCAACTTAGTTACCTCGAGCTTTGATGAAGACATGGTGAAGGTGTTTTTCCAGTTCTTTGACCTGTTGCACCATTGCTTTACCTTCCCCGATTACCAGCTTGTACCAACTATGGAAGAGTTCTCTCAGCTTTTGGGAATTCTTATCCTCGATCAACTACCTTTCAAAGCTGCCGAAAGAGACCCAAGCCCTGAAGAGGTTGCCCGAGCTTTACACTTGTAATAATCCGACGTCACGACTAATTGGGAAACAAGAAGTGGTGTCAATGGGTTCTTAGCCAAGTTCTTACTGGAAAAAGCTCAAGACTGTTGGAACAACCTGGATTTACAAGCTTTCGAAGAAATTTTGGCTCTCCTCATCTATGGGTTGGTACTATTTCCAAATCCTGACCAACTTATAGATGTGAATGTTGTCAAAATCTTTTTATCTCATAATCCAGTTCCTACTTTGTTGGGAGATATCTTGCATTCTCTCCATACTCGCACCATGAGGAGAAGAGGAACCCTCATGTGTTGTACCCCTTTGTTGGCTAAATGGTTTGTTTCGCATCTTCCCCGATCCGTTATGAAGAATGAGCAAGGTTTGAGGTGGTCCAACAGGCTGATGTCACTCAGGCATTCATATATCTACTGGTGTTCTCGATCCTTGGAGGACATTACTATCATCGATCATTGTGGGGAATTCCATAACGTTCCTTTGCTTGGCATAAGGTGAGGCATCACTTATAACCCTTGCTTAGCTCTGCGACAGTTTGGGTACGCACGAAGAGATGGTCTACATGACGCGCTCATCTAAGGTGTAGTGTTTGACTATGAAAGTGACAATCAAGACTACCGTCAGAGGTTCATACGGCCCTGGAGGATGGTAAGCAAGGTGGACAGTATGACATTGGGGCACAAGAATTTAATTCCCCTTGAGCCTTACCTTAGGTGGGTACGGGATCGCGCTCAGAGTCTCGCAATGCCTTACCTATCCATTCTCCCAGTTATCATAGAGCCTGTTGTTGAAGGAGATGTCCCATACACTATCCTTTATCCTAACATGCCCACCTCTCTTAAAGACTTACAAATGGATTGGATACAGCTTAAGTAAGAGAGATACACTTTCGAAGCCCAATTCTATGCCAGCGAGAAGAAAGTTCTGGAACTCACCAAGCAGCTTCATGAAGAGCGGAGTCTGAATGCCTACATCGCACCAAAGATGATGCGTTCAACTTTTTTGTCTTAGGAGTTTTGTATTTTATTTCTTTCATTGTAAGCCCAAATAGGAATGATGTACTCAAACTTGGATTTATTAATATAACGTGTGTTCCTTTTTTGTCTAAAGAAAATTTAAATCTCTAATTTCCTTGAAATCATTTGCATATACATCTTCCTTCATCATAACATAAACAGGTTTCTTACAACAGGTCTCCTTATCTTTCTACTATTTATTTTAGTGAGATGGATATTGAACAGACAGTAAAAGATCTCCAGGCGCAGAATGCCCAGTTTCAACAAATGTTCTTTACTCTGGCAAAAGGACAAGATGAGTTGAAAACTCTGTTGATCAAAGAAAAGAAGAAGAAAGCAAAGAAATCAACCGGTATTTTGAATCTGGGAAGAAGGTTCAAAGGACCAGCCAGACGGACTCTAGACTTCGCAACATCATCGAGTGAAAGGGATAATCAAGAAGGGAAAAACAAGGAAGTGACTGACCCTCCAGAATCTGAAGAGGAAGAAGAGGTTGACTACTCTGAAGAGCAGTATCCTCCAACTGACGACAAATACAAACAGTTGGAAGATCGCCTCAATGCTATGGAGATCCAGAAGGTACCCAGGTTGGATTTTGAGAAGCTAGGACTTATCTCAGGGGTTGTCATACTGCAGAAATTCAGGGTCCCCATTTTTGCTAAATATGACGGTGTCTCTTGCCCAAAGCTGCATTTGAGATCATACGTCGGGAAAATTTAACCCCATACTGCAGATAGGAATCTATGGGTGCATTTCTTCCAAGAAAGCTTGTCAGGAACGCAGTTGGATTGGTTCTATCAGTTGGAAGGGACCAACATCCATAATTGGGAAGATTTGGCAAACGCTTTTTACAAGAAATACCAGTATAATGCTGACTTAGCTCTAACACGGACACAATTGCAAGGCATGTCTATGGGTACAGGTGAAGGTTTCAAGACCTATGCTAAAAAATGGCGAGATCTCGCGGGAAGGGTCCAACCCCCTCTATCTGACAGAGAATTGGTGGATATGTTCTTAGGCATTCTATTTGGTCCTTTCTTTAAACACCTGATCGGAAGCTCCTCGGTTGGGTTTACCGAATTAATCATGACCGATGAACGGGTAGAAGCGGGTATAAAAAGTGGAAAAATTCAAAGAGATGCATCCTCGAGCATGATAAAGAAGCCCTTTACCGGAAATAAGGAGGTCAGTGTTGCATATGACCATAGGAATCAGGACAGAACTGAATGCCGTCCAGCGGTAGGGGCTGTCATGATCTCTAAGCCTGCACCTACTCAACAAAGGAACAATCAGTCTAGAACGGAAAGGCCGGTAAGACCGTTTACCCGGATAAATATGACGTTGTCTCAAGTCTTGCCGCATTTGTTGAAATCTAATTTGGTAACCTTGCGGGAAGCTCCGAAGAATCCCAACACTTCCTCTCTCCATTATAACCCAAATGTTCGTTGTGCTTACCATTCAGAAAGTCCAGGTCATAATACAAACGACTGCTGGGCTTTGAAAAATAAGGTGCAAGACCTTATCGAGGCAGAGGAAATTGAATTTGACGCTCCTGAGATCCCAAATGTTATCACCACTCCTATGCCCAAGAACGACCGTGGTGTTAACGCTGTTGAAGATGATGTGTTTGTTACTGTTGTCGATGAACTTGTTACTCCTCTCCTAACCGTCAAAAGGAACCTGTTGAAGGTTGGTTTATTTCTGGGCTGTGGCGAAGGCTGTCACCTCTGTTTATCCCTACCGATTGGTTGTCATTTATTGAAGGCAGGTGTCTGGCACCTAATTGATGACAAAGAGATTTTGTTTGAAAAGACTCCTGTTCCAACCATTGCTTACAAGGATGTTTCAATAATAACCATTTCCGCCAATCCTCCCAGAGTCTCCACCAAAAGACCCGTTAGGATTACATCTGTTCCGAAGGTGACTCCACTGATAATTACTATGCCAGGGCCAATCCCGTACTCCTCAAACAAAATTGTTCCCTGGAACTATGGGGGTGACGTTTAATACCACGGCGTCAAGCAAGAATGGCTGGCTGTTGAAGAACCAGTTTTTGAGAAGGCTGACCCCGACATTGGCAACATTGTGGGAACCAGCAAAATAACCAAAAGTGGAAGAGTGTTCTCCTCTAAGATTTCTCCTCCAAAAGCTGTTACCGGTCCTGTGATCATTCCTGCTTTTGTTCCTGATGGTATTACTACTACAGTTCCTGTGGTTACCCCTGCTGACACCCCTATCACCGAGTCTACTGAGACTCGGGGCAAAGGCATTTTGGTTGAGCCTGTCCGGATGAAGGCGCAATCAGTATCTATCCCAGAGGCTTCCAAGAAGGAGATGGAAGAAGTTTTGAAAATTATAAAGAGAAGCGACTACAATGTAGTCGAACAACTAGGGAAGACCCCTTCAAAGATTTCTATGCTAGCTTTACTATTATGCTTTGAAGCTCATGCGAAGGCCTTGGTGAAATTTCTTAAAACTGCCCATGTGCCACAGGAAACCTCTGCTGACCAATTTGAAGATTGCGTGGCCAGTATGACAGCTGATAACGGTTTGGGCTTTTCTGATGCTGATCTGACACCTAGAGGGAGGAAACACAATGAGGCGTTGCATGTCTCTATCGAATGTAGGGGCACTACTTTAGCCCATGTCCTGGTAGATACTGGTTCATCGTTGAATGTTCTGCCTAAGAAGGCTCTGGATAGACTAGACTGTGAAGGTTTGACCTTAAAACCCAGCAACATAGTGGTAAGGGCCTTCGACGGTTCAAAGAGAATGGTGCACGGGGAGGTGGACATTCCCATCAAAGTTCGAACTCAGAACTTTGATTCAACTTTCTATGTGATGGATATTCACCCTTCCTATTCCTGTTTATTAGGCCGACCTTGGATTCATGACGCTGGTGCCGTCACCTCTACATTACATCAGATGTTGAAGTACCCAATCAAGGGAAAAATCATCACTGTCCATGGAGAGGAGGAATATATGGCCAGTCACCTGAACTCCTTCAGGTATGTGGAAATGGATGGTGAATTCATCGAAACTTCATGTCAGCATTTCGAGGAAGACCCACAAATAGTTGCGGCAACCAAGACTATTTCCAAAGTCCTGAAGATTACCAGACCTCCACTAAAGATGGCTTCTCTGGAATATGCCAAGGCAGTAGTCGAAGAAGGTGGGTGTACCATTTGGGGCCAAATCCCGGATATTCCCTACAAATATGACAAATTTGGTTTGGGTTTTACTTTAGGAGCCCAGAAAGCTGTTCGTCGTGCTCGTGCCGGGGGACCACCTTTGCGGATCGACAACTATGGAGTCAACCCAATGGAAGATAGTGATGACAACTGTGACCTGGAAGAATGGATTTTTCCAACTATCAACGGAGGACTCAACAACTGGGAAGCCAAAGAGTTTGCCCCTATTACTTTTATCCAACAATAATTGTCTTTAAATTTTTGTCGGACTTGTAATAATTAAACAATTTAGACTTTAAAACCTTGTGTCTTACCCGAGGCACAACGGTCCATTTGTGAGGGTTGTTATTTCATTTTCATATGTCATCAATAAACCATGGACATTTTTGCATTCAAATTTTACACTCTTTGTTCTTATTTTTTTCTACATTTTTATTTTTTCAAAGAAGTTATGCTCTTACACACACTCACATATCAAAATACAGATCCACATCCACTCAGGATCCCATGGGTAACGATTCCGCTATGGCCTATTATGACTTTGAAAATCCGATCTACCAAGCCGGAGATGAAGGTGAGGAAGATTGTGAGGTTCCAGGGGAACTAGCCAGGTTACTACAACAAGAAGAAAGGACCATACAACCACACAAAGAACCGGTTGACACAGTTAACTTAGGTACCAAAGAGGACAAGAAAGAAGTCAAGGTAGGTGCCAATATGGAAACTAGTGTCAAGAAGCGCTTAACTCAGTTACTACATGACTATGTTGAGGTCTTTTCCTGGTCATACAAAGACATGCCAGGAATTGACGCTGATATCGTGGTCCATCGTCTGCCGACAAAAGAAGACTTCCCTCTGGTAAAACAGAAAGTTCGTCGCATGCAGCCAGAAATATCAGAGAAGATCAAGACTAAAGTCATGAAACAGTTCAACACCAGATTCTTAGCTGTCACCTCCTATCCACAATGGGTCGCCAATGTTGTTCCAGTTCCTAAAAAGGACGGTAAAGTACGCATGTGTGTGGATTATAGAGATTTGAATAGGGAAAGCCCTAAGGATGATTTCCCGCTTCCCCATATCGATATTTTGGTTGATAACACCACACATCATAAAGTATTCTCCTTCATGGATGGTTTCTCCGGGTACAATCAAATCAAAATGGCACCCGAGGACATGGAGAAAACAACCTTCGTCACACAGTGGGGCACGTTCTGTTACAAAGTTATGTCATTTGGGCTAAAGAACACCGAGGCAACTTATCAGCACACCATGGTAGCTCTGTTTCATGATATGATCCATCACGAGATAGAGGTCTACGTGGATGACATGATAGCCAGATCTCAAACTGAAGAGGAACACCTTGACCATTTGCAGAAACTGTTTGAAAGACTAAAGAAATATAAACTAAGGTTGAACCCGAGTAAATGCACATTTAGAGTGAGGTCCAGTAATCTCCTAGGATTCATTGTCAGCGGTAAAGGTATCAAAGTGGAACCTGCAAAGGTAAAAGCAATACAAGAAATTCCTGCTCCTCGCACCGAGAAGGAAGTAAGAGGATTCTTAGGACGACTAAACTACATCGCCAGATTCATTTCTCACCTAACCGCTACTTGTGAACCAATCTTCAAATTACTGAAGAAATACCAAGTGTTGGATTGGAATGACGACTTCCGGGCTGCCTTCGACAGGATCAAAGAGTACCTTCAAGAGCCTCCTGTTTTGATGCCGCCTGTGATCGGTGGGAATGAGAACTGACTGTTTTGGAATGCTGGTTCGCGTTTGCGTTTGTTTTTACAAAATGTCGCGGTAAGCAAGAGTCGCCACCGTCTTTTATTTTATCCAACAAGGAAAGGACAAAAGCACAGAAAAATTCCTTTTCGAGATGTTTCTCGGGTTCGGGAGGTAGATTATAGAAAGGGAAGGTGTTAGCACCCTTTCTATCCGTGGTTATCCATGGGCTCTTAGGTACTTGCTCACTATGTTTTCAAAAGTTTGTTTTTCTTTGTGTTTGTGGGTTTTGAAAAGAGTTTTGTTTTTGAAGAGAGTGTAAGTGCGAAAAGTTTTTGTTTTTGTTTTAAAAGGAGAAAGTACTTAAGAACATCTACCTACTCAAAAAGGAATTAAATTGTGCTAATGTCCTTTAGACAATGCTATCCCACTATTGAGGAGTAGGTAGCATCGTCGTTGGAGTTTTCGGGTCAATTCGATTTAAGGGATGTATGGTCACTAAAGCAATGTTAGGACGCCTTAGTGGTAATCTTAACGTCTTAGATCATTTTATCGGAGGCAACTTATGATCTTTGGATAAAAGGACGACCTCTAACACATCCTATACTTAATGACCACGTTCGAGGCAACCAAGTGAGGCGTACCCTAAGAGTGGCATGTGCGAGTGTGTCAATTTTCAATTTATATTATCTTTGTACATGTTATGGTGAGCTACGGTTGATTTTAAATTAAAGGTTAATCTTGTCATGCAATCCTAGTTAGCATACATCTAAATAGTTAATATATGTACAGGAATTTAAAGTGCGGGAATTGTAAATCCTACGCTATTACAAGGCTTCGGGGAGGGGGATTATTTACATGTCCAAAATTGGGGGAATAAAGCAGTAAAGTGTAAAAGTCTTAGTTAAGCTATTACAAACCAGTAGGCAGTTACAATAAAATAAACGCGCGCGAATCTGAAAATAACCTCTAAAAATCCTAAGAATAAAATCTTTTTGTTGTTTTATTTTATTTTGAGAAAATGATCTAAATCTACTAAATTTTAGTTTTGAGAAAATGTTAAGATAATTAAAAGGTTAATTAACAAAGTTAGTTTAATAGAAAAAACTAGCCTAATGTTTTTGTGGTTTTTCTTTTAATTGATTTTATGTTGATTAAAAAAAAAGCAATAAAATAGTCAAACAAAGGTGAAATCGAAGGAAACAGGCAGTAAATAAAAAAAAGGGAAAAATTCTGGAGGCCTGGGTCGAAAGAGGTGTGGGCTGTATTTCGACCCAGTGAAGAGGCTTGATCGAAGGTGCCTGAGGGGCTGCACTCTGGGGGTGTTCGATCTGGATATGTCATCCTTCGTTCTGGAAATCCTGGATCCAGTTCGAAGCTAAGCTGCTAAGCTTCGAAGCTCTGAACAGGATTCTGAGAAGATATTTCCTGCAAAAACGAGATAAATGTTAAAGGTCCGGGGGGGACTTTACCCCCTGATTCGAATCTCCTCCCAATTCGAGTCCTTCCTCAATTGGAATCTGCTGAATCTGGGCCTGGATTTGTTTTATCCTGAGATTCGAAGGAGACACTTAGACCGTGCCCCAGCAATGGCACGATCTCATCTTTGTGCTTCAGCTTACATACAACAAAATCAGTAATAATAAGAATACCTATGCAATGTGTATTTAAATGAAGGTGCAATTTTAGTTTTGCAAGCCTTACCAATGTGGCTCCGGGTGTGGAGATGTTTGCAGAATGGCTGCTTTGGCTTGGATTACTTCTGAAAATGTTGATGACCATTGGCAGCGTATCTCCAAATCCTCCCTGTTTCTCCTTTTTCGTTCTGCTCTGTTTTGTTTCTGCAGAGTTTTCTTTTCTTTACTATAATTTTTGTAATGTTTTTGTTCGTCCTTGGTAATGTGTCACTGGCCTCGTATTTATAGGAGTGTGAGGGTGCATCAAAATGGCAAGGGACAGCCATTTAACCAGGCCATTAAAGCCATGAGACAAGAATCAGACACATTAAAATATTTCCTTTTTTGAAACATTCGTGTCTCTTTGGAATATGGAATGAATCTGGACACTTTTGATTTTCGAATGCCTTCAGGCCATGCTCTTCGATTGGTCTTGAGTTGCCTCCTTCGAATGGACTTCTTCTACTTCGATTGCTTGATTTGAAAAGAATCACTCTGGTCGAATCAACTCTTTAGGAACAGAAAAGGCAAGAATCTGGCCTTTAACTCAGGAATTAAATCCCCAAATAGCATTTAATTATTTCTATATTTGCAAGGGAAACATGCCATTTTCTCATGTTCAGTGTACCTGGACGTGTTTTTTGAGTGCCCTCTTTATGGCCTCTTTCAAATGGCCTGGAAGGAGTTCTTCAAATGGCCCTGGTCCAAATATCAATCGAAGGGTACTAATTAAAATTCCAATCGAAAGGCTTTGTTAACAGGCCAATCGAAAGGTGCTGTTCATGCTAATCGAAGGATCCCTTGGCATGCCAATTGAAAGGCTTGGCCCAGGGTACCAAACAAAAAGGTCTTTCAGAATTCTAATCGAAGGGCTTTGACATAATGCCAATCGAAGTGCTTGTCCATAATGCCAATCGAAAGGCTCATTCAGAATACCAATCGAAGGGTCTTTCAGAATGCCAATCGAAGTGCTTGTCCATAATGCCAATCGAAATGCTCATCCAGAATACCAATCGAAGGGTCTTTCAGAATGCCAATCGAAGTGCTTGTCCATAATGCCAATCGAAATGCTCATTCAGAATACCAATCGAAGGGTCTTTCAGAATGCCAATCGAAGTGCTTGTCCATAATGCCAATCGAAATGCTCCTTCAAAATACCAATCGAAGGGTCTTTCAGAATGCCAATTGAAAGGTACTTAAAGCATCTTCAAAAAAACTTTATTTTCCTTAGGCAAGGGTTTGTGATCAACCATGTAAGGGAAAACTTTTGAAAATATGAGAGGGAAAAGTTTGGGGTACAACAGTTGCCCCTGTTCAATTTTCTTAAACCTGAGGATATAGATTGGCTTTCGAGCCTTTCGTGATCTGAAGGTGGAAGATAATTGAACACTAGAGTGCCCAGAAAAATTTGCACTCGAAGATGTGTTGGTTGATTATGTAGGGAATTGGCTTAAAGATGCCATTTGGAGATGTAATGGATAGTCATTGGAGATGGGCTTAAAGATGCCATCCAGGGGAGATTGCTGGACTGCATTTGAATGAGTGACAGAATTACATCCGAATTTGGATCATATCTGGACTGTTATTTGAAAGTCTCTGATTGCCTGTCATTAGCTGGAAGAAATAAATCTAACCAGAGGAGGTCTTTTTTGATAATGATGTGTGATAAAGGAATCTGATATGATTGCTACTCCAAACATATGATGAAGGAATCCTTGGACGATTACTACCTCAGCAGGATGATGAAGGATTCTTGGACGATTACTACCTCAACAGGATGATGAAGAAATCTTGAATGACTTCTACCTCAGCAGGATGATGAAGGAATCTTGGATGATTACTACAACAGCAGGATGATGAAGAAATCTTGAATGACTTCTACCTCAGCAGGATGATGAAGGAATCTTGGATGATTACTGCAACAGCAGGATGGTGAAGGAATCTTGGATGATTACTACCTCAGCAGGATGATGAAGGAACCTTGGACGATTTCTACCTCAGCAGGATGATGAAGGAATCTTGGACAATTACTACCTCAGCAGGATGATGAAGGAATCTTGGACGACTACTACAACAACAGGATGATGAAGGAATCTTGGATGACTACTACCTCAGCAGGATGGTGAAGGAATCTTGGATGACTTCTACCTCAGCAGGATGATGAAGGAATCTTGGACGATTACTACCTCAGCAGGATGGCGAAGGAATCTTGGATGATTACTACCTCAACAGGATGATGAAGGAATCTTGGATGATTACTACCTCAACAGGATGGTGAAGGAATCTTGGACGATTACTACCTCAACGAGATGATGAAGGAATCTTGGATGATTACTACCA
Source organism: Vicia faba (assembly GCA_948472305.1). Taxonomy (NCBI): domain Eukaryota; kingdom Viridiplantae; phylum Streptophyta; class Magnoliopsida; order Fabales; family Fabaceae; genus Vicia; species Vicia faba. The sequence goes on from OX451736.1 coordinate 887,486,438, forward strand.
CAACAGGATGATGAAGGAATCTTGGACGATTACTACCTCAACGAGATGATGAAGGAATCTTGGATGATTACTACCTCAGCAGGATGATGAAGGAATCTTGGACGATTACTACCTCAACAGGATGATGAAGGAATCTTGGATGACTTCTACCTCAGCAGGATGATGAAGGAATCTTGGACGATTACTACCTCAGCAGGATGGTGAAGGAATCTTGGATGACTTCTACCTCAGCAGGATGATGAAGGAATCTTGGATGACTTCTACCTCAGTAGGATGATGAAGGAATCTTGGACGATTACCACCTCAGTAGGATGATGAAGGAATCTTGGACGATTACTACCTCAGCAGGATGGTGAAGGAATCTTGGATGACTTCTATCTCAGCAGGATGATGAAGGAATCTTGGACGATTACTACCTCAGCAGGATGGTGAAGGAATCTTGGACGATTACTACCTCAGCAGGATGGTGAAGGAATCTTGGACGATTACTACCTCAACGGGATGGTGAAGGAACCTTGGACGATTACTACCTCAAAAGGAAATGAAGGAATCTTTGACGACTGCTACTCCAAAAGGTAATGACTTTTATCTGTTGATCGATCTTTCCTGAAAAGGTAAAGAGTTAGTTGTATGCAATGTCATGATGTATGCATTGTGTAATGATGTTCTCAAAATAAATGAGACTCATGTTATATGTATTTTGTATGCATATGCTATGAATGTTATTGAAATGTAATTTTGTCTTGGAGAATAAATTCTTGACAAGTGTTGGGGAGTTATTAAATCCTGGACTACTGTTGAAGAGTAGGTATGTTTTCAAACTTTGCTTAGAGTGTTTCCACTGAGGATCCTTGCTTTGTTGTTTGAGGAGAACTCCGCTGGGGGATATTGAAAACTCTGTGGGGAGTATGTTTATTCTTGGGGAACAAGTTCAGGAGTCTCGGTTGTCCGTTGCTCTACTGAGGAGTCGAAGTTAAACTGACATCTGGCCGGGTCCAGGTTTCACAGTAACTTGCTGGGGATTGTAGAGTAGTCTACTGGGGAAGAGGAGTTGTGGTCCTTTAATTTGTAGTAGTCGGCGAGGCAAACTCAAGCTGGGGAATCCTGGTGTTGTTGGGGAAATAAACCATGTCGTCAGTCTGCTAGAGAGGTGATATCTTCGTTGGGGGAAGTCCTCGAGGATTCTTGAGGTTGATTCAGCTGGGGACAGGTTTTCAGAGATTAAACCCTTGTTGGGAGTCATCCTATGAGAAGGATTTTGGGGAGATTTGTCATTGCCCCTAGTAGCAAGTGTTTGTGACATTGCCAGAAAATGTTTAATTGCACGTAACCCTTCACTGAGATTGATGTTCAATGCCCCAAGTGACGGAGATGGAGACTTGCCCCTGGTTACTCTGCACTTCTTCAGAGATTTCTTAAAATCTTGACTGGACTGCCCCAGGTGATGGACAATGATCATGCCATGCCCCTTGATTGGAAGGAGATTTGTCAATGGCAGTGTCATCCTTTTTGAAGTGATTTTGTTCACTGGGAGGGCTTTCGTTCATCGGATATTCGTTGTGTGAATTTCTCCGCTGTCAAACAAATAGCCAAATGCAAATAGTGGTATTCAAATAATGCAAAGTTTATGCTTGTCTCGAAGTTTTGAAAAATGCGTTTTTTAGCAGAAAACTTTTTATAAGACAAATTCAACACAAGATTTAGGGCAAAGCCTTACAGGAGTCAGGATACCTTTTGTAACAGTATGCTTTTGAACTAACCCATGCTTCAATTAGGACTTTTGAAGGGTTGTAATGTGGCTTGGTTCACGGTTTAAGAAACAAAGGATAAAGGCTCAAAGTATATTTGTACCCACCCTCTCTTCGTGATGTTCTTCAATCCTAAACTCAGTTAATTGTGCGTCGAACTCTATTCGAATTTGGAACGACGTTTTGGTGATGGTTCACACAAGTTGGATTTTTGAAGGCAGTCAAATTTTTTTTTTTTTGCAACATTTTTCATGTTGTCGAGGATTTGTAATGACCTCGTTCTTTTGATTTATTATCCCTTAATTTTTGCCTGACTGTTTCTATTTTCGAGATTACAGTCAGCGGGATGCCCCAGCTTTCTTAAGCCTCCTTTATAGGTTTTGGCTCAGTGGGCTTTTTTCTTTTGAGAGATTGACTGCCTATGAGATAAGGAACCACCACTGTCTTTTGATTCCAGAGGAATGCTTTTGATGTCGTTCGTTATATTATGAACTGAGAGTTTTGTGACTTCAATGCGCATCTTTTGAATTAACTGAGAGACTACCCTGCCCCAGGTTTAAATTAAAGGTTTCAATTTGTGTTTAAAACAGAAAACTCCTACTTCTTTGGCTCGAAGGGGTTGACTAGGGATTATCTTCCTTATAACTCCAGTGTTTAGGATTTGAAAGAAACGCCTGTACATCGTCAGCAAGGTCTGTCCAAAAGCATACTGTATGAGATTATGGCATTGTTTCGTCATCCTCCCTCTAAAGGCTTGTAACTTTTAGCAAGAGTTGAATGTCATAAAGTGAGTAAAAAGCATAGTTTAAATGTAATGAAAATGATTGGATCAAATCAAGACAAACATATGCAATGCATTAATGAAACAGAGTTTGTCATTAACAAATAATTGTTTGAATAACTAAAGAGATTACAACTTGAAAATTCAAATGAAATAAAGACATTCTCAATGATTTGGCGTAGGATCAGTGATCACATTTGGGGTCTTCGGAGGGTCAAACTTGATCTCCTTGGAATCAATCAAGTCTTGGATCTTGTTCTTCAAAGTCCAACAGTTGTTTGTGTCATGCCCCGGACTGTCAGAGTGGTATGCACACCTTTCATTGGGATGATAGGTAGGAGAGGAAGTATTTGGGTTCCGGGGAGGAGCCTTTAATGTAATCAGCTCTTTCTTCAACATCTGTTGTAGCGCTTGAGCTAGTGACATGTTGATCTTAGTGAATTTTCTTTTAGGCGCGACCTCCTTATGCTGATGCCCCTGTTGACACTGGTGAGGTTGTTGCTGGGCTTGTGACCCTGAAGCAAGCTGGGGAGCTTTTCCTTTGTCTTCTTGTCTCAAAGGAGGTTGAACGATGATTTGATCTTCAACCCTAGTTGTTTGCCCCACTTGGTTATTTTGAAGCAGCTTGTTGACGAGGACCCTGCGCTCTTCTTGTCTTTGAGATAAGTCTTGAATGAGAGCCATCTGCCCCAACATCTGGGTTTTCATGGTACTGAACTAAGCTTGCAGTTGTTCCAGCCTATCGTCGTTATTGTCTTCAGGACTTTTCTTGACCAAATTCCCCATGAGGAGTGTCCTCAACTCTTCCTGCCCCTTTGGATAGGTTTAGGAAGATTTCCCTGAACTGAGTCTCTTGAGTATGAAGATCTTGGTTGTCTTGTTGTAGAGCCATTGCTGAAATAAACAGCGAGAACATGAGAGACCTGTATTGGGAGACCTATTATGCAATGATATGTATGATATATGTATGCAACGTTTTCAAGGATCTCGCGGGGTAAACAAGAAACTGTTAGAATCTGAATCTGGTAGCTTGATTGAAGGAGCTTCATGTTGCTGAGAGTCCTTCTTCAAGAGTCAAGCTTACCATATCGAGTGGGTCATAGCCCCTGACTCAAGTTATCGTGTTTTGATCTCTAGATGACATTGGCTAGAGGAAAATAAATCCCCTTTTCCCCTTGCTAAACTTTTGATTTAACATAACCTGCATCACAGACCCTTGAGATCCTTGAAATGGTTAAGGAAATGTTAAGGCATGATGTTATGATGTGTATGCTATGCGTTTAAGCAAAAGCGTGGGATGATGTAAGTAAACCCTGCAATAAGTCCAAATTATTGGATAAGAATTGTAAACAAAACCTGCAAGGAACTCATGTTGTCAGATAACAAGAATGTGCAAGTAGTTCAAGTTTGAAGGCACACAAGTCACACATATAGCCTTAAGTTTAGGCCGACATGGAGTTTAGGTATTACCCTCTTTCAGTTTAGTTGGTTTAAACTTGTCCTAAAAATAGTAACCGGGTTCTAGAGGATCTCAATATCACTGACTACCCTCAATCGGTCATAATTCCAGTTTAGCAACCTTTTCTTGCGGCCGGAATCATCGCGAGAGTTTAGTCTCAATGAGTGTAGCATACAGCTACTGTTCTATGGCCAAGTTGGTCAATTTAAGGTTCTAAGGTCAGTTGGTGCTTAATGACTCCTTAGAAGACCCATATTCTCCTCGTTTCAACACAAGGGATATCGGTACAGACTAAGGTGCCACACCAACGTAGCTACTGCTTCATCCGTGTCGGTATACACCAGACAAATCCCTCACAGTTTATTGCTACTTACCTAAAGGGTATCCCCAGATCTGGGTTAGGATCTATAGAACTCCGATACAAGCCCACAAAATTAAAAGCATACAAAGCATACAATTGAAAACACAAATGATCTAATCCTAAGGTACACCTCACTTATATACTCCCCAACAGAGTCGCCAGTTCTGTGATCGATGGGAATGAGAACTGACTGTTTTGGAATGCTGGTTCGCGTTTGAGTTTGTTTTTTCAAAATGTCACGGTAAGCAAGAGTCGCCACCGTCTTTTATTTTATCCAACAAGGAAAGGACAAAAGCACAGAAAAATTCCTTTTCGAGATGTTTCTCGGGTTCGGGAGGTAGATTATAGAAAGGGAAGGTGTTATCACCCTTTCTATCTGTGGTTATCCACGGGCTCTTAGGTACTTGCTCACTATGTTTTCAAAAGTTTTCTTTTTTTTGTGTTTGTGGGTTTTGAAAAGAGTTTTGTTTTTGAAGAGAGTGTAAGTGCGAAAAGTTTTTGTTTTTGTTTTAAAAGGAGCAAGTACTTAAGAACATCTACCTACTCAAAAAGGAATTAAACTGTGCTAATGTCCTTTAGACAATGCTATCCCATTATTGAGGAGTAGGTAGCATCGTCGTTGGAGTTTTCGGGTCAATTCGATTTAAGGGACGCGTGGTCACTAAAGCAATGTTAGGACGCCTTAGTGGTAATCCTAACGTCTTAGATCATTTTATCGGAGGCAACTATTTCGAGGCAACTTATGATCTTTGGATAAAAGGACGACCTCTAACACATCCTATACTTAATGACCACGTTCGAGGCAACCAAGTGAGGCGTACCCTAAGAGTGGCATGTGCGAGTGTGTCAATTTTCAGTTTATATTATCTTTGTACATGTTATGGTGAGCTACGGTTGATTTTAAATTAAAGGTTAATCTTGTCATGCAATCCTAGTTAGCATACATCTAAACAGTTAATATATGTACAGGAATTTAAAGTGCGGGAATTGTAAATCCTACGCTATTACAAGGCTTCGGGGAGGGGGAATATTTACATGTCCAAAATTGGAGGAATAAAGCAGTAAAGTGTAAAAGTCTTAGTTAAGCTATTACAAACCAGTAGGCAGTTACAATAAAATAAACGCGCGCGAATCTGAAAATAACCTCTAAAAATCCTAAGAATAAAATCTTTTTGTTGTTTTATTTTATTTTGAGAAAATGATCTAAATCTACTAAATTTTAGTTTTGAGAAAATGTTAAGATAATTAAAAGGTTAATTAACAAAGTTAGTTTAATAGAAAAAACTAGCCTAATGTTTTTGTGGTTTTTCTTTTAATTGATTTTATGTTGATTAAAAAAAAGCAATAAAATAGTCAAACAAAGGTGAAATCGAAGGAAACAGGCAGTAAATAAAAAAAAGGGAAAAATTATGGAGGCCTGGGTCGAAAGAGGTGTGGGCTGTCTTTCAACCCAGTGAAGAGGCTTGATCGAAGGTGCCTGAGGGGCTGCACTCTGGGGGTGTTCGATCTGGGTATGTCATCCTTCGTTCTGGAAATCCTGGATCCAGTTTGAAGCTAAGCTGCTAAGCTTCGAAGCTCTGAACAGGATTCTGAGAAGATATTTCCTGCAAAAACGAGATAAATGTTAAAGGTCCAGGGGGGACTTTACCCCCCTGATTCGAATCTCCTCCCAATTCGAGTCCTTCCTCAATTGGAATCTGCTGAATCTGGGCCTGGATTTGTTTTATCCTGAGATTCGAAGGAGACACTTAGACCGTGCCCCAGCAATGGCACGATCTCATCTTTGCGCTTCAGCTTACATACAACAGAATCAGTAATAATAAGAATACCTATGCAATGTGTATTTAAATGAAGGTGCAATTTTGGTTTTGCAAGCCCTTACCAATGTGGCTCCGGGTGTGGAGATGTTTGCAGAATGGCTGCTTTGGCTTGGATTACTTTTGAAAATGCTGATGACCTTTGGCAGCGTATCTCCAAATCCTCCCTGTTTCTCCTTTTTCGTTCTGCTCTGTTTTGTTTCTGCAGAGTTTTCTTTTCTTTACTATAATTTTTGTAATGTTTTTGTTCGTCCTTGGTAATGTGTCACTGGCCTCGTATTTATAGGAGTGTGAGGGTGCATGAAAATGGCAAGGGACAACCATTTAACCAGGCCATTAAAGCCATGAGACAAGAATCAGACACATTAAAATATTTCCTTTTTTGAAACATTCGTGTCTCTTTGGAATCTGGAATGAATCTGGACACTTTTGATTTTCGAATGCCTTCAGGCCATGCTCTTCGATTGGTCTTGAGTTGCCTCCTTCGAATGGACTTCTTCTGCTTCGACTGCTTGATTTGAAATGAATCACTCTGGTCGAATCAGCTCTTTAGGAATAGAAAAGGCAAGAATCTGGCCTTTAACTCAGGAATTAAATCCCCAAACAACATTTAATTATTTCTATATTTGTAAGGGAAACATGCCATTTTTTCATGTTCAGTGTACCTGGACGTGTTTTTTGAGTGCCCTCTTGATGGCCTCTTTCAAATGGCCTGGAAGGAGTTCTTCAAATGGCCCTGGTCCAAATATAAATCGAAGGGTACTAATTAAAATTACAATCGAAAGGCTTTGTTAACAGGCCAATCGAAAGGTGTTGTTCATGCTAATCGAAGGATCCCTTGGCATGCCATTTGAAAGGCTTGGCCCAGGGTACCAAACGAAAAAGGTCTTTCAGAATTCTAATCGAAGGGCTTTGACATAATTCCAATCTAAGTGCTTGTCCATAATGCCAATCGAAAGGCTCATTCAGAATACCAATCGAAGGGTCTTTCAGAATGCCAATCGAAGTGCTTGTCCATAATTCCAATCGAAAGGCTCATCCAGAATACCAATCGAAGGGTCTTTCAGAATGCCAATCGAAGTCCTTGTCATAATGCCAATCGAAATGCTCATTCAGAATACCAATCGAAGGGTTTTCCAGAATGCCAATCGAAGTGCTTGTCCATAATGCCAATCGAAATGCTCCTTCAGAATACCAATCGAAGGGTCTTTCAGAATGCCAACCGAAAGGTACTTAAAGCATCTTCAAAAAAAATTTATTTTCCTTAGGCAAGGGTTTGTGATCAACCATGTAAGGGAAAACTTTTGAAAATATGAGAGGGCAAATTTTGGGGTACAACACCGCTAGTCGAGGGAAGACCTATGCGATCGACAATGGCATAGGCATTGTGATCATATCCCCTAAGGATGTCATACTCCCTTCACTGCAAGACTTTGTTTCAACTGTACCAATAATATGGTGAAATATGAAGCGTGTATTATGGGTCTCAAAGCCGCCATAGATTTGGAAATTAAGTCCTTAAAGGTATTTGGAGATTCAGCCTTAGTCATAAGTCAGATCAAAGGAGAATGGAACACGAAGCACCCTAATCTCATCCCCTACAAAGAACATGTGTTGACATTAATCCCATATTTTGAGGAAATTACCTTTGAGCATTTTCCACGAAAGGAAAATCAACTAGCAGACGCGCTAGCCACTATGTCATCCATGTTTAAAATCGGGTGGGATAACGAGGCTCCCTAGATCACCATTGAGCGGATGGATGAACCAGCTTACTGTCACGAGATCGATATTGAAGAAGTAGTGGACAAGCCTTGGTTCCATGAAGTTAGGAGGTATCTCGAGGCCCAAGAGTATCCGGAGGGAGCTTCAGTCAATGATAAGAAGTTCTTGAGAAGATTTTCTGCTAAATTCTTCCTCAGTAACGGAATCCTCTATAAACACAACCACGACTCTACTTCGCTTTGTTGCATAGACCAGAGTGAGGCAGAAAAGATCATGGCTGATTTACATGAAGGTACCTTTGGCACTCATTCTAGTGGACACACGATGGCTAAAAAGATCCTACGGGCAGGATACTACTAGTCTACCATGGAAGTGGATTATTATCAACATTCACGAACTTGTCACAAGTTCCAGAGATATGCTGACAAAGTACATGTGCCTCCGGTTCTCCTAAACGTCCTGACTTCTCCTTGGCCCTTCGCAATATGGGGCATTGACATGATTGGAGAGATCAAACCCATAGCTTATAATGGACACCATTTCATCTTGGTTGCCATTGTACTTCACGAAGTGGGTCGAGGCAGCTTCATTCACTTCTGTTACCAAGAACATTGTGGCCCGATTCATCAAACAAAATCTCATATGTCGGTACTGTATCCCTGAGAGAATCATCACAGATAATGGTACCAATATCAACAATACTATGATTATCGCACTATGCGCGCAATTCAAGATCCAACACCATAACTCCTCTCCTTACTGGCCGAAGATGAATGGCGTTGTAGAAGCTGCAAATAAAAACATTAAGAAGATCATACAAAAAATGCCATTGACCTACAAGGACTGGCATGAGATGTTACCATTTTATCTCCATGGTTACCGTACCACGACATGCACGTCAACATAGGCAACTCCTTTCTCTTTGGTATACGGTATGGAAGTTTTCCTACCAATTGAAGTCCAAATACCTTCTCTGAGAATCATAAAAGATACAGGGTTGAATGAAGATGAATGGATTCAAACTCGACTCAACCAGTTGAACTTGATTGATGAGAAGAGGCTTACGGCTGTCTGTCATGGTCAAATGTACCAAAAATGGACGATCAAAGCTTTTAACAAGAAGGTCAGACGTCAGGTATATCAGGTTGGTGACTTGGTAATCAAGCGTATCATATTGCCACAAGGTGATCCCAGGGGAAAATGGAGTCCTACATACGAAGGACCATTTATGATCAAAAACATACTCTCTGGTGGAGCAATGATCTTGACCACTATGGATGGTGATGACCTTCTGCATCCTGTAAACGCGGAAATAGTCAAAAGATACTACGCATGAATAAAGACCCGCTAGGTCGACTGGCCTAGGCAAAAATTAGGGCACCCCGGCGAACCAAAATGGTTCGGGAAAAAATTAGGGATAAAATACAAAAAAAAATTGTACATCCGGCAAGCTGAAAACCTGAAATGGAGGCTTGGGCAAAAAAAGGGTATCCCAGTGGACTGAAAACCCGAAAGGGAGGTCCAGGAAAAAGTTAGGAATTGAAAGCGTATGACAATGTCCCGTTGGATCACCTTACAAACAACCTTTAGTATCGACTGACAAATTCAAACAGTTCTAATCAATCCAATCAGCTTCAGATAAAGCAGCAAGTGGATGAGATGCTTAGAGACATGAAGGCTATAACAAAGTGGGAACCCCATGGGATTATTTCACATAACTATCTTTTCTTTGTATCAATTTTCATTTTCTACGAGGACATTCCCTTACTAGGATGTTCGTCTCTTTGTACAAAAACACTTATTCAAGTTAATACAAGGATATTCCTTTGAAAGTACAAAACTATATGTTTTTCTTTTATTTCCCTGTTTTGTTTGCAAAAGCGTCCAATGATTATTTTTGAACATATGCATTTGAACGTGATTACTGTTTACAAATGAGCTCAAAAAAGGGAGGAACAGAAAATAGAAAGACAAACACTAATGGCTTTAAGAAATAGGATAATATCTATAGGGAATTCCATAAAATCCCCCCGGGGGTACTTTTTCCAGCAAGAGTGGAAGCAAGGACATCCTACTACATGATCACTAACGTATCTCTAGTATGCAGCCTAATGGTATCAGGTGCTCTCACATCCCCGACGAAGCAAAACTTCCAGTTACCGCTCCAAAAATTCCCCAGTGAAAGTCGCCCGATTTCTCAGGATCCCCCAGCAAGATTTCATGATGTCCACAAGCAATGCATGGTGTTTCCCTTCCCCAACAAAGTTTATTTCTCTAATTATGGAAATACATCCATCAACACTTCAATTTCAACAAAATATGAAGACTTACACCCCACATCCCCAGCAGCAATCAGGGATTTATTTTCCCTAATCCCACAACACTGCAGCAGAACAGCTTACATGCGCATACATTACATTCATACATCACAAACATCGATGACACAAATGCATTGCACTATGCATTTCATGCATCATAGCATTACATATCACTAACTCTTTACCTTTTTCAGGAAAGATCAATCAACAAAAAATTATTATCAAATTTTCAACGAGACAAGACAAATATCCATGAACAAATCAATCGTAGATCAATTATCGAAACATGACTAAATTGATTATCTACATGACAACTACTCCCCTTCAGGTCTCTGCCGATTCAGTTTAAATCTCTCAACGGTTTATCCTGATTCTTTCCCACATACATCTTCTTTGGTTCAGATAACTTGCTCCAAGATTTATTCTGATTCTTCTCCAGACCCCTGCTGTTTCAGTTTTAAACCTCTCAATGGTTTATTCTGATTCTTTCCCACAAACATCTTCTCTGGTTTAGATAAGTCGCTCCAAGATTTATTCTAATTCTTCTCCAGACCCCTGCTGGTTCAGTTTTAAACCTCTCAACGGTTTATTCTTATTCTTTCCCATAGACATCTTCTCTGGTTCAGATAAGTCGCTCCAAGATTTATTCTGATTCTTCTCCAGACCCCTGCTGGTTCAGTTTTAAACCTCTCAATGGTTTATTCTGATTCTTTCCCATAGACATCTTCTCTGGTTCATATAAGTGGCTCCAAGATTTATTCTGATTCTTCTCCAGACCCATGTTGGTTCAGTTTAAATCTCTCAATGTTTTATCCTGATTCTTTCCCACAAACATCTTCTCTGGTTCAGATAAGTTTCTCCAAGATTTATTCTGATTCTTCTCCAGACCCCTACTGGTTCAGTTTAAATCTCTCAATGGTTTATCCTGATTCTTTCCCACAGACATCTTCTCTGGTTCAGATAAGTCGCTCCAAGATTTATTCTGATTCTTTTCTGGACCCCTGCTGGTTCAGTTTAAATCTCTCAATGGTTTATCCTGATTCTTTCCCACAGACATCTTTTCTGGTTCAGATAAGTCACTCCAAGATTTATTCTGATTCTTCTCCATATCTCTTTTGGTTCAGTTTAAACCTCTCAACGGTTTATCCCGATACTTTCCGAATAGGCATTTCCTCTGGTTCAGATAAATCGATCCAAGATTTATTCTGATTCTTTCCAGTCACACAATATTCAAGACTTCTACTAGTTTCAGTTTAAATCGACCAAAGATTTACTCTGATTCTTTTCCCAGTTGAAGTTAATTTCACACTTAGTCTAATTTCTGTCAACAATCACCTTTGGATGGCATCTATAAGCCCATCTCTGACAACTCTCCATGATTTCTCCAAATGGCATCTTTAAACTCATTCTCTATACAGTCAACCAACACACCATCGAGTGCAAATTTTTGGACACTCTAGTGTTCAATCATCTTCCACTTTCAAGCTACGAACGATAAACATGTCAATCTCACTTTTCATGTTTAAGAAGATTGATCAGGGGCAGCTGTTGTACCCCAAAATTTTCCCTCTCATTTCTCAAAGGATCCTCATAGAATCTCAGGCTTGCTTCTATCAAGTCTCAAGTCTGGGACTACAATTTCCCAAGAAGACATTCACAAGGACAAAATGGGCAAAACTAGGGTTGTGACTGAGAATGATCGAACTTTGATTTTTGACCTAATACCTTGCTTATTGGTTGGAAGCATGATCTCAAGGATCTGAGCGCATCATTTTGACCTAATTGCACATTTCAATTCATCTCCTGAGATCAGTGGATTGATAGACAAAATTCAGTCAACTGGTGGGAAAAGTCAACTGTACACTAAAAAAAGTCAAACTTTGACTTTTTGACCAAAGTTGAATCCCAAAAATCATATTTCATCAAGACATCCAAAATATGAAATTTGAACATCAAAAATCAAGAAAGTCAAAAAATCCAACTTTTGCAAGATTTGGAAAATTTTCTAGGTTAAGTTCATTGCTTCATGACATCTTGTCACTACAATTAAAAATAATTCAAGTTATCACAAAGTGGAATTTCTGCAAGTTTACAAATCCTAAACTTTGTATTGCTTGTACTTTTCCCTTTGACTCAAAACCTTGCCACAATGCTTTGTCTTTGATACAATGTGCATAAATTGCTCCACAAACGAAACTTGTTTCATGCTGGAAATTATGTTGTCCAAATTATGTCTGAACAAAAAATGATATACTACTTCTATGCATTGCCACAACACTCCAAAAACCTGTTCATTTGTTGTCCTACAAAACCTTGTGCTATGCTGCACCACAAACCTGTCACAAAACCTGTATATGCTGCCCTATACAATCCAAAAAACCAGTCCAAAACTGCTCTATGTAGTCTGCTCCAACCTGCATCATAACAACCACAAAATTGAACCAAAATGGCAAAAGAAAATTGTGTGGAAAAAGCATCAAAGCAGTAGGCAAAAATAGTTCAAAACAACTTATTTTGTTTCCCTTCTAAACCTCAGCCAAGGGGCTACAAAGGGACTAATTCATAAAACATGAGGAGGATCTTTTGAGGGAGAAAGGAGAGAAAAGAAAAATAGAATTTTTGCAAAACCAGATTATTCATAAAACCCAGTTCATCCATAAAAGCTCTGTTCATCTTCAACTCTGTTTTGACTCATAAAAACAGAAAAGATCCACAACCCACTATACAACCTTACTAACCCTCCCATAAATCCTGAAAACACTTCATATCACATAGATACTTCTCAAGCTCAAGAACAGTTTCTGTAGTGCTCTTATTCTCAACTTCTAAACAAAAGACAATACTATATAAACTTGACTGTTGGGAGTTGATTCAGCAATCTTCAACACAAAGGAAAGTCTAGCAACTTCCTGGAGTTTCATTAAAGTCCATACAACATCTTGAACGGTTTGAGACTCAAAACCGAAAGTGCAGTTGCAAGGTAAGTCATCCCAACCTTGCATTTTCCATACATCATTGTTGGTTTATTTCTGAAGATAAGATGAAGTAATCATTACTCTTGAAGTTAATCATTTTCTTCCTGTTTATTTTTATCATTTATATGTTGAAAACTGACTGACACATGCAAAAGAATGGTGCTAGAGGCAAAAACTGTAACATGGGTCGATACATACCCACATGGGTCGACTCATTCTAAGTGAAAAAATAGGGTATGATTCGACACATGAACTTATGCATCGACTCATACTGCTATCCAGGTCCCAAAACAGAAAGATGGAATGTGCATGAGTCGACACAAAACACGTATGTGTCGACACAAGCAGGAAATGAGTCGATACATCCCATTATGCGTCGACTCATATTGAGTTAATTTGGTTTGGCAGGGGAAAGGAAAGTTATGTGTCGATGCATAACAGCATGTGTCGACACATAATAGTTCAAAATGCTGTTTTTCTCTCTTTTTACATTGTTTCTGTATTATATACATATATATACTCCATTGTTGTCCACTTATTCGATATGGTTGTAATAATTAGACACTTGTTTCATCCCCATTTGCAAACTATATTCCCATCCCCCTAATGGTGTAATAGTGTAGGGTTTTAATTTCCGCAAGTTTATAGCTTTCCATATAATTGCTAGTAAGATAGGGTGTGTATGGCAAGATAAAAACAACCGCTAGATAACCCAAATAAAATAAAAACTAACTTGAATCGAACATACTTTTCACACGCACACCTCTAAGGTAACCTCGCTTGTTACCCCGGAAACACAGTCATGTCCCTCAAATATGGGACGCCTTAGCAAAGACCCTTCGATTAAAAAGATCGTAGTCCCTCGATGTCCCTTGATGTTGCCTTCGTTAAAACGATCTAGTCCCTTACAAAAAATTGCTAAAGCGTCTCATAAGTTGCCTTCTATGACCGTACGATTGACCCGCGTCTGTCCCTTCACATCCGACGATGGGGATTCTTACCAAATCAATGGTAAGATAGCAACATCTAAAGGAGGAGGAAAAGAACATATAAGACCTTTTGCGTAGGTAGATTCGCTCCTAGTTGCTTGCTTGCTCACAACAAAAACATTTTATACACCAACACTTTCATTTGAAATATTTTCAAAATATAAAACTCTTTGTACGCGTTCTTATAGAAATGAGAGCCATTACAAAGAACACACCTTTTCTAAATCACTTCCAAAAACACATTCCACAAACACCTCTTTAAACTATTTTTGAAACAACACTTTGTACGTGTTCTTATAGAAACGAGAACCATTACAAAGACATTTTCAAAATACTTTCAAAACCCACACCACAAGCATATTTAAACAAAAGCAAGTGATCTAGTAAGCAACTAAGAGCCCGTAGATAAATACGGATGAAAAGGGTGCTAATACCTCCCCTTTTCATAATCTACCCCCTGAACTCAAGAAAACATCTCTAAAGGTCTTTCCTGTTCTTTTCAGCCTTTCCTTATTGGATAAAAGAAAATTCGATGGCGACTCTTGCTATTCGCACAATTGAGATCAAACGCAAAACAACCAAGTCAGTTCTCCCACCGCGTTACACAGAAAATGTTAAAACAGACAATCAAGATACACATGAAAATGAAACAGAGAAAAATGCCACCAAGGAAGAGAATTGACTGCATCCAGACTTGTCGATTTTGATGATGCACTGCAATCCTGACAGTATCCTGACCCATGACCTCTATATTATGAAGAGAAGTTGCAAATGGTTTTTCTTTCGTTTATCTTTCAGAAGAAATGGGCATTCAAAGGGGAGAGGTAAACCTTTGCCACCAGTGCGGAGCCATGAAATAACTTAGCAAAATATCCACAAGAAAGCAGCTGAGTACCATCAAGTAGAAAATTAACATGCCCCTTGCATAGCATGACAATTGTATTTATTATCCGTATTTCAAGCAATTATAACTTAGATTATCATGTTCATGTAGGCCCAACAACATTTATATGCACATGTTTATCAAAATATTGGACGTTTTTGCAAACAAAATAGTAAAAAGGAAGTTATGTGCACGTATATAAAAGAGGATCTTTTATTTACTTGAGAAATCAGCCTATTAAAAAGACATTTACATTTGGAAACAGATTTTAGAAAGAGATAATTACAAAAAGAAACAAATGTTTACAAATGCCAATGTGAACACAAATGGTAAGTTCCGACTCTTCTATAACTCTTATGACTTTAACGCTTCCGCCTTCCTGCTTCCTGACAAAACATTCTTGGATTGGATCTGAACTTCTGCCAGGTGACCAAAAAAGATTAAGAAACAAAGGAACTCATGCTGAGCGTAGTTATTTGCTTTAAGTCCCTAACTTTTTCCTGAATCACCCTTTCGGGTTTTCGATTCACCGGGACACCCTCTTTTTGCCTAAGCTGTCCTTTCGGGTTTTCAACTTATTGGGTTCTCTTTTTTTTTTAATGCAAAGTATTTTTTAACTACGTCAGCATCCACAGGGAGAGGGAAGTATTCTCTATCCATGGTTGCGAGCATCATCATTCCACCAGAGAAAACCTTTCTGACCACGAATGATCCTTCATAAGTCGGAGCCCACTTGCTTCTGGGATCCCCCTGGGGAAGAATTATCCTCTTGAGCACAAGGTCACCTGGCTTATAACACTGAGGCGACACCTTCTTGTCAAAAGCTTTCCTCATCCTTTGTTGATATACCTGACCATGACATACAGCCGTCAACCTCTTCTCATCGATGAGTTCTAACTGATCCAGCCGATTCTGTACCCACTCACTTTCGCCAAGCTCAACATCCCTCATGATTATAAGAGAAGAAATTTCGACTTCTACAGGCAACACTGCTTCCATGCCGTAGACCAAAGAAAATGGGGTTATCCCAATCGAAGTACGCATTATGGTACGGTAACCATGCAAAGAGAAAGGCAGCATCTCATGCCAATCTTTATAGGTTACTACCATCTTCTTGATGTTCTTATTGGTTGCTTCGACAGTGCCATTCATCTTCGGTCTATACGGGGAAAAGTTATGATGCTTGATTTTGAATGACTCACAAAGCTCCTTCATCATTTTGTTGTTCAAATTAGACCCATTGTCGGTAATGATCTTTTCAGGCACTCCGTAATGATAGATAATGTTGTGTTTAATGAACCGAGTTACCACTTGTCTAGTGACATTGGTATAAGACACAACTTCGACCCATTTAGTGAAATAATCGATGGAAACCAGAATGAAACGATGTCCATTGGATGCAGTTGGTTAGATCTTGCCAATCATATCAATTCCCCACATTGTGAACGACCAAGGTGAAGTCAAGACATTCAGTGGCACGAGTGACACATGTACTTTATCAGCATAGACTTGACATTTGTTCCAAATCCGTGCATGATTATAACAGTCAGTTTTCATGGTGGACCAATAATAACCAGCTCACAAAATCTTTTTGGCCATGGTATGCCCACTGGAATAAGTTCCGAAGTTACCCTCATGTATCTCTTTAATGATTCTAGCTGCTTCTCTCTTGTCAACACATCTGAGCAGTAAACAATCATGATGCCTCTTATACAAAACACAACCACTGAGAAAGAACTTGGCCGAAAATCTTCTCAAGAACTTCTTGTCTGTGACTGATGCCTCTTTAGGGTAGTCTTGTGTTTCGAGATATCTTTTGATATTGTGAAACCAAGGTTTATCGTCTGATTCCAAATTGGCTTCAAAGCAAAAAGCTGGCTCATCCAACCTTCTAATGGTAATGGAAGGTGCTTCGTTAGCCCACTTAACTTTGAACATGGAGGATAAAGTTACCAGCGCATCAACTAGATTGTTCTATTCTCTGGAAATGTGTTTAAACGTGATCTCTTTGAAAGCACGGAATCAACCTCATAACATGCTCACGATAGGGAATCAGGTTCTGATGACGAGTCTCCCAATCTCCATTAATCTGGCTGGTAACAAGATTGGAATCCTCGTAAACTTTCAAATATTTGATTCGTAGGCCGATCGCCGCTCCAATACCATAAATGCAAGCTTCATACTCGGCCATATTATTAGTACAATCGAAGCAAATACGAGTTGTGAAAGGAACATGGAATCCCTCAGGGGAGGTGACCCTAAAGTTGAGGATGTAAAGGGGAAGTTTCTACCCTTTGTTAGCATACATGGATATCTATCCTAATGTCTGGCTCGAAAGCTACTCTAATTGAGAAATCCTAAGGGGGTATGGTAGAAATGTCACAGACCCTGTGACAAAAACAAACAAACATATGGGAAAACATCTGGACAAATAACATCTCGAGCATCACTCAAATATCAAACACCTATAAGGCGCAGGCCTAGTAGTAGAAAGCGAGGTCCCGCCATAGACAAGCAACCAAGCATCAGACCAAGGATCAATCCAAATCCAATAGGAGCGTATCACCTAAGCCAACAAGCCATAGAACTTCTGGGAATAAACAGGATCCTTAACCGTGATATCAATTATCAGGGTAGGAAAGATCTGGGGGAGAAGACATAGTGCATGCGTACACTAAGCATCAGTGTTGGTCAACACGAGCTAAAGAAAGCGTGGGGATCCGATTGCAGGAACCCTTTTCACTTGCCTTTAAAGGACTTGAATTCATTCGGATCTTGGGCACATGTTCAGAGCATCTACTTGTAGAAAGTAAGCATAGGAACGACATGGACTGGAATGTGAGGGGGTCCATTACAAACCCTTTCTGCTCGCCTCCTTTTAAGGACTTATCATCTGTAATACGATGTCGGCACAAATATAAACACACATTCATAATACCTACTCCAAATATAAGATTTTAAACAATCACAATTAGCACACCGACATAATGTCCTTAAACAGGTCTTTAAATAAACCAGAGGGACTCCTGATATATATCAGCAATGGAGGTCCCATCATGCAATAGGAAGCAATAAAGGGCGGAAATAGTAAAAAGGAAATAGTGCAATACCAAACAGATAATTATTCATAGCAAATGAGCAAGAAAAAGAAACCCAGAGAACTTCAAGCAAGCTAACATCAGCAAACAAATCAAGTCAGAAATCACGTCATCAAATATAAGCATCGAGGCTTCATATATGAACATATCCCACAGGTGATGTATAGCAATCACAATCACATATATATCCTACAAAAGAAAAACAAATATACAAAGCACGAGAATGGTGCAATCACAACCAATTGTATTCCACAAATAAAGTGGAACATTACAACATCAAGTCAAAATGGAAAACTTTCCTCAGAGTACCTTGCACATTCAACATACAAATTAGTGATTTTAAAGAGAAATGATGAACCAATAAGGGATGGATGATGATATGACAAGGAAATGTAAGAACACGATGGAAAATCATCCAAGCAGTAGATGTAAGAAGCATACAGTAGGCACAAGCAACAATCAGGTCAAAGCTAAAGAACTATAGCTCCTTTCTTGTCACCATGTTGAATTGATAAATAAATATCAATCAAGGATCAAAGGAGCCAGAGGAGAATACAAACAAAACCTTTAAAGTAAGTAGCAAACACTATACATCCATACTCATTCACTTCATTAGGGTTCACAAGCATAACAAAAGAGGGGTACCATAAAATGTATCACAAAGCTTGGATCACAAGTTAGCAAGGAAATGAATTCAAACAAAGACAAAGTTAGAAGAGTTAAACCATTCAAAGACTTGAAATCAAGCTTCTAATATGATATGAGGATATGATTAAAATTTTAAAATGTTGATTCTAAAGCATGTTGCACAAGCGCATTCAATGTATCTCAAAGATTCAAAAGAAAAGAAAAGATTGAACAATAAATTCATAATAAGATGAAATGGTTCAAACATTAGAGGTAAAGTGATATCAAGTCTTTATGAGACTATAATTGATGTATCATCCCCTAACATGTCATCATTGGTCATTTGATGACCTCAAACTCTAGGAAAAATTCAAAATTCAAAGCACAATTCACACAAGGACATCACTTAGGAGGTATGGATCACAAGGACATCACTTAGGAGGTATGGATCAAAATGTGCTCATCAAACAGTTATGAGAAGTCAAGAGGATTGACTTGAATTGATGTGAGAAAACACAAGAAATATGATCATTAAGTGCCAATTTATAGGCCTCACACAAGTTCACTGGCCATCAAACAAATTGTGACAAAGAATGTAACATCAATTGGTCACTTTCACTTCAAAAATACATCAAAAATAGAAAAGGATTTCAATAATTCAAACCAAAACTTCCATAATATCTTTGAGATGTGTAAAAATCAGAAAACAATTTTGAATTTCATGGATGGTAGAGGAAAGGATTAATCAAGCTTCAAACATCAAAACTAGTTGGTGAAACCACCAATCTAAACAAGTTTTCAAAAAAAATCAATGGAAAATACCAAACCTTATCAATTAATTGAAGAAAAATATTTTCAAGATCCTCAATCCATCTATGAACCTCAAATAAGAGCTAACCTCAATTGAAGCTTAGGACAAGTTGGTTTTGAAATTGAGACTTGCCATGTAAGCCACAAACCCTAATTGTTTGAATTTTAATCTCAAATATTAATTAAAAAAAATCAAAATTCAAACAATTCAAACCAAGATCATGAAAATCACAAGGGAACCCTAATATCAGAAGACATATTTTCCCACATTTTTAGAATTAAAGAAAAGTCAAAAATAGAATTAAAATTCAAACCGTTGATCAATTAAGCAAATATTCACATCTCAAAATAAAAATCTAATCAAAACTCAGAAAAATATCCAACCAAAATTATATTCAAATATTATAATTAAAAACAAGGATCCCTGATTTTTTGTGGAATTTTTGGATCAAAGGAAATATCAAAATAAAATTGAAAATTAAACAAACAATTAATTAATCACATGAATTTTTAAACCTATCAAAGCGTTTCAAAAAATTCTGAAAAAAAATACACAAGGTCAGAAAAATTATTTTGGAGTTTCATGAATTTTTTCAGAATTTTCAACCATTTTTGAGCAAGAGATAAAATCAGGAAAATTAAAGATATAAAACAAACAATTAATTAATCACACGAATTAAAAACCAATCAGGACCTTTTCAAAAATTCTAAAAACAATACACAAGATCAGAAATATTATTTTGGAGTTTCATGAATTCTTTTAGAATTTTCAACCATTTTTGAGCAAGAGATAAAATCAGGAAAATCAAAGATATAAAACAAAATTCAAATAATTCAAAAAAATAGAACAACCAACTAGAGGAGGCCACACTATCATCTTCAACCTCTGGCTAGGGCAAAAACGCGCGCAGAAACAGATTTGCAAGCTATATTCAGATCAATACAACTCAAGCAATTCTCAACCAAAATTAATGAAATCAAGTGCAAATTAAAGCTGAATTAACAAGCTACGTCATGATATTCTAAAATTTTCATATAGATCCAAGATCAGAGAGAAACAAACATGAGAAAAAAAAGCACAAAATACTGAAACACACAAGTTGCAGAGATCTCTAATGCATGATTCAAGCTACAACAAGGCATCAAATATACATCAGACCTAAAGTATGGCCAGCTGAACCACAATACACACGATTTACATCATCAATTAAAGCTTAATCATAAGAATCAAAGTCCATGAACACCTACCTCAAGGCAAAAGCAATCTACTGACTCCTTCTCTCCAGATGCAAACCAAGCTTGGCTTCGTCTTCCTCAGCACTTGAGGATGAAGAATCAACAAGAAAATTGAGGAAAGATCAAGAAATAAGAGAAATTTGAAGAAATGGATTTTTGAGAGAAAAGTGACTTCAGATCTGAGTTTCCGCTAATGCAGCTAATGGTGTGATTTTGCTTGAGGTGAAAGTTACCAATTTTAGCAAAAAATGTAGAAATCATGGGAATGCAAGTAAAGTGTGATTGCTTGGACAAAATAAGTAATAAATGAGGTGTCTAATTCATGCCAAGCATGTGCAATATCAACTTAAATCAAACAAAATCTAAGGGTGCACAAAATCTATAATTTGTAACCCATGCATGCACCAAAAGTTAGCTGACTTCCAACTGAGGCCATAGAAAATTGGCTTGTGCATTCTCAAATTTTCCTTGAG
The DNA here is from genome assembly GCA_948472305.1 of Vicia faba. Classification (NCBI taxonomy): domain Eukaryota; kingdom Viridiplantae; phylum Streptophyta; class Magnoliopsida; order Fabales; family Fabaceae; genus Vicia; species Vicia faba. Next base: position 887,507,738 of record OX451736.1, read on the forward strand.
CCAATTAAAGAGCATGCCCTAAGCTTCGAAACAAACTGAGGTTCAAAAGAAATGATGGAGAGATGAGCAAGATATGAGGCTTAGGATTCCTGGGCAACTCAAGCCATCTTGCCCAAGACTACGCGCGCTAGCCTGCCTATAAGGTAACTCTTGGATTGGTCCAAATTGAGGGAAATCGAAGAGAGCAAGAGGAAGCTTCGACCAACCCATAAATTCAATTTAGGTCTAAGCTGAAGAAAATCAAAGAGAGCATGAGGAAGCTTCGACCAACCCACAAAGTCACTTTGATGGGTCCAAACTGAAGGAGATTAAAGAGAGCATGAGGAAGCTTCGATCAGCCCACAAAGTCACTTCAATGGGTTGAAGGAGATCAAAGAAGCATGAGGAAGATTCGACCAGCCCACGAAGTCAATTCAATTGGTCCAAGCTGAAGGAAATCAAAGAGGGCATGAGGAAGCTTCGACCACCCCACAAAGTCACTTCGATGGGTCCAAACTGAAGGAGATCAAAGAGAGCATGAGGAAGCTTCGACCAGCCTACAAAGTCAATTCTATTTGTCCAAACTGAAGGAGATCAAAGAGAGTCATTCAAATCTCTAGTTTCAATATCCAACTTCCTCAAATCACAGCCTCTTCGATTTTAAACCAAATTCAGTGATTCCAAGTTTAACGAGAAGCTTTCATAGCCCTATTTAAAATGCACGAGGAAAATTTTTGAATTATGCCTTGAATCAATAATTACAAGCACGTCACCAACTGTTTGATGAATTTCCTAGGCCAAATGCCTTGCCTGGCCAGATGCCCAAGATGCCTAAAAAAATGCCCAACTTGCCCTAAACTTAAAAGACTCATAACTTTTGTTTTTCAGTAAGAAGTGTGTGTGATCGGTGGATTTAGAACTGACTGTTTAACGCTGGTTCGCGAAATGTCGTGGAAGCAAGAGTCGCCACCGTCTTTTATTTTCTCCAAATGGAAAGGACAAAAGCACAGAAAAATTCCTTATAGAGATTGCTCTCGGTTCGGGAGGTAGATTATAGAAAGGGAAGGTGTTAGCACCCTTTCTATCCATGGTTATCCATGGGCTCTTAGGTACTTGCTCATTTGTGTTTTCAAAATGGTTTGTTTGCTTTTCAACTGTGGGTTTTTAAAAAAGTTTCTTTGAAAATTTCAGTTCGACTCTTGTATCAGTCCTCAAGAGTGTTTGAAAAGTTGCTTTCGAAAGCTTTTTGAAAAGGTGTCGGTGTGAGAAGTATTTTTTGATTTGTTTTGAAATTAGAGCAAGCATCTAGAGTTTTCTACCTACCCTAAGGAATTCGTCTGTGTAAATGTCCTTAAAGTAGTGCCATCCCACCATTGAGAGGTAGGTAGCACCACCGTTGGAGGTGTTCGGGTCAATTCGAGGGTTCGGGACATGGTGATCACCGGAGCAATAGGAAGACACCTTAGAAGCTACCCTCATGCCATGTTCATGGACATGAGGACTTACTAAAACATCCTCTGCTCGACGACCACTTTTCGAGGGGCAAGGCAACAATGAGGCGTACCCTAGGGGTGGTGTGTGATTTGTGTGTCGTTTTCAGTTATGTTTATCTTATTCATGCATCGGTGATCTATGCTTTGTTTTTATGTTTGGCATTCATTCTTTCATGTGATTGTTTAACAGTTAAAGGTGCGAGAATTAAAAGTCCTACGCTATTACAAAGGCGCGGGTCCACATCGCCAAATTTAATCCAGGACCCGATTTGAAATAAAATAAAGATGCGGAAAAGATAAATGTCTAATTAAGCTATTACATGGCTTTGGAAGAATTACATGAATATTCACAAAAAAGGCAATAAAAATGCGAAGAGAATTAAAGTCGGGAATGCGAGGGCGTTTGACCCTTTTAAGGAAATTAAATTATAATTAACAAATTAATTAAATTTAATGGAAAAAAGAAATTATTTTTGAGTTTTTTGTATTTATGGATTTTTAGTAAGAAAATTAAATTGGAAAAAAGAAAAGTTAATTAACCCTAATTCTAAATGGTTTTTTAATTTATTTAAGAAAACTATTTAGTTTGACCTAATTTTAATTAATTATTTACATGACAAATTTTATTTATAAAAATAGTAATTAGTAATTAAATATGGTGAAAAAGAAAAAGAATAAAAGTGTTTAAAACCCTAATTCTACAATTTTTAAGTTTATTAAAAAAAATATTAAAATTTAAACCTAGAATTAACTAAATTAATTAATACCATTTATTTACAAAGAAAACATTAAATGAAATATTTTTTATTTTTTGTCTTTTCTGATTTTTATTATTTTTATATTATGAAAACATTAATTTATGAATTAAAAGGGAAATAATCAAATTAAAGCAAATAAAAATAAAATAGGAAAAAAGAAAAGAAATGCAAACCCTTGGGGGTGTTGACCCCAGTTGGAGGTATTTGGCCAGTAATTAGGCCCATTGAATTCCTGGCCTTGTTGACTTTTAGTGATTATGTGCGTATGCATTGACTGAATCATTCCATAGGCTTTGGATCTGGACCATTGGACTGATGCTATGGGACGTGTGGCAAGCCAAGATACGAGGCTGCATGGTAGGCCTCAGGAAGCAAGCTATACAGAATTGCGTTAGGAAGAAAAATATGAAACAAAGTAGGGGGACCTGGGGTTCGAACCCAGGTCCTAGAGTTTACCAAATGCTTTGTCCACCAACTGAGCTATTAACGCGCTTTGTGTATAATATGATAAACAAACAACATAACGCAAATCAATGGTTAGTGGTTAATTTCGCGCGAAATTCAAACGCACCAACCGCTGGCTTACACATCACCTTCTTCTCCAATTGTTTGCTTTGCCTGGAAAAAAACTGAATAGCGGGGGTTTTAAACCCCCACTAAGTGATGAACAATAAAATAGCAAATAGGTCCTGGTTGCTCATAAATTGAGCGCGACCTATGCAATGGATTCGTATGAAGCTTTTGATTCTAATGGCCCTGGTCTCATGTCCCAATTTTTCCAGAATAAGGAGTTCCCAATTTGAAACCTCTGCAACCCTAAAAGACATTAATGGTAGATTCTCGTACAGGGCATGAAAATCCAATTAAATGACATCATTAGCTTTACAATGGTTAGATTAGTCCAAATCAGTATCAAAAACACATAAAAAATGCATGGAATTCAAGATGCAATTATGAATATATTTCAGAAAAGTGAGACACGGTTCTACCAGTTCTTTGCGTTAGAAGCAGTGGTTTTGATCCAGAAACGTTCCTTGAAGCCTCAGGGATGTAATGGGATTGTTCTCTTGCCTTGAAACGCTTTGGAATGGTGTTTTCAGTTTTGAAAATTTTTAGGAAAAATTCAAACTTTGTTTTGGTTCTTAGGCGCAGCTTCAAGGTTTTGTGCATTAGGTTTAGCTTCTGACTTATATGAGGGATGAATTAGGGTAACAATTTGAGCCAAAAGATCCTTGCATTGATGTATGGAATATTTGATTTTCCATGAATATTTTCTCAATCTTTTTCATGTGTTTTTGATTCCAATCATGGCCAATCTTTCCAATTTGGGTGTGCACGAATCTTCAATAGCCAATGAGAGCAAATACTGCATAAAAAGATTCAAATGCATTGGTTTAGTATTTTTTCATATTTTATTTAATTAAATGAATTAATGGTGATTAAAAATTCAAATAAATAATAAAAATGATGAAATAAATCCCCTTTGGGCCAAATGGTCGTGCATAGCCTTTGGATGATGAATCTTGGAAGAAAATGTGGCCCATTAGCAATTTTGAGGCATTTGAAGTAAAGTTGACTTTTCAAAATTCCCAAAAATTTCCCAACTTCCACAAGGCATATCTTGCTCAATTTTTAAGCTTTGATCATGTTCTTGGACATTTTGGAAAGGTCTTGAAGTCCTCTAACCAATTCCTTTGGTCCCATGTCATTTTGATTTACCAATCTCAAGTTTTGGTCTTTGACTTAAAGTCCCTTTTTGTTGACTTTTGAAAATGACCTATAATGTTGAAATTGATAACTTTTTGTGAGAGCATTTCTTGGACTTGAAGTGTGAAGAGGAGTTGTAGGAAATGTCTTTCTCTTCAAAATGAGCTTTGGATGGAATTTTTCTGATAAACCATGTGGAAGTTATGCCTTGGTCAAGTTACAGTTGACTTTTTCAACTGTCCAAATATGGAAACTTTTGCATCTTGAGACTTTTTGAGCCATGCCTTGAAAATCATGATCAATATTTGATAAAATGATGTTTGTGGCTTCAAAATGAGATGTTGACCAAAAATTTGAACTTATGACTGTCAAATGACCATTTTGCCCCTACAGTTGACTGTAGGGCAATTAGGGTTTTTGATTGTGCAATTTTGTGCTGTAAGTCTTGAAACTTAGCATGAGGATGCTTGACCATGTTTGTAGGCATATGAGACTTGTTTGGACCCTTGAAAACTTCAATTTCTTTGATAAAACCAAAACCCTAGTTTTTGACTGTTAGGAGGCCCTTAAACTGTGCAACCCTTGGGGAGATTTGAACCATTTGTGGATGATTCTTGTCAAAACTTTGAAGATTATGGGAGGGAAAATTTTGGGGTACAACAGTTGCCCCTGTTCAATCTTCTTAGACCTGAGGATGCAGATTGGCTGACGTGCCTTTCGTAATCCGAAGGTGGAAGATGATTGAACACTAGAGTGCCCAGAAATATGCGCTCACATAGTAGTGTGATGGTGGGAATGGGCTTATAGATGCCATTTGGAGATTGATGGATAGGGTGATGGGCTTATAGATTCCATGCTAAGAGATGATGGATAGGATGATGGGCTTATATATGCCATGCTAAGAGATGATGGATATGATGATGGGCTTATAGATGCCATCTGGGTGTCGATCGCATAAGAGATTCCTTAGCGAGAACTTGCGTACCTGAAAAAGAAAATGATTACCTGACCTGTTACAGGAGCTGGTCTTCAAACTCTTTGTAGATGCGTCCTGACTGGTTACAGGAGCTGGATCTGGAGCTTCAAAAGGTGATGAATGAACCAGGGATGGTTACTACCTCAACGGGACGGTGAGAGAACCTTGGACGATTACCACCTCAACAGGAACGCTGAGAGAATCTTGGGGCGATTACTAACTCAACAGGGACGCTGAGAGAATATTGGGACGATTACCATCTCAACAGGAACGCTGAGAGAATCTTGGGGCGATTGCTACCTCAACAGGAACGCTGAGAGAATCTTGGGCGACTTCAACCTCAACAGTAACGCTGAGAGAATCTTGGGCGACTTCAACCTCAACAGTAACGCTGAGAGAGTCTTGGGTGTCTTCAACTGGATAAGAAACAGGGAGATCTTAGGGGCGATCTGACTGAACCAGATAAGGCCTTTGACTGGATAAGAAACAGAAAAATCTTAGGGTCGATTTAACTGAACCGGACAAGGTCTTGAAATCTTCAACTGGATAAGAATCAGGGAGATCTTAGGGTCGATCTGACTGAACCAGAGAAGGCCTTTGACTGGATAAGAATCAGGAAAATCTTAGGGTCGATTTAACTGAACCGGTCTAGGTCCTGGAATCTTCAACTGGATAAGAATCAGGGAGATCTTAGGGTCGATCTGACTGAACCAGAGAAGGCCCTTGACTGGATAAGAAACAGGAAAATCTTAGGGTCGATTTAACTGAACCGGACAAGGTCTTGAAATCTTCAACTGGATAAGAAACAGGGAGATCTTAGGGTCGATCTGACTGAACCAGAGAAGGCCTTTGACTGGATAAGAAACAGAAAAATCTTAGGGTCGATTTAACTGAACCGGACAAGGTCTTGGAATCTTCAACTGGATAAGAATCAGGGAGATCTTAGGGTCGATCTGACTGAACCAGCGAAGGCCTTTGACTGGATAAGAATCAGGAAAATCTTAGGGTCGATTTAACTGAACCGGACAAGGTCTTGAAATATAGCTGAGAACTTGAATGGATCTTTCCTGAAAGGTAAAAGTCAGTCATATGCAATGCATGATATGGATCAAGCAATGATGCTCTCAACATAAATGAGATTTGTAAGATATGATGCGTATATGCATGCTATAATGTATGGAAATGTGATGTTTATGAACGTATGTGTGCTTTCGTCTTAGGAAAATAAATCCTTGACGGGTCCCGGGAAGTCACTCCTGGGCTGATGTTGAAGAATAGATCTTTGCTTCCGCTGGGGATGATAGTTGCAAGAATACCGGTAGGAGAAGATAACTCCGTTGGGGAATAAACTTGGCGAATGGATTACTCTGCAGGGAGAAAAGTACTCTAGCGATCTTGCTGGGGAGCAATACTCTGTGGGAAGAGAGGTACGTTGTTGAGATGCTGATGGTAACTTCATTGGGGATATCATTGTTGCGTTAGAAGTGTTAATAGACTTCGCTGGGGATAAGAAGACTTTGCCGAGAACGATCTTCTCGTGGCTTTTGGCTGAGGATAACCCAGTTATATCCTGGTAGGGAAATAACTCTTTGAATAAAGCCGGGAGACGCGTTCGTGCTCTACGGGGATAAGCTTCCAGAATCTACTGGGGATAAGCTTGCTGCTTGGGGAGATGGATTCCAACTTTCTTGGGGAAACTGGATTGGACTCTCCTGGGGGAAGTTTTGAACTATACTGGGGAAGTGATTCCATTGCATGTCTGATATACCGCTGGGGAACAATATTCAGACTAAGACTGTCGGGGATGCTTGTTAAGAATGCATGTATATTGCTGGGGAATGTTGAGATCTGCTGGAGGATACCCAACTTCCTTAAAGTTGACTGTAACTTCGCTTAGGGAGAGTGTATTGACTTGCTGACGCACTCTCTGGGGAATTAAGATGTACTGGTTATGTTCTTCAGCTGAACTCACCTTGGTACCTTGGAGGACAGAACAATTAGATTGCTTAGACAACTCTTTATTGCCCCTGTTTCTAATGTTACCTGTAATTAATCCTTTGTTTCGTATGCAAATATTCATGAGTTAGCAAATTATTGTCAATGCATATATCACAAATTGAACCTTGGACGTTCTTCGCAAAACAAAACAGGAAAGGAAAAACAAATGGCAATTTTAACTGAAAAGTGATTTTTGTATTGATTTTGAATTTGCCTGTAAAATAGGCGTTTATGTACAAGAGGCTGACGTTCTAGTAAGAGAACGTTTCCGAACAAAAGAGTTTATACATATTTGTACAAAGGAAAATAAAACAGCTGTGTGAAATGAATGATCCACTGGGTTTCAACTCTGCTATTGCCTTTATATCTTCGAGCGTCTCATCACTTGATGACCTCGGTTGAAGATGAAGCTGATTGATCGATGCCGTCTGAACTTGATGTAGATACCGGATTCTGGATGCAAAGTGATCCAATGAGACATAGTATTACACTTTATCCCTAACTTTTGCCTGGACTGCCCTTTCGGGTTTTCAGTCCACCGGGATACCCATTTTTGCCCAAGCCGCCTTTTCAGGTTTTCGACTTGTCGGGTGTACAGATTTTTTCATTTCATCCCTTCATTTTGCCCGAACCCTTTTGGTTCGCCGGGAAGCCCTAATTTTTGCCTAGGTATGTCAACCTAGCGGGTCTTTATCATGTGTAGTATCTTTTTACTATGTCTGCATTAGCGGGGTGAGGAAGGTCGTCACCATCCATGTTGGTTAGTATCATGGCTCCTCCTGAGAACACATGTTTAACCACAAATGGCCCTTCGTATGTAGGGGTCCATTTGCCCCTTGGATCACTCTGAGGAAGGATGATTCGCTTGATTACTAGATCCCCAACTTGATATTCTTGTGGTCTGACCTTTTTGTTAAATGCCCTGATCATTCGTTTTTGGTACGTCTGACCATGACAAATAGCAGCCAGTCTCTTTTCATCAATCAGGTTTAGCTGATCAAGTCGTGTCTGGATCCAATCCTCTTCATTCAGATCTGCATCCTTCATTATCCGGAGAGAGGGTATCTGCACTTCGATCGGTAGGACTGCCTCCATACCGTAGACCAGGGAGAAGGGAGTTGCCCCGGTTGACGTCCTGGCTGAGGTACGGTACCCATGTAGAGCGAACAGTAACATCTCGTGCCAATCTTTATAAGTCACTGTCATCTTCTGCACGATTTTCTTAATGTTCTTATTTGCTGCTTCTACAGCCCCATTCATCTTCGGTCTGTAAGGAGAAGAGTTGTGGTGCTGTATCTTAAACTGCTCGCAGAGCTCAGTGATCATCTTGTTATTAAGATTGGTACCGTTGTCTGTAATGATTCTTTCAGGGACGCCGTATCGACAGATCAGGTTGTGCCGAATGAACCGTGCCACAATAGTCTTGATTACCGTAGCGTAGGAAGCTGCTTCAACCCACTTCGTGAAGTAGTCAATCGCTACCAGGATGAAGCGATGCCCATTGGACGCTGTAGGTTTAATCTCACCGATCATATCTATGCCCCACATTGCAAACGGCCAAGGTGCTGTCAAGACATTCAGAGGAACTGAAGGAACATGCACCTTGTCTGCATATATCTGGCATTTGTGACATGTCCGAGAATGTTGGTAGCAGTCAGCTTCCATGGTGGACCAAAAATACCCTGCCCGAAGGATTTTCTTTGCCATAGTGTGCCCACTAGAATGTGTTCCGAAGGTCCCTTCATGTAGCTCTTCCATGATCCCTTCTGCTTCTGTTTTATCCACACAATGCAGTAAGGTCGAATCATGGTTTCGCTTGTACAGGATGCCGTTGCTAAGGAAGAACTTCCCTGCGAACCTTCTCAGAAACTTCTTATCATTGACAGACGCACCTTCAGGGTATTCTTGAGCTTCCAAATATCTCTTCACTTCATGGTACCAAGGCTTCTCAGTTACCAATTCAGTCTCGAGATCACAACAGTATGCCGGTTCGTCCAGTTTCCAGCTGATGATCCGGGGAGCCTCATTGTCCCATTTGACCTTTAACATAGAAGACATCGTAGCTAACGCGTCCGCCAGTTGATTCTCCTCTCTTGGGAAATGTTCAAAGATTATCTCTGTGAAGTGGGGGATCAAGGTCAACACACATTCTCTGTAAGGAATAAGATTCGGATGTTTCATATCCCACTCGCCTTTGATCTGATTGATCACGAGAGAGGAATCTCCGAAGACACTCAGAAACTTGATCCTTAGGTCGATCGCAGCTTGAAGACCCATGATGCACGCCTCATACTCTGCCATGTTGTTGGTACAGTTGAAACATAGTCGGGCAATGAGTGGAGTATGAGTGCCTTGGGGGGATATGATCACAGCGCCGATGCCGTTACCCAAAGCGTTGGAGGCTCCGTCAAAGTGCATAGACCATCGGGATCCTTCCTCAGGTCCTTCATCCGGTCCAGGTACTTCACAATCAGTCACTATCATGATGCTCTCGTCTGGAAACTCGAAGTTCATTGACTGATAGTCGTCTACTGCCTTATGTGCCAAGTGGTCTGCCAATACACTTCCCTTGATGGCTTTCTGGGTTGTGTACTGAATGTCGTATTCTGTCAAGATCATTTTCCATCTTGCTATTCTCCCAGACAGAGCAGGCTTTTCAAATATGTACTTTATAGGATCCATCTTTGAGATCAACAAGGTAGTGTGAGTCAGCATATACTGTCTCAGCCGGCGAGCAGCCCATACCAAAGCGCAGCAAGTTTTCTCGAGCAGTGAGTATCGGGTCTCACAGTCGGTAAACTTTTTGCTAAGGTAATAAATGGCATGCTCTTTTCGGCCAGACTCGTCATGCTGCCCCAGCACACACCCCATTGAGTTGTCAAGCACTGTCAGGTATAGTATCAGAGGTCTCCCCTCAACCGGTGGCATAAGGATGGGTGGTTCTTGGAGATACTCCTTGATTCTGTCAAAAGCGGCCTGACATTCATCATTCCAACGTACTACCTGATCTTTCTTCAGCAGCTTGAAGATTGGTTCACAGGTAGCAGTTAGGTGTGAGATGAACCGAGCAATGTAATTCAGGCGTCTAGAAAGCCTCTGACCTCTTTCTCTGTCTTAGGAACTGGCATCTCTTTAATAGCTTTGACCTTGGCAGGGTCCACTTGAATACCCTTATCACTTACAATGAAGCCTAGCAACTTTCCAGATCTAACCCCGAAGGTGCACTTGTTCGGGTTCAACCTCAGCTTGTACAACATCAGACGGTCAAACAATTTCTGCAGATGATCTAGATGTTCTTCCTCAGTCTGAGACCTTGCGATCATGTCGTCAACATACACTTCTATCTCATGATGGATCATGTCGTGAAATAAAGCAACCATGGCACGTTGATAGGTTGCCCCAGCGTTTTTCAGTCCAAAAGGCATGACCTTGTAGCAGAAGGTGCCCCACTGAGTAACAAAGGTAGTTTTTTCCATGTCTTCAGGTGCCATCTTGATCTGGTTGTAACCTGAAAAACCATCCATGAAAGAGAACACCTTATGCTGAGCAGTATTGTCAACAAGGACATCAATGTGAGGTAGAGGGAAGTCATCTTTGGGGCTGGCCCTGCTTAGATCCCTGTAATCGACACACATTCTGACCTTACCGTCCTTCTTAGGTACCGGCACCACATTAGCAACCCACTGAGGGTAAGAAGTCACTGCAAGGAACCCGGCATCAAACTGTTTCATAACCTCGGCTTTGATCTTCTCAGACATCTCTGGACGCATACGGTGGACCTTTTGCTTAACCGGAGGGCAGTCTTCCTTGGTAGGCAAGTGATGGACCACAATGTCGGTATCCAACCCGGACATATCTTCGTAGGACCAGGCAAAGATCTCCACATAATCATGTAGCATCTGAGTCAACCGTTGCTTCACGCTGAGCTCTAGGTTGGCACCGATCTTAACTTCCTTCCTGCCCGTCTCAATACCCAGATTTATTGTTTCCACTGGCTCTTCATGTGGTTGAATTGCCCTTTCTTCCTGGAGTAACAGTCTTGCAAGCTCGCCAGGCACTTCGCAATCATCTTCACCTTCGTCTTCGGCTAAGTTGGTCGGATTTTCGAAGTCATAACTGGCAGTAGCAGAGTCGTTACCAGTGAGATCCAGCGTGGATTGAAACCTGTATGAGTGAGTGTGTGTAAATACAGTTGTTTTGCAATATATAAAGAAAGGAAAGAAAGAAAAGGAGCATAAGATTTGAAATGCGAGAAAACGTCCAAGATCTTTATTCATGATATATGACATGACAATTTAATATACCCTCACAAATGAAGCCAACGGTGCCTCGGGTAAGTCACCGGGCCATAGAGTTTTAATTGTTTGTTACAAATAACAAAAATCAAAGGAATTCATTACTCAGTAACAAGAGAAACAAGTAGGTTGTCCTTTGTAATCCAATTGGTAGGTTCACTGTCAGTTGCCGGGTAAATCCAGCTGTCGAACTCAGCTTCATCCACTTCATCATCCTCCCTGATAGCATTTACTCCATGGTTAGGCATGGGAGCAGTCACCACATTGGGCTTCTCAGGTGCCTCAAACTGTACCTCCTTGGCGTCAATAAGATCCTGCACTTTATTCCTTAAGGCCCAGCAATCATCAGTGGAATGCCCCGGGCTATCGGAGTGATAAGCACAGCGGGCATTTGGATTGTACTTGGGAGAGGCAGTGTTCACAACCTTTGGGGCCTCTCTAACAGTCACCAAGTTGGTGGATAGCAACTGCGGCAAGATTTGCGATAGGGTCATACTCAAACGGGTGAACTCTCTCCGGGGTCTTTCAGCCCTTTGAGGATTGGTTTGCCGAGGAGCGGCAGCAGGTTTAGCAATCATCACCGCGTTGACAGATTGGCGGCGCTCAGGTTTCTCTTGTCTTCTAGACCCATATACAGCGCTGGCCTCCTTTTTAAAGGGCTTCTTCTCAGAACTTGCAGATGCACCCTTCTGAATTTTACCAGACTTCATCCCAGCCTCTATTCTCTCTCCAGTCAGAATAAGATCAGTAAACCCTGCAGATGAGTTACCGATAAGATGATTGAAAAATGGCCCAGATAGGGTCCCCAAGAACATGTCTACCAACTCCCGGTCAGTTAACGGAGGCTGCACCCTGCCAGCCAGATCCCTCCACTTCTGGGCATACTCTTTGAAACCTTCGCTTGACCCTAGCGACATACCCTGGAGTTGGGTACGTGTAGGGGCAAGGTCGGCATTATATTGATACTGCTTATAAAAAGCAGTAGCCAACTCCTCCCAGTTACGAACCTTGGTCCCATCCAGCTGATAGAACCATTCGAGATGAGTCCCTGAAAGACTCTCCTGGAAGAAGTGGATCCACAAGTTCTTGTCCACTGAGTACGGTTGAATCTTCCGCACATAAGACCTGAGGTGTAACTTGGGACAAGACGCCCCGTCATACTTGGTGAAAGATGGTGCCTTAAACTTGTGAGGAATGATCACACCAGTAGATAAGCCCAAGTCTCCGAAATCTAGCCCAGGCACTTGTTGGATCTCCATAGCATTCAGTCTGTCTTCCAACTGCTTATACCGGTCTTCAGCAGGAGGATACTGTTCCTCATTAAAGTCAGTCTCGTTGTCAGAGACTACCGGACTAGGACCTTTTCCCCCTTGGGGACTGCTCTTGCCTACAGAAGAATCAGCCTCTTCATTCTGCAGAGTGTTGCCAAACCTTCGGCCCGAGTTAAAAAGAACAGTTCTCTTCTTCTTCTTCTTCTGCTTCTTCAGGAGCAGAGCCTTCAGCTCTTCTTGGCCTTGAGCCAAACCCATGATTAGTTCCTGAAATTGCGCGTTCTGCGCCTGAAGAGCCTTGATAGACATCTCGGTTGATGATGAGTCAGGATTCATGATGCTGAAATAAACAGCGAAGAACAGTAAGCAACCTGAAAAGAAGAAAACCTGCTATGCACATGATGAATGGAATGCGTATGATTTATGTTTTCAAAGACAATCGGGAATCAACTTTGTAAACAAAAAGGAACACACTTCATTAGATTCAACTTTGAAACTTAATTTGTTCAACAAGTTTCCCTTAGGCGTTGCATAAAAGGGAAATACTGAAAAGGGAAATAAAACTGCAAAAGAACATCCAGAGCTCTTCATTGATCCCATGGTCTCCTCTTCTCAGTACGGATGTAATCATTCAGAGCTCGCTCATTCTCCAACTGCTTTGTCAGCTTCTGGATCTTCAATTCCTGCTCGTTGAACTTTTCCCGGTAAGAATCCCGCTCTTCTCGCAGTTGCGACCAAGACCTCTTTAATGTCTCATAATCAGTAGGTATCTGAGGAGGGAGGACAGTTGGAGGAACACCATCTTTGTCAGGATACTCCAGAATGATGGGTCTGACAGCTTCGTATGGCATACCTAACTTCTGAGCACGGACGCGAACCCACTTGTAGTAGGCTTCCATAGGTAGAGAAGTCTTTGGCCCTAACTCTTGTGGGTCAGCTTTATGAACTTTGTCCCAAGCTTTGATGAACCTACGACGCAGCTCGTCACTAACCACCTGAAACTCAAAACTGATGTGAGGCACCAACATCTCATGAGGCCCTGCTCTTCTGGCTCTTCCAAACTGATGGAGCGCTAGACATGGATTGCAAGAGATCCCTCCTTGAGTACCAACCAGAGGAACATTAGGGTATTCTCCACATCGATCAATAACAGCTACCTCATCCAAACCTCTGAAATTCCAAATGATGTCCTTATCAGTGAGAGACATTAACCTATGAGCCCAACCTCTTCCTTCTTGGTTCTTCAGCACGAACTTAGGGAGGTGCGAAATAAACCACCTCACCAACAAAGGGATACAACACCATAGGGTTCCTCGTCTTCGGGCAGTACGAGCATAAAGTTGTTGTAAGATGTCACCCAAGAGAGTGGGTACAGGATTCTGAGACATAAAGATCCTTATGGCAGTGACATTGATGAAGTTGTCAGGATTAGGAAACAAGACTAGCCCATAGATTAAGAGAGCCAAGATATCTTCATATGCCCTAAAGTCCAGGTCATTCCAGAAACTGTTAGCTTTACCAATCAGAAACTTGGCCAAGAAACCCTTAACTCCGCTTCTAGTCACCCAGTTGTCCATCACTTCTTGATGTGTCAAAGGAAGAGCTGCAGCAACCTCCTCAAGCCTGAGATACTTTTCCCAACCAATAAAGGGGGTCTGATCCAAGATAGGGATACCAAGCAAATCAGATAACTCTTCCAGGGTAGGGACCAGCTGGAAGTCTTGAAAGGTGAAGCACTGGTACAGAGGGTCATAGAACTGAGTCAGGACACTCATCAACTGTTGATCCCGCTTTGCAGTGACTAAACTGAGAAGAGAACCATGCCTCTGGATGAAGGAAGTGGTATTTGGAATTTTGCTAACCGACTATTCAAGCAACTCAGGTGAGTGAACAAAGTTGAACCGGATAGTATTCCTTCGCACAGGCATCATGACGTCCTACAAAACAGAGCAAAGGTGAAACCCTCTTGTCTTTGAAATGGTCAGTCCCTATGCAGGATGCATGCAATGCTCATGATGTTATGATGTTATGATAAAGCACACCATGAGGTCTAGGTATTACCATCTTTCAGTTTGTTGGTTCATACATGTCCTATCAAAGTAACCGGGTTCTTAGGGGATCCCAATATCATTGACTACCCTCAATCGGTCATAACTCTAGCATCGCAATCTTTTCTTGCAGCCAGAACCATCACGAGAGTTTAGCCTCAATGGGCGTAGCATACTGCTACTGTTCTAATGGCCAAGTTGTGTCATTTAAGGTTCTAAGGTCTGTTGGTGCTTAATGACTCCTTGGAAGACCCATATTCTCCTCGTTGCGACACAAGGGATATCGGTACAGACCAAGGTGCCACACCAACGTAGCCACTGCTTCACCCATGTCGGTCTACGCCGGACAGGTCCCTCACAGCTTATGCTACCTAAACAGGGTATCCCCAGATCCGGGTTAGGATCTATGTAACTCCCATGCAACCCACAATTTAAAGCAAGCAAGTCAATACAATTGAAAACACAGTTATGAACTATCCTAAGGTACACCTCACTTTAAGTTTAGGTTCCCCAGCAGAGTCGCCAGTTCTGTGATCGGTGGATTTAGAACTGACTGTTTAACGCTGGTTCGCGAAATGTCACGGAAGTAAGAGTCGCCACCGTCTTTTACTTTCTCCAAATGGAAAGGACAAAAGCACAGAAAAATTCCTTATAGAGATTGCTCTCGGTTCGGGAGGTAGATTATAGAAAGGGAAGATGTTAGCACCCTTTCTATCCATGGTTATCCATGGGCTCTTAGATACTTGCTCATTTGTGTTTTCAAAATGGTTTGTTTGCTTTTCAACTGTGGGTTTTTAAAAAAGTTTCTTTGAAAATTTCAGTTCGACTCTTGTATCAGTCCTCAAGAGTGTTTGAAAAGTTGCTTTCGAAAGATTTTTGAAAAGGTGTCGGTGTGAGAAGTATTTTTTGATTTGTTTTGAAATTAGAGCAAGCATCTAGAGTTTTCTACCTACCCTAAGGAATTCGTCTGTGTAAATGTCCTTAAAGTAGTGCCATCCCACCATTGAGAGGTAGGTAGCACCACCGTTGGAGGTGTTCGGGTCAATTCGAGGGTTTGGGACATGGTGATCACCGGAGCAATAGGAAGACACCTTAGAAGCTACCCTCATGCCATGTTCATGGACATGAGGACTTACTAAAACATCCTCTGCTCGACGACCACTTTTCGAGGGGCAAGGCAACAATGAGGCGTACCCTAGGGGTGGTGTGTGATTTGTGTGTCGTTTTCAGTTATGTTTATCTTATTCATGCATCGGTGATCTACGCTTTGTTTTTATGTTTGGCATTCATTCTTTCATGTGATTGTTTAACAGTTAAAGGTGCGAGAATTAAAAGTCCTACGCTATTACAAAGGCGCAGGTCCACATCGCCAAATTTAATCCAGGACCCGATTTGAAATAAAATAAAGATGCGGAAAAGATAAATGTCTAATTAAGCTATTACATGGCTTTGGGAGAATTACATGAATATTCACAAAAAAGGCAATAAAAATGCGAAGAGAATTAAAGTCGGGAATACGAGGGTGTTGGACCCTTTTAAGGAAATTAAATTATAATTAACAAATTAATTAAATTTAATGGAAAAAAGAAATTATTTTTGAGTTTTTTGTATTTATGGATTTTTAGTAAGAAAATTAAATTGGAAAAAAGAAAAGTTAATTAACCCTAATTCTAAATGGTTTTTTAATTTATTTAAGAAAACTATTTAGTTTGACCTAATTTTAATTAATTATTTACATGACAAATTTTATTTATAAAAATAGTAATTAGTAATTAAATATGGTGAAAAAGAAAAAGAATAAAAGTGTTTAAAACCCTAATTCTACAATTTTTAAGTTTATTAAAAAAAATATTAAAATTTAAACCTAGAATTAACTAAATTAATTAATACCATTTATTTACAAAGAAAACATTAAATGAAATATTTTTTATTTTTTGTCTTTTCTGATTTTTATTATTTTTATATTATGAAAACATTAATTTATGAATTAAAAGGGAAATAATCAAATTAAAGCAAATAAAAATAAAATAGGAAAAAAGAAAAGAAATGCAAACCCTTGGGGGTGTTGACCCCAGTTGGAGGTATTTGGCCAGTAATTAGGCCCATTGAATTCCTGGCCTTGTTGACTTTTAGTGATTATGTGCGTATGCATTGACTGAATCATTCCATAGGCTTTGGATCTGGACCATTGGACTGATGCTATGGGACGTGTGGCAAGCCAAGATACGAGGCTGCATGGTAGGCCTCAGGAAGCAAGCTATACAGAATCGCGTTAGGAAGAAAAATATGAAACAAAGTAGGGGGACCTGGGGTTCGAACCCAGGTCCTAGAGTTTACCAAATTCTTTGTCCACCAACTGAGCTATTAACGCGCTTTGTGTATAATATGATAAACAAACAACATAACGCAAATCAATGGTTAGTGGTTAATTTCGCGCGAAATTGAAACGCACCAACCGCTGGCTTACACATCACCTTCTTCTCCAATTGTTTGCTTTGCCTGGAAAAAAAACAAACTGAATAGCGGGGGTTTTAAACCCCCACTAAGTGATGAACAATAAAATAGCGAATAGGTCCTGGTTGCTCATAAATTGAGCGCGACCTATGCAATGGATTCGTATGAAGCTTCTGATTCTAATGGCCCTGGTCTCATGTCCCAATTTTTCCAGAATAAGGAGTTCCCAATTTGAAACCTCTGCAACCCTAAAAGACATTAATGGTAGATTCTCGTACAGGGCATGAAAATCCAATTAAATGACATCATTAGCTTTAGAATGGTTAGATTAGTCCAAATCAGTATCAAAAACACATAAAAAATGCATGGAATTCAAGATGCGATTATGAATATATTTCAGAAAAGTGAGACACGGTTCTACCAGTTCTTTGCGTTAGAAGCAGTGGTTTTGATCCAGAAACGTTCCTTGAAGCCTCAGGGATGTAATGGGATTGTTCTCTTGCCTTGAAACGCTTTGGTTTTCAGTTTTGAAAATTTTTAGGAAAAATTCAAACTTTGTTTTGGTTCTTAGGTGCAGCTTCAAGGTTCTGTGCATTAGGTTTAGCTTCTGACTTATATGAGGGATGAATTAGGGTAACAATTTGAGCCAAAAGATCCTTGCATTGATGTATGGAATATTTGACTTTCCATGAATATTCTCTCAATCTTTTTCATGTGTTTTTGATTCCAATCATGGCCAATCTTTCCAATTTGGGTGTGCACGAATCTTCAATAGCCAATGAGAGCAAATACTGCATAAAAAGATTCAAATGCATTGGTTTAGTATTTTTTTCATATTTTATTTAATTAAATGAATTAATGGTGATTAAAAATTCAAATAAATAATAAAAATGATGAAATAAATCCCCTTTGGGCCAAATGGTCGTGCATAGCCTTTGGATGATGAATCTTGGAAGAAAATGTGGCCCATTAGCAATTTTGAGGCATTTGAAGTAAAGTTGACTTTTCAAAATTCCCAAAAATTTCCCAACTTCCACAAGGCATATCTTGCTCAATTTTTAAGCTTTGATCATGTTCTTGGACATTTTGGAAAGGTCTTGAAGTCCTCTAACCAATTCCTTTGGTCCCATGTCATTTTGATTTACCAATATCACGTTATGGTCTTTGACTTAAAGTCCCTTTTTGTTGACTTTTGAAAATGACCTATAATGTTGAAATTGATAACTTTTTGTGAGAGCATTTCTTGGACTTGAAGTGTGAAGAGGAGTTGTAGGAAATGTCTTTCTCTTCAAAATGAGCTTTGGATGGAATTTTTCTGATAAACCATGTGGAAGTTATGCCTTGGTCAAGTTACAGTTGACTTTTTCAACTGTCCAAATATGGAAACTTTTGCATCTTGAGACTTTTTGAGCCATGCCTTGAAAATCATGATCAATATTTGATCAAATGATGTTTGTGGCTTCAAAATGAGATGTTGACCAAAAATTTGAACTTTTGACTGTCAAATGACCATTTTGCCCCTGCAGTTGACTGTAGGGCAATTAGGGTTTTTGACTGTGCAATTTTGTGCTGTAAGTATTGAAACTTAGCATGAGGATGCTTGACCATGTTTGTAGGCATATGAGACTTGTTTGGACCCTTGAAAACTTCAATTTCTTTGATAAAACCAAAACCCTAGTTTTTGACTGTTAGGAGGCCCTTGAACTGTGCAACCCTTGGGGAGATTTGAACCATTTGTGGATGATTCTTGTCAAAACTTTGAAGATTATGGGAGGGAAAATTTTGGGGTACAACAGTGTGTTTTTTCCCCCTATGTTCCCTTGTATATATCTTTCCCCTCTTCAATTGGCAAAAAGAACCACCAAATTTCCCTGAAAAATGAGAAAGTTATGCCCTTGCAAAGTCAGGCCAAAATCAAGAATACTTAGTGAAATTTTCAATCACCAAGATAACTTCAAATCCAAGTAATCTCTCAAAATTGAAATCCTCATAAAAATCAATCATCAATGATCATCCCATATGAAAATACATGTCAAATGCCTCATGTTGACCAAAAGTTCACTTGGTCAACTTTGACTTTGTTGACTTTTGAGTAAAGTGATTGTTTTGCCCCTTTGATTCAATTGAACCACTTCTCTTCAAAATTGGTGAACAAAGCTTCAAACATATGATGTTCCAAACACATAGAGGCTATGGAAAGAGTTTCCACTCAAAATTCCAAAGAATCCCTGATTAAAACTCAAACCCTAGTTTTACACTCTACATTAGGAGATAGCTAATCAAACTTCAAAACCCTAATTCCACTGGGCATCATGAGAGACAAAATTGATTCCAATGATTATAAGAGAATGATGCTTCAACACTTGGCTCATCTAGACCCCAATTACTACAATTTGGACAAAACCCTAATTTTGACTGATGAATCAGAAGGATGTGATTCTCCTCATGGTCAACACAATCTTCAATCTTCTAAGGATCCAGTGAGGTGGATAAGATATCTTGAGATATGTGATACCTTTGGGCTTGAAAGATCCATAGGTTTAGATAATAAGGCTCTACTTAAGCAACTTGTCAATACAATCAACTTCCAAAGCTTGAGGAAAATTTGATAACCAAAATACTTTGATCCCATCATAATGTATGAATGTAATGCAATATGATGTTTATGATGAAACATAAGCCTAAAAATTATGAAATCAAGAGGGTAAATTTTGGGGTGCAACACCCACATTGCAAACGTCCAAGAAGCAGTCAAGATATTCAGAGGTACTGGAGGCACATGTACTTTGTCAGCATAGATCTGGCACTTGTGATAAGTTCTTGAGTGGCGATGGCAGCCAGTTTCCATAGTCGACCAATAATAACCTGCTCTCAGAATTTTCTTAACCATAGCATGCCCACTGGAGTGAGTAATAAAGATACCTTCATGCATATCTTCCATAATCTTCTCCGCCTCTTTCTTGTCCATACAACGAAGTAGAGTCGAATCATGGTTACGCTTGTAAAGAATTTCGTTGCTCAGGAAGAACTTAGATGGGAACCTCTGTAGGAATTTCTTGTCGTTGATAGATTCTCCTTCAGGATACTCTTGAGCCTCAAGATATTTTTTTCACTTCATGAAACCAAGGCTTCTCTTCTACTCTGTCAGTGTCAACTTCGTAGCAGTGTGCAGGTTCGTCTAGCCTCTCAATGGTAATTCTGGGAGCTTCGTTTCCCCATCTAACTTTAAACATAGACGACATGGTTGCTAATGCGTCTGCCAACTGATTCTCTTCCCTTGGGATATGCTCAAAAGTGATCTCCTTAAAGTACGGAATTAAGGTCAACACATGCTATCGGTGCATAATGAGATTCAAATGCTTATTATCCCATTATCCCTTGATTTGACTGATTACCAGGGCTGAGTCCCCATATCCATTCAAGAATTTAATTCCCAGGTCAATAGTAGCTCTGATGCCCATGATGCACGCTTTGAATTCAGCCATGATGTTGGTACAGTTAAAGCATAATCTGGCGGGGAAGGGCGTATGGAAACCCTGAAAAGAGATAATTACAACACCAATTTCGTTGCCAAGTGCATTAGAGGCTCCGTTGAAAACCATAGTCCATCAAGATCATGGCTCAGGTCCTTCATACGGTTTAGGTTCTTCACAATCTATAACTAGCATAATGTTCTCGTCCGGGAATTCGAAGTTCATAGATTGGTAGTCATCTATGGCTTGAGGAGCCAAATGATCTTCCACTACACTTCCTTTAATTTATTTTTGAATGGTGTATTGGATGTCGTATTCTTTCAAGACCATTTTCCATCGGGCTATTCTTCCGGAGAGAGCAGGTTTCTCAAATATATATTTGATGGGATCCATTTTAGAGATTAACAAGGTAGTATGAGTCAACATATACTGCCTTAGTCAGTGAGCAGCCCATGCCAAAGCACAACAAGTTTTCTCGAGCAGTGAATATCTTGTTTCACAGTCGGTAAACTTTTTTCTAAGGTAGTATATTGCATGCTCTTTTCGACCAGACTCGTCATGCTGCCCCAATACACACCCCATTGAGTTCTCTAACACTGTTAAGTACATGATCCAAGGTCTTCCTTTAACTGGTGACATCAGAATTGGAGGTCCTTGTAGGTACTCCTTGATTTTTTCAAATGCTACCTGACAATCATCGTTCTATTTCACAACCTGATCTTTCTTCAACAACTTAAAGATTAGCTCACAAGTAGCAGTCAAATGAGAAATAAATCTGGAAATATAGTTCATTCGTCCCAAG
Source organism: Vicia faba (assembly GCA_948472305.1). Lineage (NCBI taxonomy): Eukaryota > Viridiplantae > Streptophyta > Magnoliopsida > Fabales > Fabaceae > Vicia > Vicia faba. The sequence continues at coordinate 887,528,992 of OX451736.1, forward strand.
AAATCTTTGACTTCCTTCTCAGTATGTGGAGCGGGCATTTCTTGAATAGCTTTGACTTTAGCGGGATCAACCTCAATTCTCTTACCGTTGACAATAAAACCCAGGAGTTTACCGGACCTCACCCCAAAAGTGAACTTGTTTGGATTCAACCTCAGCTTATACTTCTTCAGTCTCTCAAACAACTTATGTAGGTGGCTTATATGCTCTTCTTCAGTCTTTGATCTGGCTATCATATCATTGACATAGACCTCTATCTCGTGATGAATCATGTCATGGAAAAAAGCTACCATAACACACTGGTATGTTGTGTCGGTGTTCTTCAACCCAAAAGGCATAACCTTGTAGCATAACATTCCCCAATGTGTACCAAAAGTAGTATTTTCCATGTCTTCAGGTGCCATCTTGATTTGATTATACTCTGAGAAACTATCCATGAAGGAGAACACCTTATGCTGAGTGGTGTTGTCGACTAAAACATAAATATGTGGAAGCGTAAAGTCATCTTTGGGGGTCGCCCTGTTCAGATCTCTGTAGTCTACACACATACGTACCTTGTCGTCTTTCTTTGGTACCGGAACCACATTTGTAACCCATTGAGGATATGATGTCACTTCTAAGAACCATGCGTTGAATTGTTTCATAACCTCAGCCTTGATCTTCTCTGACATCTTGGGGCGTATTCAACGGACCTTCTGCTTAATTGGAGAACAACCTTCTTTCATCGGAAGTCGGTGAACCATAATATCGGTATCAAGCCCTGGCATATCTTCGTATGACAAAGCAAAGATCTCAACATATTCATGCAACATATGTACTAACCTGTTCTTGAAACTGTCCTCTAAGTTGGCGCCTATCTTGACTTCTTTTCTGTCTGCCTCAGTACCTAGATTTACCACTTCAACCGTCTCTTCATATGGTTGAATAGCTTTTTCTTCTTGCACTAACAGTCTGACAAGTCCTCCTGGTATCTCACAATCTTCCTAACCTTTATTCTTGGCTTCGTAGATTGGATTTTCAAAGTCATAAGTTACAATAGCAGAATTGTTATCAATGGGATCCATAGTGGATGTGGATCTGCGATGTATTCTGTGGGTGTGTGTATGAATACATAGCTATTTGAAAGTGATAAAAGTAAAAAGAAAGACATGGAGCAAAAAATTTGAATGAAAAATGTCCGATGCTTTATTAAATGAAAATATGTTTATGAAATGCCAACCCTTGACAAAATGAACTGTTGTGCCCCGGGTAAGGCACAAGGATTAAAGTCATGGTTCAAATATTACAAAGCCAAAACTTGAAAGCAATAAAACATAAATGCATATATTACTCCTGACTAAAGGAGATAGAGATAATGTCTTCCGCCTTCCAGTTACTGAGCCCGTTGCCAATGGTATGAAAGATCTAGCTATCAAGGTCATAATCACTGTCAGCATCTTCTATTACGTTGACTCTGTTGTTGCTGATGCGGAATGGTGGCCTTCTAGCTCGAGTGCGGCGAACAACCCTTTGAACCTCTGCAGTGAAAACCAAACCAAACCTGTCATATTTATAGGGGATGTCAACAAGCTGACCCCAAATAGTACAACCACCTTTTTCTACAGTGGCTTTAGCATCTTTCAATGAAACCATCCTGGGTAGAACCCTAGTAACTTTGGGAATGGAAGTATCTTTAGTTGAGGTAGGAGGGATGACTTCAAAAGTTTGACAGGGAGTCTCGATGAATTTTCTGTCCATATCTACGTACCGGAAAGAGTTCAAGTGGCTAACCATATACTCTTCTTCACAACAGACTGTAACAATCTTTCCATTCACAGGATATTTTAATTTCTGATGTAGGGTAGAGGTAACCACGCCTGCCCCATGGATCCAGGGGTGTCCCAGTAAGCAGGAATAAGCTGGTCGAATATCCATTACATATAAAGTAGATTCAAAGATCTGCGAACTCACTTTGATTGGAAGATCCACTTCTCCGTGTACCATCTTTTTGACCCATCAAAGGCTTGAACTATAATATCACTGGGTTTCAGTACGACCCCTTTGCAATCAATTTTGTCAAGAGCGCCTTTCAGTAGAACATTTAAAGAGGACCCAATATAAACCAAAACATAAGCCAAAGTAGTGCCCCTGTATTCAATGGAGACATACAAGGCCTTATTGTGATTTCTTCCTTCCAGAGTCAGATCAGCATAAGAGAAGCCTAATCCATTGTCAGTCGTTAAGCTAGCAACATAACTTCCAAATTGATCAGCAAAAATCTCTTGTGGCGCGTGAGAAGTCTTCAAGAATTTTACTAAAGCATGTGCATGGGCTTTAGAACACAGTAACAGGGATAACACAAAGATCTTGGATGGGGTCTTCTCCAACTGTTCAACAATTTTATAGTCACTCTTGCGGATAATCTTCAATAACTCTTCCAACTCTTATCTAGAGGTGTCTTCAACTATAGCTTCCTTAAGTTCCTCCATCTGGGAAGGATCAATTATTTGCTCTTTACGCCGAGCCTCAACAATTGACTCGGTGGCTGTAACTCTAACAGGTGTAGCAATAGTCTTCAGAGATATTTTCAGAGAGAAAACCCTTCCGCTTCTAGTAACCTTAATGGTTCCAGCATTATTATCGATGTCGAGATCAACAAATTTAGTAACTTTAACAGTCGGTAGTTCTTATTTGACACCATGGTAGTAGACGTAAGATCCATAGTTCCAAGGAATAGCTTTATCCGAAGAATATGGGATAGGTCCATGTGTAGTGATGATCAGAGGAGTAGCTTTCAAATTGGCAGTAACCCTTACAGGACCTTTGGAGGTGATCCTGACAGGAGGGCCAAACATTATGGATAAGTCTTGACACAGATTCTCAGCAGACAGAACCTTCTCGATAATAATTATATGATTGTCCATTAGGCTTTGAATGCCTTCCTTCAGTAATTTGCAGCCATTGGGTTGGGCTACGCGACAGTAACATTTTTCAATACAACCTAGAAATAAACTGGCCTACAGCAGATTCTTCTTAATTATTGGTAGAGGAGTAACCAATTCACTTACAGTATCCACATAAAGAAAATCATCAATTGCACTTATGCCTTTATCATGCTTCAGCATAGGCGCGGTAATTACATTCGGGGTCTCTAGAGGATCAAACTCAATCTCGTTGTTATCAATCATGTCCTGAATTTTGTTTTTCAGGGTCCAACAGTTGTTGGTGTCATGCCCAGGACTGTTAGAATGGTAGGCGCATTTTGCATTCAGATTGTACTTAGGATAAGAGGTATTGGGGTTCTGAGGAGGATCCCTTAGCATAATCAGCTCCACTTTTAGTAAATGTTGTAACCCATGAGACAATGGCATGTTAATCTTGGTAAACTGCCTTCCTGAAGCGTCTGACCTATGCCTATTACCCTGTTGTTGTTGAACAGACGTAGGATAAGAAATCAATACCGCTCCCATAGACTGGTTGCAGTCATTTTTACCATGGCCCTACTGGCCATAAACAACATTGATCTCCTTCTTACCATTGAATGTCTTCTTCATAGCATTTGAAGATGCAACCACTTGAATTTTTCCGCTCTTAATACCACTTTCGACATGTTCTCCAATTAGAACCAGCTTAGTAAAACCAGAAGAAGAACTCCCAATCATATGATTAAAGAATGGACCTATTAGAGTGCCCATGAACATATGTAATAGCTCTCGATCCAACAAGGGAGGTTGCACCCTTCCAACTAAGTCTCTCCACTTCTGGGCATATTCTTTCAACCCTTCATTCGAACCCATAGTCATATTTTGTAATTGCACGTGAGTTGGTGGAAGGTCGGCATTGTATTGATATTGTTTGTAAAAAGCACCAGTCAAGTCTTCCCAAGTGCGGATGTTGGTTGCCTCCATCTGATAGAACCACTCGAGTTGTGTACCAGACAAACTTTTTTGAAAGAAGTGAACCCATAACTTTCTATTAGTAGTATGGGGTTGGATATTCTGAACATAGGACCTCAGGTGAAGTTTCAGACAAGAAACACCATCATATTTAGAAAAAGCAGGGACCTTGAACTTATGAGGGGTAACTACTCCCAAAATAAGACCCAACTCTTCGAAATCCAATCCAGGTACTTTCTGGATTTCCATGGCCTTGAGGCAATCTTCCAGTTGTTTGTATCTGCCATCAGTAGAAAGATACTGTTCATCAGAATAGTCTTCGTCCTCAGGCATCTTACCAGAACCAAGGTTGCTTCCACCTTCAGCCCTGACACTTCTACCATCCTCCTCTTGGTTGTCATCTTTACCATAGGTGATATTAGCTGTTTGAACTGGTTTAGCATGACCTTTGAATCTTCTTCCCATGTTGAGGATAAAAATTGACTTCTGAGTCTTCTTCTTTTTGGTGATGAGCACCATCATATCTTTCTATCCTTGAGCTAGGTTCAGGAGGGTCTCATGGAATTGGGCATTATGAACTTGGAGTTCCTTAACACTTTGTTCAAGAGCCATCTTTTACTGAAATAAACAGCAAGAAGATGAGAAAAGATGTATGGGAAAACCTGTTATGTAATGATGAATGATATGTAAATGCAATGTTTTCAAGGATCGTTGCGGGATTTAAATGTGTTTAAACAAAAGGAAATAGGAGAAATTTTAGTAACTAGCTCGAATTATAATTTATTTTAATAAAAAGAGTTACAAAATAGAAAAAATATAAATTCAAATTTGCCATGGACGCCTCCTCTTTGTGTTGACATAGGCGTTAAGGTTTTGTTCTTCGTGGAGTCGTTTTGTCAGCTCCAGTACTTTCTTTTCACTAACATAGAACTGAGCTTCGAAGGTATCTCTTTCTTCCTTTAGTTGAATCCAGGACTTCTGTAGTTCTTTGAAGTCAGTAGGTATATCAGGGTGAAGAACGATATGAGGAACATCCCCTTCAACAACAGGCTCTACGATCACTGGTAGGATAGCAGGATATGGAATTTTGAGATTTTGAGCATGAGACCGCACCCATCTGAGGCAAGGCTCTAGAGGAATGGAATTCTCGTGTCCCAAAGTATTGCTATCAATCTTGTTGAACATTCCCCAAGCACGTATAAACCTTTGATGGTAGTTTTGAGGATCGTTCTTATAGTCGAATACAATACCATTGATGAGCATATCATGAGGATGGTCTCTTCGAGCATAACCAAACAGACGTAGAGCTAGATAAGGGTTGTAAGTGATGCCCCATCTTATACCAAGGAGTGGTACATTAGGGAATTCCCCACAACGATCAATAATAGTGACATCTGCCGGAGATCGGGAACACCAATGGATATCTGCATGAGTGAGTGACATCAACCTTTGAGACCACCTCAAACCTTGTTCGTTCTTTATCACTAATCAGGGCAGGTGCAAAATAAATCACCTGGACAGTAGAGGTATGTAACACATAAGAGTTCCCCGCTTCTTCATAGTACGAGTGTGGAGGGAATGCAGGACATCTCCAAGCAAAGTAGGTACAAGATTATGAGTGAGAAATATTATGATGGCATTCACATCTATGAATTGGTCTGGATTAGGGAATAGTACCAACCCATAAATCATTAAAGCCAACATATCCTCGAAAGCACGAAGGTTCATGGCATCTAGAAATTCTCGAGCCTTCTCTATCATAAATTTAAGAGAGAAACCCTTAACTTCATTCCTCGTTTCCCAATTAGATACAATGTCTGACCATTTCAGATATAGGGCTACTGCAACGTCTTCAGGTTTCAGAACTTGCTCTAAACTGATGAAAGGTACCTGATCAAGAATAGGCACTTCGAGCAACTTAGAGAATTATTCCATTATGGGCCCCAACTGATAATATGGGAAGGTAAAATAGTGATGCTTAGGATCAAAGAATTGGAACAAAATGCTCATCATGTCTTCCTGAAAGCCAGTAGTAACCAAACTGAGTAGATGACCATGTCTTTTGGTGAATTGAGAATTATTGGGAACCTTTGAGACTAATTCCTCAAGCTTAGAAGGCATCCTTATGAAGCTGATCCGGATGGTATTCCTACGATTGGAAGCCATGACCCTGCAACATAGAACAAAGATAAATCCCCTAGATCCTTGAAATGGTTAGTCATGATGTTATGATGTTATGATGTTATGATGTCATGATGTCAGGTTCGAGCAAATAATCAAACACAAGCAAATCATACAAGGCCTTAGGTTTAGGATTTCATGGATTTTGTAGGTAAGTACCCTCTTGAAGTTTAGTTGGCTCAACTTGTCCTTAAGAAGTAACTGGGTTCTAGGGATCTCAATATCACTAATTTTTCCCACAAGTTTCGTCTAGCACAGAACCTGACTTGCCACCAAACAAAACTCGAGAGTCGAATCTCAATTAGTGTAGTATCGAGTATCAACCAACTTTGGACTGCACCAAAGCCGGCTATCGCACTACCTTCTAATGGCTAAGTTGGGTCAATTAAGTTTATAAGGTCAATTAGTGCTTATGACACCACGCGACAGCCTAGTATGCTCCCCGACTGACTAGAGGGATGCCAGTACAAACCAATGTGTCACACTAATATAGCCATCATTTCAACCATATCAGTATACGCCGTATAGTTTCCATGATCTATTGCTACTTACCTAAAATGTTCCCCAGATTTGGGTATAGGATCTTTGCAAGAAATAACCCAAACAACCCTTTAAAAATAAAGCAGACAAATCAAACGAGGAAAGAATTTAAAAGTGATCTAACTCTAAGGTAACCCCACTTTTAGTTCACCTCAACAGATTCTCCAGTTTAGTAATACGGTGGGAGAACTAACTTGGTTTTGCGTTTTATCGTAAATGTTGCGGATAGCAAGAGTCGCCATCGACTTTTCTTTTATCCAATAAGGAAAGGGTGAAAAGAACAGGAAAGACCTTCGAGATTTTTTTGAGTTCGGGGGGTAGGTTATGAAAAGGGAAGGTGTTATCACCCTTTTCATCCGTAGTTATCTAAGGGCTCTTAATCGCTAGCTCACTTTGAAAATGCTTTGTGTATGTGTTTGTTTAAAAATGTTTTGAAAATGCCTAAGTACGGTAACTTTGTAATGATTCTTGTATAAATTAAGAATGTGTACAAAGTGTTTGTTTTTTTTATATAAATATTTCAGAGAAAAGTGTTTTGTGTAAAAGATGTTTTGTTTTTGTGAGCAACCGATTATGAGTTGTCTACCTACTCAAAAGTCTTTCGTGTTATTTTTAGATAGTGCTATCCTACCATTAGTTAGTAGAAATCCCTATTGTTGGATGTGAAGGGACATGAGAGGGTCATCATACAGTCATAAATGCAACTCGTAGGGGTGCTTTAGAAATTTATCGTAAGGGATTAAGATCATTTACCGAAGGCAGCATCATGAGGGTCATCGAGGGACTATGATCTTTTGTATCAGAGGAACTTTGCTAAAGCGTCCCCATGTTCGAGGGACATGACTATTTTTATTCGAATGCAACAAGTGGAATTACCCTAGAGGTGAGTGTGTGAAAAGTGATTCAATTCAGTTATTTATCTTGTATTTAGGTTTATCTAACGATTGGTTTTAGATCTTGCCATGCATGCATAATTACTATACAATAATAAGAAAAGCGGTAAATTACAGAAAGTAAAGGTGCAGAAAGTAAACCTAAACTATTACAGGGCTTCAGGGAAGGGGGTACAAAAACATAAAATTGGGAGAAAAAACAAACCCTAATTAAAACTATTACATACTACAGTAGTTACATAATCGGAAAAACTAATGCGAAAGTAAATACGCGAAGATTGTAAAAGAGAAAAATAGAAAAATTGTTTTGGTGATTGCTGATGAAAAAGTTTTGATAATCATCCTAAAGTCTAATTGATTTTAATTAATAAAAAAATTTAGGCAATTTAAATTAATCGAAACCCTAAAATCTAAGTTGATTTTACTTCAATCGAGAAAACCTAAAAATCAATTTAAATAAAATCTAAAATTAAATTAGGGTTAATTAAATAAAACCTAAAATTAAATTAGGGTTGATTAAATAAAACCTAAAATTAAATTAGAGTTTTGTTAAAAATGATTTTTTTGAAAAAAAGGTTTTAAAGAAAAAGGGTGAAAAAGAGTGAGAAACATAGAATGACCAAAAGAGTAGGGGTGGGTGTTTAACCCACGCCCTCAGCAATTTCACGCAGCTAGCTTACCACCAGGCCAAGTGTACCTTGGTGTTAGGATACGCCTCCTATGTGTTTTGTAACAAACCTGCAAAAATAATGAAAACATGAAAGAATTTGGCAAAACCGGGGATCGAACCCGTGACCTGGGAGAGGAGTGACTTAGCGAGCGTGTTTCTACCACTGGGGTTGCTATACATCCGTTTATATAAATCAAACAATTAATATATAATATAAATCCAAATGTGTTAACCGGAGAGGCGCTGGAGCCCTAGCTCCGGTCGTCTTCTCCGGTTGTCCTCTTCCACTCAACCTGCAAAATAAACGTTATTAGGAAGTTAACAATACCCTACCCCCTAAATAAAGGGTTGCAAATCCAATGGGAGTATTTTTGAAGGCTAAAACGCAAGGGATTAAGAGCTATGATGAAAACATGTAAAATCGGTGCTAGCATGGTGGTTCACGATTCAATATGCATGGGATCATGGTGATGATCCAGACCTCTTCAAATGCACCTCATAAACATGTTAGTAACACCAATATGATTTAAAACGATACAAAAATTAAGATATGAAATTCACAGAGTTATGCAATCGGATATACATGGCATGGTGTTTTCATGCGTTATGGACCCTCAAAATCAATCCAACCTTACTTTGCAGAGTTGTTAGGAGTGAATGGAATGAAGATCTTGTAGTGAAAGGGTTGGTAACAAGAGTTTTGAACTTCTAGGGTTCTTGAAAAAAGTTGATATTTTTTGGCAAATTTGTGGCAGGGTTTTTTCGTATTCTTTTGTATGAGAATGAATGAGATTATATAGTGAAAGATTATGTCAAGGTTAAGTGGACTTGGACCTTGTGTAAAAAGATACGATTTTGTTTTGTTTATTTTTATATTAAATGAATAAATAAAAAATAATTAAAGTAATTAAAATAAAAAAGGTCAAAGGGTTTAAGAACAAGGTTTGAGGTGTACGAAGAGTGTGATACACGTTTGGACTCTTAAACCATGGCCCAGTAGCCCAAAATATCAAGCTTGCTCAATTTGAACTTCATGCATTTGCTCAAAATTTCCCATCTTGCAATTGTCATAACTCACACAATTTTTATATTTTGAAGGTGATCTTGGAATTTTTGGGAATATAAAGATGTCCTCTACAAGTTGATAAAATTTGCTTTTGAATACTTTATCTTGATGTAAGTTGCCTTGACAAAAATTGTCTTTTTGCTGACTTTTGAAATAAACTATAATGTATTGGCTTATATCTCTCAAACGATGCATTTTTTGGACTTAAGCTTAGATAGATAAATTCATAGAGAATTGAATTTACTTTATAATGAGCTTTGTTTGGGGAAAATATGATGAAGCGTGTGAAAGTCATGCTTGGTCAAAGTTCAATTGACTTCTCCTAAAGAAACCCTAATTTGGCAACTTTTGACTTTTGATGATTTGAGGGCTTTTCTTGAGGAATCATGATCAACCCTTAGTCAAATGATGGATATTACTTAAAAATGTTGATGTTGACCAAAAATCTTGAGGTTTGACTATATGTTGACCATAGTTGACTTTTTATCCAATACAATTGATTTTCAGTCATTTGAGCCATTGACTGAGCAAACTTGTGGTGCAAGGCTTGAAACATGGTATGAGCATTCTTTGAAGCATATGAGGAGCCATAAAAACCACTTGAAGCCTTGGAAACCAAATATTCTTTGAGAAATACAAAACCCTAGTTGTGAGTCCATTGCTTAGGATAAGAATTTGTCTGATCAATTCTTGAGCCACCTTGAGCATTTGAGGACCTTTTGAGAATGTCTTGAAGAAAAATGGAAGGGAAAATTTTAGGGTACAACACATACGAAGACATACAAGGGCTCGATACTAATATTGTGGTTCATCGACTGCCGATGAAGAGGGTTGTTCTCCAATAAAACAGAAGGTTTGTCGAATGCGTCCAGAGATGTCATAAAAGATTAAGGCCGAGTTTATGAAGTAGTTTAACGCAAGTTTTTTGGCTGTTACATCATATCCTCAATGGGTTGAAAATGTGGTTATGGTACCAAAGAAATAAGACAAGGTACATATGTGTATGAACTACAAGGATCTGAGCAGGACGAGCCCTAAAGATGACTTTCTGCTTCCACATATAAATGTTCTGGTCGACAATACCGCTCAACACAAGGTATTCTCCTTCACAGATAGTTTCTCAGGTATAATTAGATCAAGATGGTGACTGAGGATATGGAGAAAACTACCTTCGTCACGCAGTGGGGAACTTTCTTCTACAAGGTCATGTCTTTTGGGTTAAAGAACGCTGGCGCCACATATCAGCGTGCCATGGTAGATTTGTTCCATGACATGATTCATCACGAGATAGAGGTCTACATCAACGACATGATAGCCAGATCCTAGAATGAAGAGGAACATCTAGATCATCTACATAAGCTGTTTGAAAGACTAAAGAAGTACAAGCTGAGGTTGAACCCGAACAAGTGCACCTTTGGGGTGAGGTCCAATAAACTCCTGAGTTTCGTTGTCAGCGGTAAAGGTATTGAAGTTGATCCCGCCAAAGTCAAAGCCATTCAAGAAATGCTTGCTCCCCATATCGAGAAGGAAGTCATAGGTTTCTTTGGGGACTGAATTATATTGCCCGATTCATTTCTCATTTGATTGCTACTTGTGAGTTGATCTTCAAGTTGCTAAAGAAAGATCAGGTAGTGAAGTGGAATGACGACTACCAGGTAGCCTTTGCAAAAATCAAGGAGTACCTACAAGAACCTCTAATTCTAATGTCACCAGTTGAACGAAGACCTCTAATCATGTACTTAACAGTATTAGAGAACTCAATGGGGTGTGTGCTGGGCCAATATGACGAGTCTGGTCGAAAAGAGCATGCAATATACTACCTTAGCAAAAAGTTTACCAACTGTGAAACAAGATACTCACTGCTCGAGAAAACTTGTTGCGCTTTGGTATGAGCTGCTCGCCGACTAAGACCGTATATGTTGACTCATACTACTTTGTTGATCTCTAAAATGGATCTCAGCAAGTACATATTCGAGAAGTCCACTCTCTCCAGAAGAATAGCCCGATGGAAAATGGTCTTAAAAGAACACGACATTCAGTACACCACTCAGAAGGCTATTAAAGTAAGTGTATTGGAAGATCATTTAGCTCATCAAGCCGTATACGACTACCAATCTATGAAGGACCTGAGCCGGGATCCCGATGGATTATGGTTTTCGACGGAGCTTCTAACGCACTTGGAAACATAATCGGTGTTGTCATTATCTCTCCTCAGGATTGCCATACGCCCTTCACCGTCAGATTATCCTTTGACTATACCAATAACATGGCTGAATATGAAGTGTGCATCACGGGTATTAAAGCCGCTATTGATATGAGAATCAAGTTCTTGAGCGTATACGGGGACTCAACCCTAGTAATCAGTCAGATTAAGGGAGAATGGGATACGAAGCACCCGAATCTCATTCCTTATCATGAGCATGTATTAACCTTAATCTCGTACTTCGAGGAAATCACTTTTGAGCATATCCCACGAGAAGAGAATTAGTTGGCAGACACATTAGAAACCATGTCGTCAATGTTCAAAGTCAGATGGGACAATGAGGCTCCCAAAATTACCATTGAAAGGATAGACGAATCGACACATTGCTACGAAGTTGACACTGACAGAGTAGAAGAGAAGCCATGGTTTCATGAAGTGAAAATATACCTTGAGGCTCAATAGTACCCCGAGGGGGCATCTATCAACAATAAGAAATTCCTACGGAGGTTCTCTGTTAAGTTCTTCCTAAGTAACGGGGTTTTGTACAAACACAATCATAATTCGACTCTGCTTCGTTGTGTAGACAAGAAGAAAGCGGAAAAAATTATGGAAGATATGCACAAAGGTATCTTCGGTACTCACTCCAGTGGACATACTATGGTTAAGAAGATTCTGAGAGCGGGATATTACTGGTCGACTATGTAAACTAACTTCCATCCCAGTCGAGAACTTGTCACAAGTGTCAGATCTATGCTGACAAAGTACATGTGCCTCCAGTACCTTTGAATGTCTTGACTTCTCCTTGGCCGTTTGCTATGTGGGGCATTGATATGATTGGATAAATCAAGCTTCTTGCTTCTAATGGACATCGCTTCATCCTCGTCGCCATTAATTATTTCACCAAATGGGTTGAAGCAAGCTCGTTTACCTTTGTTACTAAGAATGTGGTCGCCCAGTTCATTAAGCATAACCTTATCTGTCAGTATGGCATCCCCGAAAGCATCACCACAGACAATGGTACCAATATCAACAATACTATGATCACGGAACTCTGCATGCAGTTCAAGATCAAGCACCATAATTCTTCTCTGTATCGACCAAAGATGAATGGCGCAGTGGAAGCCGCCAATAAGAACATTAAGAAGATTATACAGAAGATGACGGTGACATATAAAGACTGGAAGAAGATTTTATCATTTTCTCTTCATGGCTATCGCACTTCAGTACAAACATCAACTGGGGCAACCCCATTTTTCTCTAGTCTACGGTATGGAAGTTGTCCTACCTGTCGAAGTTCAAGTTCCTTCTCCAAGGATCATGAAAGATGCAGATTTAGATGAAGACAAATGGATTTAGACTAGGCTGGACCAATTGAATTTGATTGATGAGAAGAGGCTTGCGGCTATTTGTCACGGTCAGATGTATCAGAAGCATATGATCAAAGCGTTCCATAAGAAAATCAAGTATCGGGTATATCAGGCTGGTGACTTGGTAATACATTGCATCATTCTACCGCAAGGTGATCCCAAGGGAAAATGGACTCCCATCTACGAAGGACCATTTGTAATCAAGAAGATATTATCGGGAGGTGCTACGATACTTACCACCATGGACGGTGAAGATCTTCCACACCCTGTGAACGCGAACATAGTTAAAATATACTATGCGTAAAAAACAATCCGCTAGGTTGACTGGCCTAGGCAAAAATAAGGGCATCCCGGCGAACCAAAAGGGTTCGGGAAAAAATCAGAAATATATATAAAAGACTGTACACTCAGCAAGTCAAAAACCTGAAAAGGCGGCTTGGGAAAAAAAGGGTATCCCGGTGGACTGAAAACCTGAAAGAGCGGTTCAGGAACAAGTTAGGGATTAAAGCGTACGAACATGTCCCGTTGGATCACTTACAACCATCTTTATTACTAATGTCAAGTTCAAAGGGTACAAATCAATTAAGTCAACTTCTTTCGATAGCAAGGGATGAGATGCTCGAAGACATAGGGGCAATAGAAAAGTTGAAACCATACAAGATCATTTACACATAGCTATATGTTTTGTTTTACTTTGTACTCCTTTCATTTCACGATGATTTCCTCTTACTGGGATTTCTGGCTCTTTGTACAACAATTGCCTGTTTATAAGCAAACTATCAATATAAACACAATTTCAAAATTCATTTTGTTTTTCTTTTTCTATTTTGTTTGCAAAAACGTCCAATGACTAAATTAAATGAACATATGCATACAATTACTGTTAACCAATATATGCATAAAAGCTTGAATAAATATTTACTCAAGACTTTAGGAGACAGGATAACATTCAAGTCATCCACAAATCCCCACAGAACAACCTCCATGGAATAGTTCCCACAGAGTCATCTTCACAAACTCGACACATTCCCTGCAAGTCTGAAATACCCTAATCATACTCACCAACAGACCCCCCTAGCGAACAAAGGAGTATGATCTTTCCCCCAGCAATGTCGCCAACCTACAGAGTCCCAATCTTCGTCATATATTATGACATCAACACGGTTCACAGGAATTCTATTCTCCAGTTGAGTTTATTTCTCCAACACTGTAAAATCCCCTACAAAATATTCCTCAGTAGAGCATTTCCTTAGTAGAGTATTTCTCCAGCATGGTTTATTTCCCTAGTAGGGTTTATTTCCCTAACAAATCCAGTCTCCCCAACTTGAATCTATCTCTTTGACTACTACAAATCACTGGAAAAGTTTCTCTCTCCAGCAAAGGGCAGTCCAAACCATTATCCCTAGAGAGTCACTACGAAATCTGAAACCAAACCAGACATCGTTTAACCTTATCCTCCCCAGACGAGTCGACATCCATATTAGAAACTCGGTCAGACAACATCTCAGAAGGTTATCCATCTCTTTTATCCCCAGTCAGGGTATATAAGAATTAAATTCCACAGTAGAGCAACGAACGACCAATGTTCCTGAACTCTTTTATTCCCGAGCAGAAGTCAAACATTCCCTGGCACAGTTTCCTCAAACAGAAAGCAGGAATTCCCAACAGAGATATTCTAGACAAGATTAAAGATTACACATATTCTTCATCCCCAACAACAGTCAGGGATTTATTTTCCCCAGTCAGAGATGTTATACGAAGCTACCAATACGATTCAATGACATTTCACAATCATACACCATTTACAAATATCATAGCATATTCATATGAAATACATATATCACTCTCATTTACTTTGAGAACATCATTACAGAATGCATTTCATACATCATGATATTGCATACAACTAACTCTTTGTCTTTTCAGGTAAAGTCTACAAACAAATGAATATCATCAACAATTTTCAAACAGGTCGCAGATTAATTCCTGAAACAAGACAGAGAAACTATCAGTATGACCAGACACAAATTAATTCCTGAAATAAGACAATGAAACTATCTATGAAAACAAATTGTATCAATTCCTGAAACAGGACGGGGCGACTATCTACAAAAATAGGTTGAAGATTAACTCCCGAAACAGGATAGGGAAACTATCTATACAACCAAGCAAAGATTAACTCCTAAAACAGGACGAGGAAACTATCTTTCTATCTTTATGGCCAGATGAAGATCAATTCTCAAAACAGGACATGGCGACTATCTTTATCACCAAGTGGTATGAACTCCCAAAACAATACAGGTTTACCAACAAAAACAAATTGTAGATCAATTCCTGAAACAAGACGGAGCGACCATCTACATGACAAACTTTTCCCTTCAGAAAATCAATTCTGAAAAACATTTTCCTTCAGAGATTTATTCTGGAAAATAATTTTCTTCAGAGCGCCATTCTGAACAGCATTTCCTTCAGAGATTCATTCTGAAAAGCATTTTCCCTCAAATAGGATCAGATAGATTCGTTCTGAAAAGCATTCCTCAGATACATTTAAGCGTAGATTCATTTTGATACTTCTATCAATAGTTACTTTGGATGGTATCAATAAGCCCATATCCGAAGACTCTCCTCCACCTCTCTGAATGGCATCTTTAAGCCCATTCAAGCAATATTATCAACCGATAGCATTACCGCCTGCACATGCGAGTGCAAATTTCTGGGCACTTAAGTGTTCAATCATCTTCTACCTTCAAGTAACGAATGACGGACATGCCAATCTAACTCTTCAGATTTAAGAATATTGAACATGGGTAGCTTTTGTACCCCAAAATTTCCCTCCCATTTTCTTCAAGACATTCTCCTAGGTTTCTCAAATGCTCAAGGTGGCTCAAGAATTGGTCAGATAAATTCTCCTCCTAAGCAATATACTCACAACTAGGGTTTTGTATTTCTCAAGGAATATTGGGTTTCCAAGGTCTCAAGTGGTTTTCATGGTTTTTCACATGTCCCTAAGAATGCTCATGTCAAATTTCAAGTCTTACATCACAAGTTTGCTCAGTCAATAGCTCAGATGACTGAGAGTCAATTGTATTGGGTAAGAAGTCAATTATGGTCAACATACAGTCAAAATTGAAGATTTTTGGTAAATATCAAGGTTTTGAAGTCACATTCATAATTTGATCAAATGTTGATCATGATTCCTCAAGAAAAGTCCTCAAATCATCAAAAGTCAAAAGTTGTCAAATTAGGGTTTCTTTAGGAGAAGTCAACTAAACTTTGACCAAGCATAACTTTAACATACTTCATCAGTTTTGCCCCAACCAAATCTCATTTTGAAGGAAATTAAATTCCCTACAACTTTGTATATCTAAGCTCAAGTACAAAAAATGCTTCATTTGAGAGATATGAGTCAATACATTAGAGGTCATTTTAAAAGTCAACAAAAAGACACTTTTTGTCAAGGCAACTTACATCAAGATAAATCTTCAAATGCAAAAATGATCAACAGAGAGATTGTAGAGGACATCTTGAGCTTTCCAAAAATTCAAATATAACTTTCAAAAGATGAAAATTGAGAGAGTTATTACTAGTGCAAGTTGAGAAATTTTGAGCAAATGCATGAAGTTCAAATTGAGCAAACTTGATAGTTTTGGATATTGAGCCATTGTTTTAAGGTCCAAACCTGTATTAAACTCCTCATACACCTCAAATCTTGTTCATACACCCCTGGACCTATTTTTATTTTAATTATATTAATTATTTTTTATTTATTCATTAATAATGCAAAATAAATAAGATAAAATCATATCTTCTTACACAAAGACCAAGCCCATATCTTTGCCCTAATTTCAACCTATATATTCTCCCATCCATTCTCATACAAGGAAATGAAAAACCCTTTCCTCAAAAGTTATCAAAAATCTCAAAATTTCAAAGAACCCTAAAAACTTCAAACCCTACTTACATTGTCGTTCACAACAAACTAATCAGACTATTCACTCCCAGGAAGGTTAGAGGGTAAGAACAAATCAATTGCAACGATCTAGAGGTCTCGAAACACCCCTGCATGCAGCGCCACATTATCATTATTTTATGCATTCATAATTTTGTTTTCATACTATTTTGATTAAATCTAACACTACTAACATGCTCCTGAGTTTCATTAGTACATGTTTAGATAATCGTGGAGGTCCCATGCATGCTAAATTGTGAACCACCATATTAGAACCGATCCATGCGTTCTTCTCTATAACTCAAAAACCGTTGAGTTTTAGCCCAAAATAATTATCCCATCAAACTCGCAGCCCTTGATTTAGGGGGTAGGATGTTTTTGGATTACTAATCTTGGTTATTTTGCAGGTTGGGCAAAAGAAGGTCACCGGAGAAGACAAACAGAGCTAGGGCTCTGACGCCTCTCTGGTTCAAGCATTTTTTTTATATATTATATATTTATGGTTTGATATAAATTAATGGATGTACAGCCGCCCCAGCAGTAGAAGCACGTGCATTAAGTCATTTGTGTCAAAAGGCCTGGGTTCGATCCAGCCTTTTGCCACTTTATTTTCCTAATATTTTAAAATTTTGCAGGGTAGAATACAAAACACACTGAGGCCAGATTCTCCAAGGCGCGCTTGGCCTAGTGGTGATTGTGCTGCTGGAAAGTCCTGAGAGCGTGGGTTCAACACCCACCCCTAAGATTTGGTTATTTTTTGTAACATTTCTCTATTCTTCTTGTCCTTTCCTTTTCTTCCTTTTTCATAAAACCTAACATTTTTCACAAACCTTTGATTTTTCTTAACAAACCCTAATTTAGTTTTAGGTTTTTTTAATTAAAATCAACCCTAATTTAATTTTTTAGGCTTTCTTAATTAAATTAAAATAAACTTAGATTTTAGGGTTTTGTTTAATTTAATTAAATAACTTTATTTTTTTAATTAATTAAAATCAATTAGGTTTTAGGTTAATCGTCAAACTTTTTTTCATCAAAACGATCACAAAACAATTTTCTCTTTTCTTTTTCTTTTTACCGCTTCTCGTACGTTATTACTTTCACATTCTTTTTGCAATTATGTAACTGCTTACAGTTGTATTTGTTTAATTAGAGTTTACTCTTTTCCCCCAGTTTTATTGTTTCTACCCCCACTCCTGAAGCCTTGTAATAACGTAGAATTTTATTTCCCGCATTTTACTACTTTTCATTATTGCTATATTATTTTGCTAGTAATTAGGGTTTGTATGGAAAGAAATAAAAACAATCGTAGAAAACCTTAATTGCAAGATTAAAATAATGAACATGAATCACTTTTCACACTTGCACCTCTAGGGTGACCTCACTTGTTGCCTTCAAAAACACAGTCACATCCCTCGAACATGGGGACACTTTAGCAAATGCCCTCGGTTAAAAAGATCTTAGTCCCTCGATGATCCTTCGATGCTACGTTTGGTGAACGATCTTAGTCCCTTACGATAAATTGCTAAAGCGCTCATACGAGTTGCCTTTATGACTGTACGATAACCCGCGCCTGTTCCTTCATATCCAACAATAAGGCTTCCTACTAACTAATGGTAGGATAGTGTCATACCCCAATTTTTGACCTAAGATACCGCCTCCTATCTACATCACTACAAAGCAAGTGTTCACAAGCAATTCGATCTATTTTTATCAATTCTCGAATCAGATTTCAAAAATTCATAACTTCTTCAAATTTCAACATTTTTGAGCGGTTGTTTTTGCATATAATTTTCCTTGACATCATCTACAATTTTTCTTTACACAAGTCAAGAGCCGATTATGTTTGAAAAGACATGAAAAATGAAAACGTTAGAAGTTGTTTTGTGAATTTAGTGAAATTGGACTTATTTCTGATTGTGTTTTGCCCAACTTTTACCAAATCGCGCATATTGCACATTTTTATATCTTATTTAGCATTTCACTTTAATTCAAACATCACAAAAAATATATAGTTAATATCTTTTCCTTTTAACTCTTTTAGTTATTATAATTTTCATTTCTTTCTTTCAATATTAATCTTGAGTTGATTCTAATTTTAATTCAATTTTAAGTTTAATTATTATTAAAATTAAAATTAATTTTAATTTATCTTTTTATTTTCATTTTTTGGAATTTTTAGTTTAATCTTTTTATTTTTATTTTTTGTTGCTAACTATTTTAGTTATTATTATTATTATTATTATTATTATTATTATTATTATTATTATTATTATTATTATTATTATTATTATTATTATTATTATTATTATTATTATTATTATTATTATTATTATTATTATTATTATTATTATTATTATTATTATTATTATTATTATTATTATTATGTTATTTTTTCTATTTTATGTGTAAAAAGGAAAAAGAAAAAAATGACAAAAAGGTTGGGATCACAACATCAAGGTCACAGTTACTGTTACAGCACCGCGATTCCAATTTTTTTCACGTTCAACTTCAAGTTGCTGTAAACAAAACTTGCTGCTGCAGTCCAAAACCTTGCTATTGTCCCTATCCTACCTGTCAATAAAATTCCAACAGGCTACACAACAAAACCTATTGTCAAACCTGCTCCACCAACCTGCTGCAAAACAACAAGAATTGCTCAAAATAAACTAAACCAAAACTGCATCAACAAAGACATTACAACAGGCCATTATATTTGTTCAAATTTCTCCCTCCAATTTCACTTATGTGTCTATAAGACAGTAGGAAAATCATAGACAAAAGGGCAAAAAAAATTGGAGAGAAAAATCAGTAGAAAAAAACAAGCAAAAAAAACCGGCTTCATACCTCTAAACCGCCCTGCACTCTCATCAAGAAAACTTTCATAAGGCTCTGCATAAACACACCCTTTGCTTTATCAAGTCCTCGATACATCATTACTATAACCAACCATTCAAACCCTAACTCCATTAAACCTGCAAACATAAGTTTTCCATAACCACAACAACTCAACAACACAAAACAGTTTCAAACAAAAGGAGAAGAAGAGAAGAATTGTGGTGTTGTCCAATTGAAGAGTCTTCCTTCAAAGCTTCAAGAATCAATCACAACCTACAAAAATCTCAAAGCAACTTCAGAATCTGTAATTTTCAGAAGCAACACAATCTTTTTCAGATTTGTTTAAAGTAGAAGAATAAATAATTTAGGAGTTTATCACCTCTCGGTTTCTTTCCCTCCTTTATCGAAATCGGAAACCGTCGGACTGACTTCGATCATGTGAGTCTCATTCTTTTATTCTTAAATATATTATTGTTATGATAAGTTGCTTCCTTGTTTTTGTTGTTGTTGCTTTAAACCAAAAATGAGTTTAGAATTTTGCTATTGATGTTCGGATAGAGAGTTAAATCGTAAAATAGAAGAAGAGTTGTTGTTGTTGATGAACCGATAACGGTGAGTTTGTTTTTGTTGTGTTGTTTTAAGGAATAAAGATGGAAGAAAACAGAATTGAGGTTGACGATTTGTTCTTGTTGTTGTTTTTCAGACTGAGAGGAACATAGAGAAATTTTAGCGTGATAGCAGAAGGAGTGAGCGGCCGGTTATGTTAACTACTAGAATTTTCTTTAATTCATTTTCCATTTTTGTTTTGGGCTCAAATCCCACTAAAACCTGGCCCAGTTCTTTATTTTTTGGTTCACTTAAATTTTGTTTATTTTCTTTTTTTTTATTCTACTTTGATACAAAAACAATCGGTACTCGTTTCAGCTAGCTATATTTATTTATTTTTGTTTTGATTTTTGTTTTATTTATTAAATTCATTAGTTTTAATGTTAAAATGAATCTAGGTTTTTTTTTGTTAACTTACTGATACATATTACATGATCATTCACAAGAAGGAGTGAGCGGCCGGTTATGTTAACTACTAGAATTAACAATATGTAAGTCATTGTGTTTTTTATTTTAATTCTATTTCTTTTTAACAACACAAAATTGTGCATTAATTTATATTATTTTAGTAAATTTCTTTTGTTTTAATTTGTAGACTTTGGCTTTTTTTTAGATATTATTTCGTTATAATATATCATTGTGTGGTTAAAAGATGTGAGTGCTTCTCTTAAGTAGCGTTTTCATGATAAGATAAAAATAGGTGCTATTCTTCTTACTGCTTGTGCTAACGTCGTGAATCCCTATCCCATTTTTCTATGTTCATCACTTTAATTATTGTTTATTGATTCATAGGATTAGTATTATTATATAGAATTAGTTTTATTTATTTATCGTTCAAATGAATTTTAAGAAAAAATGACAATATATATATATATATATATATATATATATATATATTAGAATTTAGTTTCACTTTAGATTTTATTATTTATTTAACTTTATAAAAATATATATTAGTATAATTTAGTCTCTTTATTAAAATTAATTTTTAGTTGTTAATTATTTAGTTATTCAATTGCTATTTTATTTAATTTCTTTTCTTTCGATTATTTAGTTTTATATATATTTGTTTGTCTACTCCAAGGAAAAGAATCAAGTTTGTTGACTTTATATCATCGAATATGTCTAACGAGATTATGCGAAACCCTCTTTTATACATTTTAGTTTTGTTAATCTTAAGTTAAATCTCCTGAAAAAATTTAACTTTCAAACTTGCATTATTTTAAGCTAAAACCTCGACATTAGGTCATCGCATTTTCAAAATCTCATCCCCACACTCATTTAGCAAGCAAACCAATTTTAACCAAAAAAACAAATATCTCAAAAGGTTCCTATATGATACTATAGATACATAGGGTGCTAGTACCTTCCCTTTGTATAACCAACCCCCGAACCTTCGATCTCTTTCAAATGCATTGTATTTCTCTTTACTTTTTAGTGTTATTCATACTTTGCATATTTATGGGTTTTATTTCGCACTTTTCCATTTTCTCTTGGAAATAATAAAGCGCGGTGACGACTCTTGCTTTTGCGAGTCAAGTTAATCAATAGCTTGATCTCTGATTTTCACCGCCACAGATAGCACTATCTAAAGGAGGAGGAAAATAACACTAAAGACTTTGAGTAGGTAGATAGTTCTTAATCGCTTGCTCGTGAACATTTCAAAACATCTTTTTCACAAACAATTTCTCTGAAATATTTTCAAAAATAAACACTTTGTACGCATTCTTAATTGATACAAGAATCATTACAAAGTTTTCGTGCTTAGAAATTTTTTCAAAATATTTTCAAAACACATTCACAAAGCATTTTCACAATAAAAGTGAGCTAGCGATTAAGAGCCCGTTGATAATTACAGATGAAAAGGGTGCTAACACCTTCCCTTTTCATAACCTATCCCCCAAACTCAAAATCTTCAAGGTCTTTCATGTTCTTTTCACCCTTTCTTTATTGGATAAAAGAAAAGTCGGTGACGACTCTTGTTATCCGTAATATTTGCGATAAAATGCAAAACCAAAAGTCAGTTCTCCCACCGTATTACAGACCCCTTATGTCTTTCTGTAACTTACTCTTATGTTTATATATTTACGTGATTCGGGTGACATTCTTCAGATCTCGCTCTTGCAATGAGAATAGTACGTGTCTTGGTGGAACACGACATTTTGTCAAATCAACAATATGTTGTTGTTCATATGCATTTAGTCGACCTACAAACGTGTGGCCTTCAAATGTATCAGGTAACCCATGGTTGTGAAGTCCATATTTTACATAAATCTTCCATCCAAAACCATCTTTTGACGGTGTTGACCTAATTTTGAAAGGACAACCACATTTCTTACTAGTACTTCGTGTTTCACTATCTCCTTCTTTTTATTTTCCACCTTTATCACAACCAAATATTACTTTATCACTTCTTCCTCTCTTGCATGTTTTGGTATCTAAACGAGTTATTATAATTATGACTTTATTCCTAATTCCAACCTCCCTAATCCACCTTATCGTCTCTTCTCTTGTAGTAAATTATTGTGTTGATGAGAATATTTTAGTGGTATCTATACATGTCTGGTTTTTATCGCATATCAAAGGAATATCACCTGTTTAACATAACAAAAAAAAATGAAAAAAGGCACCAGAATACTAGTGTAACAAAATCCGGTTGGTACAAAAGTCATAACTTGAATACATTGAGTAATGATTTTCGGTTGGTGAATATAATAAATCGAAAAACACAAAGCTAGGTTATCTAGTTAGTAATAACGAACTGGATTTCAGCCGTATTCTGCTGCGATGTTATTCAGATGTGTTTGAATGTCGTGAATATCTCAGGTGAGTTATCATATGTGTTTGAATATCGTGTAACATCTCAGGTGAGTTATTAGATGTGTTTGAATGTCGTATAACATCTCAGATATAAAAATGTGTAATTTAATTTTATATGGAAACCCGTGTTATGGAGCATAATTTGATTTACGTTTTTATGACGTGTGACACCCTGGTGTTGTATCTTAATTAATATATTTGTAAATTATACACGGGATTTAGAAGGGTGTTACAAGAAAGATTTAAAGTTTATCAACAAATTAGATGCTTGGCTGATAAAAACGGGGAAAAAACAAGTTAAAAGAAAATTTGTGTAAAAGGGACTTTACCCCTCAGTTTTTGTTAAAAACCGAGGTAAACAATAGCACAATTTTGAAAATCCAAAAAATGTAATTGTTGGGAATCGAACCCATGACCAGTGCCCTTTTTTCCCTCAGTTATTAAAAAATCGAGGGATAAAGTGGTTCATTTTCATGTCACACTTTGTTATCTTACCTGTGTAATCAAGGTTATATCCCTTTCGCGTCTGAGGTGAAATGGAGTTATTTGTAGTAGTGACTGTGACGATGATGACACCTCCTAGACAACTCTTTAGCTGTTAAAGATTGTAAATCGATGTTGACGGGAGGATAATTTGGAATTCCTTTGAAGTGGTTGCATTGTAGCACTTCCAACTATGTTTCTATTTATGATACAGTGGGAGAACTGACTAGAGGTTTTGCGTTTGTGTTCGCAAATGTTTCGATTTAGCAAGAGTTGCCACTGACTTTTTATTTTATCTAAAAGGAAAGGTCAAAAGGCACAGGAAAGACCTTTGAGATGTTTTCTTAAGTTCGGGGGGTAGATTATGAAAAGGGAAGGTTCTAGCACCCTTTTCATCCATGGTTTTCCATGGGCTCTTAGTTACTTGTTTAGATCACTTGCTTTGCTTTTTCAATTGTTTGAAATGGTGCTTTGTGTGGTTCTGAAAGTATTTTGAAAAGAGGCCATCATTTTGGAAATCTTTGTAATGATTCTTGTTTGAAGAATGTATACAAAGATGTTTGTCTTTTAAAAAATATTTCAATATTTGAAAGTTTGTTTGGAAACTGTTTGAAATTGTGTGCGTGTTTTTGAAGTTAGCAAGGATGGTTTGCAAATTGATCAAGTAACTAGAAGCTTATCTACCTACTCAAAATTCTTTCCTACACATTTTTAACCCTTTGACATTGTTGTTTTACCATTGTATTTGGTAAACAACCCTATCTTTGGATGTTAAACGGGACGGGCGTGGGTCATCGTATGACCATGATAGCAATGGTGCCAAGTATCTTAGCAAGTTTTAGGGACCAAGATCATCTTTGTTTAGGCAACCAAGATAGCGTCATCGAGGGACTATGATCTTTTTGTTTTGTTTTGATTTTGCCAAGATACCTAGCATGCATACCATGGCCATTTTAAGGCAACAAAGTGGGTGAAACCCTAGAGATGCTTGTGTGCAATGTGTTGTTATTTTCATGTATTTTTCTCTTGTGTTAAGGTCATGCTATTTGTTTGATTTTGGTCTTTGCATACAAAACCCTAATTTACTATCATGCATATAATACGATAATTTGCGTAATATAAATCTACACTATTACAACAATATTATGGGAAGGAGGATACAAGTTTGAATAGGGGGATATTGCACAAAATAAAGCCCTAATTTACTATTACAACCCAATTGAATTAATACAACAATATATAAATGAATAAATATTTAAATGTGGAATAAATTGTAAATATGCACAAATTTTTTTGTATTTATTTTATGTATGTAAAATAAATTTATTTATGTCTTAAAAACAAGAAAATAAAAATATTGTTTTTGAAAGGGTGAAAACCCTAATTTTTGGTTTAAAGGAAAATAAATATTCTATTATTATTTATTTCAATTATGTACAAGAAAATAAATAAAAATATATATAAAAATGTCAAAAAATAAAATATGTGAGAAAATAATATTTTAAATGTATAAATAATAAAAATAAAAATATATAATATTTGTATTATTTGCAAGTTTATTTAAGAAAATAAAGTATATTATTATTTAATAAACTATTTTTATGTCCCAAAAATAATAAAAATAATAAAATAAAATGCAAAAAATTAAGAAAATATTTTTGAGATTTTTATTTGTTTAGAAAAAATAA
Source organism: Vicia faba (assembly GCA_948472305.1). NCBI lineage: Eukaryota > Viridiplantae > Streptophyta > Magnoliopsida > Fabales > Fabaceae > Vicia > Vicia faba. Next base: position 887,554,165 of record OX451736.1, read on the forward strand.
ATAAAGTCAGAAAATAAAAATAGAAATGGAAAATATACAAAATATAGAAAATGGGCCAAGGGGGTGAAAATAACAAAATGGGGGGGGGGGGGGGGGGGGGGGGGTGGGGAGGGGGGCAAACAGAACCAAGCCCAAGCGCCAGGCCCACTTCAAACTTTATCCCTGACCTTGAGACACCACGCGCGCGCCCTGTTCAGCTCAAACTGTATCTCTCTATTGCTTGCATGAAATCAAAATTTTACAACATGAAAGTTTTAGCATTTTCAATCACGATTCCAACCATATCCATTTTGTGACCTAACTCTCAAAGGACAGAGAGAATTTTAATGGCCCCAAATTTTAACCTAAAATTTCCAGCATGTTCATCATCTAAATTCTCCTAGCTCAGTTAATATAAATAAGAACTATGCATATGTACAGCTCAAGCACATTGAAGACTACATTTTTGCTTCACAAACCTAAGCCTAAGGATGTCTAAATAGAGAGATAGAAACTTAGAAAATACCTTGTTCAGTTGAAGTTGAATATGGCAATGTAGCAACTTTGAGTGAGGCCTGAAGGTCGTGTGAGCTTGCTTGAAGTTCCTTCAACCTTTCCCAATGCTTAGCTTGCTTTGAACTTGCCTGAATGTCCCTGTAGAAGTCAACCTATAAAGCTTCAAAATGAAAATGGTGAAGTATGAAAATAAGGTTACAGTTGCTGGACAGATGCTTGGATAGTTCAGATGGGTTGTAGGGAATGTGTTTGAGGTGGTTCAAGGCAAAACGCACGAGTGGAATATATTTTGGAAGTGGTTCTGCAGAAGATTCCCTGTTTGGGCAAGAACTTGTAATTTTGTGTTCTTGGGTGTTTGAGAGCTTGACAAATCGTGTTTCTGGCTTGGTACAATATGTTGAGGTTCTTTCAAATGATGCCAAGACTTGGTTTTAACAGATATTCAAGTTATGGACTTTTTGAAAGCTTACTTGCTTTTGAAGCAAAAGTTGAGTTGACAAAGCCAAAGCCTGTACAAGCTAGATCAAAGCCTGAGGAGAGTTGGTACACTTTTCTTAATGTTCATGTATCTTGCTTGCAACCATAGATCAGGTTCAATGCTCAAGATAAACAAAATTGCAAAAAGTATGTTTTATCAAAGTAGCATTGTAACCTTTATGCCATTTTTGGATTAAACCCTTGTATAATGCTCCAAAGCTCAGAATAATGCCATTGTCCAATGTATTTGCATTCAATTAAGGAGTGTGGAAAGGTTTAAGACCTGTAAAACAAGTACAAGCATTATTCAAACTGATTTGCAAGTTGTAACATGGTGCAAAATGCCTTGGACAAAAGTGAGAAATGGCCATTTTCTTTTCTTCGATTCTCCCTAACCATAAATGATCTTGGAGAGTTCTTGGACATTTTGGAAAGCTTGTAACATTCTATACAATCCATAATTGAAATGAATTTTGAGATTCCAATTGGAACTAGGTAAAAAGTTTCCATGAAGTTAGGTCAAAAATCTGCCTAAACTAGGGCAAAATTTCACTAAGTTAAAAGTTTCATGGACCCCTATTCACAAAATCATAACTTTAGATCCAAGTATCTTTTGGGAAAACTTTGTGAATAAAAGTTGTAGATTTTGTGGAGTAATACAACTTTCATGTTTTAAGTTTTCTTTGAATCCAATTGCATCATGGTGAAAAAGTTGGGAAAAGTTGGGGAAAAATAAGAAATTTTCATAACTTAGAAAAATTCTAAGTTATGAAAATTTTCAAACTTAAACCCTAATTTTCAAAATCAGGTTTCTTGATGAACAAGTTTCATGTTTTGACACATCTTGATGAAAAATGACCCTTGGCACTTGATTTTGACCAAAAAGTCAAAGTTTGACTTTTCAGAGTACAGTTGATTTTTGATCCGTTGACTAGAAAATTCATCTGTCAATCCAATGAAATTGAGATATTTTGAACCTTGTGATTAGGTCAAGATGATGCCTTTGAGTCCTTGAAATCATGATTGAACCCAATTTTCCATTGGCTAGGTGAAAAATCAGAAATTGCCCTTCTACAGTCAAAACCCTAATTTTGACCATTTTGCCCTTTTGATGATCTGATCAAATTTCTTGAGGAGTTGTGGTCCAAACTTGATCAAATGGTTCATATGAGTCTATAATGTTGATGTGGATCAAAAATTATGAGGTTTGACTGTAAATTGGCCACAGTTGACTTTTTCCCCAATATAGTTGATTTTTAGGTCAACTGTCCAATTGACTGGGCAAAAATTTGATTCAAGGCTTGAAACTTGGTATGAGTAATCTTAGAGGTCCAACATGAAGTATGAAAGTCATATGAGGCATTGGGATTCCAAAAATCCTTGTGCAAACTCAAACCCTAATTTCAAGTCATCAGTGCAAGGAGATGTCTTGAGCTGAGCAAATCCTAATTTGGTCTTGAGTCCAAAGAGTCTTGTGAGGAGAATATTGATAAAATGAGAGGGCTAATTTTGGGGTACAACAACTTCCCCTGTTCAATCTTCTTGAACCTGAAGAGTTAGATTGGCGAGTTTTGTCATTCGTAACTCGAAGGTAAAAGATGATTGGACACTAGAGTGCCCGTAAATTTGCACTCGTCAAAGTATAGTTGAGGGAATGGGCTTAAATATTCCATTTGGATATGTGATAGAATCTTGTCGGAGATGGGCTTAAAGATGCCATCCAAGAATGTTTGTTGAAAATCAGGAGAATGAACATCAAAATGATATTCGTATCTGGAACGTATCTGAGTTGTATATGGAGATTAGATCTGTATGAGCAAGGGAATGGCGTCCGTGTCTGGGGCGTATCCGAGCTGTAACTGTATTTTAATCTGAATGAATAACAGAATGACTTCCGCGTCTGGAGTGTATCTGGGCTGGGGAAAAGGTCAGAATAAGTGACAAAATGGCAACCGTGTATGGAGCGTATCTGGACTGTATCTGAATTTGAGATCTGTAAGAGTAGCAGAATGACTTCCATGTCTGGAGTGTATCTGAACTGTAACTGGGATCTGAATAAGTGACAGAATGACTTCCGTGTCTGGAGTGTATCTGAACTTGAAATTGATAGTTGAATCTGAATGAGAAATATAATGGCTTCTGTGTCTGGAGAGTATCTAATATGTATCTGATTGTTGAAGTCTGAATGAGTGACAGAATGGCAACCGTGTCTGGAGCGTATATGGACTGTATCTTGACTTTGAATTCTGAATAAGTAACAGAATGACTTCCGTGTCTGGAGTGTATCTTTACTGTATCATGAATAAGAGATCTGAATGAGTAACAGAATGACTTCCGTATATGGAGTGTATCCGTATTGTATCTGAAATATTTGAATATTTGTAAAAGATAGCTGTTAATCTTATCCTGAAAAGGGTAAAATGTTAGTTGAACACAAAGTTATGTTGCATGTAATGTATGATGCAATAAAATGTGACTTATCAATGTTTATGATATATGAATATAATAGATGCGCATGTAAGCTGATTTGCTGTATTGCTGAGGAAAATAAATCCTTGATAGCTGGGGATAATGAAATCCTTGACTGTTGTCGAGGGGGAAATAAATCCTTGACCGTTGTTGGAGATTCAAAATCTTTGATCGCTGATGATGAGGAATCCTTGGTGACTGTTGGGGATGGAAAATTCCTGACAACCTCTGGGGGGGTGTGAGAATCCTTCACGTCTTGAAGTTGGAGTATTGACAAAAAAATTTCTTGGGAAATCCAGAGAACTTTGAAGACTTCTACTGGGGGTTAAATAATGGGAATCCTTACTCGGCTGGGGAATAGGGAAAACTCTGGCGATCTCTACCGGGGATCAAACAAAGGAAAACCTTGATCTGTTGGAGAATAAGGAAGGCTCTGATGGCTTCTGCAGGGAACTGAGAATGAGAATCTTCATTCTGCTAGGGGAATTTGAATCCTTGGGGACTTCATGCTGGGGAGTCAAGAATGAGAATCTTCGATCTGCAGGGGATTAAAAATCCTGACAAATTCGTGCCGGGGAGTAATGAAGACTCTGGCAACTTCACTGGGGAATCAAGAATGAGAATCTTCATTCTGTTGGGGAGTAAAAACTCTGTAGGGAAGAAGGCTTCCTGCTGGAGAGTGAGTTCAAGATTCTAGGGGAAAAGCTATACTGCTGGGGAGATCAGGAGTTTGGGTTGTATGCCAATCTACTGGGGAATTTGGAGGAAACTGAATGGTTTCCGCTGGGGGTTGATAGTTGGAAATTTGACTCGACTGGGGAAGAAGGTTTCATCTTCGCTGCGGGTCTGTAGTTCAAAGTTTTGCTCCGCTAAAGATTGGGAGTTTGAAGTTTTAACTCTGATGGGAATCAAGGGTTTGAAATTTAGCTCCGCTGGGGATATGTATTTCAAGGTTTTAGCTCCGCTGGGGATCTAGATGATGTACTGCAGGGGATTTCTCCTGGAATAGCCTAAATATGTTTTCCTATACTTTTAACCTGTCAGTAACTATTCTTTCCCAATTCGTGTATTTGTAAACAGTGATTATATTCAAATGCATATGCTCATTAATAAATCATTGGACGTTTTCAAATAATACACAAGTGCAAAAAAGAAGAAAAGGCAAATAGTTTTCTGCACTTTGAAGTATCTTTGTATTAACTTTGTGTAAGTATTTTGTACAAAGGAGACAGACATCCTAGTAAGAGAATGTTGTCATAAAAATGAGAAAAATTTATACAAAGAAAGATGGCTATGTGTGAAAATTCCATGGGGTTCCCATTCTGCTATAGCTTTTGTAACTCTGAATATCTTGTCAATTCGCTGCTTCGTCCGAAGATGATTGAGTTTATCAGAAGCCCGAAGCTTGTCTGTGAAGAGATTGTCCTTAAAGTGATCCGACGAGACATAGTCATACGCTTTAATTCCCTAACTTTTGCCTGGACCACCCTTCTGGGTTTTCGATCCACCGGGAAACCCTTTTTTGCCCAAGTTGCCCTTTTGGGTTTTCAACTTGCCGGGTGTACACATTTTTTTTATTATCCCTAACTTTTTCCTGAACCTCCCTTTCGGGTTTTCGATTCACTAGGATGCCTTTTTTTCCTAGGTGTGTCAACCTAGCGGGTCGTTTATGCGTAGTATCTTTTGACTATGTCTGCGTTCGCAGGGTGCGGTAAGTCATCACCATCCATGGTGGTTAATATCATTTCCCCACCAGAACAGATGTTTTTGATCACAAATGGTCCTTCGTAGGTAGGAGTCCATTTTCCCCTGGGATCACTTTACGGCAAGATGATCCGCTTGATTACTAGATCTCCAACTTGATATACATGGCGCCTGACTTTCTTGTTGAAAGCCTTGATCATCCGTTTTTGATACGTTTGACCATGGCAAACAGCAGTAAGTCGCTTCTCGTTAATCAAGTTAAGTTGATCAAGTCGGGTCTGAATCCAATCGTCTTCACTCAAACCAGCATCCTTCATGATTCTCAAGGAGGGAATCTGAACCTCAATAGGCAAAACAACTTCCATGCCGTATACCAAAGAATAGGGTGTTGCCCTAGTTGATGTACGCGCCGTGGTACGGTACCCGTGAAGAGCAAACGGTAACATCTCATGCCAGTCCTTGTAGGTGTCTGTCATCTTTTGTATGATCTTCTTGATATTTTTGTTCGCAGCTTTGATAGCACCGTTCATCTTTGGCCGATAGGGAGATGAATTGTGATGTTGAATCTGGAACTGCTTGCACAAGGCGGTGATTATAGTGTTGTTCAGGTTTGTACCGTTGTCGGTGATGATCCTTTCGGGGATGCCATACCGGAAAATGAGGTTCTTCTTGATGAAGCGGGCAAAAACATTCTTTGTGACGGATGCGAAGGACGTCGCTTCGACCCATTTGGTAAAGTAATCGATGGCCACCAGAATGAAATGGTGTCCATTGGATGCTGTAGGCTTGATCTCTCCAATCATGTTGATTCCCCACATAGCGAATGGCCAAGGAGCTATTAAGACATTGAGAGGAACTAGAGGTATATGTACCTTGTCAGCATAGATTTGACATTTGTGATAAGTCCTGGAATGTTGATAGCAGTCAGCTTCCATGGAAGCCCAGTAATAGCCTGCCCGTAGAATCTTAGCTATCGTATGTCCGCTAGAGTGAGTGCCAAAGGTACCATTGTGCAGTTCATCCATGATCTGCTCAGCTTCAACCTTGTCCACACAACGAAGCAGAATGCAATCATGATTGCCCTTGTATAAGATACCATTGCTCAGGAAGAACTTAGCCGAGAACCTCCTTAAGAACTTTTTATCGTTGAATGAAGCTCCTTCAGGGTATTCTTGGGCCTCGAGATACCTTTTGACTTCGTGAAACCAAGGCCGGTCCACTGCTTCTTCGGTATTAATCTCGTGACAATGTTCAGGTTCTTCCATCCGTTCAATGGTGATCTGGGGAGCCTCATTATCCCAGTTAAGTTTAAACATGGATGACATGGTAGCTAGAGCATCTGCTAGCTGATTTTCTTCTCGTGGGAAGTGCTCGAAGGTAATCTGCTCGAAATGTGGTAGCAATGTCCAGACATGTTCTTTGTAAGGGATGAGGTTGGGATGTTTAGTATCCCACTCTCCTTTGATCTGACTGATGACCAAAGCTGAGTCTCCAAACACAACCAAAGATTTGATTCCCAGGTCTATAGCAGCCTTGAGACCAAAGATATAAGCTTCATACTCGGCCATGTTGTTGGTACAATTAAAGCAGAGTCTGGCGGTGAAAGGAGTATGGAAACCTTCTGGGGAGATGAGTATTGCGTCGATACCGTTGCAAAGTGCATTGGAGGCACCATCAAAGTACAGGATCCATCGGGATCCTAATGTTGTCCAATGTCATAATGTCTTCATCAGGGAAGTTAAACTTCATGGATTGGTAATCTTCGACAGCTTGATGAGCTAGATGGTCAGCTAGTACACTCTGCTTTATAGATTTTTGGGTTGTATACTGTATATCGTATTCTGTCAGGATCATCTGCCATCTAGCTATTCTTTTAGATAATGCAGGCTTCTCAAAGATGTACTTGATCGGATCCATCTTAGATATCAACAAAGTGGTATGAGTCAACATATACTGCCTTAGCAGGCGAGCAGCCCATACCAAAGCGCAGCAAGTTTTCTCGAGTAGTGAGTATCGGGTCTCACAGTCGGTAAACTTTTTGCTAAGGTAATAAATGACATGCTCTTTTTGGCCAGACTCGTCATGTTGGCCCAGTACGCACCCCATTGAATTCTCTAGGACGATCAGATACATGATTAGCGGTCTTCCTTAGACGGGTGGCATCAAGATAGGAGGCTCTAGCAAATACTCCTTGATTTTATCGAAAGCAACTTGACAGTCATCATTCCATTTAACCACCTGATCTTTCTTCAACAGCTTAAAGATTGGATCACAGGTAGATGTTAGGTGAGAGATGAACCTTGCAATGTAGTTTAGGCGTCCCAAGAAACCTCTGACCTCCTTCTCAGTGCGAGGAGCAGGCATTTCTTGTATAGTTTTGACTTTGGCAGGATCAACCTCGATGCCTTTGTTGCTGAAAATGAAACCCAAGAGTTTACCGGACCTGACTCCAAAGGTGCACTTGTTAGGGTTCAGTCTGAGCTTGTATTCCTTCAACCTAACAAACAGCTTTTGCAAATGGTCGAGGTGTTCTTCTTTCGTCTGTGATCGGGCTATGATGTCGTCGACGTAGACCTCTATCTCATGATGTATCATATCATGAAACAAAGCTACCATGGCGCATTGATAGGTTGCCCCGAAATTCTTCAGTTCGAATGGCATCACTTTGTAGCAGAACGTACCCCACTGTGTAACAAAAGTAGTTTTCTCCATGTATTCAGGTGCCATTTTGATCTGGTTGTAACCTGAAAATCCGTCCATGAAAGAAAATACCTTGTGTTGAGCTATATTGTCAACCAAGATGTCAATGTGCGGTAGTGGAAATTCATCTTTAGGACTAGCCCTGTTTAAGTCTCTACAATCCACGCACAGTCTGAATTTGCCGTCCTTCTTAGGCACGGGCACAATGTTAGCAACCCATTGTGGATAGGAAGTAACAACAAGAAATCCAGCATTGAACTGCTTCATAACTTCTGCTTTGATCTTTTCAGACATGTCGGGCCTCATGCGGTGGACCTTTTGTTTAACTGGTGGACAATCTTCTCTTGTAGGGAGACGGTGAACCACAATATCTGTATCGAGTCCCGGCATATCTTCGTAAGACCAGGCGAATATCTCAACATATTCATGTAACAGTTGAATTAGGCGCTCTTTGACACTCGGTTCTAGGTTGGCACCCACTCTGACTTCTTTTCTGTCTTACTCAGTACCCAAGTTGATTGTCTCTAACAGCTCCTCATGAGGTAGAATAGCCCTTTCTTCCTATTGTAGCAGTCTAGTCAATTCTCCCGGCACCTCACAGTCTTCATCACCTTCGTATTCGGCATGGTAGACCATATCTTTAGAGTCACTGAAGACCATAGCAGAATTGTTACCCATGGAATCCGGAATAGAAGGGTACCTGCATTTGTGAATGTGGGTGCGTGTAAGGGATAGCCACCTTTAAACAAATAAAATGTAAAAATAAAGACAATGAACACAAAAGTTTATATGTGAAAACGTCCATGATTCATTAAAATGGCATATGAAGATGAAAAATGAAACCCTTACAAATGGACCTATGTGCCTCGGGTAAGGCACAAGGTTAAACGTGTACGAATTGTTTGAGAATTATTACAAACCAATAGAAATGTTTGAAAGATAAGTTACTGCGGTATGAAAGTAATCGGAACAAAGTCCTTTGCTTCCCAGTTGCACAGTCCTCCGTCAACAGTAGGGAAAATCCAGTCTTCCAGGTTGCTCTCCTCTTCACTATCCTCCAAAGCATTGACTCCATGATGGGTTATCTTCACTGGTGGCCCTCCAGCACGGGCGCGAAGGACAACCTTTTAAGCAGAAGCAGTGAACCCCAAGCCGAATTTATCTGATTTGAAAGGAAAGTCTGGTAGCTGACCCCAGATTGTGCTTCCTCCTTCTTTAATCATAGCTTTTGCATCTTTGAGAGACGACATCTGAGGCGGAGGTCTGGTAATCATGGGTACAGAAGACACTGTCTTGGTCGCCGCAATTTCAGGAGAAACCTCTTAAAAGTGTTGGAAAGGGGTCTCGATGAATTCGCCATCCAATTCTACATAGCGGAAAGAATTTAGATGGCTTATCATGTATTCCTCTTCTCCATGAACAATTATAATTTTCCCCTAGACAGGGTACTTGAGCATTTTATGCAGAGAGGAAGTGACGGCTCCAGCATTGTGAATCCAGGGTCTTCCCAACAAGCAAGAATAGGAAGGACGGATGTCTATCACATAGAATGTGGAGGTGAAGGTTTCAATTCCCACTTTAATCGGGATGTCCACCTCCCCGTGGACCATCCTTTTAGAACCATCGAAGGCTCTGACAAGTATATTGCTGGGCTTCAGGGTTAGGCCTTCACAGTCCAATCTATCTAAGGCTTTCTTCGGCAAGACATTTAAAGACGACCCAATATCAACCAGAACGTGTGCTAGAGTAGTCCCTCTGCATTCCACCGAGACATGCAAAGCATCATTATGTTTTCTCCCTTTAGATGTTAAATCGGTATCGGAGAATCCTAGACCACTGTCAGCTGTTAAGTTAGCTACACATTCCTGGAACTGATCCGCGGAGGTTTCCTGTGGCACGTGGGCCATCTTCAAGAATCTTATCAGAGCTTTAGCATGAGCTTCGGAACAAAGCAGCAGGGCCAACATAGAGATCTTTGAGGGGGTTTTCCCCAGTTGTTCCACAACATTATAATCGCTTTTCTTGATTATTTTCAAAATCTCTTTAATTTATTTTTGAGAGGTTTCAGGGATGACCAATGGCCGAACCCTCATTCTGACGGGCGTTTCTTGGATCCCTTTCCCTCTACCATCAGCAGCAGCAGAGGGGAAAACCATAGGAGTTAAAACTTCTTCAATAATTGGAGTTCTTGCAGATATGTTGACCGGTATAAGAGTAACCTTATGAGCAACTGAGAGTCCGAAGATTGCCTTTGGAGGGGAAGTCTCTGGAGAGAAAATTCTTCCACTGCGGGTGATTTAGCTTGTTCCAGCTATGTTTCCAATGTCAGAAGTCTCTTCATCAGAACTCTCTTCAGTTGATTCAATTTTTTTAACACCGTGGTAGTAGATTTCTCCACCATAGTTCCACGGTATTGATTTTTTGGACTTGTACGGGATGGGCCCCGACATGGTTATCTTCAAAGGTGCAATCTTCGGATCGGATGTAATCTTAACAGGTCTTTTGGAGACCTTGGAAAGATTGGCAGATATGGTAATTATTGAAATATCATTGATAGGAGTCGGTGTAACAAGAGTCTTTTCAAAAAGGATTTCTTGGTTATCCATTAGGCGTTGGATGCCTAACTTCAACAATGGAAAGTCGGTTGGTAAGGATGAACAAATGTAGCAATCTTCTTCACAACCTGGGAAAATCCCAGCCTTCAACAAATTCAGCTTGATTATCGGTAGCGGAGTTATCAAATCATCAACAATAGCAACAAAAAGGTCCTCTTCAACAGCATGGGCATTGTGGCCATGCCTTGGCATTGGAGCAGAGATCACATTCTTCTTTTCAGGGGCATCAAATTCAACTTCTTTAGCATCTATCAAATCTTGAATCTTATTCTTCAGGGCCCAACAATTGTTGGTGTCGTGCCCTATACTTCCTGAATGATAAGCACATTTGGTGTTCGAATGGTAGAAAAGAGAAGTTGTATTTGGACTCTTCGGGGCCTCTTTCAGACTGGCAAGGTTTAACTTCAAGAGATGGGGTAGAACCTGAGCAGGAGTCATGTTTATCTGGGTGAATTGCCGAGCAGGCCTTTCCACCCTTGCTTGGTTAGTTATGGGTTGATTGCTTCTGGGCTGATCAGCTGCAGACTTCTGAATTATTACGGCCCCGATCGTTGGTCGGCGCTCAACTCTTCCTTGACCTCTTTGGGAGTAGACAGCTGATACTTCTTTCTTTGCTGGAAAAGTCTTTTTGATGGCAGCGGAAGCAGATGCATCTTTTTGAATTTTACCGCTTTTGATTCCGGCTTCAACTCTCTCACCAGTTAGAATCAACTCGGTGAACCCCTCAGAAGAGCTTCCTATTAGGTGATTAAAGAAAGGCCCTGACAGAGTCCCCAAGAACATGTCTACTAGCTCCCTCTCAGATAGAGGTGGTTGTACTTGTCCCGCCAAGTCTCTCCATTTCTGGGTATATTCTTTGAAACCTTCATTTGAGACCATGCCCATACTCTATAATTGAGTACGGGTTGGTGCTAAGTCCACATTGTATTGATACTGCTTGTAGAAGGAAGCAGCCAAATCCTCCCAATTATGCACATCAGACCTCTCTAGCTGGTAGAACCAATCTAACTGCGTCCCCGATAAACTATCCTGGAAGAAGTGTACCCACAGGTCTTTGTCAGAAGAATGTGGTTGAATTTTCCTGACATAAGATCGTAGGTGCGTCTTAGGATAAGACACCCCATCATACTTAGCAAACAGTGGCACTTTGAATTTAGGAGGGATTACAATTCCAGAAACCAACCCTAACTCTTCAAAATCCAGCCCAGACACTCTCTGTAACTCCATGGCTTCCAGACGTTCTTCCAAGTTCTTGTATTTGTCGTCTGCAGGAGGGTACTGTTGTTCTGAGTAGTCTTCATCTTCCTCTTCTTCAGCTTCAGAATCAGAAGGCACTCCAACTCCTTTACCCTTTCCTTCACCCTCTTCAGATGTTGATGGGAAATCTAGGACCCTTCTGGCTTGACCTTCAAATCTTCTGCCCAAGGTAGCCACACTAACTCTCTTCTTCTTCTTTTTCTCCTTTTCCTTCTCTAGTAGAGTCTTGAGCTCCTCCTGCCCCTTAGCCAAAGTCATGAGTAGCTGTTGGAATTGTGAATTCTGAGCTTGTAAGTCTTTGACCGTTTGTTCAATATCCATCTTGCTGAAATAAACAACAGAGAGATGAGGAAACTTGGTGTGAAGACCTGTTTATGCATATGATGAATGATATGTATTCATGTAATGCATTCAAGGATTCAGAAAATTCAAATTTGTTTAAACAAAAAGGAACAAACGTCATATTAATAAGATAGAATTGTTAGTACATCAATGCCCCATGGGAAAAATAATAAAAAATTCTAAGGTAAAAATACATTGCGCATCCTCTTTGGTGCAATGTAGGTGTTGAGAGTCTGCTCTTCATGAAGTTGACGAGTAAGTTCTAAAAGCTTCTTCTCACTGGCATAGAATTGGGCTTCAAAAGTATCGCGCTCTCCCTTGAGCTGTATCCAACTCCTTTGCAGATCTTCGAGTGATGTCGGCATGTCAGGATGTAGGAGGGTGTATGGAACCTCTCCTTCCTTAACAGGCTCTTTAATCACAGGGAGAATGTAGGGGTAAGACATCATAATACTTTGGGCGCGGGTTTGTACCCACTTGAGGTAAGGCTCAAGGGGGATGGAATTCTTGTGTCCCAATGTCTTACTGTCTACCTTGTTGGGCATCCTCCAAGCTCGGATAAACCTTTGTCGAAGTCCTTGATCATCGCTGTCGAAGTCAAAAACTAAGTCTGGAATCAGCATGTCATGTGGGCCATCCCTTCGGGCGTACCCAAACTCTCTCAGAGCCAAGCAGGGGTTGTAGGTAATGCCTCCCCTAATTCCAAGTAGAGGGACATTAGGGAATTCTCCACAACGGTCGATGATGATAACATTTTCTCTAGATCGAGAACATCAATGAACATTTGAATGTGTAAGAGTCATCAACCGTTGTGACCACCTCAAGCCTTGCTCATTCTTCAAGACTGATTGGGGAAGATGAGAAATAAACCATCTTGCCAGTAGAGGAGTGCAACACATGAGAACACCTCTTTTCCTCATTGTTCGAGTGTGAAAAGAGTGTAAGATATCCCCAAGCAATGTAGGCACCGGGTTTCGGGCCATGAAGATTTTGACAGCATTCACATCTATAAGCTGATCAGGGTTTGGTAACAAGACCAACCTATAGATTAGAAGAGCTACAATCTCCTCAAAAGCTTGCAGGTCTAGAGAATTCCAGCATTCTTGAGCTTTCTCAAACAGGAACTTTGCCAAGAAACCCTTGACACCACTTCTGGTTTCCCAATGGCCTATGACATCAGATGGTTGCAAGTGTAGGGCTTGAGCAACATCCTCGGGCTTTGGATCTCTTTCTGTACCGTTGAAGGGTAGTTGATGGAGAATAGGAATCCTCAAGAGTTGAGAAAATTCCTCCAAAGTAGGCACCAGCTGGTAATCAGGAAATGTGAAGCAGTGGTGTAGGAGGTCAAAGAACTGGAAGAGAACTTTCACCATGTCTTCCTCTGTGTTGGATTTGACCAAGTTGAGAAGTCGACCATGTCTCTCAGTGAATGTAGAATACTCTGGAATCTTGGAAGCAAGCTCTTTGAGTTGAGGAGGAATTCTCACAAGGTTGACTTGGATTGTTTTTCTGCGAAGTGATTCCATAACCTATAAAACAGGAACAAAGATGAAGATCCAAAAATCCTTGAAATGGTTAATGGATGCATATGATGCTTCATGATGTTCATGATGTTATGCACAAGTATATGTACAAACAACTCACATAAGTTCCTAGTTTAGGCTTGCATGGGGTTTCATAGGTAAGTACCCTCTTGAAGTTTAGTTGGCTCAACTTGTCTTATAAATAGTAATTGGGTTCTAAGGAGCTCAATATCACTGGATTATTTTCTGTGTTCATTGTTTCAGTTTAGCCACTTTACTGGCGACCGAAATATTCCAAGAAAACAACCCTCAATGATTGTAGTATCGAGTATCTACCAACTTCGGACTGCACCAAATCCGGTCATCTCACTACATCCTAAAAGGCCAAGATGGTCAAGTAAAGGTTCTAAAAGTCCATTAGTGCTTCATGACATCACTCAGCGTCCCCATATTCTCTTTGATTGACTCAAAGGCTACTGATACCCATAAATATGTCGCACTAATATAGCTATTGGTTAGACCATGTCGGTATACCCCGCACAGTTTCCACAACGTATTGCTATTTACCTATGAATGTTTCCCAAATCCGGGTGGAGGATTCAAACCCAAACAATATAACCAAAGTGTAAAGCATACAACTCAAGCAAGATAAGCATGTAAAGGTGATCTAAACCCTAAGGTAACCCCACTTTTAAATTTTCCCCAGCAGAGTCGCCAGTTCTGTGATATGGTGGGAGAACTGACTTGAGGTTTTGCGTTTGTGTTTGCAAATGTTTCGGTTTAGCAAGAGTCTCCACCGACCTTTTATTTTATCCAAAAGGAAAGGTCAAAAGGCACAGGAAAGACCTTTGAGATGTTTTCTTGAGTTCGGGGGGTAGATTATAAAAAGGGAAGGTGATAGCACCATGTGATCGGTGGAAATAGAACTGACTGTTTTAAAGCTGGTTCGCGAAATGTCGCGGTAAGCAAGAGTCGCCACCGTCTTTTATTTTCTCCAACAAGGAAAGGACAAAAGCACAACAAAATTCCTTTTTGAGATGTTTCTCGGTTCGAGAGGTAGATTTATAAAAAGGGAAGGTGTTAGCACCCTTTCTATCCGTGGTTATCCACGGGCTCTTAGGTACTTGCTCACTATGTTTTCAAAAATTGTTTGCTTTTCTTGTGTATGTGGGTTTTGAAAAAGTTTCGTTTTGAAAAAACTTCTAGGTAACTCTTGTATCAGTCCTCAAGAGTGTATGAAGTGTTTGTTTGAAAACCTTTTGAAAGTGTAGGTGCGAAAAGTTGTTTTGTTTTTGAAAGAGCAAGTACCCAGGAGAAATCTACTACTCTAAGGAATTAAGCTGTGTAAGAGTCCTTAAGACAGTACTATCCCACTATTGAGAAGTAGGTAGCACCGTCGTTGGAGTTATTCGGGTCAATTCGATTATAGGGACAATGTGGTCACCAAAGCAATAGTAGGACGCCTTAGCGGTAACCCTAATGTCCTAGATCCTTTTTATCCGAGGCAACCGTTTTGAGGTACCTGGATCTTTAGACAGGAGGGCGACCTCTAAAACACCCTATACTTGACGACCACGTCGAGGCAACCAAGTGAGGCGTACCCTAGGAGTGGCATGTGCACGTGTGTTGTTTTTCAATTAATTTTATCTTTGAACATGCATCATTGTGAGCTACGGGTTGATTTTATTTTCATACAAGTCTTGTCATGCATAATTAACAGTTATTAATTGCGGAAAATAAATTGCGGAAAATTGAATCTACGCTATTACAAGGCGTCGGGTATTTACATCGCCAAAAACATAACCCTTTGAAAAATAAATGCGGAAAGTAAAGAAAGCGATAAAGCCCTAATTATCTATTACATTCCATGAGCAGATACATCAATATGAATTAAAATAAATATGCGCGCGAAAGAATTGAATCGGGACGTCCTTAGGGTTTTGACCCTTTTTGAGAAAAGAATTGAATTTTGTCCTTTTTGCAATTAAATTAAATATTAAACCTAATTCTAATTAATTAAGTAATTAAAAGAAAAAAGTATTTTTTTTATTTTTTATGTTTTAATGAAAATAAAATAAAAGAAGTTAAAATTATCAAAACCCTAATTCTAGGCTAATTTTATTTATTGTGAAAAAGAGATTAAAGTTAACCTAATTTAACTAAATTAATTTATTAGAGTTTATTTACAAAAATAATTATTAATAGTGAAAATAATAAATAATAAAAATAAACAATATTTTAAGTTTCTGATTTTATTATGAAAAATAATTTATGAATTAATTAAATAATAGTAATAATAATTATAAAAAGAAAAAAAAAAGAAATATAAACCAGGGGGTTGATGGACCCATTAGGAGGTGTTGATTGCAGATTTCAGGCCCAATAGCACTCAAGCCCTTCTGACTTTCTGGAATTGTCCATGCTGGCTTTGACCTGAGAACATGGTGTTCATCACCTTTTGGCCTTTGGATTTATGATCATGGCCACATGGCGCCTGGGATGTGGGAGTGCATGGTGGACGTTGTTGGATAGCCTGCATAGGAGCATGTTATGAAAAATAATACAAGGAATTTGGGGTGGACCTGGGAATCGAACCCAGGTCCCAATGGTTGCCAGCCACATCATCTTCCACTGAGCCATGCGCCTGTATTTGATATTATAATAGCTAATGAATATAATATATGAAACATATCAATTATGCTGGAAAGAGAAAAAAAAACGCGCGTAGTTTGAATGCTCCACTCCCACGCTTCCACGTCTTGTCTTCTTCGCTGACACCTGCAAAATACAAATCAAATAGCGGGGGGTTTTAACCCCCACAAAGTAGCTTGAGGAATAATAGCGATTAGAATTCTATGCTATATAAATATGGCGCGATATGTGATTTGGATTCGTCTGATTCTCACGAATTTAACCATAGTCATGAGAGGTTCTGATTTTACTGGATGGGGAAAGCCCTAATTTTGAAGCTTGAAAACCTAGAATTCGTCAATGGTGATTTGTGATTCTGGACACCATAATGTAATTCACCTATACCATTAGCTTCAGAGAGGTTCTAGCAATGCAAAGCACACAAAAAATCTTGTTAATGATGCATGAATAATGAATTACGATTATGAAAAAGATTGACAAACCGTGGGACTGTGTCTTAGGATTCCTTGAGTGTTAGCGTGTGGTTTTGATCCCTACACGTTCCTGGGAGTGCTAGCAATGTATTAGAAACAAGAACAAGCTTTGAATCACGTTAAATTATGGAATTCAGTTTTGGGTTTTCTTTGATTTTTTCCAATATTGCATATGGCTTTCTTGCAGAGTTTTCACGTGAATGGCATTAGGGTTAGGTTCAGTACTTATAATGGAATGGATTTAGGTTACAATCTTGGCCAAGAATCCATGGAATTATGATTTGTATATTTGATTTTCAATCAAATATTTTTGCATCTTTTTGCTTGAAAAATCTTACCAAATTGAGAGATCTTGGTCCCCTTGATTGATACACGAAATCTCCAGCATATGTTGACCACTTTTGCTTCACAAAAAGATTGAGAAATCATATCTTAATATTTTCCTACAGTTAAATGAATTAAATGAATTAATATTGATTAAAAATTCAATTAATTAATAAAAAATAAGAAAATAATTCAATTTAAGCTCAATGGGTCGTGCATAAGCCTTGGACAAAGTTTCAAGAAGGAATTTGAGGCCCATTAGCAAAAATGATGTGTTTTGGGCAAAGTTGACTTTTGCAAATTCCCAAAAATTTCTCAACTTCTCCAATGCACATCTTGCTCAATTTTGATCATATGAACATGTTCTTGGACATTTTGGAAAGGTATTGAAGTCCTCTAACCAATGCCTTTGGTCCCATGTCATTTGGATTTACCAATCTCAAGTTATGGGCTTTGACTTAAAGTGCATTTTTGTTGACTTTTGAAATTGACCTATAATGTAGAAATTGATAACTTTTTGTGAGAGAATTTCTTGGACTTGTAATGTGAATATGAGTTGTAGGAAATGTCATCTCCTTCAAAATGAGCATTGGATGGGATTTTTCTGATGAACCATGAAAAAGTTATGCCTTGGTCAAGTTACAGTTGACTTTTCAGCTGTCCAAAAATAGAAACTTTTGCCTCTTTGATGATTTTTGAGCTATCCTTGAGGAATCATGATCAAGACTTGATCAAATGATGATTGTGAGCTCAAAATAAGATGTTGGCAAAAAATTCTGACTTTTGACTGTAAAATGACCATTTTGCCCCTGTAGTTGATTGTGAAGCAAATGGAGCTTTTGACTGTGTAAACTGGCATTGTGAATCTTGAAACTTGACATGTAGATGCTTGACAATGTATATGGGCCTATGGGACTTGATTGAACCATTGAAAACCTCAAATTCTTTGAAGGAACCAAAACCCTAATTTTGACTGGCTTAGGAGGCATTTGGACTGTGCAACCCCTTGAGAAATCTTGCACCATTTAAAGATGATCCTTGATAAACTTTGAAGAATATGGGAGGGCAAATTTTGGGGTACAACAGTTGCCTCTGTTCAATCTTCTTAGACCTGAGGATGTAGATTGGCTTGCGTGCCTTTCGTGATCTGAAGGTGGAAGATGATTGAACACTAGAGTGCCCAGAAATTTGCACTCGCATAGTGGAGTATCAGCAATGTGATGTCGGGAATGGGCTTACAGATGCCATTTGGAGATATGATGGATAGGAGGATGGGCTTATAGATGCCATCTGGAAATGTGACAGAATCTTGTCGGGAATGGGCTTATAGATGCCATTTGGAGATGTAATGTTGAATTGTAATTTTTGTAAGTTGAAAGAGGGAACATGTGTAGGGTTGCCTGATGATGAGCTCGTGTAAAAATGCATCTTGTAAAGAAAGAAACCTGTGTAGGGTTGACTGGCGATGAGCCTGTGTGAAACTGCATCTTAGAAGGAAGGAAACCTGTGTAGGGTTGACTGACGATGAGTCCGTGTAAAACTGCATCTAAAATGGAGAAGGAACATGTGTGAGGTTACTTTGATGACGAGTCCGTGTAATACTGCATCTGGAAAGAGAAAGGGAACGGTGTAGGGTCGCCTCATGATGAGTCTGTGTAAAACTGCATCCTGGAAGAAAGAAAACCTGTGTAGGGTTGACTGATGACGAGTCCGTGTAAAACTGCATCTGAAATTGAGAAGGAAACTTATGTAGAGTTTCTTGATGACGAGTCCGTGTAAAACTGCATCTGGAATTGAGAAGGAAACTTGTGTAGAGCTTCTTGATGACGAGTCCGTGTAAAACTACGTCTTTGGAAAGAGATAACCTATGTGGGGTTTCTGATGACGAGTTCGTGTAAAACTGCATCTTTGGAAAGAGAGAACCTGTGTAGGGTTCCTTGATGACGAGTCAGTGTAAAACTGCATCTTTGGAAAGAGAGAACCTGTGTAGGGTTCCTTGATGAAGAGTCCGTGTAAAACTACGTCTTGAGTTGAGAAGGAACCGGTGTAGGGTTACTTCGGGATAAGTCCGTTTAAAACTTCTGGAGGAACCGGGGTAAGGTTACTACATGATAAGTTCATGTAAAACTTCTGGATGAACCGGGGTAAGGTTACTGTGATAAGTCCGTGTAAGACTTCTGGATGAACCGGGGTAAGGTTACTTTGGAATAAGCCCGTGTAAGACTTCTGGATGAACCGAGGTAAGGTTACTTTGGAATAAGCCCGTGTAAGACTTCTGGATGAACCGGGGTAAGGTTACTTTGGAATAAGCTCGTGTAAGACTTCTGGATGAACCAGGGTAAGGTTACTTTGGAATAAGCCCGTGTAAGACTTCTGGATGAACCGGGGTAAGGTTACTTTGAGATAAGTCTGTGTAAGACTTCTGGAGGAACCGAGGTAAGGTTATCTTGATGATGAGTTCGTTTAAAACTTCGTCTTGGAACTTAAGGAGGAACCAATGTAGGGTTACCTGAGGACGAGTCCGTGTAAAACTTTGTCTGAAAGGGGAGGAACCGGTGTAGGGTTACCCGACGATGAGTCCGTGTAAAACTTCATCTGAAATGGAGAAGGAACCGGTGTAGGGTTTCCTGATGATGAGTCTGTGTAAAACTTCATCTGAAATTGAGGAGGAACCGGTGTAGGGTTTCCTGATGATGAGTCCGTGTAAAACTTCATCTGAAATTGAGAAGGAACCGGTGTAGGGTTACTTCATAATTGTCAAGTAGATAATTGTCCTGTCTGGTTTCAGGTATTAACCCACGATCAGTCGTCCACAAAATTTTCCTGGTTTGTTACAGGTGTTGATCTGGAACTGCCAAGGTTGATGGTAATCATCCTTTGATTGACCTTTTCCTGAAAAGGCAAAGCATTAGTTGTATTCAATGTCATGATGTATGAAATGCATGATGTCATGATGTTCTCGAATGAGATCGTGCACTTTATCATGTATGTAAATAGGATGTATGAAATGTGAAATGACTATGAATGTATTTTCGTCTAGGAAAATAAATCCTTGACGAATGCCGGGAAGTTGTTAAATCCTGGGCTGACGTTTGAAGAGTAGAGTTCTTCGTTTCCGCTGGGGATGATGGTTGCAAGAATAAACCGGTAGGAGAAGATGACTCTGTTGGGGAATAAACTTGTTGAAGAGATTACTCTGCTGGGAATTACTCTGTGGGAAGAGATACTTCGCTGAGATTTTGATGATCACTCCGCTGGGGATTCCGTTGATAAGTTTTGTTGAGGGATTTTGATGAACTTCGCTAGGGGATAGGAAGAACTTCGCCGAGGACGATCTTTTCGTGGTAATTAGCTGAGGATAACCCAGTTATAAGCTCTGGTGGGGAATAACCTTTGAATATGGTCGGGGAGAGATGCATGTACTCTGCAGGGGATAATCTTCTAGAATCTACTGGGGACAAGCTTCCAGAATCTACTGGGGATAAGCTTCCAGAATCTACTGGGGAGGACGATCCAACTCTCCTGGGGGAACTTTGGACTGCACTGGGGAATGGATCCACTGGGGCGTCTTGTATTCCGCTGGGGAACAATCTTATATTTCTATCGAGGAATATTAAGACTGCCGGGGATGCTTTCTAGGGAACATCTGTATACTCCGCTAGGGAATGTTGAGAACTTATGGGGATACCCAGCTTCCTTAAGGCTGACAGTAGGCTAACTCTGCTTGGGGAGAGTATCACTGACTTGCTAGGGGTACTGTGCCTTTTTAGGGCTGTCGGGAGATCAACTCTGCTTGGGGAGTGAAGGTATCCAGGTCATATTCTTCGGTTGAACCTACCTTGGTACCTGGAGGACAGAGCAACTTGTACAGTTTGGACAATTCTTATTGCCCCAGTTTTAGTGGGAGAAGGTACCTGTGGAGGTGCTTGATAACTGCCGATTTGACCAATCTTCTTCTGGTAGGCAAGTGACGAGATGCCGGGACATAGTCGTACGCTGTGATCCCTTACTTTTTCCTGGACTTCCCTTTCGGGTTTTCAGTCCACCGGGATACCCATTTTTGCCCAAGCCGCCTTTTCAGGTTTTTGACTTGTCGGGTGTACAGATTTTTTTCATATTCATCCCTTATTTTTTCCCGAACCTTTTTGGTTCGCCGGGAAGCCCTTATTTTTGCCTAGGCCAGTCGACCTAGCAGGTCTTTGATTATGCGTAGTATTTTTTCGACTATGTCCCGCTCTCAGAATGTAGGGAGGTGCCCCTGTTGTTGTATTGCCATGCTACCAGAAGGTGTTCGTTTGATCATGCAAGCTTCGTTGCTGGAATCCATGTCCAATGCCCCAAGTGACTCAGGCAGAGATTTTCCCCTGACTTTTTGGCATCTTTGAGAGATTCTCTGAATCTTGACTTAACTGCCCCAGATGATAGACAATGATCATGTCTGCCCCTTGGTTGGAAGGGTTTCTTCCACTTGAGATGACTTTTTTGTTGAGAAGATTTTTGTTCACTAGATATTCGTCGTGCGAATTTCTCTGCTGTTCGAACAAATACCCTTATGAAAACAATGTTATTTTAAGAATGCAAAGCTTATGTCTGTCTTGAAGTTTTTGAAAATGCATTTTTCAGTAAAACAAGCAAATTTTGTAGAATGTGATGTCAACTCAAAATTCTACAGCGAGCCTTAAGGAGTCAGGATACCTTTTGTAACAGTATGCTTTAGAACTAACCCATGCTTCAGCTAGGACTTTTAAGGGTTATAACGTGGCCTGGTTCACGGTTTAAGAAACAAAGGATAAAGGCTCAAATTTTATTTGTACCCACCCGCTCTTCGTGATGTTCTTCGATCCTAAACTCAGCTAATCGTGCATTAGACCTTGTTGAGTCTTTGCTCTGATATTCTGGTGATGGTTCGGATACTGATAGTTTATTTTGAATAGGCAGTCATTTCTTTTTTGTTGAGGGTTTATAGGACCTCTTTCTTTTTGATTTCATTATCCCTGTTTTTTGCCTGAACTGTTTCTTTTGTGATTACAGTCAGCGGGATGCCCCAGTTTTGTAAGTCTCCTTCATAGGTTTTGACTTAATGGGCTTTTATTTTTTTGAGAGATAATGACTGCCTGCCTTTATGATTATTCGGAACCATCACTGTCTTTTGCTTTGGAAGGACTCCTTTGATGCCATTCATTGTGCACCTAGATTAACTGAGAAAACTACCCTGCCCCAGGTTATAATTAAGGGTTTTAATTTGTGTTTAAACAGAAAACTCCTACTTCTTTGGCTCGGAGGGGTTGACGAGAGATTATCTTCCTTATAACTCCAGTGTTTAGGAATTGAAACAATGCTTGTACCTCATCAGCTGGGTCTGTTCAAAAGCATACTGTAAAGATCGTGGTATCATTTTCGTCATCCTCCCTCAAAAGGCTTAGAATTTAATCGAGAGTTGACATCAAAAAATGAAAGCAGTTTGAATATAGCGAATGCGAATATATTGATTCAAAACAGACATATGCGATGCATTGATAAAGTAAAAGAGTTTGACATGAACAAATGTTTGAACAAGCAAAGAAAAATACAACTTGAAACTTCCAATGAACAAAAGGTCTTCTCGTCTAGGGATAGTAGAAGAACTCGACCTGACCATCTTGGGTGAATTCCACTGCTCCTTCATCAATCAGGTCCTGGATCTTGTTCTGCAGAGTCCAACAGTCGTCGGTGTCGTGTCCAGGACTGTCAGAATGGTAGGCACATCTCACACTCGGGTTATACCTGGAAGAGGAAGTGTTGGGATTCTTAGGAGGGTCCCTTAATGTGATCAGATTCAATCTCAACAGGCATTGTAAGGCTTGAAACAGCGACATGTTGAGCTGGGTGAATTGCCTCCTAGGCTTGTCTGGCTTGCTCTGATCAACCCGTTATTCTTGGCGAGGTCGTTGTTGGACCTGTGAAGTAGCAGCAGCTCGGAGAGGTCTATTCATCAAACCAAACCTTTGACTTCTTGGAGGCAGATTATCGGTTTGGTCCCCAGCCTTGACTACTTGCTTCATACTGTCTTGCTGAAGATGGTTGATCATGGCTTTCAACTCTTCTTGCTCCCGAGCTAAACCTTGGATGAGGGCCGTCTGCCCCAGCATCTGGGTTCTCATAGCATCCACCTCAGCTTGCAGACGTTTCAGTCGTTCGTCCTTACTGTCTTCTGGACTGCTCTTGACCAAAGTCCCCATGAGGAGTGTTCTCAGCTCTTCCTGCCCCTTGGATAGATTTAGGAGGATTTCCCTGAACTGAGTCTCTTGAGTATGAAGATCTTGGTTGTTTTGTTGGAAAGCCATTGCTGAAATAAACAGCGAAGGAGGTAAGTGACCTGTAACAAGGGTACCTGTTATGTAATGATGTGTATGTATGCAATGTTTTCAAGGATCTCGCGGGGTAAACAAGAAAATTGTTAGAATTTTGAATTTTGCAGCTTGATTGAAGGAACTTCATGTTGTTGAGAGTCCTTCTCCAAGAGTCAAAGCTCACCATATCGCATGGGTCATAGCCCCTGACTCAAGTCATCGTGCTTGGATTTCTGGACAACCTTGGTTAGAGGAAGATAAATCCCCTTTGCCCCTTGCTAGACAGTTGGTTCATCATGACCTGCATCACAAACCCTTGAGATCCTTGAAATGGGCTAGTCCTTATGCAGGATGTATGCAATGGTATGATGGTATGATGTCATGCTATGCATGGAGCGATGTAAGTAAACCCTGTTATAAGCCCAGATTAAGGACAAAACCTGCGAGGAACTCATGTGTTAGATAACCAGAATATGCAAGTAGTTCAAGTTTGAAGGCACACAAGTCACACCAGACAACCCTTGGAGTTCAGGCCAGCATGAAGTTTAGGTACTACCCTCTTGAAGTTTCAGTTGGTTAAGACCTGTCCTAGAAAATAGTAACCGGGTTCTAGAGGATCTCAATATCACTGACTACCCTCAATCGGTCATAACTCCAGCTTCGCAATCTTTTCTTGCGGCCAGAACCATCGCGAGAGTTTAGCCTCAATGAGTGTAGCATACTGCTACTGTTCTATGGCCAAGTTGGGTCAATTTAGGGTTCTAAGGTCGGTTGGTGCTTAATGACTCCTCAGAAGACCCATATTCTCCTCGTTCCAACACAAGGGATATCGGTACAGACCAAGGTGTCACACCAACGTAGCTACTGCTTCACCCGTGTCGGTCTACACCGGACAGGTCCCTCACAGCTTTTTGCTACCTAAAGGGTATTCCCCAGATCCGGGTTAGGATCTATGAAACTCCGATGCAAGCCCACAATATTAAAGCAAACAAAGCATACAATTGAAAACATAGAATGATCTAATCCTAAGGTACACCTCACTTATAAATATCCCCAGCAGAGTCGCCAGTTCTGTGATCGGTGGAAATAGAACTGACTGTTTTAAAGCTGGTTCGTGAAATGTCGCGGTAAGCAAGAGTCGCCACCGTTTTTTATTTTCTCCAACAAGGAAAGGACAAAAGCACAACAAAATTCCTTTTCGAGATGTTTCTCGGTTCGGGAGGTAGATTTATAGAAAGGGAAGGTGTTAGCACCCTTTCTATCCGTGGTTATCCACGGGCTCTTAGGTACTTGCTCACTATGTTTTTAAAAATTGTTTGCTTTTCTTGTGTATGTGGGTTTTGAAAAAGTTTCGTTTTGAAAAAACTTCTAGGTAACTCTTGTATCAGTCCTCAAGAGTGTATGAAGTGTTTGTGTGAAAACCTTTTGAAAGTGTAGGTGCGAAAAGTTGTTTTGTTTTTGAAAGAGCAAGTACCCAGGAGAAATCTACCTACTCTAAGGAATTAAGTTGTGTAAGAGTCCTTAAGACAGTACTATCCCACTATTGAGAAGTAGGTAGCACCGTCGTTGGAGTTATTCGGGTCAATTCGATTATAGGGACAATGTGGTCACCAAAGCAATAGTAGGACGCCTTAGCGGTAACCCTAATGTCCTAGATCCTTTTTATCTGAGGCAACCATTTCTAGGCAACTGGATCTTTAGACAGGAGGGCGACCTCTAAAACACCCTATACTTGACGACCACGTCGAGGCAACCAAGTGAGGCGTACCCTAGGAGTGGCATGTGCACGTGTGTTGTTTTTCAATTAATTTTATCTTTGAACATGCATCATTGTGAGCTACGGGTTGATTTTATTTTCATACAAGTCTTGTCATGCATAATTAACAGTTATTAATTGCGGAAAATAAATTGCGGAAAATTGAATCTACGCTATTACAAGGCGTCGGGTATTTACATCGCCAAAAACATAACCCTTTGAAAAATAAATGCGGAAAGTAAAGAAAGCGATAAAGCCATAATAATCTATTACATTCCCTGAGCAGATACATCAATATGAATTAAAATAAATATGCGCGCGAAAGAATTGAATCGGGACGTCCTTAGGGTTTTGACCCTTTTTGAGAAAAGAATTGAATTTTGTCCTTTTTGCAATTAAATTAAATATTAAACCTAATTCTAATTAATTAAGTAATTAAAAGAAAAAAGTATTTTTGTATTTTTTATGTTTTAATGAAAATAAAATAAAAGAAGTTAAAATTATCAAAACCCTAATTCTAGGCTAATTTTATTTATTGTGAAAAAGAGATTAAAGTTAACCTAATTTAACTAAATTAATTTATTAGAGTTTATTTACAAAAATAATTATTAATAGTGAAAATAATAAATAAAAAAAATATATTTTAAATTTCTGATTTTATTATGAAAAATAATTTATGAATTAATTAAATAATAATAATAATAATTATAAAAATAAAAAAAAAAGAAATAAAAACCAGGGGGTTGATGGACCCATTAGGAGGTCTTGATTGCAGATTTCAGGCCCAATAGCACTCAAGCCCTTCTGACTTTCTGGAATTGTCCACGCTGGCTTTGACCTGAGAACATGGTGTTCATCACCTTTTGGCCTTTGGATTTATGATCATGGCCACATGGCGCCTGGGATGTGGGAGTGCATGGTGGAGGTTGTTGGATAGCCTGCATAGGAGCATGTTATGAAAAATAATACAAGGAATTTGGGGTGGACCTGGGAATCGAACCCAGGTCCCTATGGTTGCCAGCCACATCATCTTCCACTGAGCCATGCGCCTGTATTTGATATTATAATAGCTAATGAATATAATATATGAAACATATCAATTATGCTGGAAAGAGAAAAAAAAAACACGCGTAGTTTGAATGCTCCACTCCCACGCTTCCACGTCTTGTCTTCTTCGCTGAAACCTGCAAAATACAAATCAAATAGCGGGGGTTTTTAACCCCCACAAAGTAGCTTGAGGAATAATAGCGATTAGAATTCTATGCTATATAAATATGGCACGATATGTGATTTGGATTCGTATGATTCTCACGAATTTAACCATAGTCATGAGAGGTTCTGATTTTACTGGATGGGGAAAGCCCTAATTTTGAAGCTTGAAAAACCTAGAATTCGTCAATGGTGATTTGTGATTCTGGACACCATAATGCAATTCACCTATACCATTAGCTTCAGAGAGGTTCTAGAAATGCAAAGCACACAAAAAATCTTGTTAATGATGCATGAATAATGAATTACGATTATGAAAAAGATTGATAAACCGTGGGACTGTGTCTTAGGATTCCTTGAGTGTTAGCGTGTGGTTTTGATCCCTACACGTTCCTGGGAGTGCTAGCAATGTATTAGAAACAAGAACAAGCTTTGAATCACGTTAAATTATGGAATTTAGTTTTGGGTTTTCTTTAATTTTTTCCAATATTTCATATGGCTTTCTTGCAGAGTTTTCACGTGAATGGCATTAGGGTTAGGTTCAGTACTTATAATGGAATGGATTTAGGTTACAATCTTGGCCAAGAATCCATGGAATTATGATTTGTATATTTAATTTTCAATCAAATATTTTTGCATCTTTTTGCTTGAAAAATCTTGCCAAATTGAGAGATCTTGGTCCCCTTGATTGATACACGAAATCTCCAGCATATGTTGACCACTTTTGCTTCACAAAAAGATTGAGAAATCATATCTTGATATTTTCCTACAATTAAATGAATTAAATGAATTAATATTGATTAAAAATTTAATTAATTAATAAAAAATAAGAAAATAATTCAATTTAAGCTCAATGGGTCGTGCATAAGCCTTGGACAAAGTTTCAAGAAGGAATTTGAGGCCCATTAGCAAAAATGATGTGTTTTGGGCAAAGTTGACTTTTGCAAATTCCCAAAAATTCCCCAACTTCTCCAATGCATATCTTGCTCAATTTTGATCATATGAACATGTTCTTGGACATTTTGGAAAGTTCTTAAAGTCCTCTAACCAATGCCTTTGGTCCCATGTCATTTGGATTTACCAATCTCAAGTTATGGTCTTTGACTTAAAGTGCATTTTTGTTGACTTTTGAAATTGACCTATAATGTAGAAATTGATAACTTTTTGTGAGAGCATTTCTTGGACTTGGAATGTGAAGATGAGTTGTAGGAAATGTCATCCCCTTCAAAATGAGCATTCGATGGGATTTTTCTGATGAACCATGAAAAAGTTATGCCCTGGTCAAGTTACAGTTGACTTTTCAGCTGTCCAAAAATAGAAACTTTTGCCTCTTTGATGATTTTTGAGCTATCCTTGAGGAATCATGATCAAGACTTGATCAAATTATGATTGTGAGCTCAAAATAAGATGTTGGCCAAAGATTATGACTTTTGACTGTAAAATGACCATTTTGCCCCTGCAGTTGATTGTGAAGCAAATGGAGCTTTTGACTGTGTAAACTGGCATTGTGAATCTTGAAACTTGACATGTAGATGCTTGACAATGTATATGGGCCTATGGGAGGAACCAAAACCCTAATTTTGACTGGCTTAGGAGGCATTTGGACTGTGCAACCCCTTGAGAAATCTTGCACCATTTGAAGATGATCCTTGATAAACTTTGAAGAATATGGGAGGGCAAATTTTGGGGTACAAAACACCCTTTTCATCCATGATTTTCCATGGGCTCTTAGTTAATTGTTTAGATCACTTGCTTTGCTTTTTCAATTGTTTGAAATGGTGCTTTGTGTGGTTTTGAAAGTATTTTGAAAAGAGGCCATCGTTTTGGCAATATTTGTAATGATTCTTGTTTGAAGAATGTATACAAAGATGTTTGTCTTTTAAAAAATGTTTTAATGTTTGAAAGTTTGTTTAGAAACTGTTTGAAATTGTGTGTGTGTCTGTGTGTGTTTTTGAAATTAGCAAGGATGGTTTGCAAATTGATCAAGTAACTAGAAGCTTATCTACCTACTCAAAAGTCTTTCCTACACCTTTTTAACCCTTTGACATTGTTGTTTTACCATTGTATTTGGTAAACAACCCTATCTATGGATGTTAAACGGGACGGGCGTGGGTCATCGTATGACCATGATAGCAATGGTGCCAAGTATCTTAGCAAGTTGTAGGGACCAATATCATCTTTGTTTAGGCAACCAAGATAGCGTCATCGAGGGACTATGATCTTTTTGTTTTGTTTTGATTTTGCCAAGATACCTAGCATGCATACCATGGACATTTTAAGGCAACAAAGTGGGTGAAACCCTAGAGATGCTTGTGTGCAATGTGTTGTTATTTTTATGTATTTTTGTCTTATGTTAAGGTCATGCTATTTGTTTGATTTTGGTCTTTGCATACAAAACCCTAATTTACTATCATGCATATAATACAATAAATTGCATAATGTAAATCTACACTATTACAACAATATTATGGGAAGGGGGATACAAGTTTGAATAGGGGGATATTGCACAAAATAAAGCCCTAATTTACTATTATAACCCAATTGAATTGATACAACAATAAATAAATGAACAAATATTTAAATGTGGAATAAATTGTAAATATGCACAAATATTTTTGTATTTATTTTATGTATGTAAAATAAATTTATTTATGTCTTAAAAATAAGAAAATAAAAAGATTGTTTTTGAAAGGGTGAAAACCCTAATTTTTGGTTTAAAGGAAAATATATATTCTATTATTATTTATTTCAATTATGTACAAGAAAATAAATAAAAATATATATAAAAATGTCAAAAAATAAAATATGTGAGAAAATAATATTTTAAGTGTATAAATAATAAAAATAAAAATATATAATATTTGTATTATTTGCAAGTTTATTTAAGAAAATAAAGTATATTATTATTTAATAAACTATTTTTATGTTCAAAAAATAATAAAATAAAATGCAAAAAATTAAGAAAATATTTTTGAGATTTTTATTTGTTTAGAAAAAATAAATAAAGTCAGAAAATAAAAATAGAAATGGAAAATATACAAAATATAGAAAATGGGCCAAGGGGGTGCAAATAACAAAATGGGGGGGGGGGGGGGGGGGGGCAAACAGAACCAAGCCCAAGCGCCAGACCCACTTCAAACTTCATCCCTGACCTTGAGACACCACGCGCACGCCCTTTTCAGCTCAAACTGTATCTATCTATTGCTTGCATGAAATCAAAAATTTACAACATGAAAGTTATAGTATTTTTAATCACGATTCCAACCATATCCATTTTGTGTCCTAACTCTCAAAGGACAGAGAGAATTTTAATGGCCCCAAATTTTAAACTAAAATTTCCAGCATGTTCATCATCCAAATTCTCCTAGCTCATTTAATATAAATAAGAACTATGCATATGTACAGCTCAAGCACATTGAAGACTACATTTTTGCTTCACAAACCTAAGCCTAAGGATGTCTAAATAGAGAGGTAGAAACTTAGAAAATACCTTGTTCAGTTGAAGTTGAATATGGCAATGTAGCAACTTTGAGTGAGGCCTGAAGGTCGTGTGAGCTTGCTTGAAGTTCCCTCAACCTTTCCCAATGCTTAGCTTGCTTTGAACTTGCCTGAATGTCCCTGTAGAAGTCAACCTGCAAAGCTTCAAAATGAAAATGGTGAAGTGTGAAAATGAGGTTACAGTTGCTGGACAGATGCTTGGATAGTTCAGGTGGGTTGTAGGGAATGTGTTTGAGGTGGTTCAAGGCAAAACGCACGAGTGGAATATGTTTTAGAAGTGGTTCTGCAGAAGATGCCCTGTTTGGGCAAGAACTTGTGATTTTGTGTTTTTGGGTGTTTGAGAGCTTGGCAAATCGTGTTTCTGGCTTGGTACAATATGCTGAGGTTTTTTCAAATGATGCCAAGACTTGGTTTTAACAGATATTCAAGTTATGGACTTTTTGCAAGCTTACTTGCTTTTGAAGCAAAATTTGAGTTGACAAAGCCAAAGCCTGTACAGGCTAGCTCAAAGCCTGAGGAGAGTTGGTACACTTTTCCTGATGTTCATGGATCTTGTTTGCAACCATAGATCAGGTTCAATGCTCAAGATAAACAAAATTGTAAAAAGTATGCTTTATCAAAGTAGCATTGTAACCTTTATGCCATTTTTGGATTAAACCCTTGTATAATGCTCCAAAGCTTAGAATAATGCCATTGTCCAATGTATTTGCATTCAGTTAAGGAGTGTGGAAATGTTTAAGACCTGTAAAACAAGTACAAGCATGATTCAAACTGATTTGCAAGTTGTAACATGGTGCAAAATGCCTTGGATAAAAGTGAGAAATGTCCATTTTCTTTTCTTCGATTATCCCTAACCATAAACGATCTTGGAGAGTTCTTCGACATTTTGGAAAGCTTGTAACATGCTCTATAATCCATCTTTGAAATGAATTTTGAGATTCCAATTGGAACTAGGTGAAAAGTTTCCATGAAGTTAGGTCAAAATTCTGCCTAAACTAGGGCAAAATTTCACTAAGTTAAAAGTTTCATGGACCTCTATTCACAAAATCATAACTTGATATCCAAGCATATTTTGGGAACAATTTGTGAATAAAAGTTGTATATTTTGTGGAGGACTACAACTTTCATGTTGGAAGTTTTCTTTGAATCCAATTGCATCATGGTGAAAAAGTTGGGAAAAAATAAGAAATTTTCATAACTTAGAAAAATTCTAAGTTATGAAAATTTTCAAACTTAAATCCTAATTTTCAAAATTAGGTTTCTTGATGAACAAGTTTCATATTTTGATACATCTTGATGAAAAATGACCCTTGGCACTTGATTTTGACCAAAAAGTCAAAGTTTGACTTTTCAGAGTACAGTTGATTTTTGATCAGTTGACTGGAAAATTCATCTGTCAATCCAATGTAATTGAGATATTTTGAACCTTGTGATTAGGTCTAGATGATTCCATTGAGTCCTTGAAATCATGCTTGAACCCAATTTGCCATTGGCTAGGTGAAAAAACAGAAATTGCCCTTCTACAGTCAAAACCCTAATTTTCACCATTTTGCCCTTTTGATGATCTGATCAAATTTCTTGAGGAGTTGTGGTCCAAACTTGATCAAATAGTTCATATGAGTCTCTAATGTTGATGTGGATAAAAAATATGAGGTTTGACTATAAATTGGCCACAGTTGACTTTTTACCCAATATAGCTGATTTTTAGATCAACTGTCCAATTGACTGGGCAAAAATTTGATTCGAGGCTTGAAACTTGGTATGAGCAATATTAGAGGTCCAACATGAAGTATGAAAGTCATATGAGGCATTGGGAGTCCAAAAATCCTTGTGCAAACTCAAACCCTAATTTCAGGTCATCAGTGCAAGGAGATGTCTTGAGCTGAGCAAACCCTAATTTAGTCTTGAGTCCAAAGAGTCTTGTGAGGAGAATCTTGATAAAATGAGAGGGAAAATTTTGGGGTACAACACTATTTAAGTTGGAATTTTTTGTTGATTCTCTAAGAGGAGCAATAGCCTCGCGTTTTGTTGTTGTAAAAAATTGACAATACTTATCATAAGCTCATTTGTATCTAGAACTCAGAGCAAAGCTAAAACTTGTTAAGGATTGTGTTAAAACCATCTAATGATGATGAAGAGGTAATTGATGTTAAGGAGGAGACAATGAATGGTATGGTAGTGGTGAAGAAGTGAAAAACACAAGAAGGGGGGTTGAATTGTAAAACTGAAAATCAATTGCAATGAACACGATATTTTTATCCTGGTTCGTTTGATCTCAAACTACTCCAGTCCACCCGTCAAGGTGATTTCGCCTCTCTCCAACGAGGTCTTAATCCACTATATTCAACTGAATATTACAATCTGCTTTAACAACTGCTAAAGCCTTCTTGATGCAAACCACAACCCGGTTTGTCAAGGAAACACTTTCTTACAAAGAAGATAAATCTAGGTGTGTGAATGTTTTCTACAAAAATGTATCACAACTGTGATGTTACACAATTTAAGCTTATGAAACTAGATTGCTAAAATACTGAGTGAGGAATTGTGAAGCGTTTAGCAAACTGAAAGAAGGAAGATGATGATTAGCTTTTAGGCGTGTAATATGATGTAGAGCATTAGCCAATTCAATCTTCATTGTCTTGTTTATATAGCACTGAGATTGTTGAACGTTGGAGCAATAATCTTGATTCAATGCCAATAACAAACTTTCCTTATTGAGCAGATCTTGTCTGGAATGATGCCGTTGGTAATAATTTGCTTTCAATGCACAGTACCGTTGCAACTTAAAGCGTGTTCTGGCTTAGCTTCATTCTGACTCTGCTTAAGTGCTGATGAACTGTTGTTGTCTTTATCAGAGTGTTGAGCGCAGTTCTGTTCATCAAGCTTCAGCATACACGTGAGTTATTCTTCTGATTCTGGTATTCTGATATAGCATCTTCTGATGCTGATGTTAAGGACCAATATTCTGATGCTGATTAAGTGTGCTCTTGCTGATGCCTATCAGAGTTTCTGCAAAACAAAACGTAATATTTTAGGTAGCAAATAGCTTTTATATGAATCACATAATTAATATATCCTTTCATTTTGTTATCATCAAAACTTAAACTTAGGGTAGTAGATTCAAACTTTGTTCTAACAATCTCCCCCTTTTTGATGATGACAAAAACTAGATATTTTTAATTGAAAATAACGTGTAAACGTATCAGAGATAACTAAATGATAAGATGTATCAGAGTAAGAGGTTATCAAAGATAGGGGATAAAGAGATATAAGAGTTGAGAGATACTCCCCCTGAATTTATTACTTCCCTTTTTAATTCCAAGAGTTCTTCAGGATCAGATCTTTATTGCCTTTCTTTGAACATCAGAATATCAGAGTTTTGACTATCAGAAGCTTTGGATCAGAATGTCAGAGCAGAGCTTCAGATCAGAGTCAGAGCTTTGCTTTGGGTCAGAGTATCAGAGCTTTAGTCTTCAGAATATCATGGAGCTTCTTGTACCTGTAGACTTAAGCAAAAATAGAAAACATATTCAAGTATATCAGAGTTAGAATGTTTGAGAATTTCTGTCTTAGTAATTCGTTATTATTTAAAATATCATTCTTGTTCTCCCCCTTTTTGTCAGCAATCAAAAAGTGTAAGTGATGTGCTAAAACATTTAGAGCAGAAAAACTTGTCATATTAAAATATTCAGAATCAAACAAAACAGTACAGCAGATAAGCAAAGAAAACATGAAAATGGCATGAGTAAAAATCTAAGGTTGGGGAGGAAGGCGTGTGAACAGGTTCTCCAACATGGCTTTGATCTGATCAGCAGTCTCATTCTGCTTGTGCACCATGCTGACTACTGTGTCTATCTTGCTATCCTGCACATCCATCCTTTCTTTCATCTTATGGTCATTTTCATCCATCCTTTGCTGCAGACGGATACCATTCAGCTTCAGCTCTTCCAGAGTCTGCCTGTCCAAGGCAGCTTGAGAAACATCAGAAGCAGGGAGCTTCTGAGAGCTTTCTGCAACATCTTCAGCTTGACTAGCTTCAGCTTGAATAGTCTTGTCTTCTTCTGGTTGCACCTTTGAAGCTGGACGCTTCTCAGACCATGGCTCACTATCCAGAAGGAGCACGTCTTCCTGTGGCAGCTGACTTTCAACTTCCTTCAGCAGCTTGCTGAAGTTTTGTTGTGCCTGCTCATAGTTGATATCCTGCAACTTGAGGGCTTCAGCACATACCCAAATTCTGAATTGTGACCAGAGCTGGTCAGAGGCAGCTGGATCAATCATTCCAGGACAGACTTGCTTTAGAGAAGCAATCCACTGCTGCAAACCTGTTTCAAACTTCATAATACCAGAGCCAACATCTGGCTGTTTTGGTTTTGGAATGGCTATTTTATTTTTCAGATCAGCAAGACGGTCAAGGATTGTTAAATCTATGAAGGTCCTGTTGGGGTTTTCGGTGGTTTGCTTGGGAGCTGTTTGTTTTGGAGATGGAGTGGGAGAGTCAGAAATAATGATTGGACTGTTTGGGGTTTTGGGAGTGTTTGGTGGTGTAGATTCTGGCGAGGATGGCAGCTGGGCCATGGTTACTGTTGTTCCACATGGCAGCTGGATTGCCAGAGGTTGTGGTTCAGAGGATTGAGGAGAATGAGGTTCAGAAGGTGGAGGAGTGGGAGTTTCAGAGTGATGAAACTCAGGTTGAGGTGATGGTTGAGGTGATGGTGGATGAATTTCTGGTTGAGGAGAGGGAGAAGGAATTGCTGGTTGTGGAGAAGGAGGAGGAATTTCTGGTTGTTCAGGGATATGTGGTTCTTCTGGAATGGGTGAGAGAGGTTGTTCTGGTTGTGGAGAGTGGACAATTTGTGGTTCAGAGTTTGGATCATTGGAGGGGTGATCAGAGGCATGTTGATCAATGTCAGACACCACTTTGTCAATTGCTGA
Source organism: Vicia faba (assembly GCA_948472305.1). Classification (NCBI taxonomy): domain Eukaryota; kingdom Viridiplantae; phylum Streptophyta; class Magnoliopsida; order Fabales; family Fabaceae; genus Vicia; species Vicia faba. The sequence continues at coordinate 887,588,920 of OX451736.1, forward strand.
TGTTGTTGAAATTGTTGGTTTAGGATGTTTGGTTCGGGGTCTTCTGAGTTGTAGTGCCTCAGAAGGGTCATCTTCTGGTTCGGTTTCATCTATTGTTGGGGTGGGGATTGAGATTCTATGAGAAGTTGGAGATGGGATTGATGTTGGAATAGTAGAAGAATTTAAAACAGAAGCAGCAGATAAATTACCTCTTTTCTTGGGTGTCTGCTGGGATGTTCCTTCTGAAGGGCCCTTCCTTTTCTTCGTCTTCTTCAGTGTAACTTCTGGTTGAGGTTGGTGCAAATCTTTGATATTCAGATTGGGATATGTACCATCAGCCTTGCATGCGTCCAAATATCTGAGAACCACCACTGGTTTAGATTCTATCTCAGAAAATAAAGGAAAGTCACTCAGTGGGACTCTTCTGCTGGTGATGTCAGCAGTGGGAGTAACGCTGGGTTCCTTTCTGATATTCTCTATTAACTTCATTTTCTTCAGATTCTTCGCGTTCAGAGGCTTCCCAACCGTTGGTTCAATGGTGCTTAACTCTTGAGCTTCTATCAGGTGCTCTATCAGCCTATTCTCAGTCAGAATATCTGATATTAACCTTCCAAAGGGTATCCAATCCCTCTTTGTTCTTTCTTCTTCCCTGGTCTCCTTCACGCTTGTTCTGAGGTGATTAAACAGAAGATGAGCCAAGTTGATTTTTACCTTCTGATTGATAAAATAGATCAGAAACTGCTGATCTATATTTATGTAATCAGGGGAACTAGTTGGCTTCCTATGATTAAAACATCCCAGAATTATCTTCGCCCAAACTCTGCGGTGATCCTTCAGATCTCTGATCTTGCTTCTGGGCACCCAAGGGTAAAAATCCTTTCAGCTATGACGCCCACGTCAGCACATCTTTCAGCCATATCAATACAACGGACGCCACCGCCACTGTAACCAATCAACTTTGCTATGTGATCCTTAGTGATCACAATCTTCTTCCCCATTATGTTGGAGGTAACTTGATGCGTTGAAGCAGTTGCATGAATCTAGAACTCCTTGACTAACATTGGAAATGTTGGTCCAACCAACCGGTCAAAATACCTTTCCCATTTATGTGCCCTAACTTCTTCTGTTAAATCAAAGCCATTCTCCTTCAGACTGCCAAAATCAATAATCAGTTCAGATAACACTTCAAGATTCTTCACTGGAGTGAGGAGTGTTCTGAATGGAACTTGATACTGTTCAGATGATGCTTTCTTTTGAGAACCTGCAGAAGCACTGCTGGAGGTTGCCATGTTCACACTTAGGGATTTTTGAGAAAAACTGAGAAAATGGGTTTGAGAGAGATGAACACAGAAAAATTGCAGAGAATACTTGAGAGATAATGAGAAACTGTAAAAGATTAAAGTGAGAGGTTAACGTGCTTAAATAGGCTTCAGAAAATTTTGAAAGAGTAAACGTTTTCAAGAAAGAGAAATAAAATCATGATTACGTTTTAAAAACATGATTACTTTCAATTAATGCTTGCTGATTTTGGGGGATTTGAGAAAGATACTTAAAACGGTTACCAGACATAAGTCTCAATGCACCCAATCAGCGTTTTGCCTTCTCAGAAGCGTGCACGCGTTCTGCTTCAGAGATTTGCTGATGATTGGATGACACTTGTTTGATTTAGTGATCAGCACGTCTATCATTGAGCTTAGACTCTCAGATCTTTAGACTAGCATCTGATACAATCTGCATGTTCTATCTTTCTGAAAAGAGATTGATCAGAAGTTCACAGTAAAACAAATACATTCTGAAGATAAATATATGGAATTAAAACATTTTCACTCTGGGCAGATTTTCATGCTGAGATGTTTCAGAATGAAATTGAACCTATCTTCAGAAAGGGGTTTAGTGAAGATATCAGCCCATTGATGGTCTGTATCTATAAATTTTAAATTCAAAATTCCTTTATGAATATAGTCCCTAATGAAGTGGTGTTTTATTTCTATATGCTTAGCTCTAGAATGTAAAATAGGATTCTTACTTAAGCAAATAGCAGAAGTATTATCACAGAGTATAGGAATGTTACTCTCAAAAATCTGGAAGTCTTCAAGCTGACTTTTCATCCAGAGCATTTGTGTGCTACATCCTGCTGCTGCTATGTACTCAGCTTCTGCTGTTGATAGCGCAATTGTTGATTGCCTTTTGCTTGACCAAGAGATCAGATTTTCTCCCAGAAACTGGCAGCTTCCAGAAGTACTTTTACGCTTCACTCTGTCTCCAGCAAAGTCAGCATCGCAGTAGCCTACTAAACTGTAATCACTAGATTTTCTATAAAACAAACCCAGATTAGTAGTACCTTTCAGATACTTGAAAATTCGTTTAACAGCTGTTAAGTGAGATTCTCTAGGATCTGATTGGAATCTAGCACAAATACATACGCTGAATAATATATCAGGTCTTGAAGCTGTCAGATAAAGGAGAGAACCAATCATACCTCTGTAGACTTTCTATTCTACCTTTTTGCTTACCTCTTCTCTTTCCAGAATGCATGTGGGATGCATTGGAATCTTTGATGGCTTACATTCTGAGAGGTCAAATTTCTTCAGAAGATCTCTGATGTATTTGCTCTGATGAATGTAAGTTCCCTCTGGAGTTTGACTGATCTGAATTCCTAGAAAGAATTTCAGTTCCCCCATGAGGCTCATCTCAAATTCTGCCTGCATACACTTAGCAAATTTTCTTCCAAGAGAAGGATTAGTAGAACCAAAAATAATATCATCAACATAAATTTGACAGACTAAGATGTCATTCTTAACTGATTTACAGAATAAGGTAGTGTCCACCTTCCCTCTGGTGAATTCATTTTCTAATAGAAAGTTACTTAGCCTTTCATACCAAGCTCTGGGAGCTTGTTTCAGACCATATAATGACTTCTTTAGTTTAAAAACATGTTCTGGATGTTTTGTATTTTCAAAACCAGGGGGTTGGTGCACATAAACCTCTTCTTCTATATAACCATTTAAGAATGCACTTTTGACATCCATCTGATACAGAGTGATGCCTCTATTAACAACAAATGAAATTAAAAGTCTGATAGATTCTAACCTGGCGACTGGAGCAAAGGTTTCTGTATAGTCTATCCCCTCTTGCTGACTATAATCTTGTGCAACCAGTAGTGCTTTGTTTATGATGACTTCACCTTGTTCATTTAGCTTGTTTCTGAACACCCATCTTGTTCCAATGACGTTGAATCCTTTTGGTCTGGGAACAAGATCCCATACGTCATTTCTGGTGAATTGATTCAGCTCTTCTTGCATTGACAGAATCCAGTCATTATCCAGAAGTGCTTCATCAATAGAAGAAGGTTCAATCAGAGATACAAGTCCCATGAGGGTTTCTTCAGAGTTTCTGAAGCTTGCTCTTGTTCTGATTGGATCTTCCTTTCTTCCTAAGATAGTCTCTTCTGGGTGGTCCAAGCTGCTTCTGGGTAATCTCTTCTGAGGTTGATCAGTAGCTGTTGTAGGATTGCTAGCAGTGCTCCTTTCAGATGTTGAAGGAGTGTCTGTGTTAAGAGCTTCTGATGACTTGTCTTCAGAACCTGTAAATTCAATTTCCATACCTGCAAAAACTTCATTCTGCTTTGACTTTTCAGAGTCAAGCTTATCATCAAAACGAACACTGATTGATTCTTCCATAATCTGTGTTTCTGTATTGTATACTCTGTACCCTCTTGAGCGTTCAGAGTATCCTAACATAATACACTTCTGTGCTTTAGAGTCAAACTTGTTCAAATAATTCTTTGTATTTAACATAAAACAAGTACATCCAAAGGGATGAAAATATGAAATGTTGGGCTTTCTGTTCTTCCACAATTCATATGGAGTCTTTTCCAGAATAGGTCTTATTGAGATTCTATTCTGAATGTAGCACGTTGTGTTTATTGCCTCTGCCCAGAAGATCTTAGCAACGTTTGTCTCATTGATCATGGTTCTGGCCATTTCTTGCAATGTTCTGTTCTTTCGTTCTACAACTCCATTTTGTTGGGGAGTTCTAGGACAAGAGAAATCATGCAGAATGCCTCTGTCATTAAAGAATGACTCAAAATCTTTGTTTTCAAATTCCCCACCATGATCACTTCTGACTTTAACGATTCTAAGATCCTTTTCATTCTGAACTTGGTTACAGAAGGTAACAAACACAGAGTGTGACTCGTCCTTGTGTCTTAAGAACTTTACCCATGTCCATCTGCTATAGTCATCTACGATTACTAACCCATACTTCTTGCCACTGACTGAAGCAGTTTTAACTGGTCCAAATAAGTCAATGTGCAGAAGTTCTAATGGCTTAGAGGTAGAAACAACATTTTTAGATTTAAAAGAAGGTTTTGCAAACTTGCCTTTCTGACATGCTTCACACAGAGCATCTGAATTGAAGTTCAAATTAGGAAGTCCTCTGACCAGATTGAGTTTGTTAATCTGAGATATTCTTCTCATACTAACATGCCCCAATCTTCTGTGCCAGATCCACTGCTCGTTGTTAACAGACAGAAGGCACTTTACATTCTGACTTTTCAGTTCAGAAAGTTTGATTTTGTAAATGTTGTTTTTCCTCTTTCCATTAAACAGGATAGTCCCATCTTTCTGACTAACAGCTTTACATGATTTTTGATTAAAGATTATATCATAACCGTTATCACTTAATTGACTTATGGATAACAGATTATGCATTAATCCATCTACTAGCAGAACATTATTAATAGAGGGAAGATTTCCATTACCTACAGTTCCAGAGCCAATTATCTTTCCCCTCTGATTGCCTCCAAAACCAACGTGGCCTCCAGGCTTAAGTTCCAGGCTTTGGAACATATGCCTTCTTCCCGTCATGTGTCGCGAGCAGCCAGAGTCCAGGTACCATGACTGCTGTTTCTGACTTGCTGCTAAAGATATCTGCAACATGTATTATTTTATCCTTAGGTACCCAGATTTTCTTGGGTCCTGATTTGTTAGATTTACCAAAACTCTGGTTGAATTTTGGTTTCACAGAGTACTTACTGCTAGTGTATTTAATATCATGTGTGTGACCATACACAAAATGTGAATTCAGAGGAGTGTGTTTAATAGTTAAGTCCATGACATTCTTTGGTGTAGGAACCTTACCTTGGTATCCTATTCCCTTCCTACCGTTTCTGCTAACTCCATAGATCATTGAAGCCATTTTGCTTCTATCTATGCTTTTAGCAAGGAACTTCTGGAAATTGTGATCATACTCCTTGATGATCTCATCAGCGTTGCTGGGAGTTTCAGAAATTGGTTCCTTCTGAGAGTTTTGTAAAGTATTTTCTAATTTTGAAATTTTAATTCTCAGCTCAGAATTCTCTAATTTAAGACTCTCAGTCTTATTAGAGTCAGATTCAAGATTCCTTTTCAGGTCTCTGAATTTAACTCTAATCTACTGATACCTTTCCAGGATTTCATTAAGGATTTCAGCAAGTTCAGCCTTGGTAAAATTAACAGCAAAGTTAGGAAATACCTCTTCAGTATCTGATTCTGAGTCTGATTCAGAAGCTTCACTATCTTCTGAAATGTTAGCCATGAGAGCTATGTTTGCTCTCTCATCATCTGATTCTGAGTCAGCTTCAGACGAGTCAGAGTCATCCCATGTAGCCATGAGACTTTTCTTCTTTTCTCTTCCAAACTTCTTTTTGGGCTTTTCCCTCTGAAGCTTTGGGCAGTTACTCTTGTAGTGTCCTTGCTTATTGCACTCATAGCAGATGATGTCCTTGGTGTTTGGCTTTCTGCTTCCTGAGGAGCCTTCAGATCTTCTGTATCCAGAGGAAGAATCTGTCCTTCTGTATCTGGAAGAAGACTCGTTCTGATCAGATCTTCTGGGATTCCTGAACTTCCTTTGCCTCTGCTTCCACAGTTGATTCACTCTTCTGGAGAGGAGGGAGAGTTCGTCTTCTTCTGATGAGGATCCATCAGATGTTTCTTCAACTGCCTGCAAAACTTTAGACTCAGATTTTTTGTTAGATTTTAATGCTAAAGGCTTACCTTGCTTCTGGGGTTTATTAGCTTCTAGCTCTATCTCATGACTTCTGAGGGAGCTAATAAGTTCCTCCAGAGAAATTTTGTTGAGATCTTTTGCTAGCTTCAAAGCTGTAACCATTGGCCACCATTGCTTGGGTAAACTTCTGATGATTTTCTTGACGTGATCAGCAGTAGAGTAACCTTTGTCCAGAACCTTGAGACCAGCTACCAGAATCTGGAATCTTGAGAACATTGTTTCAATGGATTCACTTTCTTCCATTTTCAACGCCTCATACTTCTGAATGAGCGCCAGAGCTTTAGTTTCTTTGACATGAACGTTGCCCTCATGCGTCATTCTGAGTGAGTCAAATATGTTCTTTGATGTGTCTCTGTTGCAGATCTTTTCATATTCAGCATACGAGATGGCGCTGAGAAGGATGGTTCTGGCCTTGTGGTGATTCTTGAAGTCACGCTTTTGTTGGTCAGTCATTGTTTTTCTATCAATCTTCTGACCGCTTGCATTCACAGGGTGCGTGTATCCATCTGTCACCATATCCCACAGATCAGCATCATGTGCCAGAAAGAAGCTTTCAATTCTGTCTTTCCAGTAATCAAAGTTTTCTCCATCAAATACTGGAGGTTTGCCGCTGAATCTGTCTCTGTCCTCATGGTTGTCATTGCTGGTGTGAGAATAGTTTCCTGCCATTGTGTTTTTCTGACGCTGGATCTTATACTGACACGGTTAAGTGTTTTAGTTCAGAACCAGGCGCTCTGATGCCAATTGAAGAAGTGAAAAACACAAGAAGGGGGGTTGAATTGTAAAACTGAAAATCAATTGCAATGAACACGATATTTTTATCCTGGTTCGTTTGATCTCAAACTACTCCAGTCCACCCGTCAAGGTGATTTCGCCTCTCTCCAACGAGGTCTTAATCCACTATATTCAACTGAATATTACAATCTGCTTTAACAACTGCTAAAGCCTTCTTGATGCAAACCACAACCCGGTTTGTCAAGGAAACACTTTCTTACAAAGAAGATAAATCTAGGTGTGTGAATGTTTTCTACAAAATTGTATCACAACTGTGATGTTACACAATTTAAGCTTATGAAACTAGATTGCTAAAATACTGAGTGAGGAATTGTGAAGCGTTTAGCAAACTGAAAGAAGGAAGATGATGATTAGCTTTTAGGCGTGTAATATGATGTAGAGCATTAGCCAATTCAATCTTCATTGTCTTGTTTATATAGCACTGAGATTGTTGAACGTTGGAGCAATAATCTTGATTCAATGCCAATAACAAACTTTCCTTATTGAGCAGATCTTGTCTGGAATGATGCCGTTGGTAATAATTTGATTTCAATGCACAATACCGTTGCAACTTAAAGCGTGTTCTGGCTTAGCTTCATTCTGACTCTTCTTAAGTGCTGATGAACTGTTGTTGTCTTTATCAGAGTGTTGAGCGCAGTTCTGTTCATCAAGCTTCAGCATACGCGTGAGTTATTCTTCTGATTCTGGTATTCTGATATAGCATCTTCTGATGCTGATGTTAAGGACCAATATTCTGATGCTGATTAAGTGTGCTCTTGCTGATGCCTATCAGAGTTTCTGCAAAACAGAACGTAATATTTTAGGTAGCAAATAACTTTTATATGAATCACATAATTAATATATCCTTTCATTTTGTTATCATCAAAACTTAAACTTAGGGTAGTAGATTAAAACTTTGTTCTAACAAGTGGAACCAAAAAATGAAGAGGAGGAAGTGGAGAATGAAGTTGAAATGATGAAATATCATTAGTTTCTTAAACTATGAAGTGTGAACTCACCATAAAGATTTGGAGATCTTGTTGTTGAGGAAGTTTTTCATCATTGGGAGAATGTGCATTATTGTCTTGAGGAACATTTATGGTTGATGTACATCATTGATCATACCGCGAATACAAATTATTTTCAGTGTGACTGTTGTACCCCAAAATTTTCCCTCTCTTTTCTCAAGACATTTCTCATAAAGATCTTCAAAAGCTCAAGCTTGCACAAGTATTGACCAGGTCAAGCCATCTCCTCAACACTGATGCCTCAAATTAGGGTTTGAGTTTGCACAAGGACAATTGGACTGTTAATACCTTAAAATACTTTCATGAATCATTATGGACCTTCAAATTTGTTCATGTCAAGTTTCGAGTCTCGTACCATAAATTTTGCTCGGTCAATTGACCAGATGATCAAAAATCAGTTGTACTGATGAAAAAGTCAATTGTAGCACCAAAAGTCAAACTTTGACTTTTTGGTCAACATTAAGTTTCAAATATCAAAATTCATCAAGACATTCAAGAATATGAAGCTTGACCATCAAGAAATCAAGAAAGTCAAAAGTCAATGTAAAAAGTCAAGATTTCCAAGACTTAGAAATTTTCCAAGTGTTTTTCACACATGATAATTTCATTACTTCATGCCAATTTTTCACCAAGATGCAAGATGATTCAAAGAAAACTTTCAAAATTAAAGTTGTAGATCTTGATGAGATGTATAACTTTGATTTGTTGATCAAGTCTTAGAAATGCTTGGCTTTTAAGTTATAAATTCATAAAGTTATGACATTTTCATTTAACACTTAGAGAAATTTTCAACAGATTTTGGTCAGGATTTTATCCCAACTTCTTGACATTTTTCACATAGTTACAAGATGATTTTGTCAAAATGGATAACATGAAAGTTATAGAGGATGTTTCAAGCTTTCCAGAACATCCAAGAGCATGAATTTATCATACTTGAGCTATTAGATTTAAGGGTATGAAGTTGGGCATCCATTCTTAAATTGCAAGTCACTTTGTTTAAGAACACATAACAAAATCCTTATGCTATGCTGCATAATCTTGTGTTGCAGGCCTTCTAACTTGCCAATCTCACCATAATTTAATGCTTAGACCCACTTTTGAGCTATTACCCAAGTGTTTTAGCCTCTGTCCAGAAGCTTTTTCCATTTATGGCATAAAGTTACCATTGTTATTCTTGAAAAGTAAACTTTTTGGTACAAATTTGTCTTGAGCCCATACTTTATTTTGCTTCTGATTTTGCTCCACCATAAATCACAGAAAGCAGCCCCTCTAAACCAGCAACTTTTGTACTTCATCTTGGGATTATAGAGTACTTGACATAGTTTAATCTTTGCAATCCAACAAAACCATAACATGCTGTCTTGCAAACCTAATCAACTCATATACACAAACCTCTTGCCTATAAATATAAGAGGAATTTGCAAGAGAAAGAGGTCAGAAAAATAGAGAGAAAAGCCAGAAGTTTTGTTGATAAACCCTCAAAATCTCATATTCACAAAAGCCATAACAGTCCACAAAGCTTCCACTCTTGAGTTTTGAAGTCCAAACCTTTGAACCTCTCATACCTTGCAAAGCTCTTCCCAAATAAACTATCCAAACACTCCACATACATCATATAGAAGTTTGTTCAAACTCAAGAACAAGCTTCTGTAACACCTCTATTTTTCCCAAGTTCAAGAACAGTCAAGGAAGCAACTCAAGCTCAAAGCATAAATTCCAGCTTCAAGGTAAGTCTTCTTGACTTTAACCCTTCATTTCAAGCATAATTAATGATTCATCTTTGAAGATAAAATGTAGTAACCATTTTCCTTGAAGCCAACCTTTTGCTTGTCTTCCATCCTTGTCAATTATATGTTAAGAATTGACTTGTACAGACCATAAAACAATGTTGGAGTGAAAGAATTAAAGTATGAGTCGACACATACCTATATGAGTCGACACATACCTATATGAGTCGACAGGTCTTAGTGGAAAAATAGGCTATGAGTCGACACAAAGCCTCATGAGTCGACACATACTACTATAACAGGGACAAAACAAAAGGAAAAAAAGGCGTATAAGTCGACACAAAACGCATATGTATCGACACAAACAAGGAATGAGTCGACACATGCCATTATGCATCGACTCATACTAAGTTGATTTGGCATTACAGGGGCAAGGGAAGGTTATGTGTCGATGCATATAAGCATGTGTCGACACATAATGTTAAAAATTATTTTTTCTCTCTTTTACAATATTTTTACATATTTCACATATTTTCTTCATAGCTATTCAATATGGTTGTAATATTTAAGCTCCTATTAATCCCCATTTGTAAATTGTACCCTCATCCCCTATTGATGTAATAGCGTAGGATTTTAATTTTTGCAAATTTATCGTTTTCATATAATTGTTAGTAATTAGGGTGTGTATGGAAAGATAAAATCGATGCTTAGAAAAACCTAATCCAAGATAAACTCATACACGAAAAATAAACACTTGCACGCTTGCACCTGTAGGGTTAACTCCATTTGTGGCCTTGAGAAAATGGTCATGTTATGCATGTGAGACATCTTAGAAAAAACAAACAAAATACAAGATCAAAGTCCCTCGATAACGCTGTGAATGTTTCCTTACAAATGATCTTAGTCCCTTAAGAAAAATGCTAAGGTATCTCACAATATTGCATCTTATGACTATATGATGACCCGCGCCCATCCCTTCTCATCAAAAGGTAAGGGTTCTTACCAATCAAATGATAAGATAGCAATGTCAAAGGAGGAGGAAAAGAACTAAAGACTTTTTGAGTAGGTAGAACGTTTTTAGTTGCTTGCTCATAATCCATCTTCAAAAGAAACATCTTTTCAAACACACCAAACACTATCAAAAACATGAAATATTTTCAAAAGTCCAACACTTTGTATACATTCTTATAGAGATGAGAATCATTACAAAGTTTGCCTAAACAAAGGCGCTTTTCAAATATACTTTCAAAACCCAATGTTGCACCCCAAAATTTTCCCTCCTAAATTTCTTTCATCTGGCTTAGGCTATCGTATTCACATTTTTTCATTAGGTCACTAATATAGCCTACATTTTGCATTTCAGAATAGCACCCGAGGTTCAAAAGATTAATAGCTATAAAACTAAGGTTTACGACTATTTTGAGGTGTATGTGATTGAATAAGATTGATTATTCTGTTTCTTCTTGGTGTACAAGGCTATGGAATTAGGGTTTCGGTTCATGCTCATTTTTTGGACTTCTTCTCCATCAAGCTACAAGGCTATTATCTTCTGAGGAATAACTGGTTGCAGGTTTTTCTTGTCAAGAATTCAAGGGAGGGACCTAGCATACATAGTCTTTAAATCAAGACGTCTCCTCATATAAGTGTGCTTATCATTTGATCAGGCTTAATGAATATGACATGGCATTAATCCACTCTTCAGTTAACCAATTCAGGTTTTGTTGAATCATGGTTCAAAGGATAAATGGGTATGAAGCTAGGGTTTTCTTTTGGTTCGAGGTGTTTATCAAACAAGACTGATTCTTCTGGTTCTTATTTGTACATTGAATTGTGAATTTAGGGTTTTGATTTATGGTTATTGTGGATCTCTTCCTTATCAAGCTACAAGGATATCTTACTCAAGGTAAGAGACAAAGCCATTTTCATCACGGCGCATCTCAAGAAAATTGTAGTTCTTATGCGTGTAAGTGTGTTAACTCATCAACTGGGGTTCATTTGATTTACATGTTAAGGCTATCTTGGTAGTTATTCCTCCCATGTCTCAAGTTCCATATTCATCTTCAAAGGATTCCTCGAGGGGTTATTGTTCTCTCGAGTTGTTATTACTTGTAATGCAAGTTTAAGTTTCATGGGGAATTGAGGATTTGATTAGGGAAGTATCAATTCAAGTTTCTTAAGGTGCAAGTGTCATAAGTATTTCATGTAATGCAAGGTATAAGTAAATGCAAAGGTTATAAGGCACGGTCTCAAGATTAGTTAAGGTTCTCAAGCACATGTTTGTCAAGAATTGATTCATGCTAGTATTGGAAGAAAGTTCATGTGGATTTCTTCACAAGTTAACTTGGACTTATGGTTTCAATTGAGTTTGAGGTGCATTAATCAAGTAGGTAAATTGTAAGATCCATCCATGGTTTATTTCTTGAAATTCAAGCTACCAAGGAGAAATAATACAACATTTCAAATGTTATTCAAGGCATGAGATCACTTTCAATTTCAAGTGGAAGATTCAAGTTCCAATTGATTCTATTCAAAATTTCTAACAAAGTTCTTCATCCAATTTCAATTCAAAGTTCCATTAACCATTTCAAAACCTCTTCATTCTATATTCAACAAAAATTCCAACAAGTTCGTTCATTTACAAATTTATCAAGTCCTTTCAATTTCAAATATCATACACAATTTTTGTTCAAATTACATTCAAAACCTGTACAAATTCCATACGTGTCCATTGCAAAGTTCAATTACAAGATATATTCAAATTCATTCAAAGCTACAAGAAAAATTAAACCTAAAAAAGTCTATCCTAATTTCAATCATTCTCCATGTTCCAGCGTTTGACTAAGCTTCATGCTGAATGTCTTGCAATCTTCCCTTTCATCCATGCCTTGCTAGTGGGCTTCAAGTTTACGTTTCTTTTAAGGACCAATCCCAGATTGCATAAAGATAGTTCATCATGGATTACACCAACGTGTCCGAATCTTCTAAATCATTCTCTCCATTATGCCCTAAAAGAACCAACCTGCTACATTCTTCAAATAATTGCCTGCATATTATCCAAAACAAAAACAAAAGTTCATCAGAAATCCGGAGTAAAAGCTACACCATAAATTGCTATGCATTATGCTTTAGTGGACGACTTGCTTACAGTTTTAAAACAGTTTGGGGTTCGATTAAAACAGGGATTAGAAGATGATGTGTTGCGAGTCCAGTTCAAATATAATGTAATTAAACATGTACATACATATATAGTTCACAACTTCTAAGTTCATTCAACCATGTCAATGCCATCCTAGCAGTGTAAACACAACCCACAAATCCAAAGTAAACATGCTACTAAACCACATCCACAAGTGCTAAACATAAGCTGAAGCTAACTATTAAGCTTCTGACCTTACCTCAAAAAACCAGATCTCTAAATACATCAGCTAATAAAATCAGGTTCAAGCAATTAACAGAAATATGAATCAATAGAAACTAACTAATCTTAAGCCTCAGTCCAATTCACAAAAAAAACTATATCAAACTTCCTAACAGAAAACAAAACTCCTAACCAATTTCTAACTAACCCCCTAACCATTTTCTAAACCAATTTCCTAACTGTTTCCGGCTCTAGCCTAGTAATAGAAAAACAAAAAAAAACAGAATGCTAACTGCTTAGCTAACTCCCTCTAACCTCCTAACAATCTCTAACAGAGTTTCTGTAACCAACAGAAATTAACAACTCAGCCAGGATTCCCTTACAGATTGGCGCTTCATCAACTAACAGCATATGGTCAATTCAGAAATTTAAACGCTATCCAAGTTAATTCCATCAGTGCATAACAGTTCGAGGCATTCCAACATAGTTCAGTTTAGAGTAATGTTACCTCACATGTATCAGGTCTACCTTTCAATCTACATTCACCTTTAAATCTGCATTCAGAGTTGGCTTGTGTATGCAGCCCAGATTCACATTCTAAAATGCTCAAGACTCACTCCATATGCACCTTCAAGTTCCGTTTGGATACACGTTAAAACACGCCTCTATTCATTGAAGAAAACAAAAATAAAATAGAGGGAATAATCAAAAAATATAAAGGAAAATATCAGGGAAAATAGATGGGGAAGATCGGAAAATTGAAACTGAACTGCTAGCTCAGCTTATAACAGAATTTCAAAGAAACCTCAACTTTCTAATTCTTGTAACTAACTGTTAGAATTAACAGTTCAGATTCAATTTCTTTGTAACAAACTTTTCCAAATCTAACGGAGATATATAGCATAATCCTCACCTGGATTTGGGGGATTCTTCAATCACTAAGAGCAATACACCACAAAATCTCAAAAAAGAAAACTCTCTCCCTCTCTTTAAATCTTCATTTTCACCTTCATCATAGAAGAATCGCAAAACCAGACAAAAATATCTCTTCATTCTCATCTTTCTTCATCATGTTCATCAACCTTCATTCTCAACTCAACAACCTGCATCATTAACACAAAGAAACTAAAACTTCACCCACCTTCTGTAATCAACACCAACCATACACTCCATTCTTCAATCATCATCGTGTTCATCCTTCAAGTATCTTTAATCTTCTTCGCCCTTGATTCATCCTGTGAATCGTATTTCAGTAAGCACGGTATTATGCAAGAATGGAGATGAATCGTAGCATTAAGATTCACTAAGAATCGCGATGGATGATGTGAACTGAAGCAAAGGATGAAGATAAAAGAGAGGACCGAAAATACCTGAGATTAACTTCATCAAAGGTACATCAATATTCCTCGCTTTCGGTTGTTCTTCATACGATTGTTGAGAGTGAGAAGGGAACGATCTAATCCCCATGGATTCGAATGCTGAAGCTCAGGGATGAGCATCTTATTTAAGATATGAAGACTTAGGTTTCTGTTTTGTTTTTCCGATTTGGCTGTTCTCTGAACCTTCGAAAGAGAGTGGAAATGAATTTGAGGTTAGGGAATCATCTGAGGCAAAGGTCCGCGTCTGAATAAATGATGGGTTGATGGATATGGAGGAGCTCATAGTGCGAAGTTATGGAAGTGATAAGGATACACGACGGAGATCGCCGAAGAAGTGGAAATCATGAGTCAGATAGAGACGAGTTCGGATTTGAGGTGTGCAGCGAAGAAGGAGATAAATTATGGTGAATGAAGGATAAGCAGACAGAAGAGGTGGTGAATCGGAAAATTTCAGTTCCGTTTGCAAGTTTGGAAGGATAAGAGGTTATGTTCGAATGAAATTGAACCGTCACACTATCCAACCCTATCACACATAAAATGCAGAGAATTGGGCTTGTAATCTAGGCTTGGCTAATCTGTTTGGGCTTTCGCGCATATACACTACCTCTTAGGCCCACTATGTTTTGTTTTTTTGAAGATAGTGTTACAAATCCAGAATTGTTTCATGGATTGGGCTCAGAATTAGGGTCTGGATTTCTACTACACCTCCTTCTGATTGGCTTGCACCCTCTAGATTTCTTCTCTTAGTATTTTCTTTTAATTAGTTTTGTGAATTGTTTAGATTTTCTTGAATTTTGTCATCACATGATAAAAATAATAAAATCAAATATAAAAATTTGTTAGATTTTTTATTTGATTGTAGGAATTAATTCATGGTTATTCGATTATTCGAAATTTATGATTCACCCTGGCTTGTTGAGATTTGAGTCTTATGCAGGTTTATTGTGTGATGTGCTTGAGATTTAGATTGTGATTTATTTTCACATCGATGATGCTTCGATACTTATTCCGAGCGTTTGATTTCAGACTCTTTTATTGGATTGGTGAAGCTTTCACGAAGATCGTCGGGTTTCTTTGTTTTGATACGCTTCGCCATGGATTGGTATCCGTTTGGTAGTAACTCTTGTTTAACTCATTTCTCACTTTACTGCTTTCTAGATATCATGAGAAGTAAAAAATAAAGAGCGTGCGCTCGAAGTCGCTGTTTAAAGACCTGTAGAAAACATTTTGCACTTCATTTGCTATATGTGTTATGCTTGTGTTTGTTTCCTTTCTTGTTGATCGATGAGTCACTCAATTTAGAAATTGGGATCACGACTTCTCTTTTAGTGCATGCTCCCTATAGGATTTTATCGCTTTCCTTTATTTCTTGTTGATTGATGAGTCACTCAATTTAGAAATTGAGATCACGACTTTGCTCTCGTTGCATGTTCCCTATAGGACAGTTTTTTAGACTTTATTTGGCATTCTAACCTAGATAGGATCTCTCTAGGTGTGCTCTCTTGAGCCTATTGGCTTGCTTGCTTGATTTCATCTTTGTGTGCATGTTTTGAGATGATATACCCTCATCATGTTCCCTTAGGAGCTCTTGATTCATCTATAGATGATGATTCGAGATAGACATAGTTTTAGGTGATAGACCCTTGCTATGCTCCTTTAGGACTTCTTGATTCATCTATAGATGGTGATTTGAGATAGACATTAGGATTGTTATCCAAGCATGTCAACATAGGGTAGAGATTTCCCTTCAAAACTCAACTTTAGGATCAATCATTGTGTAATAACATTAGGGATAGATCTAGGTTAGTCTCCCTTAGATGATATTTCTTTCTTTTACATCCATGCATTAAGACTAAAACTCTTCTTGAAAAAAGTATAAAACATCTAACAACTTCCAAATCCTTCTTTAAGGTAAAATATATCAACCAGTGCAAACTCTTTTGTGCCTTCGAGCTTTTCTTTCAAACTTTTCAAAAAGAACATGTTAATTCACTTCTGTGTTGACGCGTAAGTCTCCAAAGGTTGAGTTATGGAGGAAGGCAAAGTTAGTATTGTTCATTTAAAAAATACAAACCAAAAAAACTTTTGAAGTTGAACTACGGCTGCTCTGATTCCTTAAAAGGGATACGTAGGCATCGGGGCAGGGCCCGAACGAGCACACCTTTTATTTTCCCTACATTCTTTTCTCCTTTATTTTGCATGCATTCCCTGTACAACTTAGATATACATTTGAAACACACCCATAAGATAGACAACAAGAGTGGATACCATAGTGTACTACGGACGTGTGGGGTGCTAATACATTCCCCTCGTGTAACAGACTCCCTTACCCGTATCTCTTGGTCGTTCGAGCTTAATTTAACCCTTCTCAGGTTCACTCGATGTTTACCTTTCCCTTCCTGTGGGATAAAAAACGTTTGATGGCGACTTCATTGATTTCATTATCAATTTATTGTTCAGCCGGTTGTTTCAGCTGGAGACTTCACTGGGGAAATGTTGACCTATTGCTGGTCCATCCTGGAGTCGATCCTAGCTCTTGTTTTCTTTTTCTTGGGTGTTTATTTTTATGCTTTCAGTTTATTCATTTGTACATGTTTGTATGTGCATATGTTTTCATGCATTTTATTTGCTATACTATTGATGTGTTGGTTTCTGTGTTTCTTTGTTGGATGGGTGTTACTATGAGGTAAAAGGCCCAATACCCAGGCCAAGTGAAAAAAATTAGGAACACTAGGAATAAAGTGGAACATGACAGATAGGGCATGTAGATTACCCTAGATGGTTGTGTTGTCCATGCTCAGATGAGGTTTTAATGAGTTGCTATCATTATCACGTAGGTGTACGATGATAGTACTCTCAAGTGAACCCGTGATTTTGAGTTACCTTTGCTTACCCTGACCTAGTTTTCACCCGTGAGTGGGGAGGGACTTGATTATTACAGTTACAGGTGGTGACTATGTTCTGATGGTGATCGTTGTTCTGTTGATGACTATGTGGGTCTCAGATTTATTTTCTGAGTTTATGGATTCGATATTCAGGATGGTTCTTTGGTTATGTTCTGGACCTTTGATCCTAGTGTATTCAAAATATTAAGAGATTATACAACGGTTATTCATGTTATTTGGTTCCATTGTATTCTTTAAGTGGTGTCAAACATTCGATCTGGTGATATCTGAATTATTCAGCAGATTGATACAGTGGTTATCCAGAGGATTGTGCAGTTGCTAGGCTGAAATTTTGAACCTATGTTATTGCACCTTGCATCATAGCATGTTTATTTTACACACAAAAAAGTGAAAGATTTTATGCATAAAAAGATGTTTGAACATGGAATTGCATCCGCTCACTCACCTCATTCATCTTCATGCATCTTCATGCATCCATAGCACGTACTCAGAAGGTACTCATAATGGGGAATCCTTATTCAGACTCAGTATTTTCTCTTTAAAATTGGGAACTTCGACTTCTCACCGTGCCGTGATCCGTAAAATCCACGGAGTGACTTAGTGGAGAATTAGATGAGATGATGAATTAAAAAGTCAGATGGGGTTGTCTATTATGGACTTGTAGGTCTTGGCTCATGGTCAGAAATCCTTAAAGGGGAAATATAACCAGTTAGAGACTCAGTTAAGTCGAATATGGGAGTTCCGAAGACAGTGTCAGCAGAGGGAAGTGGTCATGGATATATTGTTGAAACAAAATATGTCATTCATCCCCAACCTATGGGACATTTTTCAAATCGAGAGATAATTTGTGGGTTTCATCCAGAACTTTGTGTTCCCGAATTGTCTCGTCAGCAGTTAGTTTCTGGTCTCCAAGTGAACCCATGGGGCAAAGCCTATCAGTAAAGACAGAAGAAATTTGAGAAGCAGGTTGATACAATCTTTATACCTTGTATCCAGTTACTTCCTTATGTGTTGAAAGCTCAATTGATTAAGCTTCATGCTTTGGGTCATCTTCCCACAAATTTTTCTCTTGGTTTCGATGCAAATGCTAGATGTGTCTCCCATTCTGGGGCACCTGGTTATGAAATTGAAAACTACAAGGGGTTGAAGTATAAAGTTTGGTACTTGTTTGGCTTCTTTTCCAAGGTTCAGTCCATGTTTGGAAAACCGTTTCAGGCTCTTTTTCCTCAGCTGAATGCTTCTTATGTGTAAGTAGAAGATTGGTGATGCTTATGTGACGAAGAAGTATAAGATATCGAGATCTTGGACATCCGCTGCCGTGTAGAAAGAAAATACCTCAAAGGTCGAATTCTACATTCAGAGTTTAGTTTCTTCTGTGTAGTAGAAGATTTCTTTGGTACAGTTTCTGAATTTCTCTTCTGTGTAGTAGAAGACGGAGACTCTTTTGTGAAGTAGGAGATTCTCTGTAATTCGATTGCTAAAACTTCTATCTTGTGAAGTAGGAGATGGAGTTTACTTTCTTCTGTGTAGCAGAAGATCCTTTGGTATGGTTTCTAGATTTTCCTTCTATGTAATAGAAGACGGTTCTTCTTTTGTGTAGTAGGAGACACTCTGGAATTCAGCGGCTGATTTTATCCTCTGTGTAGTAAAAAATGGTTGGCATTTCTTCTTTGTGGTAGAAGATACTTTGTGATGCAGTTTATACAAGTTCTCTTGATAAAGCATTCATTACATCTATTGAAGGTAATCCAATGTGATTACTATACTAGGGCACTTGGCCATTCAACTGAAGGTTGTAAACCATTAGAAGATGAGATGCAAGACCTGCTTGATGAAAAAGCCATCATTTTTGCACCAGTTGGTCAGATTTGAAGTCTCCTTTGACTCAGTGAATGTCAAGACTGTCGGAGCATCATCTTCATAAGAAACAAGTCCATACGGTGACTAGTCTCCTCAACATGGAAATTTATAGTTTCATTTTCATTCTCATTTGTAATCTTTCTTGTTTTGGTTCAGTACTTTCTTGTATGCAAAACTTGCTTATTTTTTAATATTAATCATAATGCATTGAATATGTTTGTCTTGAATTAACGCATTCGTATCCACTCATTAATGTTTTTCTTTGACTTTTAATACTTAACTCTTGTAAATAAAGCAAAATACCTTTGGAAGGAGGATTATGAGTAATATACCAAATATTGCAAACAATGTGCATTTGAATAAAAATCATGCTGGCGATGTACAGACATTGTTTCAAATTCCCAAACACCAGAGATATAAGGGAGTGAAACCCTCGTTAACCCCTTTTGGGCCTTGAAGTAGGAGTTTCTTTTCTTTTCAGAAAAACCCCTCACATTTAACCCAGGGCAGGGTAGATTTCAGTTAATCCGATCGAGCATTCAAAACTCATTAAGAGTGCGCATCTAAGGATACAACAATGGTTATCCATCAAGAGGCCAAGGAAAGTCAAAACCCCAATGGTTAATAGTCATTTATCAGAAGCGTCTGTTAACTGACGATATCCCAATGGATATCTCTCGCACGTCAGGAGGTAAAAATACGACGATACCACAACGGTTATTCCTTGTCAACCAAACAGCAAGGCAGTTACACCTTTTTCAGCAAGTAAAAGAACGATTCGAAGTCACATGACTGGTTCAAACAAAATGAAATGATGAAAAAAAGGGACAAAAAGCCTCTTAAGTTGAAACTTGGAAAACAAGTCGCTTAGGCAAAATTCAGGGCATCCCATTGGATTTCAAAGTCAAATTCAAAAATAATTTGTCCAGGCAAAAGTTAGGAAAAACAAAAAGAAAGCGAAAAGCGCGAAAAGTGAAAAAGGATTACAAAAAAAAATCCTTAGCAAAGAACAAAGTCGTGAGATCAGACACCAAGAATGAAAGAGGTGAGTGACTTCCATGTCTAAGAAACCTCATTTGACTCCTCGACCATTCTAAACTCTTTGAGAGAGATGAGTACTCACATTGGTTTAACTGAACGTAGGAATGGAGAACATCATGAAGGGGGTGGGCACTATATAATTTTGAGACTTAAATACTTTTTTTCTAAAACTGTGAACCAGGCCATGTTACAACCCTTAAAAGTCCTAATTAAAGTAAGGGTTAATTCAAAAGCAATATTGTAACGAGAGTACGGTAACCTAACTCCTAGAAGGTTTGCTAGTTTTTTGAGTTGGTATCACTCCATCCTTTTACTATCTTTTGTATAAATATTTTTTATGTTTCAACATCTTTTCAATAAAAGTTTTTAAACTTCAAGAAAAACATGAGCTTTGCATTAGAATTATCATTATTAGAATAAACATTCTTTGCATGTGAATAAGTGCTTAAACATTAAGTAAGCTTGCATAATGAGTATCCGATGGAAGTTTGATTATCCCAAAAGGACAAATTTCTTCAGCAATCAGTTGAAAGGTAAATCATTTTCGAGAATGATCGTAATTTGGGGTAAACCTTCCATTAACTCTGTTGAGTAAAAGAAAACTAGTCTCTAAAGCAGATTGTGTAGAAGTTTGATTGCCCAGAAGTCTTCGTTGAGTGGTGGGGCATTACTTTCAGTTGGTCCCGAGGGACATATTTTCTTCAAGTATCTGATTAGAGAATGAAAGCAATTCCAGTTGAGAAGTACGGTTGTGTAGTAGCCTACTTTCAAAACATAAGCCAATCACCCTAAGGTTGTGTTGTCTTCATAACTCCGCGAGCTTCTCATTTATATGTGAGCATGAGATGAAGAAAAGGTTTATCGAGACTCTGTTGAGCAGGGGAAAACATGTTAAATACTCTGTTGAGTAAGTTTTCAGCTTATCTGAGGTTCTCAAGTCGGGATTTGATCCCTCAAAAGTATAGTCAAATTGGGGAAGTTATGTCGAGATTTGACAAATCTCTCTGAGAATGCATTGAGTAGAGAAGAATCTCTTTGGAGTCTGAAGATATGTAGGCAATTCACTCAGATAGGGTTGAAACCATATCCAACTTTGGTTAGCCAGGAGCCATGTTCTTAAGTTCACAACACTGAGGTTGTTTATCTTTATGGTACAGATCTCACGAAGTCCTCTCGGGGAAAAAAATTTCAAAGACCCTACATATTGGGGCAAGGCATTATGCAGGGGAATTTTCTTCTCTTCAAGGGTTGATCATATTAAGTCCAGATGCAGGCTAAACAATTTATGAATTTGAAAAAAATCATCAGCTCATTAGAGACTTAAGTCCATTTATTGATGTTCCTTAATCAGAAGTCAGAACCATTATCTCCAGTTGAAGTGTGTATTGTTATCCGCAGTAGGATATGAGCAGTAACATAAAGATCATGTGAGGTTGTTGCCCATACAAAGTTCGTGATGGAAATGTTGTTTCCGATAAGGACTTCTTTCCCTAGCACAGGATATGTTGCTACTTGAAAAAAGTATGCCTGATAAGGGGTTTCCTCTTCTAAGATTTTTATTCCCATGCGAAGCATTCCTTATTTCTCTGCAGGAGGAGAATGATTCTTCTCCCCAGAAATTCAAAAGATGTTTGAAGTCAAGATGATTTTTTCTCAATGGATTGCAATTTATTTTTGTAGTATCCTCTCCAAAGTCAAATTTCCAGTGGCATTCCTCCTTGGAGTTGGCATGATGGAGTTGTAATATTGCATCTCAGTTCTTACCCAATGGTTGATAGTTCAAATTGTTTACTCTTCAATAAAGTTTTCCAATCCACGCATGGGGCATATTGCCACAGTTTCTCTTTTTCGCAAGTACTATTGTTCCTTTATGACAAGAAGAATACTGGTAACGAATCAGGAAGGGTCTGTGTGTGACCAACATGAAGATTTCTGTAGAATGAGATCTAATTTCTCTAGTGAATGCTCACTTCTACTTAAGAACTAAATCCTGTATCCCCAGTAAAGGTGTACTTTCGTCCAGACATGATTCTTTTTCTCCAGTGAAAGTATACCCATGTGTAATCCCCACCGAAGTCAGTGCTCTCGATAAGAGTTTGTTTAAGAGTGTGTCCCTTCGAGAGGGCTTATCTTCGAAAAAGTGTATTTCAACAAGATTTTGTACAATCTTCTTCTTTAGTGCAATCTACTTTGTTTTGAAGAATCTAGGAAGGATCATTTCATTGGACTGATACCACTATTATATCCCCTTGAAGTCGATACCTTGTGTCTCTGTGGTTGGAATTTATCTCCCTCGTAAGGTTGTCGTTCATCATCTCTTGAATGGAGCAGGTCTCTTATTTTTCTGGAATGATGTGCATAGACGAATGCCATTTAGGGTTCTTTGATCCCCAGTGATAGAGCATTGCTGAAATATTTCCTCGGTGAAGTTCTAAACTTCAAGCTTATGGTTCAAAGATGCCCTCCTCTTCCCGAGTGAAGATTATTTCTCTCAACGGTAGTATCACCAGTGTGGCCTAGGTAGAATTCTTTTATTCAAGAATGTTTGCGACTCCTCAGTCGAAGTCACTTCTATTAGAGACCTACATCAGAAGGTCCCAGTTACCAGCAATATTCTCTTTATCCTTGGAAAGAGATGTTGGATTTTTCCCTAAGAAGTTGGGAGTAAGTTGGGAGTTGGATCAGAGTTCAAAATTTTCCTTGAACTGCAATTTATTTTTGCAGTATTTTCCCCAGTGAAGGCATACTCTTGTCCGATTATTCCTCCTTCTCAGCGCAATATGTTCCTTTCCAGGTTTTCTCGGAATAATCATTTTATTCACCAACCGAAGATTTTTGGTATACTTCCCTTGAAGTCGACTTTCTACAGCTTCCCCAATGAGGTCTGCACTCATGCTCCCTGTTGTACCCCAAAATTTGCCCTCCCATATTCTCCAAGATTTGTCAAGTCAAGGTCACCAAAATTCCCCAAGGGTTGTGCAGCTCAACTGTCTCCTATACAGTCAAAACTAGGGTTTGAGTCCTGGTCAAGCAAATGAACTTTTCAAAGGCCCAATCAAGTCTCACATGCTTACAAAGATGGTCAAGTATCCTCATGTCAAGTTTCAAGGCATTCAGCTCAAAATTGCACAGTCAAAACCCTAGATTGCATCACAGTCAACTGTAGGGGCAAAATGGTCATTTGACAGTCAAAAGTTCAAATTTTTGGTCAACATATCATTTTGAAGCCACAAACATCATTTGATCAATGCTTGATCATGATTCTCAAAATTTGGCTCAGAAATCATCAAAGATGCAAAAGTTGCTATATTTGGACAGTTGAAAAAGTCAACTGAAATTGACCAGGGCATAACTTTCACATGGATTATCAGAAAAATTCCATCCAAAGCTCATTTTGAAGAGAAAGACATTTCCTACAACTCATCTTCATACTTCAAGTCCAAGAAATGCTCTCACAAAAAGTTATCAATTTCAACATTATAGGTCATTTTCAAAAGTCAACAAAAAGTGACTTTAAGTCAAAGGCCATAACTTGAGATTGGTAAATCAAAATGACATGGGACCAAAGGCATTGGTTAAAGGACTCAAAGACCTTTCCAAAATGTCCAAGAACATGTGAAAAGTTTAAAAATTGACCAAGTTATGCCTTGTGGAAGTTGGGAAATTTTTGGGAATTTTGAAAAGTCAACATTGATGCAAAAGGCCTAAAAATGCAAATGGGCCCATTTTTCTTCCAAGTTTCTTCATGCCAAGCCTATGCACGACCACTAGGCCCAAAGGGAAGTATTTTCATATTTTTTAATTATTTATTTGAATTTATATTAATTTATATTCATTTAAATCATTTTAATACATGAAAAATATAAACCTAACCTAAAAAAATCTTTTTATGCACATTCCAAGGTCAATATTTCGTGCACTTCTTAATTAAGCAAGTTTTGATAAGAATTGATCAGATTTGAACCAAAATGCACATGGAAAAGATTTGGAAAAGATCTTGTAAAATCAAATATTGAAATCCATTATGGCATGAGATTTTGTACAACTTTCTTGACCTAAAAGCCTCTATACATACTCAGGATCAAACCCTAATGCAAAGGAGACTGAAAACTGCGCATAAACAAGCCATTGCAAATTGGAAATTTCTCATAAAACTCAAAAACTGAAATCAAGGTTTTAGGTCGATTCAAACCTCCAAACCTGTTCCAAAAGCTTCAGTGGCAATTGCTGGACACATTCCAATCATTAGCATCAATCAAAACCCCCTGAATTGGTACCCCTAAGTCAAACTGTACCTCAAAAATTCTCAAATCGCATAGCATGAATTAAGCATCCTTTTGCATTTTTCTTTATGTATTCATGATCACAATGATGTTTATAAACTGACTGATGCGTTTGATTGCATTTTTGTGCCATATATATGATTTTGCCATTGCTAAAAGTTAGGGTTACAGGTTTCTTGAATTGGGGATTTTGCATAGAGGAAAAATTAGGGCTCGTGAGTACCATGGTTGAACTCAGCACATCAAGACGAAGAAGTCTTGACCCTCGCGCCCAATTTATGTTGAGAATGGAGCTATTCACTATTTTCTTAAATGCCCCCTAATGCAACGCTATAAAAACCGTCGCCTATTTGTTTTGTTTTACAGGGTGGGGAAGGAGACGACCTCGTGTCCAATGGTTATTGGCTCTTTTGAATTTCGCGCGAGTTTCCAAAAGCACTAACGTGTTTTTTCTTATATTATTTATGGTTTATTATTTGTTAATTGAAACGCGCTTGGTTCAGTGGTCAAGTGTTGTGCTGGTAACTTCAAAGACCTGGGTTCAAGTCCCAGGTCTGGCAAATTCCAATGCTATTTTTCAATAATTGATCCTATGCAGCGCTAACATCCCAGTATACCATGCACACTCAAAAATTAGCTAGCCACGCGTCCTGGAGATTTAATCAAAGGTTCAGTTTGAAAGCATGCCATGGATGTGAGTCAACATGCCACGCACGATCCAAGAAAGTCAACCAATTTCCAGCTTATTGGGCCAATGTTCTAGGGCCTGCACCTCCTTATTTGGGGCAACCCCCACTCTGGTTTGACAAATTTAATTTCTTTTTTTTTATATCTCTTAATTATTATTTTAATTGCTGTGTTTATTTTAATTATTGTTTAATTAATTTTTAATCAAAATATAAAAACATCATAAAAATAAAAAATGCCCAAATAAAAATATAATTTTTATTTTAATTATTTTCTAAATGAATGCTTGTAATTATTTAGCTTTAATTTAGGTTTATCAAATATTTTTCATAATAAAAATCCAAACATAGAATTTAGGTGTAATAACCTTTTATTTTCTTTTTTTCCTTTTTTCAGAATAACAATATTAATTATTTATTATTTTATTTTCATAAATTAAAAATGGTACATAAATTAATTTAGAGTTTAATTTAGGTTTTAATTTAATTCTTTCATAGTAAACTTAAAAAACATTAGAACTAGGGTTTAGCATTTTAACTTTAATTAATATTTCCTTTTTTCTTTTAAATCTAAAAAACACAAAAAAATAACAAAAACCTTTAATCATTTAATTTTTTAATTCTCATTAAACTGTTAATATTTTGCAAAAGGGTCCAACGCCCGCCTTTAATCATTTAATTTCGCATGATTTATTTTTATCGTTCATTGTAATTATGTAAATCTCCCAAAGCCATGTAACTTTACTTTTCGCACTTTTATTTACCTCGCATTATTTACTTTTCCGCTAAATCGGGTCCGGTTTAATTTTGGCGATGTGGACCCGCGCCTTTGTAATAGCTGTAGATTTATTTTTCCGCAAACTTTATAACTGTTAAATATGCATGCAAGAATGAATGTCTTAATTAAAATCAAGCGTAGATCACAAACATGACAAGACAAATAACTGAAACATGACACACAATTCGCACACACCACCCCTAGGGTACGCCTCACTGTTGCCTTTCGAAAGGTGGTCGTCGAGTAGAGGACGTCCTAGTAAGTCCTCATGATCCGGGAACCTGGC
This sequence comes from Vicia faba, assembly GCA_948472305.1. NCBI lineage: Eukaryota > Viridiplantae > Streptophyta > Magnoliopsida > Fabales > Fabaceae > Vicia > Vicia faba. The sequence continues at coordinate 887,615,053 of OX451736.1, forward strand.
ATGAGGGTAGCTTCTAAGGTGTCTTCCCATTGCTCTGGTGATCACCATGTCCCTAAAATCGAATTGACCCGAACACCTCCAACGATGGTGCTACCTACCTCTCAATGGTGGGATGGCACTACTTTAAAGGACTCTTACACAGACGAATTCCTTAGGGTAGGTAGGTTCTCAAGGATACTTGCTCTAATCTCAAAAACAAACTCAAAAAGACTTTTCACACTGACACATTTTCAAAAGCTTTCAAAGCAAACTTTTCAAACACTCTGACGTATGAGTCGATCTGAAATTTTTCAAAGAAACTTTTAAACCCACATTGAAAAGCAGACAAACAATTTTGAAAACACATTGAGCAAGTATCTAAGAGCCCATGGATAACCATGGATAGAAAGGGTGCTAACACCTTCCCTTTCTATAACCTACCTCCCGAACCGAGAGCAATCTCTTTAAGGAATTTTTCTGTGCTTTTGTCCTTTCCATTTGGAGAAAATAAAAGACGGTGGCGACTCTTGCTTCCGCGACATTTCGCGAACCAGCGCTAAACAGTCAGTTCCAGATCCACCGATCACAGAACTGGCGACTCTGCTGGGGACAAACTTAAAGTGGGGTGTACCTTAGGACTAAGATCACTGTGTTTTCAATTGTTTTCCTTGCTTGCTTTATTATTATGGGATTGTCTTGGGAGTTCTATAGATCCTAACCCGGATCTGGGGGATACCTTCTTAGAAAGTAGCAACAAGGCTGTGAGGGAACTGTGCGGGGTATACCGACATGGTTGAAGCAGTCTGCTACGTTGATGTGGCACTTTGGTGTGTACCGGTAACCCTTGAGTTCAGTCAAGGAGAGTACGGGGCCTCCGCGTGGTGTCATGAAGCATCAACAGACCTTAGGAACCTTAATTGAACTATCTTGGCCTCTTTAGGGTAGTGAGATAACTGACTTTGGTGCAGTCCGAGGTTGGTTGATACTCGATACTACACTCAATTGAGGGTTGCTTTCCTGGAATATTTCGGTCGCCAGTTCAGTGGCTAAATCGAAACGATGAACAATGAAAGCAATCCCGTGATATTGGGAACCTCAGAACCCGGTTACTTTGATTAGGACAGGTTGAACCCACCAACTTCAAGAGGGTACTACCCAGACCCCATGCTGGCCTAAACCCTAAGGGTTTCTCTTGTGTGACTTGTGTGCCTTCGTACTTGACTATCTGCGTGCTTGTTACCTAACATTCGTCTCTTGCAGGTCTTGTTTATAGTCCTTAATGGGGACTCATGACAGGGTTTACCTAATTTCTTGCAGGTCTTGTTTATAGTCCTTAACTAGGACTCATGACAGGGTTTACCTAATTTCTTGTTTATAGTCCTTAACTAGGACTCATGACAGGGTTTATCAAATTTCTTGCAGGTCTTGTTTATAGTCCTTAACTAGGACTCATGACAGGGTTTATCAAATTTCTTGCAGGTTTCGTTTATAGTCCTTAATTGGGATTCATAATAAAGTTTGCTAAGTTTCTTGTAGGTTTCTGTTTATAGTCCTTAATTGAGACTCATAACAGGGTTACCTACATCACCCCATGCATAGCATGACATCATACCATTGCATACATCCTAACCCGTTTCAAGGATCTCAAGGGCTTGTGATGTAGGTCATGATAAATCAAACATCTAGCAAGGGGCAAAGAGGATTTATTTTCCTCTAGCCAAGGTTGTCAGGGGCTATGACCCACTGGATATGGTGAGCCTTTGACCCTTGAAGAAGGGCTCTCTACAACAGGAAGTTCTTTCAATCAAGTTACCGGTTCTCAACTCTAACAAGTTTCTCTGTTTACCCCGCGAGGTCCTTGAAAACATTACATGCATATCATACATCTCATTGCATTGCAGGTATCCCTTTAACAGGTTGCTTACCCTTCCTCGCTGTTTATTTCAGCCGATCGCCATGAATCCTGAATCATCAGCCGAGCAGTCCATCAAGGCCCTCCAGGCTCAGAACGCCCAGTTCCAAGAGCTGATCCTGAATTTGACCCAGGGGCAACAAGATCTGAAGGCTCTCCTCTTGAAGAAAGACAGGAAGAAGAAGAGGACTGTTCTGTTCAGCCCTAGACGCAGATCTGGGAATACACCGCAAGTTGAAACTGAGAGGACAACCCCATCTGTGGGAAGAAGCAGTCATCATGAGAGAGAGGTTCCCAGTCCAGTGGTCTCCGACAACGAGACAGATTTTGATGAAGAGCAGTACCCTCCTGCTGATGACAGATATAAGCAACTGGAGGACAGAATGAAAGCTATGGAGGTTCAACAGGTACCTGGGCTGGATTTCGGAGATCTGGGTTTGTCAACCGGTGTGATCATCCCGCATAAATTCAAAGCACCATCCTTCTCAAAGTATGACGGGGCGTCTTGTCCCAAGCTGCACTTAAGGTCCTATGTTCGGAAAATTCAGCTGTACTCTGCGGACAAGAATTTATGGATCCACTTCTTCCAGGAGAGTCTTTCAGGGACTCATCTCGAATGGTTCTATCAGCTGGATGGGACCAAGGTTCGTAACTGGGAGGAGCTGGCTACTGCTTTCTATAAGCAGTATCAATATAATGCCGACCTTGCTCCTACGCGTACCCAACTCCAGGGTATGTCGTTAGGGTCAAGTGAAGGTTTTAAAGAATATGCGCAGAAATGGAGGGACCTTGCTGGAAGGGTACAACCACCTCTGACTGATCGGGAACTTGTGGACATGTTCTTGGGGACCTTGTCTGGTCCATTTTATAACCACCTGATTGGGAATTCGTCTGCTGGATTCACAGATCTTATCTTGACTGGAGAGCGAATCGAAGCTGGCATCCGGTCTGGGAAAATTCAAGAGGCTGCACCTGCTGATAAAAAGCCTCATCATGGGAAGAAAGAATCCAATGCTGTGCACGGTAAAAAGAGCCGTCATGAGGCAGGGGCAATCCAGATTTCCAATCCCGGACCTGCTCAACAAGGACAGGGGCAGCAACGAAAGGAGAAACGGCAGTACACCAAACTCAACATGTCGATGGATCAAGCACTGCAACAACTGTTGAAGACAGGGCTGATCACCTTAAGGGCTCCTCTCCGGAATCCGAACACTTCTGCACCTAACTATCATCCCAACGATAGGTGCGCATATCATTCAGATAGCCCGGGGCATACTACGGACAACTGCTGGCCTCTCAAGAACAAAATTCAAGACATGATCGACGCCGGGGAGATTCAGTTTGAAGCGTCTGAGACTCCGAACGTAATCACTGCTCCGTCGCCCAATCATTGAAGACCTTTTGTTTATTTGAATTTTTGAGTTGTATTTTTCTTTGCTTATACAAACAATTAATGTCATAGCAAACTCTTTTATTCTATTAATGCATCGCATATGTCTGTTTTGGAAATTAATTCAATTATTTTCATTATGTTCAAATATCTTTTCATATTTTTTCTGATGTCAACTCTCGGTTAACAATTCTAAAGCCTCTTGAGGGAGGATGACGAAAACGATACCATGATCTACAGTATGCTTTTGAACAGACCCCGCTGATGAAGTACAGGCATTGTTTCAAATCCTAAACAGTGGAGTTATAAGGAAGATAATCCCTCGTCAACCCATCAGAGCCAAAGAAGTAGGAGTTTTTATTTTCGAAAATCAAAACCCTTAATCATAACCTGGGGCAGGGTAGTCTCTCAGTTGGTCCAAGTGCATGACGAATGGCACCGAAGGGATCTTTACAAAACGAACAAAGACAGTGATGGTTCAACACAATCAAAAGGATAGGCAGTCATCATCAAAATTCATAAACGAAAAGCCCAAAAAGTCTAAACCTACAAAGGGGACTTATGAAACTGGGACGTCCCGCTGACTGTAATTCCAAAAAAGGAAACAGTTCAGGCAAAAAAAGAAAGGGATAACAAAAATCAAGAAGGAGGTCTCGCAAACCCTCAACCAAAGCAAAAAATGACTGCCTAGTCAAAATAAATCATCAATATCCGAACCATTATTGGAACATCAAAGCAAAGACTCAAGCAAGGTCTAACGCACGATCAACTGAGTTTAGGTTTGGAGAATATCACGAAGAGCGGGTGGGTACAAATAATTTGAGCCTTTATCCTTTGTTTCTTAAACCGTGAACCAGGCCACGTTATAACCCTCAAAAGTCCTAGCTGAAGCATGGGTTAGTTCGAAAGCATACTGTTACGAAGGTATCCTGACTCCTTAAGGCTACGGTAAATACAGAGTTGACATCATGTTTTACAAACAGTCACATGTTCTATGAAAAAGAATACATTTTCCAAAACCTCTAAGACAGACATAGGCTTTGCATTTTTAACATAACTTCGTTTGCATATGACTTTTTGTTTGAACAGCAGGGAAATTCGCACGAGAAATACCTAATGAACAAAAGCACTCCTAATCAAGGGGCAGACGTGATTATTGTCCATCATCTGGGGCAATTAAGTCAAGATTCGGAGAATCTCTCAAAAGGCCAAAAAGGCCTGGGGCAAATCTCTGCCTAAGTCACTTGGGGCACTCCAGCAATGAATCTTGCACGATCAGACACCTTCTGGTAATACGGCAACACAAACAGCCAGGGGCACCTCCTTGCATTCTAAAAGCGTGGGCATAGTCGAAAAAAAATACTACGCAAAATCAAAGACCCGCTAGGTTGACACACCTAGGCAAAAATAAGGGCTTCCCGGCGAACCAAAAGGGTTCGGGCAAAATGAAGGGATGAAATGAAAAAATCTGTACACCCGGCAAGTCGAAAACCTGAAAAGGCGGCTTGAGCAAAAATGGGTATCCCGATGGACTGAAAACCCGAAAGGGCGGTCCAGGCAAAAGTTAGGGATTGAAGCATACGACTATGTCCTGCCATCTGTCTACCAGAAGAAGGTTTGTCCATCAACAACTATCAGCATCCCACATGTGCCTCCCACCTCAGAAACAGGGGCAATAAAGAGTGGTCTAAGCAATCTGATTGTTCTATCCTCCAAGGTATCAGGGTAAGCTCCGTTGAAGAACATAGCCAACGCGGTTCAAAACTTCCCCAGGAGAGTCCAATCCAGTCCCCCAGGAAGGTTGGAATCTATCTCCTCAAGCAATAAGCGTACCCCCCAGTAGATTCTGGAAGCTTATCCCCTCGCAGAGCACGAACGCGTCGTCCCGGCTTGATTTAAAGAGTTATTTCCGTAACAGGATATAACTGGGTTATCCTCAGCCAAAAGCCACGGAAAGAGCGTCCTCGGCAAAGTATCTTCCTACCCCCAGCGAAGTCTATCAACACTTCCAGCACAACAAGGATATCCCCAGCGGAATTCATCAAATCTCCCAGCATAACTCATCAACGGTATCCCCAGCGGAGTTATCTTCATCAACTCAGCAAAGCATCGCTATCCCCACAGAGTAGCACTCCCCAGCATGATCGCTAGAGTATCTTTTCTCCCGCAGAATTATTTCATTCCTCAACGGAGTTATCTCCTCCTACCAGTATTCTTGCAACGAATCATCCACAGCGGAAGCAAAATCTCTTCCTCAACATCAGCCCAGGATATGACTTCCCGGCACCCGTCAAGGATTTATTTTCCTAGACAGAAACATACATGAATCATCACATACATCATTATAGCATGCATGTACGCATCATATCATATAAATCGCATCCATATTGAGAACATCATTGCTTGATCCATATCATGCATTGCATATGACTGACCTTTACCTTTCAGGAAAGATGCAGTTGAAATTCTCAAACATATTTCAAGGACTTCTCTAGTCCAGTTAAATCGACTCCAAACAGATTTTTCTGATAAAGACTCAGTAGAAGTTCTCTTATGGTCCCCTCTCCAACGGCGTGTGAGGTGGTAATTCCTTCTTCAGATGTTCCCCTCTCCGGCATGAGCGTGAGGTGATATTCTCTTATGGTCCCCTCTCCAACGGCGTGTGAGGTGGTAATTCCTTCTTCAGATGTTCCCCTCTCCGGCATGAGCGTGAGGTGATATTCTCTTATGGTCCCCTCTCCAACGGCGTGTGAGGTGGTAATTCCTTCTTCAGATGTTCCCCTCTCCGGCATGAGCGTGAGGTGATATTCTCTTATGGTCCCCTCTCCAATGGCGTGTGAGGTGGTAATTCCTTCTTCAGATGTTTCCCTCTCCGGCATGAGCGTGAGGTGATATTCTCTTATGGTCCCCTCTCCAACGGCGGGTGAGGTGGTAATTCCTTCTTCAGATGTTTCCCTCTCCGGCATGAGCGTGAGGTGATATTCTCTTATGGTCCCCTCTCCAACGGCGAGTGAGGTGGTAATTCCTTCTTCAGATGTTTCCCTCTCCGGCATGAGCGTGAGGTGATATTCTCTTATGGTCCCCTCTCCAACGGCGAGTGAGGTGGTAATTCCTTCTTCAGATGTTTCCCTCTCCGGCATGAGCGAGGTGATATTCTCTTATGGTCCCCTCTCCAACGGCGAGTGAGGTGGTAATTCCCTTTCAAGATGTTTCCCTCTCCAACGGCGAGTGAGGTGATATTTCCTTCCAGATTATAATTTCCTATAGTTCCCTCTCCAACGGTGAGTGAGGCGACTCCCTTTGAGATTATAATGTCCTTCGGTTCTCTTCCTGACACTACGAAGATGGTAATTCTCACCAAGATTTTCTCAACGAGCGTTGTTGAGGTTGAAATCATTCAGGATTCTCTTACCATTCATGCTAAGGCAGTAACCATCCCTGGTTCATTCATCAGCGTTTGAAGCTCCAGACCCAGCTCCTGTAACCAGTCAGGACATAGCTATATCAAGCATCTAAAATCAGCTCCTGCGACGTGTCAGGTACTCATTTTTCTGTTTTGCAGGTATACAGATTCTCGCTAAGGAATCTCCTACGCGATCAACGTCCAGATGGCATCTATAAGCCCATCATCCTATCCAAGCAACATCCAAATGGCATCTATAAGCCCATTCCCTCATCATCATTGCTACCATGTGAGCGCAAATTTCTGGGCACTCTAGTGTCCAATCATCTTCTACCCTCGGATTACGAAAGGCATGTCAGCCAATCTGCATCCTCAGGTCTAAGAAGATTGAACAGGGGCAACTGTTGTACCCCAAAATTTGCCCTCCCATATTCTCCAAGATTTGTCAAGTCAAGGTCACCAAAATTCCCCAAGGGTTGTGCAGCTCAACTGTCTCCTATACAGTCAAAACTAGGGTTTGAGTCCTGGTCAAGCAAATGAACTTTTCAAAGGCCCAATCAAGTCTCACATGCTTACAAAGATGGTCAAGTATCCTCATGTCAAGTTTCAAGGCATTCAGCTCAAAATTGCACAGTCAAAACCCTAGATTGCATCACAGTCAACTGTAGGGGCAAAATGGTCATTTGACAGTCAAAAGTTCAAATTTTTGGTCAACATATCATTTTGAAGCCACAAACATCATTTGATCAATGCTTGATCATGATTCTCAAAATTTGGCTCAGAAATCATCAAAGATGCAAAAGTTGCTATATTTGGACAGTTGAAAAAGTCAACTGAAATTGACCAGGGCATAACTTTCACATGGATTATCAGAAAAATTCCATCCAAAGCTCATTTTGAAGAGAAAGACATTTCCTACAACTCATCTTCATACTTCAAGTCCAAGAAATGCTCTCACAAAAAGTTATCAATTTCAACATTATAGGTCATTTTCAAAAGTCAACAAAAAGTGACTTTAAGTCAAAGGCCATAACTTGAGATTGGTAAATCAAAATGACATGGGACCAAAGGCATTGGTTAAAGGACTCAAAGACCTTTCCAAAATGTCCAAGAACATGTGAAAAGCGTAAAAATTGACCAAGTTATGCCTTGTGGAAGTTGGGAAATTTTTGGGAATTTTGAAAAGTCAACATTGATGCAAAAGGCCTAAAAATGCAAATGGGCCCATTTTTCTTCCAAGTTTCTTCATGCCAAGCCTATGCACGACCACTAGGCCCAAAGGGAAGTATTTTCATATTTTTTAATTATTTATTTGAATTTATATTAATTTATATTCATTTAAATCATTTTAATACATGAAAAATATAAACCTAACCTAAAAAAATCTTTTTATGCACATTCCAAGGTCAATATTTCGTGCACTTCTTAATTAAGCAAGTTTTGATAAGAATTGATCAGATTTGAACCAAAATGCACATGGAAAAGATTTGGAAAAGATCTTGTAAAATCAAATATTGAAATCCATTATGGCATGAGATTTTGTACAACTTTCTTGACCTAAAAGCCTCTATACATACTCAGGATCAAACCCTAATGCAAAGGAGACTGAAAACTGCGCATAAACAAGCCATTGCAAATTGGAAATTTCTCATAAAACTCAAAAACTGAAATCAAGGTTTTAGGTCGATTCAAACCTCCAAACCTGTTCCAAAAGCTTCAGTGGCAATTGCTGGACACATTCCAATCATTAGCATCAATCAAAACCCCCTGAATTGGTACCCCTAAGTCAAACTGTACCTCAAAAATTCTCAAATCGCATAGCATAAATTAAGCATCCTTTTGCATTTTTCTTTATGTATTCATGATCACAATGATGTTTATAAACTGACTGATGCGTTTGATTGCATTTTTGTGCCATATATATGATTTTTCCATTGCTAAAAGTTAGGGTTACAGGTTTCTTGAATTGGGGATTTTGCATAGAGGAAAAATTAGGGCTCGTGAGTACCATGGTTGAACTCAGCACATCAAGACGAAGAAGTCTTGACCCTCGCGCCCAATTTATGTTGAGAATGGAGCTATTCGCTATTTTCTTAAATGCCCCCTAATGCAACGCTATAAAAACCGTCGCCTATTTGTTTTGTTTTACAGGGTGGGGAAGGAGACGACCTCGTGTCCAATGGTTATTGGCTCTTTTGAATTTCGCGCGAGTTTCCAAAAGCACTAACGTGTTTTTTCTTATATTATTTATGGTTTATTATTTGTTAATTGAAACGCGCTTGGTTCAGTGGTCAAGTGTTGTGCTGGTAACTTCAAAGACCTGGGTTCAAGTCCCAGGTCTGGCAAATTCCAATGCTATTTTTCAATAATTGATCCTATGCAGCGCTAACATCCCAGTATACCATGCACACTCAAAAATTAGCTAGCCACGCGTCCTGGAGATTTAATCAAAGGTTCAGTTTGAAAGCATGCCATGGATGTGAGTCAACATGCCACGCACGATCCAAGAAAGTCAACCAATTTCCAGCTTATTGGGCCAATGTTCTAGGGCCTGCACCTCCTTATTTGGGGCAACCCCCACTCTGGTTTGACAAATTTAATTTCTTTTTTTTTTATATCTCTTAATTATTATTTTAATTGCTGTGTTTATTTTAATTATTGTTTAATTAATTTTTAATCAAAATATAAAAACATCATAAAAATAAAAAATGCCCAAATAAAAATATAATTTTTATTTTAATTATTTTCTAAATGAATGCTTGTAATTATTTAGCTTTAATTTAGGTTTATCAAATATTTTTCATAATAAAAATCCAAACATAGAATTTAGGTGTAATAACCTTTTATTTTCTTTTTTTCCTTTTTTCAGAATAACAATATTAATTATTTATTATTTTATTTTCATAAATTAAAAATGGTACATAAATTAATTTAGAGTTTAATTTAGGTTTTAATTTAATTCTTTCATAGTAAACTTAAAAAACATTAGAACTAGGGTTTAGCATTTTAACTTTAATTAATATTTCCTTTTTTCTTTTAAATCTAAAAAACACAAAAAAATAACAAAAACCTTTAATCATTTAATTTTTTAATTCTCATTAAACTGTTAATATTTTGCAAAAGGGTCCAACGCCCGCCTTTAATCATTTAATTTCGCATGATTTATTTTTATCGTTCATTGTAATTATGTAAATCTCCCAAAGCCATGTAACTTTACTTTTCGCACTTTTATTTACCTCGCATTATTTACTTTTCCGCTAAATCGGGTCCGGTTTAATTTTGGCGATGTGGACCCGCGCCTTTGTAATAGCTGTAGATTTATTTTTCCGCAAACTTTATAACTGTTAAATATGCATGCAAGAATGAATGTCTTAATTAAAATCAAGCGTAGATCACAAACATGACAAGACAAATAACTGAAACATGACACACAATTCGCACACACCACCCCTAGGGTACGCCTCACTGTTGCCTTTCGAAAGGTGGTCGTCGAGTAGAGGACGTCCTAGTAAGTCCTCATGATCCGGGAACCTGGCATGAGGGTAGCTTCTAAGGTGTCTTCCCATTGCTCTGGTGATCACCATGTCCCTAAAATCGAATTGACCCGAACACCTCCAACGATGGTGCTACCTACCTCTCAATGGTGGGATGGCACTACTTTAAAGGACTCTTACACAGACGAATTCCTTAGGGTAGGTAGGTTCTCAAGGATACTTGCTCTAATCTCAAAAACAAACTCAAAAAGACTTTTCACACTGACACATTTTCAAAAGCTTTCAAAGCAAACTTTTCAAACACTCTGACGTATGAGTCGATCTGAAATTTTTCAAAGAAACTTTTAAACCCACATTGAAAAGCAGACAAACAATTTTGAAAACACATTGAGCAAGTATCTAAGAGCCCATGGATAACCATGGATAGAAAGGGTGCTAACACCTTCCCTTTCTATAACCTACCTCCCGAACCGAGAGCAATCTCTTTAAGGAATTTTTCTGTGCTTTTGTCCTTTCCATTTGGAGAAAATAAAAGACGGTGGCGACTCTTGCTTCCGCGACATTTCGCGAACCAGCGCTAAACAGTCAGTTCCAGATCCACCGATCACACTCCCCATGAAGTATGTATTCTCCTACTCAGTATGGGATGCACTCGTTCTCTCTCCAATGCGACTTGCCTATATCAGAGTTCTCGAAGAGACTCATGTTCACCTATGGGAGATTCTAGTTTGTTATCCTCATGAGGACGACCATCATCCGTAATGAAATGATTTTTGCTCCCCTGTATAGGACTTCTTGTCGGCTTGAATCTTGCGGAGATGGTTATACCCCGTGCAACGAATATTATTGATGTTATCATCTAAGTCTTTTGGTTCCCCAGTGTAAGAGGTGGTCTTTATCCCCAGTCGAAGTCAAATTTCGAGAACATATCGAAGTAACTTATCTATCATTCCCCAGTGAAGTGGATTCTTCTTTCCCTAGTGGAGCAAGTGTCCTGTGTCCCCAGTGTGGTGTACGTGGGAGTGCCAGTCATAGCTCTTTCATCCCCGATGACATAAGATTTTGTCGGGATATCCCCAGTGGAGTTTCTGTCCCCGGATGTTTGTTTCTTCCCCAAGTTATGATCTTTTACCCAAACGGTGTTATCCCCAGTGTAGTCTGAGTATAATTCTTTTTATTTAATAATTTCTATACTCTACAGTAGAAGTCATCTTCATCAAGAAATTCCATGCAAGAAAGTTTCCATCCTCAGCGAAGCTCTCATCTTTTTAACAGAAGATAAAGAATTTTCTCCCCAAGAAGTTGAGAGTTTGACCAGAATTCAAGATTTCCACTGAATTGCAATTTATTTTTGTAGTATTATCTCCAAGAAGTTACTCCCCTGTGATTTCGATCTTTAGAGGTTGGTGGTTCGGGGTCCCGGTTCCCCATCGAAGTTCAGATTTCATTTTCTCTACTGAAGATCAGATGTGCAAGAATAATCATTTAGAGGTTCATTGTCTTCTCCGCAGTCGATTATTGATGTAATTTCCCCAGTGAATTACTAAATATGCATCATTACATTGCATCTACCAAAACGCGTAGCATTTCCATTGTATGGAGCATCACGATATAAAAAAAATTCAAACATGCATGATTATAAGCTAATTATGTTCACCCGTGCTAACCAGATTATTATGCACTCAGATTTGAATTATCTTCACAACAAGCCTAGGGTGATTCTATTTTGTTTCCCCAATGGAGTTTGTTTTGATTCACCGTCAGTCGGGTCTTTAGTATTTCTCCATTTTCCCAAGAAGTCATGGTTTTTGCTTGCCCTTGCAAGCCTTTGGTTATTTTACCTGTGTCTTCTTTGCTGTTAGAGTGCAAGGCTTACTTCTCAAGTATTTGAGTATCCATACTTGGTGTGTGGTAATTCAAATGATTGACACTCTTGAAGAATTACACCCCGCCTTTGGCCTGAGGGATTTGGTAGTTCTTGCGTATTTGCAAACCTTTAAAGCCCAACGCGTGTTAGCAATCCTTGTTTAGAGTCCTTATAGTTGGTCTCTTTTTTTTTCTAATCACAAGTCCTCCTTCGACCGGCATTCTGTTTGGGTTCAATACATATGGGAATCCTCAGTGAGTTTGTGGTTTACGCTTGCCCTTGTAAGCTTTTGGTTATTGTACCCGTGTTTGATTTGCCGTTAGAGTGCGAGTAAGAGTCGGTGTATAGCCTTTCTTACTTCTCAAGAATTTGAGTATCCATACTTGGTGGTGGTAATTCAAATAATTGCCACTCTTGAAGAATTATACCCCGCCTTTAGCCTGAGGGATTTTGTAGTTCTTGTGTATTTGTAACCTATTGAAAGCCCAACGTGTTTTGACAATCCTTGTTAGAGTCTGCTTTGACTGGTCTCTTTCTCTTGTAGAGTTCACCTTCGATCGGTGCTCTTTGAAGGTCCTGCTTAGTCGGTTCCTTGTTTTTTTTATCCACGTTAGTCGGGTCCTCCTTTCATTGGTTTAGCTAACCTTTCCCATTAAGAGTCCTTCAGTGTCTCTTCAAAGTCCAGTTGTCTGGCAACCTTGTTTAGGCGAATGCGTCCTTTCTTGTTAGGGCTTTCTTCAGTTAGTCTCATTCTTATGTTTGCTATCAACTCCGAACATTTGTTTCTTGATGCTCAATTTCGTCTTGTGTGTCTAACTCTGACCAGATATGCATGTCTTTATCCCCTGTGAGTTTGCCTTTGATTGGCGTTCTTTTCTTAAATCCACCTTCGGTTGGTACTTTTTGTTAGGAGTCCTCTTTGGTTGGTCTCTATTCATTGTAAGTTCGCCTTTGATTGGCATTCTTTCCTTAGGAATCTACCTTCGGCATAGTATTCCTTGTTAAATATTCCCCTTCGGCTAGTTTCTTTACCCTTAAAATCCACCTTCGGCTGGTACCTTTTGTTAAGAGTCCCCTTCGTCCGGTCTCTTTTCTTTGTAAGTTCACCTTTGATCGACATTGTTTCTTTAGGAATCTACCTTTGGCATAGTATTCCTCGATGAAGATTCCCCTTCGGCTGGTTTCTTTATCTTGAAGTCCACCTTCAACTGGCACCCTTAAAATCCACCTTCGGTTGGTACCTTTTGTTGAGAGTCTCCTTCGTCTGGTCTCTTTTCATTTGCAAGTTCGCCTTTGACCGACGTTCTTTTATTAGGAATCGACCTTCGACATAGTATTCCTTGATGAAGATTCCCCTTCGACTGGTTTCTTTATCTTGAAGTCCACCTTTGGCTGGCACCCTTTAAATCCACCTTTGGCTAGTATCATTTGTTAAGAGTCCCCTTCGGTTGGTCTCTTTTATTTGTAAGTCCGCCTTTGATCGGCGTTCTTTCCTTAGGAATCTACCTTCGGCATAGTATTCCTTGTTAAAGATTCCCCTTCGGCTGGTTTCTTTACCCTTAAAATCCACCTTTGGCTGGTACCTTTTGTTAAGAGTCATTGTCGGTTGGTCTCTTTTCATTTGCAAGTTCGCCTTTGATCTGCGTTCTTTCCTTAGGAATCTACCTTCGGCATAGTATTCCTTGTTAAGGATTCCCCTTCGGCTGGTTTCTTTACCCTTAAAATCCACCTTCGGTTGGTACCTTTTGTTAAGAGCCCCCTTCGGATGGTCTCTTTTCATTGTAAGTTTGCCCTTGATCGGTGTTCTTTCCCCTTTAAATCCACCTCCGGCTGGTATCATTTGTTAAGAGTCCCCTTCATATGGTCTCTTTTCTTTGTAAGTTCTCCTTTGGTCGGTGTTATATTTAGAGTTAATGTCTATTTGTGTCCCCAGTAAGTTCGCCTTTGATTGGCGTTCCTTCGTTAGAGCCTTCTTCGGTCTGTCTCTTTCTTGTGTATGTCTAACATTGACCTGACATCCAAGAGATTTACTTAGCTAACTACTGCAATAAAAAAAAGGGGGGAAGCAAAAAATAGAAAATACATAAAACCAAAAAATATAATAATTCCTTACTGGCTTCAGGGTGCAAATTTTCGGGCTCCTTAAGTATTTAATCTTCTTCCACCCTAAAAGTTCGAAAAGCAGACGCCAATCTCACCTTCAGGTTGAAGGCGATTAAATAGGGGTAGGTGTTGCACCCCAAAATTTACCCTCTTAAATTTCTTCCATCTGGCTTAGGCTGCCATATTCGTATTTTTACATTAGGTCACTAATATAGCCTACATTTTGCATTTCAGAAGAGCACCTGAGGTTCAAAAGATTAGTAGCTATGAAACTAGGGTTTACGACTGTTTTGAGGTGTATGTGATTGAATAAGATTGATTATTCTGTTTCTTCTTGGTGTACAAGGTTGTGGAATTAGGGTTTTGGTTCATGCTCATTTTTTGGACTTCTTCTCCATCAAGCTACAAGGCTATTATCTTCTGATGAACAATTGGTTGCAGGTTTTTCTTGTCAATAATTCAAGGGAGGGGCCTAGCATACATAGTCTTTGAATCAAGATGTCTCCTCATATAAGTGTTCTTATCATTTGATTAGGGTTAATGACTATGACATGATGTTGTACCCCAAAATTTGCCCTCTCAAATTTTCAAGAATTTCCTCACAAGATTTCTACTGGGCCAAAACTGCACAAGGCTTGATCAGCTCAAGTTGCCATGGATCATATTGGATTTCCAAGCATCAGGTCAAGGAGGAAATTATTGAAAGAGCAAAGCAGACAAATTTGACTTTTTTGAAGAAAAATGAGCTTGCTTCGATTGGTGCTTAACTTCGACTGAGCTTTCTCCTCCATGATTAGCTTCGACTGGGTTTGGTTTCCCTTTGAAACAGTTTCTTTCGATTCAAAATGAACATGACCTTTTCGTAGCTTCCTTCGATTCAGAAGGAAATGACCTTCAAAAAGCTTCCTTCGATTCAGAAGGCAATGGCCTTCTAAAGGTTTCCTTCGATTCACCAAGTGGGGACTTCCTGCATGCAAGCTTCAATTGGGCATTTAGTCTCCTAAATACACCCTTCGATTGAGCGTTGGTCCCTGACATGCTTGTTTTGATTCACAAGTAATGGCTATCTGCATACAACCTTCGATTGAGCAATGGCCTCTTTCTTGCATGCTTCGATCCACAAAGCCAGGGGCTCCCACCATGCTAGCGCACACATGGCAAAAGCCTCTTGTAGCCTCTTTCGATTCAAAGGAGAAGAGCCTTTTGTTGGTGTCATTTAATTCAAAAGTTGTTGGCTTCCTATTGGCCTCCTTCAATTCAGAAGATAAGTGCCTTCTCTTAACTTTCCTTCAATTCACAAAGACATGACTCCTTTCATGCCAACAGGCACAAGGCAGTGGTTTCCTGCAGCTTTCCTTCAATTCAGAAGCCAATGGCCTTCTGAAAGATTTCCTTCAATTCACAAAGTAGAGACCTCCTGCATGCAAGCTTCGATTGCACCATTGGACTTACATGTTTGCTTGATTCACAATGCAATGACTATCTGCGTACAAGTTTTATTCTTGCTTCGATTGGAGCATTTGATTTCTTCTAAGCAAGCATGACTCCTGCTTTGATTGGTTAGTACCTCCCTTGGAAACTTTGTTTCAACACGCATAATCTCTACATTATGACATATCTGGGTGTCCCAATCGAAGGTTATACCTTTGTGGCCCATCTGAAGAATTGTAAGTGATGCACACTAATGATGCACATGGTTCCTTCAAAATAACACATACATGTTCCAAATTGAAGGACACCCATTTGGGCCTCTTCAAAGGATACACATATGAGCCACTCGAAGGATACTTTGATTTAGAAGGAAACGTTGTTGTCTGAAAATGAGTCTGGTTGAAAGATAGGGCTAATGGGTCAAAATAAAAGGTTGAGATATCCAAAGATACTTGTTGGCCAGAGTCCTATGGGCTGCCAAGTCCAAGCCTGCTACGCTGGCCACAACACTCCAAAACTGCTGCGCAGCAGTCCTGCTATGCTGCTCTTATATTTGCACCAATTTGGCATACAAAAACTGCACCTCAAAGGATACAAAGACAGCATACCCAATTTGTTCAAATTTCTTTTGTTTTCCCTCCCAAACCTCATTCAAATTCATCTATAAATAAGAGCTTCTATCACACATATTAGGGGCCCTTGGTAGTGAAAAAACTCTTGTTGTGAGAAATCATCAAATTCTCAAAACTCTCAAACACTATCAAATGTTGTCAAACATTCCTAAACACTCCAACTCTAAAAACTAAGATCTCTTCATACATTAGTGAACCCTTCGATTTACTCCCCTAACTGGAAGATAACTAACCTTCGAATCATTCCCCAACTACAACATAATAGTCTTTTGATTCACTCCCTAGAGTGTTATAGAATAACCTTCGATTCACTCACCATTATCACACACCCTCCTTCGATTTAGTGACTGCCCAAACAAAGCAGCAACTGAACTAGCTTCAAGAAGATTCCAGCAAAGCTCCATCCACCATCAAGGAAGCCACCTACAGCTCCTTCGATTAAGCACTACAAGAGGTAAGTTTCCTCTAAACTTGGAACTATTTCATTTAAGTATCATTTGTACATACAAATAAAAGGGAAATGTAGATATCCCATCTAGTAAGTTGACCATGCCCTAACTTCCGATCCTCACTGCTTGTATGTTGAAAATCTCAACCCTGACTAGTTAGACTCTGGATTTTGGTGCCCAAATAATCTTGTGTTAACCCCTGGCTTGTAGCTTTCAAAAGTTACACTTGTTAGTTTCATTTTGAAGTTTAGAGTGGTTTTTCTGTATCCTTCGATTAGCTAAACATTTAAGCCTTTCAAATCTTAACTTGAGAGATTTACATTCCTGCAATCGAAGGAGGCAGCAAGGAGGTAAAAATGAAGGGTGTTCCCACTAACTTCCAGACCCCAATTGAAAGAAGCAGTAAGAAGAAGGTTACTTGCTCACACTAACATTCCTGCAATCGAAGGAAGCAAAAAGGCGGAATCGAAGAGTGCATCTCATCCTAACTTCCAGACCCAAATCAAAAGAGGCAGGGAAGGGTAGAATCGATGGGACGCTGCTTCCTGGATCGAAAAGCTTATTTTCCCTTCTTTTATTTTGTTTTATCTACATTTTATTGCTATTCAATATGATTGTAATAGTATAGGATATTTATTTTCTGCATTTTTTTATTGCTTTATACAAATGTTAGTAATTAGGATGTATGGCAAGATAAAACCAACAAGTAGACAACCCAAAATCAAAAGACTAAATGCATGCAATCAAACACACTTTGCACACATGCACCTCTAGGGTAATCCCACTTGTTGCCTCGGAAGATAGTCATGTCCCTCGAATATAGGCTTTTTAGCAAAGACCCTCGATAAAAGATTGTAGTCCATCGATGTCCCTCGATGTTGCCTTCGGTAAACGATCTAGTCCATAATGAAATTGCTAAAACGTATCATTGGTTGCCTTCTATTACTATACAAATGACCCACGCCCGTCCCTTCACATCCAACGATGGGGCTTCTTATTAAATCAATGGTAAGATAGCAACATCTAAAGGAAGAGGAAAAGAAATTAGACCTTTTGAGTAGGTACGATGCTCATAGTTGCTCGCTTGCTCACAATAAAAATCATTTTCACACCAACACTTTTCCATTGAAACATTTTTCAAAATTTAAAACACTTTGTACGCATTCTTAGAGAAACGAGAATCATTACAAAGGCACTGTTGTACCCCAAAATTTTCTCTATCATGTTTCCCAAGATTTTTTTCTTATATGGGAGGTCACAAGCATTTGATTAAAGGAAAAATAAAATTTTTGAACAAGGATTCTTCGATTGGCATCTTAGCTAAAGTCTTTCGATTGGCATGTTAAAAGGCCTTTCGATTTGGTATTTGGACAGGCTTCGATTGAACGTCTAACCTCCTCCAAGCTTGCCTCAATTTTCCAACCTTCGACTAAAGCCTTGGACTGTTGCTTGCTTGTTGTGCACAAGCTTCGACTGGGCATGTTCTCCCTTTAAAATAGCCTCCTTCGATCCAAATGGGAAGGGCTCCTTGTCAGTACTCCTTAAATTGCACCACTGTCTTTGCATGCTGGCTTAACTCACAAATGCAATAGCTACCCATATGCAAGTTGGATGCTTGCTTCGATTGAGCATTTATTTTCCTTGGAGCAAGCTTATTTCCTACTTACACTAAGCAAACTATCCCCCTGGCCATGCCTTCAGCGCACAGAAGCAAGAACTTCTCCAAACTGACCTTCGATTCACAAAAACTCCCACTGGGCAAAAGACTCCTCAGTGTGTCACCAGTGCGCGTATCCCTCTTCAGTTTGTCTTCAACACAAGGCCAAGACTCCTTCAAAGTTGCCTTTGACCACAAGGCATTGGTCACCTTTGTGCCAGTTTCTCCTAGGTAATGGCCTCCTTTATGTCTGCCCTGACTTGTTTCATGCTAGAATCCATAAGGCATAGGCTGCCTTTGTTCCAGTTTCGACTGGGCGCAGACTTCCCTTGGAAGCATTTGTATACACTTCAGCATGCAGAAGGCCCAGTCGAAGGACACACAAGAGGCCCATTTGAATGAAGTAATACTAGAGCCAGTTGAAGGGTATACAAAAGGTACATTTGAAGAAGCATGCAAAAGGCCCAGTCGAAGGCCACACAAGAGACCCCTTCGAAGAATACATGTATAGTCCATTCGAAGGACACATAACTGTTGGGAATGAATGTTGTTTTAGTCTGGTCGAAAGTTGTGGAAAGATGGAGGATTTGATTCAAATGATCAAGTTTAACATTAGACCCATAGGCTAGACTATGAGTTTCCCCTTTTCAGGCCTCAAACCTATGACTCACTCTATATTTAATTGTTTATACAAGTTAAAGTAGGTTTTTACCCATTTGTTGTCCAAAACAACTTGCCCTTAATAGTATAATACTACTTTTATAAAAGTTTTTC
Source organism: Vicia faba (assembly GCA_948472305.1). Taxonomy (NCBI): domain Eukaryota; kingdom Viridiplantae; phylum Streptophyta; class Magnoliopsida; order Fabales; family Fabaceae; genus Vicia; species Vicia faba. The sequence goes on from OX451736.1 coordinate 887,634,144, forward strand.
TTGAGCCTTGCGCCTGTTTTCCTTCTGTAGGAGTTAATCCAACTAAACCATTCATCATGCTACCTCATCTTGGGATCACGACATAGGTGGACATTTGCTATCCAGCTGAGCCTTATTTTATTATTTTTATTCCCAAACTTCCCAAAACCTTTCTCTATAAATAGAGAGATCCTTTGCAAAAGAATAAAAAGGAGAAGAGAGGAACGTATCTTCAAATTTCTTAAACACCACAAAATTCTCAAACACTTAAAACACTTGTGAAAACACAAATCCAGAATCCACCACTTGTCTCCTTCTAATCTGAAACATCCTTACATCTTTCTATCCTTCGAATCCAGCAAGAAAGATATTTCACTTGTTTTTGCTCTTTCGAATCCAGTGTCAAAGGCCTAACTCTTGGTCTCTCCCTTCGAATCCAGAAGCATTCAAGGTAACCACTTCAAAGTCCAGCACACACTCCAGCCTCCAGCAAGGTAATTCATTCTTAAACTAGGACCCTTCGTTTCCAGCATAGCATGTAAATAAGCTTTCTTTTCGTTTCAAACATGTACATACTATTGTTCTTCTTTTCGTTTCCACTCTTTTAATATGTTTCATGGTTAACAACCTTCTTGGTTTTTACTCTTTGTACATTTTAAACATGCTTTAAAGACTAACTTGGCCCTAAGGTAATGTTGGCATGGCCTTAGGCCATGTTTCTATTCAAACTCAAATGAAAGAAACGGGAAATAGGAAGTTGGAAACGAAGCCTCTGCCTTCCACACTAACCTCCAGGTCAAACAAAAGAGGCAGCCAGAAGGCACATCACAGTGATTCCAGGCCTCAGTCGAAAGGCACTCCCTCACTGCTTTCAACCCCCAATTGAAGGAGGCAGAAAGGCAGATGCACCAACACTGACTCCAGGCCTATTCGAAAGGCTCAACATGCTGGCCTCCAGGCCCCCAATCAAAAGTCATGCCTTCACCCTTTTCAGGCCAGATCGAAGAGAGCCAGAAAGTGCAGAATCCAAGGGTTTTCTGCCTAAATCGAAAAGACCATTTTTCTTTCTTTTATCTTATTTTTGCCTTTATATTTTCATACAATTCAATATGGTTGTAATAGTGTAGGATTTTATATTTCTGCATTTTTTTTACTTTATACAAAATGCTAGTAATTAGGATGTATGGAAAGATAAAATCAACAAGTAGACCACCCTGATCAAAAAGATGAAAATGCATGCAATAAAACACACTTTGTACACGTGCACCACTAGGGCTAACTCCACTTGTTTCCTTATGAAAAATGGTCATGTTATGCATGTGAGACATCTTAGCAAAAAATAATCAAAAATACAAGATAATAGTCCCTCGATGATGCTTCGAATGTTGCCTTACAAATTATCTTAGCCCCTCAAGAGAAATGCTAAGATATCTCACAACATTGTTATCATGACTATACGATGACCCACACCTGTCCTTTTACATCCAAAGATATGGCTTCTTACCAATCAATGGTAAGATAGCAATATCAAAGGAGGAAAAGAACAAAGACTTTTTGAGTAAGTAGAAACGTTCTTAGTTTCTTGCTCATCTTCAAACACAAACACCTTTCTAAATGCACCAACACTTTCCATGAAATATTTTCAAAAAGTCCAATACTTTGTATACATTCTTGTAGAGATGAGAATCATTACAAAGTTTTCCTAAACGAAGGCACTTTTCAAAAATACTTTAAAACCCACCACAAAGCACGCTTTCAAATAAAAGAAATAATTTAGCAAGCAACTAAGAGCCCATAGATAACTATGGATGAAAAGGGTGCTAACACCTTCCCTTTTCATAATCTACCCCCCGAACTCAAGAAAATAATCACAAAGGTATTTCCTGTTCTTTTCACACTTTCCTTTATTTAGATAAAAGAAAAGTCGGTGGTGACTCTTGCTATCCGCAACAATTGTGACCGAATGCAAAACACCCAAGTCAGTTCTCCCACCGTGTTACAGAACTGGCGACTTTGCTGGGGAATTAAAAAAATAGTAGAGTTACATCAATTTTAAATGCTTTCCTTGTTTGCTTTGTATGCTTTACATTTGAGGGTTGCTCGGGTTCACTTTTTTGTAAAGATCCTACACTCGAATCTGGGGACATTTTAGGTAAGTAGCTATAGATTATGGAACTTGTACGGTGTAGACCGATAAGGTTAAAGTGATGGATACGTTAGTGCGACACATTGGTTTGTACTAGTGTCCCTCGAGTCAGTCAGGGAGAATACTAGGCTGCCGCGTGGTATCATAAGCACTAACTGATCTTTAGAACCTTAATTGACCCAACTTAGCCATTAGAAGGTAGTGAGATGGCCAGCTTTGGTACAGTCCAAAGTTGGTTGATACTCGATGCTACATTCATTGAGATTCGAATCTCGAGATATTTCGGTTGCAAATCAAATGTTGTGCTGAAACAATGCCTGAGAGAAATATCACTGATATTGAGATCCCCTAGAACCCGGTTACTATTACTAGGACAGGTTGAGCCAACTAAACTTCAAGAGGGTACTTACCTATAAACTCCATGCAAGCCTAAACCTAAGGACTTGTTTGCTTTGTGTGTATATGCTTACTTGTACTTAACATCATAACATCATACCATTGCATTTTTCACTAACCATTTCAAGGATTTTTTGGGATTTATCTTTATTCTTGTTTTGTAGGTACGACTTCCACCCGCAGGAATACTATCCAAGTCAATATCGTAAGAATTCCTTCTCAACTAAAAGAGTTAGCATCAAGGGTTCCTAAGAGTTCTTCATTCACCAAAAGACATGGTCTACTCCTAAACTTGGTTACCTAGAGCATTGATGAAGATATGATGAAGGTGCTTTTCCAGTTCCTCGACCCTTTGCACCATTGCTTTACCTTCCCCGATTACTAGCTTGTGCCTACTATGGAAGAATGTTCTCAACTCTTGGGGATTCCTATTCTCAATTAACTACCTTTCAACAGTATTGAAAGAGACCTAAGCCCTGAAGAGATTGCCCAAGCTTTACACTTGCAAAAATCCGATGCCACGGCTAATTGGGAAACAAGAAGTGGTGTCAAAGGGTTCCTAGCCAAGTTCTTGTTGGAAAAAGCTCAAGATTGTTGGAAAACTCTGGATGTACAAGCTTTTGAAGAAATCTTGGCCCTTCTAATCTATGGAATGGTACTATTTCCAAATCCTGACCAACTTATATATGTGAATGCTGTCAAAATCTTCATATCTCGCAATCTGGTGCCTACTTTGTTGGGAGATATCCTACATTTTCTCCACTCTCGTACCATGAAGAGAAGAGGAGCCCTCATGTGTTGCACTCCTCTATTTACTAGGTGGTTTGTTTCGCACCTCCCACAATCTGTTGTGAAGAACGAACAAGGTTTAAGGTGGTCCAATAGGTGGATGTCACTCAGACATTCAGATATTCACTGGTGTTCTCGTTCCTTGGAGGACATTACTATCATAGACCGTTATGAGGAATTCCCTAATGTCCCTTTGCTTGGCATTAGGGGAGGTATCACTTACAACCCTTGCTTAGCTTTGCGATAGTTCGGGTATGCTTGAAGAGACGATCCTCATGGTATGCTCATCCAAGGAGTGGTGTTCCACTACGAGAGCGATGATCAAGGCTACCATCAGAGGTTTGTACGAGCTTGGAGGATGGTAAAAAGAGTGGATAGTAAGACACTGGGACACAAGAATTATATTCCCCTTGAGCCTTACCTTAGATGGGTATGAGCTCATGCTCAGAAGCTCGTAATGCCTTACCCCTCCATCCTACCTGTTATCATGGAACCTGTTGCTGAAGGAGATGTACCATATACTGTCCTCTATCCCAACATGCACACTTATCTTGAAGACTTGCAAAAGGGTTGGATTCATCTAAAGGAAGAGCGAGACACCTTTGAAGCTCAGTTCTATGCAAGCGAGAAAAGGTTTTTGGAGCTTACAAGGCAGCTTCATGAAGAACAAAGCTTGAACGCCTACATTGCACCAAAGAGGATGCGTTCGACCTTTGTATCTTAGGAATTTATTTTGTAAGCACAAGAGGCGTGTTGTAACCATTTTGAACTTATTAATGCAATTTGACGTTTGTTCATTCTTTATCTAGACAAATTTAAATCTTATAAATCCTTGAAATTATTTGCATACGCATTTTTCATGCATCATAACATAAACAAGTTTTCCACAGCAGGTCTCCTTATCTTCCTGCTATTTATTTCAGTAAGATGGATATCGAGAAAACAGTGAAGGACCTACAAGCACAAAATTCCAATTTTCAAGAGACTCTACTGACCCTGGCCAAGGGGCAACAAGAGTTGATGACGTTGCTGGCATCCAAAAAGGAAAGCCCTGGTCAACATCGGTAAAAGATTCAGAGAGCCGATCCGCCAGATGCCGATAGTTGAAGATTCGTCTGAGGAAGATGAAAATCAAGCTCAAGAAGTAAGGAGTACCCGGGCTGGGCATGTCAATGATCGAGTGTCCGATGATGAAGATTATTTTGACGAGAAGTATCCTCCTGTCAACGACAAGTACAAGTAGCTAGAGGATAGGTTGAAGGCTGTTGAGATTCAAGCCATTCCTGGTTTAGATTTTGATTATTTGGGTTTAATATCGGGGGTTGTCATTCCCCATAAATTCAAGATACGAGTTTTCATTAAATATGATGGGATTTCCTACCAAAGCTTCATCTGAAGTCTTACGTGCACAAAATACAGCCGCACACCACCGACAAGAAACTCTGGGTCCATTTCTTTCAAGAAAGCTTAGCTGGGAATCAGCTCGAGTGGTTTTACCAATTGGAGGGTTCCCGTATTCACACCTGGGAAGACTTGGCCACTTCTTTCTATCACCAATACCAATGCAATGCCGACCTGGCGCCAACTAGATTTCAACTACAAGACATGATGATGGGTAAAAACGAGGGATTCAAAGAGTACGCCAAAAAGTGGAGGGATCTTGCCAATAGGGTCCAACCACCGTTAAATGACAGGGAACATATTGATATGTTTATGGGTACGTTATCTGGTCCATTTTTCAACTTATTGGTTGGGTGTTCTTCGTCCGATTTCACCGAGATGATCCTAACTGGTGAAAGGGTCGAAAGTGCTATCAAGAGCGGGAAAATCCCCATGGCATCTGCTTCCGCCTCCAACCCCATAAAGAAACCCTTCACTGGGAAGAAAGAAACTAATGTTGTGTATGAGGCAAGGGCCCATACCAATAAGGATAACCGTTCGTCCGTTAATGTTGTTCTTATTTCCAACCTGACTCCTGTTCAAAGCCAATCTTCCAATCATCAACGACTTGAGGCTCCACGAAGACAGTTCACAAGGATAGGCATGTCGCTATCCCAATCCTTACAACACAGGTTAAAGGCCAACTTGGTGACACTGTGTGATCCTCCATCCAATCCGAACACTTCCTCACCTAAATACAATCCGAATACCAAGTGTGCATATCATTCAAATAGTCACGGGCATGAGACCGATCAATGTTGGGCGCTGAAGAGCAAAATTCAAGATCTAATAGACAACAAGACAATCGAATTTGATCCACCTAAAGTTCCCAATATGATAATGACACTGTTGTACCCCAAAATTTGCCCTCCCATATTCTTCAAGAATTGCAAAGAGCATGCTTCAAAATCTCCCCAAGGGTTGCACAGTTCAAGGGCCTCCTAACAGTCAAAAACTAGGGTTTTGGTTCTGACAAAGAAAATGAAGTTCCCAAGGGTCCAATCAAGTCCCACATGCCTATAAACATGGTCAAGCATCCTCATACCAAGTTTCAAGACCTACAGCACAAAATTGCACAGTCAAAAACCCTAATTGCCCAACAGTCAACTATAGGGGTAAAATGGTCATTTGACAGTGAAAAGTTCAAATTTTTGGTCAACATCTTATTTTGTAGCCACAAACATCATTTTATCAATTCTTGATCATGATTCTCAAGGCATGGTTCAAAAAGTCTCAAGATGCAAAAGTTTCCATATTTGGACAGTTGAAAAAGTCAACTGTAACTTGAACAAGGCATAACTTCCACATGGTTTATCAGAAAAATTCCATCCAAAGCTCATTTTTAATAGAAAGAAATTTCCTACAACTCCTCTTCACACTTCAAGTCCAAGAAATGCTCTCACAAAAAGTTATCAATTTCAACATTATAGGTCATTTTCAAAAGTCAACAAAAAGGGACTTTAAGTCAATGACCATAACTTGAGATTGGTAAATAAAAATGACATGGGACCAAAGGCATTGGTTAGAGGACTTCAAGACCTTTCCAAAATGTCCAAGAACATGATCAAAGCTTAAAAATTGAGCAAGATATGCCTTGTGGAAGTTGGGAAGTTTTTGGGAATTTTGAAAAGGCAACTTTACTTCAAATGCCTCAAAATTGCTAATGGGCCACATTTTCTTCCAAGATTCATCATCCAAAGTCTATGCACGACCATTTGGCCCAAAGGGGATTTATTTCATCATTTTTTATTATTTATTTGAATTTTTAATCACCATTAATTCATTTAATAAAATAAAATATGAAAAAATACTAAAACAAATGTATATGAATCTTTTTATGCAGCATTTGCTCTCATTGGTCATTGAAGATTCGTGCATATCAAAAAAGGAAGGATTTGGTCATGATTGGCATCAAAACACATGGAAAAGATTTGAAGAAATATGCATGGAAAATCAAATATTTCATACATCAATGCAAGGATCTTTTGGCTAAAATTCAACCCTAATCCATCCCATACATAAGTCAGATGCAAAACCTAATGAAGAGAACCTGGAAGCTGCGCCCCATCTCAAAAACCAAGTTTGCATTTTTGTCAAAAAATCTGAAAACTGAAAACTGCCTTCTAGCACGATTCAAAGAAAAGTAACAATTCCAATAGCTTGCAAAAGCATCAAGGAAGCTTTCTGAATCTTTTTCCAGTCCCCACGCCTCCAGAATTGGTATATGGATGTCAAACTTTCTCAAAACTTTTCCATAATCGTATTCTAATATGCATACATTTTTTATACATTTTGAATATTGATCTAGACTAATATGAAGGTTCTGAGACTAATGGTAACCTTTAATTTGACTAACAATGCTTGTAGCGAAAATTGTCATTGGAATGTTTTAGGGTTTCTCAAGTTTCAAATTGGGCGTTTGCATATACTGTAAAATCAAGACATCTCAGTACCATGGTTAGAATCAGGACGTTTGGACGAATTCAATACACTAGTCGCGCCCTATTTATATGGCCACACGGGCTATTCGCTATTTTAGAAAAGACTGTGTTTTGGGGGGTTTAAAACCCCCGCTACTTCTTTTTATTTCAGGAACAAACGAAGAAGAAGATCATGTGGCAAGGCTTGATTGGACAGTTTGAATTCCAGCGCGCATTTTTTTGGTTCTATGTCACTAACGCCAATTTTCTTTTATATTATTTATTCTTTATTCCATGTACAACGCGCGCTAATGGTACAGTTGGTGGAGGAGAGCATTGGTAAGCCTTGGGACCTGGGTTCGAACCCCAGGTCCCCCTACTTTGTTTCATATTTTTCTTCCTAACGCGATTCTGTATAGCTTGCTTCCTGAGGCCTACCATGCAGCCTCATTTCTTGGCTTGCCACACGTCCCATAGCATCAGTCCAATGGTCCAGATCCAAGGCCTATGGAATGATTCAGTCAATGCATACGCACATGATCACTAAAAGTCAACAAGGCCAAGAATTCAATGGGCCTAATTACTGGCCAAATACCTCCAACTGGGGTCAACACCCCCAAGGGTTTGCATTTCTTTTCTTTTTTCCTATTTTATTTTTATTTGCTTTAATTTGATTATTTCCTTTTAATGCATAAATTAATATTTTCATAATATAAAAATAATAAAAATCAGAAAGGACAAAAAATAAAATATATTTTTTATTTAATGTTATTTTGTAAATAAATTGTATTACTCATTTAGTTTTTAATTCTAGGTTTAATTTCAATATTTTTTTAAATAAATTAAAAAAATGTAGAATTAGGGTTTTAAACACTTTTTTCTTTTTTCTTTTTCTCTACTATTATCAATAATTAATTATTTTGTAAATAAATTGCCATGTAAATAATTAGGTTAATTTTAGGTTTAATTTTAACATTTTTTTTAATAAATTAAAAATAGTTTAGAATTAGGTTTTAATTCCATTAATTCTCACTAAAATCCATAAATACGAAAAACTCCAAAAAAACAATTTCTTTCTTTCATTTAATTTAATTAATTTCGTAATTTTAATTCAATTTCTTCAAAAGGGTCCAACGCCCTCGTATTCCCGACTTTAATTCTCTTCGCATTTTTATTTCTTTTTGTGAATATTCATGTAATTCTCCCGAAGTTATGTAATAGATCAATTAGGGTATTTATTTTCCGCACTTTATTTTATTTCAAATCGGGTCTTGGATTAATTTGGCGATGTAGACCCGCGCCTTTGTAATAGCGTAGGACTTTTAATTCTCGCATCTTTTAACTGTTAATAATTTGCATGAAAGAATGAGTGTCAAAAATAAAAGCAAAGCGTAGATCACCAATACATGACAAGATAAATATAATTGAAAATGACACACAAATCACACACCACCCCTAGGGTACGCCTCACTGTTGCCTTGCCCCTCGAAAAGTGGTCGTCGAGTAGAGGATGTTTTAGTAAGTCCTCATGTCCATGAACATGGCATGAGGGTAGCTTCTAAGGTATCTTCCTATTGCTCCGGTGATCACCATGTCCCGAACCCTCGAATTGACCCGAACACCTCCAACGGTGGTGCTACCTACCTCTCAATGGTGGGATGGAACTACTTTAAGGACATTTACACAGACGAATTCCTTAGGGTAGGTAGACGACTCTAGATACTTGCTCTAATTTCAAAACAAATCAAAGATACTTTTCACACCGACACCTTTTCAAAAAGCTTTCGAAAGCAACTTTTCAAACACTCTTGAGGACTGATACAAGAGTCGAACTGAAATTTTCAAAGAAACTTTTTAAAAACCCACAGTTGAAAAGCAAACAAACAATTTTGAAAACACAAATGAGCAAGTATCTAAGAGCCCATGGATAACCATGGATAGAAAGGGTGCTAACACCTTCCCTTTCTATAATCTACCTCCCGAACCGAGAGCAATCTCTATAAGGAATTTTTCTATGCTTTTGTCCTTTCCATTTGGAGAAAATAAAAGATGGTGGCGACTCTTGCTTTCGCGACATTTCGCGAACTAGCGTTAAACAGTCAGTTCCAGATCCACCGATCACAGAACTGGCGACTCTGCTGGGGATAACTTATAAAGTGAGGTGTACCTTAGGATAGTTCATAACTATGTTTTCAATTGTATTGACTTGCTTGCTTTAAATTGTGGGTTACATGGGAGTTACATAGATCCTAACCCAGATCTGGGGATACCCTGTTTAGGTAGCATAAGCTGTGAGGGACCTGTCCAGCGTAGACCGACACGGGTGAAGCAGTGGCTATGTTGGTGTGGCACCTTGGTCTGTACCGATATCCCTTGTGTCGCAACAAGGAGAATATGGGTCTTCCAAGGAGTCATTAAGCACCAACAGACCTTAGAACCTTAAATGACACAACTTGGCCATTAGAACAGTAGCAGTATGCTACGCCCATTGAGGCTAAACTCTCGCGATGGTTCTGGCTGCAAGAAAAGATTGCGATGCTGGAGTTATGACCGATTGAGGGTAGTCAATGATATTGGGATCCTCTAAGAACCCGGTTACTTTGATAGGACAAGTATGAACCAACAAACTGAAAGAGGGTAATACCTAGACCTCATGCTGGCCTAAACTTTAAGGGCTTGTCTCGTGTGACTTGTGTGCCTTACATGTTTGCCTTTGTAAATATTTGTGGTGTGTTTTATCATAACATCATAACATCATGAGCATTGCATGCATCCTGCATAAGGACTGACCATTTCAAAGACAAAAGGGTTTCACCTTTGCTCTGTTTTGTAGGATATCATGATGCCTGTGCGAAGGAATACTATCTGGTTCAACTTTGTTCACCCACCTGAGTTGCTTGAAGAGTTGTTTAGCAGAATTCCAAATACCACTTCCTTCATTCAGAGGCATGGTTCTCTTCTCAGTTTAGTCACTGCAAAGCGGGATCAACAGTTGATGAGTGTCCTGACCCAGTTCTATGACCCCCTGTACCAGTGCTTCACCTTTCAAGATTTCCAGCTGGTCCCTACCCTGGAAGAGTTCTCTGATTTGCTTGGCATCCCTATCTTGGATCAGACTCCCTTCACTGGTTGGGAAAAGACCCTCAGGCTTGAGGAGGTTGTTGTAGCTCTTCCTTTGACACATCAAGAAGTAATGGACAACTGGGTGACTAGAAGCGGAGTTAAGGGTTTCTTGGCCAAGTCTCTGGTTGGTAAAGCTAACAGTTTCTGGAATGACTTGGACTTTAGGGCATATGAAGACATCCTATCTCTCTTAATCTATGGGCTAGTCTTGTTTCTTAATCCTGACAACTTCATCAATGTCACTTCCATAAGGATCTTTATGTCTCAGAACCCTGTGCCCACTCTCTTGGGTGACATCCTGCAACAACTTCATGCTCGTACTGCCCGAAGACGAGGAACTCTATGGTGTTGTATCCCTTTGTTGGTGAGGTGGTTTATTTCGCACCTCCCTAAGTTCGTGCTGAAGAACCAAGAAGGAAGAGGTTGGGCTCACAGGTTAATGTCTCTCACTGATAAGGACATCATTTGGATTTTCAGAGGTTTGGATGAGATAGCTGTTATTGATCGTTGTGGGGAATATCCTAATGTTCCTTTGATTGGTACCCAAGGAGGGATCTCTTACAATCCATGTCTAGCGCTCCGTCAGTTTGGAAGAGCCATAAGAGCAGGGCCTCATGAGATGTTGGTGCCTCACATCAGTTTTGAGTTTCAGGTGGATAGTGACGAACTGCGTCGTAGGTTCATCAAGGCTTGGGACAAAGTTCATAAAGCTGACCCACAAGAGTTGGGGCCAAAGACTTCTCTACCTATGGAAGCCTACTACAAATGGGTTCGCATCCGTGCTCAGAAGTTAGGTATGCCATACGAAGCTGTCAGACCCATCATTCTTGAGCATCCTGACAAAGAAGGGGCTCCTCCAACTGTCCTCCCTCCTCAGATACCTATTGATTATGAGACATTAAAGAGGTCTTGGTCGCAACTGCGAGAGGAACGGGATTCTTATCAGGAAAAGTTCAACGAGCAGGAATTGAAGATCCAGAAGCTGACAAAGAAGTTGGAGAATGAGCGAGCTCTGAATGACTACATCCGTACTGAGAAGAGGAGACCATGGGATCAATAAGGAGCTCAGGATGTTCTTTTACAGTTTTATTTCCCTTTTCAGTATTTCCCTTTCATGTAACGCCTAAGGGCAACCTGTTGAACAATTTAAGTTTCAAAGTTGAATCTAATGAAGTGCGTTCCTTTTTGTTTACAAAGTTGATTCCCGATTGTCTTTGAAAACATAAATCATACGCATTCCATTCATCATGTGCATAGCAGGTCTTCTTCTTTTCAGGTTGCTTATTGTTCTTCGCTGTTTATTTCAGCATCATGAATCCTGACTCATCATCAACCGAGATGTCTATCAAAACTCTTCAGGCGCAGAATGCGCAATTTCAGGAACTGATCATGGGTTTGGCTCATGGCCAAGAAGAGCTGAAGGCTTTACTTCTGAAGAAGGAGAAGAAGAAGAAGAAGAGAACTGTTCTTTTCAACTCGGGCCGAAGGTTTGGCAACACTCTGCAGAATGAAGAGGCTGATTCTTCTGTAGGCAAGAGCAGTCCCCAAGGGGGAAAAGGTCCTAGTCCAGTAGTCTCTGACAACGAGACTGACTTCAATGAGGAACAGTATCCTCCGGCTGAAGACCGGTATAAGAAGTTGGAAGACAGACTGAATGCAATGGAGATCCAACAAGTGCTTGGGCTGGATTTCGGAGATTTGGGCTTATCTACTGGTGTGATTATTCCTCACAAGTTTAAGGCACCATCTTTCACCAAGTACGACGGGGCGTCTTTCCCTAAGCTACACCTCAGATCTTATGTGCGGAAGATTCAACCGTACTCAGTGGACAAGAACTTGTGGATCCACTTCTTCCAGGAGAGTCTTTCAGGGACTCATCTCGAATGGTTCTATCAGCTGGATGGGACCAAAGTTCGTAACTGGGAGGAGTTGGCTACTGCTTTTTATAAGCAGTATCAATATAATGCCGACCTTGCCCCTACACGTACCCAACTCCAGGGTATGTCGCTAGGGTCAAGCGAAGGTTTTAAAGAGTATGCACAGAAGTGGAGGGAGCTGGCTGGCAGGGTGCAGCCTCCGTTAACTGACTGGGAGTTGGTAGATATGTTCTTGGGGACCCTATCTGGGCCATTTTTCAACCATCTTGTTGGTAACTCATCTGCAGGGTTTACTGATCTTATTCTAACTGGAGAGAGAATAGAGGCTGGAATGAAGTCCGGCAAAATTCAGAAAAGTGCATCGTCAAATTCAGAGAAGAAACCCTTTAAGAAGGAGGCCAGTGCTGTATATGGGTCTAGAAGACAAGAGAAACCTGAGCGCCGCCAATCTGTCAACGCGGTGATGATTGCTAAGCCTGCTGCCGCCCCTCGGCAAACCAATCCTCAGAGGGCTGAAAGACCCAGGAGAGAGTTTACCCGTCTAAGTATGACTTTGTCACAAATCTTGCCGCAGTTGCTGTCCACCAACCTAGTGACTGTTAGAGAGGCCCCAAAAGTGGTGAATACTGCCTCTCCGAAATACAATCCAAATGCCCGCTGTGCTTATCACTCCGATAGCCCGGGGCATTCCATTGACAACTGTTGGGCCTTAAGGAATAAGCTGCAGGACCTTATTGATACGAAGGAGGTACAATTTGAGGCATCTGAGAAGCCTAATGTAGTGACAGCTCCCCTGCCTGCTCATGGAGTGAATGCTATTGGGGATGAAGATGAAGTGGATGAAGCTGAATTTGATAGCTGGATTTACCCGGCAACCGACAGTGGACCTAGCAATTGGAGTGCAAAGGACAATCTACCTGTTTCTCTTGTTACGAAGTAATGAATTCCTTTGTTTGGTTATTTGTAATAAACAACAATTAAAACTCTATGGCCCGGTGTCTTACCCGGGGCACCGTGGCTTCATTTGTGAGGGTATATTAATTGTCATTTCATATATCATGAATAAAGACCTTGGACGTTTTCTCGCATTTCAAATCTTATGCTCCTTTTCTTTCTTTCCTTTCTTTATATATTGCAAAACAGCTGTATTTACACACACTCACTCATACAGGTTTCAATCCACTCTGGATCTCACTGGTAACGACTCTGCTACTGCCAGTTATGACTTCGAAAATCCGATTAACTTAGCCGAAGACGAAGGTGAAGATGATTGCGAAGTGCCTGGCGAGCTTGCAAGACTGTTACTCCAGGAAGAGAGGGCAATTTAACCACACGAAGAGCCGGTGGAAACAATAAATCTGGGTACTGAGACCAACAGGAAGGAAGTTAAGATTGGTGCCAACCTAGAGCTCAGCGTGAAGCAACGGTTGACTCAGATGCTACATGAGTATGTGGAGATCTTTGCCTGGTCCTACGAAGACATGCCTGGTTTGGATACCGATATTGTGGTTCATCATTTGCCTACCAAGGAAGACTGCCCTCCGGTTAAGCAAAAGGTCCGTTGTATGCGTCCAGAGATGTCTGAGAAGATCAAAGCCGAGGTTATGAAGCAATTTGATGCTGGGTTCCTTGCAGTGACTTCTTACCCTCAGTGGGTTGGTAATGTGGTGCCGATACCGAAGAAGGATGGTAAAGTCAGAATGTGTGTTGACTACAGGGATCTGAACAGGGCCAGCCCCAAGGATGACTTCCCCCTACCTCACATTGACGTCCTTGTTGACAATACTGCTCAGCATAAGGTGTTCTCTTTCATGGATGGTTTTTCAGGCTATAATCAGATCAAGATGGCTCCGGAAGACATGGAAAAGACTACCTTTGTTACTCAGTGGGGCACCTTCTGCTACAAGGTCATGCCTTTTGGACTGAAAAATGTTGGGGCAACCTACCAACGTGCCATGGTTGCTTTATTTCATGACATGATCCATCATGAGATAGAAGTGTATGTTGACGACATGATCGCAAGGTCCCAGACTGAGGAAGAACACCTAGATCATCTGCATAAATTGTTTGACCGTCTGAAACTGTACAAGCTGAGGTTGAACCCGAACAAGTGCACCTTCGGGGTAAGATCTGGAAAGTTGCTAGGCTTCGTCGTAAGTGACAAAGGTATTCAAGTGGACCCTGCCAAGGTTAAAGCTATTCAAGAGATGCCAGTTCCTAAGACAGAGAAAGAGGTCAGAGGCTTTTTAGGACGCCTGAATTACATTGCTCGATTCATCTCACATCTAACCGCTACCTGTGAACCAATCTTCAAGCTGCTGAAGAAAGATCAGGTAGTACGTTGGAACGATGAATGTCAGGCCGCTTTTGACAGAATCAAGGAGTATCTCCAAGAACCACCCATCCTTATGCCACCGGTGAAGGGAGACCTCTGATATTATACCTGACAGTACTTGACAACTCAATGGGGTGTGTGCTGGGGCAGCATGACGAGTCTGGCCGAAAAGAGCATGTCATTTATTACCTTAGAAAAAAGTTTACCGACTGTGAGACCCGATACTCACTGCTCGAGAAAACTTGTTGCGCTTTGGTATGGGCTGCTCGCCGGCTGAGACAGTATATGCTGATTCACACTACCTTGTTGATCTCAAAGATGGATCCTATAAAGTACATATTTGAAAAGCCTGCTCTGTCTGGGAGAATAGCAAGATGGCAAATGATCTTGACAGAATACGACATTCAATACACAACCCAGAAAGCCATCAAAGGAAGTGTATTGGCAGACCACTTGGCACATCAGGCAGTAGACGACTATCAGTCAATGAACTTCGAGTTTCCGGACGAGAGCATCATGATAGTGACTGATTGTGAAGCACCTGGACCGGATGAAGGACCTGAGGAAGGATCCCGATGGTCTATACACTTTGACGGAGCCTCCAATGCTTTGGGTAACGGTATCGGCGCTGTAATCATATCCCCTCAAGGCACTCATACTCCACTCACCCCGGCTATGTTTCAACTGCACCAACAACATGGCGGAGTATGAGGCATGCATCATGGGTCTCCAAGCTGCGATCGACTTAAGGATCAAGTTTCTGAGTGTCTTCGGAGATTCCTCTCTCGTGATCAATCAGATCAAAGGAGAGTGGGATACGAAACATCCGAATCTTATTCCTTACAGAGAATGTGTGTTGACCTTGATCCCCCACTTCACAAAGATAACCTTTGAACACTTCCCGAGAGAGGAGAATCAGCTGGCGGACGCGTTAGCTACGATGTCTTCCATGTTCAAAGTCAAATGGGACAATGAGGCTCCCCGGATCATCATCTGAAAACTGGACGAACCGGCATACTGTTGTGATCTCGAGACTGAATTGGTAACTGAGAAGCCTTGGTACCATGAGGTGAAGAGATATTTGGAAGCTCAGGAATACCCTAAAGGTGCGTCTGTCAATGATAAGAAGTTTCTGAGAAGGTTCGCAGCGAAGTTCTTCCTCAGCAACGGCATTCTGTACAAACGAAACCATGATTCGACCTTACTGCGTTGTGTGGATAAAACTGAAGCAAAAAGGATCATGGAAGAGCTACATGAAGGGACCTTCGGAACACATTCCAGTGGACACACTATGGCAAAGAAAATCCTTCGGGCAGGGTATTTTTGGTCCACAATGGAAGCCGACTGTTACCAGCACTCTCGGACGTGTCACAAATGCCAGATTTTATGCAGACAAGGTGCATGTTCCTCCAGTTCCTCTAAATGTCCTGACTGCGCCTTGGCCGTTTGCAATGTGGGGCATAGATATGATCGGTGAGATTAAACCTACGGCATCCAATGGGCATCGCTTCATCCTAGTGGCGATTGATTACTTCACGAAGTGGGTTGAAGCAGCTTCCTACGCTACGGTAACCAAGACTGTTGTGGCACGATTCATTCGGCACAACCTGATCTGTCGATACGGCGTCCCAGAAAGGATCATTATAGATAACGGTACCAATCTAAATAATAAGATGATCACCGAGCTCTGCGAGCAGTTTAATATACATCACCACAACTCTTCTCCTTACAGACCGAAGATGAATGGGGCTGTAGAAGCAACAAATAAGAACATTAAGAAAATCGTGCAGAAGATGACAGTGACTTATAAAGATTGGCACGAGATGTTACCATTCGCTCTACATGGGTACCGTACTTCAGCCAGGACGTCAACCGGGGCAACTCCCTTCTCCTTGGTCTACGGTATGGAGGCAGTCTTACCGATCGAAGTGCAGATACCCTCTCTCCAGATAATGAAGGATGCAGATCTAAGCGAAGATGATTGGATCCAGACACGACTTGATCAGCTAAACTTAATTGACGAAAAGAGACTTGTTGCTATCTGTCATGGTCAGACGTATCAAAAACGGATGATCAGGGCATTTAACAAAAAGGTCAGACCACAAGAATATCAAGTTGGGGATCTGATAATCGAGCGAATCATCCTTCCTCAGAGTGATCCAAGGGGCAAATGGACCCCTACGTACGAAGGGCCATTTGTGGTTAAACATGTGTTCTCAGGAGGAGCCATGATTCTAACCAACATGGATGGTGACGACCTTCCTCACCCCGCCAATGCAGACATAGTAAAAAGATACTACGCATGAAAAAAGACCCGCTAGGTTGACATACCTAGGCAAAAATTAGGGCTTCCCGGCGAACCAAAAGGGTTCGGGCAAAATGAAGGGATGAAACGAAAAAAATCTGTACACCCGGCAAGTCGAAAACCTGAAAAGGCAGCTTGGGAAAAAATGGGTATCCCGGTGGACTGAAAACCCGAAAATGCGGTCCAGGCAAAAGTTAGGGATAAAAGCGTAATACTATGTCTCATTGGATCACTTTGCATCCAGAATCCGGTATCTATATCAAGTTCAGACGGCATCGATCAGTCAGCTTCATCTTCAACTAAGGTCATCAAGTGATGAGACGCTCAAAGACATAAAGGCGATAGCAGAGTTGAAACCCAGTGGGATCATTCCATTTCACACAGCTGTTTATTTTCCTTTGTACAAACTTGTATAAACTCTTTTGTTCAGCGGAGTTCTCTTACTAGGACGTCAGCCTCTTGTACTTAAACACCTATTTACAGGCAAATTCAAAAATCAATACAAATATACTTTTCAGCTCAAACTGTCTTTTGTTTCTTCCTTTTTCTGTTTTGTTTTGCGAAGAACGTCCAAGGTTCAATTTGTGATATATGTGTTGACAATAATTTGCTAACTCATGAATATTTGCATATGAAACAAATGATTAATTACAGGTAACATTAGAAACAGGGGCAATAAAGAGTTGTCTAAGCGATCTAATTGTTCCGTCCACCAAGGTACCAAGGTGAGTTCGGCTGAAGAACATAACCAGTATATCTTAATTCCCCAGAGAGTGTACCAGCAAGTCCGTGCACTCTCCCCAAGCAAAGTTACAATCAGCCTTAAGGAAGTTGGGTATCCTCCGGCAGATCTCAATGTTCCCCAGCAATATACATGTATTGCTTAACAAGCATCCCCGACAGTCTTGAGCTAAATATTGTTCCCCGACGGTATATCAAACATTCAATAGAGCCACTTCCCTGTTACAGTTCAAATTTCCCCAAGAGAGTCTAATCCAGTTTCCCCAGGAAAGTTGGAATCTATCTCCCCAAGCAGTAAGCTTATCCCCAGTAGATTCTGGAAGCTTATCCCCTGCAGAGCCCGAACGCGTCTCCCGGCTTTATTCAAAGAGTTATTTCCCTACCAGGATATAACTGGGTTATCCTCAGCCAAAAGCCACGGAAAGATCGTCCTCGGCGAAGTCTTCTTATCCCCAGCGAAGTCCATCAACACTTCCAACATATCAATGGTATCCCCAGCGAAGTTACCATCAACATTCCAGCAAAGTACCTCTCTCCCCACAGAGTATTGTTTCCCAGGAAGATCACTAGAGTACTTTTCTCCCCGCAGAGTAATCCATTTGCCAAGTTTATTCCCCAGCGGAGTTATCTTCTCCTACCGGTATTCTTGCAACTATCACCCCCAGTGGAAGCAAAGATCTATTCTTCAACATCAGCCCAGGCTGTGACTTCCCGGTACCCGTCAAGGATTTACTTTCCTAGACAAAAACACACATTCATAAACATTGCATTTTCATACATTATAGCATGCATATACGCATCATATCTTACAAATCTCATTTATGGGGAAAACATCATCGCTTGATTCATATCATGCCTTGCATATAACTGACCTTTACCTTTCAGGAAAGATCCAGTTAAGTTCTCAGCTATATTTCAAGACCTTCTCTGGTTCAGTCAGATCGACCCTAAGATCTCCCTGATTCTTATCCAGTTGAAGATATTTCAAGACCTAGACCGGTTCAGTTAAATCGACCCTAAGATTTTCCTGATTCTTATCCAGTCAAAGGCCTTCTCTGGTTCAGTCAGATCGACCCTAAGATCTCCCTGATTCTTATCCAGTTGAAGATTTCAAGACCTTGACCGGTTCAGTTAAATCGACCCTAAGATTTTACTGTTTCTTATCCAGTCAAAGGCCTTCTCTGGTTCAGTCAGATCGACCCTAAGATCTCCCTGATTCTTATCCAGTTGAAGATTTCAAGACCTTGTCCGGTTCAGTTAAATCGACCCCAAGATTTTCCTGTTTCTGATCCAGTCAAAGGCCTTCTCTGGTTCAGTCAGATCGACCCTAAGATCTCCCTGTTTCTTACCCAGTAGAAGACATCCAAGATTCTCTCAACGTTACTGTTGAGGTTGAAGTCGCCTAAGATTCTCTCAACGTTAATGTTGAGGTTGAAGTCGCCCAAGATTCTCTCAGCGTTACTGTTGAGGTTGAAGTCGCCCAAGATTCTCTCAGCGTTACTGTTGAGGTTGAAGTCGCCCAAGATTCTCTCAGCATTCCTGTTGAGGTAGTAATCACCCCAGATTCTCTCCCCGTTACTGTGGAGGTAGTAATCGCCCCAGGTTCTCTCAGCGTTCCTATTGAGATAGTAATCGCCCAAGGTTCTCTCACCGTCCCGTTGAGGTAGTAACCATCCATGGTTCATTCATCACCTGTTGAAGCTCCAGATTCAATTCCTGTAACCAGTCAGGGCGCATCTATACAAAGAGTTTGAAGACCAGCTCCTGTAACAGGCCAGGTAATCATTTTCTTTTTCAGGTACGCAAGCTCTCGCTAAGGAATCTCTTACGCGATCGACACCCAGATGGCATCTATAACCCCATCCACTTTCCATTATCTCCTAGCATGGCATTTATAAGCCTATCATCCTATCCATCAATCTCCAAATGGCATCTATAAGCCCATTCCCACCATCACACTACTATGTGAGCGCAAATTTCTGGGCACTCTAGTGTTCAATCATCTTCCACCCTCGGATTACGAAAGGCACGCCAGCCAATCTACATCCTCAGGTCTAAGAAGATTGAACAGGGGCAACTGTTGTACCCCAAAATTTGCCCTCCCATATTCTTCAAGAATTGCAAAGAGCATGCTTCAAAATCTCCCCAAGGGTTGCACAGTTCAAGGGCCTCCTAACAGTCAAAAACTAGGGTTTTGGTTCTGACAAAGAAAATGAAGTTCCCAAGGGTCCAATCAAGTCCCACATGCCTATAAACATGGTCAAGCATCCTCATACCAAGTTTCAAGACCTATAGCATAAAATTGCGCAGTCAAAAACCCTAATTGCCCAACAGTCAACTGTAGGGGTAAAATGGTCATTTGACAGTCAAAAGTTCAAATTTTTGGTCAACATCTTATTTTGAAGCCACAAACATCATTTGAACAATTCTTGATCATGATTCTCAAGGCATGGCTCAAAAAGTCTCAAGATGCAAAAGTTTCCATATTTGGACAGTTGAAAAAGTCAACTGTAACTTGACCAAGGCATAACTTCCACATGGTTTATCAGAAAAATTCCATCTAAAGCTCATTTTGAAGAGAAAGACATTTCCTACAACTCCTCTTCACACTTCAAGTCCAAGAAATTCTCTCACAAAAAGTTATCAATTTCAACATTATAGGTCATTTTCAAAAGTCAACAAAAAGGGACTTTAAGTAAAAGAACATAACTTGAGATTGGTAAATCGAAATGACATGGGACCAAAGGCATTGGTTAGAGGACTTCAAGACCTTTCCAAAATGTCTAAGAACATGATCAAAGCTTAAAAATTGAGCAAGATATGCCTTGTGGAAGTTGGGAAATTTTTGGGAATTTTGAAAAGGCAACTTTACTTCAAATGCCTCAAAATTGCTAATGGGCCACATTTTCTTCCAAGATTCATCATCCAAAGGCTATGCACGACCATTTGGCCCAAAGGGGATTTATTTCATCATTTTTTATTATTTATTTGAATTTTTAATCACCATTAATTCATTTAATAAAATAAAATATGAAAAAATACTAAAACAAATGTATGTGAATCTTTTTATGCAGCATTTGCTCTCATTGGTCATTGAAGATTCATGCATATCAAAAAAGGAAGGATTTGGTCATGATTGGCATCAAAACACATGGAAAATATTTGAAGAAATATGCATGGAAAATCAAATATTTCATACATCAATGCAAGGATCTTTTGGATAAAATTCAACCCTAATCCATCCCATACATAAGTCAGATGCAAAACCTAATGAAGAGAACCTGGAAGCTGCGCCCCATCTCAAAAACCAAGTTTGCATTTTTGTCAAAAAATCTGAAAACTGAAAACTGCCTTCTAGCACGATTCAAAGAAAAGTAACAATTCCAATAGCTTGCAAAAGCATCAAGTAAGCTTTCTGAATCTTTTTCCAGTCCCCACGCCTCCAGAATTGGTATATGGATGTCAAACTTTCTCAAAACTTTTCCATAATCGTATTCTAATATGCATACATTTTTTATACATTTTGAATATTGATCTAGACTAATATAAAGGTTCTGAGACTAATGTTAACCTTTAATTTGACTAACAATGCTTGTAGCAAAAATTTCCATTGGAATGTTTTAGGGTTTCTCAAGTTTCAAATTGGGCGTTTGCATATACTGTAAAATCAAGACATCTCAGTACCATGGTTAGAATCAGGACGTTTGGACGAATTCAATACACTAGTCGCGCCCTATTTATATGGCCACACGGGCTATTCTCTATTTTAGAAAAGACTGTGTTTTGGGGGGGTTTAAAACCCCCGCTACTTCTTTTTATTTCAGGAACAAACGAAGAAGAAGATCATGTGGCAAGACTTGATTGGACAGTTTGAATTCCAACGCGCATTTTTTTGGTTCTATGTCACTAACGCCAATTTTCTTTTATATTATTTATTCTTTATTCCATGTACAATGCGCGCTAATGGTACAGTTGGTGGAGGAGAGCATTGGTAAGCCTTGGGACCTGGGTTCGAACCCCAGGTCCCCCTACTTTGTTTCATATTTTTCTTCCTAACGCGATTCTGTATAGCTTGCTTCCTGAGGCCTACCATGCAGCCTCATATCTTGGCTTGCCACACGTCCCATAGGATCAGTCCAATGGTCCAGATCCAAGGCCTATGGAATGATTCAGTCAATGCATACGCACATGATCACTAAAAGTCAACAAGGCCAGGAATTCAATGGGCCTAATTACTGGCCAAATACCTCCAACTGGGGTCAACACCCCCAAGGGTTTGCATTTCTTTTCTTTTTTCCTATTTTATTTTTATTTGCTTTAATTTGATTATTTCCTTTTAATGCATAAATTAATATTTTCATAATATAAAAATAATAAAAATCAGAAAGGACAAAAAATAAAATATATTTTTTATTTAATGTTATTTTGTAAATAAATTGTATTACTCATTTAGTTTTTAATTCTAGGTTTAATTTCAATATTTTTTTAAATAAATTAAAAAATGTAGAATTAGGGTTTTAAACACTTTTATCTTTTTTCTTTTTCTCTACTATTATCAATAATTAATTATTTTGTAAATAAATTGCCATGTAAATAATTAGGTTAATTTTAGGTTTAATTTTAACATTTTTTTTAATAAATTAAAAATAGTTTAGAATTAGGTTTTAATTCCATTAATTCTCACTAAAATCCATAAATACGAAAAACTCCAAAAAAAACAATTTCTTTCTTTCATTTAATTTAATTAATTTCGTAATTTTAATTCAATTTCTTCAAAAGGGTCCAACGCCCTCGTATTCCCGACTTTAATTCTCTTTGCATTTTTATTTCTTTTTGTGAATATTCATGTAATTCTCCCGAAGCTATGTAATAGATCAATTAGGGTATTTATTTTCCGCACTTTATTTTATTTCAAATCGGGTCTTGGATTAATTTGGCGATGTAGACCCGCGCCTTTGTAATAGCGTAGGACTTTTAACTCTCACATCTTTTAACTGTTAATAATTTGCATGAAAGAATGAATGTCAAAAATAAAAGCAAAGCGTAGATCACCAATACATGACAAGATAAATATAATTGAAAATGACACACAAATCACACACCACCCCTAGGGTACGCCTCACTGTTGCCTTGCCCCTCGAAAAGTGGTCGTCGAGTAGAGGATGTTTTAGTAAGTCCTCATGTCCATGAACATGGCATGAGGGTAGCTTCTAAGGTATCTTCCTATTGCTCCGGTGATCACCATGTCCCGAACCCTCGAATTGACCCGAACACCTCCAACGGTGGTGCTACCTACCTCTCAATGGTGGGATGGCACTACTTTAAGGACATTTACACAGACGAATTCCTTAGGGTAGGTAGACGACTCTAGATACTTGCTCTAATTTCAAAACAAATCAAAGATACTTTTCACACCGACACCTTTTCAAAAAGCTTTCGAAAGCAACTTTTCAAACACTCTTGAGGACTGATACAAGAGTCGAACTGAAATTTTCAAAGAAACTTTTTAAAAACCCACAGTTGAAAAGCAAACAAACAATTTTGAAAACACAAATGAGCAAGTATCTAAGAGCCCATGGATAACCATGGATAGAAAGGGTGCTAACACCTTCCCTTTCTATAATCTACCTCCCGAACCGAGAGCAATCTCTATAAGGAATTTTTCTGTGCTTTTGTCCTTTCCATTTGGAGAAAATAAAAGATGGTGGCGACTCTTGCTTCCGCGACATTTCGTGAACCATCGTTAAACAGTCAGTTCCAGATTCACCGATCACAGACACCAATGCCAAACCATGGCAAAGGTGTCAATGCAATTGAAGACACTATTTTTGTTCCCTCCGTCGAAGATCTAACTACTCTGTTAACTGTTTTCAAAAAGAATTTGCTGAGAGTCGGGGTTTTCCCTGGCTGTTTGAAAGATTGTGATTGTTGCGCCAAACAAATTAATGGATACAAATGGATGAAAGAAGGTGTTCAACGCCTGATGAATAGTCATGAGATCCTATTTGAGAAAATTTTGTCCGTCAAAAGTTTGACCGATAAGATTGAAGACCTCTCCATCATAAGAATTTCAAATAATCCTATTAGGATCTCCTCAAAGGGTCCTATCAGGATTTCGAATGAACCGACTATTGCACCTCTAATAATTACTGCCCCTGGGCCAATTCCGTACTCATCCAACAAATCAGTACCGTGGAACTACGATGATAAAGTGTATTACTATGGAATAAAGCAAGATGCTTGGATTGAAGAAAGCAAGGCTGATGACATTAGTAATATTACTGGCTCTAGTAAGGTGACCAGAACGGGGAGAATATTTTCGCCTAATATTTCACCCCCAACTGCTACAACGGCACCTGTCTGCATCACCACTAGTAAATCTATTGCTCACATTAGAGGTAAAAAGAAAGTGGTTGAGCCTGTCGAGATAGAGGTGCCCGCAAAGGACGTTGCTACTGAGGAGCCTTCCACTCAAGAAATGGAGGAAATCTTAAAGATTATAAAAAGGAGTGATTTTAAGATAGTGGAACAATTGGGGCAAACCCCTTCTAAGATCTCCATGTTATCTTTGCTACTTTGTTCCGATGCTCATACCCGAGCATTGATCAAATTCTTAAACAAGGCTCATGTCCCTCATGAGACCACAATTGACCAATTTGAAAATTGTGTGGTGAGTTTGACGGCCGACAATGGATTGGGGTTCTCTGATGCTGATCTGACACCATTTGGAAGGAACAATAACAAAGCTTTGCATGTTTCTTTTGAATGTAAGGGGGCCACCCTAGCACATGTCCTGGTTGACATTGGCTCTTCTTTAAACGTGCTACCCAAGGGAGCTTTGGACCGATTATACTGTGAAGGACTGGTATTGAAATCGAGTGATATCATTGTGAGGGCTTTCGATGGGTCAAAAAGGATGGTTCATGGAGAGGTGGATCTCCCGATCAAAGTGGGATCACAAATTTTCAACTCTAATTTCTACGTCATGGACATCTGTCCCGCTTATTCCTGTTTGCTGGGTCTCCCTTGGATCCATAGAGTAGGGGAAATAACATTTACCCTTCACCAAAAGCTAAAATACCCAGTCAAGGGGAGGATCGTCATTGTTTATGGTGAGGAGGAATTCATGGTAAGCCATCTCAATTCTTTCAAATATATGGAGATGGATGGCGAATTTATAGAAACCTCGTGCCAGGCTTTTGAAGTTGTTCCACCTTTGGTTGCTACTACCAAAATTTCTTCCGACATGCCCAAAGCTAATAAGGTCGTGCCAAGGATGGTTTCATTTAAGGATGCTCGTGCCTCAGTCGAAGATGGAAATTTTGATACTTGGGGGAAACTCCCCGAGATCCCGTTCAACATAGATAAATGTGGGTTAGGCTTCACTGTCAAGGCTCGGAAGGAGGTTAGGCGCGCTTGTGCGAGAAATCCCCCTCTCCGTATTGGAAATCATGAAGTAAATGTTGTGGAAGATTCTGATGATGAATGTGATTTTTAAGAATGGATATACCCTACTACGACATAGCTCAACAATTGACACACAAAGGACTTCGTCCCCAGCTCCTTCATTGAGGAGCAATTACTTGTTTTTTTTGCTTTCTATTCAAGAGCCTTTTATCTATAATATTAAACAATGACTTTTAAGCCATATGCCTGGCCCAGGGCACTATGGTCCATTTGTTAAGGGTTTTATTTATGTTCATTTTATCATATGATCATTCAATATAAACCATTGGACTTTTTGCATTCGAATTTTTGTGCTTATTGTCTTTCTTTTTCTTTAATACCTTTTTCAAATAGCCATGTATCTTACATGCACACACACACACTCTTGCAGATCCTCGTACACTTCGAATCTCATTGCCAACGACTCTACTATTTCCAGCTATGATTTCGAACATCCAATTAACCAAGCCAACAACGAAGGCGATAAAGATTGTGAAATACCGGGAGAATTATCCAGACTTCTAATGCAAGGGGAAAAAACTATTCATCCGCATGAAGAGTCAGTTGAAGTCATCAACCTAGGTACCAAGACAGACAAGAAAGAGGTCAAGATCGGCACTAACCTAGGTAGCAGTGTCAAAAGCAGATTGGTTCAGATGTTACATGACTACGTGGAAGTGCTTGCTTGGTCGTATGAAGATATGCCAGAGTTGGATACCGACATTGTAGTTCATCGTCTGCCAACAAAGGAAGATCGTCCTCCTGTCAAGCAAAAAGTTCGTCGCATGCGGCCTGACATGTCTGAAAAGATAAAAGCTGAAGTGATGAAACAAATCGATACATGATTCCTAGCTGTGACATCTTATCCCCAATGGGTTACGAACGTGGTTCCGCTACCAAAGAAAGATGGAAAAGTTCGTATGTGCATAGATTATAGGGATCTAAATAGGGTAAGCCCCAAAGATGACTTCCCTCTTCCTCATATTAATGTCTTGGTCGATAACACCGCTCAACATAAAGTCTTCTCTTTCATGGATGGTTTCTCCGACTATAATAATATTAAAATGGCTCCCGAAGATATGGAGAAGACCACCTTTCTTACGCAATGGGGCACCTTTTGTTACAAGGTCATGCCGTTCGGATTGAAGAATGCAGGGGCAACGTATCAAAGGGCTATGGTAGCTTTGTTTCATGATATGATCCATCATGAAATAAAGGTATATGTGGATGATATGATTTCAAGGTCATAAACTGCAGAGGAGCATCTCAATCACCTATACAAACTATTCGAGAGTCTGAAAAAGTACAAGTTGAGGTTGAACCCTAATAAGTGCACATTTGGAGTAAGATCTGGAAAACTTCTAGGTTTTGTTATCAGTGGTAAAGGCATTGAAGTTGATCCTACAAAGGTAAAAGCCATCCAAGAAATTCCAGTTCCCCATTCTGAAAAAGGAGGTTAGAGGATTCTTGGGTCGGCTTAACTATATCGCCCGTTTCATATCTCACTTAACTACTACTTGTGAGCCAATCTTCAAACTTTTGAAGAAAGATCAAGTAGTCAGATGGAATGATGAATGCCAATCTGCCTTCAACAAAATCAAGGAATATTTGCAAGAACCTCCTATCCTCATGCCTCCAGTCGAAGGAAGACCCTTGATCATGTACTTAATTATGTTAGAGACTTCTATGGGATGTGTGTTGGGCCAACATGACGAGTTTGACGGAAAAGAGCATGCAATATACTACCTGAGCAAAAAATTTACCGACTGTGAAACTAGATATTCACTACTCGAGAAAGCTTGTTGCGCTCTGGTGTGGGCTGCTCGCCAGCTAAGACAGTATATGTTGAATCATACCACTCTATTTATTTCTAAGAAGGATCTTATCAAGTACATCTTCGAGAAACCTGCTCTGTCCGAATGGATATCTAGATGGCAAATGATCTTGACTGAGTACGATATTCAATATACAACACAAAAGGCCATCAAAGGAAGTGTATTGGCAGATCATTTGGCCCATCAAGCTGTTGATGATTATCAATTTATGAACTTTGACTTCCTATACGAGAATATCATGTTAGTGGCTGATTGTGCAAAACCTGGACTGTATGAAGGACTTGGACAAGGATCCCGATGGACTAGGGTGTTCGATGGGGCTTCCAACGCTTTGGTTAACGGAATTGGTGTTGTGATAGTTTCTCTTGATGGTTGCCACACCCCTTTCACTGTTAGACTATGCTTCGATTGTACAAATAACATGGCTGAATATGAGCCACGCATTTTGGGTCCGAAAGCTGCCATTGATTTAAGGATCAAACATTTGAATGTATTCGGAGATTCCACTCTAGTGATTAGCCAAGTAAAGGAATATTGGGACACTAAGCATCCTAATATTATTCCTTACAAGGAGCTTGTGTTATCTCTGATTCTATGCTTCGAAGAAATCACCTTTGAACACTTTACTAGAGAAGAAAATTAATTAGCTGATGCTTTTGCCATAATGTCTTCCATGTTCAAGGTCAAATGGGACAA
This sequence comes from Vicia faba, assembly GCA_948472305.1. Lineage (NCBI taxonomy): Eukaryota > Viridiplantae > Streptophyta > Magnoliopsida > Fabales > Fabaceae > Vicia > Vicia faba. The sequence continues at coordinate 887,661,672 of OX451736.1, forward strand.
CGAAGCTCCTATGATCACAATTAAGAGATTTGATGAACATGTGCACTGCTATGAGCTTGACACTGACACAGAGAATCCATGGTACCATGGGGTGGAGAGGTACCTTGAAGCGCAAGAGTATCCCGAAGAAGTTTCCATCTATGATAAAAAAATCTTATGAATATTTTCAGCCAAGTTCTTCCTAAGCAATGGAACCCTGTACAACTGCCACCATGATTCTAATCTACTCCAATGTGTGGACAAGAAGGAGGCAGAGAGAATTATGGAAGACATGCATGATGATCTCTTTGGGACTCACTCCAGCGGACATACTATGGCCAAGAAAATCCTAAGAGTTGGTTACTATTGGTCAATGTAACACGGTGGGAGAACTGACTTGGTTATTTTGTGTTTGATCGCAAATGTTGAGGTTAGTAAGAGTCGCCACCGACTTTTCTTTTATCCAAAAGGAAAGGCTGAAAATAACAGGAAAGACTTTGAGATGTTTTCTTGAGTTTGGGGGTAGATTATGAAAAGGGAAGGTATTATCACCCTTATCATCCATGGTTTTCCATGGGCTCTTAGTTACTTGCTAGATCACTTGCTTTTGTTTGAAAATGTGCTTTGTGTGGTTTTTGAAAGTATTTTGTAAAGATGCCATTGTTTAGGCAAACTTTGTAATGATTCTCATCCGTAAGAATGTATACAAAGTGTTTGATCTTTTGAAAATGTTTTCAAAAGTTTGAAAGATGTTTTTGAAAGTGTTGGTGTTTGTTTTGAAAATAGCAAGGATGTTCTTGTTTTGAAATTGAGCAAGTAACTAGGAACATTCTACCTACTCAAAAGTCTTTCATGTTCATTTCCTCTTTCCTTTGACATTGTTATCTTACCATTGATTTGGTAAGTAACCCTATCTTTGGATGTAAAAGGGACGAGCGTGGGTCATCGTATAACCGTGATTAGCAATGTTGTAAGATATCTTAGCATTTTCTTTAGGGACTAAGATCATTTTGAAAGACAACATGAATAGCGTCATCGAGGGACTATGATCTTGTATTTTGCTTGTTTTTGCTAATATACCTCACATGCATAATATGGCCATTTTTGTAAGGCAACCAAGTGGATTTAGCCTAAGGGTGTTTGTGTGAAAGTGTATTGATTTACATGCTTGATTTATCATGATTTTTGGGTTGTCTATTTGTTGATTTTTATCTTTCCATACAAATCCTAATTGCTAGCATTTATATGAAAGCGATAAATTGTAGAAAGTAAAGATTCTACGCTATTACAATCATTAGGGGGATGGGGTGCTCAAATTTACAAATGGGTATTGCAAGAAATTAAAGTCCTAATTATCTATTACAACCATATTGAAATAATGTACAAGAATTGAAATGGACTTGTTTTGTTTTTATTGAGAAAAGAAATAAATTGGCTTAAGAAAATATTTTTGATCATTTGGTTTGAAAAGAGATAAAATAAAATAAGTAAATATAAAAATGTTTTTTTTGGTGTTTTCGGTTATTTAAAAGCTAAAATAAAATAAATGAGAAAAAAAGGAGTCAGAATCAGCACATTGCTGAAACGAGAAGGAACAGAAGTTCTGACTCTGATACGCTGCAAAAGAAAAAATGTTAGTAGGAAAGTAGAGGGTCAGAAGTTATGGGGCTGGATACACCAAGTTCTGAGGCTAAGGTGTTCAGAAGTTATAGCATAGCTGGGAACCTAGAAGTTCATACATCTCTGGCAAGTCAGAAGTTTTGATTTTTTGAGAGAGTGAAGTGATTATGTTGTTAGGTGAGGATATCTAGAAGTTCTGATTTAGGATTATCGTCTGAAAAATAAATGGGTAAAAAATGTCAATAAATAAACCTAAAAAGATGCTTCTGGGGCTAGAACCTAGGACCCTTAGCACTAATGTCTTATGCATATGCTTTCTACCACTGGCGTGGCTGTACATCAGGTATTAGAAGCAAAATCATGAACATATAACATAAAGTAAGTTATGATGATGAGCTTCATCTCTTTCTCCATGTCAATTAGAACATCTTCAACTTAGTCATTTTTCAACTGAACAAAAAAAGACAAACATAGCAATTATGGCAGGTTTCCCTTATGGTTTCAGAAGCATAAAAAATGTCAAGATTAATAAATCAGAAACAAACATGTATCTGCTAGTTATAGTTTCCTTAAGAAGTTATTAACCTATGTTCTTTCTATTTAGGTAGGTAAATACATGAAACCTCAAAATATGTACAACATCAGAATCAAGATGTCTACATTATGTTTTGAACATGCAAGTCTAACAATGCTTAAGTGATATAATGAGGGTTAGCAGAAGCTTACCTTCCAGCTGGAAAATGTTCTGTGAGCTGGAGTCTGGTTCTGATTGCTTGTAATGTTTTGATCAACTTTCTCGCGTATTCAGCAGGCTGGAACAACCTTTTGCTTGGGTTATGAATGGTGAATGGATGATTTGGTCAAGAAAAAACTTGAGGGAAACTGTAGTTTGAATGCAAGAATCAAAAACTAGCAGGTTTTGTATTTGTGTTTGCAGTTTAGGATTTCTGGAAATTTTAGCAAGGTTTCAAAGCTTTTCCTTTTAATTTTTATGATCGGCCTCTTCACAGTTGCAGATGAAGTTCAATTTATAGGAAAGAACTTTGTATCTTGGAGAAGTCAAAAGTACCAACATCATGCTAGCATGCTGGTTTGTTCTTGAAGCAAGATAAAAAAAGTATGGTGGTTAGAAGCTTTTAGCCGTGCCTAAACTGGATTTGTAAGCATGAATTAAGGAAAAGAAACCCTCAGAGGCAAAAGCAAAGCATGGACCCAACATACTTTTGTACAAGAGTTTGCTTTTTTCAAGGACAACAATGTACTTCTATGTCACACGGGGGGAAATCCTTTGGATAAAAACTCAAAAGTGGTTGTGAGCATTAAATGATGATGAAATTTATCAAACCAGAAATCCTGCAATGTGAGATTATGCATCATAGCTTAATTCTGTATCAGAAGTTCAGCATCAGTGCAACTTAGAAACAACATCCAACTTCTGATCCTTTAATCTCTTTGCTTCAACATGTTCTGAGCGAGTTCTCAGACTTTCCCAAAAGCTTGTAACACGCTTTATAAATCCTCTTTGAATTTCTCTTTCCACTTCTGACTGAACCTATGTGAAAACTGGACCAGAAGTTCTAACCAAGTCCTGTTTTGGAAAGGTCCAGAATTTGCTGAAAGCTTCAGTTTCATGGACGTCACTTTGAAGATGTATAACTTGAAATCCCAGCACTTCTAGAAGAAGTTTTGTTCTGCAATATTTTAGGTCTTATTAAGATATAAAACTCTTGTGTTAGAAGTTCTTCCAGAATCAACTTGCATCATGGTAAAAATCTGGCCAGAAGTTCTGAGCTTGTCATACTTCTTAAACACTTAGAAAGATTCTAAGTATTTAGAATTTTGACTTTTTCAACATGAATCTTGACTTATGATTTCCTTGATGAGACAAATTTCATGCCTTGATTAAATTTGATCTTTGGAATGTAATGTTGACCAAAAATTCAACGTTTGACTTTCCAGTATGCAATTGACCATTTTGCCCTTGTGCCAATACCAAGCCTAAATTGATGTATCAATGCTGCAAACTTGACGTCATAGAAGATCTTGTGAGAGAATCCTTGAGAAATGAGAGGGAAAATTTTGGGGTACAACAACTGCCCCTGTTCAATCTTCTTAAACCTGAAGAGTTAGATTGGCGAGTCTGCCATTCGTGACTTAAAGGTGAAAGATGATTGAACACTAGAGTGCCCAAAAATTTGCACTCGAAGATGAATTGTGAATGGGATTATAGATTCCATTTGGAGGAAAGTTTATAAATACTGGAAGAAGTATCAGCACAAATCTCTTGTTGATTTATACTAAAACTTGATGCTTTACCTGTGAGAAAAAGAGTTAGTAAAATGCAGGTGTATGCATGATGTTTTCTCGATGTGGTATTATGCTAAATGCATTTTGTATGTACATGTTATGATATATGAATGTGAGATGTATGTTTTATCTGAGAAAATAAATCCCTGACTGCCGCTGAGGAAATTCTGGGGGATTTAATCCCCGATTGCCGTTGGGGATGAAGAATATGCATATCTTCAAACTTTGTTGAAAGGATGCTTTCGCTGGGGAATATCTCTTGAATGTCAGTTGTTATCTGGTCGGATCCAGGCTTCACAATTTACCGAGGATGAAGTATTAAACTACTATCTGGTCAGATCCAGGCTTCACAGCAACTTACTGGAGGGGAGAGACGAATTAATTGTTATCTGGTCGGATTCCAGGCTTTGCAGAAAATTTCTTGAAATTGAATAGTTATCTGGTCGGATCCAGGCTTCACAATAATTTGCTGGGGATACGAAAGTTAACTATTATATGGTCGGATCCAGGCTTCGCAGTAACTTGAAGTGGTAACTATTATCTGGTCGGGTCCATGTTTCATGGTTTTTGGAAAGTTGTAATATTATATGGTCGAGTCCAGGCTTCATAGTCTATCTCTGGGGATCATAGTTAATTGTTATCTGGTCGGGCTCCAGGTTTCACCATAAACTGTTTGAAAACTGTCATCTGGTCGGGTCCAGGCTTTGCAAATTTCTGAGGTTGATAGGGTCAATTGCTTTCTGGTCGGGTCTAGGTTTCACAATAAACTTTTTGGGGATTTAGTTGTTATCTGGTCAGTTTCCAGGTTTCACAGTGACATTTTGAGGGTAATTGCTATTTGGTCGGATCCAGGCTTCACAACAACTTATTGGGGTAGAGGCAAACTCTACTAGGGAGAAGAAGTTAAACCTTGGTTTGATTGAGTCCAAGTTCTTCTATATTTTAAAGAGTTAAACTATTATCTGGCCGGGTCCAGGCTTTTAGTAACTTGAAATTGAGATCAACTGCTATCTGGTCGGGTCCAGGTTTCAGACACTCAAATTGTTATTTGGTCGGGTCCAGGTTTCAGTAATTTACTAGGGATAGTGGCAAACTCTACTGGAGAAGAGGAGTTTTGCTAATGATTTTGTAGGAATTAAACTGCTATCTGGTCAGACCCAGGCTTTGGCAATTAAATAAGTCAAACTATTATATGGTCGGGTCCAGGCTTCAGTAATAACTTGAAAATTGTACTAATATCTGGTCGGGCCCAAGCTTCATAGTATCTTTTTGGAATTAGTAAAGGTTTTGCTGACGGTTTTACTGGGGATCAGGGGTTGTGGCCCTATGATTTATAATAATCTGAAAGGAAAATTCAAACTGGAGAGTGTGGACTCAGCCGGGGAGGACAGATTCAGCTTGGGGTAACAGGTTCAACTGGGGAAGATAAACTATGTCGGGGGAATACAAACTCGGTTGGGGAGGATGTACTCGGCTGAGGAATTTTGGTTCCTCGATTGTTGTTGGGGAAATAAACCATGTTGGGGAAATAAACCCTGTTGGGGAAATAAACCCTATTTAGGAGGTGAGTTTCTTTTAGGAAGAGATCCACGAGGCTTCAACTTGTAAAATTCGACTTAGCTGGAGAGAGAGCTGCCAAGAGATTGAGACTCTGGTTGGGGATTATCCTATGCAAAGAGACTTTGTGAGTAACTTAATTGAGGAGGATGTTAATGAAATAACTTTGTGAGGGTATTCCCTATTCATTAAACAGGTTCTTGTTACTACTTAGGTCATATGTGCCAAACAATTTTAATTATGTTCATTCAATTTTAGTCATTGGACAGAAATTTTGTACTTTAAAGTATATCTGTATTGATATTTTGCCCATGAATAGGCATTTTTGTACAGAGAGACGGAGATCCTAGTAAGAGGAAATTGTCGAAAGGAAAACAAAAATAAATAGCCATGTGAAATGATCTCATTGCCTTCCAACTCTAGTATTGCCCCAATGTCTTCGAATGTCCCTTGTCGTTGACAGAAGTTGATTGGATTGATCTTGGACCGTTTGAACTTGGACCTTGGTGATAAAATTGACTGTGGTGATTCCACGGGACATAGTCATACGCTTTCAATCCTTAATTTTTGCCTGGATCGCCCTTTCGGGTTTTCAACCCACTAGGATACCCTTTTTTCCCAAGTCGCCCTTTCGGGTTTTCAACTTGCCGGGTGTACAATCTTTGGCATATATCCCTAGTTTTTACCCAAACGTTTGGTTTGTCGGGATGCCCTTATTTTGCCTAGGTGTTTCAACCTAGCGGGTCTCTTATGCGTAGTATTTTTTAACTATGTCCGTGTTTATAGGATGCGGGAAATCTTCACCATCCATGATAGTCAGCATCATGGCACCGCCAGAGAAAACTCTCTTCACAACAAATGGCCCTTCATAGGTGGGAGTCCATTTGCCTCTGGGGTCGCCTTGCGGTAGAATGATGCGTTTTATCACCAAGTCACCAACTTGATATACTCGAGGCTTGATCTTTTTGTTGAAAGCCTTGATCATCCGTTTTTGGTACGTCTGACCATGGAAAACAGCAGCTAATCATTTTTCGTCGATTAAGTTCAGCTGATCCAATCTCGTTTGAATCCACTCATCTTCGCCTAAGCCTGCCTCATTCATAACCCTTAGTGAGGGAACCTGAACTTCCACCAGAAGAACAACTTTCATGCCATAGACTAAGGAAAAGGGAGTTGCCCCAGTTGATGTTCTTGCTGAAGTGTGGTAGCCATGTAGAGCAAACGACAACATCTCATGCCAATCCTTATAGGTTACCACCATTTTCTTCACAGTCTTCTTGATATTTTTGTTGGCCGCTTCGACTGCGCCATTCATTTTCGGTCTATATGGAGAAGAATTGTGATGCTTGATCTTAAATTGAATGCAAAGCTCGGTAATCATAGCATTATTGAGGTTAGTCCCATTGTTGGCGATAATCCTTTCGGGGATACCATAACGGCAGATGAGGTTGTGTCTGATAAATCTGGCTACCACATTCTTTGTGACTGAGGCAAAAGAAGCGGCTTCGACCCACTTGGTGAAATAATCAATAGCGACCAAAATGAAGCGATGTCCATTGGAAGTGGTTGGATTGATTTATCCAATAATATAAATTCCCCACTGTTGTAACCCAAAATTTTCCCTCTCACTTATCAAGAATTTGCTCACAAGATCTCCTTGGGCTCAAGACTGCACTAGGGTTTGATCAGCTCAAGACATCTCCTTAATCACTGATGACGAAAATTAGGGTTTGAGTTTTCACAAGTATTTTTGAACTTCCAATTCTTCATATGACTTTCATGGATCATTATGGACCCCCAAGATCACTCATGTCAAGTTTCAAGCCTTGGATCACACTTTTGATCAGTCAATTGAACAGTTGACCTAAAAATCAACTATATTGGGGGAAAAGTCAACCATGGCCAATTTACAGTCAAACTTTATAATTTTTGATCCACATCAACATTTTAGACTCATATATATCATTTAATAAAGTTTGTACCACAATTCCTCAAGAAATTTGATCAACTCTCCAAAAGGGCAAAATGGTCAAAATTAGGGTTTTGATTGGGAAAGGGCAATTTCTGATTTTTTTAACCTAGCAAATGGTAAATTGGTTTAAGGCATGATATCAAGATTCAAATTTAATAATTTTTACCCAATTACATAATTCAAAACATTGCAAGTCCATTGGATTGACAGATGAATTTTGCAGTCAACTGATCAAAAGTCAACTGTATACTAAAAAGTCAAACTTTGACTTTTTGGTAAAATTCAAGTGCGAAGGATCATGATTCATCAAAACATGTCAAAATATGAAACTTGTTCATCAAGAAATCAAGAATTTAAGATTTCATCTTGAAATGTTGAAATTTCTTAACTTAGAAATTTTTCTAAGTATGAAAATTTTCTTATTTTTTTCATAACTTTAAGCCAAATTTTCACCATGATGCAAGATGATCAAGAGAATATTCCAACATGAAAGTTTCAGATCTCCATGAAATATACAACTTTTATTCATGCAACTTTTCCTAAAAGATCTTGGATCTCAAGTTATAATTTTGTGAATACATGCTCATGAACTAAAAAAGACTTAGTGAAATTTTGGCCTAGTTAGGCAGATTTTTTACCTAACTTCATGGCAATTTTTCACATAGTTCCAAGGGGAATCTTCAAAAGCAATTCAAATATGAGTTGAAGAGAACATTTCAAGCTTTCCAAAATTCCCAAGAACTCCTTGATATCATTCTTGAGCAAGGAGAATCGAAGGCAAGAAGTTAGGGTTTTGAAACTTGAATTACAAGCCATTTTATAAAGAACACTTGATCCAATCTTCAAGCATGCTGTACAAATATTGCTTTGTAGGCTTCAAACTTGCATCACTCAATAATTTAATGTTTACACAACTAATAGAGCCCTTGTCCAAGCATTTGAGCCATTATCCAAGTTGCATTTCCATTTTGGGAAGAAAGTCACAACTTCCATTTTGGAAAAGTGACTTTAATCACAATGTCAACTCTTCTTGAGCCCATACATTGTTGTTTCTGACTCAAAAGCATTTAAAAGCAAGAGGCAACATATCTACAGCTTGCTAACCACCCTGCAAATCCTTGTACTTCACATTGAAACCATGTTTGTCAACTTTGCTTCAAAAATAAGTAACCAAGCCAAAACATGTGATTTCAATTTTTGAGTTGTTTCAAGCCTCAAAACCTCTTGCCTATAAGTACATACACTATTTGCAAGATGTGACACGAATGCTAGTGCCCTGAAACTATCTCAAACACTCAAAAACCATAAATATGCTCAAAAACACCACTGATACACAGTTTTGAACCAAAACTCATCATCTTCATTTCCACTCATGCGTTTTGAAAACCAATCATTCAAACACCTTCTATACATCATACCAAAGTAATCCAGGCCCCTGTTTTAAGACTGTAACTCCTCCATCACTATCCACCATTTTCAAACATCAAGCTTGCAGGTTGACTTGAGTAGAGGGGTTCAGGAACTTTCAAGGCAAAGTAAGAGTTGGAATACACTCAAGGAGGTCCAGGAAAGCTAAACAGATCCTCAGGCCATCTCAAAAGTTGCTCAAACTCCATTCACGACTCCAGCTGCAAGAGGTAAATTTTCAAACTTTTATCTCTTCATACAAGCATCATTTGATCCTGATTTGTGAAGACAAAATGTAGATATATTTGCTCTAAAGCTGACCATGATCATAGTTCCCATTTATATTGACAGTGTATAGAGAATTTTGGATTTGAAATTTATGAGAAAATTAGGTTTCAATTTAGGGCCAGCAAAATTAGTTTTCATCTTTGACTTTTAGCTTACATAAGTTATATAGTTAGATTCGTGGGAAGAAACACCACAACTTTCATGTTTGAACTTTCCATTTTTGTGGAGAGATAAAGAAGATACATGTGGTCTGGCTAGGCGCGAGGAAGAAGATGAAGTAAGCTTGGGTTTGTTTTATTTTATATATTTATGGTTTGGTTGTATGACCGGATGAAACAGCCACCCCAGTGGCAAGCGTGCGCGTACTAAGTCACTTCTTACCTAAAGGGCGAGGGTTCGAACCAATGTAAACCCCCCTTTTGTATTTTTTTTCTTCATATTTTCTTATCCTCTAACGTTTTTTTGCAGGCGTTGGGCCCTTTGGGCCTGGCATTGTTTTTTTTATTTGCTAGCTCACCTCCTTGCTTACTGTGATACGGTGGGAAGAACTGACTATTTTTTGGAATGCCGGTTTGCGTTTTGCGTTTATGTTTGCAAAATGTCGCGGTAAGCAAGAGTCGCGACCGACTTTTATTTTATCCAACAAGGAAAGGAAAAAAGCACAGAAAAATTCCTTTTTCGAGATATTTCTCGGGTTCGGGGGGTAGATTATAGAAAGGGAAGATATTAGCACCCTTTCTATCTGTGGTTATCCACGGGCTCTTAGGTACTTGCTCAATTGTTTTCAAAATTATTTTCTTTGTGTTTGTGGGTTTGAAAAAAGTTTTTGTTTTAAAACTTCGATTTAACTCTTGCTTCTGTCCTCAAGAGTGTAATGAAGTGTTTTGAAAACTTTGTTTGAAAAGGAGTGTAAGTGTGAAAAGTTTTATTTTGAAAGAGAAAGTATCTAAGAACTATCTACCTACTCGAAAAAGGAATCGTTCTATGCTAATTTCCTTTAGACAATGTTATCCCACTATGAGTGAGTAGGTAGCACCGTCGTTGGAGTTTGAGGGTCAATTCGAATGAGGGACATACGGTCACTAAAGCAATGTTAGGACGCCTTAGCGGTAACCCTAATGTCTTAGATAATTTTTTTTGAGGCAATTATATCCGAGGAAACCATTTCGAGGCGACTATGATCTTTTAGACAAGAGGGCGACCTCTAAAACGACCTATACTCAATGACCGTGTACGAAGGCAGCCAAGTGGGGTGTACCCTAAGAGTGCGCATGTGCAAGTGTGTCGTTTTCAGTTATTTTTATCTTTGTACATGTTAAAGATGATCTAATTTGATTTTAAGATTAACATTCAGTTTTGTCATGCAAACCCTATTATCAAACATCTAACAGTTATAATTTGCAGAAATTAAAGGTGCGGAAATTAAATTACAAGGCATCGGGTATTTACATCGCCAAAGACAAACCCTTTGAAAAATAAAATAAAGCAATAAAAATAATTAAATTTCCTATTTAACTATTACAATCCGGAAGCAGATACATTAATATGATAAAAATAAATAAAGTGCACGGGAAATTAAATCGAGTGTGAATTTTAGGGTTTTGACCCTTTTGAAAGAAAATTGCTTTTTTGTTGTTTTTATTTGAGAAAAGAGATTAAGTCCTAAATTAATTACTAAATTAATTATGAAATAAATTAATTAATGAGAAATAAATTATGACATATTTTTTGGTTTTTTTTTTGGTATTTTAGGAAAGAAAAGAAAATTAGTTAAATTAGTAGTTAAAAACCTAATTAAATCTAATTCAATTTAATTATTTACAAAAATGAATTAAAGTTTTCTAATTAAAAACCTAATCAATTAATAAGTTTATTAAGAAAAATAAAAATTTAAAATTTGATTAAAATAAAAATATTTTTGTGATTTTATTTGATAAAAAAAAAAGAATTTTGTGATTGGTTAGAAACATAATCAAATAAAATAAAACAATTAATAAAACAAAACAAAATAAATAAAAGAGAGAGGAGTGTTAGGCCTGTTTTGGATGGTGTAGAAAGCAAATTCTTGGCCCATTATCAGCTAGCTCGTGTGGACTTTTTGGATCTGGTACACGTGCGTTGACTGGCACCTTGGTGGACCTTAAACGCTTGGCCACCAGATCTGGCCTTTTGGCCATCTGGCGCTTGGATGGATGAGGATGTATGGTGGATTGCAAGCTAGCGTATGCATACAATCACCTGAAAAATAATAATATTAAGAAAGAGGGGGACCTGGGATTCGAACCCAGGTCTTGAAGGTACATCAAACGCTTGCTTGCCACTACGCCAGGCTGTTTTAGTTGTTAGCATAATAAATATCAATAATAATATAACAAAACAATTCCAATGCCAGAAAAAACAAAAAAAGGCGCCCTTGGTTTGAATGTCCCAATGGACAGAGGACACCTCATCGTCCCTGTCCTCAAACCCCTGTAAAAATTACCTGCGGATTTTCATCCGCAGCAAAAAGCGCAGGTTAGTCCTAAAATCTCCCTCAGGCCATAAAAATGATTTTCAAGGGCATGGTCGTGCTCGCCTCAACCTCCTGGACACCATGTCCATCATGTTCCTCAATTTTACCTGAAATAAAAGTCCCTAAAAACAGAAACAAAACCCTAGCCATGGCGTTTCATGGTTACAGTGCATATAAATCAAATTGGTTATTGCCAATAGCTTGCAAATGATATGAGGGTTACAAATATGCTATCAGTTTGTTCAATAGATGCCAGAATAACTCAAATCGAAATCAAGAACAAGGATGAGTTGCGTGAGACTTACAGTGCGTATGGAGGCTTGATGATGCTTGGTTTTGGTTGGGATAACTTGTGTGAATGGCCAGGAATCGATTGGGATATGTCTCGCGTCTTGAAACTGCCTCTAACCTGAATTTTGATTTCCAACTTTTTTGTGATTTTTGCAAAGTCAGTTCTGCTTCTACCAATGCTTACCAACCCTTATTTCGTGTGCTTTAGCTTGCTTATGTATTACTCAGTGCATTAGGTTTACAAACTTGGTCCAAATCTTGCCTTATCAATGCTTGCATATTTGATTTGATCTCCATTTACAAACTTGCCAAATTTGCTTAATTTCAATCTTTTTGCACATGATTCACTTGATACGAATTTGATGATGATAATAGCTGTATTTGGAGCCTGAAATCAACACAAGATCTTGGTTATCAATGCCTTTTGATTTTTATTTGATTTATTTTAATTTAAATAAAATTAATTCAAATAAAATCAAAATAATTAATAAAAAAAATGATATGGACACATGGCTGGGGCTAGGGCACGTGGGCAATAACGGAAACTCAAATTAAGTGGAAAAGAATGGGCCCATTTGGCAAAATTTGAAGTTTTGGGATAGTTGACTTTTGGCAATTTTGCAAAAAAGTCCAACTTCAACAATGCATAACTTCTTCAATTTTGAACTTTTGGAGGTGTTCTTGGACTTTTTAGAAAGCTTGAGATGTCCTCTAATAAACCCTTTTGGTCTCATCTCATTTCGATATCCATTATCAAGTTATAGGCATTGACAAAAAAAGGTGTTTTTGTTGACTTTCAAAAATGACCTATAATATCCAAATTCATAACTTCTTGTGAGTGCATTTTTTGATTTTGGGGTATGAAGATGGATTGTAGGAAATTGCATCCTATTCAAAATGAGATTTGGATGGGTCATTTCTAATAAAGTATGAGAAAGTTATGCTTGGTCAAAGTTGAGTTGACTTTTCCTACAAAATCCTAATTTAGCAACTTTTGAATCTTGATGAATTATGAGCAATCCTTGATGAATAATGATCAAACCTTGATCAAATGATTAAATATACTTCAAAATGATAATGTTTACAAAAAATATTGAAGTTTTACTGTATGTAGGTCACAGTTGACTTTTGCCCTAGCACAATCGATTTTTGGACCTTTGGGCAATTCACTGAGCAAACTTCCTCTGCAAGGCTTGAAATTTGACATGGATGATATTGAGAACATATTAGGACAATGTTTAGCATTTGAGGTCATTTGGACTCAAGGATCTTGATGCAGTGTGAAACCCTAATTTGGGATAGACTGCCTTAGGAGATAGCTTGTCTGACCAACTCTTGAGCAACCTTGAGCAACTTAGAGATTTTCCTTGCAATGTTTTGATAAATATGGGAGGGAAAATTTTAGGGTACAATAGCTGCCCCTGTTCAATCTTCTTAAACCTGAGGATGTAGATTGGCTTTCATGCTTTTCGTGATCCGAAGGTGGAAGATGATTGAACACTAGAGTGCCCAGAAATTTGCACTCGCACGAAGTGGTATCAGCCTTGTGATGTCGGGAATGGGCTTACAGATGCCATTTGGAGATTGCTGGAGGGAGGATGGGCTTAAGGATGCCATCTGAAGGAGTGTCGATTTCATAAGAGATTCCTTAGTGAGAGCTTGTATACCTGTTGTTGTGGAAGATTCCGCTGGGGAAGTCTAATTTTTGTCGAGATTTAGGAACTTGCCTGTACTTCAACTGAGAGGACATCTCTGCTGAGTTTTAAGGACTTGTCCGTAATTCAACTGGGGGGAAGCATCTTTGTCGAGATTTAAGAACTCTCCCGTAATTCAACTGAGAAAACTCTGCTGAGATTTAGGAACTCGTCTGTAATTCGACGGAGGAACTAGTCGAGATTTAGGACCTTATATGTAATTCAACTGATAATTCTGTTGAGATTTAAGAACTGGTCAGTAATTCGACTGAGGGAAACATCTTCATCGAGATTTAAGAACTTGTCAGTAATTCAAGTGAGAAAACTCTGCTGAGATTTAGGAACTCATGTATAATTTGACGGAGGAACTTTGTCGAGATTTAGGACCTTGTCTGTAATTCAACTGAGGGTAATTCTGTTGAGATTTAAGAACTTGTCAGTAATTCGACTGAGGTAAAAGCTTCATAGCTTTGAATTTGTGAGAATTTAACCGCATCCTTCCTGAAAGGTAAAGGTTAGTTGTATGTAATGCATGATATGTATCAGGAAATGATGTTCTCAAAATAAATGAGATTGTGTTGTATGATGCGTATATGCATGTGTTATGATGTATGGAAATGTAATGTTTTTAGCTGGGGAAAATAAATCCCGGATAGCTGCTGGAGAAAAGAGTTGAATTCTTCGTTTCCGCTGGAGACAGGGGCACGAAGATAATTGTGAGAATAAACCTGCAAGAGATGATAACTTCGTTGGGGGATAAACTGATGAGGAGACTAACTCTATGGGGAAGAGATGCTCTGCTGAGGATTCCACCGATAAATTCCGCTGGGGATGAATTACTGTTGCTGGTGATACTGAATCCTATTGGGGATTGACTTCTTGTTTGTGAAAGGAAAGAACTCCGCTGGGGATGATCTTTCAGTTGTGACTTCACTGGGGATAACTTTTTAGACTCTAATGGGGATAATCCTTTGAGCTTTGCTGGGGACAATCTTCCAAAGTCTACTGGGGATGATTCTCCAAACTCCCCTGGGAAGCTTTTTTAGACTGCGCTGGGAAAAATTTCAAACTCCACTGGGGATATTTTGTATTCTGCCGGGGGATATTCTTATACTCCGCTGGGGAATATTAAGACCTTTCAGTGCTGATGGTAGATAAACTCTACTTGGGGAGAATATTACCGATTCATTCACAGTTGCGAGTCTCGGCTGGGGAGAGTAAATATTATTGTCTTTCTATTACTCTACGGGGAGTGAATGCACCTTAGCCATATTCTTCAGCTGAATCTACCTTTGTACCTGGTGGAGAGAACAACTGTAAAGCTTGGACAAATCTTATCTGCCCCTGTTTCTAATATTATGAGTAATCGTCTTTTGTTTCGTATGTAAATATTCATGAGTAGTAATTAATGTCAAATTAATGTCAAATTTGTACATATTCAATTTGGTTGTAATAGATTAATTAGGTTTATATTATTGCAATCACCATTCATAAATTGTATACCCCCTCCCATAAATGTTGTAGTAGCGTAGTAACTTTAAATTTCGCAATTTATCGCTTTTACATAATATGCTAGTAATTAGGTTTTATATGGGAAGATTAAAACCAACCAAATAGCAAACCCTAATTCAAGACTAAATCAAGCATTAAAACAATACACTTGCACACAAGTACCCCTAGAGTAAAATCCACTTGGTTGCCTTACAAAATGGCCATATTACGCATGTAAAGTATCTTAGCAAAAACAAACAAATACAAGATCATAGTCCCTCGATGACGCTATCTAAGTTGCCTTACAAATGATCTTAGTCCCTCAAAAAAAAAAGAATGCTAAGATACCTTGCAATATTGCTAATCATGGTTATACGATGACCCACGCCCGTCCCGTTTACATCCAAAGATAGGGTTTCTTACCAAATCAATGATAAGACAACAATGTCAAAGGAAAAGAAAAATGAACAAGAAAGACATTTGAGTAGGTAGATTGCTCCTAATTACTTGCTTCATTTCAAACAAAACATCCTTGCTATTTTCAAAAAAACAAACACACACATTTTCAAACATCTTACAAACATTGAAAACATTTTCAAAAGATCAAACATCTTTGTATATATTCTTACAAACAAGAATAATTACAAAAATTGCCTAAACAATTGCCTCTTTACAAAATACTTTCAAAAACCACACAAAGCACAATTTCAAACAAAAGCTAGTAATCTAGCAAGTAACTAAGAGCCCATGGAAAACCATGGATGAAAAGGGTGCTAATACCTTCCCTTTTCATAATCTACCCCCCGAACTCAAGAAATAAATCTCAAAGGTCTTTCATGTGCTTTTTCACCTTTCCTTTTGGATAAAAGAAAAGTTTGTGGCGACTCTTGCTAACCGCAACATTTGCGATCAAACGCAAAACCCTCAAGTTAGTTCTCCCACTGTATCACAGAACTGGCGACTCTGCTGGGGATAATTCTAAAAGTGGGGTTACCTTAGGGTTAGATCATATTTACTAGCTTACATTGTTTGACTTGTATGCTTTACATTATGGTTCTTTATTTGGGTTTGAATCCTCTACCCGGATTTGGGATACATTATAGGTAAGTAGCAATACATTGTGGAAACTGTGCGGGGTATACCGATATGGTCTAAGCAATAGCTACGTTAGTGAGACATATTTGTGGGTACCGGTAGCCTTTGAGTTAATCAAAGAGAATACGGGGCCGCTGAGTGATGTCATAAAGCACTAATGAACTTTTAGAACCTTTACTTGACTAAATTGGCCTTTAGGATGTAGTGAGATGACCGGCTTTGGTGTAGTTTGAAGTTGGTAGATACTCAACACTACACTCATTGAGGTTTGGTTTCTTGGGATATTTCGGTCGCCATTAAAGAGGCTTGTGCTGAAACAATGACCAAGGAAACAAACCAGTGATATTGAGCTCCTTAGAACCCGGTTACTATTACTAGGACGGGTTTGAGCCAACTAAACTTCAAGAGGGTACTTACCTACAAACTCCATGCAAGCCTAAACCTAAGGATTTGTTTGTTTTATTGTATATGCATACTTATACATAACATCATGAACATTATACACATCCACTAAACATTTCAAGTATTTTGGGATTCATATTTGTTCTTGTTTTGTAGGATATGGATTCACTTCGCAAGAAAACTATTAAAATCAACCTTGTAAGGATCCCTATACAACTCAAAGAGTTAGCTTCAAGGATTCCTGAAAACTCTCCATTTACCGAGAGACATGGCCGCCTACTCAACTTGGTCACCTCCAGCACATATGAGGATATGATGAAGGTGCTTTTTCAGTTCTTTGATCCTTTACACCATTGCTTCACATTTACCAACTATCAACTTGTGCCTACTTTGGAAGAATTCTCCCAACTTTTGAGGATTCCCATTCTCAATCAACTACCTTTCAACGGTATGAAAAGAGACCCAAAGCCAGAAGAGATTTCTCAAGCTCTACACTTGCATTCATCTGATGTCACAACTCATTGGGAAACAAGGAGTGGTGTCAAAGGTTTCTTAGCAAAGTTCCTGTTTGAGAAAGCTCAAAGTTGTTGGAATTCCTTGGACTTGCAAGCCTTTAAGGAAATTGTGGCTCTCCTCATCTATGGGATGGCTTTGTTTCCAAATCCTGACCAACTCATAGATGTCAACACTGTCAAAATCTTCATGTCCTGCAACCCGGTGCCTACATTGCTAGGAGATATCCTACACTCTTTTCACACTCGCACAATGAGGAAAAGAGGTGTTCTTATGTGTTGCACTCCTCTCTTGGAAAGATGGTTTATTTCTCATCTTCCCCAATCCGTGTTAAAGAATGAGCATGGTTCAAGGTGGTCACAAAGGTTGATGACGCTCAAACATTCAGACATTCATTGGTGCTCCCGATCCAAAGAGAATGTTATCATTGTTGACCGTTATGGAGAATTCCCTAATTTCCCCTTACTTGGCATTAGGGGAGGTATCACCTATAACCCATGTTTAGCCTTAAGACAGTTTGGTTACACCCGAAGGGATGGCCCGCACAAGATGTTGATTCAAGGTTTGGTATTTGACTACGACAACGATGATCAAGGTCTTCGCCTGAGATTTATCCGAGCTTGGGGGATGTTGAATAAGGTGGATAGCAAGACTTAGGGGCATAAAAATTCCATCCCTCTTGAGCCTTACCTCAAATGGGTACGAACTCGTGCTCAGAGTCTTATGATGCCTTACCCCTCCATTCTCCCGGTAATCATTGAGCCTGTCATGGAGGGAGATGTTCCATACACTATCCTACATCCTGATATGCTCACCTCTCTTAAAGACCTACAAAGATATTGATACAACTCAAGGGGGAGCGAGATACTTTTGAAGCCCAATTCTATGCAAGCGAGAAGAAGGTTTTGGAACTCACTAGGCTACTTCATGAGGAGCATACTCTCAATGCCTACATTTCACCAAAAAGGATGCGCACTACCTTTTTATCTTAGAGCTTTTGTATTTCCTTATAAGCCTAAGAGGCATTAATGTACTCAAGCTTTAACTTATTAATATAACGTGTGTTTCCTTTTTGTCTAAAACTAATTTGAATCTTTGAAATCCTTGAAATCATTACATATGCATATACCATTCATCATAACATAAGCAGGTCTTTTGCAACAAATCTCCTCATCTCTCTACTATTTATTTCAGTAAGATGGATCTCGAGCAAACAGTAAAGGACCTCCAAGCTCAGAATACATAGTTTCAACAGTTGCTCTTGACCCTAGCCAAAGGACAAGAAGAGTTGAAGACTTTGCTAGTCGAGGAGAGGAAAAAGAAGACAAAGAAGGTAACCAGAGTCCTAAACATGGGAAGAAGATTTCATGAGCAGACAAGAAGGATCTTAAACTTTGCAACGACATCCGGTGAAAGAGACAATCAAGATGGGAAAGGAGAGGAAATAGTTGTCCTGTAAGAATCAGAAGAGGAAGTGAAGAAGAAGACTATTCTGAAGAACAATACCCTCCAGCTGATGATAAGTATAAACATCTCGAAGAGCGGTTGAGTGCGATGGAAATCCAGAAAGTGCATGGCTTGAACTTTGAGGAATTGGGGTTAGTGTCAGGGATCGTCATTCCTCCGAAATTCAAAGCACCTGTGTTCTCCAAGTATGACGGAGTTTCATTCCCTAAAATGCATCTTCGGTCCTATGTGAGGAAAATCCAACCCCATACTGCTGACAAAGACTTATGGGTACATTTCTTCCAAGACAATATGTTTGGAACTCATCTTGACTGCTTTTACCAACTAGAAAGAGCCAACATTCACAATTGGGAAGATCTTGCTGCAGCCTTCTACAAACAATACCACTACAATGCTGATCTTGCGCCTACCCGTACTCAACTCCAGAGTATGGCCATGGTTTCCAATGAAGGTTTCAAGGACTATGCGCAAAAATGGAGAGATTTGGCTGGAAGAGTTCAACCCCCTCTATTTGAGAGAGAGTTAGTAGACATGTTCTTGGGCACCTTGTCTGGTCCCTTCTTCAATCATTTAATTGGAAGTTCATCCGTAGGCTTTACTGAACTGATATTGACCGGAGAAAGGGTAGAAGCCGGTATAAAAAGTGGAAAGATTCAGAAAGATACATCCTCCTCTGCTTCCATAAGGAAGCCATTTATCGGAAAGAAAGAAGTGGTTGCCGTTTATCCTCAGAAACCAAGATACGGCCGAACACCGACCAATGGTGGGGGCTATTATGATTCCTAAGCCTGTGCCTGATCAGCAAAGAAACAATCAACCGAGGATGGAAAGACCAGTCGGGCAGTTCACCAGAATTAACATGACCTCGTCTCAAGTATTACCGCATCTACTACGATCCAATTTGGTAACCTTGAAAGAAGCTCCGAAAAACCCCAACACAACATCTCCTCACTATCATCCCAATGCCCGTTGTGCATATCATTCTGAAAGTCCCAGCCACGACACTAATAATTGTTGGGCTCTAAAGAACAAAATACAAGACCTCATTGAAGCAAAAGAGATTGAATTCGATGCGCCTGAAAAGCCAAATGTCATTTCTGCCCCTATGACCAGACATGGCCATAATACCAATGCCATTGAAGAAGAAATATTTGTTACTTCAGTTGATGAACTTATGACCCCACTTCTGACTATTAAAATGAAATTGTTGAATGCCGGTGTGTTCCTGGGTTGTGATAAAGTTTGCCATTTCTGTTTTTCCTCACCAACCAGTTATCTTTTGTTGAAAGCAGGTGTTTAGTGCCTAATAGATAACATAAATTTTGTTTGAAAAGACTTATGTTCCACCTATTCCTTTTGAAGATGTTTCTATCATTACCATTTCTGCCAATTCTTCTAGGGTCTCCACCAAAAGACCTGTTAGAATTACATCAGTTCCAAAAGCAACTCCTTTAATATTACAATGCCTGGACCAGTCCCATATTCATCAGACAAGACCGTACCATGGAATTATGGAGGGGATGTCTACTACCATGGTATCAACCAGGATTGGCCAGCCGCCGAAGATTCAAGTTTTGAGAAAGTGGATTCCGACATCAGTAATATTGCAGGGACTAGTAAGATTACCCTAAGTGGTAGAATCTTCTCTCCAGAAATTGCTCCCCCAAAGGCTGTTTCTGGACCCGTAATCATTCCTGTTGTTGCTGCTCCTCCGAAGGCCATTTCCAGTCCTACAATCATATCCACCAATACTCCAACTGACAAAGTTGTTACAACCCCTATTATCAGCTGCCGAGTTAACCGAGACTCGAGGTAAAAGTATTCTGATTGAGCCCGTCCGGATGAAGGCTCAGTCATTGGCTATCCCTGAGACCTCCCGGAAAGAGATGGAGGAAATTATGAAGATCATAAAAAGAAGCGACTACGATGTAGTTGAACAACTGGGGAAGGCTCCCTCTAAAATTTCCATGCTGGTATTACTACTATGTTCTGAGGCGCATGCAAAAGCTTTGGTAAAATTCCTGAAAACTGCCCATGTACCCCAAGAGACATCTGCTGATCAATTTCAAGATTGCGTAGCTAGCTTGACGGCAGATAATGGCCTAGGTTTTTCGGATGCTGATTTAACACCAAGAGGAAGGAATCATAATGAGGCATTGCATGTCTCAGTTGAATGTAGGGGCACAACCTTGGCCCATGTTTTGGTGGACACTGGCTCATCTCTGAATATGTTGCCTAAAAAAGCTCTTGATAGGCTTGACTGTGAGGGATTGACATTGAAGCCAAGTAACATAGTAGTAAGGGCTTTTGACGACTCGAAAAGAATGGTACATGGGGAGGTAGACATTCCCATAAAAGTTGGAACACAAACATTTGATTCAACCTTTTATGTAATGGATATTCGTCCCTCATATTCCTGCTTGCTAGGCCGACCATGGATTCACAATGCTGGCGATGTCACTTCTATGTTGCACCAAATGCTGAAATATCTGATTCAAGGGAAGATTATCACCATTCATGGAGAAGAAGAGTATATGATCAGCCATCTCAACTCCTTCAGATATGTGGAATTAGATGGTGAATTTATTGAAACTTCATTTCAACACTTTGAAGAGGTCCCGCAAGATGTGGCAGTAACCAAGGTTGTTCCCAAGATCACAAAGCCTCCGCTCCAGATGTCATCTCTGAAGGATGCCAAAGAAATGGTAGAAGAAGGTGGGTGCACTATCTGGGGACAACTCCCAGATATCCTATATAAGTCTGACAAGTTTGGCTTGGGTTTCAATTCAAATGCTCAGAAGGCTATACGCCATGCTCATGCTAGAGGACCACCCATGAAGATCAGCAACCGCGAGGACAACGCCATAGAAGATGATGAAGATAGTTGTGACTTGGAAGACTGGATATTCCCAACTGTCAGTGGAGGGCTCCGCAATTGGGAGGCTAGAGATTTTGTCCCGATCACTTTTATCCCTCAGTAATTTATCTTTACATTTTGCTGGATCTGTAATATTAAAATAATTCTCACTCTTAAAACCTTGTGTCTTACCCGAGGCACAATGGTCCATTTGTAAGGGTTATTATCTCATTTTCATATAACATTAATGAATCATGGACGTTTTCGCATACAAACTTTTATGCTCATTGTTTTTTATTTTACATTTTATTTTCTTTCAAAAATAGTTATACCCTTACACACACTCACGCTTACAATGTAGGTATACATCCATTCGGGATCCCATGGGTAACAATACTGCTATGGCCTTTTGTGACTCTGAGAATCTAATCTACCAAGCCGAAGACGAAGGTGAGGAAGATTGTGAAGTACCAGGAGAACTTGCCAGACTACTACAACAAGAAGAGAGAACCATTCAACCTCACGAGGAACCCGTGGATACAATCAACCTAGGTACCGAAGAAGACAAAAAAGAGGCCAAGGTGGGTGCCAATCTAGAACCCAGTATCAAGGAGCGTCTGATTCAGTTGTTGCACGGTTATGTCGAAGTCTTTGCCTAGTCTTATGAAGACATGCCAGGACTTGATGCAGATATTGTGGTACATCGTCTGCCTACAAGAGAGGATTGTCCGCCAGTAAAGCAAAAGGTTCGCTGCGTGAGACCTGATATGTCAAAAAAGATTAAAGCAGAAGTCATGAAGCAATTCAATGATGGATTCTTGGCTGTCACCTTTTATCCCCAATGGGTTGCCAATGTTGTTCCAGTGCCCAAAAAGGACGGCAAGGTGCGAATGTGTATGGACTATAGAGATTTGAATAGGGCAAGCCCTAAAGGTGATTTTCTAGTCCCCCACATTGATATTCTAGTTGACAATACGGCACAACACAAAGTGTTTTCCTTCATGGACGAATTCTCAGGTTACAATCAAATCAAAATGGCGCCTGAGGACATGGAGAAAACAACGTTTGTCACGCAGTGGGGCACATTCTGCTACAACGTGATGCCATTCGTACTAAAGAATGCTGGGGCAACCTATCAGCGTGCCATGGTAGCTCTATTTCATGACATGATGCATCACGAAATAGAGGTCTATGTGGACGACATGATAGCCAGATCTCAACGAGAAGAAGAGCATCTTGATCACCTACAAAAATTATTTGAGAGACTGAAGAAATACAAGCTGAGGTTGAATCTAAAAAATGCACATTTGGGGTACGGTCTGGTAAACTCCTATGCTTTATCATCAGCAATAAAGGTATTGAAGTAGATCCTGCCAAGGTAAAAGCAATACAAGAGATGCCTGCTCCTCATACTGAGAAGGAAGTCAGAGGATTCTTGGGGCGTTTGAACTACATTTCCAGGTTCATCTCTCACCTAACAGCTACTTGTGAACCAATCTTCAAATTGTTGAAGAAAGATCAGTTAGTCAAATGGAATGACGAGTGCCAAGTCGCTTTTGAAAAAATCAATGAATACTTACAAGAGCCTCCTATGTTGATGCCACCGGTCGAGGGAAGACCGTTGGTCATGTATCTAACTGTTTTATAAAATTCAATGGGGTGTGTATTGGGGAAGCATGACGAGTCTGGCCGAAAAGAGCATGTTATTTATTACCTGAGAAAAAAGTTTACCGACTGTGAAACAAGATATTCACTGCTCGAGAAAACTTGTTGCACTCTGGCATGGGCTGCTCGCCGGCTAAGACAGTATATGCTGACTCATACTACCTTGTTGATATCTAAAATGGATCCGATAAAATACATCTTCGAGAAGCCTGCTCTTTCTGGGAGAATAGCGAGATGGCAGATGATCCTAACAGAGTACGACATACAGTATACTACCAGGAAAGCTATAAAGGGTAGTGTATTAGCTGATCACCTTGCTCACCAAGCTATAGAAGACTACCAATCCATGAAGTTCGAATTCCCAGACGAAGATATCATGATGGTAAATAACTGTGAAGAATTCAAGCCATATGACGGACCTGAACAAGGATCCTGATGGACCCTGTTCTTTGATGGGGCATCTAACGCACTCGACAATGGTATTGGTGTTGTACTCATATCTCCTGAAGGGTGTCATACTCCCTTTACCGCAAGACTCTATTTCAATTGTACAAACAACATGGCAGAATACGAGGCATGCATCTTTGGTCTCAGAGCTGCCATAGACTTGGGGATCAAATCCTTGGATGTATTCAGAGATTCAACTTTGGTTATCGGTCAGATCAAAGGGGAATGGGACACCAAACACCCTAACCTTATCCCTTATAAATAACATGTTTTGAAATTTCTACCACAATTTGAGAAGATTACCTTCGAGCATTTCCCGCGAGAAGAAAATCAGCTAGCAGACGCTCTAGCCACAATGTCATCTATGTTTAAACTTAATTGGGATAACGAGACTCCCCAGATCACCATCGAACAAATGGAAGAACCAGCGCACTGTCACGAGATTAATACTAAAGAAGTAGTGGACCAACCTTGGTTTCACGAAGTCAAGAAGTATCTCGAGGCCCGAGAATATCCAGAAGGAGCTTCAATCAATGATAAAAAAGTTCTTAAGGAGATTCTCTGCTAAATTTTTCCTTAGTAACGACACTCTTTACAAACGCAACCATGACTGTGTTACTTCGATGCGTAGACAAGGTTGAAGCAGAAAGGATCATGACTGAGTTACATGAAGGCAGTTTTGGCACCCATTCCAGTGGGCATACGATGGCAAAGAAAATCCTACGGGCAGGCTATTACTGGTCTATCATGGAAGCAGATTGCAATCAACACTCTCGAACTTGCCATAAGTGTCAGATTTATGCTGACAAGGTGCACGTACCTCTGGTTCCTTTGAATGTCTTGACAGCTCCTTGGCCCTTTGTTATGTGAAGAATAGATATGATTGGGGAAATCAAGCCAACAACCTCCAATGGACACCGCTTCATCCTAATGGCCATTGACTATTTTACAAAGTGGGTGGAGGCAGCTTCCTTCGCTTCCGTTACCAAGAATGTTGTTGCCCGTTTCATCAAGGAAAATCTCATTTATCGGTAAGGTATCCCGGAAAGGATCATCACTAACAATGGTACAAAGCTCAACAACACTATGATCACCGCCTTGTGCGAGCAATTCAAGATTCAGCATCACAATTCTTCTCCTTACCGACCGAAGATGAATGGTTTTGTCGAAGCTGTAAATAAGAACATTAAAAAGATCATACAGAAAATGACAGTCACATACAAAGACTGGCATGAGATTCTACCATTCGCTCTCCACGGATATCGTACCACATCTCGCACATCAACTGGGGCAACACCTTATTCTCTGGTTTACGGTGTGGAAGTCATCTTGCCTATTGAGGTTCATATCCCCTCTCTAAGAATTATGAAGGATGCAGGGCTGAACAAAGACGATTGGATCCAGACTCGACTTGATCAACTGAACTTAATTGATGAGAAAAGACTTACCATTGTCTGCCATGGTCAAATGTATCAAAAATGGATGATCAAGGCTTTCAACAAGAAGGTCAAACGCCAAGTATATCAGGTTGAGGATCTAGTGATCAAATGCATCATACTGCCACAAGGTGATCCTAGGGGCAAATGGACTCCTACATACGAAGGACCATTTGTAATCAAAAGCATATTCTCTGGTGGAGCAATGATCTTAACCACCATGGATGGTGACGACTTGCCACACCATGTGAACGCAGACATAGTCAAAAGATGCTACGCATAAAGAGACCCGCTAGATTGACACACCTAGGAAAAACAAGGGCATCCCGGTGAACCAAAAAGGTTCAGGCAAAAATTAGGAATAAAAGAAAAAAATTTGTACGCCCGGCAAGTTGAAAACTCAAAAGGGCGACTTGGGCAAAAAAGGTTAATCCGGTGGACTGAAAACCCGAAAGGGAGGTCCAGGCAAAAGTTATGGAATTAAAGTGTATGACTATGTCCCGTTGGATCACCTTACAGACAACCTTTGGATTATACTGACAAACTCGACGGTTCTAATCAATTCAATCAGCTTTGGACAAGGCAACAAATAGACAAGATGTTTAGAGACACGAGGGCTATAGCAGAATGGGAACCCTATGGGATTATTGCACATATCTATCTTTCTTTGTATCAAATTTCATTTTTTACAACGACATTCTCTTACTAGAATGTTTATCTCATTGTATAAAAATACTTACTCAAAGTCAATATAAAGATATCTCTTTGAAAGTGCAAAACTATCTGTTTTCTTTACTCCTGTGTTTTGTTTGCAAAAACGTCCAATGATTCATTGTTGAACATATACATTTGAACATAATTATTGTTTACAAATAAAAAAAATAAAAGATAATTACTAATGGCTTTAAGAGGTAGGGAAATCTCTCTAAGCTATTTTCATAAATCCCCCACAATTTGCAGTTTAATTCCCAACGGGACAAGCTTCCAATTATCAATCCCCAGTAGAAGTCGTTCAAATTCTCAGGATTTTCCAACAGGATTTTGCAAGCGGTACATGGCATTCCCTTTACAACAGAGTTTATTTCTCTAAGCAGAAATTCATCAACACTTAGACTTCACAACATGAAGACTCCATATCCTCAGCAGCAGTCAGGGATTTATTTTCCCCAATCCGACAGCAGTGCAACAAATTATCTCACATACGTATACATTTGTATCCATATATCATAAACATTGATAAAACGAATGCATTATATCATACATTTCATGCAACATGACTTTACATTTTAGCTAACATTTTACCCTTTTCAGGATAAGATTAACAACTACCATTAACAATGTTTAGAGTTTTCAAATACAGTTCAGATACGCTCTAGACACGGATGTCATCCTGATACTCATTCATATTCAGTCTTCAGATACAGTTTAGATACGCTCCAGACATGGATGCCATTCTGATACTCATTTGGATTCAGTCTTCAAATATAGTTTAGACACGCTCCAGACACGGATGCCATTCTGATACTCATTCAGATTTAGTCTTCAGATACAATTCAGATGCACTCTAGACACGGATGTCATTCTGATACTCATTCAGATTCAGTCTTCAGATACAGTTCAGATACGCTCCAGACACGGACACCATTCTGATACTCATTCAGATACAACTTTCCGATACAGTTCAGATATGCTCTAGACACGGATGCCATCCTGATACTCATTCAGATTCAACTTTCCGATATAGTTCAGATACGCTCTAGACACGGATGCCATCCTGATACTCATTCAGATTCAACTTTCAGATACAGTTCGGATACGCTCCAGACATGGATGCCATTCTAATACTCGTTCAAAACTAGATTTCAAAAACAGTTCAGATACGCTCCAAACACGGATGCCATTATGATGATCATTCAAAATCAGCTCTCAGATACAGTTCAGATACACTCTAGACACGGACGCCATTCTGATACTCGTCCTTACAGCTTACAAATTACAAAACCAAAAATCACATTTGGATGGCATCTTTTAAGCCCATCTCCTACAGCTTTCTATCACTTCTCCAAATGGCATCTCTAAGCCCATTCTCTCGACCATCACATCACCGAGTGCAAATTTCTGGGCACTCTAGTGTCCAATCATCTTCCACCTTCGAGTCACGACTGGAAAAACACGCCAATCTAACCCTTCAGGCTTAAGAAGATTGAACAGGGGAAGCTTTTGTACCCCAAAATTTTCCCTCTCACTTATCAAGAATTTTCTCACAAGATCTCCTTGGGCTCAAGACTGCACTAGGGTTTGATCAGCTTAAGACATCTTCTTAAGCACTGATGACCAAAATTAGGGTTTGAGTTTGCACAAGGATTTTTGAACTTCCAATGCTTCATATGACTTTCATGGATCATTATGGACCCCCAAGATCACTCATGTCAAGTTTCAAGGCTTGGATCATACTTTTGATCAGTTAATTGAACAGTTGACCTAAAAATCAGTTGTATTGGGGGAAAAGTCA
This sequence comes from Vicia faba, assembly GCA_948472305.1. Lineage (NCBI taxonomy): Eukaryota > Viridiplantae > Streptophyta > Magnoliopsida > Fabales > Fabaceae > Vicia > Vicia faba. Next base: position 887,689,184 of record OX451736.1, read on the forward strand.
ACCATGGCCAATTTACAGTCAAACTTTATAATTTTTGATCCACATCAACATTTTAGACTCATATATATCATTTAATCAAGTTTGGACCATAATTCCTCAAGAAATTTGATCAAATCTCCAAAAGGGCAAAATGGTCAAAATTAGGGTTTTAACTGGGAAAGGGCAATTTCTGATTTTTTTTAACCTAGCAAATGGTCAATTGGTTTAAGGAATTATATAAAGAGTCCAATTGGATAATTTTAACATAATGACATGATTCAAAACATTGCAAGTCCATTGGATTGACAGATGAATTTTGCAGTCAACTGATCAAAAGTCAATTGTATACTGAAAAGTCAAACTTTGACTTTTTGGTCAAATTTTGGTTCCAGGGATCATGATTCATCAAAAAAATGTCAAATATGAAACTTGTTCATCAAGAAATCAAGAATTTAAGATTTCATCGTGAAATGTTAAAATTTCTTAACTTAGAAATTTTTCTAAGTATGAAAATTTTCTTATTTTTTTCATAACTTTAAGCCAAATTTTCACCATGATGCAAGATGATTCAAGAGAAACTTCTAACATGAAAGTTGTAGATCTCAATGAAATCTACAACTTTTCTTCATGCAACTTTTATTAAAAGTTCTTGGATCTCAAGTTATAATTTTGTGAATACATGCTCATGAACTAAAAAAGACTTAGTGACATTTTGCCCTAGTTAGGCAGATTTTTTACCTAACTTCATGGAAATTGTTCACATAGTTCCAAGGGGAATCTTCAAAATAAATTCAAATATGAGTTGAATAGCATATTGTAAGCTTTCCAAAATATCCAAGAACTCCTTGAGATCATTCTTGAGCAAGGAGAATCGAAGGCAAGAAGTTAGGGTTTTCAAACTTGAATTACAAGCCATTTTGTGAAGAACACTTGATCTGATCTTCTAGCATGCTGTACAAATCTTGCTTTTCAGGATTCAAAATTGCTAATCACTCAGTAATTTAATGTTTACACAACTGATAGATCCATTTTCCAAGCATTTGAGCCATTATCCAAGTTGCATTTCCATTTTGGGAAGAAAGTCACCACTTCCATTTTGGAAAAGTGACTTTAATCACAATGTCAACTCTTCTTGAGCCCATACATTATTGTTTCTGACTCAAAAGCATTTAAAATCAAGAAGCAACATATCTATAGCCTTCTAACCACCCTGAAAATCCTTGTACTTCACATTGAAACCATGTTTGTCAACTTTGCTTCAAAAACAAGTAACCAAGCCATAACATGTGATTTCAATTTCTGAGTTGTTTCAAGCCTCAAAACCTCTTGCCTATAAGTACATACACTACTTGCAAGATAAGACACGAATGCTAGTTCCATGAAACTATTTCAAACACTCAAAAACCATAAATCTACTCAAAAACACCATTGATACACAATTTTGAACCAAAACTCATCATCTTCATTTCCACTCGTGAGTTTTGAAAACCAATCATTTGAACACCTTCTATACATCATACCAAAGTAATCCTGGCCCATGTTTCAATACTGTAACTCCTCCATCACTATCCACCATTTTAAAACATCAAGCTTGCAGGTTGACTTGAGTAGAGAGGTTCAGGAAATTTCAAGGTAAAGTAGGAGTTGGAATACACTCAAGGAGGTCCAGGCAAGCTAAACAGATCCTCGGGCCATCTCAAAAGTTACTCAAACTCCATTCACGACTCCAGCTACAAGAGTTAAATTTTCAAACTTCTATCTCTTCATACAAGCATCATTTGATCCTGATTTGTGAAGACAAAATGTAGATATCTTTGCTCTAAAGCTGACCATGATCATAGTTCCCATTTATATTGATTGTGTATAGAGAATTTTGGATTTTAAATTTCTGAGAAAATTAGGTTTCAATTTAGGGCCAGCAAAATTAATTTTCATCTTTGACTTTTAGCTTACATAAGTTATATAGTTAGATTCGTAGGAAGAAACACCATAACTTTCATGTTTGAACTTTCCATTTTTATGGAGAGATGAAGAAGATACAGGTGGTCTGGCTAGGCACGAGGAAGAAGATGAAGTAAGCCTCAGGGTTCATTTTATTTTATATATTTATGGTTTGGTTGTATGATCGGATGAAACAGTCACCCCAGTGGCAAGCGCGCGCGTACTAAGTCACTTCTTACCTAAAGGGCGAGGGTTCGAACCAATGTGAACCCCTCTTTTGTATTTTTTTCATATTTTCTGATCCTCTAACGTTTTTTTGCAGGTGTTGGGCCCTTTGGGCCTCGCATTGTTTTTTTTATTTGATAGCTCACCTCCTTGCTTACTTTTGGCACCCTCTGGCCCATTCATTTTTATTTACTTATTTATTTCATTTTTCTTTTTAAATATATTTTCTAAAAATACCAAAAAAATCATAAAAAATATAAAAATAGTAGATTTATGTTTAATATAATTTAAATATTTTTTCCACACAAAAAAAAATTATTTTTATTCATTATACTTTATTTATATTTACTAATTACCTTGTAAATTAAATTAAAACTAGGTTATTATTTATTTAAATATATTTATTTTAATATAAAAAAGGCCAAAAATATTTCACAACATCATATATTATTTTCAAGACAAAAATACAAAAAATATTTTTTCTTTAAACTTATTTTATTTTAATCAACTAAATAGAATTAGTTTTATTCAAAAATCTTTTCTTAATTAATTTCTTTTCTTAATTAATTTAAGTTAATTTAATTTTGATTTAATTATTTTTCTCTAATTAGGTTTAGGTTAAAACCTCTTTCATATAAAAATCCAAACACAAAAATTATTTCTTTCAATTTGCATTTGTACTTTATATATTTCTTCAATTAGTTGTACATATTCAATTTGGTTTTATGAGATTAATTAGGTTTATATTATTTCAATCCCCATTCATAAATTGTATTCATAAATTGTATACTTTATACACAAATGTTGTAATAGCGTAGTAACTTTAAATTTCACAATTTATCACTTTTACATAATATGCTAGTAATTAGGTTTTGTATGGAAAGATTAAAACCAACCAAATAGCAAACCCTAATTCAAGACTAAATCAAGCATGAAAACAATACACTTGCACACAAGTACCCCTAGAGTAAAATGCACTTGGTTGCCTTACAAAATGGCCATATTACGCATGTAAAGTATCTTAGCAAAAACAAACAAATACAAAATCATAGTCCCTCGATGACGCTATCTAAGTTGCCTTACAAATGATCTTAGTCCCTAAAAAAATAATTCTAATATACCTTGCAATATTGCTAATCATGGTTATACGATGACCCGCGTCCGTCCCGTTTACATCCAAAGATAGGGTTGCTTACCAAATCAATGGTAAGACAACAATGTCAAAGGAAAAGAAAAATGAACAAGAAAGACATTTGAGTAGGTAGATTTCTCCTAATTACTTGCTCCATTTCAAACAAAACATCCTTGCTATTTTCAAAAAACAAACACACACATTTTCAAACATCTTACAAATATTGAAAACATTTTCAAAAGATCAAACATCTTTGTATATATTCTTACCAACAAGAATCATTACAAAGATTGCCTAAACAATGGCCTCTTTAAAAAATACTTTCAAAAACCACACAAAGCACAATTTCAAACAAAAGCAAGTGATCTAGCAAGTAACTAAGAGCCCATGGAAAACCATGGATGAAAAGGGTGGTAATACCTTCCCTTTTCATAATCTACCCCCCGAACTCAAGAAATAAATCTCAAAGGTCTTTCCTGTGCTTTTTCACCTTTCTTTTTGGATAAAATAAAAGTCGATGGCGACTCTTTCTAACCGCAACATTTGCGATCAAACGCAAAACCCTCAAGTCAGTTCTCCCACCATATCACACCCACATTGCAAATGGCCACAGAGCGGTCATGACATTCAGAGGGATAGGAGGCACATGGACCTTGTCAGCATAGATTTGGCATTTGTGACAAGTTCTTGAATGTCGACGGTAATCAGTCTCCATTATTGACCAATAGTAGCTAGCTCTCAAGATTTTCTTAGCCATCGTATGTCCACTTGAGTGTGTATCGAAGAGACCATCATGCATGTCTTCCATGATTTCCTCTGCCTCCTTCTTGTCCATACATCGGAGTAGAGTTGAATCATGGTTGCTCTTGTACAATATTTCGTTGCTTAGGAAGAATTTGGCTGCAAATCTTCGTAAGAAATTTCTATCATTGATAGATGCTCCCTCTAGATACTCTTGCGCTTCAAGGTATCTCAACACCTCATGGTACCATGGCTTTTCCGCATCAGTGTCAAGCTCATAGCAATGTGCAGGTTCATCGAATCTTTCAATTATAATCATAGGGGCTTCGTTGACCCATCTGACCTTGAACATTGATGACATGGTTTCCAAAGCACCAACCAACTGATTTTCTTCCCTAGGGAAGTGCTCAAAAGTGATCTCTTCGAAGTTAGGAATTAGGGATAGCACAGATTCCTTGTAAGGGATTAGATTAAGGTGTTTAGTGTCCCAATCTCCTTTTACTTGGCTGATCACTAGAGCGGAATCCCTAAACACATTCAAATGTTTGATCCTCAAATCAATGGTAGCTTTTAGACCCAAAATACATGCTTCATATTCGGCCAAATTATTCGTGCAATCGAAGCATAATCTGGCAGTGAATGGAGTGTGGCAACCTTCAAGAGAGATGATTACAACACCAATTCTGTTACCTAATGAAACCACCGGCCGAAAACACAGAGCCGCCACTGAACTTTATTTATCCCGAATGAAGGGGAAATATCGATAAAACCACAAGGGAATGGATAAGATGGTCTTGCGACCAAGAGAAAGGGTAAGGGAGTCGGTTATACGAGGGGAAGGTATTAGCACCCCTCACATCCGTTGTACTCAGCGGGATCCATTTTGTTTGTTTGTCTTAAAGGGTGTGTTTATCTACAACTATGCTTGCTAAAGGGAAATGGATGGTTTTTAATTATTGCGTTCGTGAGGGTTTCGCGAACCTTTGCCTACGTATCCAATGAAGGAATCAGAACACTGTAGTTCCTCCTAGAAGATGGTTGGTTTGTTTGTGTTTTTTAGTGGGTGACGTTAACGCACGCGTTCTACCAACAAGACTTGTCTTTGGATTTCTATAGATATGAGATATATATGATGATATGATGTTATGGTATGCTATGCATGAAGTCTCAGCTCCACATATTCTGGATAACCATTGCGTAGTCCGTTGCACAGGTTGAAAGTAACAGGATCAAAAGTCTGACGTCACAGGCATGGAGTCAGAGTAACCACCCATGAGGTATGTACTAGGGGTTTATCACCTGCCGAACGAGGTTCTAAATAGTTCCCGAAGTCTACATTCTTCCTTTGGATATTACTGACGTCCCAATAACTTGGTAATCGATAATATTCGTAGGAAAAACTCGTCCGAGCGCAATATCGCGTGACAACTACTTCTGGATTACTCCATTATAGTCTCCGCATTGCACCTAAAAGGCCAAGATGGGTTAATGGTTCTACGACCCTCAGCTTCTCGAGCTCCCAGGTCGAAAGTAACGACGTCTTCCCGATTAATCAGTAAACATAATTACTTTCAAGGGGACCTCCACTGAGTGGGGGATTCTCATGCCTCCTTCTTCGGGATTACTCCCTCAAAGTTAACATGACTATACCGCCCGTCCTAATCCTATGTGTAACCCAAGTCCGGGTAGAGGACTTATCAAAAGTAAACATCAAACCCAACAATACAATATATCCAGAATATGTGAGTAGCAACAAATATGCATTATATACAAAAGAATAAATAAAGAAATAAAACAGTAAAGCAAGATAAAGCAAATAAATAAACACCCCAAAAGACAAGTAAACAAATCTAGGAGAGACTCGCTAAAAAGTCCCCAGCAGAGTCGCCAGCTGAAACCACCGACCGAAAACACAGAGCCTCCACCGAACTTTATTTATCCCGAAGGAAGGGGAAATATCGATAAAACCACAAGGGAATGGATAAGATGGTCTTGCGACCAAGAGAAAGGGTAAGGGAGTCGGTTATACGAGGGAAAGGTATTAGCACCCCTCACATCCGTTGTACTCAACGGGATCCATTTTGTTTGTTTGTCTTAAAGGGTGTGTTTATCTACAACTATGCTTGCTAAAGGGAAATGGATGGTTTTTGATTATTGCGTTCGTGAGGGTTTCGCGACCATTTGCCTACGTATCCAATGAAGGAATCAGAACACTGTAGTTCCTCCTAGAAGATGGTTGGTTTGTTTGTGTTTTTTAGTGGGCGACGTTAACGCACGCGTTCTAGCAATAGGCACGGCCGGTATCGCGGTAGAACGGAGATAACATGCCCTTGGGGGGAGTCTTGATTTGTTGAGTGTTTTTGCATGTTTTAAAATAAATTCAAGTAGTGATTAAAGAGTATTTTTTTTGGATTTTTTGATTGGTTTGTCTACTTGTTGATTTTTATCTTGCCTAATTACTAGCATTGGTATAAAGTAAATAAAATGCAGAAAGATAAAATCCTACGCTATTACAACCATATCAAACAGCATAAAATGAAGGGAAAAAAAGACAAAAGCAAGAAAAAAAGGGGTCTTTCGATTCTGGCAGGAGCAGCCTTCGATTTGCCTTCTGTTGGCCTCCTTCGATCGAGGCTGGCAACATCAAAGTCACGTCTTTCGATTGGGCCCTGGCAGAGGCGAAGTCCTGTCCTTCGATTGGGCAAAGGCAGCAGCAAGGTCCTGTACTTCGATTGGGCAAAGGCAGCAGCAAGGTCATGTACTTCGATTGGGGGCTGACACCAGCATGAGGGGGTCCTTCGTCTGAGTCTGGACTTAGTGCAAGCGTGCCATCTGCCTTTCTTCCTCCTTCGACTAGAGACTGAAAACAGTGAGGGAAAACCTTTCGACTGAGCCTGGAAGTCAGTGAAGGCAAGCTTTTCGTTTGGGCCCAGAAGTCAACATGGCGAAGCCTTCTGGTTCTCTTTCGTTTGACCTGCAGAAAGAAAGTAGAAGCCAGAAGCTTCGTCCTATTTCCTGTTTCCTGTTTCCTGTTTCCTGTTTGAACTTTTTTGAACAGCAACATGGCATAAGGCCATGCTAATATTGTCTTACAATCAGTTAACACTTAATGCATAATTAAGTAAACAAACAGCAAAACGAAAGGGGGTTAGCTCTGAAAACAATATCAAGTAGGTGGAAACGAACAGAAACAACGTGTTATGTACATGTTATGCTAGAAATTAAGGGGTTCAAGGTTAAGGATGGCTTACCTTGCTTGGGGCTGGAATGTGTACTGGGCCTTTAAGTGGTTTCCTTGAACGCTTCTGGATTCGAAGGAGGAACCAGGGGTTATGTCTTTGATACTGTTCGAAAGGGGATGACAAGCGTGAAGTCTTTCTTGCTGGATTCAAACGGTAACAAGGTACAAGGGGTTTGCTTTTGGTTCGAAGGGGATGAATGTGATTCTGGGTTTGGATTCTGGATAAGTGTTTAAATTTCTCAAATGTTTGAATTTCTCAAGTGTTTGAATTTATGGATGTGTTTGAATTTCTCAAGTGTTTCGAATGAACTTGAGAGTTTTATGGTTTGAGAAATTTTCTTCCAGAGATTCGTCTAGCCTTCAAGTCCCCCCTTCAAACATGCATTGGAGTCTTATTTATAGGCAGAGTGGCTGAAGGATTTAGGGGGAAAACAAAATAATTTGAACAGTTTGGGAATGATGTTTCGATCCTTTCTTATGTTGCTTTTGTGTTTTTCCATTTTGGGCAAGTACAGGACTGTTGTAGCAGGCTCAACAGTGCTTTGGAGCGTAGTGGCAGGTTGGTGCAGGACTGTTGTAGCAGGCTCAGTAGTGTTTGTTGCATGGCAGTATAGTGGTCCAACTTGTGAATCGAAGGAGACTGTATTGCCCATCGAAGCTTGTGAATCGAAGGAGACTGTATTGCCCATCGAAGCTGGTGGATCGAAGGGAGACTGCATTGCCCATCGAAGCTTGTGGATCGAAGGGAGGCTATTGCCCAATCGAAACATGCTTGCAGGCAGCAAACTTGTCCAATCGAAAGCAGGCTTGCAGGCAACAAATTTGTCCAATAGAAACAGGCTTGCAGGCAGTAAATTTTGTCCAATCGAAAGCAGGCTTACAGGCAGCACTTGTCCAGATTCCAAAGAGGCCAAGAGTCAGTCGAAGGGTACTTAATCGAAGGAGACCTGTTTTCCTCCAAACTTGTCAAAATCATATTTTATCTGTTTTGCTCTTTTGACTTGATGCTTAAAAATCCAATATGATCCAATTGTACTTGTGCAGACTTAAACCCTGAGAATCCTGACCAGCACACATAGGGAAATAAACCCTAATCCAGGCTCTGATAGAATTGATCAAGAACCAACCTTGTAACATGATGACAAAATTCATTCCACAGCCCGCTAATCAAGAACCAGATGTGTTTCCTTTTTACCTGATAAAAAAAACCTCAAAACAAGATTAGACCAAAAGAGGGTGTAGCCCTAATACTCCAAACCAAAGTGCCTGATTCCCTGAGATGCGGGATATGCAAATAACTGAATGATGAAATGATGCAAATGGAATGCAGAGTTCAAAGCCAGACAAGAATAAAAGAGATAGGGAAAATTTGGGGTACGACAGCTGCCCCTATTTAATCGTCTTAAACCTGAATGTGAGATTGGCGTCAGCCTTTCGGAAGTTCAAGGTGGAAGATGATTAAATATCTGGACCTGAAATTTGCCCTGGAGATATGGTGTGAGTGTTATTCACTGGTGTGAATGTCTGCTTGGGGAAAGACAAATTGGTCTTCTGGTGGACTGGTCTTTATGGATAAAACATGGTTGAAAAGGGGTAGCTCGTACTGGGGTAACGGTGCCAATACTTTTTTTTTAGTAGTAAAGCGACTGAAAAGATATGGTTGACGATGTCGTGATGACTGAAAGTAGAATTACTTGACAAAATGATAACTTAAATGCAGTGAGTTGAACGTGACGACGATAGAGGATCTATCAAGCGGTATTCCACGACCCAAAAAGAAAGGTAAAGACAACGGGTAAAGATAGACATATGATCTATGACCCAAGAGAAAAGGTAAATTGAGGGTAAGACCTATGGGCGACCTACGACCCTAAAAGGATAACGTGAGGGTAAGACCTATGAGCGACCTACGACCCTATGAAAGATAAAATGAGAGTAAGACCTACGAGCGACCTACGACCCTATGAAAGATAAAATGAGGGTAAGACCTACGAGCGACCTACGACCCTATGAAAGATAAAATGAGGGTAAGACCTACGAGCGACCTACGACCCTAGAAAAGATAAAATGAGGGTAAGACCTACGAGCGACCTACGACCCTATGAAAGATAAAATGAGGGTAAGACCTACGAGCGACCTACGGCCCTATGAAAGATAAAATAAGGGTAAGACCTACGAGCGACCTACGACCCTAGAAAAGATAAAATGAGGGTAAGACCTACGAGCGACCTACGACCCTAGGAAAGATAAAATGAGGGTAAGACCTACGAGCGACCTACGACCCTATGAAAGATAAAATGAGGGTAAGACCTAAGAGCGACCTACGACCCTAGGAAAGATAAAATGAGGGTAAGACCTACGAGCGACCTACGACCCTAGGAAAGATAAAATGAGGGTAAGACCTACGAGCGACCTACGACCCTAGGAAAGATAAAATGAGGGTAAGACCTACGAGCAACCTACGACCCTATGAAAGATAAAATGAGGGTAAGACCTACGAGCGACCTACGACCCTATGAAAGATAAAATGAGGGTAAGACCTACGAGCGACCTATGACCCTAGGAAAGATAAAATGAGGGTAAGACCTACGAGCGACCTACGACCCTATAAAAAGATAAAATGAGGGTAAGACCTACGAGCGACCTATGACCCTAGGAAAGATAAAATGAGGGTAAGACCTACGAGCGACCTACGACCCTAGGAAAGATAAAATGAGGGTAAGACCTACGAGCAACCTACGACCCTATGAAAGATAAAATGAGGGTAAGACCTATGAGCGACCTACGACCCTAGCGAAGATAATGTGAGGGTAAGACCTACGAGCGACCTACGACCCTATGAAAGATAACGTGAGGGTAAGACCTTAGAGCGACCTACGACCTTATAAAAAGATAAAATGAGGGTAAGACCTACGAGCGACCTACGACCCTAGGAAAGATAAAATGAGGGTAAGACCTACGAGCGACCTACGACCCTATGAAAGATAAAATGAGGGTAAGACCTACGAGCGACCTACGACCCTATAAAAAGATAAAATGAACATTGAGAGTTGGGGAGAAGTACGACATACTGACACCATGGTTTATTTTAGTTGGTAATGTAATAACAGATGTTAATTGGGAATTATGAGGATGAAATTCTTTGTGAGGATGTTTTGTTTATTTGGAGATTGATTTGGGGATTAATCTGGCTCATGTTCCATATGCATTTGAAGTGTGACATGATGATCCACGGATATGCTATGAGTTTGAGGATGCAATGCAATATGTCGTGATGACTATTGTATGCAAAATGTCAAAACTCATTGGGATCTGTTGTCCGTCATCTTGAGATAACAATATGGATTGGTGCTTAAAATCTGAGGGAACTGAGTTAGCCTTGCCGAGTTCACTGGGGAATAAAATCTTGCTGAGGAGGAGTAGCCTGATCTGACTTCCTGCACCTGCTGGAATGCTTGTGAATGACTGAATAGAGACATGGATCTCAACCAATGCCCCAAGTTTCTCGGTGTTGGAAGATCGGGCGCTTGGTTAATTGTAAGGTGGCGACGAGGATGAAATCTTGGTCAAGGTGACTGTTATGACTTGCTACCTGCCCAGAAGAGCGAACACTTGAATGCCACAAAATTCCCTTGGGATGCCTTCATATCCATGTAATATAGTGTTTCACATCTTAGCTCGTGATTATTATTGACTTATCGTTTTCAATGCAATGTTTAACAAAGAATTTAAATCACAATTCGCATACGAAAAAATAAAGTAAAAGAACATAACAAAGATTTTTGATAGAAGGGCAAATTTTTATAAATGAGTTTGGCCCGTGAATGGATATTCATACATAGAAACAACTCCTAAATGAGGAAGTCGTGGAAAAGAAATACAACGAGTAAAATGGCAATAAGAAAATCTCGAATTTCCGTTAAAACTGATATTGCTATAGTTCTCATATCCCAGGTCGTCCAAGTGTCGTGCTTCCAAAGGATAATAGTTAGATCGGGCCATCCCGCACTAAGAGGGTGTACGTGAAGAATCTTCAGACTGCAATCTCTCGCTTTTTGTCCCTAATTTTTGCCTGGATCACCCTTTCGGGTTTTCAATCCACCGGGACACCCATTTTTTCCCAAGCCGCCCTTTCGGGTTTTCGACTTAGCGGGTTATTCTCTTTTTTCCTTTTTTTAGCCCTAACTTTTTCCTAAGCCGCCCTTTCGGGTTTTCGACTTAGCGGGTCCTTTCATGAGTAGTATTTTTTGACTGAGTCTGAATTAACTGGAAGCGGAACGTCTTCCCCATCCATGTTTGTCAGGATTAGAGCACCTCTTGAGAAAGCTTTCTTCACGATGTACGGTCCCTCATAGTTGGGAGTCCACTTGCCTCTTGGATCAGTGTGGATTGGGAGAATCTTTCTTAAGACCAGGTCACCTGAGTGGAACTCTCGAGGCTGAATCTTCTTGTCAAATGCCCTCTTAAGACGTTGTTGGTATAACTGACCGTGACAAATGGCTTCCAGGCGCTTTTCTTCGATGAGATTGAGTTGGTCGAGTCTCGTTTGAATCCATTCTGCTTCATCAAGTTTAGTATCCATCAGGACCCTTAAGGAAGGAATCTCCACTTCAACTGGGAGTACGACATCCATTCCATAGACTAGTGAAAACGGAGTTGCCCCAGTGGAAGTACGCACTGAAGTTCGATAGCCATGCAGGGCAAAAGGCAACATCTCATGCCAATCTTTGTATGTTCTCACCATTTTCTGGATGATTTTCTTTATGTTTTTGTTAGAGGCTTCAACTGCCCCATTCATCTTTGGCCGATAGGGTGATGAATTATGGTGCTCGATCTTGAATTCTTCACACATTTCCTTCATCATTTTGTTGTTGAGATTTGACCCGTTATCAGTGATGATCTTGTTAGGAGTTCCATACCGGCATATGATCTCTCTTTTGATAAAACGAGTGACAACTTGCTTGGTCACATTTTTGTATGAAGCCGCTTCCACCCACTTGGTGAAGTAGTCAATAGCAACGAGGATAAACCGGTGTCCATTTGAAGTGCTTGGCTCAATGCGTCCAATCATGTCGATGCCCCACATTGTAAAGGGCCATGGTGAAGTCATCACATTCAAAGGAGTGGGAGGGACATGTATCCTGTCTACGTAAACCTGACATTTATGGCACATTTTGGCATATACACAACAGTCACTCTCCATTGTCATCCAGAAATAACCTGCTCGTAGGATTTTCTTGGCCATAGAATGCCCACTGGCATGAGTCCCAAAAGAGCCCTCGTGTATTTCTCGTATAATGGATTCTGCTTCGTGTCTATCCACGCATCTGAGCAGAATCGAATCATAGTTCCTCTTGTACAGAATGTCTCCTGACAATAAAAACTTAGATGCCAACCTTCTGAGAGTCCGCTTATCACAAATCGTAGCACCTTCGGGGTACTCTTGCTTCGCAAGATATCTTTTGATGTCGAAATACCACGGCTTTTCGTCCGATACATCTTCAGTTGTAAGACAATGAGCAGGGGAAATATGTGATGGCTCCTGGTAACGACAGATCCTTATACTGGGTGCATGATTCAGGTAATTGACTTTGAACATTGCTGCTAAAGTGGCCAGAGCGTCTGCCAGTTGATTCGCTTTTCTAGGAATGTGCTCAAAAGTGACTTCATCGAAAGCGGGCAACAACTCAATGATGTAATCCCTGTATGGAACTAAATTAGGGTGCCGTGTATCCCAATCACCCCGTACTTGATGTATCACTAAGGCATAATCCCCATAAACTTCAAGAATCTTGATCTTCAAATCAATGGTGGCTTCAAGGCCCATCACACAAGCTTCGTACTCAGCAACATTATTCGTGCAATCAAAACATAATCTGGCAGTGAAGGGTATATGAGTGTTGCGTGGAGAGGTCAGAACTGCCCCAATACCGTGACCCATAGCATTTGACGCACCGTCGAACGTGAGAGTCCATTTCTCCCCTGGTTCAGGTCCTTCATTGTCATTAAGTTTCATAATATCCTCGTCTGGAAAGTCAAACTTCATGGGCTGATATCCTTCCAATGGTTGGTGAGCGAGATGGTCAGCAAGAATGTTACCTTTGATAGCCTTTTGTGTGACGTACTGGATGTCATACTCGGACAAAAGCATTTGCCACCGAGCCAATCTTCCTGTAAGTGCTGGTTTCTCAAAGATGTACTTTATCAGGTCCATCTTAGATATCAGAAGTGTAGAATGTGTCAACATATATTGCCTCAAACGTCGGGCTGCCCACGTAAGAGCACAACAAGTCTTCTCAAGTAAGGAATACCTTGATTCACAATCAGTAAACTTCTTGCTCAAATAGTAAATGGCGTGTTCGTTTCGTCCAGTATCATCATGTTGTCTGAGCACACAACCCATAGATCCTTCAAGCACAGTCAAATACATAATGAGAGGTCTCCCAGGAACTGGTGGTATGAGTATTGGTGGTTCTTGAAGATACTGCTTAATCTTCTCGAAATCTTCTTGACAACTCTCATCCCAGTGGACATCCTGATTCTTGCATAACATTTTAAAGATGGGTTCACAGGTAGCAGTAAGATGGGAAATGAACCTGGCTATGTAATTCAACCTCCCAAGGAAACCTCGTACTTCCTTCTCATTTTCCGGCGCCGACATATCTTGTATTGCTTTTACTTTGTCTGGATCTACTTCGATTCCTCGTTGACTCACGATAAAACCAAGTAACTTGCCCGACTGAACCCCAAAGGTGCACTTGTTGGGATTAAGCCTTAACCTGAACTTTCGCAACCGATCAAACAACTTCTTCAAATGAACCAAATGCTCTTCCTCAGTCTGTGACTTTGCAATCATGTCGTCCACATACACCTCGACTTCTTTATGAATCATGTCGTGAAAGAGAGTCACCATAGCTCGCTGATATGTCGCACCAGCGTTTTTAAGACCAAAAGGCATGACTCTAGCAAAAGGTACCCCAAGGAGTTGTGAAAGCTGTTTTATCCATGTCTTCTGGAGCCATCTTTATCTGATTGTATCCAGAGAAACCATCCATAAAGGAAAACACTGAAGACTGAGCAGTATTATCAACCAATACATCAATATGAGGCAACGGGAAATCATCCTTCGGGCTTGCTCTATTCAAGTCTCGATAGTCAACACACATACGTACCTTGCCATCCTTCTTAGGTATGGGCACAATGTTAGCAATCCAAGGCGGGTAATTTATCACAGACAAGAAACCTGCTTCAAGCTGTTTCTGAACCTCTTCTTTGATCTTCAGGGCCATGTCGGGTCTGGTCCTTCTTGGTTTTTGCTTTACAGGAGGACATTCTGGCTTGAGTGGAAATCTGTGCATTACTATATCAGTGTCTAAGCCGGGCATGTCTTCATACGACCAAGCGAAGATGTCAGCATACTCTTGAAGAAATTCAATCAACCCCTTCTTCTCTTTACTTTGCAAGGCGGCCCCTATCTTGACTTCTCTTTTTACCTCTTCAGTACCGAGATTGACAACTTCTGTTTCTTCTTGATACGGCTGGATGACTTTCTCTTCCTGTCTCAAGAGCCTGGCTAGTTCTTCAGGGACTTCACAATCTTCCCCATTATCTTTGTTAGCATGATCAACTGAATTCTCAAGGATATAAGGAACCATAGCATTATCATTTCCAACGGAGTCCGAGATGGATCTGCATGATCGATGATTTTATGTTTTATTTTTAGAAAGTGCAAAGGAAAATTTAAAGTAGGAAAAGAAAAGTATTTCTATTTTTATTTTGAAAAAGTAAAAGTAAAAGAAAAGACAGAGAACAAAATTGTATGCGAAAGTGCAATTTTTTTTCATTCATGGTTAAACAAAGATTGAAACATAAGGGGCCCCTTCTACAAGTCGTCAGTATGCCTTGGGAAGGACATATGACTTAAAATGGAAACAGAAAATTACACATCAAGGAAAACAACTTCAGGGATGTCGGTGGCGGTCCAATTGCTGAGCTCCTGGTCTGGCACAACTTGATAGATGAATCTTGAAATATCCTCCTCGTCACCTTCAGCATCTGTGGCGAGTACCTGTCCTTCTTTGATCACACCAGCACTGACGAACACTTCAGAAATTGGAGGAACCTGCTGCCCTTTGAGAGGAACCCAACCAGCTTGTACGGAGGATGATGGCTGATACCCAAGACCGAAACGATCTTTCTTCTCTGGAACCTCAATCAAATTGCCCCCAACTGTCATTGGGAGGTCTAGCTTCTATGAGGGCTTTGGCATCCTTCAAAGAGGCCAGGGGTATCTCAGTCTTCTTACATTCCATGACGGGGATTTTGTCAACAGTAACAATCTCCAAAGCTTGAAAGGGAAACTCTTGTACCTCGCCTTCTATTTCTACGTAACGGTAGGTAGTCAGATTATTGATCACTATGTCCTCTTCACCACAAACGACGACAACTTGGTCATTCACAACAAACTTCAGGCGTTGATGAAGGGTAGATGTCACGGCTCCTGCTACATGAATCCACGAACGACCCAAGAGGCAAGTATAGGATGGACGAATGTCCATAACATAGAAGGACAAATAGAAAGTGTGGGGACCAATCTTGATAGGCAAATCAACTTCTCCATCCATCGATCTTCTCGAACCATCAAACGCCCGAACATTTAGAGTGGATGGCCTCATCATTACTTTGTCCATATTCAGCTTAAACAAGGTAACCTTAGGCATCACATTGAGTGAAGAACTTGTATCCACCAAAACCCGAGATAAAACAGTGTCCAAACACTTCATAGAAACATGTAGCGCTTTATTGTGGGCTCTGCCTTCAATTGGGAGTTCATCATCGCAGAAACCCAAACAATTTCCCACGGCAATATTGGTGACTATTCCTTCAAACTTGGCCACAGAGATGTCTTGGGTAACATGAGCGGAACATAAGGTCTCCAATAAGGCGTTGCGGTGGGCCTCTGAACACAAAAGGAGAGACAAGATGGAAATCTTGGATGGTGTCTGATTGAGCTGGTCCACTACTTTGTAATCACTCCGCTTGAGAATTCTCAAAAGTTGCTCCGCTTCTTGTCCTTCCGAAAGTCCTGGTTGGTTATCCATTGCTTGCTTTCCCTTAGCCTTAGCTAGAGCTTCACTGTTAGTTTCCTTAGGAGGTGGGGGTGGAGGAGAAAAGATCCGACCACTGCGAGTCATGTTACTTGTTCCCGCAATGTTAGTAGCATTCTTGTCACCTACCGGAGGACACTCATACCTCTTTCCATGAATGTAGACTACGTTGTACTCCCATGGAACTGCCTTCAAATCACTGCTTTCAGGGGGAATAGGAGCTTGAATCATTATGGGGGTAATAGGAACCTGAATTGTTAAAGGAATACCGGGGGTGGCTGAAAAACTTCTCGGATAGTAGGGGATTTCCAGAACATCAATTTCTTCTTCTCGGAACACTTTCTCTATCTGTAAGACACCTTCATCGATCAACTGTTGGATGGCCATCTTCAACTCAGCACACTCTTCTGGTTTGGAAGAACAGGTTAAGCAGAAGTCATGGAGTTCTTGTAGCACTCCATGTTTCAACAAATGTTCTTTGACAGTTTCCAAAGATATCTTAATTTCATCAACCTTCGATACCAAAACCCGTTCATTGACTTCTTCAATAGCATGGATTGTTCCCCCATGATGAGGAGGCATGGGATTATTTTGAATATTTGGACCAACAGGGTTGAAGTTGATGGCTTTCGCATCGATGAGATCTTGAACTTTGCACTTGAAACCCCTGCAATTTTCAATTGTATGGCCTGGGGCACCAGAATGGAATTCGCAATGAGCATTAGTGTCATATCCCCTAGGGAGAGGATTTGGCGGTGGACCGAGTTCGCGCAATTGAACCAATTGGCTAGCAAGTAACTATGGGAGAAGCTGAGCATAGGACATGGGAATGAGATCAAACCTTCTTTCAGGGGCTCTCTGTCTTGGAGGAGCTCTTTGTCCTTGGGGATGTTGATTCGGTTGTTGATAAGTTGTAAGAGGTGCAAACTGTTGTTGCGGAACATAATGCGGTTGCAAAGAGAAAGGCCGTTGTTGGGCCATCCAAGGTGTTGGAGTTGTAGCAGCGTATACTTGCGGAACAAACTGGTTAGGAATAGCAGCAAGTGTAGGAAAATAAGGGAATCGGACTTGAGGAAATGTGGGAGCTCTCCCTTGGTTGACGGTGATGGCGCTGGTCTCGCCCTCTTTCTTCTTGACAAAACCGGAAAATGGTTTCCTATTAACGTCTGCATTGTTGTTAGCATTATTAGGAACACCTTGAATCGTTCCGGCCTTAATACATGTCTCAACATGTTCACCAATGATGACCATATCAGAAAATGAAGTAGAAGTGCTACTGAGCATATGCTGGAGATAAGGGCCTCGTAGAGTACCCATAAACAGATCAATCAACTCACGGTCCAAAAGAGGAGGTTGGACCCTTGCAGCTAGTTCACGCCATATCTGAGCGTATTCTCTGAAAGATTCTTCAGACTTTTGTACCATCCCCTGGAGCTGAGTACGGCTCGGAGCCATAGCAGTATTGTAATGGTAATATTTCAGAAAAGCATCGGCAAGCTCTCCCCAAGTACCGACATGGGATCTCTCCAATTACATATACCAATCCAAGGATGCCCCGGTCAAACTGTCCTGAAAGAAATGCATGAGCAAAGGTTCATTTTCAGCATAGGCCGCCATTTTGCGACAATAGGAACGGAGATGTGTCTCTGGGCAAGAAGTGCCTTTGTACTTGTCGAACTCTGGGACTTTGAACTTAGGAGGAATGACTACCCCAGGCACGAGGCACATTGCAGCAGTGTTGAATCTGGACTCCTTGATTCCTTCCATGGCTCTAAGTCTCTCTTCAAGGGCATGATACATCTTCGCAGTTTCGGCAACCCCGACAGCAAGATTCACTTGGGGTTCATCGAGATCAATAACATCATGATGATCGTCGACATCATTCCTAGGAGCACTGGTAGGAGTCTCAACATTAGCATTGTCATTTCTCCCATTAGCAAAAGTGGAAGGAGGAGTAGTAGTAAGCTTGGCAACACTATGGTGTAGTTCTTCTTGACCCTTGATCACGGCATGCAGAGTTTCCATGAGTTGATCCATGCGGGTACCCATAGTGTCCATATCCCGACGGAGTGCATTCTGATTCTCTTCAAAAAGATCCATTAGCCTTTGCTGGTTGCCTCTGGTGCAGTAAGGATGTGGATGAGTCGTCTTTGCTGTTTACTGGATTCTGTGAAAGGGGACCCCAATGAGTTTTTACTGTGAAAAATGAATGCATGGTAGTATGGATGAATGATTTATCTTCATTTCTAATGAGACCCAAAGACTCGTCTATCTTTTTAAAATTTCCCTTTTGAAAAGTTATACCAACAAGACTTGTCTTTGGATTTCTCTAGATATGAGATATATATGATGATATGATGTTATGGTATGTTATGCATGAAGTCTCAGCTCCACATATTCTGGATAACCATTGTGTAGTCCGTTGCACAGGTTGAAAGTAACAGGATCAACAGTCTGACGTCACAGGCATGAAGTCAGAGTAACCACCCATGAGGTATGTACTAGGGGTTTATCACCTGCGGAACAAGGTTCTAAAGAGTTCCCGAAGTCTACATTCTTCCTTTGGATATTACAGACGTCCCAATTACTTGGTAATCGATAATATTCGCAGGAAAAACTCGTCTGAGCGCAATATCGCGTGACAACTACTTCTGGATTACTCCATTATAGTCCCCACATTGCACCTAAAAGGCCAAGATGGGTTAATGGTTCTACGACCCTCAGCTTCTCGAGCTCCCAGGTCGAAAGCAACGACTTCTTCCCGATTACTCGGTAAACATAATTACTTTCAATGGGACCTCCACTGAGTGGGGGATTCTCATGCCTCCTTCTTCGGGATTACTCCCTCAAAGTTAACATGACTATACCGCCCGTCCTAATCCTATGTGTAACCCAAGTCCGGGTAGAGGACTTATCAAAAGTAAACATCAAACCCAACAACACAATATATCTAGAATATGTGAGTAGCAATAAATATGCATTATATACAAAAGAATAAATAAAGAAATAAAAAAGTAAAGCAAGATAAAGCAAATAAATAAACACCCAAAAAGAGAAGTAAACAAATCTAGGAGAGACTCGCTAAAAAGTCCCCAGCAGAGTCGCCAGCTGAAACCACCGGCCGAAAACATAGAGCCGCCACCGAACTTTATTTATCCCGAAGGAAGGGGAAATATCGATAAAACCACAAGGGAATGGATAAGATGGTCTTGCGACCAAGAGAAAGGGTAAGGGAGTCGGTTATATAAGAGGAAGGTATTAGCACCCCTCACATCTGTTGTACTCAACGGGATCCATTTTTTTTGTTTATCTTAAAGGGTGTGTTTATCTACAACTATGCTTGCTAAAGGGAAATGGATGGTTTTTGATTATTGCGTTCGTGAGGGTTTCGCGACCCTTTTCCTACGTATCCAATGATGGAATCAGAACACCGTAGTTCCTCCTAGAAGATGGTTGGTTTGTTTGTGTTTTTTAGTGGGCGACGTTAACGCACGCGTTCTAGCAATAGGCACGGCCGGTATCGCGGTAGAACGGAGATAACATGCCCTTGGGGGGGGGGAGTCTTGATTTGTTGAGTGTTTTTACATGTTTTAAAATAAATTCAAGTAGTGATTAAAGAGTTTTTTTTTTTTGGATTTTTTGATTGGTTTGTCTACTTGTTGATTTTTATCTTGCCTAATTACTAGCATTGGTATAAAGTAAATAAAATGCAGAAAGATAAAATCCTACACTATTACAACCGTATCAAACAGCATAAAATGAAGGGGAAAAAAGACAAAAGCATGAAAAAAAGGGGTCTTTCAATTCTGGCAGGAGCAGCCTTCGATTTGCCTTCTGTTGGCCTCCTTCGATCGAGGCTGGCAACAGCAGAGTCACGTCTTTCGATTGGGCCCTGGCAGAGGCGAAGTCCTGTCCTTCGATTGGGCAAAGGCAGCAGCAAGGTCCTGTACTTCGATTGGGCAAAGGCAGCAGCAAGGTCCTGTACTTCGATTGGAGGCTGACACCAGCATGAGAGGGTCCTTCGTCTGAGTCTGGACTTAGTGCAAGCGTGCCATCTGCCTTTCTGCCTCCTTCGACTAGAGACTGAAAACAGTGAGGGAAAGCCTTTCGACTGAGCCTGGAAGTCAGTGAAGGCAAGCTTTTCGTTTGGGCCCAGAAGTCAACATGGCGAAGCCTTCTGGTTCTCTTTCGTTTGACCTGCAGAAAGAAAGTAGAAGCCAGAAGCTTCGTCCTATTTCCTGTTTCATGTTTCCTGTTTCCTGTTTGAACTTTTTTGAACAGCAACATGGCATAAGGCCATGCTAATATTGTCTTACAATCATTTAACACTTAATGCATAATTAAGTAAACAAACAGCAAAATGAAAGGGGGTTAGCTCTGAAAACAATATCAAGTAGGTGGAAACAAACATAAACAACGTGTTATGTACATGTTATGCTAGACATGAAGGGGTTCAAGGTTAAGGATGGCTTACCTTGCTTGGGGCTGGAACGTGTACTGGGCCTTTAAGTGGTTTCCTTGAACGCTTCTGGATTCGAAGGAGGAACCAGGGGTTATGTCTTTGATACTGTTCGAAAGGGGATGGCAAGCGTGAAGTCTTTCTTGCTGGATTCAAACGGTAACAAGGTATAGGGGGTTTGCTTTTGGTTCGAAGGGGATGAATGTGATTCTGGGTTTGGATTCTGGATAAGTGTTTGAATTTCTCAAGTGTTTGAATTTCTCAAGTGTTTGAATTTATGGATGTGTTTGAATTTCTCAAGTGTTTCGAATGAACTTGAGAGTTTTATGGTTTGAGAAATTTTCTTCGAGAGATTCGTCTAGCCTTCAAGTCCCCCCTTCAAACATGCATTGGAGTCTTATTTATAGGCAGAGTGGCTGAAGCATTTGGGGGGAAAACAAAATAATTTGAACAGTTTGGGAATGTTGTTTCGATCCTTTCTTATGTTGCTTTTGTGTTTTTCCATTTTGGGCAAGTACAGGACTGTTGTAGCAGGCTCAGCAGTGCTTTGGAGCGTAGTGGCAGGTTGGTGCAGGACTGTTGTAGCAGGCTTAATAGTGTTTGTTGCATGGCAGTATAGTGGTCCAACTTGTGAATCGAAGGAGACTGTATTGCCCATCGAAGCTTGTGAATCGAAGGAGACTGTATTTCCCATCGAAGCTGGTGGATCAAAGGGAGACTGCATTACCCATCGAAGCTTGTGGATCGAAGGGAGGCTATTGCCCAATCGAAACATGCATGCAGGCAGCAAACTTGTCCCATCGAAAGCAGGCTTGCAGGCAACAAATTTGTCCAATCGAAACAGGCTTGCAGGCAGTAAACTTTGTCCAATCGAAAGCAGGCTTGCAGGCAACACTTGTCCAGATTCGAAAGAGGCCAAGAGTCAGTCGAAGGGTACTGAATCGAAGGAGACCTGTTTTCCTCCAAACTTGTCAAAATCATATTTTATCTGTTTTGCTCTTTTGACTTGATGCTTGAAAATCCAATATGATCCAATTGTACTTGTGCAGACTTAAACCCTGAGAATCCTGACCAGCACACATAGGGAAATAAACCCTAATCCAGGCTCTGATAGAATTGATCAAGAACCAACCTTGTAACATGATGACAAAATTCATTCCACAGCCCGCTAATCAAGAACCAGATGTGTTTCCTTTTTACCTGATAAAAAAACCTCAAAACAAGATTAGACCAAAAGAGGATGTAGCCCTAGTACTCCAAACCAAAGTGCCTGATTCCCTGAGATACGGGATATGCAAATAACTGAATGATGAAATGATGCAAATGGAATGCAGAGTTCAAAGCCAGACAAGAATAAAAGAGATAGGGCAAATTTAGGGTACGACACCTAAGGCGTTGGAAGCCCCATCGAATACCATAGTCCATCGGGATCCTTATTCAGGTCCGTCATACGGTCCAGGTTTCACACAATCAGTTACCAGCATGATGTTCTCATCAGGGAAGTCGAAGTTTATTTACTGATAATCATCCTCAGCTTGATGGGCTAAATGATCATCTAGTATGCTTCCTTTGATGGCCTTTTATGTAGTGTATTAGATTTCGTACTCAATCAAGATCATTTGCCATCTAGCTATCCGACCAGAAAGGGCAGGTTTCTCGAAAATGTACTTGATTGGGTTCATTTTAGAAATCAACAGAGTGGTATGAGTCAACATATACTGTCTTAGCCAGTGAGAAGCCCATGCTAGAGCGCAACAAGTTTTCTCGAGCAGTGAATATATGGTTTCACAGTCGGTAAACTTTTTGCTCAGGTAATAAATAGCATGCTCTTTTTGGCCAGACTCGTCATGTTGGCGCAAAACATACCCCATAGAATTCTATAGTACTGTCAAGTACATGATCAAGGGCCTTCCTTCAACTAGAGGCATCAGAATAGAAGGCTCTTGTAGATATTCTTTGATTTTTTCGAAGGCAACTTGGCATTCATCGCTCCATCTAACTACCTGATCTTTCTTCAAGTGCTTGAAGATTGGCTCACAAGTAGCAGTCAAGTGAGATATGAAACGGACAATGTAATTGAGACGACCCAAGAATCCTCTAACTTCCTTTTCAGAATGTGGGACTGGCATTTCTTGGATGGCCTTTACCTTGGCAGGATCAACTTCAATGCCTTTATTGCTGACAACAAAACCTAGAAGCTTTCCAGATCGTACTCCAAACGTACACTTGTTAGGGTTTAACCTCAACTTGTACTTTTTCAGCTTTTCGAATAGTTTGTACAGGTGATCGAGGTGTTCCTCTTCAGTTTGTGATTTGGAAATCATATCTTCCACA
The DNA here is from genome assembly GCA_948472305.1 of Vicia faba. NCBI lineage: Eukaryota > Viridiplantae > Streptophyta > Magnoliopsida > Fabales > Fabaceae > Vicia > Vicia faba. The sequence continues at coordinate 887,712,343 of OX451736.1, forward strand.
TAGACCTCTATTTCATGATGTATCATGTCATGAAACAAAGCTACCATAGCCCTTTAATATGTTGCCCCTGCATTCTTCAATCTGAATGGCATGACCTTGTAGCAAAAGGTGCCCCATTGCGTAATGAATGTAGTCTTCTCCATGTCTTCGGGAGCCATCCTTATTTGATTATAGCCTGAGAAGCCATCCATGAAAGAGAAGACTTTATACTGAGCAGTATTATCAACTAAGACGTCAATGTGTGGTAGAGGGAAGTCATCCTTTGGGCTTGCCCTATTCAGATCCCTATAGTTTACGCACATGTGAACTTTCCCGTATTTTTTTGGCACTGGCACCACATTGGCAACCCATTAAGGATAGGATGTCACGGCTAGGAACTCTACATCAAATTTTTTCATCACTTCAGCTTTGATCTTTTCAGACATTTCAGGCCTCATGCGACGAACCTATTGTTTAATAGGAGGGCAGTTTTCTCTTGTCGGCAGACAATGAACTACGATGTCGGTATCCAACCCAGGCATATCTTCATAAGACCAAGCAAATACTTCCACATAATCATGCAACATCTGAACCAACCTGCTCTTGACACTGCTTTCCAAATTAGCACCGATCCTGATTTCCTTCTTATCTGACTCAGTACCCAAGTTGATAACTTCAACTGACTCTTCATGCGGTTGAATAGCTTTTCCCTCTTGTAATAGAAGTTTGGATAGTTCTCCTGGTATGTCACAATCTTCATCGCCTTCGTCTTCGGCTTGGTTGATAGGAATTCAAAGTCATAGTCGGCAATAGTAAAGTCATTGGCAATAGGATCCAGAGTGGATGCGGACCTGCAAGAGTGTGTGTGTGTGTGTGTGTGTGTGTGTGTGCATGTAAGATACATGACTATTTTTTGAAAAATGTATTTAATTGAAAGGAAAGATAATGAACACAAATATTTAAATGCAAAAGAGTCCAATGTACTGAATGATCATATGATCATATAAACATAAATAAAACCCTTGACAAATGGACCAAAGTGCCCCGGGCCAGGCATATGGCTGAAAAGTCATTGTTAAAATATTACAGACAACATGTTCTTGAATTGAAAGAAAAGTAAAAACAAGTAGATTACTCCTCAATGAAGGAGATGGGCACAAAGTCCTTTGCATGTCAATTCTTCAGCTCCGTTGTAGTTGGATACACCCAATCTTCAAATGCAACTTCTTCATCAGAATCACCTATGGCGTTGACTTCATGGCTTCCAATGCGGAGAGGTGGTTTCCAGCAAGAGCACGCCTCACTTCCTTCAGAGCTTTGACGGTGAAGCCCAAACCAAACTTGTCCACTTTAAATGGGATATCAAGGAGTTTCCCCCAAGTATCACAGTTTCCTTCTTCAATTGCTGCACGGGCATCCTTGACTGAAACCATCTTTGGTGTGGCCTTAACAGCTTTAGACTCATCAAAAGAACATTTGGTAGCATCAATCATCAGTGGCATGACTTCAAAGGCTTGACATGGGGTTTCATTGAATTCTCCATCCATATCTACGTATTTGAACGAGTTAAGGTGGCTTACCATAAACTATTGTTCTCCACAGACAGTGACTATTCTTCCCTTGACTGGATATTTGAGTTTCTAATGGAGAGTTAAGGTTACTTCCCCAGCTTTATGGATCTACGGGCGACCTAACAGACAACAATAAGCAGGACGAATATCCATGATATAGAAGGTGGATTTGAAGACTTGGGATCCTACTTTGATCGGAAGATATACTTCCCCATGAACATCCCTCTTTGATCTATCAAACTCCCTTACAATGATATCACTTAGCTTCAAGACTAAATCTTCACAGTCAAGACGGTTTAACGCCCCCTTGGGTAATACATTCAGAGAAGAACTAGTGTCGACTAGCACACGTGCTAAGGTAGTCCCCTTGCACTCGATAAAAACATGTAGAGCTTTATTGTGATTCTTCCCAAGAGGTGTTAATTCAGCATCTGAAAATCCCAAGCCATTCTCGCTGTCAGGCTAGCCACGCAATTCTCAAATTGGTCTGTTGTTGTCTTATGGGGGACATGAGCTTTTTTCAGGAATTTGATTAATGTCCGAGCATGGGCATCGGAACAAATTAGCAATGAGAACATTGAAATCTTAGAAGGGGTTTTCCCTAACTGTTCCACAATCTTGAAGTCGCTTCTTTTTATCATATTTAAAATCTCGTCCATCTCACGAGCAGAGGGTTCTCCATCAACAACATTCTTGGAGGGTATTTTAGTTACAACCAGCTCAACAACCTTTTCCTTCCCCCTTGTATCAGTATTTGGCTTGGCAGCGGTAATACGGATGGGCGTCTTTGTAACCACTGGTGGTGAGATATTGGGTGAAAATATTCTCCCAGTTTTTGTTACTTTGCTTGAGCCAGCTATGTTATCAACATTGTCATTTTTTTTCTTTGATCCAAGCGTCTTGTTTGATCCCATGATAGAACACCTCAGCACCATAATTCTATGGTACTGCCTTATTTGAAGAATAGGGAATCAGCCCGGGATTGGTAATTATTAAGGGAGAAACAGTGGGTTCGTTTGAAATCGTAATAGGACCTTTGGAGTTGATCCTAAAAGGCTTATTTGAGATGGTAATAATGGAGAGGTCTTCACATTTCTTAATCAAAATTTTGGCAAGTGGGGTCTTCTCAAATAGAATTTTATGGCTATCCATCAGGCGTTGTATGCCTTTCTTCAGCCCTTCACATCCATTGTGTTGTCTTGTACAGCACACACAGTCTTTTACACAGCCTGGGAAAATCCTAGCCTTCAACAGGTTCTTTTTTATGGTATTTAGCCGAGTAGTCAGTTCTTCAACGGAGGCAACAAAAATTGTATCCTCAACGGCATTAACACCCTTGTCATGCTTCGGCATTGGAGCGGTGATTACATTCGGCGTTGGAGGAGGATCAAACTCAATAGTTTTGTTATCAATTAAATCCTGGATTTTGTTCTTCAAGGCCCAACACTGGCCAGTCTCGTGCCTAGGGCTGCTGGAGTGGTAAGCGCACTTAGCGTTTGGATTATACTTTGGTGACGAGGTATCAGGGTTGGCGGGAGGATCGCGCAATATCACTAAATTAGCCTTGAGCAAATGTTGAAGGGATTGAGACAGTGACATGCCTAACCTCGTAAATTGTCTTCTTGGAGTTTCAAAATGTTATTTGCAGATGGTCTTGGAGTAGGAGTAAGATTGGAGATTCGGACAACATTGACAGACGGACGATCATTCTTCTTGGTACGGGCCCTTGCCCCATACACAACATTGACTTCCTTCTTTAAAGCAAAAGGTTTCTTCATAGGATTGGGACTGGAGGTAGATGCCCCATAGATCTTCCCACTTTTGATGCCACTTTCAACTATTTCACCGGTTAAGACTAATTCAGTGAAACCAGAAGAAGAGCAGCCAACCAAGAGATTAAAGAAGGGACCAGACAAAGTGCCCATGAACATGTCAATGTGTTATCGATCAGTCAAGAGTGGTTGAACCCTACTGACGAGGTCTCTCCACTTTTGCACATATTCCTTTAATCCTTCATTCTTTCCCATGGTCATATCTTGCAACTAAACCCTCCTTAGCGCCCAGTCAGCGTTGTACTGATACTGATGGTAGAAGGAAGTAGCTAAATCCTCCCAAGTATTGATACGAGAACCATCTAATTGATAAAACCATTCAAGTTGCGTTCCATCTAAGCTTTCTTGGAAAAAGAGAACCCATAGCTTCTTATCAGAGGTGTGCGGCTGTATTTTGCGCACATAAGATTTTAGGTGGAGTTTTGGAAAAGAAACTCCATCGTACTTTGAAAAGACTGGTATTTTGAATTTGTGGGGGATAACTACCACAGAGATCAAACCTAAATCATCAAAATCTAAACCGGGGATGACTTGTATTTCAACAGCTTTCAATCTGTCTTCTAACTGCTTGTATTTGATATCGGCTGGTGGATACTGCTCGTCGAAATAATCATCGTCAGATACTTGATCATTAACATAGTCAGCCTGAGTACTCTTGACCTCACTGATATGGTTCTCGTCCTCTTTATATGAGTCTCCTCATACTAGGATTTGACGGACTGTCTCCTTGAACCTTCTACCCATGTTGAGTAGAACTTTCTTCTTTGGCTTCTTCTTAACAGCCATCATATCTTTCTGCCCCTTGGCTAGGGCTAGTAGAGTCTCCTGAAACTAAGAATTCTGGGCTTGGAGATCCTTCACAGTTTTCTCTAGATCCATCTTGCTGAAATAAATAGGAGAAAGATAAGGAAACATGTTATGCAAAAACCTGTCATGTTATGATGCATGAATATGTATATGCAAATGATTTCAAGGATTAATGAGATTTAAATTTGTATAGACAAAAGAATGAACAAACTTTAATTTTCATTAGAAAAAACAAGAAAGATTACATCATGCCTCTTTGGGCTTACAAAATAAATTTCTAAGATAAAAATACCGAACGCATCCTCTTTGGCGCGAGATAAGTGTTCACACTTTACTCTTCTTGTAGCTGCTTCGTAAGCTCCAAGACCCTCTTCTCACTAGCATAGAATTGAGCTTCGTAAGTATCTCGTTCTTCCTTAAGTTGAATCCAACCCTTTTGCAAGTCTTCGAGAGAGGTAGGCATGTCGAGATGGAGGATAGTGTAGGGAACATCTCCTTCAACCACAGGCTCCATGACGACTGGTAAGATGGAAGGATAAGGCATCACAAGTTTCTGAGCACGAGCTCATACCCATTTAAGGTAAGGATCGAGGGGAATGGAGTTCTTGTGTCCTAACGTCTTTCTATCCACCTTGTTCAACATCCTCCAGGCTCGGATAAACCTCTGACGGTAACCTTGATCGTCATTCTCGTAGTCAAATACCACTCCTTAGATAAGCATCTCATGGGGACCATCCCTCCGGGCGTAACCAAATTGTCGTAGGGCTAAGCAGGGTTTGTAAGTGATACCTCCTCTAATTCCAAGCAAAGGGACATTAGGGAATTCTCCATAATGGTCGACGATAGTAATTCTCCAAAGAGCGGGAACACCAATGAATATCTGAGTGTCTGAGCATCATCAACCTATGGGACCATCTTGAACCTTGCCCATTTTTCAACACAGATTGGGCAAGATGTGAAATAAACCATCTTGCCAAGAGAGGAGTGCAACACATGAGTATACCTCTCTTCCTCAAAGTGCGAGAGTGAAAAGAATGTAGGATGTCTCCTAACAAAGTAGGCATCGGGTTACGAGACATGAAGATTTTGATGGCGTTTACATCTATGAGTTGGTCAGGATTTGGTAACAAAACCATCCCATAGATGAGAAGGGCTACAATTTCCTCAAAAGCTTGTAAGTCCAAGGAGTTCCAATAATATTGAGTTTTCTCAAACAAGAACTTGGCTAAGAAACCTTTGACACCATCCTCGTTTCCTAATTAGTTGTGACATTAGATTGTTGCAAGTATAGGGCTTGAGCAATCTCTTCTGGTTTTGGATCTCTTTCGGTACCGTTGAAGGGTAGTTGATTGAGAATGGGAATTCTCAAGAGTTGGGAGAATTCTTCCAAAGTTGGCACAAGTTGATAGTCGGAAAATATGAAGCAATGGTGTAGAGGATCAAAGAATTGGAAGAGCACCTTCATCATATCTTCATCAGTGTTGGAGATAACCAAGTTTAGGAGGCGACCATGTCTTTCGGTAAATGGAGAAATCTTAGGAACCCTTGATGCTAACTCTTTGAGTTGAGGAGGTATCTTTATGAGATTGACTTGAATGGTTTTCCTACGAATAGAAGCCATGTCCTACAAAACAGAACAAAGATAAATCCCAAAAATCCTTGAAATGGTTAGTGAGTATGAGTATGATGTTATGATGTTATGATGTTATGTACAAGTAAATATATACAAACAAGGCAAACAAGTCCTTAGGTTTAGGCTTGCATGGAGTCTCATAGGTAAGTACCCTCTTGAAGTTTAGTTGGCTTAAATTTGTCCTAGAAATAGTAATCGGGTTCTAAAGGAGCTCAATTCACTGGTTTGTCTTCTCGGGCATTGTTTCAGCACAAGCCTCTTAAATGGAGACCGAAATATCCCAAAAAACCAAACCTCAATGAGTGTAGTATCGAGTATCTACTAACTTCGGACTGCACCAAAGTCGGTCATCTCACTACATTCTAATGGCCAAGTTGGTCAAGTAAAGGTTCTAATGTCAGTTAGCGCTTCATGACATCACTCAGCGACCCCGTATTCTCCTTGACTACTCAAGGGCTACCGGTACCCACAAATATGTCACACTAACGTAGCTATTGCTTAGACCATGTTGGTATACCCTGCACAGTTTCCACAACGTATTGCTACTTACCTATAAGGTATCCCGAATTCGGGTGGAGGATTTAAACCCACACAAAGAACCAAAATGTAAAGCATATAAGTCAAACAAAGAAAGCAAATAAAGGTGATCTAGACCTAAGGTAACCCCACTTTTTCAACATTCCCTAGCAGAGTCGCCAGTTCTGTAACACGGTGGGAGAACTGACTTGGTTGTTTTGTGTTTGATCACAAATGTTGCGGTTAGCAAGAGTCGCCACCGACTTTTCTTTTATCCAAAAGGAAAGGCTGAAAAGAACAGGAAAGACCTTTGAGATGTTTTCTTGAGTTCGGGGGGTAGATTATGAAAAGGGAAGGTATTAGCACCCTTCTCATCCATGGTTTTCCATGGGCTCTTATTTACTTGCTAGATCACTTGCTTTTGTTTGAAAAATGTGCTTTGTGTGGTTTATGAAAGTATTTTGTAAAGATGCCATTGTTTAGGCAAACTTTGTAATGATTCTCATTCGTAAGAATGTATACAAAGTGTTTGATCTTTTGAAAATGTTTTCAAGTTTGAAAGATATTTTTGAAAGTGTTGGTGTTTGTTTTGAAAATAGCAAGGATGTTCTTGTTTTGAAATTGAGCAAGTAACTAAGAACATTCTACCTACTCAAAAGTCTTTCATGTTCATTTCCTCTTTCCTTTGACATTGTTATCTTACCATTGATTTGGTAAGTAACCCTATCTTTGGATGTAAAAGGGACGAGCGTGGGTCACCGTATAACTGTGATTAGAAATGTTGTAAGATATCTTAGCATTTTCAATAGGGACTAAGATCATTTTGAAAGGCAACATGAATAGCGTCATCGAGGGACTATGATCTTGTATTTTGCTTATTTTTGCTAAGATACCTCACATGCGTAATATGGCCATTTTTGTAAGACAACCAAGTGGATTTACCCTAAGGGTGTTTGTGTGCAAGTGTAATGATTTACATGCTTGATTTGTCTTGATTTTTGGGTTGTCTATTTGTTGATTTTTATCTTTCCATACAAATCCTAATTGCTAGGATTTTATACGAAAGCGATAAATTGCGGAAAGTAAAGATTCTATGCTATTACAATTATTAGGGGGATGGGGTGCTCAAATTTACAAATGGGGATTGCAATAAATTAAAGTCCTAATTATCTATTACAACCATATTGAAATAATGTACAAGAATTGAAATGGACTTGTTTTGTTTTTATTGAGAAAAGAAATAAATTGGATTAAGAAAATATTTTTGATCTTTTGGTTTGAAAAGAGATAAAATAAAATAAGTAAATATAAAAATGTTTTTTTTGGTGTTTTCGGTTATTTAAAAGCTAAAATAAAATAAATGAGAAAAAAGGGAGTCAGAATCAACACATTGCTGAAACGAGAATGGAACAGAAGTTCTGACTCTGTTACGCTGTAAAAGAGAAAATGTTAGTTGGAAAGTAGAGGGTCAGAAGTTCTGGGCCTGGATACACCAAGTTCTGAGGTTGAGGGGTTCACAAGTTATAGCGTAGCTGGGAAACTAGAAGTTCATATATCTCTGGCAAGTCAGGAGTTCTGATTGTTTGAGAGAGTGAAGTGATTATGTTGTTAGGTGAGGATATCTAGAAGTTATGTTTTAGGAGTATCGTCTGACAAATAAATGGGTAAAAAATGTCAATAAATAAACCTAAAAAGATGCTTATGGGGCTAGAACCCAGGACCCTTAGCACTAATGTCTTATGTGCACGCTTTCTACCACTGGGGTGGCTGTACATCCGGTATTAGAAGCAAAAGCATGAACATATAACATAAAGTAAGTTCTGATGATGAGCTTCATCTCTTTCTCCATGTCAATCATAACATCTGCAACTTAGTCATTTTTCAACAGAACAAAAAAACACAAACATAACAATTATGGCAGTTTTCCCTCATGGTTTCAGAAGCATAAAAATGTCAAGATTAATAAATCAGAAACAAACATGTATCTGCTAGTTCTAGTTTCCTTAAGAAGTTTTGAACCTATGTTCTTTCTATTTAGGCAGGTAAATACATGAAACCTCAGAATATGTACAACATCAGAATCAAGATGTCTACATTGTGTTTTGAACATGCAAGTCTAACAATGTTTAAGTGATATGATGAGGGTTAACAGAAGCTTACCTTACAGCTGAAAAATGTTCTGTGAGCTGGAGTCTAGTTCTGAATGCTTGTAATGTTCTGATCAGCTTTCTCACGTATTCAACAGGCCGGAACAACCTTTAGCTTAGGTTATGAATGGTGAGTGGATGATTTGGTCAAGAAACAACTTGAGGGAAATTGGAGTTTGAATGCAAGAATAAAAAACTAGAAGGTTTTGTATTTGTGTTTGCAGTTTAGGATTTTTGGAAATTTTAGCAAGGTTTCAAAGCTTTTCCTTTTAATTTTTATGACCGGCCTCTTCACAGTTGCAAATGAATTTCAATTTATAGGCAAGAACTTTATAGCTTGGAGAAGTCAAAAGTACCAACATCATGCTAGCGTGTTGGCTTGTTCTTGAAGCAAGATAAAAAAAGTATGGTGGTTAGCAGCTTTTAGTCGTGCCTAAACTGGATTTGTAAGCATGAATTAAGGAAAAGTACCCTCAGAGGCAAAAGCAAAGCATGGGCCTAACATACTTTTGTACAAGAGTTTACCAAGGACAACAATGTACTTCTATGTCACACGTGGGGAAATCCTTTGGATAAAAACTCAAAAGTGGTTGTGAGCATTAAATGATGATGAGATTTATCAAACCAGAAATCCTGCAATGTGATATTATGCATCATAGCTTAATTCTGGATTAGAAGTTCAGCATCAGCGCAACTTAGAAACAACATCCAACTTCTGATCCTTTAATCTTTTTGCTCCAGCATGTTCTGAGCGAGTTCTCAGACTTTCCCAAAAGCTTGTAACACGCTTTGTAAATCCTCTTTGAATTGCTCTTGCCACTTCTGACTGAACCTATGTGAAAACTGGCCCAGAAATTCTAACCAAGTCCTGTTTTGGAAAGGTCCAGAATTTGTTGAAAGCTTCAGTTTCATGGACGGGACTTTGAAGATGTATAACTTGAAATCCCAGCACTTATAGAAGAAGTTTTGTCCTGCAATATTTTAGGTCTTATTGAGATCTAAAACTCTTGTGTTAGAAGTTATTCCAGAATCAGCTTGCATCATGGTGAAAATCTGGCCAGAAGTTCTGAGCTTGTCATACTTCTTAAACACTTAGGAAGATTCTAAGTATTTAGAATTTTGACTTTTTCAACATGAATCTTGACTTATGATTTCCTTGATGAAATTTTATCTTTGGAATGTAATGTTGACCAAAAATTCAAAGTTTGACTTTCCAGTATTCAATTGACCATTTTTCCCTTGTGCCAATTCCAAGCCTAAATTGATGTATCAGTGCTGCTAACTTGACGTCATAGAAGATATTGTGAGAGAATCCTTGATAAATGAGAGGGAAAATTTCGGGGTACAACAGTCAACAATGGATACTGATTGCCATCATCACTCAAGGACTTTCCACAAGTGCCAAATCTATGCTGACAAGGTCCATGTGCCTCTTATTCCTCTAAACGTCATGACTGCTTCGTGGTCGTTTGCAATGTGGAGCATTGACATGATTGTAGAGATTAAACCTACTGATTCCAATGGACATCACTTCATTCTTGTCGCTATCGATTATTTCACCAAATGGGTCGAAGCTTCCTCATTTTCCTCAGTCACAAAGAACGTTGTATCCAGATTCATCAAACATAACCTCATATGTCGCTATGGTATCCCCGAAAGGATTTTCACTGACAATGGAACCAATATCAACAATGCTATGATTTTAAGACTTTGCACTCAGTTCGAAATCAAGCGTCACAATTCTTCTCCTTATAGACCTAAAATGAACGGAAGGGTGGAAGCAGCCAACAAAAACATTAAGAAGATTGTGCAAAAGATGGTAGTAGCCTATAAAGACTGGAATGAGATATTACTGTTTGCTCTTCATGGCTACCGTACTTCAGCTCGGACATCAACTGGGGAAACTCCCTTTTCTTTGGTCTATGGCATGGAAGTTGTCCTACCAGTGGAAGTTCAGATTCCCTCACTAAGGATTATGAGTGAAGCAGGCCTAGGTGAAGATGAATGGATTCAGACAAGATTGGATCAGTTGAACTTGATCGATGAAAAGCGACGGGCTGCTGTTTGTCATGGTCAGATGTATCAAAAATGTATGATCAAGGCTTTCAACAAAAAGATCAGGCCTCGGGTATATCAAGCTGGTGACTTGGTAATAAAGCGCTTCATTCTTCCACAAGGCGACCCCAGGGGCAAATAGACTCCCACTTACGAAGGGCCATTTGTTGTCAAGAAAGTTTTCTCTGGTGGTGCCATGACGCTGACTACTATGGACGGTGAAGATTTTCCATATCCAGTGAACGCGGACATAGTTAAAAAATACTACGCATAAGAGACCCGTTAGGTTGACACACCTAGGCAAGATAAGGGCATCCCAACAAACCAAAGTTTTGGGCAAAAATTAGGGATATATGCAAAAGATTGTACACCCGACAAGTCGAAAATCCGAAAGGGCGACTTGGGCAAAAATGGGTATCCTGATGGGCTGAAAACCCGAAAGGACGGTCCAGGCAAAAGTTAAGGATTGAAAGCGTATGACTATGTCCCGTGGAATCACCACGATTGACTTTATTACTAAGGTCCGGGTTCAAACGGTCCAAGATCAATCTAATAAACTTCTGTCAATGGCAAGGGACGTTCAAAGACATTGGGGCAATAGTAGAGTTGGAACATAATGATATCATTTACACATGGTTTTTGTTTTTGTTTTCAATTTTGTTATCCTTTCGACGATTTCCTCTTACTAGGATCTCCGTGTCTTTGTACAAAAATGCATATTCACGGGAAAAACATCAATACAAATATACTTTGAAGTGTAAACTTTTTGTTTTTTGTTTTGAGTGCAAAAATGTCCAATGACTAAAATTGAATGAACATATGCATATGAACATGATTAAACTATTTATCAAATATGTGCCGCCAAACAGCAACGAGCATCTCTTTAATGCATTTGAGATATCCCGACAGAGTAATCTTATTAGCATTGTCCCCACAGAGCCTATTACAATAAACCTTGGCCCCAGCAGAGTTGCCCATAAAGTTGGATCTATGCAAGTCTCGGTCAAAGTTTCAATCTATCGACAGTCCCCTCCCCAACAGAGTTGGTCTTAAAAGAAGAAGCCTTGTGGGTTTCTTCTTAAAGAATTCATCTTGCCAGCAGGTCATCAAATATTCCCTTCAACGAGGTTTATTCCCCAATAAAAATATACACTCCCCAGCGGGATCATTCATATTCAAACAATTTTCAGTTACTATGAAGCTTGGACCCGACCAGATAATAGTTTAACTTCTCGAGTTACTATGAAGCCTGGACCTGACCAGATAATAGTCTAACCTCTCGAGATAATGTAAAGACTGGACCCGACCGAACAATGGCTTAACTTCTTTCCCCAATAGAGTTTTCCTCTACCCCCAGCAAGTTACTGTGAAGCCTGGACCCGACCAGATATCAGTTTAACTTCATCCTTTTAAGCAAGTTATTGTGAAGCCTGGACCCGACCAGATATCAGTTCAACTTCATCCTTTTAAGCAAGTTAGTGTGAAGCTTGGACCCGACCAGATACCAATTCAACTTCATCCTTTTAAGTAAGTTACTGTGAAGCCTGGACCCGACCAGATATCAGTTCAACTTCATCCTTTTAAGCAAGTTACTGTGAAGCCTGGACCCGACCAGATATCAGTTCAACTTCATCCTTTTAAGCAAGTTATTGTGAAGCCTGGACCCGACCAGATACCAGTTCAGCTTCATCCTTTTAAGCAAGTTACTGTGAAGCCTAGACCCGACCAGATATCATTTCAACTTCATCCTTTTAAGCAAGTTACTGTGAAGCCTGGACCCAACCAGATACCAGTTTAACTTCATCCTTTTAACAAAGTTATTGTGAAGCCTGGAACCGACCAGATATCAGTTTAACTTCATCCTTTTAAGCAAGTTACCGTGAAGTCTAGACCCGACCAGATATCAGTTCAACTTTATCCTTTTAAGAAAGTTACTGTGAAGCCTGGACCCGACAAGATATCAGTTCAACTTTATCATTTTAAGCAAGTTACTGTAAAGCCTAGACCCGGCCTGATAGTAATTCAACTTCATCCTTTTTAAGCAAGTTACTGTAAAGTCTGGACCCGACCAGATATCAGTTCAACTTCATTCGTTCAAGCAAGTTACTGTGAAGCCTTGACCGGACCAGATATCAGTTTAACTTCATCCTTTCAAGTAAGTTATTACGAAGCCTGGAGCTCGAGCAGTTAATAATTAACTTCATCAACCTCAAAAATTTGCTTTAAAACCTAGAATCCGACCAGATAGCAGTTTAATGTTAGTAAGTTGATGTGAAGCCTGGAATCCGACCAGATAACAACCTAACTTCACTCTCCCAAGTAATTTCCCGCGAAGCCTGGAATTAGGCCAGATAACAGTTAATTTAATCTTCTCCAGTAAGTCATTGTGAAGCCTGGAATACGACCAGATAACAGTCAACTTCATTAACCTCAACAATTTTCTGCCAAGCCTGGATTTCGACCAGATAACAGCTAACTTTTGATTCTCTCCAGTCAAGAATAACTCCCCAGTAGAGCAACGAGTAGCTAAGCCTCCTAAACTCTTTTCCCCAAGCAGATATCAACACTCCCCATATAGTCTTCTTAAACAAGCCAATATTCCCCAGCGGAGTTTCTCCTCAAACAACAGAGCAAGAATTCCCAGCGGAAACATTCTAAACAAAGTTGAAGATACATTTATTCTCCAACAACAGTTAGGGATTCAGCCTCCCAAGATTCCCTAGCATGTTGTCAAGGATTTATTTTCCTAGACAAAGACACACTGCAATAAACACATCACATTCATAAACCATGATGCAAACATAACAAATGCATACAACATAATCTCATTTATTTTGAGAACATCATTACGCCATGCATACATCTGCATGCAACTAATCCTCTTCCTTACATGAAAAAAATCAATCATCAAATGAAGACCTCTTTTGATTAGATTTATCTCTTCCCGTTAAAAACAGGCAAGAGACATCTGATATTTTAGTATAAATCAACCAAAAGATTTATCCTGATACCTCCCCCCAGTCACTCGAGATGGCATCTTTAAGCCCATCTCTGACAACTCTCTGTCATCTCCTCTAAATGGCATCTGTAAGCCCATTCCCTACATCATCAACTATCAGTGTTATTTCATGCAAGTGAAAATTTCTGGGAACTTTAGTGTTCAATCATCTTCCACCTTCAGATCATGAAAGGAAGACAATCCAATCTAAATCCTCAGGTTTAAGAAGATTAAACATGGGCAGCTGTTGTACCCCAAAATTTTCCCTCTCATGTTTCCCAAGAATTTTTTTTTCTTATATGGGTGGTCACAAGCATTTTATTAAAGGAAAAATAAAGTTTTTGAACAAGGAGTCTTCGATTGGCATCTTAGCTAAAGTCTTTCGATTGGCATGTTAAAAGGCCTTTCTATTTGGTATTTGGACAGACTTCGATCGAGCGCCTAAACTCCTCTAAGCTTGCCTCAATTTTCCAAGCTTCTACTAAAGCATTGGATTGTTGCTTGCTTGCTGTGTACAAGCTTCGACTGGGCATGTTCTCCCTTTAAAATAGCCTCCTTAGATCCAAAAGGGAAGGGCTCCTTATCAGTACTCCTTCAATTGCACCATTGTCTTTGCATGCTGGCTTAACTCACAAATGCAATAACTACCCATATGCAAGTTGGATCCTTGCTTCGGTTGAGCATTTATTTTCCTTGGAGAAAGCTTATTTCCTACTTCTACTAAGAAAACTATCCCTCTGGGCGTGCCTTCAACGCAGAAAAGCAAGAACTTCTCCAAACTGACCTTCGATTCATAAAAACTCCCACTGGGCAAAATACTCCTTAGCGTGTCACCAGCGCACGTATCCATCTTCAGTTTGTCTTTAGCACAAGGCCAAGACTCCTTCAAAGTTGCCTTCGACCATAAGGCACTGGTCACCTTTGTGCCAGCTTCTCCTAGGCAATGTCCTCCTTTATGCATGCTCTGACTTGTTTCATGCTAGCATCCACAAGGCATAGGCTGCCTTTGTGCCAATTTCGACTAGGCGCAGACTCCCCTTAGAAACATTTGTATACACTTCAGCATGCAGAAGGCCCAGTCGAAGGCCATACAAGAGGCCCATTCGAACGAAGTAATACTAGAGCCAGTCGGAGGGTATACAAAAGGTACATTTGAAGAAGTATGTAGAAGGCCAAGTCAAAGGCCATACAAGAGACCCCTTTAAAGAATACATGTTTAGTCCATTCGAAGGACACATAACTGGTGAGAATGAATGTTGTTTAGTCTGGTTGAAAGGTGTGGAAAGATGTAGGATTTGATTCAAAGGATCAAGTTAAACATTAGACCCATAGGCTAGGTTACATGTTTCCCCTTTTCAGGCCTGAAACCTATGACCAACTCTATATTTAATTGTTTATACAAGTTAAAGTAGGCTTTTACCCATTTGTTGTCCAAGACAACTTGCCCTTAATAGTATAATACTACTTTTAGAAAAGTTTTTCTTGAGCCTTGTGCCTGTTTTCCTTCTGCAGAAAGCAATCCATCTAAACCATTCATCATGCTACTTCATCTTGGGATCATGACACAAGTGGACATTTTCTTTCCAGCTGAGCCATATTTTATTATTTTTATTCCCATACTTCCCAAAACCTTTCTCTATAAATAGAGAGATCCTATGAAAAAGAAGAAAGAGGAGAAGAGAGGAACGTATTGTGATACGGTGGGAGAACTGACTTGGTGTTTTGCGTTTGATCGCAAATGTTATTGTTAGCAAGAGTCGCCACCGACTTTTCTTTTATCTAAAAAGGAAAGGTGGAAAAGAACAGGAAAGACCTTTGATATTATTTCTTGAGTTCGGGGGTAGATGATGAAAAGAGAAGGTGTTAGCACCCTTTTCATCCATAGTTATCTATGGGCTCTTAGTTGCTTGTTAGATCACTTGCTTTGTTTGAAAATGTGCTTTGTGGTGGGTTTTTTAAAGTATTTTGAAAAGGCGTCTTCATTTAGGCAAACTTTGTAATGGTTCTCATTCGTAAGAACGTATACAAAGTGTTGGACTTTTGAAAATATTTCATGTTTTAAAAGTTTGTTTTGGAAAGTGTTTGGTGTTTGTTTTGAAAATGAGCAAGGATGTTTATTTTGAAAGTGGGCAAGCAACTAGGAACAATCTACCTACTCAAAAGTCTTTTGTTCATTTCTTCCTTTCATTTGATATTTCTATCTCACCATTGATTGGTAAAAAGCCTTATCTTTAGATGTAAAAGGGACGAGCATGGGTCATCGTATAGTCATGATAGCAATGTTGTGAGATATCTTAGCATTTCTCTTTGAGGGACTAATATCATTTGAAAGGCAGCATTTGAAGCGTCATCGAGGGACTATGATCTTGTATTTTTGATTGTTTTTGCTAAGACATCCCACATGCATAACATGACCATTTTTGTAAGGCAACCAAGTGGATTTTACCCTAGGGGTGCTTGTGTGCAAGTGTATTGATTTTCATGCTTGATTTGTCTTTGATTAGGGTTTGCTAATTGATCGGTCTTAGTCTTTCCATATAAAACCCTAATTACTAGCATTTGTATATAAAGTGATAAATTGTGGGATTTTAAAAAATTACTACGTTATTACAACACTTGTGGGAGGGAGAGTGTACAAATTACAAATGGGGATTGCAAGAATCTAAATCTAAATAATCTATTACAACCATATTGAATTTGGATAAATAATGTACAAAAATGAACCAATATACAAGAATGTAAAATGGGAAGAAAAATGGATTTTTGTTTTGGATTTTTATTTAGGAAAAAGTGTTTTTTTAACCTAATTAACTAAAAGAAAATAATTAATTAAATTAGTAAAAAGTAAACCCTAATTTACTAGGAAAAGAATTTAAATAAAACCCTAATCTAAATATTAATTGATTAAAAAAAATTAAGTTTGTAAGAAAAAATATTTTTTGGTATTTTTGTCCTAAAAATAATTTATAGTATTATGAAATATTTTTGGTCTTTTTGGTTTTAAAATAATATATTTTAATTGTGTAAAAGAAAATAACTAAAACCCTAGTTTTTAATTAAATTTACAAATCAATTAGTAAAATAAATAAAGTATGATTAAATAAAAATAATTTTTTATTGTAAAATAAATAAATAAACTATATAAAATATAAATCTAATATTTTTTATATTTTTCTTATTTTTTAATATTAAATAAAATATTTAAGAAAACAAATAAATAAAAATGAGAAAAGAAATTAAAATGGGCCAGGGGGTGTGAACAGTCAACAAGGGAGTCAGAAGTTAAAAAAAATACAAGGCCCAAGGGGATGAGGCCTAGCACTGCAAAAAAAACAAGTCAGAAAATGTGAAAAATATGAAAAATCAAAAAGGTCACGCTGGGGCTTGAACCCAGGACCTAAGGGTGAACTGGCGCGCACTTTACCATTAGGGTGGCTATACATCCATTCATATAAAAAAAACAATAAATATATATTAGAAATCAATTCCATGGCCTGAACTTCATCTTCAACCTCACGCCCAGCCAGAGCACCTGCATCTTGTTCATCTCTCATCCATTAGCAAAAATGTAAACATGAATCTTGTGGAAAATTTCTTCACGATTTCAGAAATGTAAAGCAATAAAATTATAGATAAAAAATAAGCATGAATTTTAATGGCCCTAATCTGAACCCTAAAAATTTCAGAAACTTCACTCTTAAAATTCTCTAAGCTCAAGCAACATAAATGAAAACTATGGACATGGTTAGCTTTGGAGCAATGATATCTACATTTTTCATTCACAAATAAACCATTAATTATGCTTGTATGAAGAGTTCAAAGTTGAGATAACTTACCTCAAAATTGGAAATCATGTTCTGCAAATGAGCACTCCTCAAGGTGTTGTGATGATCAGAATAGCTCCACTGAGGTCCCAGGAAGCTAATGCAATGATTAGCTAGGTTGGAGAGTGGCTGAAATGCTCTGGAGAAGTCTACTTGCAGTACTCTGTTTTTGGACTTGGAAATGGAGGAATATGGTGTTACAGAACTGTAATAAGGTAAGGGATGACTTCTAAATAATGTTTAGAAGCTTTAGGAACAAAGAGGCTTGAAAACGCATGAGGGAGTTATGAGTTTCAAACTTTCGGTCAGGTTATGTGAAAATGGAGGTATGCGATGCAAATCTGAGTTCTTGGTGGTTTTAGGGCTCAAAAATGTGTGTCTTTTGTGACAAATTACTTGTGTATGTATAAGCAAAAGACTTGAGTACTTGAGAGAGTCATAAGTACAAGTTCTAGACTGATTGCTATGTTACTTGATTTTGAAGAAAAGTGAGAAATATGGTTTCAAGAGGAAGTACAAGCATGGGATAAGTGATTTTAAGTATTTAGACAAGATTCTCTTGATTTATAGGACATGTGTGATTAGAATAAGGCAATTGCAAGGCTCAAGAACAAGTTTTGTGTAAAAAAGCTACTTTATCAAAATGAAATTGTGCACTTTCTTCCCAAAATGGATATAAAGAATGGCCTTGCATTGAGTGCTTGAATTGAGACCTATAACAGGTGTGCAAGCAATTAATTATGGAGTTCCTAACAAGTTTGAGGCCTGTAAAGTAGATATTATGCAGCATAGGTTTGAAATTTGAATCTTGTTCATCACAAAATGACTTGTAATTCAAGTGTGAAAACCCTAACTTCATCTCTTCGATTCTCCATACTCAAGAATGATCTTAAGGAGTTCTTGGACATTTTGGAAAGCTTGTAATGTGATCTACAACCCCTCTTTGAGTCACTTTTGAAAATTCCCCTTGGAACTATAAGAAAAAGTGCCATTAACTTAGGTCAAAATCCTGACCAAAACTAGGGCAAAATTTCACTAAGTGTCCAATTTCAAGACCATGACTTTAGGAATTAATAACTTGAGATCCAAGAATTTTTAGGATAATTTGTGTAAATAAATGTTGTAGATATCATGGAAATCTACAACTTTCATGTCGAAAGTTTCTTCTGAATCCTCTTGCATCATGGTGAAAAATTGGCCCAAAGTTATGAAAAAAACATGAAGTTTAAACACTTAGAAAAATTTCTAAGTTATAAAACTTTGACTTTTCAAAATGAAACTTTGACTTTTTGATTTCTTGATGAATAAGTTTTATATTTTGACATGTTTTGATGAATTATGATCTTTGACATTGAATTTTGACCAAAAAGTCAAAGTTTGACTTTTCAGTGTACAATTGACTTTTGATCAGTTGACTGGAAATTCACTATCAATCCAATCGATCTTGAGCAATGTTTTAGGTCATTCCATTAGGTCAAAATTATTCAATTGAACTCTTGGAATCATGCTTCAAACCAATTGACCATTTGCTAGGTCAAAAATCAGAAATTGCCCTCTTTTAGTCAAAACCCTAATTTTGACCATTTTGCCCTTTTGGTGATTTGATCAAATTTCTTGAGGAATTGTAGTCCAAACTTGATCAAATGATACATATGAGTTTATAATATTTATGTGGATAAAAAATTATGAAGTTTGACTGTAAATTGGCCATAGTTGACTTTTCCCCAATATAGCTGATTTTTAGGTCAATTGCTCAATTGACTGAGCAAAAGTGTGATCGAAGGCTTGAAACTTGACATGAGTAATCTTGGGGGTCCATAATGATTCATGAAAGTCATATGAAGCATTGAAAGTTCAATTAACCTTGTGCAACTCAAACCCTAATTTTGGTCATTAGTGCTTAAGGAGGTGTCTTGAGCTGATCAACCCTAGTATAGTCTTGAACCCAGAGAGATCTTTTTGAGAAAATATTTGATAAATGAGAGGAAAAATTTTGGGGTACAACATCTGCCCCTGTTCAATCTTCTTAAACCTGAAGAGTTAGATTTGCGGATCCGCCATTCATGACTTGAAGGTGAAAGATGATTGAACACTAGAGTGCCCAGAAATTTGCACTCGGAGATGGATGGTGAATGGGCTTATAGATGCAATTTGGAGGAATGTTGGTAAACACTGTAAGAAGTATCAGCATAAATCTCTTGTTGATTAAAACTTAATGTTTTACCTGTGAGGAAAAGAGTTAGTAAAATGCAGATGTCTGCATGATGTTCACCAGATGTAGTATTATGTTAAACGCATATGGTATGTACATGTTATCACGTATGAATATGAAATGTATGTTTTTGTCTGGGAAAATAAATCCATGACTACTGCTGAGGAAATTCTTAGAGGTTGAATCCCTGATTGCCATTGGAGATGAAGAATATGCATATCTTCACACTTTGTTGACAGGATGCTTTCACTGGAGAATATCTCTTGGATGTCAGCTGTTATTTGGTTGGATCCAGGCTTCACAATTTGCTGAGGATGAAGTAGTCAACTGCTATCTGGTTGGATCCAGGTTTTACGGCAACTTACTGGGGGAAGAGATGAATTAACTGTTATCTGGTTAGATTCCAGGCTTTGTAGAAAATTTTCTCGAAATTGAATAGTTATCTGGTCGGATCCAGGATTCTCAACAACTTGTTGGGGATAAGGAAGTTAACTGTTATCTGGTCGGATCCAGGCTTCGCAGTAACTTGAAGTGGTAACCATTATCTGGTCGGGTCCAGGTTTCATAATTTTTTTTTTGGAAAGTTGTACTATTATCAGGTTGAATTCAGTCTTCATAGTGTATCTCTGGGGGTCATAGTTTGTTGTTATTTGGTCGGGCTCTAGGTTTCACAATAAACCGTTTGAAAAACTGTTATCTGGTCGGGTCCAGGCTTTGCATATTTCTGAGGTTGATGAGGTCAGTTGCTATGTGGTCGGGTCCAGGTTTCACAATAAACTCTTTGGGGATTTAGTTGTTATCTGGTCGGTTTCCAGGTTTTAGTAATTGAAGAAGTCAAACTATTATTTGGTCGGGTCCAGGTTTTAGTAATAACTTAAAAATTATGCTAATATTTGGTCGGGTCCAGGCTTCATAGCATCTTTTTGGAAATAGTAAAGGTTTTGCTGACGGTTTTATTGGGGATCAGGGGTTGTGGCCCTGCGATTTGCAATAATCTGAAAGGGAAATTCCAAACTGGAGAGTGTAGACTCAGTCGAGTAGGACAAACTCAGCTTGGGGAGGATAGACTCTTTTTGGGGATAATAGACTCTTTTTGGGGATAACATCCTTGGCTGGGGAAGATACTCAGTTGGGGAAGACAGGCTCAGCTGGGGAACTTTGTGGTGTCTTGATTGTTGTATTGTTGAGGAAATTTGAACTTGGCTGGGGAATTTTGTGATTCCTTGATAAAAACCTGTTGTGGAAAGGTTTATTGCATTCGTCCTTGTGGGGATACTGATAATGAGATAACTCTGTGGGGATATTTCATATACATTAAAGAGATGCTTGCTGCTTCTTAGCAGGACACATGTGCCAAATAATTTTAATTATGTTCATATGCATATGTTCATTCAATTTTAGTCATTTGGACAAATTAGCATTCAAAACAAAGACAGAAATATTTGCACTTCAAAGTATATTTGTACTTATATTTTGCCCATGAATAGGCGTTTTTTTTACAGAGAGACGGAGATCCTAGTATGAGGAAATCGTCGAAAGGGAAACAAAATTGAGAATGTAAACAAATAGCCATGTAAAATGATCTCATTGCCTTCTAACTCTACTATTGCCCCACTGTCTTCGAATGTCCCTTGTCGTTTGATAGAAGTTGATTGGATTGATCTTGGACCGTCTGAACTTGGACCTTGGTGATAAAATTGACTGTGTTGATTCCACGGGACATAGTCATAAGCTTTTAATCCTTAACTTTTTCCTGGACCGCCCTTTCAGGTTTTCAGCCCACCAGGATGCCCTTTTTTTCCCAAGTCGCCCTTTCAGGTTTTCAACTTGCCGGATGTACAATATTTTATATATATACCTAATTTTTGCCTGAACCTTTTGGTTTGCCGGGATGCCCTTGTTTTACTTAGGTGTGTCAACCTAACGGGTCTCTTATGTGTAGTATTTTTTAACTATGTCCGCGTTTATAGGATGTGGGAAATCTTCACCATCCATGGTAGTCAGCATCATGGCACCGCCAGATAAAACTCTCTTGACAACAAATGGCCCTTCATAGGTGGGAGTCAATTTGCCTCTAGGGTCGCCTTGTGGTAGAATGATGTGTTTTATCACCAAGTCACCAACTTGATATACTTGAGGCTTGACCTTTTTATTGAAATCCTTGATCATCCATTTTTGATACATCTGACCATGGCAAACAATAGCTAACCATTTTTTGTTGATCAAGTTCAGCTGATCCAATCTCATTTAAATCCAATCGTCTTCTCCTAGGCCTGCCTCATTCCTAATTCTTAGAGAGGGAATCTGAACTTCTACTGGCAAAACAACTTCCATGCCATAGACTAGAGAAAAGGGAGTTGCCCCAGTTGAAGTTCTAGCTGAAGTACGGTAGCCATGTAGAGCAAATGGCAACATCTCATGCCAATCCTTATAGGTTACCACCATCTTCTGCATAATCTTCTTGATATTTTTGTTGTCTGCTTCGACTGTGCCATTCATTTTTGGTCTATATGGAGAAGAATTGTGATGTCTGATCTTAAACTGAGTGAAAAGCTCAGTAATCATAACATTATTGAGGTTAGTCCCATTGTCGGTGATGATCCTTTCGGAGATGCCATAATGGTAGATGAGGTTGTGTCTGATGAATCTGGCTACCACATTCTTGATGATTGAGGCAAACGAGGCGGCTTCGACCCATTTGGTAAAATAGTCTATAGCAACAAGAATGAAGAGATGTCCATTGGAAGTTGTGGGCTTGATCTCTCCAATCATGTCAATACCCCACATTGCAAATGGCCACAGAGTGGTCATGACATTCAGAGGAATATGAGGCACATGGACCTTGTCAGCATAGATTTGACATTTGTGACAAGTTCTTGAATGTTGATGGCAATCAGTCTCCATTGTTGACCAATAGTAACCGGCTCTTAAGATTTTCTTAGCCATAATATGTCCACTTAAGTGATTACCGAAGAGACCACCATGCATGTCTTTCATAATTTCTTCTGCCTCCTTCTTGTCCACACATCGGAGTAGAGTCGAATCATGGTTGCGCTTGTACAATATCCTGTTACTTAGGAAGAATTTGGCTGCAAATCTTCACAAGAACTTTCTGTCATTGATAGATGCCCCCTCTGGATACTCTTGTGCTTCAAGGTACCTCATCACCTCATGGTACCATGGATTTTCCGCATCGGTGTCAAGCTCATAGCAATGTGCAGGTTCATCGAATCTTTCAATTATTATCATAGGGGCTTCGTTATCCCATCTGACTTTGAACATTGAACACATGGTTTCCAAAGCGTCAGCCAACTTGTTTTCTTCCCTAGAGAAGTACTCGAAAGTGATCTCTTCGAAGTAAGGAATTAGGGATAGCACAAGTTCCTTGTAAGGGATAAGATTAGGGTGTTTAGTGTCCCAATCTCCTTTTACTTGGCTGATTACTAGGGCGGAATCCCTAAACATGTCAAAATGCTTGATCCTTAAGTCAATAGCAGCTTTCAGACCTACGATGCATGCTTCATACTCGACCATATTGTTTGTGCAATCGAAGCAAAGTCTGGTAGTGAAAGGAGTGTGGAAACCTTCAGGAGAGATGACCACAGCACCAACTCTGTTACCTAAGGCGTTGGAAGCCCCATCGAATACGATAGTCCATTGGGATCCTTGTTCAGGCCCGTCATACGGTCCAGGTTTCGCACAGTCGGTTACCAGCATGATGTTCTCATCAGGGAAGTCGAAGTTCATTGACTGATAATCATCCATAACTTGATGGGCCAAATGATCTACTAGTACACTTCCTTTGACGGCTTTTTGGGTCGTGTATTGAATGTCGTACTCAATCAAGATCATTTTCCATCTGGCTATCCGTCCGGAAAGGGCAGGTTTCTCGAAGATGTACTTGATTAGGTCCATTTTAGAAATTAACAGAGTGGTATGAGTTAACATATACTGTCTTAGCCGGCGAGCAGCGCATGCCAGAGCATAGCAAGTTTTCTCAAGCAGTGAATATCTGGTTTCACAGTCGGTAAAATTGTTGCTCAGGTAATAAATAGCTTGCTCTTTTCGGACATACTCGTCATGTTGGCCTAAAACACACCCCATAGAATTCTCTAGTACTGTCAAGTACATGATCAATGGTCTTCCTTCAACTGGAGGCATGAGAATAGGAGGTACTGTAGGTATTCTTTGATTTTGTCAAAGGCAATCTGGCACTCATCGTTCCATCTGACTACCTGATCATTCTTCAAGAGTTTGAAGAGTGGCTCACAAGTAGCAGTCAAGTGAGATATGAAACGGGTAATGTAATTGAGACGACCCAAGAATCCTCTGACTTCTTTTTTAGAATGAGGGACTGGAATATCTTGGATGGCCTTTACCTTGGCAAGATCAACTTCAATTCCTTTATTGCTGACAACAAAACCTAGAAGCTTTCCAGAGCATACTCCAAACGTGCACTTGTTAGGGTTTAACCTCAGCTTGTACTTCTTCAGACTCTCGAATAATTTGTGCAGGTGATCGAGATGTTCTTCTTCGGTTTGTGATCTGGCAATCATATCATCCACATATACCTTTATCTCATAATGAATCGTGTCATGAAATAAAGCCATCATATCCCTTTGATATGTCGCCCCTGCATTCTTTAGTCTGAACGGCATGACCTTGTAGCAGAAGGTTCCCTATTGTGTAATGAAAGTAGTCTTCTCCATGTCTTTGGGAGCCATCCTTATCTGATTATAGCCTGAGAATCCATCCATGAATGAGAAGACTTTATGCTGAGCAGTATTATAAACTAAGACTCCAATGTGTGGTAGAGGGAAGTCATCCTTGAGACTTTCCCTATTCAGATCCCTGTAGTCTACGCACATACGAGCTTTCCCGTCTTTCTTTGGCACTGGCACCACATTGGCAACCCATTGAGGATAGGATATCACAGCTAGGAACGCTGGATCAAACTGTTTCATCACATCCGCTTTGATCTTTTCAGACATATCAGGCCTCATGCGACGAACCTTTTGTTTAACAGGAGGACAGTCCTCTCTTGTCGGCAAACGATGAACTACAATATCGGTATCCAACCCAGGCATATGTTCATAAGACCAATCAAATACTTCCATGTAATCATGCAACATTCGAACCAACTTTCTCTTGACGCTGTTTTCCAAGTTAGCATTGATCTTGATTTCTTTCTTATTTGACTCAGTACCCAAGTTGATAACTTCAACTGACTCTTCGTGCGGTTGAATAGCTTTTTCCTCTTGTAACATATGTCAGGCTAGCTCTCCCGGTATGTCACAATCTTTCTTGCCTTCATCTTCGACTTGGTTGATAGGACATTCAAAGTCATAGTCGGCAATAGTAGAGTCATTGGCAATAGGATCCATAGTGGATGTGGACCTACAAGATTATGTGTGCATGTAAGGTACATGGCTATTTTTGAAAATGTATTTGAAAGAAAGGAAAGACAATGAACACAAATATTTGAATGCAAAAGAGTCCAATATACTGAATGATCATATGATTAGATGAATATAAATAAAACCCTTGAAAAATGGACCAAAGTGCCCCGGGCCAGACACATGGCTTAAAAGTCATTGTTTGAATATTACAGACAACAAGTTCTTGAATTGAAAGAAAGCAAAAACAAGTAGATTACTCCTCAATGAAGGAGACTGGTACAAAGTCCTTTGTATGCCAATTCTTCAGCTCTGTAGTGGTTGGATACACCCACTCTTCAAATGTAGTCTCTTCTTCAGAATCATCCACGGCGTTGACTCCATGGCTTCCAATACGGAGAGGTGTCTTTCCAGCACGAGCACTCCTCACTTCCTTCTGAGCTTTGACAGTGAAGCCCAAACCAAATTTTTCTACCTTAAAAGGGATATCGATAAGTTTCCCCCAAGTATCACAGTTTCCTTCTTCAATTGTCGCACGGGCATCCTTGACTGAAACCATCTTTGGTGTGGCCTTAATAGTTTTAGACTCATCAAAAGAACATTTAGTAGCAGCAATCATCGGTGGTACGACCTCAAAGGCTTGGCATGGAGTTTCAATAAATTCTCCATCCATCTCTACATACTTGAAAGAGTTAAGATGGCTCACCATAAACTCCTCTTCCCCACAGACGGTGACTATTCTGCCCTTGATTGGATATTTGAGTTTCTGGTGGAGGGTTGAGGTCACTGCCCCAGCTTTATGAATCCATGGGCGACCTAACAGACAAGAATAGGCAAGGCGAATATCCATAATATATAAGGTGGAGTTAAAGATTTGGGAGGCCACTTTGATTGGAAGATCTACTTCCCTATGAACAATCCTCTTCGATCCATCAAATGCCCTTACGATGATATCACTTGGCTTCAAGATTAAATCTTCACAGTCAAGACGGTCCAATGCCCCTTTGGGTAATACATTCAGAGAAGAACCAGTGTCGACTAGCACATGTGCTAAGGTAGTCCCTTTGCACTCGATAGAAACATGTAAAGCTTTGTTGTGATTTTTCTCGAGAGGTGTTAAGTCAGCATCTGAAAACCCCAAGCCATTATCAACTGTCAGGCTAGCCACACAATTATCAAATTGGTGTGTGGTTGTCTCATGGGGGACATGAGCTTTTTTCAGGAACTTGATTAATGTCCGAGCATGGGCATCGGAGAAAATCAACAATGACAACATTTAAATCTTTGAAGGGGTTTTCCCCAACTGTTTCTACAATTTTGAAGTCGCTTCTCTTTATGATCTTTAAAATCTCGTCGATCTAGAGAGCGGAGGGTTCTTCATTAGTTACTTCCTTGGAGGGTACTTCAATTACGTCAAGATCAACAACCTTCCCTTTCCCTCTGGTATCGGTATTCGGCTGGGCAGCAGTAATGCGGATGGGCGTCTTTGCAATAACGAGTGGTGAGATATGGGGTGAGAATATTCTCCCAGTTCTAGTTACTTTGCTTTACCCAGCTATGTTGCCAACATTGTCATCTTTTTATTCTTCAATCCAGGCATCTTGTTTAATCCCATGATAGAACACTTCAGCACCGTAATTCCATGGTACGGCTTTATTTGAAGAATAAGGAATCAGTCTAGGATTGGTAATTATTAATGGATAAATGGTGGGTTCATTTGAAATCCTAATAGGACCTTTGGAGGTGATCCTAATAGGTTTGTTTGAGATGGTAATAATGGATAGGTCTTCACATTTGTTAATCAAACTCTTGGCAAGCAGAGTCTTTTCAAACAGAATTTAGTGGCTATCCATCAGGCGTTGTTTGCCTTTCTTCAGCCTTTCACAACCATTGTATTGTCTCGTACAATATACACAATCTTTTTCACAGCCAGGGAAGATCTCAACTTTCAACAGATTGTTCTTGATTATATTCAGCGGAGTAGTCAATTCTTCAATAGAGGCAATAAAAATTGTATCTTCGACAGCATTAACACCTTTGTCATGCTTAAGCATTGGAGCGGTAATTACATTCGGCATTGGAGGAGGATCAAATTCAATATTCTTGTTGTCAATCAAATCCTAGATTTTGTTCTTCAAGGCCCAGCACTGGTCAGTCTCGTGCCCAGGGCTGTTTGAATGGTAGGCACACTTTGCATTCGGATTATACTTTGGTGACGAGGTATCAGGGTTGGCTGGAGGGTCGCACAATGTCACTAAATTAGCCTTGAGAAAATGTTTAATGGCTTGAGATAGTGACATGCCTAACCTTGTAAATTGTCTTCTTGGAGTTTCAAAACATTGATGATTTGCAGATGGTCTCGGAGTAGGAGTTGGATTAGAGATTCAGACAGCATTGACAGACGGACAATCATTCTTCTTGGTATGGGCCCTTGCCCCATACACAACATTAACTTCCTTCTTTGTAGCAAAAGGTTTCTTGATAGGATTGGCGGTGGAGGTAGATGCTACAAAGATCTTCCCACTTTTGATGCCACTTTCAACTCTTTCACCGGTTAAGATTAATTCGGTGAAACCAGAAGAAGAGCAGCCAACCAACAGATTAAAGAAATGACCAGATAAAGTGCCCATGAACATGTCGATGTGCTCCCTATCAGTCAAGGGGGGTTGGACCCTACTAGCAAGGTCTCTCCACTTTTGCGCATATTCCTTAAATCCTTCATTATTTCCCATGGTCATATCTTGCAATTGAACCCTCGTTGGCGCTAAGTCGGTGTTGTACTGATACTGATGGTAGAAGGCGGTAGCTAAATCCTCCCAAGTGTTGATACGAGAACCATCTAATTGACAAAACCATTCAAGTTGTGTTCCAGCCAAGCTTTCTTGGAAAAAGTGAACCCATAGCTTCTTATCGGTAGTGTACGGCTGTATCTTGCGCATATAAGACTTCAAATGGAGTTTTGGACAAGAAACCTCATCGTACTTGGAAAAGATTGGTATTTTGAATTTGTGAGGAATGACTACCCCAGAGATCAAACCTAAATCATCAAAATCTAAGCCGGGGATGGCTTAGATTTCAATAGCTTTTAATTTGTCTTCTAATTGCTTGTATTTGATATCAGCGGGTGGGTATTGCTCGTTGAAATAATCATCGTCGGATACTTAATCGTTGATACAGTCAACGTGAGTACTCTTGACCTTACCAATCTGGTTTTCGTTCTCTTCGGATGAATCTTCTTCTACCGGAATTTGACAGATTGTCTCCTTGAACCTTCTACCCATGTTGAGTAGAGATTTCTTCTTTGGGTTCTTCTTAACGGCCAGCAAAGCCATCATATCTTGCTGCCCCTTGGCTAGGGATAGTAGAGTCTCCTGAAACTGAGGATTATGGGTTTAGAGATCCTCCACATTTTGCTCTAGATCCATCTTGCTGAAATAAACAGTAGAAAGATAAGGAAACATGTTATGCAAAAAGCTGTCATGTTATGATGCATGGAATATGTATATGCAAATGATTTCAAGGATCAATGAAATTTAAATTTTTATAGACAAAAGAATGAACAATCGTTAATTTTCATTAGTCGAAGCAAGAAAGGTTACAATCATGCCCCTTGGGCTTACAAAATAGCTTTATAAGATAAAAAGACCGAATGCATCCTCTTTGGCGCGAGATAAGCGTTCACATTTTACTTTTCTTGTAGTTGTTTCGTAAGCTCCAAGACCCTCATTTCACTAGCATAGAATTGAGCCTCGAAAGTATCTCGTTCTTCCTTCAGCTAGATCCAACCCTTTTGTAAGTCTTCGAGAGAGGTAGGCATGTCGGGATGGAGGATAGTGTAGGGAACATCTCCTTTAACCATGGGCTCCATGATAACTGGTAAGATGGAAGGATAAGGCATCACAAGTTTCTGAGCACGAGCTCGCACCCATTTAAGGTAAGGCTCGAGGGGAATGGAATTCTTGTGTCCTAACTTCTTAATATCCACTTTGTTCAACATCCTCCAAGCTCGGACAAACCTCTGGCGGTAACCTTGATCGTCATTCTCATAATCAAATACCACTCTTTGAATAAGCATCTCATGGGACCATCCCTCCGAGCGTAACCAAACTATCATAGGGCTAAGCAGGGGTTGTAAGTGATACCTCCTCTAACGCCAAACAAAGGGACATTAGGGAACTCTCTACAATGGTCGACGATAATAACATTCTCCAAAGAGCGGGAACACCAATGAATATCTGAATGTCTGAGCATCATAAACCTATGTGACCACCTTGAACCTTGCTCATTCTTCAACACAGATTGGGGAAGATGCTAAATAAACCATCTTACCAAGAGAGGAGTACAACACATAAGGATACCCCTTTTCCTCATTGTGTGAGTGTGAAAGGAATGTAGGATATTATCCCCTAGCAAAGTAGGCACCGGGTTACGAGACATGAAGATTTTGACGGTGCTTACATCTATGAGTTGGTCAGGATTTGGAAACAAAACCATCCCATAGATGAGGAGAGCCACAATTTCCTCAAAGGCTTGAAAATCTAAAGAGTTCCAATAGTTTTGGGCTTTCTCAAACAAGAACTTTGCTAGGAAACCTTTGACACCACTCCTTGTTTCCCAATTAGTTGTGATATCAGATGGTTGCAAGTGTAGAGCTTGAGCAATCTCTTCTGGTTTTGGATCTCTTTCCATACCGTTGAAAGGTAGTTGATTGAGAATGGGAATCCTCAAGAGTTAGGAGAATTCTTCCAAAGTTGGCACAAGTTGATAATCGAGAAATGTGAAGCAATGGTGTAGAGGATCAAAGAATTGGAAGAGCACCTTCATCATATCTTCGTTAGTTTTGGAGGTAACCAAGTTTATTAGGCGACCATGTCTTTCGGTAAATGGAGAATTTTCAGGAATCCTTGATTCTAACTCTTTGAGTTGAGGAGGGATCCTTACAAGAATGACTTGAACGGTTTTCCTACGAACATAATCCATGTCCTACAAAACAGAACAATGATAAATCCCAAAAATCCTTGAAATGGTTAGTGAGTATGAGTATGATGTTATGATGTTTATGATGTTATGTACTAGTAAATATATACAAACAAAACAAACAAGTCCTTAGGTTTAGGCTTGCATGGAGTCTCATAGGTAAGTACCCTCTTGAATTTTAGTTGGCTCAAACATGTCCTAGTAATAATAATCGGGTTCTAAGGAGCTCAATATAATTGGTTTCTTTCTTTGATCATTGTTTCAGCACAAGCCTCTTTAATGGCGACCAAAATATCCCAAAAAAGAAAACCTCAATGAGTGTAGTATCGAGTATCTACCAACTTTGGACTGCACCAAAGCCGGACATCTCACTACATCCTAAAGGCCAAGTTGGTAAAGTAAAGGTTCTAAAATTTTCATTTATGCTTCATGACTACACTCAGCGGCCCCGTATTCTCCTTGACTACTCAAGGGCTACCGGTACCCACAAATATGTTGCACTAACATAGCTATTGCTTAGATCGTGTTGGTATACCCCGCACAATTTCCACAACATAATGCTACTTACCTATAAGGTGTCCCAAATCCGGGTAGAGGATTCAAACCCAAACAAAGAACCAAAATGTAAAGCATACAAGTCAAACAATGAAAGCAAGTAAATGTGATCTAGCCCTAAGGTAACCTTACTTTTAGAATTCTCCCCAGCAGAGTCGCCAGTTCTGTGATATGGTGGGAGAACTGACTTGGTGTTTTGCGTTTGATCACAAATGTTGCGGTTAGCAAGAGTCGCCACCGACTTTCATTTTATCCAAAAAGGAATGGTGGAAAAGAACAGGAAAGACCTTTGAGATTATTTCTTGAGTTCGGGGGGTAGATTATGAAAAGGGAAGGGGATAGCACCCTTTTCATCCATAGTTATCTATGGGCTCTTAGTTCCTTGCTAGATCACTTGCTTTGTTTGAAAATGTGCTTTGTGGTGGTTTTTTGAAAGTATTTTGAAAAGGCGCCTTCATTTAGGCAAACTTTGTAATGGTTATCGTTCGTAAGAACGTATACAAAGTGTTGGATTTTTGAAAATATTTCATGTTTTGAAAGTTTGTTTTGGAAAGTGTTTGGTGTTTGTTTTGAAAATGAGCAAGGATGTTTGTTTTGAAAGTGAGCAAGCAACTAGGAACAATCTACCTACTCAAAAGTCTTTTGTTCATTTCTTCCTTTCCTTTGATATTGCTATCTTGCCATTGATTGGTAAAAAGCCTTATCTTTGGATGTAAAAGGGACGAGCATGGGTCATCGTATAGTCATGATAGCAATGTTGTGAGATATATTAGCATTTCTCTTTGAGGGACTAAGATCATTTGAAAGGCAACATTTGAAGCGTCATAGAGGGACTATGATCTTGTATTTTTATTGTTTTTGCTAAGACATCCCACATGCATAACATGACCATTTTTGTAAGGAAACCAAGTGGATTTTACCCTAGGAGTGCTTGTGTGCAAGTGTATTAATTTCCATGCTTGATTTGTCTTTGATTAGGGTTTGCTAATTGATCAGTTTTAGTCTTTCCATACAAAACCCTAATTACTAGTATTTGTATATAAAGTGATAAATTGCAGAACTTTAAAAAATTACTAAGCTATTACAACACTTGTGAGAGGGGGTGTACAAATTACAAATGGGGATTGCAAGAATTTAAATCTAAATAATCTATTACAACCATATTGAATTTGGATAAATAATGTACAAAAATGAACAAATATACAAGAATGTAAAATAGGAAGAAAAATGGGTTTTTGTTTTAGATTTTTATTTAGGAAAAAGGTTTTGTTTTAACCTAATTAACTAAAAGAAAATAATTAATTAAATTAGTAAAAATTAAACCCTAATTTACTAGGAAAAGAATTTAAATAAAACCCTAATCTAAATATTAATTGATTAAAAATAAATTAAGTTTGTAAGAAAAAATATTTTTTGGTATTTTTGTCTTAAAAATAATTTAAAGTATTATAAAATATTTTTGGTCTTTTTGGTTTTAAAATAATATATTTTAATTGTGTAAAAGAAAATAACTAAAACCCTAGTTTTTAATTAAATTTACAAATCAATTAGTAAAATAAATAAAGTATGATTAAATAAAAATAATTTTTATTGTAAAAAAATAAATAAACTATATCAAAATATAAATCTAATATTTTTTATATTTTTCTGATTTTTTTTAATATTAAATAAAATATTTAAGAAAACAAATAAATAAAAATGAGAAAAGAAAATAAAATGGGCCATGGGGTGTGAACAGTCAACAAGGGAGTCAGAAGTTAAAAAAGATACAAGGCCCAAGGGGATGAGGCCTAGCGCTGCAAAAAAAAAAACAAGTCAGAACATGTGAAAAATATGAAAAATCACAAAAGGTCACGCCGGGGCTTGAACCCAGGACCTAAGGGTGAACAGGCGTGCGCTTTACCACTGGGGTGGCTATACATCCGTTCATATAAACAAAACAATAAATATATATTAGAAATCAAGTCCATGGCCTGAACTTCATCTTCAACCTCACGCCCAGCCAGAGTACCTGCATCTTATTCATCTCTCATCCATTTGCAAAAATGTAAACATGAATCTTGTGGTAAATTTCCTCACGATTTTAGAAATGCAAAGCAATAAAATTATAACAAGCATGAATTTTAATGGCCCTAATCTGAACCCTAAAAATTTCAAAAACTTCAATCTTAAAATTCTCTAAGCTCAAGCAACATAAATAAAAACTATGGACATGGTTAGCTTTGGAGCAATGATATCTACATTTTTCATTCACAAATAAACCATTAATGATGCTTGTATGAAGAGTTCAAAGTTGAGATAACTTACCTCAAAACTGGAAATCGTGTTCTGCAAATGAGCACTCCTCAAGGTGTTGTGATGATCAGAATAGCTCCATTGAGGTCCCAGGAAGCTAATGCAATGATTAGCTAGGTTCGAGAGTGGCTGAAATGGTCTGGAGAAGTCCACTTGAAGTACTCTGTTTTTGGACTTGGAAATGGAGGAAGATGATGTTACAGAACTGTAACAGGGTAAGGGATGACTTCTAAATGATGTTTAGAAGCTTTATGGAGTTATGAGTTTTAAACGTTTGGTCAGGTTATGTGAAAATGGAGGTATGAGATGAAAATTTGAGTTCTTGGTGTTTTTAGGGCTCAAAAATGTGTGTCTTTTGTGACAAATTACTTGTGTATGTATAAGAAAAATACTTGAGTACTTGAGAGAGTTAGAAGTACAAGTTCTAGACTGATTGCTATGTTACTTGATTTTGAAGAAAAGTGAGAAATATGGTTTCAAGAGGAAGTACAAGCATGGGCTGAGTGATTGTAAGTGTTTAGACAAGCTTCTCTTGAGTTATGGGACATGTATGATCAAAAGAAGGCAATTGCAAGGCTCAAGAACAAGTTTTGTGTAAAAAGCTACTTTATCAAAATGGCATTGTGCACTTTCTTCCCAAAACGGATATAAAGCATGGCCTTGCATTGAATGCTTGAATTGAGACCTCTAACAGCTGTGCAAGCAATTAATTATGGAGTTCCTAATAAGTTTGAGGCCTGTAAAGTAGAGATTATGCAGGATAGGTTTGAAATTTGAATCTTGTTCATCACAAAATGACTTGTAATTTAAGTGTGAAAACCCTAACTTCATCTCTTTGATTCTCCCTACTCAAGAATGACATTAAGGAGTTCTTGGACATTTTGGAAAGATTGTAATGTTATCTACAACCCCTCTTTGAATCACTTTTTAAAATTCCCCTTGTAACTATATGAAAAAGTGCCATGAAGTTAGGTCAAAATCCTGACCAAAACTAGGGCAAAATTTCACTAAGTGTCCAATTTCAAGACCATGACTTTAGGAATTAATAACTTCAGATCCAAGAATTTTTAGGATAAGTTGTGTAAATAAATATTGTATATATCATGGAAATCTACAACTTTCATGCTGAAATTTTCTTCTAAATCCTCTTGCATCATGGTGAAAAATTGGCCCAAAGTTATGAAAAAAACATGAAGTTTAAACACTTAGAAAAATTTCTAAGTTATAAAGTTTTGACTTTTCAAAATGAAACCTTGAATTTTTTATTTCTTGATGAATAAGTTTCATATTTTGACTTGTTTTGATGAATTATGATCTTTGACATTGAATTTTGACCAAAAAAACAAAGTTTGACTTTTTAGTGTACAGTTGACTTTTGATCAGTTGACTGGAAATTCACTATCAATCCAATTGATCTTGAGCAATGTTTTAGGTCATGTGTTGTACCCCAAAATTTGCCCTCCCATATTCTTCAAAATTTGCCAAAGCATGCTTCAAAATTCCCCAAGGGTTGCACAGTTCAAGGGCCTCCTAACAGTCAAAGATTAGGGTTTTGATTCTGACAAAGAAAATGAAGTCTCCAAGGGTCCAATCAAGTCCCACATGCCTACAAACAAGGTCAAGCATCCTCATGCCAGGTTTCAAGACTTACAGCACAAAATCGCACAGTCAAAAACCATAATTGCTCAATAGTCAACTGCAGGGGCAAAATGGTCATTTGACAGTCAAAAGTCAAAATTTTTGGTCAACATCTCATTTTGAAGCCACAAACATCATTTGATCAATGCTTGATCATGATTCTCAAAGCTTGGCTCAAAAAGTCTCAAGGTGCAAAAGTTTCCATATTTGGACAGTTGAAAAAGTCAACTGTAACTTGACCAAGACATAACTTCCACATGGATTATCAGAAAAATTCCATCCAAAGCTCATTTTGAATAGAAAGACATTTCCTACAACTCATATTCATACTTCAAGTCCAAGAAATGCTCTCACAAAAAGTTATCAATTTCAACATTATAGGTCATTTTCAAAAGTCAACAAAAAGGGACTTTAAGTCAAAGGCCATAACTTCAGATTGGTAAATCAAAATGACATGGGACCAAAGGCATTGGTTAGATGACTTCAAGACCTTTCCAAAATGTCCAAGAACATGAGCAAAGCTTAAACATTGAGCAAGTTATGCCTTGTGGAAGTTGGGAAATTTTTGGATATTTTGAAAAGTCAACTTTGCTTCAAATGTCTTAAAAATGCTAATGGGCCTCTTTTTCTTCCAAGATTCATCATCCTAGGCATGTGCACGATCATTTGGCCCAAAGGGAAGTTTTTCATCATTTTTATTTATTTATTTGAATTTTTGATTGCTAATAATTCATTTAATTAATTAAAATATATGAAAAATACCAAACCTAAGTTTTTAAATCTTTTTATGCATGAAATACACTCAATATTTCGTGCATGATCAGATTTGGAAAGAATCAAGGTAATTGAACATGATTTGTATCAAATTTGCATGGAAAAAGATTTGAAAAGATTATGCAAAATCACAAAATCAAAAGCATTGATTCCATGGATATTTGGCTTATTTTGTTGACCTAAAACACTCACACATATATATATATATATACATGATAACCCTAATGCCAAGAACATGAATGTTGCGCCCCATCTCAAGAATCAAACTTGCAATTTTATCAAAAAAGTCAAAAACTGAAAGTGGCCTTGGAGGACGATTCAGGGAAAAAGATTGATCCCATTAGCTTGCAAAGACATTACTGAGTCTGACTGGATAGTTTTCCACGTGCATAGCACCCTGAATTGGTATACAGAACTCAGAATTTTTCATATAATATGCATATTCGTGTTTCGATTCTTAGGCATCCTCACTGCATTTTATTTATTGATTCATACTAATTGGTTCATTCTAAAGCTAACCACATACTTTGATTGAGTTTCCATGCATCGTATGAAGAATCGCCATTGAAGCACTCTAGGGTTTCAGACTTGTAAAATTAGGGATTCCTTCGTCCAGAAAAATTGGCCAACAAGACCCATACCATCAGAATCAGAAGCTCGTGGCCAATTGTTTCTATGCCTCGTGCTCAATTTATGAGCAACAGATCTCTAATCGCTATTTTTATATGCAGCATATAGTGGGGGTTCAAAACCCCCGCAATCTTGTTCCTTTTTTCAGGTGAAACATAGAATGGAGGAGGAAGACGCTTAGGTGTCTAGGCATGAGTGGACAATTCAAACTGCAGCGCGCGTTTTTGTTTTTTAGGCCACTAACATCAAATTTCTCTTATATTATTTATGCATTATTTTACATACAGCGCGTTGAAGTGGCTCAGTTGGTGGGATGTTATGTTGGTAAACAATAGGACCTGGGTTCGATCCCAGGTCCCCCTCCCTTTCCCTATATTTTTCTTCTAATTATGTTCTTATGTAGCTCATCTACAAGCGTCTACCATACGCTCATCATTCAAACCATGCCACACGTCCCACTACATCCAACCAAAGGCCAGCATTCAGAGACCATGATGTGCATCAGTCAACGTCCACACACGTGAATACTGAAAAGTCAACCAGGCCAAAGGCTATTGGGCCTGAATTGCTAAGTTATGACCTCCAATTTGGGGACAGAACCCCCCCTTGGTATTGTATTTCTTTCTATTTGCTTTATTTTATTTTTTTTATTATTTGTTTTAATTCCATTATTTTCTTTTAATTCAATATAAAATTAATTTCACATAAAAATACTAAAAACCAGAAAAGACAAAAAATAAAATATTTTATTTTGATATTTTTGTAAATAAATCTCATTAATTTAATTTAGCTTTTTAAATTTAGGTTTAATTCAAATATTTTTCTTAATAAATTAAAAAAAGTGTAGATTTAGGGTTTCAAGTATTTTTACATTCTTTTTCTTTTTCTCTCACCATAATTAATTATTTAATATTATTTTTATAAATCAAATTGCATTAATTAATTAGGTTTAATTTTAGGTAATTTTCATATTTTCTTAATAAATTAAAAAATAGCTAGAATTAGGTTTAAACTTCATTTAATTCACATAAAAAATCATAAATACCAAAAACCCTCAAAAATAATTTCTTTTTATTTTATTTTAATTAATTTGTTAATAATAATTTAATTTCATTAAAAAAGGGTCAAACGCCCTCGCTCTCAATTTTAATTTAATTCGCGCGTTTTATTTTATTTCTTATAATATTTATGTAACTCTCCCAAAGCCGTGTAAATTTATATTTCTCGCACTTTACTTCTTTATTTTCTGTCAAATCGGGTCCTGGATTAAATTTGGCGATGTGGACCCGCGCCTTTGTATTAGTTTAGGAATTTTATATTTCTCGCAATTTTTTAACTGTTAATAATGGCATGCAAGAATGAATGACAAAATGAAAACAAACGCATAGATCATCCATGACATGACAAAAGAAAAAAATAAATGAAAACGACACACAAATCATACACCACCCCTAGGGTACGCCTCATTGTTGCCTTGCCTCGAAAGGTGATCGTCGAGTAGAGGATGTCTTAGTAAGTCCTCATGATCCGGGAACCTGGCATGAGGGTAGCTTCTAAGGTGTCTTCCCATTGCTCTGGTGATCACCATGTCCCGAACCTCGAATTGACCCGAACACTTCCAATAGTGGTGCTACCTACCTCTCAATGGTGGGATGGCATTACTTTAAAGGACATCTACACAGACGAATTCCTTAGGATAGGTAGACGACTCTAGATACTTGCTCTAACTTCAAAACAAATCAAAAATACTTTTCACACCGACACCTTTTCAAAAGCTTTCGAAAGCAATTTTTCAAACACTCTTGAGGACCGATACAAGAGTCGAACTGGAATTTTCAAAGAACTTTTTAAAAAACCCACAGTTGAAAAGCAAACAAACCATTTTTGAAAACACAAATGAGCAAGTATCTAAGAGCCCATGGATAACCATGGATAGAAAGGGTGCTAACACCTTCCCTTTCTATAATCTACCTCCCGAACCGAGAGCAATCTCTATAAGGAATTTTTTTGTGCTTTTGTCCTTTCCATTTGGAGAAAATAAAAGACGGTGGCGACTCTTGCTTACCGCGACATTTCGCGAACCGGCTTTAAACAGTCAGTTCCAGATCCACCGATCACAGAACTGGCGACTCTGCTGGGGATTATTTTAAAGTGAGGTGTACCTTAGGACTAAGATCACTTGTGTTTTCAATTATCTGAATTGTTTGCTTTATTATTATGGGTACTGTCTTAGGAGTTCTATAGATCCTAAACCCGGATCTGGGGATACCTTCTTAGAAAGTAGCAACAAGGTTGTGAGGGAACTGTGCGGGGTATACCGACATGGTTGAAACAGTCTGCTACGTTGATGTGGCACTTTGGTGTGTACCGGTAACCCTTGAGTTCAGTCAAGGAGAGTAAGGGGCCTCCGCGTGGTGTCGTGAAGCATCAACAGACCTTAGGAACCTTAATTGAACTATCTTGGCCTCTTTAGGGTAGTGAGATAACTGACTTTGGTGCAGTCCGAGGTTGGTAGATACTCGATACTACACCCAATTGAGGGTTGCTTTCCTGGAATATTTCGGTCGCCAGTTCAGTGGCTAAATCGAAACGATGAACAATGAAAGCAATCCCGTGATATTGGGACCCTTAGAACCCGGTTACTTCTAATAGGACAGGTTGAGCCCACCAACTTCAAGAGGGTAATACCCAGACCCCATGTTGGCCTAAACTCTAAGGGCTTCTCTTGTGTGACTTGCGTGCCTTCGTACCTGACTATTTGCATGCCTGTTATCTGACACGTGAACTACTTGCAGGTTTCGTTTATAGTCCTTAATTGGGACTCATAACAGGGTTTACTAAGTTCTTGCAGGTTTTGTTTATAGTCCTTAATTAGGACTCATGACAGGTTTTACTTGAGTTTCTTGCAGGTTTTGGTTTGCAGTCCTTAATCGGGACTCATAACAGGGTTACTTACATTACCCCATGCATAGCATAACATCATACCATTGCATACATCTTAACCCATTTCAAGGATCTCAAGGGTCTGTGATGCAAGTCAGAATAAATCAAACATCTAGCAAGAGGCAAAGAGGATTTATTTTCCTCGAGCCAAAGTTGTCAGGGGCTATGACCCACTGGATATGGTGAGCCTTTGACCCTTGAAGAAGGACTCTCAACAATATGCAGTGCCTTCAATCAAGCTACCGGTTTCAAATTTTAACAAATTTCTTGTTTACCCCGCGAGGTCCTTGAAAACATTGCATGCATATCATACATATCATTGCATTACAGGTACACTTGTTGCAGGTCACTTACCTTCTTCGCTGTTTATTTCAGCAGTCATCATGAATCCTGAATCATCCGAGGGACAAACTATCAAGGCCCTCCAGGCCCAGAATGCCCAGTTCCAGGAGTTGATTATGAGTCTAGCCCAGGGTCAAAAGGAATTGAAGACTCTGATTCAGAAGAAGAAGAACAAGAGGACTGTTTTGTTCAACCCTAGACGCAGATCTGGGAACACACTACAGAATGAAGCTGAGAGGACCACTCCATCTGTGGGGGAAGGTAGTCACCATGAGAGAGAGGTGCCCAGTCCAGTGGTCTCTGACAATGAGACGGAGTTCAATGATGAGCAGTACCCTCCAGCTGAGGACCGGTACAAACAACTAGAGGATCGTCTGAATGTCATGGAAATTTAAGAAGTGCCTGGGTTGGATTTCGGAGACCTGGGTCTATCTTCTGGTGTGGTGATCCCACATAAATTCAAGGTTCCTTCTTTTGCTAAGTATGATGGGGCATCCTGTCCCAGGCTGCATCTCAGATCTTATGTGCGGAAGATTCAACCATACACTGTGGACAAGAACTTGTGGATCCACTTCTTCCAGGAGAGTCTTTCAGGGACTCATCTCGAATGGTTCTATCAGCTGGATGGAACCAAGGTTCGTAACTGGGAGGAGTTGGCTACTGCTTTTTACAAGCAGTATCAGTATAATGTCGACCTCGCTCCTACACGTACCCAACTCCAGGGTATGTCGTTAGGATCGGGAGAAGGTTTCAAAGAGTATGCGCAGAAATGAAGGGACCTTGCTGGGAGGGTACAACCACCTCTGACTGACCGGGAATTCGTTGATATGTTCTTAGGGACCCTATCCGGGCCGTTCTTCAATCATCTCATTGGTAACTCGTCTGCAGGGTTTACTGACCTCATTCTGACTGGGGAAAGAATTGAAGCTGGTATCAAAGTCGGGAAGATTCAAGAGACCACACCTTCTGATACTCACAAAAGGCCTTACACGGGAAAGAAGGAATCTAATGCTGCATACAGTTAAAAGAGTCGTCATGACCAACAGGCAGGGGCAGTCATGATCTCTGGTCCTGCACCACGCCGACAACCATAAAAGGGAAATCAACGAAGGCCGGACGAGCCTAAAAGACAATTCACCAACATCAACATGCCGTGATCCCAAGCATTGCAGCACATGTTGAAAATGAACCTGATTGCGGTGATCAACCCTCCTGCAAATCCCAAGACCTCCTCTCCAAACTACAATCCAGAGGCGAGGTGTGCTTATCATTCTGATAGCCCGGGGCACGATACT
Source organism: Vicia faba (assembly GCA_948472305.1). Lineage (NCBI taxonomy): Eukaryota > Viridiplantae > Streptophyta > Magnoliopsida > Fabales > Fabaceae > Vicia > Vicia faba. The sequence continues at coordinate 887,752,762 of OX451736.1, forward strand.
GAGGACTGTTGGGCGCTGAAGTATAAAATCCAGAATATGATCGACGCTAAGGAGATCGAGTTTGAGCCTGCTGAGACTCCCATTGTGACCACTGCTCCTTTGCTAAAACATGGCTAGGATTGAGAGATTTTTGTTCATTTGAATTCAAGTTGTATTTTTATTTTCTTGTTCAAATAAACAATTGTCATGATAAACTCTTTTATTTCATGAATGCATTACACATGTCTGTCTTGAATTAATTATGTTTGCTATACTTAAAACTGTTTTCATATTTTTGTGATGATCAACTCTTGGTTAATAATGCTAAGCCTCTTGAGGGAGGATGACGAAAACGATACCATCATCTACAGTATGCTTTTGAACAGACCCCGCTGATGAGGTACAGGCATTGTTTCAATCCCTAAACACTAGAGTTATAAGGATGATAATCCCTCGTCAACCCCTTTGAGCCAAAGAAGTAGGAGTTTTTCTTTTCAAAAATTAAACCCTTAATCATAACCTGGGGCAGGGTAGTTCTCTCAGTTGATCCAAGTGCATAACGAATGGCACCAAAGAGGTCCTTACGAAAAAAGAAGACAATGATGATTCCGAATAATCACAAGGATAGGTAGTCATTATATCTCAAAAATAAAAACCCAATAAGTCAAATCCCATGAAGGAGACTTACAAAACTGGGGCATCCCGCTGACTGTAATCACAAAAGAACAGCTCAGGCAAAAAAAAGAAGGGGATAACAAAGATCAGAAAAAAGAAAGAGGTCCCACAAACCCTCGACAAAAAAATGACTGCCTATTCAAAATAAGTTATCAACATCCGAATCATCACCGGAAAATCAGAGCAAAGACTCAAATAAGGTCTAACGTACGATCAACTGAGTTTAGGTTTGGAGAACGTCATGAAGAGCAGGGGGGTACAAATAAAATTTGAGCCTTTATCTTTTGTTTCTTGAACCGTGAACCAAGCCACGCTATAACCCTTAAAAGTCCTAGCTGAAGCATGGGTTAATTCGAAAGCATACTATTACGAAAGGTATCCTGACTCCTTAGGGCTTGCGATAAAATACGGAGTTGACATCACGTTTTACAAACATTCACTTGTTTTATGAAAAAGAATGCATTCTCAAAATCCTCAAGACAGACATGAGCTTTGCATTTTTGATATAACATTGTTTGCATATGACTTTTTGTTTGAACAGCAGGAAAATTCGCATGAAGAATACCTAGTGAGCAAAAGCACTTCCAATCAAGGGGCACGACATGATCAGTGTCTACTATCTGGGGCAAATCTCCGTCTAAGTCACCTGGGGCATTGGACGATCAAACGAAGATCTTCTGGTGGCATGGCAACACAAGCAGCCAGGGGTACCTCCCTGCATTCTAAGAGCGTGGACATAGTCGGAAAAAAAAATACTACGCAAAATCAAAGACCCGCTAGGTTGACATACCTAGGCAAAAATTAGGGCTTCCCGGCGAAAAAAAAGGGTTCGGGCAAAATGAAGGGATGAAAAGAAAAAAAATTTGTGCACCCGGCAAGTCGAAAACCTGAAAAGGCGGCTTGGGCAAAAATGGGTATCCCGGTGGACTGAAAACCCGAAAGGGCGGTCCAGGCAAAAGTTAGGGATTAAAGCGTACGACTATGTCCCGGCATCTCGTCACTTGCCTACCAAAAGGAAGATTTGTCAATCGGCAGTCATCCAGCACCTCCCCAAGGTATCTTCTCCCCTCACCTCAGAAACAGGGGCAATAATGAGTCGTCCAGGTGATCCGGTGGCTCTGTTAACCAAAGTACCAAGGAAAGGTTAATACAAAGATGATTACCATCTACCTTTACAAATTCCAGATCATGGGTTAATATCCGAAACCAAACAGGACAATCATCCACTTGATCATCATGAAGCAACCCCACACTGGTTCCTTCTCAATTTTCAGACGAAGTCTTACACGGACCCATCACAAAGTAACCCTACACCGGTTCCTTTTCTTTCAGAAGAAGTTTTACACGAACTTATCCTGCAGTAACCTTACCCCGGTTCCTCCAGAAGTCTTACACAGACTTATCTCAAGATGACCTTACCCTGGTTCATCCAGAAGTTTTACACGAACTTATCCTGCAGTAACCTTACCCCGGTTCCTCCTGAAGTCTTACACGGACTTATCTTAAGATGACCTTACCCCGGTTCATCAAAAAGTCTCACACGGACTTATCTCATGGTAACCCCACACCGGTTCCTCCAGAAGCCTTACACGGACTTATCTCATGGTAACCCCACACCGGTTCCTCCAGAAGTATTACACGGACTTATCTCAAGATGACCTTACCCCGGTTTATCAAGAAGTTTTACACGAACTTACCCTGCAGTAACCTCACCCCGGTTCCTCCATAAGTCTTACACGGACTTATCTCAAGATGACCTTACCCCGGTTTATCAAGAAGTTTTACACGAACTTATCCCGAAGAAACCCTACACAGGTTCTATCTCCCCAAAGATGCAGTTTTACACGGACTCGTCATCAGAAACCCTACCCAGGTTTTACCTCTTCCAGGATGCAGTTTTACACGGGCTCGTCACCTAGAAACCCTACACAGGTCCTCTATTTTCAAAGGTGCAGTTTTATACGGACTCATTGTCAGTAAACCCTACACAGGTTTCTTTCAACTCCAAATGCATCTCCACACGAGCCCAACCTCAAGGTAACCCTACACAGGTGTCCTTCTTTCCAAGATACGATTTTACACGAGCTCATCATCAGGCAACCCTACATAGGTTCCCTCTTTCAGCTTACAAATATTATAGTTCAAAACTTCCCCAGGAGAGTCCAATCCAGCTTCCCCAGAAAAGTTGGAATCCATCTCCCCAAGCAGTAAGCTTATCCCCAGTAGATTCTGGAAGCTTATCCTCGCAGAACACAAACGCGTCTCCCGGCTTTATTCAAAGAGTTATTTCCTTACCAGGATATAACTGGGTTATCCTCAGCCAAAAGCCATGAGAAGATCGTCCTCGACGAAGTCTTCTTATCCCCAGCGAAGTCTACTAACACTTCCAACGCAACAACGGTATCCCCAGCGAAGTTACCATCAACATTTCAGCAAAGCACCTCTCTCCCCACAGAGTATTGCCTCCCAGCAAGAGCACTAGAGTACTTTTCTCCCCGCAGAGTAATCTCCAAACATATTCCCCAACGGAGTCATCTTCTCCTACCGGTTCATTCTTGCAGAGCGAAAAGCTCTCTCTTCAACACCAGCCCAGGAGTTAACTTCCTGGCACCCGTCAAGGATTTATTTTCTTAGACAAAAATACATTCATGAACATTACATCTTCATACATTATAGCATGCATATGCATCATACTACATGAATCTCATCAATTTTGAGGACATCCTGAAATCATGCAGTTCATGCATCATGATCTTGCATACAACTGATGCTTTACCTTTTCAGGAAAGGTCAATACAAAGATGATTACTATCAACTATCGCGACTCCTTCTAGATATAGTTCAGATGTGACCCAGATATGGCGACGTTCTGATACTTCTTCCAGATTTCATTCTAGAGATAGTTCGGATGTGAACCAGGCATGGCGACGTTCTGATAATTCTTCCAGATTTCCTTCCAGAGATAGCTTAGAAATGCTCCCGATATGGATGTTGTTCTGTTGCTTATTCAACACTCCTTCTAGATATAGTTCAGATGTGAACCGGATATGGCGACGTTCTGATACTTCTTCCAGATTTCCTTCTAGATATAGTTCAGATGTGAACCGGATATGGTGACGTTCTGATACTTCTTCCAGATTTCCTTCTAGATATAGTTCAGGTGTGAACTGGATATGGCGATGTTCTGATACTTCTTCCAGATTTTCTTCTAGATATGGTTCAGATGTGAACCAGATATGGCAACGTTCTGACACTTATTCCAGACCCCCCCTCAGATAACTTAGAGATGCTCCGGACACGGAAGCTGTTCTATTGTTTATTCAGAGATCACCTTTCTAGAGATGGTTCAGATGTGACCCGGATATGGCTACCTTCTGATACTTGTCCCAGATTCATTCAGATATAGTTTGGAAATGCTCCAGATATGGATGTTGTTCTTCGGCTTATTCAAGTTTCTTCTCAAAGATGGCTCAGATATACTCCAGAACCGGATGCTAGTCTATCACTTATTCACAGTTTCTTCTCAAACAACTTAGAGATGCTCCAGACCCGGAGACTATTCTATTGTTTAGTCCAGATTCATTCGAAAGACTATTCCAGATTCGATTCCTTCATCCAGTCAAAAGCCTTCTCTAGTCCAGTTAAATTGACCCCTAACAGATTTTCCTGATAAAGACTCAGTAGAAGTCGCCCAAGATTCTCTCAATGATTACTGTTGAGGTTGAAGTCTCCCAAGATTCTCTCAATGATTACTGTTGAGGTTGAAGTCGCCCAAGATTCTCTCAATGATTACTGTTGAGGTTGAAGTCGCCCAAGATTCTCTCAATGATTACTGTTGAGGTTGAAGTCGCCCAAGATTCTCTCAATGATTACTGTTGAGGTTGAAGTCGTCCAAGGTTCTCTCAATGATTACTGTGGAGGTAGTAATCATCCCCAGATTCTCTCAATGATTACTGTTGAGGTTGAAGTCGCCCAAGATTCTCTCAATGATTACTGTTGAGGTTGAAGTCGCCTAAGATTCTCTCAATGATTACTGTTGAGGTTGAAGTCGCCCAAGATTCTCTCAATGATTATTGTTGAGGTTGAAGTCGCCTAAGATTCTCTCAATGATTGCTGTTGAGGTTGAAGTCGTCCAAGATTCTCTCAATGATTACTGTTGAGGTTGAAGTCGCCTATGGTTCTCTCCCCGTTACTGCGGAGGTAGTAATCGTCCCCAGATTCTCTCAGTGTTACTGTTGAGGTTGAAGTCATCCAAGATTCTCTCAATGATTACTGTTGAGGTTGAAGTCGCCTATGGTTCTCTCCCCGTTACTGAGGAGGTAGTAATCGTCCAAGGTTCTCTCAGCGTTCTTGTCGAGGTAGTAACCATCCCTGGTTCATTCATCACCGTTTGAAGCTCCAGATCCAGCTCCTGTAACCAGTCAGGACACATCTATACAAAGAATTTGAAGACCAGCTCCTGTAACAGGCCAGGTAATCATTTTTCTTTTTCAGGTACGCAAGCTCTCGCTAAGGAATCTCTTACGCGATCAACATCTAGATGGCATCTATAAGCCCATCCACATTCCATCACCTCTCAGCATGGCATCTATAAGCCCATCATCCTATCCATCAATCTCTAAATGGCATCTATAAGCCCATTCCCATCATCACATTACTATGTGAGCGCAAATTTCTGGGCACTCTAGTGTTCAATCATCTTCTACCTTCGGATTACGAAAGGCACGTCATCCAATCTGCATCCTCAGGTCTAAGAAGATTGAACAGGGGCAACTGTTGTACCCCAAAATTTGCCCTCCCATATTCTTCAAAATTTGCCAAAGCATGCTTCAAAATTCCCCAAGGGTTGCACAGTTCAAGGGCCTCCTAACAGTCAAAGATTAGGGTTTTGATTCTGACAAAGAAAATGAAGTCTCTAAGGGTCCAATCAAGTCCCACATGCCTACAAACAAGGTCAAGCATCCTCATGCCAGGTTTCAAGACTTACAGCACAAAATCGCACAGTCAAAAACCATAATTGCTCAACAGTCAACTGCAGGGGCAAAATGGTCATTTGACAGTCAAAAGTCAAAATTTTTGGTCAACATCTCATTTTGAAGCCACAAACATCATTTGATCAATGCTTGATCATGATTCTCAAAGCTTGGCTCAAAAAGTCTCAAGGTGCAAAAGTTTCCATATTTGGACAGTTGAAAAAGTCAACTGTAACTTGACCAAGGCATAACTTCCACATGGATTATCAGAAAAATTCCATCTAAAGCTCATTTTGAATAGAAAGACATTTCCTACAACTCCTATTCATACTTCAAGTCCAAGAAATGCTCTCACAAAAAGTTATCAATTTCAACATTATAGGTCATTTTCAAAAGTCAACAAAAAGGGACTTTAAGTCAAAGGCCATAACTTCAGATTTGTAAATCAAAATGACATGGGACCAAAGGCATTGGTTAGATGACTTCAAGACCTTTCCAAAATGTCCAAGAACATGAGCAAAGCTTAAACATTGAGCAAGTTATGCCTTGTGGAAGTTGGGAAATTTTTGGATATTTTGAAAAGTCAACTTTGCTTCAAATGTCTTAAAAATGCTAATGGGCCTCTTTTTCTTCCAAGATTCATCATCCTAGGCATGTGCACGATCATTTGGCCCAAAGGGAAGTTTTTCATCATTTTTATTTATTTATTTGAATTTTTGATTGCTAATAATTCATTTAATTAATTAAAATATATGAAAAATACCAAACCTAAGTTTTTAAATCTTTTTATGCATGAAATACACTCAATATTTCGTGCATGATCAGATTTGGAAAGAATCAAGGTAATTGAACATGATTTGTATCAAATTTGCATGGAAAAAGATTTGAAAAGATTATGCAAAATCACAAAATCAAAAGCATTGATTCCATGGATATTTGGCTTATTTTGTTGACCTAAAACACTCACACATATATATACATGATAACCCTAATGCCAAGAACATGAATGTTGTGCCCCATCTCAAGAATCAAACTTGCAATTTTATCAAAAAAGTCAAAAACTGAAAGTGGCCTTGGAGGACGATTTAGGGGAAAAGATTGATCCCATTAGCTTGCAAAGACATTACTGAGTCTGACTGGATAGTTTTCCACGTGCATAGCACCCTGAATTGGTATACAGAACTCAGAATTTTTCATATAATATGCATATTCGTGTTTCGATTCTTAGGCATCCTCACTGCATTTTCTTTATTGATTCATACTAATTGGTTCATTCTAAAGCTAACCACATACTTTGATTGAGTTTCCATGCATCGTATGAAGAATTGCCATTGAAGCACTCTAGGGTTTCAGACTTGTAAAATTAGGGATTCCTTCGTCCAGAAAAATTGGCCAACAAGACCCATACCATCAGAATCAGAAGTTCGTGGCCAATTGTTTCTATGCCTCGCGCTCAATTTATGAGCAACAGATCTCTAATCGCTATTTTTATATGCAGCATATAGTGGGGGTTCAAAACCCCCGCAATCTTGTTCCTTTTTTCAGGTGAAACGTAGAATGGAGGAGGAAGACGCTTAGGTGTCTAGGCATGAGTGGACAATTCAAACTGCAGCGCGCGTTTTTGTTTTTTAGGCCACTAACATCAAATTTCTCTTATATTATTTATGCATTATTTTACATACAGCGCGTTGAAGTGGCTCAGTTGGTGGGATGTTATGTTGGTAAACAATAGGACCTGGGTTCGATCCCAGGTCCCCCTCCCTTTCCCTATATTTTTCTTCTAATTATGTTCTTATGTAGCTCATCTACAAGCGTCTACCATACGCTCATCATTCAAACCATGCCACACGTCCCACTACATCCAACCAAAGGCCAGGATTCAGAGACCATGATGTGCATCAGTCAACGTCCACACACGTGAATACTGAAAAGTCAACCAGGCCAAAGGCTATTGGGCCTGAATTGCTAAGTTATGACCTCCAATTTGGGGACAGAACCCCCCCCCCCCCCCTTGGTATTGTATTTCTTTCTATTTGCTTTATTTTATTTATTTTATTATTTGTTTTAATTCCATTATTTTCTTTTAATTCAATATAAAATTAATTTCACATAAAAATACTAAAAACCAGAAAAGACAAAAAATAAAATATTTTATTTTGATATTTTTGTAAATAAATCTCATTAATTTAATTTAGCTTTTTAAATTTAGGTTTAATTCAAATATTTTTCTTAATAAATTAAAAAAAGTGTAGATTTAGGGTTTCAAGTATTTTTCCATTCTTTTTCTTTTTCTCTCACCATAATTAATTATTTAATATTATTTTTATAAATCAAATTGCATTAATTAATTAGGTTTAATTTTAGGTAATTTTCATATTTTCTTAATAAATTAAAAAATAGCTAGAATTAGGTTTAAACTTCATTTAATTCACATAAAAAATCATAAATACCAAAAACCCTCAAAAATAATTTCTTTTTATTTTATTTTAATTAATTTGTTAATAATAATTTAATTTCATTAAAAAAGGGTCCAACGCCCTCGCTCTCAATTTTAATTTAATTCGCGCGTTTTATTTTATTTCTTATAATATTTATGTAACTCTCCCAAAGCCGTGTAAATTTATATTTCTCGCACTTTACTTCTTTATTTTCTGTCAAATCGGGTCCTGGATTAAATTTGGCGATGTGGACCCGCGCCTTTGTATTAGTTTAGGAATTTTATATTTCTCGCAATTTTTTAACTGTTAATAATGGCATGCAAGAATGAATGACAAAATGAAAACAAACGCATAGATCATCCATGACATGACAAAAGAAAAAAATAAATGAAAACGACACACAAATCACACACCACCCCTAGGGTACGCCTCACTGTTGCCTTGCCTCGAAAGGTGATCGTCGAGTAGAGGATGTCTTAGTAAGTCCTCATGATCCGGGAACTTGGCATGAGGGTAGCTTCTAAGGTGTCTTCTCATTGCTCTGGTGATCACCATGTCCCGAACCTCGAATTGACCCGAACACTTCCAATAGTGGTGCTACCTACTTCTCAATGGTGGGATGGCATTACTTTAAAGGACATCTACACAGACGAATTCCTTAGGATATGTAGACGACTCTAGATACTTGCTCTAACTTCAAAACAAATCAAAAATACTTTTCACACCGACACCTTTTCAAAAGCTTTCGAAAGCAATTTTTCAAACACTCTTGAGGACCGATACAAGAGTCGAACTGGAATTTTCAAAGAACTTTTTAAAAAACCCACAGTTGAAAAGCAAACAAACCATTTTTGAAAACACAAATGAGCAAGTATCTAAGAGCCCATGGATAACCATGGATAGAAAGGGTGCTAACACCTTCCCTTTCTATAATCTACCTCCCGAACCGAGAGCAATCTCTATAAGGAATTTTTCTGTGCTTTTGTCCTTTCCATTTGGAGAAAATAAAAGACGGTGGCGACTCTTGCTTACCGCGACATTTCGCGAACCAGCTTTAAACAGTCAGTTCCAGATCCACCGATCACATCATGCCATTAGGTCAAAATGATGAAATTTAAATCTTTGAATCATGCTTCAAACCAATTGACCATTTTCTAGGTCAAAAATCAGAAATTTCCCTCTTTCAGTCAAAACCCTAATTTTGACCATTTTGCCCTTTTGGTGATTTGATCAAATTTATTGAGGAATTATAGTCCAAACTTGATCAAATAATACATATGAGTTTATAATGTTGATGTGGATCAAAAATTATGAAGTTTGACTGTAAATTGGGTATAGTTGACTTTTTCCCCAATACAGTTGATTTTTAGGTCAACTGTTCAATTGACTGAGCAAAAGTGTGATCCAAGGCTTGAAACTTGACATGAGTAATCTTGGGGGTCCATAATGATCCATGAAAGTCATATGAAGCATTGAAAGTTCAATTAACCTTGTGAAATCTCAAATCCTAATTTTGGTCATCAGTGCTTAAGGAGGTGTCTTGAGCTGATCAACCCTAGTGTAGTCTTGAACCAAGAGAGATCTTTGTGAGAAAATATTTAATAAATGAGAGGGTGAATTTTTGGGTACAACATGTATCTTCAAATTTATTAAACACCACAAAATTCTCAAACACTTAAAACACTTGTGAAAACACAAATCCAGAATCCAAACACTTGTCTCCTTCAAATCTGAAACCTCTTTACATCTTACTATCCTTCGAATCCAGCAAGAAAGTCATTTCACTTGTTTTTGCTCTTTCGAATCCAGTGTCAAAGGCATAACCCTTGGTCCCTCCCTTCGAATCCATAAGCATTCAAGGTAACCACTTCAATCGAAAGGCACTCCCTAACTGCTTTCAACCCCCAGTCGAAGGAGGCAGAAAGGCAGATTGCGCCTACACTGACTTCAGGCCCATTCGAAAGGCTCAACATGCTGGCCTCCAGACCCCCAATCAAAAGTCATGCCTTCACCCTTTTCAGGCCAGATCGAAGAGAGCTAGAAAGTGCAGAATTGAAGGGTTTCCTGCCTAAATCGAAAAGACCCTTTTTCTTGCTTTTGTCTTATTTTTTCCTTTATATTTTCATACAATTCAATATGGTTGTAATAGTGTAGGATTTTATCTTTCTGCATTTTTTTTACTTTATACAAAATGCTAGTAATTAGGGTGTATGGCAAGATAAAATCAACAAGTAGACCACCCTGATCAAAAAGACAAAAATGCATGCAATAAAACACACTTTGCACACGTGCACCTCTAGGATTAACTCCACTTGCTGCCTTATGAAAAATGGTCATGTTATGCATGTGAGACATCTTAGCAAAAAACAATCAAAAATACAAGATCATAGTCCCTCGATGACGCTTTGAATGTTGCCTTACAAATGATCTTAGTCCCTCAAGAGAAATGTTAAGATATCTCACAACATTGTTATCATGACTATACGATGACCCACGCCCGTACCTTTACACCCAAAGATAAGGCTTCTTACCAATCAATGGTAAGATAGCAATATCAAAGGAGGAAAAGAACAAATATTTTTTGAGTAAGTAGAAACGTTCTTAGTTGCTTGCTCATCTTCAAACACAAACACCTATCTAAATGCACCAACACTTTCCATGAAATTTTTTCAAAAAGTCCAACACTTCCTATACATTCTTGTAGAGACGAGAATCATTACAAAGTTTGCCTAAACGAAGGCGCTTTTCAAAAATAATTTCAAAACCCATCATTAAGCACACTTTCAAACAAAAGAAATGATTTAGCAAGCAACTGAGAGCCCATAGATAACTATGGATGAAAAGGGTGCTAACACCTTCCCTTTTCATAATCTACCCCACGAACTCAAGAAAATAATTTCAAAGGTCTTTCCTGTTCTTTTCACCCTTTCCTTTATTTGGATAAAAGAAAAGTCAGTGGTGACTCTTGCTATCCGCAACAATTGTGATCAAACGCAAAACACCCAAGTCAGTTCTCCCGCCGTGTTACATGCACTTTTCAGAATCACTTTCAAAAACATATTCCACAACAAACACCTCTTTGAACAATTTTCAAAACCAACACTTTGTACGCATTCTTATAGATACGAGAATCATTACAAAGACAGTTTCAAAATATTTTCAAACTCACACTACAAAGCATATTTTCAAACAAAAGTAAGTGATCTAGCAAGCAACTAAGATCCCGTAGATAACTACGGATGAAAAGGGTTCTAACACCTTCCCTTTTCATAACCTACCCCTCGAACTCAAAGAAAATAATCTCAAAGGTATTTCCTGTTCTTTTCACCCTTTCCTTATTAGATAAAAGAAAAGTCGGCGGTGACTCTTACTATCCGTAACAATTGCGATAAAATGTAAAACACCCAAGTCAATTCTCCCACCGTGTTATAGAACTGACGAATCTACTGGGGACCAATTACTTAAAAGTGGGGTTACCTTAGGGCTAGATCACCTTTACTTGCTTTCTTTGTTTGACTTTCTTGCTTTATATTTTTTTGGGTCTTTGCTTGGGCTTTTGTTAAAGATCCTATACCCGGATCTGGGGCACCTTTCTAGGTAAGTAGCAATAAATCATGGAGGTTATACGGTGCAGACCGATATGGACAAAGTGATAGCTACGTTAGCGTGATACTCTGGCTTGTACTAATGTTCTTTGTGTCAGTCAAGGATAACATTAGGCTTCCTTATAGTGTCATTAAAGCGCTAACTGACCTTTACAACCTTTAATTTCCTCATCCTAAGCCATTAGAAAGTAGTGAGATGGCCGGATTTGGTTCCGATCAAAGATTGGTGGATACTCGATGCTACACTCATTGAGATTGGACTTTTGGGATATTATGGCTGCAATACTTTGGTGCTTGAGCTAGAACAATGCCTAAAAGAAAGGTCAGTGATATGAGACTCCTTAGAATCCGGTTACTATTAATAGGACAGGTTGAGCCAACTAAACTTCAAGAGGGTACTTACCTTTAAAACTCGCGCAAGCCGTTAAACCTAGGGTCTTTATGTGACTTGCTTGATATATTAGTGATTTTAAAGCATAACCATAACATCATAAACATCATGAGATGCACGCTAACCATTTCAAGGGTCTGGATATTTATCTTTTCTTTTGTTTTGTAGGACATGGATTCAATTTGCAAAAAGAGCATCTGAATCAATTTTGTAGAGGTCCCTCCCAAGCTCAAAGAATTGGTCCTAAGAGTTCCTGAGAGCTCATCATTCAACAAGAGATATGGTCACTTGCTTAGTTTTGTTACTACCCGGGTTTGACGAAGGTCTGATGAGTGTCTTGTTCCAGTTCTTCGACCTTAAACACCATTGCTTTACATTTCCAGATTATCAGTTGGTGCCCACGTTGGAAGAATTCTCCAAAATACTTGGTTCACCTATATTGGAGCAAGTACCTTTCACCGGTTTAGAACAAGATCTAGTTTCTGAAAGTGTTGCCATAGCTTTGCATTTGAAACCATCTGACATTGAATCCAATTGGGAAAGAAGAAGTGGAGTTAAGGGCCTCCGTGCAAATTTTCTAATCAAGAAAGCTCATATATTCTTAGATGCTATGAGTTACCATGACTTTGAAGATGTCTTAGCTCTCTTGATCTATGGATTGGTTATGTTCCCCAATTCAGACCAGTTTATAGATGTCAGTTCCATCAACATCTTCCTTGCTTGCAACCCAGTGCCTACATTGCTCAGAGATATGCTGCATTCACTCCATACTCGTACCATGAATAAACGAGGGACTCTTATGTGTTGTACGCCTTTGCTCTATCAGTGGTTTATTTCGCACCTCCCTCAGACAGTAATGAAGAATGAGTTAGGCTTAAGGTGGAATCAAAGGATAATGTCTCTTTCTCACTCTTATATCTATTGGTGACCCCGCTCTCAAGAAGATATCTCTTTTATTGAGTGTTGCAGAGAGTTCCATAATGTTCCACTCCTTGGCATTAGAGGAGGCATCACCTACAACCCTTCTTTGGCCTTGCGCCAGTTTAGTTACGCCCGGAGGGATGGTCCCCGTGATATGCTCATCCAGGGTATTGTGTTCGACTATTCAAATGATCTGTAAGGTTATCACCAGAGGTTCATCCGTGCTTGGGGCATGGTGAAGAAGACGGATAGCAGCACCTTGGGAAGTAAGAACTCCATCCCTTTGGAGCCTTACCTCAGATGGGTGTGAGCTCGTGCTCAAAGTCTTATGATGCCATATGTTGCTATCTTATCAGTGATCTCAGAATCTATTGTTCAAAAGGACGAGTCTCACATCATTTTCCATCCTGATATGCTAACGAGCTTCGAAGAATTGCAAAATTCTTGGATCCAGATCAAGGAAGAACGAGACACCTTTGAGAACTAATTATATGCCAGTGAGAAGAAGGTTCTGGAGCTCACAAGGCAGCTTCATGAAGAGCGAAATTTGAACGCCTATATCGCGCCGAAGAGGATGCGTTCGACCTTTTTGTCTTGGGAGTTTTTGTATTTATTTCCTCCATTGTAAGACCCAAGAGGCATGATGTAATCAACTTAGATTTATTAATATAATGTGTGTTTCCTTTTGTCTAAGCAAATTTAAATCTCCTAGTTTCATTGAAATCACTTGCATATGCATTTTCATTCATCATAACACAAACAGGTTTTTCATAAACAAGTTTCCTTATATTTCTACTGTTTATTTCAGTGAGATGGATATTAAACAGACAGTAAAGGATCTTCAAGCACAAAATGCTCAATTCCAACAGATGTTCCTGGCTCTGGCTAAAGGACAAGAGGACCTGAAGGCTCTCATGATCAAAGATAAGAATAAGAAGGCGAAGAAACCAGGTGGTGTTTTGAATTTGGGAAGAAGGTTCAGAGGACCGGCCAAGCGAGCTTTAGATTTCACAACCTCGTTGGGTGAAGGAGATAATCAAACAGAAAAGAACAAGGAAGGAAATGACAACCCATGGTCTGAGGAAGATGAGGCTGACTACTCTGAAGAACAGTATCCTCCTGCTGATGATAAATACAAACAGCTGGAGGATCGCCTCAATGCTATGGAGATCCAGAGGGTACCCGAGCTGGATTTTGAAGAGCTAGGACTAGTCTCAAGGGTGGTCATCCCGCAGAAATTCAAGGTCCCCACATTTTCTAAGTACGATGGTGTCTCCTGTCCTAAGCTTCATTTAAGGTCATATGTCAGGAAGATTCAACCCTACACTATTGATAGGAATATGTGGGTACATTTCTTCCAGGAAAGTTTGTCGGGGACGCAGTTAGAATGGTTCTATTAGTTGGAAGGAATTAATATTCTCAATTGGGAAGATTTGGCTGCTGCTTTTTATAAGCAATACCAGTATAATGCTGACCTCGCACCAACTCGTACACAACTGCAAAGTATGGCTATAGGTTCTGGTGAAGGTTTCAAAAATTATGCCCAGAAATGGAGGGATCTCACGGGAAGAGTCCAGCTCCCTCTATCTGATAGAGAGCTGATGGATATGTTTTTAGGCACGTTATCTGGTCCATTCTTCAACCATCTGATTAGAAGCTCTTCAGCTGGTTTTACTGAGTTGATCTTAATTGGTGAGCAAGTAGAAGCTGGTATTAAGAGTGGAAAGATTCAGAGGGATGCATCCTCAAGCACGATGAAGAAACCCTTAACTAGAAAGAAGGAAGTTAGTGCTACTTATGGCCAAAGAAATCACAACAAAGTCGAGCGTCGTCTGACGGTGGGGGCTGCTATAATTTCCAATCCCGCCTCAAACCAACAACGAAACAATCAGCATAGACCAGATGTGTCCAGAAGACAGTTCACCCGGATCAATATGACCTTATCCCAGGTTTTTCCACACCTAATAAAGTCCAACCTGATGACCCTAAGGGAGGCTTCGAAGAATCCCAATATTGCCTCTCCCCGCTACAACCCAAATGCTCAATGTTCCTACCATTCTGAAACTCTGAGGCACGATACAAACGATTGTTGGGCTTTAAAGAATAAGGTACAGGATCTCATTGAAGCAAAGGAGATTGAGTTTGACCTTCCAGAGACACCTAATGTAATAACATCGCTAATGCCCAAACATGGCTAAGGTGTCAATGTTATTGATGATGACCGCTTTGTTTCCTCTGTGAATGAATTAACTACTCCTCTTTTGACTGTTAAAGAGAATCTATTGTGAGCCGGTTTATTTCCGGGATATGGTGAAGGTTGCCACTTATGTATGTCTCTACTAGATGGTTGTTTGTTGTTAAAAATGGGCGTCCAGTGCCTGATGGTTAACAAATAAATTTTGTTCAAAAAAATTCCCCTTACAAGAAGTTGTTGTGAAGATGTCTCGATAATCACCATTTCCGACAATCCTTCCAGGGTCTCCACCAAAAGACCCTTCAGGATTACATATGTTCCCAGGTTTGCTCCCTTGATCATCACCATGCCAGGGCCAATACCATATTCCTCAGATAAAGCTATTCCCTGGAATTATGGGGCTGATGTCTATTACCATGGCGTCAAGCAAAACCTGTTGGCTATTGAAGACAAAGTTGCTGAAGATACTGATCCTGACGTTGACAATATCGTCGGGACCAGTAAAATTACGAGAAGCGAAAGAGTTTTATCTCCCAATATCTCTCTAAAAACCGTTGCTATTCATGTGATTATTCCTGCTGGTGCTCCTGTCAGTGTCCCCATGGCTACCCCTGCTGTTATCCCTGCTAATGAGTCGGCTGAGACTCGAAGCAAAGAGGTATTAGTTGAGCTTGTCCAGACAAAGGCGCACAAAAAAGTCATTCCTGAGGCTTCTAAAAAAGAGATGGAAGAGATAGTGAAGATAATAAATAAAAGTGATTATAACGTCATGGAGCAGTTGGGGCAGACCCCCTCAAAAATCCCAATGCTAGCCTTACTTTTGTGCTATGAGGCCCATGCTAAGGCTTTAGTAAAATTCCTGAAGTTTCCCCATGTGCCTCAAGAGACCTCCACTGATAAATTTGAGAATTGCGTAGCCAGCCTAACTGCTGATAATGGATTGGGTTTTTCTGACACTGATTTAACTCCCAAGGGAATGAAAGACAATGATGCCCTGCATGTCTCCATCGAGTGTAGGGGCACTACCTTAGCCCATGTTCTGGTAGATATAAGTTCATCGCTGAATGTCTTTTTTAAGAATGCTCTGGACATGTTAGATTGCGAAGGACACATTGAAGCCTAGCAACATTGTGGTAACGACATTCGATGGTTCTAAAAGAATGGTGCACGGGGAAGTGGACATCCCTATAGAAGTTGATACTCAGACTTTTGATTCAAACTTCTATGTGATGGACATCTGCCCATCTTATTCATGTTTATTAGGCCGACCTTGGATTCACGGGGTTGGTGCTATTACTTCTTCCATGCATCAGATGCTGAAGTACCCAGTCAATGGGAAAATTATCACAGTCCATTGGGAGGAGGAATATATGGTGAGCCACCTGAACTATTTCAGGTATGTCGAAATGGACGACGAGTTCATTGAGACCCCCTGTCAGAACTTTGAAGAGGTTCCACAGATAGTTGCTGCAAACAAGACTGCTTCCAAGGTCCCAAAGATTACCAAACCTCCACTGAAGATGGCTTCTCTGAAGGATGCCAAGGCAGTAGTCGAAGAAGGTGGGTGTATAATTTGGGGCCAACTTCCGAATATTCCCTACAAATCTGACAAATTTGGTTTGGGTTTTACTTCAGGATCCCAGAGAGCTATTCGTCGTGCTCGCACCGGGTGACCACCTTTACGGATCAACAACCAGGGAGTCAATACTCTGGAAGACAGTGATAATGATTATGCCCTGGACAAATGGATCTTCCCAACCATCATCGATGGACTCAGCAATTGGGAGGCCAAAGATTTTGTGCCCGTTAATTTTATTTAAGAGTAATTTTTCTTTTTGTTTTTGAGGATATGTAATATTTGAACAATTGAAACTTTAAAGCTTTGTGTCTTACCCGAGGCACAATGGTCTATTTTGTGAGGGTCATTACTCCATTTTCATATGTCATTAATAAAATATTGGACGTTTTGCATAAAAATATTACGCTCTTTGTTTTTCTTTTCTGCCTCTTTACTTTATCAAAAAATATACAACTATGCTCTTACACACACCCACATATTAAACTGCAGATCCACATCCACTCTGGATCCCATTGATAACGATTTTGCTATTGCCCATTATGAATTTGAAAATCCGATCTACCAAGCCGAGGACGAAGGTGAAGAATATTGTGAAGTACCAGGAGAACTTGCCAGACTGTTACAATAGGAAGAAAAGGCAATACAGCCTCATGAAGAGCCGGTTGAGACAGTTAACTTGGGTACTGAAGAGGACAAGAAGGAAGTTAAGATAGGTGTCAATCTGGAGCATAGTGTCAAGGAGAATTTAAATCAGATACTACATGACTATGTTGAGGTCTTTGCCTGGTCATACAAACATATGCCAGGACTCGACACTGATATCGTGGTTCATCGCCTACCGTCAAAAGAGGTCTTCCCTCCAGTGAAATAGAAGGTTCGTCGTATGCGGCCAGAGATGTCAGAAAAGATCAAGGCTGAAGTTATGAAGCATTTCAACGCTAGTTTCTTAGATGTTACCTCTTATCCATAATGGGTTGCTAATGTTGTTCCGGTACCTAAGAAGGACGGAAAGGTGTGTGTGTGTGTGGATTACAAAGATTTGAATAGGGCAAGCCCCAAGGATGACTTCCCGCTTCCCCATATTGATGTTCTGGTTGACAACATTGCACAACACAAGGTATTCTCCTTCATGGATGGCTTCTCCTGGTACAATCAGAGCAAAATGACACCTGAGGACATGGAGAAAACGACCTTCATCACGCAGTAGGGCACTTTCTGCTACAAAGTTATGCCATTTGGGTTAAAGAACACTGGGGCAACCTATCAGCGTGCCATGGTAGCTTTGTTTCACTATATGATCAATCACGAGATAAAGGTCTACGTTGATGATATGATAGTCAGATCTCAAACTGAAGAGGAACACCTTGACCACCTGCAGAAGCTATTTGAAAGACTGAAGAAATACAAACTAAGGTTGAATCTAAATAAATGCACCTTTGGAGTAAGATCCGGTAAGCTCTTAGGTTTCGTTGTCAGCGACAAAGGTATTGAAGTAGACCCTGCAAAGGTAAAATCTATACAAGAAATTCTGACTCCTCACACTGAGAAGGAGGTTAGGGGATTCTTGGGACGCCTAAATTACATTTCCATATTCATTTCCCATCTAACCGCTACATGTGAGCCAATCTTCAAATTACCGAAGAAAGATCAGGTGGTGAAGTGGAATGATGACTGCCAGGCTGCCTTTGATAGAATCAAGGAGTAACTTTAAGAGCCTCTAATTTTGATGCCGCCAGTTGAAGGAAGACCTTTGATCATGTACTTAACAATATTGTAAAATTCAATGGGGTGTGTGTTGGGGAAACATGACGAGTCTAGCCGAAAAGAGCACGCAATATACTACCCGAGCAAAAAGTTTACCGACTGTGAAACCAGATATTCACTACTTGAGAAAACTTGTTGCGCTCTGGCATGGGCTGCTCGTTAGCTAAGACAATATATGCTGACTCATACTACCTTATTGATATCCAAGATGGATCCTATTAAATACATATTCGAGAAACCCGCTCTCTCTGGAAGAGTAGCAAGATGGAAGATGGTCCTGACCGAATACGACATTCAATACATTACCCAAAAAGCAATAAAAGGAAGTGTACTAGCTGGCCATTTGGCTCATCAGGCTATGGATGACTATCAATCCATGAAATTTGAATTCCCGGACGAGGACATCATGTTAGTAAATGATTGTGAAGAACTTAGACCGTATGACGGACTTGAACAAGGATCCCGATGGACTATGGTTTTTGAAGGAGCTTCCAACACACTCGACAATGGCATCGGCGCTGTGATCATATCTCCTGAAGGCTATCATACTCCTTTCATTACCAGGTTGTGTTTCAATTGTACCAACAATATAGATAAGTATGAAGCGTGCATTATGGGTCTCAAAGCTGTTATAGATTTGGGGATCAAATCCTTAAGTGTATTTGGAGACTCGGCCTTAGTAATCAGCCAGATCAAAGAAGAATAGGACATGAAGCATCCTAATCTCATCCCTTACAAAGAGCATGTGTTGACATTGATCCCATATTTTGAAGAAATTACCTTTGAGCATTTTCCACGAGAGGAAAATCAAATAGCGGACGTGGTAGCTACTATGTCATTCATGTTCAAAATCAAGTGGAATAATGAGGCTCCTCATATCACTATTGAGAGGATGGACGAACCAGCATACTGTCATGAGATTGATACTGAAGAAGTAGCGGACAAAACTTGGTTCCATGAAGTTAAAAGATATATCGAAGCCCAAGAATACCCTAAGGGAGCTTCAGTCAATGATAAGAAGTTCTTAAGAAGGTTCTCTACTAAGTTCTTCCTCAGTAACAGAATCCTCTATAAGCGCAACCACGACTCTACTTTGCTTCAGTGCATAGACAAAAGTAAGGAAGAAGATATTATGTTTGATTTACACGAAGGTACCTTTGGCACCCATTCTAGTGGGTACACGATGTCTAAAAAGACCCTACGGGCGGGATACTTTTGGTCCACTATGGAAGCAAATTGTTATCAGTATTCACGAACTTGTCACAAATGTCAAATCTATGCTGATAAAGTACATGTGCCACCGGTTCCTCTAAATGTCTTGAATGCTCCATGGCCATTCGCAATATGGGGCATCGACATGATTGGGGAGATCAAACCTACAGCTTCTAATGGGCACCACTTCATCCCGGTTGCCATTGATTATTTCATGAAGTGGGTAGAGGCAGCCTCTTTTGCTTCTGTTGCCAAAAATGACGTGGCTCGGTTCATCAAACATAACCTTATATGTCAGTATGGTATTCCAGAAAGAATCATTATAGATAATGGTACCAATCTCAACAATGCTATGATCACCGAGCTCTAAACACAATTCAAGATCCAACACCATAACTCTTCCCCTTACCGGCCGAAGATAAATGGCAATGTAGAGGCTGCTAATAAAAATATTAAGAAGATCATCCAGAAGATGACGGTGACATATAAAGACTAGCATGAGATGTTACCATTTGCTCTTCATGGTTACCGTACCACAATGTGTACCTCAACAGGGGAAACTCCTTTCTCTCTGGTGTATGGTATGGAAGTTGTCCTACCCATAGAAGTCCAGATCCCTTCCTTGAGAATCTTGAAAGATGCAAGTTTGAATAAAGACGAATGGGTTCAGACTCGACTTGACCAATTAAACCTGATTGACGAGAAGAGGCTTGCGGCAGTCTTCCATGGTCAGATGTACCAAAAACGTATGATTAAAGCTTTTAACAAAAAGGTCAGACGTCAGGTATATCAAGATGGTGACCTAGTAATCAAGTGCATTATCCTGCCGCAAGGTGATCCCAGGGGAAAATGGACTCCCACATACGAAGGTCCATTTGTGATCAAGAATATATTTTCTGATGGAGCCATGATCTTAACCACCATGGATGGTGACAAACTTCCGCATCCTGTAAATGCGAACATAGTTAAAAGATACTACGCATGAACAAAGACCCGCTAGGCCGACTAGCCTAGGAAAAAATTAGGGCATCCCAGCTAACCAAAATGGTTCGGGCAAAAATTAGGGATATACATGGAAAACATTTGTACACCCGGCAAGTCGAAAACCTGAAAAGGCGGCTTGGGCAAAAAAGGGTATCCCGGTGGACCGAAAAGCCGAAAGGGTGGTCTAGGAAAAAGTTAGGGATTTAAAGCGTATAACTATGTCCCGTGGATCACCTTGCAGCCAATCTTCAGTATCAATTGTCAAACTCAAACGGTACTAATCAATCCAATCAGCTTCGGACAAGAAGCAAAGGGATGAGACGCTCGAAGACATAAAAGCAATAACAGAATGGGAACCCATTGGATTTATTTTACATAAGTGTTTTCTTTGTATACTATTTTGTAAAGTTTTATTCTTACGATGACATTCTCTTATTGGGATGTTTGTCTCCTTGTACAAAAACACTTATTCAAGTTAATACAAAGCTATTCCTTTGAAAGTGCAAAAATATTTGTTTTTATTTTCCTTTTTTGTTTGCGAAAACCTACAGTGATTATTTTTGAACATATGCATTTGAATGTGATCACTGCTTACAAATATACACACAAAAACAGAAAGACCATTACTGATGGCTTTAAGAAACATGACAATGTCTAAAGTCCATCTGCAAAATCCCGCAGATCTTTTCTCCAGTAGGTACAAAGGTAGAGACATCCTGTTACAAGGTCACTGCCATCTTCCCAATATGCAGCCTAATGGTGTCAGGTATTCTCATATCCCCGGCAGAGTAAAATTTCCAATTAATGCTCCAAAGATTCCCCAGTGAAGTCGCCAAGCTTCTCAAGATTCACCAGCAGGATTTCACAAAATCCCCAAACAATGCACAGAGTTTCCCTTCTCCAACGAAGTTTATTTATCTAATAATGGAGCATTTAAACTTCAAACAAAATCTAAAGACCTGCATTCTTTATCTCCAGCTACAACCAGGGGTTTATTTTACCTAATTCAACAATATTGCAATAAAATGACTGATAAATTCATACATTGCATTCATACACCATTTTACAGGTGTCATAGCATATGCAACACAGATGCATATATCACAATCTCATTATTTTGAGAGAATTATTTTCACTTCATGCATCATGATATTGCATGCAGCTAATTCTTTACCTTTTCAGGAAAGGTCGACAGATGAATGTCGCCAACAACTTTCAAAAATTTCCAGATTAATACTTAAAACTAGACAAGAAAACTATCTGTGAGCGACTGATTATAGATTAATACCTGAAACTAGATAGGACAACCATCTACATGAACTGATTGAAGATTAACTCCTAAAACAAGCTGGGGAAACTATCTTTCTTTCAAAAGAGGTCAGAGATTAATAGCTGAAACCAGACAGGATAACTATCTCAACGACCAACAAAACCAAGTTCCAAATTAATACCTGAAACCAGACAGGAAAACTATCTGTGAGCGACTGATTGCAGATTAATACCTGAAATTAGATGGGACAGATATCTCAATGACCAACAAAAACAAGTTCCAGATTAA
Organism: Vicia faba; assembly: GCA_948472305.1. NCBI lineage: Eukaryota > Viridiplantae > Streptophyta > Magnoliopsida > Fabales > Fabaceae > Vicia > Vicia faba. Next base: position 887,775,035 of record OX451736.1, read on the forward strand.
TACCTGAAGCAAGACAGGACAACTATCTGTGAAAATTTAATTGTAGATTAATTCCCGAAATAAGACGGGGCGACTATCTACATGACGAACATTTTCTTCAGAGGAGTTCTGAAATGCATTTCCCCTTCTGTACTTCATTCTGAAAAGCATCTCCTTTAGAAGTTTTATTCTGAAAAAAACATCTCTTTCAATGTGTGATCGGTGGATCTGGAACTGACTGTTTAACGCTGGTTCACGAAATGTCACAGAAGCAAGAGTCTCCACCGTCTTTTATTTTCTCCAAATGGAAAGGACAAAAGCACAGAAAAATTCCTTATAGAGATTGCTCTCGGTTCGGGAGGTAGATTATAGAAAGGGAAGGTGTTAGCACCCTTTCTATCCATGGTTATCCATGGGCTCTTAGATACTTGCTCATTTGTGTTTTCAAAAATGGTTTGTTTGCTTTTCAATTATGGGTTTTAAAAAGTTTCTTTGAAAATTCCAGTTCGACTCTTGTATCGGTCCTCAAGAGTGTTTGAAAAATTGCTTTCGAAAGCTTTTTGAAAAGGTGTCGGTGTGAAAAGTATTTTTTTGATTTGTTTTGAAATTAGAGCAAGTATCTAGAGTCGTCTACCTACCCTAAGGAATTCGTCTGTGTAAATGTCCTTAAAGTAGTGCCATCCCACCATTGAGAGGTAGGTAGCACCACCGTCGGAGGTGTTCGGGTCAATTCGAAGGTTCGGGACATGGTGATCACCGGAGCAATAGGAAGACACCTTAGAAGCTACCCTCATGCCATGTTCATGGACATGAGGACTTACTAAAACGTCCTCTACTCGACTATCACCTTTCGAGGGGCAAGGCAACAGTGAGGCGTACCCTAGGGGTGGTGTGTGATTTGTGTGTCATGTTCATTTATGTTTATCTTGTTCATGTATTGGTGAGCTATGCGTTGCTTTTAACTTAGGCATTCATTCTTTCATGTAATAGTTAACGGTTAAAAGAAATGCGAGAAGGTAAAAGGTCCTACGCTATTACAAAGGCGCGGGTCCACATCGCCAAATAAAACCAGGACCCGATTTGAAAATAAAATAAAGCGGAAAATAAATATCTAATTAAGCTATTACATGGCTTTGGGAGAATTACATGAATATTCACAAAAAAGGAAAATAAGAATAAAATGCGCGAATAAGTAAAATCGGGAATGCGAGGGCGTTGGACCCTTTTTAGGAGATTAAATTATAATTATGAAATTAATTAAATTTAATGAGAAAAAGAAATTATTTTTGAGTTTTTTTGGTATTTATGGATTTTAATGAGAATTAATGGAATTAAAACCTAATTCTAACTATTTTTAATTTATTAAAAAAAGATGTTAAAATTAAACCTAAAATTAACCTAATTATTTACATGGCAATTTATTTACAAAAATAATATTTAATAATTAATTATGGTGAAAGAAAAGAAAAAGAAAAAAAAATACTTAAAACCCTAATTCTACACTTTTTAGTTTATTAAGAAAAATATTAGAATTAAACCTAGAATTAAAAAAAGAAAGCTAAATTAATTAATAAGATTTATTTACAAAATAATACTAAATAAAATATATTTTATTTTGTGACTTTCTGATTTTTTATTAGTTTTATGAAAATATATTAATTTAAAAATTAAAAGGAAATAATTAAATTAAAACAAATAATGGAAAATAGAAAAAAAGGAATGCAAACCCTTGGGGGTGTTGACCCCAGTTTGGAGGTGTTATCTAGCATTTGGGCCCAAAGAATTAAGGCCTTCGGTTGACTTTTCAGGGCCACGTGCGTATGCGTTGACCGGTGCCCATGGTACTCTTCAGATCATAGCCAGTGGATTGAGATTATGGGGCGCGTGGCATGGCAGATTATGGGGACACATGATGGTCATTAGGTAATGCGCTGCATGGGAAGATATTAGCAAGAAAAATATTGAAATAACATGGGGGACCTGGGGATCGAACCCAGGTCCCAAAGCTTGCCAGCATGACATTCCACCAACTGAGCTGCTTGAACGCGTTGTATATAGAATAAAAGATAAATAATATAAAAGAAAATTGGTTAGTGACATAGGAACAAAAAAAACGCGCGCTAACTTTGAACTGCCCAACCATATCATGCCACATGATCTTCTTCTCCACTCGTTTGCATTTTTACCTGAAAAACAAACTAAATAGCGGGGGTTTTAAACCCCCACAATCTGAAATATGAAAAATAGCGAATAGGAATTAAGCAAATATAAAAAGGGCGCGATGGATGTCTTGGATTCCTTGGGACGTCACGATTTTAATGGTACAAGTCTCATGGTCTGATTTTACCATATGCCAAAGTCCCCAATTCAAGGTTTCTGAAACCCTAGGCATCGTTCATGGCAACTCTTCATATATGCAAGTATTCTTCAATTAAATCATACTACTAGCTTCAGAATCAATACATTAGTATAAATCAACAATAAAAATGCATGGATATGGCGTGTAGATTTGAATACGATTAAGGGAAAATCCAGGTACAGGGTAATTGTGTTCTACCGTTTCTTTGCGTTAGAAGCAGTGGTTTTGATCCAGGAACGTCCCTTGAGACCTTTGCAAGCTAATGGAATCAATGTTTTGCCTTGAAACGCTTTGGAATGGTGTTTTCAGTTTTTGAAATTTTCTTGAAAAAGTGCAAAGTGTATAAGGGGTTTTGAGCGCAGCTTTCAGGTCTTTGTGCATTATGTTTTGATCAGTATATGTATGGGATGGATTAGGGTTGAATCTTGAGCCAAAAGATCAATGCATTGATGAAAGAAATATTTAATTTTCCATGCATATTTTTTCAAATCTTTTCCATGTGATTTTGATTCCAATCATGGCCAATCTTTCCAATTTGGGTTTTGCACGAATCTTGAGTCTTTAAGGAGAGCAAATGCTGCATAAAAAGATTCAAACCTATTTGTTTAGTATTTTTTCATATTTTATTTAATTAAATGAATTAATAGTAATTAAAAATTCAAATAAATAATAAAAAATGATGAAACAAATCCCCTTTGGGCCAAATGGTCGTGCATAGCCTTTGGATGATGAATCTTGGAAGAAAATGTGGCCCATTAGCAAATTTGAGGCATTTGAAGCAAAGTTGACTTTTCAAAATTCCCAAAAATTTCCCAACTTCCACAAGGCATATCTTGCTCAATGTTTAAGCTTTGATCATGTTCTTGGACATTTTGGAAAGGTCTTGAAGTCCTCTAACCAATGCCTTTGGTCCCATGTCAGTTTGATTTACCAATATCAAGTTATGGCCTTTGACTTAAAGTCCCTTTTTGTTGACTTTTGAAAATGACCTATAATGTTGAAATTGATAACTTTTTGTGAGAGCATTTCTTGGATTTGAAGTGTGAAGAGGAGTTGTAGGAAATGTCTTTCTCTTAAAAATGAGCTTTGGATGGAATTTTTATGATAAACCATGTGGAAGTTATGCCTTGGTCAAGTTACAGTTGACTTTTTTCAACTGTCCAAATATTGAAACTTTTGCATCTTGAGACTTTTGGAGCCATGCTTTGAGAATCATGATCAAGAATTGATCAAGTGATGTTTGTGGCTTCAAAATGAGATGTTGACCAAAAATTTGAACTTTTGACTGTCAAATAACCATTTTGCCCCTGCAGTTGACTGTAGGGCAATTAGGGTTTTTGATTGTGCAATTTTGTGCTGTGAGTCTTGAAACTTGGCATGAGGATGCTTGACCATGTTTATAGGCATGTGGGACTTGATTGGACCCTTGGAAACTTCAATTTCTTTGTCAGAACCAAAACCCTAGTTTTTGACTGTTAGGAGGCCTTTGAACTGTGCAACCCTTGGGAGATTTTGAAGCATGCTCTTTGCAAATCTTGAAGAATATGGGAGGGCAAATTTTGGGGTACAACAGTTGCCCCTGTTCAATCTTCTTAGACCTGAGGATGCAGATTGGCTGACGTGCCTTTCGTAATCCGAAGGTGGAAGATGATTGAACACTAGAGTGCCCAGAAATTTACGCTCACATAGTAGTGTGATGGTGGGAATGGGCTTATAGATGCCATTTGGAGATTGATGGATGGGATGATGGGCTTATAGATGCCATGCTGAGAGATGATGGAAGGTGGATGGGCTTATAGATGCCATCTGGATGTCGATCGCGTAAGAGATTCCTTAGCGAGAACTTGCGTACCTGAAAAGAAAAATGATTACCTGACCTGTTACAGGAGCTGGTCTTCGAACTCTTTGTATAGATGCGTCCTGACTGGTTACAGGAGCTGGATCTGGAGCTTCAAAAGGTGATGAATGAACCAGGGATGATTACTATCTCAACAGGACGGTGAGAGAACCTTGAACGATTACTACCTCAATAGGAACGCTGAGAGAATCTTGGGGCTATTACTACCTCAACAGGAACGCTGGGAGAATCTTGGGCGATTACTACCTCAACAGGAACGCTGAGAGAATCTGGGGGCGATTACTACCTCAACAGGAACGCTGAGAGAACCTTGGGCGACTACTACCTCAACAGGAGCGCTGAGAGAATCTGGGGACGATTACTACCTCAACAGGAACGCTGAGAGAATCTTGGACGACTTCAACCTCAATAGTAACGCTGAGAGAATCTTGGATGTCTTCAACTGGATAAGAAACAGGGAGATCTTAGGGTCGATCTGACTGAACCAGAGAAGGCCTTTGACTGGATAAGAAACAGTAAAATCTTGGGGTCGAGTTAACTGAACCGGACAAGGTCTTGAAATCTTCAACTGGATAAGAATCAGGGAGATCTTAGGGTCGATCTGACTGAACCAGAGAAGGCCTTCGAGTGGATAAGAAACAGGAAAATCTTAGGGTCGATTTAACTGAACCGGACAAGGTCTTGAAATCTTCAACTGGATAAGAAACAGGGAGATCTTAGGGCCGATCTGACTGAACCAGAGAAGGCCTTTGACTGGATAAGAAACAGTAAAATCTTGGGGTCGATTTAACTGAACCGGACAAGGTCTTGAAATCTTCAACTGGATAAGAAACAGGGAGATCTTAGGGTCGATCTGACTGAACCAGAGAAGGCCTCTGACTGGATAAGAATCAGGAAAATCTTAGGGTCGATTTAACTGAACCAGACTAAAGTCTTGAAATATAGCTGAGAACTTAACTGGATCTTTCCTGAAAGGTAAAGGTCAGTCATATGCAATGCATGATGTGGATCAAGCAATGATGTTCTCAACATAAGTGAGATTTGTAAGATATGATGCGTATATGCATGCTATAATGTATGGAAGTGCGATGTTTATGAACGTATATTTTCGTCTTAGGAAAATAAATCCTTGACGGGTGCCGGGAAGTCACTCCGGGGCTGATGTTGAAGAATAGATCTTTGCTTCCGCTGGGGATGATAGTTGCAAGAATACCGATAGGAGAAGATAACTCTGTTGGGGAATAAACTTGGCGAATGGATTACTCTGCGGGGAGAAAAGCACTCTAACGATCTTGCTGGGGAACAATACTCTGTGGGGAGAGATGTACTTTGTTGAGGTGATGATAACTCCGTTGGGGACACCATTGTTGTGTTGGAAGTGTTAATAGACTTCGCTGGGGATAAGAAGACTTCGCCGAGGATGATTTTTCCGTGGCTTTTGGCTGAGGATAACCCAGTTATACCCTGGTAGGGAAATAACTCTTTGAATAAAGCCGGGGGACGCGTTCGTGTTCTGCGAGGGTAAGCTTCCAGAATCTACTGGGGATAAGCTTACTGCTTGGGGAGATGGATTCCAATTTTCCTGGGGAAACTGGATTGGACTCTCCTGGGGAAGTATTGAACTGTATCTAGGAAGTGACTCCATTGACTTCCTGGTATACCGCCGGGGAACAATCTTTAGACTAAGACTGCCGGGGATGCTTGTTAAGAATGCATGTATATTGCTGGGGAATGTTGAGATCTGCTGGGGATACCCAACTTCCTTAAGGCTGACTGTAACTTTGCTTGGGGTGAGTGCACTGACTTGCTGACTCACTCTCTGGGGATTAAGATATACTGGTTGTGTTCTTCAGCTGAACCTACCTTGGTACCTTGGTGGACAGAACAATTAGATTGCCTAGACAACTCTTTATTGCCCCTGTTTCTAATGTTACCTGTAATTAATCCTTTGTTTCGTGTGCAAATATTCATGAGTTAGCAAATTATTGTCAATGCATATATCACAAATTGAACCTTGGACGTTCTTCGCAAAACAAAACAGAAAAAAGGAAAAACAAACAATTGGCAATTTTAACTGGAAAGTGATTTTTGTATTGATTTTTGAATTTGCCTGTAAAATAGGCGTTTATGTACAAGAGGTTGACGTCCTAGTAAGAGAACACCGCCGAACAAAAGAGTTTATACAAATTTGTACAAGAGAAAATAAAACAGCTGTGTGAAATGAATGATCCACTGGGTTCCAACTCTGCTATCGCCCTTATATCGTCGAGCATCTCATCACTTGATGACCTTAGTTAAAGATGAAGCTAATTGATCGGTGCCGTCTGAACTTGATGTAGATACCGGATTCTGGATGCAAGGTGATCCAATGAGACATAGTATTACGCTTTATCCCTAACTTTTGCCTGGACTGCCCTTTCGGGTTTTCAGTCCACCGGGATACCCATTTTTGCCCAAGCCGCCTTTTCAGGTTTTCGACTTGCCGGGTGTACAGATTTTTTTCATTTCATCCCTTCATTTTGCCCGAACCCTTTTGGTTCGCCGGGAAGCCCTAATTTTTGCCTAGGCATGTCAGCCTAGCGGGTCTTTATTATGCGTAGTATCTTTTTACTATGTCTGCATTGGCGGGGTGAGGAAGGTCGTCACCATCCATGTTGGTTAGAATCATGGCTCCTCCTGAGAACACATGTTTAACCACAAATGGCCCTTCGTACGTGGGGGTCCATTTGCCCCTTGGATCACTCTGAGGAAGGATGATTCGCTTGATTACCAGATCCCCAACTTGATACTCTTGTGGTCTGACCTTTTTGTTAAATGCCCTGATCATCCGTTTTTGGTACGTCTGACCATGACAAATAGCAGCAAGTCTCTTTTCGTCAATAAGGTTTAACTGATCAAGTCGTGTCTGGATCCAATCATCTTCACTCAGATCTGCATCCTTCATTATCCGGAGAGAGGGTATCTGCACTTCGATCGGTAAGACTGCCTCCATACCGTAGACCAAGGAGAAAGGAGTTGCCCCGGTTGACGTCCTGGCTGAGGTACGATACCCATGTAGAGCGAACGGTAACATCTCGTGCCAATCTTTATAAGTCACTGTCATCTTCTGCACGATTTTCTTAATGTTCTTATTTGTTGCTTCTACAGCCCCATTCATCTTCGGTCTGTAAGGAGAAGAGTTGTGGTGCTGTATCTTGAACTGTTCGCAGAGCTCAGTGATCATCTTGTTATTGAGATTGGTACCGTTGTCTGTAATGATCCTTTCTGGGACGCCGTATCGACAGATCAGGTTGTGCCGAATGAATTGTGCCACAACGTTCTTGGTTACCGTAGCGTAGGAAGCTGCTTCAACCCACTTCGTGAAGTAATCAATCGCTACCAAGATGAAGCGATGCCCGTTGGACGCTGTAGGTTTAATCTCACCGATCATGTCTATGCTCCACATCGCAAACGGCCAAGGCGCAGTCAGAACATTTAGAGGAACTGGAGGAACATGCACCTTGTCTGCGTAAATCTGGCATTTTTGACATGTCCGAGAATGTTGGTAGCAGTCAGCTTCCATTGTGGACCAGAAATACCCTGCCCGAAGGATATTCTTTGCCATAGTATGTCCACTGGAATGTGTTCCGAAGGTCCCTTCACGTAGCTCTTCCATGATCCTTTCTGCTTCTGTCTTATCCACACAACGCAGTAAGGTCGAATCATGGTTTCGCTTGTACAGAATGTCGTTGCTAAGGAAGAACTTCGCTGCGAACCTTCTCAGAAACTTCTTATCGTTGACAGATGCACCCTCAGGGTATTCCTGAGCTTCCAAATATATCTTCACCTCATGGTACCAAGGCTTCTCAGTTACCAATTCAGTCTCGAGATCACAACAATATGCCGGTTCGTCCAGCTTCCAGATAGTGACCTGGGGAGCCTCATTGTCCCATTTGACTTTGAACATGGAAGACATCGTAGCTAATGCGTCCGCTAACTGATTCTCCTCCCTTGGGAAGTGTTCAAAGGTTATCTCTGTGAAGTGGGGAATCAAGGTCAACACACATTCTCTGTAAGGAATAAGATTCGGATGTTTCGTATCCCACTCCCCTTTGATCTGATTGATCACGAGAGCGGAATCTCCGAAGACACTCAGAAACTTGATCCTTAAGTCAATTGCAGCTTGAAGACCCATGATGCATGCCTCATACTCCGCCATATTGTTGGTGCAGTTGAAACATAGTCGGGCAGTGAGTGGAGTATGAGTGCCTTGAGGGGATATGATTACAGCGCCGATACCGTTACCCAAAGCGTTGGAGGCTCCATCAAAGTGCATGGACCATCGGGATCCTTCCTCAGGTCCTTCATCCGGTCCAGGTACTTCACAATCAGTCACTATCATGATGCTCTCGTCAGGAAATTCAAAGTTCATTGACTGATAGTCGTCTACTGCCTGATATGCCAAGTGGTCTGCCAATACACTTCCTTTGATGGCTTTCTGGGTCGTGTATTGAATATCGTATTCTGTCAAGATCATTTGCCATCTTGCTATTCTCCCAGACAGAGCAGGCTTTTCAAATATGTACTTTATAGGATCCATCTTTGAGATCAACAAGGTAGTGTGAGTCAGCATATACTGTCTCAGCCGGCGAGCAGCCCATACCAAAGCGCAACAAGTTTTCTCAAGCAGTGAGTATCGGGTCTCACAGTCGGTAAACTTTTTGCTAAGGTAATAAATGGCATGCTCTTTTCGGCCAGACTCGTCATGCTGCCCCAGCACACACCCCATTGAGTTGTCGAGTACTGTCAGGTATAGTATCAGAGGTCTCCCCTCAACCGGTGGCATAAGGATGGGTGGTTCTTAGAGATACTCTTTGATTCTGTCAAAAGCAGACTGACATTCATTATTCCAACGTACTACCTGATCTTTCTTCAGCAGCTTGAAGATTGGTTCACAAGTAGCAGTTAGGTGCGAGATGAATCGAGCAATGTAATTCAGGCGTCCTAAAAAGCCTCTGACCTCTTTCTCTGTCTTAGGAACTGGCATCTCTTGAATAGCTTTAACCTTGGCAGGGTCAACTTGAATACCCTTATCACTTACAACGAAGCCTAGCAACTTCCCAGATCTGACCCCGAAGGTGCACTTGTTCGGGTTCAACCTCAGCTTGTACAACTTCAGACGGTCAAACAATTTCTGCAGATGATCTAGGTGTTCTTCCTCAGTCTGGGACCTTGCGATCATGTCGTCAACATACACTTCTATCTCATGATGGATCATGTCATGAAATAAAGCAACCATGGCACGTTGGTAGGTTGCCCCAGCGTTCTTCAGTCCAAAAGGCATGACCTTGTAGCAGAAGGTGCCCCACTGAGTAACAAAGGTAGTTTTTTCCATGTCTTCAGGTGCCATCTTGATCTGATTGTAACCTGAAAAACCATCCATGAAAGAGAACACCTTATGCTGAGCAGTATTGTCAACAAGGACATCAATGTGAGGTAGAGGGAAGTCATCTTTGGGGCTGGCCCTGTTCAGATCCCTGTAGTCGACACACATTCTGACCTTTCCATCTTTCTTAGGTACCAGCACCACATTAGCAACCCACTGAGGGTAAGAAGTCACTGCAAGGAACCCGACATCAAACTGTTTCATAACCTCGACTTTGATCTTCTCAGACATCTCTGGACGCATACGGCAGACCTTTTGCTTAACCGGAGGGCAGTCTTCCTTGGTAGGCAAATGATGGACCACGATATCGGTATCTAACCCAGGCATGTCTTCGTAGGACCAGGCAAATATCTCCACATAATCATGTAGCATCTGAGTCAACCGTTGCTTCACGCTGAGCTCTAGGTTGGCACCAATCTTTACCTCCTTTCTGCCTGCCTCAGTACCCAGATTTATTGTTTCCACTGGCTCTTCGTGTGGTTGAATTGCCCTCTCTTCCTGGAGTAACAGTCTTGCAAGCTCTCCAGGCACTTCGCAATCATCTTCACCTTCGTCTTCGGCTAAGTTGATCGGATTTTCGAAGTCATAACTGGCAGTAGCAGAGTCGTTACCAGTGAGATCCAGAGTGGATTGAAACCTGTATGAGTGAGTGTGTGTAAATACAGTTGTTTTGCAATATATAAAGAAAGGAAAGAAAGAAAAGGAGCATAAGATTTGAAATGCGAGAAAACGTCCAAGATCTTTATTCATGATATATGAAATGACAATTTGTATGCCCTCACAAATGAAACCAACGGTGCCTCGGGTAAGACACCGGGCCATAGAGTTTTAATTGTTTATTAAAAATAACAAAACAAAGCAGTTTATTACTGCATAACAAAAGTAACAGGAGTATGATCCTTAGCAGTCCAATTGGTCAATCCACCATTAGTCGTCGGGTAGATCCAGCTTTCAAACTCTGACTCTTCTACTTCATCTTCGTCCCCAACAGCATTCACTCCTGGATTGGTAATGAGCACATGAGGTCTTCTGGTCTTTTCCTTGCGCATAGCCTTCTGACCCTCTGCAGTAAAACCCAGTCCAAACTTGTCAGTTTTTTATGTAAAATCCGGGAGCCTGCCCCAGTTAGCACATTCACCTTTCTTGATCACAGCCTGGGCATCTTTCAAGGAAGCCATCTTCAATGGAAAGTCCTCTTCAACCACTGTTTCTGCTGCTGCCAAAGTTGGAGGTACCTCTTCAAAATGTTGAAAGGGGGTTTCAATAAACTCCCCGTCCATCTCAATATACCGGAAGGAATTCAAATGGCTCACCATATACTCCTCCTCTCCCTGCACAATGACGATCTTCCCTCTGACGGGGTACTTGAGTTTCTGGTGCAGGGTGGAGGTCACTGCCCCAGCTTTGTGGATCCAAGGTCGACCCAGTAGACAAGAATACGATGGACGGATATCCATCACATAGAAAGTAGATTCGAATACCTGAGAACCCACACGGATAGGAATGTCTACCTCTCCATGAACCATCCTCTTTGAACCGTCAAAGGCTCTGACGATGATATTGCTAGGTTTCAGCTCCAGGCCTTCACAATCCAAACGGTCTAAGGCCTTCTTGGGTAGCACATTTAGGGAAGAACCAGTGTCCACCAACACGTGTGCAAGAGTAGTGCCCATGCATTCAATAGAGACATGCAGGGAATCATTGTGGTCCTTTCCCTTAGCCGTAAGGTCAGCATCTGAGAAACCCAAACCATTGTCCGCTGTCAGATTTGCTACGCAATCAGTAAACTGGACTGCAGATGTCTCCTGTGGCACATGGGCCGTCTTGAGGAAGGAAATCAGGGCCTTAGCATGGGCCTCCGAGCATAGTAGCAAGGAGAGCATGGAGATCTTGGAGGGTGTATGCCCCAGCTGCTCGACAACATTAAAGTCACTCTTCTTGATTATTTTCAGAATTTCCTCCATCTCTTGTTGGGAGGCCTCAGCATTCACAAGTTTCGGCGCCTCCATCCGGGTAGGCTCATCTTCAATTCCTTTGCCCTGAGCATTAGACGACTCGGCAGAAGGGGAAACAACTTGATCAGAACTGGGAACAGGTACACTTGCAGGTGTTATAGTGAGGGGTCTTTGAATAGTTGGTGGTGCAATGTCAGGAGAGAAGAGCCTGCCACTGCGGGTAACTTTTGCTGGACCAGTGATATTGCTGATGCTGGTGCCAGTGTTGAACTCTTGCTTGATTCCATGCACATACACGTCTGCCCCATAGTGCCAGGGGACAGCCTTATCAGATTCGTAGGGGAGAGGTCCCGGAACAGTAATAACAATGGGTGCGACAGTCAGGATTTTAACCGGCTTCCTCGGGAGAGCCTTGATTGGATTATTAAAGATTGTAACAACAGAAACTTCTTCCACCGGAACAAACTGAACAGCAGTTTTCTTGAACAGAATCTCTTTGCTGTCCATCAGGCTTTGGATGCCCAACTTCAGCAAAGGACAACCAGAAAGGGAAACAGCACAGAAAAGGCAACCTTCACTACAACCCGGAAATAAACCGACCAGCAGTAGATTCCTCTTAACAGTCATCAAGGGAGTAGCTACATCATTCACAGAAACGGCATATACCTCTTCATCAACGGCATTTACTCCATGCTGAGGCATAGGAGCAGTCACCACATTTGGCCTCTCAGGCGCTTCAAACTGTATCTCCTTTGCGTCAATAAGGTCTTGCACCTTATTCCTTAAGGCCCAACAGTCATCAGTGGAATGCCTCGGGCTATCAGAGTGATAAGCACAGCGGGCATTTGGATTGTATTTGGGAGAGGCAATATTCACCACTTTCGGGGCCTCCCTGACAGTCACCAAGTTGGTGGACAGCAACTGCGGCAAGATTTGTGATAGAGTCATACTTAGGCGGGTAAACTCCCTTCTGGGTCTTTCAGCCCTTTGAGGATTGGTTTGCCGAGGAGCGCCAGCAGGTTTAGCAATCATCACCGTGTTGACAGACTGGCGGCACTCAAGTTTCTCTTGTCTTCTAGACCCATATACAGCACTGGCCTCCTTCTTAAAGGGCTTATTCTCAGAACTTGAAGACACACCTTTCTGAATTTTGCCGGACTTCATTCCAGCTTCTATTCTCTCTCCAGTCAGAATAAGATCAGTGAACCCCGCAGATGAGTTACCGATAAGATGGTTGAAAAATGGCCCAGATAGGGTCCCCAAGAACATGTCTACCAACTCACGATCAGTCAACGGAGGTTGCACCCTGCCAGCCAGATCCCTTCACTTCTGTGCATACTCTTTGAAACCTTTGCTTGACCCTAGCGACATACCCTGGAGTTGGGTACGTGTAGGGGCAAGGTCGGCATTATATTGATACTGCTTATAAAAAGCAGTAGCCAACTCCTCCCAGTTACGAACTTTGGTCCCATCCAGCTGATAGAACCATTCGAGATGAGTCCCTGAAAGACTCTCCTGGAAGAAGTGGATCCATAAATTCTTGTCCACTGAGTACGGTTGAATCTTCTGCACGTAAGACCAGAGGTGTAGCTTGGGACAAGACGCCCCGTCATACTTGGTGAAAGATGGTGCTTTGAACTTATGAGGAATGATCACATCAGTAGACAAACCCAAGTCTCCGAAATCCAGCCCAGGCACTTGTTGGATCTCCATAGCATTCAGTCTGTCTTCGAACTGCTTATACTGGTCTTCAGCAGGAGGATACTGTTCCTCATTGAAGTCAGTCTCGTTGTCAGAGACTACTGGACTAGGACCTTTTCCCCCTTGGGGACTGCTCTTGCCTATAGAAGAACCAGCCTCTTCATTCTGCAGAGTGTTGCCAAACCTTCGGCCCGAGTTGAAAAGAACAGTTCTCTTCTTCTTCTTCTCCTTCTTCAGGAGCAAAGCCTTTAGCTCTTCTTGGCCTTGAGCCAAACCCATGATCAGTTCCTGAAATTGCGCGTTCTACGCCTGAAGAGCCTTGATAGACATCTCGGTTGATGATGAGTCAGGATTCATGATGCTGAAATAAACAGCGAAGAACAGTAAGCAACCTGAAAAGAAGAAGACCTGCTATGCACATGATGAATGATATGTGTTTTATGCAATGCATTCAAGGGTTCGAAAGTTCAAGTTTGTTGCAGACAAAAAAGGAACACACGTTATTATTAAGGAAACAATTGTTTGGTACATCAAAGCCTCATGGGCAAAATAATACAAAAGCAAATCAATCCCAAAAGACACTACGCATCCTCTTTGGAGCTATGTAGGTGTTGAGATTCCTCTCCTCATGCAATAGACGGGTGAGCTCCAAGACCTTCTTTTCACTAGCATGTAGACTGGTCTCAAGAGAATTCCGTTCTTCCTTAAGTTGGATCCAGCTCTTATGCATCTCTTCCCAGGACGTGGGCATGTCAGGATGTTGAATGGTGTAGGACACCTCTCCTTCCAAGACTGGCTCTTTGATCATAGGGAGTACATGAGGATAAGGCATTACCAACTTCTGAGAGCGGGCTCGTACCCACTTGAGATAAGGTTCCAACGGGATGGAGTTCCTGTGCCCCAGTGTCTTACTGTCTATCCTACTGGGCATCCTCCAAGCTCTGATAAATCTCTGGCGAAGTCCTTGTTCATCGTTGTCGAAGTCAAAAACTATGTCAGGAATTAACATGTCATGAGGGCCATCCCTCCGAGCATAACCAAACTGTCTCCAAGCCAGGCATGGGTTGTAAGTAATACCTCCTCTGATTCCAAGTAAAGGAACATTAGGGTACTCCCCACAACGATCAATGATAGTGACATCCTCTCTGGACCGAGGGCACCAATGTATATCTGCATGTGTAAGAGTCATCAACCGTTGTGACCATCTCAAACCCCGCTCGTTCTTCAAAGCTGATTGTGGAAGGTGCGAAATAAACCACCTTCCTAGGAGAGGAGTGCAACACATAAGGACACCTCTTTTTCTCATGGTTCGAGTGTAACATGAGTGAAGGATGTCCCCCAGCAACGTAGGTATAGGATTCCTGGACATGAAGATCTGGACAACAGTGATATCTATAAGCTGGTCTGGGTTAGGGAACAACACCAAACCATAGACAAGGAGGGCCACAACTTCTTCAAAAGCTTGTAAGTCAAGGGAGTTCCAACATTCATGGGCCTTTTCAAACAGAAACCTGGCTAAGAACCCTTTGATACCACTTCTAACTTCCCAATGTCCCTTGAGGTCAGATGATTGTAGGTGCAAGGCTTTAGCAATCTCTTCAAACTTGGGTTCCTTTTCTGTACCGTTGTAGGGTAGTTGGTCAAGGATAGGGATCTTCAGAAGCCGGGAGAACTCCTCCAATGTAGGTACCAGCTGATAATCCAGAAAAGTGAAACAGTAATGCAGAGGGTCAAAGAACTGGAATAGGACCTTTATCATATCTTCCTCAATGTTGGTATTGACCAAGCTGATGAGTCTTCCATGTCTTTCACTGAATGAAGAGCTCTCGGGAGTCCTGGATATAAGCTCTTTAAGCTGAGGAGGGACCCTTACAAGGCTGATTTGAATTGTCTTTCTGCGAACAGTTTACATGCCCTACAAAACAAGAACAAAGATGAAGATTCGAACCCCTGAAATGGTTAGTCAATGCATATGATGTTGGATGATGTCATGATGCTATGATTAAACACACCACAAATATTTACAAAGGCAAACATGTAAGGCACACAAGTCACACAAGACAAGCCCTTAGGGTTTAGGCCAGCATGGGGTCTGGGTATTACCCTCTTGAAGTTGGTGGGCTCAACCTGTCCTATTAGAAGTAACCGGGTTCTAAGGGTCCCAATATCACGGGATTGCTTTCATTGTTCATCGTTTCGATTTAGCCACTGAACTGTCGACCGAAATATTCCAGGAAAGCAACCCTCAATTGAGTGTAGTATCGAGTATCAACCAACCTCGGACTGCACCAAAGTCAGTTATCTCACTACCCTAAAGAGGCCAAGATAGTTCAATTAAGGTTCCTAAGGTCAGTTGATGCTTCACGACACCACGCGGAGGCCCCGTACTCTCCTTGACTGAACTCAAGGGTTACCGGTACACACCAAAGTGCCACATCAACGTAGCAGACTGTTTCAACCATGTCGGTATACCTCGTACAGTTCCCTCACAGCCTTGTTGCTACTTTCTAAGAAGGTATCCCCTAGATCCGGGTTAGGATCTATAGAACTCCCAAGACAATCCCACAATTTAAAGCAAACAAGTCAAAGCAATTGAAAACACAGTGATCTTAGTCCTAAGGTACACCTCACTTTAAGATAATCTATCCCCAGCAGAGTCGCCAGTTCTGTGATCGGTGGATCTGGAACTGACTGTTTAATGCTGGTTCGCGAAATGTCGCAGAAGCAAGAGTCGCCACCGTCTTTTATTTTCTCCAAATGGAAAGGACAAAAGCACAGAAAAATTCCTTATAGAGATTGCTCTCGGTTCGGGAGGTAGATTATAGAAAGGGAAGGTGTTAGCACCCTTTCTATCCATGGTTATCCATGGGCTCTTAGATACTTGCTCATTTGTGTTTTCAAAAATGGTTTGTTTTCTTTTCAACTGTGGGTTTTAAAAAGTTTCTTTGAAAATTCCAGTTCGACTCTTGTATCGGTCCTCAAGAGTGTTTGAAAAATTGCTTTCGAAAGCTTTTTGAAAAGGTGTCGGTGTGAAAAGTATTTTTTTGATTTGTTTTGAAATTAGAGCAAGTATCTAGAGTCGTCTACCTACCCTAAGGAATTCGTCTGTGTAAATGTCCTTAAAGTAGTGCCATCCCACCATTGAGAGGTAGGTAGCACCACCGTCGGAGGTGTTCGGGTCAATTCGAAGGTTCGGGACATGGTGATCACCGGAGCAATAGGAAGACACCTTAGAAGCTACCCTCATGCCATGTTCATGGACATGAGGACTTACTAAAACGTCCTCTACTCGACGATCACCTTTCGAGGGGCAAGGCAATAGTGAGGCGTACCCTAGGGGTGGTGTGTGATTTGTGTGTCATGTTCATTTATGTTTATCTTGTTCATGTATTGGTGAGCTACGCGTTGCTTTTAACTTAGGCATTCATTCTTTCATGTAATAGTTAACGGTTAAAAGAAATGCGAGAAGGTAAAAGGTCCTACGCTATTACAAAGGCGCGGGTCCACATCGCCAAATAAAACCAGGACCCGATTTGAAAATAAAATAAAGCGGAAAATAAATATCTAATTAAGCTATTACATGGATTTGGGAGAATTACATGAATATTCACAAAAAAGGAAAATAAGAATAAAATGCGCGAATAAGTAAAATCGGGAATGCGAGGGCGTTGGACCCTTTTTAGGAGCTTAAATTATAATTATGAAATTAATTAAATTTAATGAGAAAAAGAAATTATTTTTGAGTTTTTTTGGTATTTATGGATTTTAATGAGAATTAATGGAATTAAAACCTAATTCTAACTATTTTTAATTTATTAAAAAAAGATGTTAAAATTAAACCTAAAATTAACCTAATTATTTACATGGCAATTTATTTACAAAAATAATATTTAATAATTAATTATGGTGAAAGAAAAGAAAAAGAAAAAAAAAATACTTAAAACCCTAATTCTACACTATTTAGTTTATTAAGAAAAATATTAGAATTAAACCTAGAATTTAAAAAAGAAAGCTAAATTAATTAATAAGATTTATTTACAAAATAATACTAAATAAAATATATTTTATTTTGTGACTTTCTGATTTTTTTATTAGTTTTATGAAAATATATTAATTTAAAAAATTAAAAGGAAATAATTAAATTAAAACAAATAATGGAAAATAGAAAGAAAAAAAAAGGAATGCAAACCCTTGGGGGTGTTGACCCCAGTTTGGAGGTGTTATCCAGCATTTGGGCCCAAAGAATTAAGGCCTTCAGTTGACTTTTCAGGGCCACGTGCGCATGCGTTGACCGGTGCCCATGGTACTCTTCAGATCATAGCCAGTGGATTGAGATTATGGGGTGCGTGGCATGGCAGATTATGGGGACACATGATGGTCATTAGGTAATGCGCTGCATGGGAAGATATTAGCAAGAAAAATATTGAAATAACATGGGGGACCTGGGGATCGAACCCAGGTCCCAAAGCTTGCCAGCATGACATTCCACCAACTGAGCTGCTTGAACGCGTTGTATATAGAATAAAAGATAAATAATATAAAAGAAAATTGGTTAGTGACATAGGAACAAAAAAAACGCGCGCTAACTTTGAACTGCCCAACCATATCATGCCACATGATCTTCTTCTCCACTCGTTTGCATTTTTACCTGAAAAACAAACTAAATAGCGGGGGTTTTAAACCCCCACAATCTGAAATATGAAAAATAGCGAATAGGAATTAAGCAAATATAAAAAGGGCGCGATGGATGTTTTGGATTCCTTGGGACGTCACGATTTTAATGGTACAAGTCTCATGGTCTGATTTTACCATATGCCAAAGTCCCCAATTCAAGGTTTCTGAAACCCTAGGCATCGTTCATGGCAACTCTTCATATATGCAAGTATTCTTCAATTAAATCATACTACTAGCTTCAGAATCAATACATTAGTATAAATCAACAATAAAAATGCATGGATATGGCATGTAGATTTGAATACGATTAAGGGAAAATCCAGGTACAGGGTAACTGTGTTCTACCGTTTCTTTGCGTTAGAAGCAGTGGTTTTGATCCGGGAACGTCCCTTGAGACCTTTGCAAGCTAATGGAATCAATGTTTTGCCTTGAAACGCTTTGGAATGGTGTTTTCAGTTTTTGAAATTTTCTTGAAAAAGTGCAAAGTGTATAAGGGGTTTTGAGCGCAGCTTTCAGGTCTTTGTGCATTAGGTTTTGATCAGTATATGTATGGGATGGATTAGGGTTGAATCTTGAGCCAAAAGATCAATGCATTGATGAAAGAAATATTTGATTTTCCATGCATATTTTTTCAAATCTTTTCCATGTGATTTTGATTCCAATCATGGCCAATCTTTCCAATTTGGGTTTTGCACGAATCTTGAGTCTTTAAGGAGAGCAAATGCTGCATAAAAAGATTCAAACCTATTTGTTTAGTATTTTTTCATATTTTATTTAATTAAATGAATTAATAGTAATTAAAAATTCAAATAAATAATAAAAAATGATGAAACAAATCCCCTTTGGGCCAAATGGTCGTGCATAGCCTTTGGATGATGAATCTTGGAAGAAAATGTGGCCCATTAGCAAATTTGAGGCATTTGAAGCAAAGTTGACTTTTCAAAATTCCCAAAAATTTCCCAACTTCCACAAGGCATATCTTGCTCAATTTTTAAGCTTTGATCATGTTCTTGGACATTTTGGAAAGGTCTTGAAGTCCTCTAACCAATTCCTTTGGTCCCATGTCATTTTGATTTACCAATCTCAAGTTATGGCCTTTGACTTAAAGTCCCTTTTTGTTGACTTTTGAAAATGACCTATAATGTTGAAATTGATAACTTTTTGTGAGAGCATTTCTTGGATTTGAAGTGTGAAGAGGAGTTGTAGGAAATGTCTTTCTCTTCAAAATGAGCTTTGGATGGAATTTTTCTGATAAACCATGTGGAAGTTATGCCTTGGTCAAGTTACAGTTGACTTTTTCAACTGTCCAAATATGGAAACTTTTGCATCTTGAGACTTTTGGAGCCATGCTTTGAGAATCATGATCAAGAATTGATCAAGTTATGTTGGTGGCTTCAAAATGAGATATTGACCAAAAATTTGAACTTTTGACTGTCAAATGACCATTTTGCCCCTACAGTTGACTGTAGGGCAATTAGGGTTTTTGACTGTGCAATTTTGTGCTGTGAGTCTTGAAACTTGGCATGAGGATGCTTGACCATGTTTATAGGCATGTGGGACTTGATTGGACCCTTGGAAACTTCAATTTCTTTGTCAGAACCAAAACCCTAGTTTTTGACTGTTACGAGGCCTTTGAACTGTGCAACCCTTGGGAGATTTTGAAGCATGCTTTTTGCAAATCTTGAAGAATATGGGAGGGCAAATTTTGGGGTACAATACAATGCTTTATTCTGAAAAGCATTTCCCCTTCAGATACGGAATCTTGAAAAGCATTTTTCCCAGAGACCGAGTTCTAACGAACTTTTCCTTCAGAGGAGTTCTGAAATGCATTTCCCCTTCAGCACTTCATTCTGAAAACCATCTTCAAGATACAGTCAAACTTAGACTTAATCTTATTTCTATCAGCAACAACTTTTGGATGGAATCCATAAGCCCACCTCTGATAACTCTCCATCATCTTTCCAAATAGAATCTTTAAGCCCATTCCCTACACAATCAACCACCACATCATCGAGTGCAAATTTCTGGGCACTCTAGTGTTCAATCATCTTCCACCTCCAGGTCACGAATGGCGGACTCGCCAATCTAACTCTTCAGGTTTAAGAAGATTGAACAGGGGCAGCTGTTGTACCCCAAAATTTGCCCTCTCAAGTTTTCAAGAATTTCCTCACAAGATTTCTACTGGGGAAAAACTGCACAAGGCTTGATCAACTCAAGTTGCCATGAATCATATTGGATTTCCAAGCATCAGGTCAAGGAGGAAATTATTGAAAGAGAAAAGCAGATAAATTTGACTTTTTATGAAGAAAAATGAGCTTGCTTCGATTGGTGCTTAACTTCGACTGAGCTTTCTCCTCCACGATTAGCTTCAAATGGGTTTGGTTTCCCTTTGAAACAATTTCTTTCGATTCAAAAAGAACATGACATTTTCCTAGCTTCCTTCAATTCAGAAGGAAATGACCTTCAGAAAGCTTCCTTCGATTCAGAAGGAAATGTCCTTCTAAAGGTTTCCTTCGATTCACCAAGTGGGGACTTCCTGCATGCAAGCTTCAATTGGGCAATTAGTCTCCTAAATACACTCTTCGATTGAGCATTAGTCCCTGACATGCTTGTTTTGATTCACAAGTAATGGCTATCTGCATACAACCTTCGATTGAGCAATGGCCTCTTTCTTGCATGCTTCGATCCACAAAGCCAGGGGCTCCCACCATGCTAGCGCACACATGGCAAAAGCCTCATGTAGCCTCCTTCTATTCAAAGGGGAAAAGCCTTTTGTTGGTGTCGTTCGATTTAGAAGTTGGTGGCTTCCTACTGGCCTCCTTCGATTCGGAAGATAAGTGCCTTCTCTCAGCTTTCCTTCGATTCACAAAGCCAGGACTTCTTTCATGCCAACAGGCACAAGGCAGTGGTTTCCTGCAGCTTTCCTTCGACTCAGAAGCCAATAGCCTTCTGAAAGATTTCCTTCAATTCACAAGGCAGAGACCTCTTGCATGCAAGCTTCGATTGCATCATTGGCCTTACATGTTTGCTTGATTCACAATGCAATGACTATCTGCATACAAGTTTGATTCCTGCTTCAATTGGGGCATTTGATTTCTTTTAAGCAAGCTCGACTCCTGCTTCGAATGGTTAGTACCTCCTTTGGAATCTTTGTTTTGACACGCATAGTATTTACATTATGACATATCTGGGTGTCCCAATCGAATTTATACCTTGGTGGCCCATCTGAAGAATTATAAGTGATGCACACTAATGATGCATGTGGTTCCTTCAAAAGAACACATACATGTTCCAAATCGAAGGACCCCCATTTGGGCCCCTTCAAAGGATACACATATGAGCCATTCGAAGGACACTTTGATTTAGAAGGAAACGTTGTTGTTTGAAAATGAGTCTGGTCGAAAGATAGGGATAGCGGGTCAAAACAAAAGGTTGAGATATCCAAAGATACTTGTTGGCCAGAGTCCTATGTGTTGCCAAGTCCAAGCCTATTATGCTGACCACAACACTCCAAAACTTCTGCACATTAGTCCTGCTATGCTTCTCTTATATCTGCACTAATTTGGCATACAAAAACTGCACCTCAAAGGATACAAGGACAAAATACCCAATTTGTTCAAATTTCTTTTTGTTTTCCCTCCCAAACCTCAGCCAAATTCATCTATAAATAAGAGCTTCTATCACACATCTTAGGGGCCCTTGGTAGTGAAAAAACTCTTGTTGTGAGAAAGTCATCAAATTCTCAAAACTCTCAAACATTATCAAACGTTCTCAAACATTCCCAAACAATTCAACTCTAAAAACTCAGATCTCTTCATACATTAGTGAACCCTTCGATTTACTCCCTTAACTTCCACATAACTAACCTTCGACTCATTCCCCAACTACAACATAATAGTCTTTGGATTCACTCCCTAGACTGTTATAGAATAACCTTCAATTTACTCACCAATATCACACACCCTCCTTTGATTCAGTGACTGGCCAAACAAAGCAGCAACTGAACTAGCTTCAAGAAGATTCTAGCAAAGCTCCATCCACCATCAAGGAAGCCACCTACAGCTCCTTCATTTAAGCACTACAAGAGGTAAGTTTCCTCTAAACTTGGAACTCTTTCATTTAAGTATCATTTGTACATACAAATAAAAGGGAAATGTAGATATCCCATCTAAGAAGTTGACCATGCCCTAACTTTCGAACCTCACTGCCTGTATGTTGAAAATCTCAACCCTGACTAGTTAGACTCGATTTTGGTGCCCAAATAATCTTGTGTTAACCCCTGGCTTATAGCTTTCGAAATTTACACTTGTTAGTTTCATTTACAAGTTTAGACAGGTTTTATGTATCCTTCGATTGGCTAAACATTAAAGCCTTTCGAATCTCAACTTGAGAGCTTTGCATTCCTGCAATCGAAGGAGGCAGCAAGGAGGTAGAAACAAATGGTGTTCCCACTGACTTCCAGACCCCAATCGAAAGAAGCAGCAAGAAGGGTGAATCGAAGGTTACTTGCTCACACTAACATTCCTGCAATTGAAGGAAGCAAAAAGGCGGAATCGAAGAGTGGAGCTAGGGTTTTCTTTTGGTTCGAGGTGTTTATCAAACAAGACTGATTCTTCTGGTTCTTCTCTGTACATTGAATTGTGAATTTAGGGTTTTGATTCATGGTTAATGTGGATCTCTTCCTTATCAAGCTACAAGGATATCTTACTCAAGGTAAGAGACAAAGTCGTTTTCATCACGGTGCATCTCAAGAAAATTTTAGTTCTTATGCATGATAATTAAGCGTGTTAACTCATTAACAGGGGTTCATTGGATTTACATGTTAAGGCTATCTTGGTAGTTATTCCTCCCATGTCTCAAGTTCCATATTCATCTTCAAAGGATTCCTCGAGGGATTATTGTTCTCTCGAGTTGTTATTACTTGTAATGCAAATCAAAGTTTCATGGGGAATTGAGGATTTGATTAGGGAATTCAAGTTTCTTAAGGTGAAAGTGTCATAAGTATTTCATGTAATGCAAGGTATAAGTAAATGCAAAGGTTATAAGGCATGGTCTCAAGATTAGTTAAGGTTCTCAAGCACATGTTTGTCAAGAGTTGGTTCATGCTAGTATTGGAAGAAAGTTCATGTGGATTTCTTCACAAGTTAACTTGGACTTATGGTTTCAATTGAGTTTGAGGTGCATTAATCAAGCAGGTAAATTGGAAGATCCACCCATGGTTGCTTTCTTGAAATTCAAGCTACCAAGGCGAAATAATACAACATTTCAAACGTTACTCAAGGCATGAGATCACTTTCAATTTCAAGTGGAAGATTCAAGTTCCAATTGATTCTATTCAAAATTTCTAGCAAAGTTCCTCATCCAATTTCAATTCAAAGTTGCATTAACCATTTCAAAATATCTTCATCCCATATTCAACAAAAATTCCAACAAGTTCGTTCATTTACAAATTTATCATGTCCTTTCAATTTCAAATATCATACACAATTACATTCAAAATCTGTACAAATTCCATATGTGTCCATTGCATAGTTCAATTACAAGATATATTCAAATTCATTCAAAGCTACAAGAAAACTTAAACCTAACAAAGTCTATCCTAATTTCAATCATTCTCCGTGTTCCAGCATTTGACTAAGCTTCATGTCGAATGTCTTGCAATCTTCTCTTTCAGCCATGCCTTGCTATTGGGCTTCAAGTTCACGTTTCTTTTAAGGACCAATCTCAGATTGCATAAAGATAGTTCATCATGGATTACACTAACATGTCTGAATCTTCTAAATCATTCTCTCCATTATGCCCTAAAAGAACCAACTTGTTGCATTATTCAAATAATTACCTGCATATTATCCAAAAGAAAAACGAAAGTTCATCAGAAATCCAGAGTAAAAGCTACACCATAAATCTCTCTGCATTATGCTTCAGTGGACAGCTTACTTACAGTTTTAAAACATTTCGGGGTTCGATTAAAACAGGGATTAGAAGATGATATGCTGCGAGTCCAGTTCAAATAGAATGTAATCAAACATGTACATACATATACATTCCACAACTTCTAAGTTCATTTAACCATGTCAATGTCATCTTAGCAGTGTAAACACAACCCACAAAGCAAAAGTAAACATGCTACTAAACCACATCCATAAGTTCTAAACATAAGCTGAAGCTAACTTTAACCTTTTGACCTTACCTCAAAAAACCAGTTCTCTAAATACATCGGCTAATAAAATCAGGTTCAAGCAATTAACAGAAATTTGAATCAATAGCAACTAACTAATCCTAAGCCTTATTCTAGTTCACAAAAAAAACTTTATCAAACTTCCTAACAGAAAACAAAACTCCTAACTAATTTCTAACTAACCCCCTAACCGTTTTCTAAACCAATTTCCTAACTATTTTGCGGCTCTAGCCTAGTAACAGAAAAACAAAAAAAACAGAATGCTAACTGCCTAGCTAACTCCCTCTAACCTCCTAACAATCTCTAATAGAATTTCTGTAACCAACGGAAATTAACAGCTCAACCAAGATTCCCTTACAGATTGACGCTTCATCAACTAACGACATATGGTCAATTCAGAAATTTAAGCGCGAGCCAAGTTAATTCCATCAGTGCATAACAGTTTGAGGCATTCCAACATAGTTCAGTTTAGAGTAATGTTGCCTCGCATGTATCAGGTCCACCTTTCAATCTACATTCACCTTTAAATCTACGTTCAGAGTTGGCTTGTGTATGCAGCCCAAATTCACATTCTAAACTGCTTAAGATTCACTCCATATGCACCTTCAAGTTCAGTTCGGATACACGTTAAAACACGCCTCTATTCACTGAAGAAAACAAAAATAAAATAGAGGGAATAATTAGAACATATAAAGGAAAATATCAGGGAAAATAGATGGGGAAGATCGGGAAATTAAAACTGAACTGCTAGCTCAGCTTATAACAAAATTTCAAACAAATCTCAGCTTTCCAATTCTTGTAACTAACTGTTAGAATTAACAGTTCAGATTCAATTTCTTTGTAATAAACTTTTCCATATCTAACGAAGATGTATAACAGAATCCTCGCATGGATTCGTGGGATTCTTCAATCACTAAGAGCAATACACCACAAAATCTCAAAAAAGAAAACTCTCTCCCTCTCTTTCACTCTTCATCTTCACCCCCATCACAGAAGAATCGCAAAACTAGACAAAACTCTCTCTTCACTCTCATCTTTCTTCATCACCTTCATCAACATTCATTCTCAACTCAACGACCTGCATCATTAACGCAAAGAAACCGCAACTTCATCCATCTTCTATAATCAACACCAACCACACGCTTCATTCTTCAATCATCATCGTGTTTATCCTTCAAGTATCTTTAATCTTCTTCGCCCTCGATTCGTCATGTGAATCGTATTGCAGCAAGCGCGGTATTCTGCAAGAACAGAGACGAATCTCAACATCAAGATTCATTTAGAATCGTGATGGAAGATGCGAACAAAAGAAAATGGTGAATATAAAAGAGAGGACCTAAAATACTTGAGATTAACTTCATCAAAGGTACATCAATCTTCCTCGCTTCTGTTCGTTCTTCATACGATTGTGGAGAGTGAGAAGCAAATGATTGAATCCCCATGGATTCGAATGCTGAAGCTCAGGGATGAGCATCTAATTTAAGATATGAAGACTTAGGGTTCCATTTTGTTCTTCCTATTTGGCCGTTCTCTGAACCATCGAAAGAGAGTGGCGATGAATTTGAGGTTAGAGAATCATCTGAGATGGAGGTCTGCGTCTGAATAAAGGACGGGTTAATGGATACGGCGGAGCTCATAGTGCAAAGTTATGGAAGTGATGAGGAGATGTGACGGAGATCTCCAAAGAAGGGGAAATCATGAGTCAGAGAGATACGAGTTCGGATTTGAGGTGTGCGGCGAAGAAGGATATAAATCAAGGCGAATGAAGGATAAGCAGACAGAAGTGGTGGTGAATCGGAAAATTTCGACGCTGTTTGCAAGTTTGGAAGGAGAAGAGGTTATGTTCGAATGAAATTGAACCGTCACACTCTCCAACCCTATCACACTTAAAATGCAGAGAATTGGGCTTAGAGTCTAGGCTTGGCTAATCTGTTTGGGCTTCCGCGCATATACACTACCTCTTATGCCCACTATGTTTTGTTTTTTTGAAGATATTGTTACAAATATAGAATTGTTTCATGGATTGGGCTTAGAATTAGGATCTGGATTTCTACTGCACCTCCTGCTTATTGGCTTGCACCCTCTGGATTTATTCTCTTAGTATTTTATTTTAATTAGTTTTGTGAATTGTTTAGATTTTCTTGAATTTTGTCATCACATGATAAAAATGATAAAATCAAATATAAAAATTTGTTAGATTTTTTATTTGATTGTAGGAATTAATTCATGGTTATCCGATTATTCGAAATTTCTGATTCACCTTGGTTTGTTGAGATTTGAGTCTTATGCGGGTTTATTGTGCGATGCACTTGAGATTTCGATTGTGATTTATTTTTACATCGATGATGCTTCAATACTTATTCCAAGTGTTTGATTTCTGACTCTTTTCTTGGATTGTTGAAGCTTTCGCAAAGATTGTCGGGTTTATTTGTTTTGATACGCTTCACTACGGATTGATATTTGTTTGATATTTTCTCTTGTTTATCTCATTTCGCACTTTACTGCTTTCTAGATATCATGAGAAGTAGGAAATAAAGAGCGTGCGCTCGAAGTCGCTGTTTAAAGACCTGTAGCAGGAATTCTACACTTCATTTGCTATATGTGTTGTGCTTGTGTTTGTTTCCTTTCTTGTTGATCAATGAGTCACTCAATTTAGAAATTGAGATCTCAACTTTGCTCTCAGTGCATGCTCCCTATAGGATTTTATCGCTTTCCTTTATTTCTTGTTGATCGTTGAGTCACTCAATTTAGAAATTAAGATGATGACTCCGCTCTCATTGCATCTTCCCTATAGGATAGTTTTGTTAGACTTTCTTTGACATGCTAACCTAGATAGGATCTCTCTAGGTGTGCTCTCTTGAGCTTATTGGCTTGCTTGCTTGATTTAATATTTGTGTGCATGTTTTGAGATGATATACCCTCGGCATGTTCCCTTAGGAGCTCTTGATTCATCTATAGATGATGATTCAAGATAGACATAGCTTTATGTGATAGACCCTTGCTATTCTCCTTTAGGACTTCTTGATTCGTCTATAGATGATGATTTGAGATAAACATTAGGATTGTTATCCAAGCATGTCAACATAGGGTAGATATTTCCCTTCAAAACTCAACTTTAGGATCAATCATTGTGTGATAACATTAGGGATAGATCTAGGTTAGTCTCCCTTAGATGATTTTTCTTTCTTTTTCATCCATGCGTTAAGACTAAAACTCTTTTCTTGAAAAAAGTATAAAACATCTAAAAACTTCCAAATCCTTCTTTAAGGTAAAAGATATCAACCAATGCAAACTCTTTTGCGCCTTCGGGCTTTTCTTTCAAACTTTTCAAAAAGAACATGTTAATTCACTTTTGTGCTGACGCGTAAGTCTCCAAAGGTCGAGTTGCGGCAGAAGGAGAAATTAATATTGTTCATTTAAAAAATACAAACCAATAAAACTTTTAAAGTCGAATTACGGCTACTCTGATTCCTTAAAAGGGATACGTAGGTATCGGGCTAGGGCCCGAACGAGCACAACTTTTATTTTCCCTACATTCTTTTCTCCTTTCTTTTGCATGCATTCCCTGTACATATTAGATATAGATTTGAAACACAACTATAAGATAGACAACAAGAGTGGATACCGTAGAGTACTACGGGCGCATGAGGTTCTAATACCTTCCTCTCGCGTAACAGACTCCCTTACCTGTATCTCTTGGTCGTTCAACCTTGATTTCACCCTTCTCAGGTTCACTCGATGTTTACCTTTCCCTTCCCATGGAATAAAAAACGTTCGATGGAAACTTCATTGATTTCATTATCAGTTGATTATGTAGCCAGTTGTTTCACCCACCATAAACACATTTCAAACAGAGAAATTTCAAAAGTGATCTAGCCAGCAACTAAGAGTCCGTAGATAACTACGAATGAAAAGGGTGCTAACACCTTCCATTTTCATAACCTACCCCCCGAACTCAAGAAAATATCTCAAAGGTCTTTCCTGTTCTTTTCACCCTTTCCTTATTGGATAAAAGAAAAGTCGGTGGCGACTCTTGCTATCCGCAACAATTATGATCAAACGCAAAACACCCAAGTTAGTTCTCCCACTATATTACAGAACTGGAAACTTTGATGGGGATTTACTTAAAAGTGGGGTTACCTTAGAGCTAGATCATATTTATTTGCTTTCATTGTTTGACTTATTTGCTTTACACTTATGGATCCTTGTTTGTGTTTGTATTGATCATCTACCCAGATCTGGGAACATCATTAGGTAAGTAGCAATAGATCGTGGGGACTGTACGGGGTATACCGACATGGTTGAAGCGATGGTTATATTAGTGTGACATATTTGTTGGTAGCGGTAGCCCTTGAGTCCAGTCAAGGAGAATACGAGGACGATGTATGGTGTCATGAAGCACTAACTGACCTTAGAACCTTTAATTGAACAACTTGGCCATTAGAAAGTAGTGAGATATCCGGATTTGGTGTAGTCCGAAGTTGGTTGATACTTGATACAACACTCATTGAAATCAGACTTTTGGGATATTTCTGTCGCCAATAAAGAGGCTTGCGCTAAAATAATTCCCAATGAAGAAAGATCAGTGATATTGAGATTCCCTAGAACCTGATTACTTTCTAGGACAGGTTGAACCAACTAAACTTCAAGAGGGTACTTACCTATAAACCCCATGCAAGCCTAAACCTAAGGACTTGTTTTCTTTGCTTGTATATGTTTATATGTACATAACATCATGACATCATAACATAGCATTTTCAATAAACATTTCAAGGGTCTCAAGGGTCTGTGATGCAAGGTTATGTTGAACCAAGATGTCTATCAAGGGGCAAGAGGATTTATTTTCCTCTAACCAAATACTGTCAAAAACCAAAACGCGATAACTTGAGTCAAGGGCTATGACCCACTCGGCATGGTGAGCTTGATTCTCTCAAAAGGACATTCAACAATATGAAGCTCTCCAATAAAAAATGTGATCAAAGTTCAACTTCTGACATTTTCTTGTGTTTACCCCTGCAAGATCCTTAAAAACATTGCATTTTATGTATCATGCATGTCATTACATAACAAGTATTCTCAAGATAGGTTTCTCATTTTTCTTGCTATTTATTTCAGTAAGAAAATGGCTCTATAGAAAATAATTAAAGATCTCCAAGCTCATAACGCACAGTTCCAACAAGTGCTTCTGAACTTAGCCAAGGGGCGGGAAGATCTAAAAGCACTCTTCACCAAAGGGAGTAAGAAGAAGACTAAGAAGAAGACAGTCATCCTCAACATAGGAAGAAGGTTCAAGGGGCCTGCCCAACTAGATCAAAAATAAGATGCTTGTTCTGAGGAAGAAGACAATCAAGAAGAGGAAGCTAGAAGCACTAGAGCTAGGGATAACCAAGCTACTGAGGATGAAGACTATTCTGAGGAGTAGTATCCACCGGCGGATGAAAAATACAAACAACTTAAAGACCGACTTAAGGCTGTGGAAATTAAAGCAGTACCTGGTCTAGACTTTGGAGATTTAGGGTTGGTCCCTGGGGTAGTCATTCTCCATAAATTCAAGATCCCTATCTTTTCCAAGTATGACGGGGCATCTTGTCCTAAGATGCATCTAAGAACTTATGTCCACAAGATTCAGCCACACACCACTGATCAAAAGTTATGGGTTCACTTTTTCCAAGAAAGCTTATCTGGAACACAGTTGGAGTGGTTCTATCAACTTGAGAGGACTAATATCCACACTTGGGAAGATCTAGCTACTGCCTTATACAAGCAGTACCAATACAACACTGATCTTGCACCAACTCGTGTGCAGTTGCAGAATATGACTATGGGCTCAAACAAAGGCTTTAAAGAGTACGCGCAAAAGTGGAGAGACCTAGCCAGCAGGGTGCAGCCACCCTTAACTGACAGGGAGCTGGTTGATATCTTTTTGGGAACTTTGACGGGACCTTTCTTTAATCACCTAATCAGAAGCTCTTCGGCCGAGTTCACTGAGCTGATTTTAACTGGGGAACGAGTTGAAAATGTAATTAGAAGCCGAAAAATCCAGGTGGTTGCGTCTTCAAGTACTGAAAAGAAGATGTACATTGGAAAGAAAGAGTCCAATGCTGTATATGACCAAGAGGGACATGTTAGAGGTAACCACAACTAATCTATGCGAGCTGTACTAATCTCTAATTCTACGCCAATGTAACAACATCAATAGGGGAATCATCATAAGAAGGTCGCACCTAAGAGACAACTCACCAAAATAAACATGTCACTGGATCAAGCGTTAAAAACACATGTTGAAGGTAGAGCTGATTACGTTAAAGGCTCCTCTGTGAAATCCCAATACGTCTGCTCTAAGTTACCATCTCAATGAAAGGTGTGCATACCATTCTGATAGTCCTGGACATGATACAAATGGCTGTTGGGATCTGAAGAACAAAATTCAAGATATGATTGACACCAAGGTGATTGAAATCGGCCCCCCGGAGACTCTCAACGTGATCATCGCTCCCATGCTAAATCATTGAGAGCGTCTAGTTCATTTTTGAATTTTCAATTGTAATTTATTTTGTTTGTTCGAACACTTATCTATTATGTCAAAATTTGTTTCATTAATGCATTGCATATGTTTGTCTTGAATTAGTCCATTCGTTTTCACTATATTTAAACTGTGCTTTTTTATTCTCTTTTTGTGATATTCAACTCTCATTAAAAGTTGTAAGCCTTTAGAGGGAGGATGACGAAAACAATACCATAATCTCATACAATATGCTTTTGGACAGACCTTGCTGATGATGTACATGCGTTCTTTTAATTCCTAAATAGTGGAGTTATAAGAAAGATAATCCCTAGTCAACCCCTTTGAGCCAAAGACGTAGGAGTTTACTTTTTTTGCACAAATTGAAACCTTTAATCATAACCCGGGGCATGGTAGTTTCTCAGTTAATTCAAATGAGCGTTCAGCCGTAAGCTTTCACTTTGTACACAACGAGTGACATCAAAACATCCTTCTGAATTAAAAGACGGTGATGGTTCCCCGTAAAATAGGCAGTCATTATCTCTCAAAAGAAAAAGCTCACGAAGGAGACTTAAGAAAAATTGGGGCATCCCGCTGACTGTAGTCTCAAAACAAAAAAATTTAGGCAAATATTAGGGATAATAAATCAAAAGAGGTCGCTACAAATCCTCAACAACAGAAAAATGTTGCAAAAATGACTGTCTTCTCAAATAAACTTCCAATATCCGAACCATCACCAAAATATCGTTCCAGATTTTGTTGAGAGATAAACGTGCAATTAACTGAGTTTAGGACTGAAGAACATCATGGAGAACGGGTTGGGTACCAATAAACTTTGAGCCTTATACTTTGTTTCTTAAACCATGAACCAGGCCATGCTACAACCCCTTAAAAGTCCTAATTGAAGCATGGGTTAGTTCGAAAGCATACTGTTATAAAAGGTATCCTGACTCCTGTAAGGCTTACAGTAAATCCTGAGTCGAATTCATATTATTACAAAATTCTTTTATTTGCTAAAAATGCATTTTCAAAACTTCAAGACAGACATAAACTTTGCATTATTTGAATATTGTTGTTTGCATATAGCTAATTGTTTGACAACAAAGAAATTCACACAACAAATATCCAATGAACGGAAATTTTCTCAAATGAACAGAACCGCTTCAAATCCAATGGCAAACCCTGCATATTCGAGGAACATGACATGTTATTTCCCGACTCACATGTGGCAGTCAAGTCAAACTTCCAAGAAATCTCTCATAAAGTCCTGAATAGTTAGGGGCATGTCTCCATCGGAATCACTTAGGGCATTGAACGTGAATTCCAGTAAAGGGTCATGTACAACCAAGCAAACATTTTTTGGTAGTGCTACAACACTTACAGTGACCAATCCCTACAAAGTCCCTTTCATAAGGTGATCCCCAGTGAAGTCGCCAGAGCCACCTCTACAAGGCTATCCCTGACAAACGCAGAAGCATCTTCAAACAAAAGTAGGGCATCCTCCAGCCGATGGCATAGTCAAACTCACCAGCGAATAAAGGAGTTTATCTTCTCCAAACGAACGCACACATCATGTCAGTTCCCAAACGGATGGAAATTGCCGGCAGTTTATCATCTTCTAGATACAATGCAGATACAATCTAAATACAAATTTATTCTAACATTCACTCCAGACTCTCCTGTAGATACAGTTCAGATACGATCCATATATGTATGTCATTCTAATACTCATTCATTACATCCACAGATACAATCAAGGTTTGGATTTATTCTGACATTCCTCAATCGATTTTAGTCTTTCAAAACTGGAAAAGAAACCTTGTAAAAATTCTTCCCCAGACAAATTCATTTCCATAGTAAGATCATCAGAATATTCTCCTCAACAGGGTTTATTTCCCCAATAAAATAAATATTTCCCAACATAAGTCTTTTCCCGGGCTATTACAAATCAACGGACAAAACCCCTTTGTCCCCAGCGGAATCGTTACTATCTCCAGAAAGTTACTGCAAAGCATGGAATTCGACCAGATACCAGTTAACTTTTATTCTCCCCAGTTAAGTCTCCCCAGTAAAGTAACGGACAACCAAAGTTCCTAAACTCAATTCCCCAAACAGAAATCAACATATCCCCAACAGAGTTTCTTCATACAAATAAGCAGGGATCCCCAGCGAAAGTATTCTAAACAAAGTTGAAGATACACAGACTCTTCATCTCTAGTAGTAGCCCGAGAGTTAGTCTCCCAAAACTCCCCAGCAGTAGTGAGGAATTTATTTTCCCAGACAAAGATACACTTCAACCACATTTCACATTTCATACATCATAGCATATGCGTACGAAACGCATATAGCATTCTCATTCATTCTGAGAGCATAATTACACAATACATTAAATACATCATGCCCTTGCATGAAACTAGCTTTATCTTTTCAGGCTAGTTCCCGAACAGGTAGATCTCGTCAACAGTCTATCATCTGTCAAATACAATCAACCAAAGATTCTCTTCTAGATACAGTCCATATACGATCCAGAGACGGATGATATTATGACACTTATTCCAGATTCTCTTCTAGATACAATCCAGATACGATCTAGAGACGGATGACATTCTGACACTTATTCCAATTTCTCTTCTAGATACAGTCCATATACGATCTAAAGAAGGATGACATTCTGACACTTATTCCAAATTCTCTTCTAGATACAATCCAGATATGATCCAGAGACAGATGACATACTGACACTTATTCCAGATTCTCTTCTAGAAATGGTTCAGATATGATCTAGAGATGGATGACATTCTGAAACTTATTCCAAATTCACTCTAGAAACGGTTCAGATACGATCCAGAGATGGATGAAATTCTGACACTTATTCCAGATTCTCTTCTAGATATAGTCTAGATACGATCCAGAGATGGATGAAATTCTGACACTTATTCCAAATTCTCTTCTAGATACGGTTCAAATACAATCTAGAGACGGGTGACATTCTGACACTTATTCCATATTCACTCTAGAAACGATTCAAATACGATCCAGAGACGAATGACATTCTGACACTTATTCTAGATTCACTCTAGAAACGGTTCATATACGATCCAGAGACGGATGGCATTCTAACACTTATTCCAGATTCACTCTAGAAACGGTTCAGATATGATCCAGATACAGATGACATTCTGATACTTATTCCAGAAATGGTTCAGATACGATCCAGATGCAGATGTCATTCTGACACTCATTCAGTACATTTCTCAAATACAGTTCAGATACAATCCAGATGCGAATGTCATTCTAACACTCATTCAATATATTTCTCAAATACAAATCAGATATGATCCAGATATGGATGTCATTCTGACACTCATTCAGTACAGTTCTCAAGCACAATTCAGATACGATCCAGATGCAGATATCATTTTGACACTCATTCAATACATCTTTCAAAAGCGGTTCAAATATGATCCAGATATGGATGTCATTCTGACACTCATTCAGCACATCTTTCAGATACGAGTCATATACGATCTAGTTATGGATATTATTCTGATACTCGTTCCACTACATCTTCTGACTCAGATTAAATTGGCCAGAGATTTATTCAGATACTTCTCCTAGTTATCGTCAAGCTTAGACTTAGTCTAATTTTTATCAACAACCACCTTTTGATGGCATCTATAAGCCCATATCCAACAAACTCTTTATCACTTCTCCAAATGACATCTTTAAGCCCATTCTCGACACAATCAACTAACACATAGTCGAGTGTAAATTTCTGGGTACTCTAGTGTTCAATCATCTTCCACCTTCAAGTCACAAATGGAGGACTCGCCAATCTAACTCTTCAGTTTTAAGAAGATTGAACAGGGGAAGTTGTTGTACCCCAAAATTTTCCCTCTCTTTTCTCAAGACATTTATCACAAAGATCTTCAAAAGTTCAAGCTTGCATAAGTATTGACCAGGTCAAGCTATCTCCTCAACATTGATGCCTCAAATTAGGGTTTGAGTTTGCGCAAGGATAATTAGACTGTTAATGCCTCAAAAGACTTTCATGAATCATTATGGACCTTCGAATTTGTTCATGTCAAGTTTCAAGTCTCGCACCATAAATTCTGCTCGGTCAATTGACCAGATGACCAAAAATCAGTTGTACTAATGAAAAAGTCAACTATAGCACCAAAAGTCAAACTTTGACTTTTTGGTCAATATTAAGTTTCAAAGATCAAAATTCATCAAGACATTCAAGAATATGAAGCTTGATCATCAAGAAATCAAGAAAGTCAAAAGTGAATGTAAAAAGTCAAGATTTCCAAGACTTAGAAATTTTTTAAGTGTTTTTCACACATGATAATTTTATTACTTCATGTCAAATTTTCACCAAGATGCAAGATGATTCAAAGAAATTTTTAACATGAAAGTTGTAGATCTTAATGAGATCTATAACTTTTCTTTGCTGATCAAGTCTTAGAAATGCTTGGATTTTGAGCTATAAATTCATAAAGTCATGACATTTTCATTTAACACTTAGAGAAATTTTCAACAGATTTTGGTTAGGATTTTATCCTAACTTCTTGGAATTTTTTCACATAGTTACAAGATGATTTTGTCAAAATGGCCAACATGAAAGTTATAGAGGATGTTTCAAGATTTCCAAAATATCC
Source organism: Vicia faba (assembly GCA_948472305.1). NCBI lineage: Eukaryota > Viridiplantae > Streptophyta > Magnoliopsida > Fabales > Fabaceae > Vicia > Vicia faba. The sequence continues at coordinate 887,810,327 of OX451736.1, forward strand.
AAGAGCATGAATTTATCATACTTAAGCTAAGAGATTCAAGGATATGAAGTTGGGCATCCATTCTTGAATTGTAAGTCACTCTGTTGAAGAACACATAACAAAACCCTTATGCTATGCTACATAATATTGTGTTGCAGGCCTTCTAACTTGCCAATATCACCATAATTTAATGCTTACACCAACTTTTGAGCTATTACCCAAGTGTTATTGCCTTTGTCCAAAAGATCTTTCCGTTTATGGTATAAAGTTACCATTGCTATTCTTGAAAAGCAAACTTTTTGGTACAAATTTGTCTTGAGCCCATACTTTATTTGCTTCTGATTTTTCTCCATCATAAATAATGGAAAGTAGCCCCTTTAAACTAACAACTTTGGTACTTCATCTTGGGATTATGGAGTACTTGACATAGTTTGATCTTTGCAATCCAACCAAACCATAACATGCTGTCTTGCAAACCTAATCAACTCATATACACAAAACTCTTGCCTATAAATAGAAGATGCATTTGCAAGAGAAAGAGGTCAGAAAAATAGAGAGAAAAACCAGAAGTTTTGTTGATAAATCCTCAAAATCTCATATTCACAAAAGCCATAACAGTCCACAAAGCTTCCACTATTGAGTTTTGAAGTCCAAACCTTTGAACCTCTCATAGCTTGCAAAGCTCTGCCTAAACAAACTATCCAAACACTCCACATACATCATATAGAAGTTTGTTCAAACTCAAGAACAAGCTTCTATAACATCTTTGTTTTCCCTAAGTTCAAGAACAATCAAGGCAGTAACTCAAGCTCAAAGCATAAATTCCAGCTTCAAGGTAAGTCTTCTTGAATTTAAACCTTCATTTCAAGCATCATTAATGATTCATCTTTGAAGATAAAATATAGTAACCATTGCCCTTGAAGCTAACCTTTTGCTTGTCTTCCATCCTTGTCAATTATATGTTAAGAACTGCCTTGTACAAACCATAAAACAATGCTGAAGTGGAAAAATTACAGTATGAGTCGACACATACCTATATGAGTCGACACATCTTAGTGGAAAAATAGGCTATGAGTCGACAAAAAGCCTCATGAGTCGACACATACTGCTATAACAGGCACAAAACAGAAAGAAAAAAGGCACATGAGTCGACACAAAATGCGTATGTGCCGACACAAACAAGGAATGAGTCGACACATGCCATTATGCATCGACTCATACTGAGTTGATTTGGTATTACATGGGAAAGGGAAGGTTATGTGCCGATGCATATAAGCATGTGTCGACACATAATGTTAAAAAATTGATTTTCTCTCTCTCTTTTACACTGCTTTTTACATATTTCACATATTTTCTTCATAGCTATTCAATATGGTTGTAATATTCAAGCTCCTATTTCATCCTCATTTGTAAATTGTACCCCCATCCCCTATTGATGTAATAGCGTAGGAATTTAATTTCCGCAAATTTATCGTTTTCATATAATTGTTAGTAATTAGGGTGTGCATGGCAAGATAAAATTGATGCTTAGAAAAACTTAATCCAAGATAAACTCATACATGAAAAATAAACACTTGCACACTTGCACCTCTAGGGTTAACTCCACTTGTTGTCTTGAGAAAATGATCATGTTATGCATGTGAGACATCTTAGCAAAAACAAACAAAATACAAGATCAAAGTCCCTCGACGATGCTGTGAATGTTGCCTTACAAATGATCTTAGTCCCTTAAGAAAAATACTAAGATATATCACAATATTGCATCTTATGACTATACGATGACCCGCGCCCGTCTCTTCACATCCAAAGATAAGGCTTCTTACCAATCAAATGATAAGATAGCAATGTCAAAGGAGGAGGAAAATAACTAAAGACTTTTTGAGTAGGTAGAACGTTCTTAGTTGCTTGCTCATAATCCATCTTCAAAACAAACATATTTTCAAACACACCAAACACTTTCAAAAACATGAAATATTTTCAAAAGTCCAACACTTTGTATGCATTCTTATAGAGACGAGAATCATTACAAAGTTTTCCTAAATTAAGGCGCTTTTTAAAAATACTTTCAAAATCCACCACAAACATATTTCAAACAAAGCAATTTCCAAAGTGATATAGTAAGCAACTAAGAGCCCGTAGATAACTACGGATGAAAAGGGTGCTAACACCTTCCTTTTTCATAACCTACCCCCGAACTCAAGAAAATATATCAAAGGTATTTCCTGTTCTTTTCACCCTTTCCTTATTGGATAAAAGAAAAATCGGTGGCGACTCTTGCTATCCGCAACAATTGCAATCAAACACAAAACACCCAAGTCAGTTCTCCCATCGTATTACAACGGCCATTAGAGAAGGTAGGGATGAAAAATGAGCCCATCCACAATGAGTACGCATAAACTTTTTACACATCTGTTAGGATAAAAATCCACAAAAATGGATACAGGCATGTGTATAGACAATTACCCAAAAAAATAAGCGGGTATGAGCGCGAGTACAGATACCTTAGTACCCACCCGCCCCATACCCGCATCATATTTATTAATATATTTTTATTTTTATTATTATGTATACATGTTAATTTTTATCAAGTTTATTAACTACATCACTATTAAACTTGCATATCCATTTTAATATTTATTTTTTTAACTCAACAATATCATCCTTCAATTTTTTAATGTTGTTAAAAAAATTTAAAATGATATGATAAATTATAATTGATCAATTATTTTTTATTAGAATACAAATAAAAAGTATGAGTATGGATACTTAGGTACCTATAGAATACGAATACAAATATAAATATTGGTGTCCACGCGGGTATGAACTCAATGACAATTTTTTTTTCAAACAACAAATATAGGGATGATTACTATAGTATCATGCCTAATCTTTGCTCATTGAGATCCCTAAGAGAAGGTAGCAGAAAGAGTAATTACAAAATGGTTACAATTGTTGAAAGTAACAAAAAGATAATTACAATGGTGCAACAAAGAAAACTAAGAAAGTTTGATGAAGAGTTTTAGAGAATCAAAAGATGATTCAGACGGACATCGCTACTATTATGTATTGGAACATAAGTAGATGTTTTTTTGAAGTATAGCACTGTGGAGAGGCTTTCGGTATAATAGTTGTGATATCAAATAATTAAAGAGAAATCCTTGCAAGATTAACACTTCAACGCTCAAGTCAATGTTTAAATGAGATATAACTATGCAAGTGTGTGTAAATGAATGTTTGAGTGCGACTCACAATTACACTTATATAAAAGAGACAATTAAAACTATTATCGATTGATCGGACATAAAATATAAACGATATATGGACGCGGATCAACCATTGAGATGAGGAAGAAGGTCATGCTCTTAGGTGTTAGCTCAAAAATAAAAAAATACATGTATCTCAATTAGATGAACTTATGAATTATTCGACATCTGGCCAACCTAAAATACTAATCCTAATATCTAGAGTTGCTCATAGATCCTTAGTATTTTTTCCGGACCCTATAAATTTTTAAAATTACCCATTTCACCTTGTCTAAATAGTATTATCCGAGCAAATATATAGATGCAAAATATTATCACTTCATAATATTTTTATAAAAAAATATTAAAATATATTTGTATATTGAGGTTTATTAACACATAAAATGGTGGAAGATATGGATCACCAAAATTTCTAGTAACTTCAACTTTGTGTGAATTAAGTTCACCTTAACCAATCTTTTAGTAACATTTGAATTTGCTTTGACACGTGTTATGTACGTACAAATTTCCAAATGCAGTATCATCAGTAATCACTATAATAATATTCACAACATAGCTTAAATCGGTTCAAGAAAATTAAAAATTATTATGGCGGCATGGTTCAACTCAACCATGCCAATTTTGGGAGTTCCTTCTTCTTTTCTTCCTAAACCCATTTCACTTCCTCTTCCTTCTTCTTTCAGGTCACACACTTTCATCTCTCTTGCACTTTACATTCAACTATAGTTTACCTTATTCTTCTTGTTTTGTTTTGTATAATGTGTTTTCAGGAATAATGGAGATGTCAATAATAGCTTACATGAACAAAGGTAAAAACCTTTTTTTTTCTTTTTTGTTTGTTTTATTTTACATATATTAGCTTGTTCATACATGTGGCTAAGTTTCAATTAATCTATGATTTTGTAACTTAGGTTAGAGGGTGGTAAAAATGAGGACATGTCCAAGGTATGTTTGATTTTGTTTCAAATATTGTGTGTTTTATAATTGAAATGAATTTGATAGACTCAGATTGAGTTTTTCTCAAGGTCTCGGGTTATTAGGTGCTAACAATCTCTTGTTGTTTTTTTAATTTAGTCATTATCTGATGATGAAATGAATGTGAAGCAAGATAACATTTGGCAATTGTTCAGAGAAGCTCAGCAGAGTTAGTGCTTTCTTTCACCTCATTCATATGCTTGTGGTTTTTGTGAAAGAATGAATGTTTAGTAATTTTGGGTGTATTTTTCTTAATTTTATGCAGATATACTATACCTAAACAATCAACGCCTTGGTGCCATTGAGGAACTTAACAAAACAAAGAAAGAAAAACAGTTCCTATTCGATAAGATAAAGAAATTAGAAGCCGGAAGGAAGGAGGGTACAGGTAAAAGTGATTGCATATGTCTTCGAAAACGAAGGATACACAGATAACAAAAAATGTGATAAACTAGACACACAATTTGATCGTGGAGTTTGGATAATTGTGCATACTTCTCCGACCGTAAAGCATCTGCTTTGATTTTATTAATGATTATTAGGGTTCTTGAAAACAACTTTTGCTTAAATACTCTCGCGCTACTCGAGCGACTGCACTACAGTTCATCACTAGGATAATTAACTGAACTGTTGTTTCTGTTTGTATTTTGAAAACCAGATAAGCTATCAACTTGTTCCGAATTGCTGCTTCGAATAGACACAATGGTCCTTGGCAGCGTGATTAGTCCTGCTGAGGCATCTGACTTTAGAAGTTTGGTGTTAAACCACAAAGGGAGTGTGGCTGATGTCTTTAACCTCGTCTCACATAAAAGAGATTCTGAGCTTCTCAGAGAACTTCGTCACTTTTCAGATCAAAGCAAAACGTAAACCTTCCTGTAGTTCATTTTATTTTATTTTCATATTTAAATGGTGTGTTAATTTTTCCAGCTCTTCGATTTTTTTTTTTCATGGATGGATTTAAAAAAAATCTGATTATCTGATTATTGTCGTGAATTCAGGAGGGGTTTTCATATTATTCATATTTGCACCGAAATGACACCATTGGTCCCTAGAGGGTCTGTAGCATCATATGTAACCGGCATATCTCGTGCACTTCAAAGAAAAGGCCACCTGGTGGAGGTTATATTGCCCAAGTAATTAAGAATTTAATTTCCTTTTATCTGTTTTCTTGCTTCTTTTGTTATTTCTTTCAATTAAAGGCCAACCAGTGTGAGCATCAGAAGATTCTGTTATGATCTTTATAATTCCTCAATTTATCAGTTTCTAATTACCATGTAGGTATGCATGTTTAGACCTTGATGACGTGCAAGGGTTGCGTGAAGTTAAAGCGGAGGCTTACTCATATTTTAATGGTCAATTACATGGAAATAAAATTTGGACTGGGTTAGTTTGGCTTTGTTTTCCTATTTAATTACCGTTGTTCGGCATGTAAAAATCGACTGATGTTGCTTTCCTTTATACTTACCCTTAGTGTATGACAGTGTTGTTTATGGCATTGGTGTCACTTTGATCGAGCCATTGCACTATTCATCATTTTTCAACCGTGATATGATATATGATTACCCGGATGATTTCGAAAGGTAAATGAACGGAAAGAAAAATCTGATCAAATTATGTTTATTCCTCTATTATGTATACAAAATATTCAACAATCTTGATGCGTAATCTTCTGCCATCAGGTTCTCTTACTTCTGTCGCGCCTCACTGGACTATATTGTAAAATGTGGGAAGCAGCCCGATGTACTGCATCTACATAACTGGGAGACTGCCATTGTTGGGCCCCTTTTCTGGGATATATTTTTTAACAAGGTATCTTTCTTAATTAAAATTTTCATTTCATGTTTCTGTTATTAGTTTAAAACATCTTCAAAGGTTATGTTATTGGCTACTCGCTTTCCATAAAAAGCCATAGATGCAATCAGTAGGTTCTTATTATATTGGCCCCGTGTCACCTTTATTTGGAATGATCTTGGAACTTATTTTCTGTTTCTGGTTATCTATAAAGAAAAATTGTTGCTTGCAATGTTCTCAATCATTTGTTTTGTTTAGGGACTTGGAGGAACCAGAATATTACTGACATGCCACGACTTCAATTCACAGGTTATTAGTTACACATGTTTCAATATTGGATATGCATTTTGTATTGAGTTTTTTCAATCTTGGCACTTCTAATTGCTGGAAAATTACATTAAGTTTGTCATAAAGTTGATGATTTCATTTGATCATGCCAATCTTGTAATTAATGAATGCCCTATATATATATGTTACAGGGTATCGAGCAACCAAATAAATTGGCCTTATGTGGACTTGATCCTTCAAGTCTTCATCGTCATGATCGTCTGCAAGACAACACTAACACACAATTTGTCAACATTTTAAAGGTGTTCTCATACTCTTGTATTCTTCATTGCCCCTCATGATTCAGCTTTTAATTGTTTAGTAACACCATTTGCTTCACCACAATGTCTTATTGCAGGGAGGAGTTGTCTATTCAAACAGAGTTGTAATAATGTCATCTATCCATCCAAAGCACACAATTGTCCGTAATTTGAGTCATGAACTGGAACCTACTTTAAATGTTCATGGGTAAGTATGTTTTTGTAACATTTTACCATTTCTCATATCTTGCTTATTTTTTTTTATAATGGTTATCTTTTTATTCTTGCAATTCAACATTAACTTTAAGTTGTTAACATGGAAAATGTTCTTGTTAATGAATATATTGGTTTTATACTACAAGGGTCTGCTTGGGAGAACTTACAGAAACAACTTATGACATGTCTATATGTTGTTTTTGAGTTATTTCCGTAAGCACGCCAGGATAGATATGAAATAGCTTATAGCTTATAAGAAAACATTTTGATTTCATTATTTGTTATAGAAATAACTTTGATTTGATTTTATTCTATTATTAAGCTCTTATATGATAAATGTTTACACTAAAACGTCTCATTAAGTTGTTTATCCAAACAGAGTCTAAAGCCTTTTCCCTCTGACATTTCCTTAGTATTTAAAATGGAGAATGACATTTGGTTGCAGGGACAAGTTGGTCGTTGCTCCATACGGATTTGAGAAATCAACTTGGGATCCTTCGACGGACTATTTTCTTCCCGAAAATTTCAATGCTGAAAATCTGAACGGAAAAGCTGTTTGCAAAGTTGCATTGCTGCAGCAGTTGAGGTTATCTGAACATCCTTCTACTATTCTTGTAAGTGGTCCACCTTCTGTTTTGGACTTTTTGGTCAAGCCTTAATTTTGGTTAAGCATTCTTCACCATTCATATTGACTCTTTTTATGAAACTTCATTTGGCAAAATTAATGTTTTTAGCATGCAATTTGTATTGTATTTGTTGTTTTTGTGTACGAAAGTAAAGAAAAAATATGGTAGAGTTATTACAGTTATTGTATGAGGTCTCCTCAATACCAGATGCAAAGGTGCATAATAAGATCGATATGAACATCATGATTCATGAGCGGTCCCATAATAAACCCGGTTGTTGTTGATACTTCCGTTTATACATTTATCACGGATACCACATATAATGAGAACTTTTTGCATGGTTTTTACTTAGCTTATCTGTTCATTATTGATATTTTTATCAGGTTGGATGCAATTTTTCAGAAGGAGCGGATATTGATGTGAAAAAGATGAAGGATATCGTCTTGAATGGCAAGCAAAATGACGTCCAGGTTTCCCCCTACACAGTACTTATAGTTGCATTGCTTATAATTAAACTTCCTCCTTTACTGCTATTTACATTTAGTAAGAGAGAAGCTCCAAACGTAGCAGTGTTCATATGAACTTTTAACTGTCTTATAAGCCATATAGAAGCCATATAAAAAGTGAAAAACAAATTAATACTAGTATTTGAAGAACCAACACTGCTAGATGAAAGTGTCGTATTTAAAAAAAAAACAATAAAACATGACAGCTGTGAGAATAGAACCAACACCCTTTCAGAACAGAGCCTAAATCTGGCGCCTTAGATCACTCAGCCAAACTGTCTTTGTTAAAGAAATCTTGTGACATCTTAATCTATACTGAATAACACGCTTTTCATTTTTCCTGGTTTTCTCGTAAGCCATTTTTGTATATCTAACTCGTACTTGTGTCAAACTATTATTCATGAGTATTTCTCTGCAGTTTATATTAATGAACACAAGTGAGAGACCGGTCTTGAATCAGGCACTAGAATCTCTTTGGAAGGAACTCAAGGTTGTCCTCAACACTTAATTTTCATAATTTTTCAAAATTACGGCATCGAGTATTGATAGCTTTGGCATTTGAGTACTGATAGCTTTGGGGTATCTTGTTATTGTTATGATATTATGTTATCGGTAGCTCAACTAATAATATCTATTTAGCCTTGTGTGCTCTACTAACACTGCCATTCCATCAAAATTTGCAGGATGATGATAATATTAAATTCGTGGGTGAATATGATGAATCTCTATCGCATTTATTATTCGCAGGATCTGACATTATGTTGTGTCGATCATTTCTTGATCCTACTGATGAAACCCCAGTAAGTCAACGGTTTGGCTATCAACATGATTTATGATATATTATCATTACGTCATTTAATAGAATATGGTTGTTTCTGTTTTGTTGTATCAGAATTTAATCATACAATTTTTATAAATTGAATATGTAGCTAAAAGCTTTAAGGTATGGAGCATCTCCAATAGCTGTTGGCCAGGATGCTCCCAAAAACAGGTAGAAGTCCATACAAATATTTTTGACTTGTATGTAATTTATTTTTATACTTGTATAACATGACTTGCATCATTCATATTTGGTAGGGTGATACTTTTTGAGAGGAACCTCATGAATCATGACCAAGAGGCAACCAAGTACTCAAAGATAATCAACAATACCTTTGGAAACATGTCACTTGGTCTTGCCATAGATGAAATTGTATGTATATGGTTTCTCTTGCTTTTTTCTTATTAGTTTTACTCTACGCTTTCGAGAACTCATTGACATATGTAGCACGGACACACATTGGTGTTAAACATATGACACTGAGTCGCCGACACTATAATTAATTATTGTGTTTGATGTTTGATGTAGAGGAGTAACCCATCCAAGTGGAAACGAAGAATAATGGAAGCAATGTCCCATGATTTATCATGGGATGGTGAATGCTACGAAGTTCATTTGGCAGCTTACTCAGCTATAAAGAATATGTGAAGTCGGTATGATGTACTTGTATATGTATTGCCTAAAAAAACAAATATATGTATATACTTGTATATGTATTGCCTTAAAAAACAAATATATGTATATGTATGTATATATGTAAAGATATTTTGTTTAGTATTTTGAGATACATGGCTGAATAAGATTTCTTCTCATGTAACAGTTTAATATTCTTTTCATCTTTTTAATAAGATTTCCCTTTTGAGAATCTTCTCTGGTTTTCAAACCATCAAGTTTCTAAGGTCAACTTTTATCATGATTCTGAGAAATCTAATAATTGAAGCAAAGCAAAGTGATTGTTTTAACTTCCAAGAAATAGCCCATCCCGCAAGAGTAAAACATACACTATTGTTCTTTTATTATTTTAGTCACCAACATGTTGAAAAGAGTGAGAGTGTGAGACATTTGAATAAAACCGGATGTTTGAATAGTACTAAGCAGATTGTATTATATAGTGAGATTTATAGTGAGATTTACATTGTATTAATTATATAAGGAATATACTACAATATATTCTATGATAGGCTAAAGAATATTCCATGGGATATTCTATATACAAGTATTAATATAATTGATTCTTAAGTCTTTTAAGTCTCACCCCTCAAGTTGGAATATATGTTATATGAGTCGACTTTGTTACAAACGTAATCTATTTGAGAATAACAATAGTATCAATAGGACGACAATCAAACATATCAATTTCACTGAGGATGTCTAATGTATATTTGTGTTAGTTGATTGCAATACCTGATGAGAATTGGGCAATTTCAATGTCTAAGAAGCATCTAAGTGGATTTAAGTCTTTTTTCTGAAATATTTTGAAATAATGAGTTTTGAGACGCTGGATATCCTCTATATTGTCTTCAGTGATAACAATGTCATCAACATAGACTAAAAGAGACGCGTTGACTGGTAGAGGAATAAGGAAGAAAACCGAGTGATCAACTTCACATCTAGTCATATCAAACTGCATCAATGCAGAGCTGAAGCGATCAAATTAAACAAGTGGGGACTGTGTCAACACATAAAAAGAACGACGAAGCTGACAAACAAGTTTAGAATTGTCAAGAACAATGAAACACAGAGGTTAGTCCATATAAACTTCATTCTCCAATTCATTGAGTAAAAAGACATTTTTAATGTCAAACTGATGAAACGATCATTGATGAATGACGTCTATCGCAAGAAAGAGGCGGACTGAACTAATCTTGGCTATTGGAGGAAAAGTATCATCATAATCAAGATCAAGTATTTGTGTGTATTCTTTGGCTATTAAATGGGATTTGAAACAATCAATTAGAGATTTGGTCTAATTTTCACTGTATAAATCCACTGGCATCTCATTGTAATTTTTTTTGGAGGTAAAGTAATAATATTTCAAGTGTTATTTGAATGCAACACAATCATTTCTTTCACCATTGTCTGATGTCAATTGGAATCAGTCATTTTCACCTGTAAACTTTAAAATAGACACATAATCCAAAGCATAAACAAAAGAAGCATAGGAAGTAGAGGGACATTCATAATTTAAAACACAAACATATTTGAGATATGAGATTAGGATAATGAGATCAAATACCTTTTTGCACTACTATTGGAAGGTCAAGTTCAGGTGACGTAATTAGAAGAGCAATTGGAGCAGGAGATGGTGCTACTGCTAGTGGATCAGTATCATATCTTACCTCTGATGGATGGGGTGTCTGTCGCTGGTAGACCTGTAATGGATGTGTAAGAACTATAATAGGTGTGGGGATGATGGAAGGAATATCTCGAACATGTGAAGTATCATTCTCATCAGGTAACACAGAGGCATAAAAAATGGGGAGTTTTTAAAGAACGTGACATCGAAGGAAATAATGTATCATTGAAGTTGGAGACAAAAAAAATGATATTCTTTTTGTATACGTGAGTTGCTTAAAAAAATACATTTGAGAGATTTGGCAGAAAGTTTTCTTTTATCTGGATTGAGGTCATGAATAAAGAATGTGCAACCAAATACGCAGAGAGAAATGAGGTAGAGATCATATTGCAGGTTCAAGATAGAGTATAGAATTTGATCTTGAAGGGTCAATGAAGACATTTAGTTGATAAGGTGACAAGTTGTGAGAAGGACATCATCCCAAAAACGAGAAGGGACGTTGTGGTGAAGTAAAAGAGTTCATGCAATTCCAAGTAAATGATCATTCTTCTGTTCAGCGACACCGTTTTGTTGTGGTGTGTGAGCACATGATGATTGATGAATAATCTCCTATAATATTAAAAAAAGATTGAAACTGAGATGAAATATATTCGCGAGCATTATCAGTGCGTAGAATTTTAATAGAAGTGTCAAACTGATTTTTAATTTTGACATAAAATTCTTGGAATAATCAAGTACATCATGAAAAATCATCGATGAAGATTGTAAAATAATAATATTCTGAACTTGACTTGACATGACTAGAGTCTCAAATATCACAATGAACTAAAGCAACATGTGACACGACACTTTTATTTACTCGTTGACAATAGGTGTGACGAGTATGTTTGTCTAATTGGTATGACAGACACTCAAATGATGTAAGCTTAGAAAAACTAGGAAGTAAAAGACACATTTCATTAAGGATAGGGTAACCCAAACGTTGATGTGTAAGACTTTGAGAATTAATAAAAGCACATGTCACTGATGGTGATAAATGATATAATCCTCTAAACTCACTTTCTATTTCAATCGTCTGTCATATTGTTTAACGTGAAATTTGATAAACAACCGCTAATTTTCCAAAAACAAAAATATTTTAATTACTTATAGGATTGACTAGACTGATCCTAGAACATGTGTCTAGTTTTTGATTGTTTTATAATATTTTTAGGTATTCAATCTTTATGAAATAAGTGATTGTAATAGAAGTAAAGATAAAAAGGTTTAAAATAAAGATAAAAAGGATTGAATATAAAGAACTGGAATGGAAATGAACTTCAATTTAATTTTTAAATGAAATGTAAAAGACTTTGTTTAAAAATGAATAACATTGAATGAAATAAAAAATTGGTATTTTATACGTACATTCTTAGCAACTCGTTTCTCTAACATTTGGTACTTTGAGTTTATTTGAGTAATTTGTACAAAAGTGAACACACTAAATCTTAAAGAATTTTAATTTATACTAATTTGACCATAACAACCTTCCTCTAAAAGAATGTCACGTTTGATGTTTGCATGTCTTTCGAAATTTCAAACTTTCACGCGCCTTTTTGGATAAGATCAACCCGTTTGAATTCAAATCTTATCCTTTCGAAGTGTCAAAACCAACAACGTGACTTTGGTGAAATATTCAATTTCGAGACTTCAAATATCTCAAGTCCCATGTATTCTACGAAATAAGACTTTCGCTACTATTTAATGAGATTCGACTATCCATTGCTTTGTCTGTCAAAATATTTATGAAATATTCTCATATTTCTTTTTAGAACTAACCATTCTTAGACATTCTTCATTTCACTTTATTATTATCATGTCATCGAAATTTCCAGCTAAAAAACTGTCCCCCAAAAATATTTATTTCGAAACACTTAAAGAAATGAACATTTTTTGCAAACCTTCAATTTCGACGCAGAAGGTACTTCATTATAACCATTACTGCTATGACGACATTGTCATGATGATCATCTTTCCATACGTCTTATTGAGACGTGCGCAGTTCAGTTCTTCCATCATTCCTACACTAAATAGGGTTAAATCGTGGATTTTTCCAAAAAATAACCATCTTGTCAGCTTATCAACCAACAATACGTGTTCCACTATCTTTTTAATTAACAAAAAATGAAAGTGAACCGTTTATTATTTTTCATTATAAATACTCTCTTCTTCTTCAAGTAAACATTTTTCTGCTTTCACTTTCCAGAAAATCTTACAATTTTCTTCAATCCCTCTTCTTCAAGCATCATTCATCTTCCATAATTTCTTCATCAATGACACCTTTTAAGAAAAGCAACAAATATCTCAAGGACGTGAAGAACACTAAGGATGCTTCTTCCATCCATTTTGCTCACGTAACAAAACCCATTTTATCTAGAAATCAAGAGTTTATGCCAACACCTACTCTTTCTGTGGAACAACGCGCCATCTATGAATCCCAGGTAATCATCCCTTTCACTATTGTTGATGAAATTTTAGGATACATGAACCCTTTGGTCAATGCTGGTGATCTGGAGAAATTCAAAGAGTTTTTCCAACTTTTCGCGTGACAAAACCCATAGCTAGCAAAATTAGTTCTCCCAAAACTATAGATGAAAAAGCTAATAGAAACCCTAAGGTAAGAACCGCAGAAAATATTCAGAAAGAATCCCCTTTAGGATCTGCAAATGTAGAAAAACCTTTCCATTTAGACTCTATGATTGATGCCTTCAAACCTTTTAGGTCATTCCCAACAAAAGATAGTAAACAATATCTTGAGTGGTTAGCCAAAGTCGAAAGAAAAAAATCTCAAGTCTGGAAAGAAATGGGTATCTTCGACTTGATTCAACTGTTGAAAGTTGGACCAAGTTATTGCCAACATAAGTTGATGGCCTCTCTGTACTTCTGAGATTGTACTTATAACATCTTTCACCTTCTCTGTGGAATGGATTGAAGGTTGAAAAAAACACAAGAAAGGGAGTTTGAATTGAGTTTTCTAATAAACTTTTTCTCTAAAAATATTTTACAACTAACTAGAAATAATAAAGTTAAGGAAATAATAAAATGACTCTTTTGGTTTATACAAGCTCACCTTCAATAAGGCTACTCTTGTCCACTCGCCAAAGTGATTTTGCCTTCAACAATGACTTAATCCACTAATCTCAACAAATTACAAATGCACGGGCTACCTGTCGGTCACTAACCACAACTGTCTAAGAGTCTAAATGACACCTTAGCCCTCTCAAGTGTCAGACTAACAACCTAGTCACTTGAGCATATAATCAATTTGTGATCGGTGGATCTGGAACTGACTGTTTAACGCTGGTTCGCGAAATGTCGCGGAAGCAAGAGTCGCCACCGTCTTTTATTTTCTCCAAATGGAAAGGACAAAAGCACAGAAAAATTCCTTATAGAGATTGCTCTCGGTTCGGGAGGTAGATTATAGAAAGGGAAGGTGTTAGCACCCTATCTATCCATGGTTATCCATGGGCTCTTAGATACTTGCTCATTGTGTTTTCAAAATGTTTGTTTGCTTTTCAAGGTGAGTGGGTTTTGAAAAAGTTTCGTTTGAAAAATCTCTAAGTAACTCTTGTATCTGTCCTCAAGAGTGTATGAAAAATTTGTTTGAAAACTTTTAGAAAGTGTAGGTGTGAAAAGTATTTTGTTTGTTTTTGAAAAGAGCAAGTATCTATGAGAATCTACCTACCCTAAGGAATTCGTCTGTGTAAATGTCCTTTAAAGTAGTGCCATCCCACCATTGAGAGGTAGGTAGCACCACCGTTGGAGGTGTTCGGGCCAATTCGAGTTTTAGGACAGTGTGGCCACCAAGCAAAGGTAAGATACCTTAGGAGCTACCCTTATGCCATTGATCTTTTATTCCGAGGCAACTATTCCGAGGCGACTTGTTTTAAGGCAACCAGATCAATGGGACATAAGGACTCACTAAGACGTCCTATAGTCGGCGACCACGTTTCGAGGGACAAGGCAACATTGTGATCACCGGAGTAATGGGAAGACACCTTAGAAGCTACCCTCATGCCAGGTTCCCGGATCATGAGGACTTACTAAGACATCCTCTACTCGACGATCACCTTTCGAAGGGCAAGGCAACAGTGAGGCGTACCCTAGGGGTGGTGTGTGAATTGTGTGGCATTTTCAGTTTATTGTTTGTCTTGTCATGCATTGGTGATCTACGTTTTGATTTTATTTTTGGGCATTCATTCTTTCATGTTATTGTTTAACAGTTAAAAGGTGCGGGAATTTAAAGTGCGGAAAAGATAAAGGTCCTACGCTATTACAAAGGCGCGGGTCTACAACGCCCAATTAATCCAGACCCGATTTAAGATAAAGTGCATAAAATAAATGCCTAATTAACTATTACAGGGCTTTGGAACAAGTACATTATATGTACATCAAAGAAATAAATAAAACGCGCAAAAAGAGAATATAATCGAATGCGAGGGCGTTGAACCCTTTGAAGGAATTAAAATAAAATTATTAAAATAATTAAGTTAAATAAAAGGAAAGAACTTATTTTTTATGTTTTTGTATTTATGACATTAAAGAAAATTAAATTAATTAAAAGTCAAATAATTCTAGTTCTAATTGTTTTTTAATTTATTAAAGAAAATGCATTAAAGTTAGAACCTAGAATTAAAACTAAATTAATTATAAACTTTATTTACAAAATTAATGGTTAATGATACTTATAATAAAAATATTTAATAAAAAAAAAGAAAATGCTAAAGGTCTATTTTTATTATTTTTGGTTATTGTGAAAAAGAATTAAATTAACAACCTAAAATTAAATTTAAATTAATTATGAGATTTATTTACAAAATTAGTTATTGATGAATTAAATTAAAATGAAACATATTTTTGTTCTTTTATGATTTTTGTGTTTTTTTTTTGGTTTTTTATATATTATTAAGATGAATTAATTAGAAATAATAAAAACTAAATAGAAGAGAAAAAAAAAGAATGGAAAGAAAAGAAATAAAATACAAACTATGGGGGGTGTAGACCCCAAATGAGGAGGTGAAATTTGATGAACTCTGGCCCAAAAGAAGGAGCCCTTTTGCGTGACTTTTTGGATCACATATGGAGCGTTGACTGGAACATTCCATGGACCTCCCATTCTGACCTTCAGATGCTTCTTTCAAGACACTTGGCAAGCCTTTGTATTGGGTGTATGGTGAACCCTTGGAACGTGCATTGCGCTGGAACAAGTTAGACAAAATAATAGAAGTGAAATGGGGGGACCTGGGATTCGAACCCAGGTCCCAGTATTTACCAATCAATGCCTTAACCAACTGATCCACCAACGCGCCTTGTATATCATATGAGAAACAAATAATATAAAATAAAATGGTCGTTAGTGTTATAAAAATAAAAAAAAGCGCGCTGGATTCAAACCAGCCATTCACAGCGTGACACACAATCATCTTCCCCAATGCACCTGTAATGAAAATGAAATAGCGGGGGTTTTAACCCCCCCCAAAACTCAAGCTATTTGAAAATAGCGAATAGGCCATGCCTAAACATAAATTGAGCGCGACAAGCAAATTGGAATCCTCAGGTTGCCACGATTTCGTTCATGCTGGTATCAAAGTCCAATTTTACCTCATAACCAAAGCCCTAATTCTAAGTTTCAAGAACCCTAGTTTTTGTTCATGGTGGAATCGGATTTAGACACCTATAATCCAATTGAATGTCACCAAAAGCTTCAGAGCACCCTTGTTAGTACAAATCAAGCAACAAAAATCAATAAAAATGGATGGACCATGCTATGCATTTCTGAAAAAAAATACAAACCGTGTAGCTTTGTGAGACTGATTCCTTGCACGTTTGAGTGTGGTTTTGATCGCTGGAGCTTCCTTGGGAACTCAGGAATATGTTTGGATCAAAATGGAGGCTCAACAAATGCTCCAAGGCAGTTTTCAGTTTTCAAAAATATGGCAAAAAATGTGAGTTTGCTCTGAGGGTTTATGCGCAGCTTAGGTCTCAATTTGGTTTATGATCACTTGTATATACATTAGGCAATGTGTATGAAGAGGAATTATGGCTCCATAATGTATAGCATTCAAGTTCAAAATCCTCCATAAACCTCCATAACCAAACTTCCTTTTTTGGATCATTTTTTTGAATTCTTGCTTCTTTGAGCCTTGGCACGAAAATGGGATATACATAATGGTGCTTCAAGGTTAATCAAAGCCAAATATTCCCTTAAATTAATTTTTTTGAATTTCTCTTGATTTTAAAGGATTTAAAATTAATTAAATCCAATAAAATCAATAAAAAATGAAAAAATTAATTAAAAAATCTGAAATAAAAGGTGGGACACGTGGGAAGCATGGCTAGGCTAATTCAAGTGAAAAAAGTGGGGCCCTTTTGTCAAAAATGAAATTTCAAGGATAAATGATTTTGGCCATTTCACAAAAATTTCCCAACTTCTCCAATGCATATCTTGCTCAATTTTTAAGCTTTGATCATGTTCTTGGACATTTTGGAAAGGTCTTGAAGTCCTCTAAACAATGTCCTTGGTCCCATGTCATTTTTATTTACCAATATCAAGTTATGGTCTTTGACTTAAAGTCCCTTTTTGTTGACTTTTGAAAATGACCTATAATGTTGAAATTGATAACTTTTTGTCAGAGCATTTCTTGGACTTGGAGTGTGAAGATGAGTTGTAGGAAATGTCTTCCCCTTCAAAATGAGCATTGGATGGGATTTTTCTGATGAACCATGAAAAAGTTATGCCTTGGTCAAGTTACAGTTGACTTTTCAGCTATCCAAAAATAGAAACTTTTGCATCTTGATGATTTTTGAGCCAAGCTTTGAGAATCATGATCAAGCATTGATTAAATGATGTTTGTGGCTTCAAAATGAGATGTTGACCAAAAAAATTTGAACTTTTGACTGCCAAATGACCATTTTGCCCCTACAGTTGACTGTAGTGCAATTAGGGTTTTGACTGTGCAATTTTATGCTGAAAGTCTTGAAACTTTGTATGAGGATGCTTGAACATATTTGTAGGCATGTGAGACTTGATTGGACCCTTGGAAACTTCATTTTCTTGATCAGAACAAAAACCCTAATTTTGACTGTTTAGGAGGCCCTTGAACTGTGCAACCCTTGGGGAATTTTGAAGCATGACTTGGCAATTTCTTGAAGAATATGGGAGGGCAAATTTTGGGGTACAACAGTTGCCCCTGTTCAATCTTCTTAGACCCGAGGATGCAGATTGGCTGACGTGCCTTTCGTAATCCGAGGGTGGAAGATGATTGAACACTAGAGTGCCCAGAAATTTGCGCTCACATAGTAGCAGTGTGATGGTGGAATGGGCTTATAGATGCCATTTGGAGATTGATGGATAGGATGATGGGCTTATAGATGCCATCTGGATGTTGATCGCATAAGAGATTCCTTAGCGAGAACTTGCATACCTGCAAAGAAGAAAATGATTACCTGACCTGTTACGGGGCTGGTCTTCAAACTCTTTGTATAGATGTGTCCTGACTGGTTACAGGAGCTGGATCTGGAGCTTCAAAAAGATGATGAATGAACCAGGGGTGGTTACTACCTCAGTAGGAACGGTGAGAGAACCTTGGATGACCTTAACCTCAACAGCAATCATTGAGCGAAATCTTGGTGGAATTATCATCTCCGCAGGACCGGGGAGAGAACCATAGGAAATTATAATCTCAAAAGCAAACATTGAGAAAAACCTGGAATGGAATTATCATCTCCGCAGGATCGGGGAGAGAACCATAGGAAATTATAATCTCAATAACATTCATTGAGAAAAACCTGGAATGGAATTATCGTCTCCGCAGCATCGGGGAGAGAACCATAGGAAATTATAATCTCAAAAGCAAACATTGAGAAAAACCTGGGATGGAATTATCGTCTCCGCAGCATCGGGGAGAGAACCATAGGAAATTATAATCTCAAAAGCAAACATTGAGAAAAACCTGGAATGGAATTATCGTCTCCGCAGCATTGGGGAGAGAACCATAGGAAATTATAATCTCAAAAGCAAACATTGAGAAAAACCTGGGATGGAATTATCGTCTTCGCAGCATCGGGGAGAGAACCATAGGAAATTATAATCTCAAAAGCAAACATTGAGAAAAACCTTTGATAACTTCTACTGAGTCTTCATCAGAAAAATCTGTTTGGGGTCGATTTAGCTGGACTATAGAAGGCCTTGGACTGGATAAGAAATCTTTGGAGTCGATTAACTGAACCGGTCTAGGTCTTGAAATGTGATTGAGAATTTAACTGAATCTTTCCTGAAAGGTAAAGGTCAGTCATATGCAATGCATGATATGGACCAAGCAATGATGTTCTCAACATAGATGAGATTTGTAAGATATGATGCGTCTATGCATGCTATAATGATGTATGTGATGTTTAGGAATGTATGCTTTCGTCTTAGGAAAGTAAATCCTTGACGGGTGCCGGGAAGTCATATCCTGGGCTGATGTTGAAGAATAGATTTTGCTTCCGCTGGGGATGATAGCTGCAAGAATACCGGTAGGAGAAGATAACTCCGTTGGGGAATAAACTTGGCGAATGGAATAACTCTGCGGGGAGGAAAGTACTCTAACGATCTTGCTGGGAAGCAATACTCTGTAGGGAGAGAGATACTTTGCTGAGTTGTTGATAATAACTTGCTGGGGATACCATCGTTATATTGGAAGTGTTAATGGACTTCGCTGGGGATAAGAAGACTTCGTCGAGGACGCTCTTTCCGTGGCTTTTAGCTGAGGATAACCCAGTTATATCCTGGTAGGGAAATAACTCTTTAAATAAAGCCGGGCGACGCGTTCATGCTCTGCGAGGGATAAGCTTCCAGAATCTACTGGGGATAAGCTTACTGCTTGGGGAGATAAATTCCAACTGGATTGGACTCTCTTGGGGAAGTTTTGAACTGCGGGGGAAGTGATTCCTTTGAATGTTTGATATGCTGCCGGGGAACAATCTTTAGACCAAGATTGCCGGGGATGCTTGTTAAGAATATATATGCTGCTGAGGAATGTTGAGATCTGCTGGAGGATACCCAACTTCCTTAAGATTTGATAACTTTGCTTGGAGAAGAGTGTACTGACTTGCTGACTTACTCTCTGGGGAATTAAGGTGTACTGGTTGCGTTCTTTAATCGAACCTACCTTGGTACCTTGGAGGACAGAACAATTAGATTGCTTAGACAACTCTTTTATTGCCCCTGTTTCTAATGTTACCTGTAATTAACCCTTTGTTTCGTATGCAAATATTCATGAGTTAGCAAATTATTGTCAATGCATATATCACAAATTGAACCTTGGACGTTCTTCGCAAAACAAAACAGAAAAAGAAAAGCAATTGGCACTTTTAACTGAACAATATATTTGTATTGATTTTTGAATGGCCTGTAAATAGGCATTTTATGTACAAGAGGCTGACGTCCTAGTAAGAGAACGCCGCCGAACAAAAGAGTTTATACAAATTTTGTACAATAGAAAATAAAACAGCTGTGTGAAATGAATGATCCCACTGGGTCTCAACTCTGCTATTGCTGTTATATCTCCGAGCGTCTCATCACTTGATGACCTTGGTTGAAGGTGAAGCTGACTGATCGATGCCGTCTGAACTTGATGTAGATACCAGATTCTGGATGCAAAGTGGTCCAATGAGACATAGTATTACGCTTTTATCCCTAATTTTTGCCTGGACCGCCCTTTCGGGTTTTCAGTCCACCGGGATACCCATTTTTGCCCAAGCCGCCTTTTCAGGTTTTCGACTTGCCGGGTGTACAGTTTTTTTTTCATTTCATCCCTTCATTTTGCTCGAACCCTTTTGGTTCGCCGGGAAGCCCTAATTTTTGCCTAGGCATGTCAGCCTAGCGGGTCTTTTTTATGCGTAGTATCTTTTTACTATGTCTGCATTGGCGGGGTGAGGAAGGTCGTCACCATCCATATTGGTTAGAATCATGGCTCCTCCTGAGAACACATGTTTAACCACGAATGGCCCTTCGTACGTAGGGGTCCATTTGCCCCTTGGATCACTTTGAGGAAGGATGATTCGCTTGATTACTAGATCCCCAACTTGATATTCCTGTGGTCTGACCTTTTTGTTAAAAGCCCTGATCATCCGTTTTTGATACGTCTGACCATGACAGATAGCAGCAAGTCTCTTTTCGTCAATCAGATTTAGCTGATCAAGTCGTGTCTGGATCCAATCATCTTCACTCAGATCTGCATCCTTCATTATCCGGAGAGAGGGTATTTGTACTTCGATCGGTAAGACTGCCTCCATACCATAAACCAAAGAGAAAGGAGTTGCCCCGGTTGACGTCCTGGCTGAGGTACGGTACCCATGTAGAGCGAACGACAACATCTCGTGCCAATCTTTATAAGTCACTATCATCTTCTGCACGATTTTCTTGATATTTTTATTTGCTGCTTCTACAGCCCCATTCATCTTCGGTCTGTAAGGAGAAGAATTGTGGTGTTGTATTTTGAACTGCTCGCAGAGCTCAGTGATCATCTTGTTATTCAGATTGGTACCATTATCTGTAATAATTCTCTCAGGGACGCCATATCGACAGATCAGATTATGCCGAATGAACCGTGCCACAACAGTCTTGGTTACTGTAGCATAGGAAGCTGCTTCAACCCACTTTGTAAAGTAATCAATCGCTACAAGGATGAAGCGATGCCCGTTAGATGCCGTAGGTCTGATCTCACCGATCATATCAATGCCCCACATTGCAAAAGGCCAAGGTGCAGTCAGGACATTCAGAGGAACTGGAGGAACATGCACCTTGTCTGCATAAATCTGGCACTTATGGCATGTCCTAGAATGTTGGTAGCAATCAGCTTCCATTGTGGACCAGTAGTACCCTGCCCGAAGGATCTTCTTTGCCATTGTATGTCCACTAGAATGTGTACCAAAGGTCCCTTCATGTAGCTCTTCCATGATCCTTTCCGCTTCAGTCTTATCCACACAACGCAGTAAGGTTGAATCATGGTTTCGCTTGTATAAGATGCCGTTGCTAAGGAAGAACTTTGCTGCGAACCTTCTCAGGAACTTCT
Source organism: Vicia faba (assembly GCA_948472305.1). Lineage (NCBI taxonomy): Eukaryota > Viridiplantae > Streptophyta > Magnoliopsida > Fabales > Fabaceae > Vicia > Vicia faba. The sequence continues at coordinate 887,832,482 of OX451736.1, forward strand.
TATCATTGACAGAGGCACCCTCAGGGTATTCCTGAGCTTCCAGATATCTCTTCACCTCATGGTACCAAGGCTTCTCAGTCACCAATTCAGTTCCGAGATCACAACAGTATGCCGGTTCGTCCAATTTCCAGATGATGACCCGGGGAGCCTCATTGTCCCACTTGAATTTGAACATAGAAGACATCGTAGCTAACGCGTCCGCTAATTGATTCTCCTCTCTCGGGAAATGTTCAAAGGTTATCTCTGTGAAGTGGGGGATCATTGTCAACACACATTCTTTGTAAGGAATAAGATTCGGATGTTTCGTATCCCACTCGCCTTTGATCTGGTTGATCACGAGAGCGGAATCTCCGAAGACACTCAGAAACTTGATCCTTAAGTCAATTGCAGCTTTGAGTCCCATGATGCACGCCTCATACTCCGCCATGTTGTTGGTGCAGTTGAAACATAGTCGGGCAGTGAGTGGAGTATGAGTGCCTTGAGGGGATATGATCACAGCGCCGATACCATTACCCAAAGCATTGGAGGCTCCGTCAAAGTGCATAGACCATCGGGATCCTTCCTCAGGTCCTTCATCCGGTCCAGGTACTTCATAATCAGTTACTATCATGATGCTTTCATCTGGAAACTTGAAGTTCATTGATTGATAGTCATCTACGGCCTGATGTGCCAAGTGGTCTGCCAATACACTTCCCTTGATGGCTTTCTGGGTCGTGTACTGAATGTCGTATTCCGTCAAGATCATTTGCCATCTTGCAATTCTCCCAGACAGAGCAGGCTTTTCAAATATGTACTTTATAGGATCCATCTTTGAGATCAACAAGGTAGTGTGAGTCAACATATACTGTCTCAGCCGGCGAGCAGCCCATACCAAAGTGCAGCAAGTTTTCTCAAGCAGTGAGTATCGGGTCTCACAGTCGGTAAACTTTTTGCTAAGGTAATAAATGGCATGCTCTTTTCGGCCAGACTCGTCATGCTGCCCCAGCACACACCCCATTGAGTTATCAAGTACTGTCAGGTAAAGTATCAGAGGTCTCCCTTCAACCGGTGGCATAAGGATAGGTGGTTCTTGGAGATATTCTTTGATCCTGTCGAAAGCAGCCTGACATCCATCGTTCCAACGTACTACCTGATCTTTCTTCAGCAGCTTGAAGATTGGCTCACAGGTAGCAGTCAGATGTGAGATGAACCGAGCAATGTAATTCAGGCGTCCTAAAAAACCTCTGACCTCTTTCTCTGTTTTAGGAACTGGCATCTCTTGAATAGCTTTAACCTTGGCAGGGTCCACTTGAATGCCCTTGTCACTTACCACGAAGCCTAGCAACTTCCCAGATCTTACCCCGAAGGTGCACTTGTTCGGGTTCAACCTCAGCTTGTACAGTTTCAGACGGTCAAACAATTTCTGCAGATGATCAAGGTGTTCTTCCTCAGTCTGGGACCTTGCGATCATGTCGTCAACATACACTTCTATCTCATGATGGATCATATCATGAAATAAAGCAACCATGGCACGTTGGTAGGTTGCCCCAGCGTTCTTTAGTCCAAAAGGCATGACCTTGTAGCAGAAGGTGCCCCACTGAGTAACAAATGTAGTCTTTTCCATGTCTTCAGGAGCCATATTGATCTGATTATAGCCTGAAAAACCATCCATGAAAGAGAACACCTTATGCTGAGCTGTATTATCAACAAGGACATCAATGTGAGGTAGAGGAAAGTCGTCCTTGGGGCTGGCCCTGTTCAGATCCCTGTAGTCGACACACATTCTGACCTTACCGTCTTTCTTTGGTACCAGCACCACGTTAGTAACCCACTGAGGGTATGAAGTCACTGCAAGGAACCCAGCATCAAACTATTTCATAACCTCGGCTTTAATCTTCTCAGACATTTCTGGACGCATACGGCGGACCTTTTGCTTAACCGGAGGGCAGTCTTCCTTAGTAGGCAAGTGATGGACCACAATATCGGTATCCAACCCGGGAATGTCTTCGTAGGACCAGGCAAAGATTTCCATATAATCATGCAGCATCTGAGTCAACCGTTGCTTCACGCTGAGCTCTAGGTTGGCACCAATCTTTACCTCTTTCCTGTCTTCTTCAGTACCCAAGTTTTTTGTTTCCACTGGCTCTTCATGGAGTTGAATTGCCCTCTCTTCCTGAAGTAACAGTCTTGCAAGCTCGCCAGGCACTTCGCAATCATCTTCACCTTCGTCTTCGGCTAAGTTGATCGGATTTTCGAAGTCATAACTAGCAGTAGCAGAGTCGTTACCAGTGAGATCCAGAGTGGATTGAAACCTGGATGATTGAGTGTGTGTAAATACAGCTGTTTTGCAATATATAAAGAAAGGAAAGAAAAAGAGCGCAAGATTTGAAATGTGAAAAACGTCCAATGCTTTCATTTATGATATATGAAATGACAATTTATATGCCCTCACAAATGAAACCACGGTGCCTCGGGTAAGACACCGGGCCATAAAGTTTTATTTATTGTTTATTACAGATACCAAAAACATAGGAATTCATTACTTAGTAACAAGAGAAACAAATAAGTTGTCCTTTGCACTCCAATTGTTAGGTCCACTGTCGGTTGCCGGGTAAATCCAGCTATCAAACTCAGCCTCATCCACTTCATCTTCGTCCCCAATAGCATTCACTCCATGAGCAGGCAGGGGAGCTGTCACTACATTAGGCTTCTCAGATGCCTCAAACTGTACCTCCTTGGCGTCAATAAGGTCCTGCAGCTTGCTCCTTAATGCCCAACAATCATCAGTGGAATGCCCCGGGCTATCGGAGTGATAAGCACAGCGAGCATTTGGATTGTATTTCGGAGATGTAGTATTTGGGAACTTCGGAGCCTCTCTGACGGTTACTAAGTTGGTTGAGAGCAGCTGTGGCAGGATCTGTGATAAGGTCATGCTCAAACGGGTAAACTCTCTCCGGGGTCTTTTAGCCCTTTGAGGATTGGTCGGCCGAGGAGCGGCAGCAGGCTTGGCAATCAATACCGCACTGACAGATTGGCGGCGCTCAGATCTCTCTGGTCTCTGGGAGCTATATACAGCACTAGCCTCCTTTTTGAAGGGTTTCTTTTCAGCATTGGAGGAGGTAACCTTCTGTATCTTCCCCGATTTTATACCGGCCTCGATCCTTTCACCAGTTAGGATCAAATCAGTAAACCCAGCAGAGGAATTACCAATGAGATGATTGAAAAATGGACCAGATAGGGTCCCCAAAAACATATCCACCAGCTCCCGGTCCGTCAATGGTGGCTGCACCCTGCCAGCCAGATCTCTCCATTTCTGTGCGTACTCCTTAAAACCTTCACCCGACCCTAGCGACATACCCTGGAGTTGGGTACGCGTAGGAGCGAGGTCGGAATTATATTGATACTGCTTGTAAAAAGCAGTGGCCAGATCCTCCCAGTTACGAATGTTGGTTCCATCCAACTGATAGAACCATTCGAGGTGAGTCCCTGAAAGACTCTCCTGGAAGAAGTGGATCCATAAGTTCTTGTCTGATGTGTAAGGCTGGATCTTCCTTACATAAGAACGGAGGTGCATCTTGGGACAAGAAGCCCCGTCATACTTCACAAAGGCAGGTGCCTTGAACTTGTGTGGAATCACCACCCCAGTAGATAACCCCAAGTCTCCGAAATCCAGTCCAGGCACACGCTGAACTTCCATAGCTTTTAATCTGTCCTCCAGCTGCTTGTACCGGTCTTCAGCAAGAGGGTACTATTTGTCGTTGAAGTCTGTTTCAGTATCAGAGACCACGGGAGTAGGGACCTCCCTTTCTTGGTGACTACCTTCCCCCACAGATGGAGTAGTCCTCTCAGCCTCATCTTGCAAGGTGTTCCCGAGTCTGCGCCCAGTGTTAAATAGCACAGTCCTCTTCTTCTTCTTATTCTTCTTCAGAAGCATAGCCTTCAGCTCTTTTTGACCTTGAGCCAAACCCATGATCAGCTCCTGAAATTGAGCGTTCTGCGCCTGAAGGGCCTTGATGGATGTCTCGGTTGATGATTCAGGGTTCATGATGCTGAAATAAACAGCGAAGAACAGTCAGCAACCTGAAAAGAAGAGTACCTGTGATGCACATGATGAATGATATGTGTTTATGCAATGCATTCAAGGGTTCGAAAATTCAAATTTGTTGTAGACAAAAAGGAACACACGTTATCATTCAGGAAATAATTGTTCAGTACATTAAAGCCTCATGGGCAAACATTACAAAGCAGATCAATCCCAAAAGACACTACGCATCCTCTTCGGAGCAATATAGGTATTGAGATTCTTTTCCTCGTGTAGTAGGCGGGTGAGCTCCAGGACCTTCTTCTCACTAGCATGTAGACTGGTCTCCAGAGAATTCCGTTCTTCCTTAAGCTGGATCCAGCTCTTCTGCATCTCTTCCCAGGACGTGGGCATGTCAGGATGTTGAATGGTGTAGGACACCTCTCCTTCCAAGTATGGCTCTTTGATCACGGGGAGAACATGAGGATATGACATTACCAGCTTCTGGGAGCGGGCTCGTACCCATTTGAGATAAGGCTCCAATGGGATGGAGTTCCTGTGCCCCAGGGTCTTGATGTCTATTTTGCTGGGCATCCTCCAAGCTCTGATAAATTTCTGGTGAAGTCCTTGCGCATCATTGTCGAAGTCAAAAACTATGTCAGGAATTAACATCTCATGAGGGCCATCTTTCCGAGCATAACCAAACTGTCTCCAAGCCAGGCACGGGTTATAAGTAATACCTCCTCTGATTCCAAGTAAAGGAACATTAGGGTACTCCCCACAACGATCAATGATAGTGACATCCTCTCTGGACCGATAACACCAATGTATATCTGCATGTGTAAGAGTCATCAACCGTTGTGACCACCTCAAACCTCGCTCGTTCTTCAAAACTGATTGTGGAAGGTGCGAAATAAACCACCTTCCCAGGAGGGGAGTGCATCACATAAGAACACCCCTTTTTCTCATGGTTCGAGTGTAACATGAGTGAAGGATGTCCCCCAGCAACGTAGGTATGGGGTTCCTGGACATGAAGATCTTGACAACACTGATATCTATAAGCTGATCTGGTTTAGGGAACAACACCAACCCATAGACAAGGAGGGCTACAACTTCTTCAAAGGCTTGTAGGTCAAGGGAATTCCAACACTCTTGGGCCTTCTCAAACATAAACTTTGCCAAGAATCCTTTGATACCATTTCTGGCTTCCCAATGCCCCTTGATGTCAGATGGTTGTAGGCATAATGCTTTAGCTACTTCTTCAAGTTTTGGTTCCCTTTCCGTATCGTTGTAGGGTAGTTGATTGAGAATGGGAATCTTCAGAAGCTGGGAAAACTCTTCTAAAGTAGGCACCAGCTGATAATCCGGGAAAGTAAAACAATGATGCAGAGGGTCAAAGAATTGGAAAAGGACCTTTACCATCTCTTCCTCAATATTGGTATTGACCAGGCTGATGAGTCTACCATGCCTTTCACCGAATGACGAGCTCTCGGGAATCCTGGATGTAAGCTCCTTAAGCTGAGGAGGGACCCTTATAAGGTTGATCTGAATTGTCTTTCTGCGGATAGTTTCCATGTCCTACAAAACAAGAACAAAGATGAAGATTCGAACCCCTGAAATGGTTAGTGGATGCATATGATGCTGTATGATGTTATGATGCTATGATTAAACACACCACAAATATTTACAGAGGCAAACATGTAAGGCACACAAGTCACACAAGACAAGCCCTTAGAGTTTAGGCCAGCATGGGGTCTGGGTATTACCCTCTTGAAGTTGGTGGGCTCAAACCTGTCCTATCAAAGTAACCGGGTTCTAAGGATCTCAATATCATTGGATTGCTTTCATTGTTCATCGTTTCGATTTAGCCACTGACTGGCGATCAAAATATCCCAAGAAAACAACCCTCAATTGAGTGTAGTATCGAGTATCAACCGACTTTGGAGTACACCAAAGTAGTTATCTCACTACCCTAAAGAGGCCAAGATGGTTCAATTAAGGTTCCTAAGGTCTGTTGATGCTTCACGACACCACGCGGAGGCCCCGTACTCTCCTCGATTGACTCAAGGGTTACCGGTACACACCAAAGTGCCACATCAACGTAGCAGACTGCTTCAACCATGTCGGTATATCCCGCACAGTTCCCTCACAGCCTTGTTGCTACTTTCTAAGAAGGTATCCCCAGATCCGGGTTAGGATCTATAGAACTCCCAAGACAGTCCCACAATTTAAAGCAAACAAATCAAAGCAATTGAAAACACAGTGATCTTAGTCCTAAGGTACACCTCACTTTAAAGATTTTCCCCAGCAGAGTCGCCAGTTCTGTGATCGGTGGATCTGGAACTGAGTGTTTAACGCTGGTTCGCGAAATGTCGCGGAAGCAAGAGTCGCCACCGTCTTTTATTTTCTCCAAATGGAAAGGACAAAAGCACAGAAAAATTCCTTATAGAGATTGCTCTCGGTTCGGGAGGTAGATTATAGAAAGGGAAGGTGTTAGCACCCTTTCTATCCATGGTTATCCATGGGCTCTTAGATACTTGCTCATTGTGTTTTCAAAATGTTTGTTTGCTTTTCAAGGTGAGTGGGTTTTGAAAAAGTTTCGTTTGAAAAATCTCTAAGTAACTCTTGTATCTGTCCTCAAGAGTGTATGAAAAATTTGTTTGAAAACTTTTAGAAAGTGTAGGTGTGAAAAGTATTTTGTTTGTTTTTGAAAAGAGCAAGTATCTATGAGAATCTACCTACCCTAAGGAATTCGTCTGTGTAAATGTCCTTTAAAGTAGTGCCATCCCACCATTGAGAGGTAGGTAGCACCACCGTTGGAGGTGTTCGGGCCAATTCGAGTTTTAGGACAGTGTGGCCACCAAGTAAAGGTAAGATACCTTAGGAGCTACCCTTATGCCATTGATCTTTTATTCCGAGGCAACTATTCCGAGGCGACTTGTTTTAAGGCAACCAGATCAATGGGACATAAGGACTCACTAAGACGTCCTATAGTCGGCGACCACGTTTCGAGGGACAAGGCAACATTGTGATCACCGGAGTAATGGGAAGACACCTTAGAAGCTACCCTCATGCCAGGTTCCCGGATCATGAGGACTTACTAAGACATCCTCTACTCGACGATCACCTTTCGAAGGGCAAGGCAATAGTGAGGCGTACCCTAGGGGTGGTGTGTGAATTGTGTGGCATTTTCAGTTTATTGTTTGTCTTGTCATGCATTGGTGATCTACGTTTTGATTTTATTTTTGGGCATTCATTCTTTCATGTTATTGTTTAACAGTTAAAAGGTGCGGGAATTTAAAGTGCGGAAAAGATAAAGGTCCTACGCTATTACAAAGGCGCGGGTCTACAACGCCAAATTAATCCAGACCCGATTTAAGATAAAGTGCATAAAATAAATGCCTAATTAACTATTACAGGGCTTTGGAACAAGTACATTATATGTACATCAAAGAAATAAATAAAACGCGCGAAAAGAGAATATAATCGAATGTGAGGGCGTTGAACCCTTTGAAGGAATTAAAATAAAATTATTAAAATAATTAAGTTAAATAAAAGGAAAGAACTTATTTTTTATGTTTTTGTATTTATGATATTAAAGAAAATTAAATTAATTAAAAGTCAAATAATTCTAGTTCTAATTGTTTTTTAATTTATTAAAGAAAATGCATTAAAGTTAGAACCTAGAATTAAAACTAAATTAATTATAAACTTTATTTACAAAATTAATGGTTAATGATACTTATAATAAAAATATTTAATAAAAAAAAAGAAAATGCTAAAGGTCTATTTTTATTATTTTTGGTTATTGTGAAAAAGAATTAAATTAACAACCTAAAATTAAATCTAAATTAATTATGGGATTTATTTACAAAATTAGTTATTGATGAATTAAATTAAAATGAAACATATTTTTGTTCTTTTATGATTTTTTTTTGGTTTTTTTAAATATTATTAAGATGAATTAATTAGAAATAATAAAAACTAAATAGAAGAGGAAAAAAAAGAATGGAAAGAAAAGAAATAAAATACAAACTATGGGGGGTGTAGACCCCAAATGAGGAGGTGAAATTTGATGAACTCTGGCCCAAAAGAAGGAGCCCTTTTGCTGACTTTTTGGATCACATGTGGAGCGTTGACTGGAGCATTCCATGGACCTCCCATTCTGACCTTCAGATGCTTCTTTCAAGACACTTGGCAAGCCTTTGTATTGGGTGTATGGTGAACCCTTGGAACATGCACTGCGCTGGAACAAGTTAGACAAAATAATAGAAGTGAAATGGGGGGACCTGGGATTCGAACCCAGGTCCTAGTATTTACCAATCAATGCCTTAACCAACTGATCCACCAACGCGCCTTGTATATCATATGAGAAACAAATAATATAAAATAAAATGGTCGTTAGTGTTATAAAAATAAAAAAAAGCGCGCTGGATTCAAACCAGCCATTCACAGCGTGACACACAATCATCTTCCCCAATGCACCTGTAATGAAAATGAAATAGCGGGGGTTTTAAACCCCCCCCAAAACTCAAGCTATTTGAAAATAGCGAATAGGCCATGCCTAAACATAAATTGAGCGCGACAAGCAAATTGGAATCCTCAGGTTGCCACGATTTCGTTCATGCTGGTATCAAAGTCCAATTTTACCTCATAACCAAAGCCCTAATTCTAAGTTTCAAGAACCCTAGTTTTTGTTCATGGTGGAATCAGATTTAGACACCTATAATCCAATTGAATGTCACCAAAAGCTTCAGAGCACCCTTGTTAGTACAAATCAAGCAACAAAAATCAATAAAAATGGATGGACCATGCTATGCATTTCTGGAAAAAAATACAAACCGTGTAGCTTTGTGAGACTGATTCCTTGCACGTTTGAGTGTGGTTTTGATCGCCGGAGCTTCCTTGGGAACTCAGGAATATGTTTGGATCAAAATGGAGGCTCAACAAATGCTCCAAGGCAGTTTTCAGTTTTCAAAAATATGGCCAAAATGTGAGTTTGCTCTGAGGGTTTATGCGCAACTTAGGTCTCAATTTGGTTTCTGATCACTTGTATATACATTAGGCAATGTGTATGAAGAGGAATTATGGCTCCATAATGTATAGCATTCAAGTTCAAAATCCTCCATAAACCTCCATAACCAAACTTCCTTTTTTGGATCATTTTTTTGAATTCTTGCTTCTTTGAGCCTTGGCACGAAAATGGGATATACATAATGGTGCTTCAAGGTTAATCAAAGCCAAATATTCCCTTAAATTAATTTTTTTGAATTTCTCTTGATTTTAAAGGATTTAAAATTAATTAAATCCAATAAAATCAATAAAAAATGAAAAAATTAATTAAAAAATCTGAAATAAAAGGTGGGACACGTGGGAAGCATGGCTAGGCTAATTCAAGTGAAAAAAGTGGGGCCCTTTTGTCAAAAATGAAATTTCAAGGATAAATGATTTTGGCCATTTCACAAAAATTTCCCAACTTCTCCAATGCATATCTTGCTCAATTTTTAAGCTTTGATCATGTTCTTGGACATTTTGGAAAGGTCTTGAAGTCCTCTAAACAATGTCCTTGGTCCCATGTCATTTTGATTTACTAATCTCAAGTTATGGTCTTTGACTTAAAGTCCCTTTTTGTTGACTTTTGAAAATGACCTATAATGTTGAAATTGATAACTTTTTGTCAGAGCATTTCTTGGACTTGGAGTGTGAAGATGAGTTGTAGGAAATGTCTTCCCCTTCAAAATGAGCATTGGATGGTATTTTTATGATGAACCATGAAAAAGGTATGCCTTGGTCAAGTTACAGTTGACTTTTCAACTGTCCAAAAATAGAAACTTTTGCATCTTGATGATTTTTGAGCCAAGATTTGAGAATCATGATCAAGCATTGATCAAATGATGTTTGTGGCTTCAAAATGAGATGTTGACCAAAAAAATTTGAACTTTTGACTGCCAAATGACCATTTTGCCCCTACAGTTGACTGTAGTGCAATTAGGGTTTTGACTGTGCAATTTTGTGCTGAAAGTATTGAAACTTTGTATGAGGATGCTTGACCATATTTGTAGGCATGTGAGACTTGATTGGACCCTTGGAAACTTCATTTTCTTGATCAGAACAAAAACCCTAATTTTGACTGTTTAGGAGGCCCTTGAACTGTGCAACCCTTGGGGAATTTTGAAGCATGACTTGGCAATTTCTTGAAGAATATGGGAGGGCAAATTTTGGGGTACAACACAATTCTTAATAGGATTATAATTAACTGCGTTTACAATGTTTGCTTCTAGAAAGCAGATTAACACAACAATGAAGAACAAAGTCTCTAATACAAATAATGAGCAATAACTCTTTGTATTGAGAACTCTAAGATAAAACACAAATAATGATCAATAATTATTTGTGTTTAATCCCTAATATCTTAACATAATAAAGAGCAACAAATCTTGTGTTCTTGATATTTCTAAAGAAGAATGTTTGTATGAATATTTGAATAGTGATTCTTCTTCTTTTCTCTTAATGTGTTTCAGCAGTTTGATTCAAGCTTAATAGTGTGGAACAGTTCGTCAATCTTCAAACATTGATTTGGCCTCTTTATATACTTTGAGAAAATAAACTGTTGGTAGTACAAAGACGTCACTTTCACTTTCCAGGTACAATAACAATAGTATTTCATCGTGGGAGACAACATAATACAATATGTAAGCATGTAGTGGAATTTTAAATGTATTGATTCTACTATAAACTTCGTGGATAAGTTTCTTAAGATCTTCTGATGATTTTCTTTTGTCTTGAAGCAGTAAGCTTGAAAGATATCTCTTGATCTTATCTTTGTCTTCTTTTCTTCTTGCTGGATTGATTCTGATATGATGATGAAAGTGATCCAGAAGATGCTTCATTGTTGTTATGTTAGAGTCTTTCAGATAGTTGAGTATTGTCGTCAGATATATAAGCAACAACTTATCTGACGAACAATATCTTCTTTGAATAAAGCATTTCGGATCTTGACTTCTTGAATTGATCCTTAATTCTTGATACTCAGTTGCATATCTGATGTCTAATTTCTGAAGCAATAACTTATATCAGTACATTTGATTTTGACGTTGAATTATTTTCTTTCTGATCTCTTGAATTCTGATATTTGGATTGAGATGGAAGCAACAACTTATGTCAGCTACATCTTTATTTCTGATCATGAATTCTTTCTCTCTGATATTTGAGTTTGGCGCTTTCCCGAGAACATACTTGATTCCCTTTCTTATGAATATTCAATATTTCTTAGAACTGCTGATGTTTCTTTTAGAAGCTGTCATAATAGTTCTTCATTTGAGTGGATTGATTTGTGAGGATATCATCCTTTGATCTTGTCTTCTGATGGACTATATGATGTTGATTTGAATTGAGTCCAAAAGATCTTTCTTTCTTTCATCCTTTATTCTGGTGGAATACTTCTGATATTGAGTTAAAGTGAGTATTCCATGAACTATCCTAGTCTTCAGAAACTTGACTCTGTCTTCATAAATCTGAGTAGCAACTCTTCTGATGAACAAATCTTATCTTCTGATCCAGAAGTATAAGCTTTCTCTTCATGTGTTCAAAGTCTTGACTTTTTCTTCAGAAATATAGGCAACATCTTTTGTGATGAGAAAACCATGACTTCTGATCTTTACGTTGGAGTCTTGTTTGTTGTTCAATCTTGATTTCTGATCTTGAAGCAACAGCTTATCAGGAATTATTTCTTCTCTTGTCTTGTGACTTCAAAAGCAGCAACTTGTTGAGAAGTACGCACATGGTCTTCTTTCTGGCGAACATTTAACATTCTTTAGAACTACTGATGTTTCTTCAGAAGCGGATGTGAACAATCTTTCTTATGTGCTTGGCGTATTTCTGACTCTCCAGACAACAATCTTGAATCAATTAGACATTCTTATCTGCACACTCAAGAAACTTATTAGAACTAAAATTATTTCTCATAAAATATATGTATTGTTATCGTCAAAATATCGAGATTATATTGTAGACACAAATTTTGTTCTAACAATCTCTCCCTTTTTGATGATGATAAAACCGTGTATTTTGATAGAACAATTTTTCAGAGTTAAATCATAAACAAAGTAATATAGGAGTTTAGAAAACTCCCCATGAGTTGGAACCCCCCCTGAGATAAAAAATCTCCCCCTGAATCATAAACTTATGATCTTTCAGAGTTTAAGAGCATTGTTATCCTTTCTTAGAATTCTAATTTAAGCACGTGGAAGCGATTTATCAGAGTTTTCTTTATCAAACATTCTTTCCTCATTAGAACCTTCTAATCATCAGATTGGTTAATTATCATAACTTGATCTATTAGACCCTTCCGTGTTTGAATTTTGTTATCAACACTCGATCTCTCATAATATTCTATACCCTAGTAATTCATTTATCAGAGTTTGATCAACAAACCCTTCCAAACATTAGAAGTTCTTTTTATCACAGCTTAATTAATCTAACCTTCTAGACTTTAGAAGTTCTTAATTCGTTTACCTTGTACCAAAATTATATGTTAGAAATGTAAGCAATGAGACTTAGAGATATAGATATATATCAAAATTATCACTACTTTATCCCTCTTTTTGTCATACTCAAAAAGATATGAAACTTTAAGAATATTTAAGCGAAAACGAGACAACTTTTATGAAGACAGAACAGAGCAGAAGTGGTTCCAAAAATTTAAGATTTCCTGATTTAAAAAAAATGAATGAGAAAAATAAATAAATGAATTAGTTAGAGAAAGAAGGATTTTACAATAAAATAGGTTTTGACATATACAAAAATAGGGATGAAGCGTGAAGGATTTTAACCTACTCTCAAGAAAAATATTTTATTGCTCAAAGTATTTTCAAAAGTTTTAGTTAAGACTTGAATTGACAAGAGTCTTTTCAAATTTTAACTGGTTGTTGAAAACCAATCTTAATGATCTCAAACATATTATTCTAATTTTGAGATATTTCTGACACAAACATCTTCTAACTCGTAGAAGTATTAGCGAACGAAATTTTTAATCAAGTTAAACATTAGAAATTATTCATTCTAGATAAAATACCAACTTTAAGTTCTTCAGAATGAACATAAATATATCTTTGGCTAAGGGTTTTGTAAAGATATCAGTGAAGGTGTGAAAAACACAAGAAAGGGGGAAGGGTTGAATTGGGTTTTTAAAACAAAAACTTTTCTTTCAAAAAATATCCCCCTTTAAGTTAAAATCATTTTTCCTTCACTCTTGATAGTAACAATAAGTAAGAATAAGGAGTAAAGAACAATGTATTTTTATACTAGTTCACTTGAAAGTTATCAAGCTAGTCTAGTCCATCCGCCAAGGTGATTTCACCTCACTCAATCGAGGACTTAATTCACTATAATCAAACTGATTACAATTTTCACAAGCTACCCACAAGTGACTAACAACCTCTAACACCCGTAAGTCAAAGACTTCTTAAGGATACAAACCTACCCTGTCCCTTAAGGAATATCAAACAATAATAAACCTGATTATTACAATGCACAAGCTACCTACAAGTGACTAATAACCTCTAAAACTCGTAAGTCATAGACTTCTTAAGAATACAGACCTACTTGGTCCCTTAAGGAAAATCAAACAACCATTTGAATACAAGTTTTGTTTACAAGAATATTGCTTCTACACAAACTGAATATATAAACTATTTTAAGAACAGTGACTTAAGAATATGAAAGCTATGAACAACGTTTGCACGTGATTATTTCGTTGATTAGAAGATTTCTCTCTTAGTCTTCAAGCCTTTATATAGCCAATAAAATAATATATCTGTTGAGGGGTACTCTTGGGATTTCCAGAAACATTGACAGCTTGAACAGTAACGTGGGGGACAAGATCGTGTGACGCGTCCTTCCTTTCACGGTAGTGGAATGAAATGTTGATTGTACCATGTACTATTTGTATCATGTTAGTGTTATCTTCTTTCCTTCTGCACTTCAGAGGCTTCTGCGAGCATGAGTTTAGAAGCGAGAACATAACATAAGTTCATCATAACTTCAAGTCTTCAGAGTCTTCAGAACAACGTCTTCAGAGTCTTCAACACTTGGTTATGAGAACCTTTTCTTGGAGCCTTGTGTCTTTATAACTTTAAGTCTTTAGAATCTTTAGAACTTCTGTCTTTAGAGTCTTCAGAACTTGGTCTTTAGAACCCTTATCTTTAGAACTTTGGGTCTTTAGAAACTCGAGTCTTTAGCATCTGGACTTGAGTAGAAACTTTTGTCTTCAGATCTTCTGATTGTTTCTTTAGAACCCGTTGTCTTTAGAAACATGATTCTTTAGCATCTGTGTTGTAACCCAAAATTCTCCCTCTCTTTTCTTCAAGACATTCTCCTAGGGTTCTCAAATGCTCAAGGTTGTCCAAGAATTGATCAGACAAATTCTCCTCCTAAGCAATTGCTCCATAACTAGGGTTTCACTTTTCTCAAGGAAGATTGGGTTTCTAAGGCCTCAATTTGATTTCATGGTTTCTTATATGTCTCCAAGAATCCTCATACCAAGTTTCAATCCTTGCATCACAAGTTTGCCCAGTCAATGGCTCAGATGACTGAAAATCAACTATATTGGACAAAAAGTCAATTGTGGTCAACATATAGTCAAACCTCAAGATTTTTGGTCAAAATCAAGATTTTAAAGTCATATTCATCATTTGATCAAGAGTTGATCATGATTCATCAAGAAAATCCTCAAATTATCAAAAGTCAAAAGTTGCCAAATTAGGGTTTTCTTAAGGAGAAGTCAACTGAACTTTGACCAAGCATAACTTTCACATGCTTCATCATATTTTCCTCAACCAAAGCTCATTTTGAAGGAAATTCAATTATCTACAACTTTGTCTCTCTAAGCTCAAATCTAAAAAATGCTTCATTTGAGAGATATGGGCCAGTACATTATAGGTCATTTCAAAAGTCAACAAAAAGACACTTTTTGTCAAGGCAACTTACATCAAGATAAAGTCTCCAAATGCAAAAATGATAAAAAGAGAGATTGTAGAAGACATCTTGAGATTTTGAAAAATTCAGAGATCACCCTAAAATGATGAAAATTGAGAGAGTTATGATTGGTGCAATTTGGGAAATTTTGAGCAAATACATGAAGTTCAAATTGAACAAACTTGAATTTTTGGGCTAATGGGCTATTGTTTCAAGGTCCATGCATATTCTACACTTCACTGTGAACCTCATATCTTATTCATGCACCCCTTGACCCTTTTTATTTTATTTATTTTAATTTTTATTAATTTAAAGTCAAAATTACATGAAATAAAACAAAGGTTTCATACAAATCTCCTCATTCAGAAAAAGGCAGGGATGAAACCCTTGTGCAAGAAATACGATTACAAAATCTCAAAAATTCTCAAACTAGGACAATCTTCCAGCCCTAATTGCAGCCACTTCTAAAGGCTATCAACATTTCCAATCAATATCTGAGGTGGTATATGGTAAGAATGTATCATCCTTGAAGATCTAAAGTGCATGAAAACAACATATAAGGACCGTCGATTTCTCATATTGCATGATTTTTATATTTTCGTTTTTATTTGTGTTTTAATGCCTATTAACTGTGCTAATGTGTTTATGAGGTATTAACATGCAGGAAAAGTCCATCGTACGAGCCCCATGATGGTTGAACCATGAATTACCATACATGCACCAATCCATGTTGTTTTCTTTGTATCTCCTAAACCAGTGCGTTTTATCCTAAAACGATGGTCCTATTGAACTCGCAGGGTTTGATTTAGGGGAGTAGGGTCACCTTGGGTTCCTAACTATGTCTATTTTATAGGTTTAAGGAAGATACCCACCGGAGAAGACGGTCAGAGCTAGGGCTTCGGTGCTTCTCCGGTCTAGCCCTTAGATTTTATGATATATTTATTTTGTTTCAGTTATAACTCTGGATGTATCACCACCCCAGTGGTTAAAACGCGCGTGGTAAGTCACTGTTGTCCCAGGGCACGAGTTTGATCCCTGCTTTTGGCATTTTGAGATTTTTCATATTTTTCATGTTTTGCAGGATGAATGTACAAGGCGCGTTGATCCCCATTCCATAACACAAGAACGCCCCTGGCCTAGTGGTGAACATGCTGGATGAAAGAGATAAGGGAGTGGGTTCAACACCCACCCCTGACAATTTGGTTCTTTTTCTCTATTTTTCTCACTCTTTCTCTTTTTCCTTAAAAACCCTAAATTCATAAACCCTCTTTTACAAACCTAATTTTTTAAAAACCTAATTTTTACAAACCTAATTTTTTACAAACCTAATTTTTACAAACCTATTTTTTTAAACCTAATCAAATTAGGTTTTAGGTTTTTTAATTATTCAAACTTTTTTTTAATTAAAATTAATTATACCTTTTCTAGGTTTATTTAATTGATCGTAAAAAAACCTTTGTTTTAATAAAAAATCACCAAAAACACGTTCGCTTTCCTTCTTCCTAATATTACATATTTACGTAGTTTATTCTTCTCGCATTTTTTCCATCATTATTGTAATTGCTTCCCGGTTTGTAATAGTAATTAGGATTTACTTTCTCGCATTTTTATTACTTATGTACCTCTCCTAAAGCGATGTAATAGTCTAGGGTTTACATTTCCGCATTTATTTTCTGCACTTTACTGCTTTTCATTATTTCTGTGTCTATTGATAGTAACTAGGGTTGTATGGAAAGATTAAAAGCAAACAATAGCTAACCCTAATTTCAAATATAAACATAACTAAAATAAATCACATTGCACACTCGCACCTCTAGGGTAACATCCCTTGTTGCCTGTCAATAAAAACAGTCATGTCCCTCGAACGTGGGGATGCTTTAGCAAAGTCCCTCGAAAACAAAGATCATAGTCCCTCGATGACCCTTTCGACATTAACTTTGATAAATGATCTAATACCTTAACAATAATTGCTAAAGCTTCCCTATAAGTTTCCTTCAATGACTGTACGATGACCCACGCCTGTCCCTTCACATCCAACTATAGGGCTTCCTACCAACTAATGGTACATATAGCGCTATTTAAAAGAGAAGGAAAGTACAATAAAGACCTTGAGTAGGGCTAGATCTTAATCGCTTTCTCATAAAGCTCTTCAAAAACAAAACATTTTTCACAAACACTCTTCAAAAATATTTTCAAACAAACACTTTGTACGCATTCTTGAGGACAGATACTAGAATCATTACAAAGTTTCGCCTTACAATTGGCAACTTTCAAAATATTTTTCAAACACATACACACAAAGCAATTTTCAAAAAGTGAGCTAGCGATTAAGAGCCTGTAGATAACTACAGATAAAAAGGGTGCTAACACCTTCCCTTTTTATAATCTACCCCCCGAACTCAATAATCTCAAGGTATTTCCTGTTTTTGACCCTTTCCTTATTGGATAAAAGGAAAGTTGGTGACGACTCTTGCTATCTGCAACATTTGCGATAAAAATGAAAAACCAAGTCATTTCTCCTACCGTGTTCTAGAACTGGCGACTCTGCTGGGGAGAACTAAAAAGAGGGGTTACCTTAGGAATAGATCATTTTTACTTGCTTTGTTTTGTTTGCTTTATATTTGGGGTTGTTCTCGGGTTTATTTTCTCGTAAATATCCTACACCCGGATCTGGGGATGTCTTAGGTAAGTAGCCATAGATCATGGAAACTGTATGACGTAGACCGATATGGTTGAAGTGATGGTTATGTTAGTGTGACACATTGGCTTGTATTGGTGTTCCTTGAGTCAGTCGAGGATAACACTAGGCTGTCGCGTGGTGTCATAAGCACTAACTGACCTTTAGAACCTTAATTGAATCAACCTAGCCATTAGAAGGTAGTGAGATGGCCGGCTTTGGTGCAGTCCAAAGTTGGTTGTTACTCGATGCTACACTCATTGAGATTAGACTCTCGGGATATTTCAGTGGCAAGTCAGTTGCTCTGCTGAAATAATGCCTATGAGAAAGATCAGCAATATGAGACTCTTAGAACTCGTTTACTATTCTTAAGACAGGTTGAGCCAACTGAACTTCAAAAGGGTACTTACCTACGAACCCCATGCAAGCCTTAAACCTAAGGCTTTTGTGTGCTTTGTTTGTGTTTGTTATCTGTTCAAACATGGCATCATGACATCATACCATAGCATTTTATTATCCATTTCAAGGATCTCAAGGGCCTGTGATGCAGGTTTATCATGAACCAAACATCTAGCAAGGGACAAGAGGATTTATTTTCCTCTAATCAGATGCCGCCAAAGAATGAAGTACATTATCTTGTGTATAATGCTAGGACCCACTTGACATGGTGAGCTTGATTCTCATAGAAGGATGTTCAAAGAGGCAAAGTTCTTCAGTCAAAGCTGCAGTCAGACTCAACTTCTAACATTTCCTTTTGTTTATCCCGCGAGATCCTTGAAAATATTGCATCTACATATCATGCATGTCATTACATAACAGGTATTTCCCAAGATAGGTTTTCTCATATTCTTGCTGTTTCTTTTAGTAAAAGATGGCTCTCGAACAAACCGTGAAAAAACTTCAAGCTCAGAACGCTCAGTTTCAACAAATGTTCATGGACTTAACTAAGGGACAAGACGAGTTGAAGACCCTCATCATAAAAGGGAATAAAAAGAAGACCAGAAAACCAGTCGCCATCCTCAACATGGGAAGAAGATCCATAGGTCCTACCAAACAAGCTCAGAACTGTGTTATTTCCTCTGATGAAGATGACAATCAGGGTGAATAAGACAAGAGTGTGAAGGCTGGGAGAGGAAGTAACTTTGGTTCTGGCCAAGATTCTGATGAAGAAGACTATTCTGCTGAACAATACCCTCCCGCTGATGAAAATTATAAACAACTGGAGGGTCGTCTGAATGCCATGGAAATCCAGAAAGTTCCTGGGCTAGATTTTGAGAAGCTAGGTATTATCTTGGGAGTTGTTATCCCTAACAAGTTAAAGGTCCCCATTTTTTCAAAATATGATGGTGTTTCTTGTCCTAAGCTTCATCTGCGGTCTTATGTTTAGAAGATCCAACCCCATACTGTTGACATGAAGTTATGGGTTAACTTCTTTCAAGAGAGCTTGTCGGGGACACAACTAGAATGGTTCTATCAGCTGGAAGGAACCAATATACGTACTTGGGAAGACCTGGATGCTGCCTTTTACAAGCAATATCAATACAATGTTGACCTTGCACCAACTCGTGTGCAATTACAAAGTATGACTATGGACTCTCACGAAGGTTTTAAAGAGTATGCCTAGAAGTGGAGAGATTTAGCTAGAAGGGTTCAACATCATTTGTCTGATAGGGAGTTGGTTGATATGTTCATGGGAACTTTGACAAGACCTTTCTTTAATCATCTGATTGGAAGCTCTTCATCTGGTTTTACCGAGTTGATACTAATAGGGGAACATGTCAAAGGTTGTATCAGAAGTGGAAAGATTTAAGTGACTGCATCTTCGAGTGATGTAAAGAAGACATTCAACGGAAAGAATGAAACTAATTCTGTGTATGGCCAGAAGGGTTGTGTTAGAAGTGACCATAATCAGTCTGTAGGAGCTGTGCTAATTTCTAATACGACACCTGTTCAACAACATCCGCAAAACAATCAACGTAGATCGGACGCACCAAGAAGACAGTTTACAAAGATCAATATGTCATTATCTCAGGCATTACAACACTCATTGAAAGCAGAACTAATTATACTAAGGGATCCTCCTCATAATACCAACACCTCCTCTCCTCGTTATAATCCTAATGTGAAATGTGCTTATCATTCCAATAGTCCCAGACACGACACCAATAGCTGCTGGGCTTTGAAGAATAAAATTCAGGATATGATTGACAATAAAGAGATTAAGTTTGATCCTCCCGAGAGCCCCAATGTTATTACTGCACCTATGCTCAAGCACGACAAAGGCATTAATGCTATTGATGATGTTCTTTATGTTTCTACTGTAAGTGACTTGATTACTCCCATGACAATTATTAAGAAGAATCTATTGCAAGCCGATTTATTTCTGGGTTGCATTGAAAGATGCTACTACTGTGCAGCCCAACCCAATGGCTGCAAGTTGCTGAAAGAAGGTATTTAACGTCTGATGGACAATCACATAATTCTAGTTGAGAAGACTCAATCTATGGAGAATTTGTTTCAATAATTGTAACTGGAAGAGGTAGCTGTAATTTCCGCTCCTCCTAAAAGAATCACTTCCAAAGGCCCTGTGAGGATTACAGTTAAACCTAGAGTCGCTCCTCTAATCATCACTGCACCTGGACCAATTCCATATTCCTCAGACAAAGTTATCCCGTGGAATTATGGAGCTGGCGTCTACTACCATGGCATCAAGCAAGATCCCTTAAATAGTGAAAATGAAGGTACTGAAGTTACTGATCCCACTGTTGACAATATTGTTGGGACTAGTAAGGTTACTAGAACCAGAAGGGTTTTCTCTCTAGAGATCTCTCCTCCAAAGACCGTTGCTACACCCGTTCGTGTTACTGCTACCAAGTTAACTACCGAGACTCGAGGTAAAGAAAAAATGGCAGAGCCTACCCAGACATAGGCACCTAAAAAAGTTACCACTGAAGATACCTCTAAGAAAGAGTTGGTGGAGGTATTAAAGATCATCCGAAAAAGTGATTACAATATTTTTGAACAGCTGGGATAGACCCCCTCCAAGATCTCTATATTATCTCTATTTATATGTTCTGAAGCCCATGCACATGCTTTGGTGAACTTCCTGAAAACTGCACATGTACCACAAGAAATCTCTGCTGATCAATTTTGAAGTTATGTTGCTAGCCTGACGGCTGATAATGGGTTAGGATTTTCTAATACTGACTTGACTCCTAAGGGAAGAAACCATAACAAGGCCCTATATGTCTCTATCGAATGCAGGGGAACTACCTTGGCTCATGTGTTAGGTGATATAGGTTCCTTACTAAACTTCTTACCAAAGGGTGCTCTAGACAGACTTGACTGTGAAGGGGTTATGCTAAAACCCAGTGACATTATGGTCAGAGCCTTTGATGGATCAAAGAGGATGGTACATGGAGAGGTGGATCTCCCGATCAAATTAGGTTCCCAAGTCTTCGACTCTACTTTTTATGTAATGGATATTCGTCCGACCTATTCTTGTTTACTTGGACGCCCTTTGATTCATGGGGCAGTGCTGTTACTTCAAGTTTACATCAGAAGCTGAAATATCCCGTGAAAGGAAAGGTTGTTACTATTTGTGGTGAATAGGAATACATGGTGAGTCACTTTAACTCCTTTAGGTACGTTGAAATGGACGACGAATTCATCGAGATTCCCTGCCATACCTTTGAAGTTATTCTTAGGCCGACTACCGCTACTGAAGATGTTTCAGCTATTCCTAAAGTTACTAAGGTTCCACCCAGAATAGATTCTCTAAAGGACACTAGGGTTGTGGTAGAAGAAGAGGCTCAGAGGGATGTTCGTTGTGCTCGTGCTGGAAGACCGCCATTCTACGTCAGCAACAATGGAGTCAACGCGATAGAAGATGTTGATAGTTTTTATGACCTAGACAATTGGATTTTTCCTACTATCAGCAACAAGCTCATCAACTAGAAGACTAAAGTCGTTATGCCAATCTCCTTTAGTCTGGAGTAAATGCTACTTTCTGTTTCATTGCTTTCAAGTTTAGGTTATGTAATCTTTAAACAATAACTTTAAGCCTTGTGCCTTACCCGAGGAATAACAGTTCATTTGTTAGAGTTTTCATTTCATTAACATATTTTCATTCAATAAATCATTGGACGTTTTATATTCAAATTTTGTGCTCTTTGTCTTTACGTTATTTTATCACTTTCAAAATAGTTATGTGTTCTTACACACACCCACATCACAAATTGCAGAATCATATCCACTCTGGACCCCATTGATAACAATTCTGCTATTGCTAACTATGACTTCGAAAATCCGATCTACCAAGCCGAAGACAAAGGTGAGGAAGATTGTGAAGTACCTGGAGAACTTTCTAGGCTGTTAATGTAAGAAGAAAGAGCCATACAACCGCATGAAGATCCAATCGAGGTTGTGAATTTGGGTACTGCAGAGGGCAGGAAAGAAGTCAAGATAGGTGCCAACCTAGAAGACAGTGTCAAGAACAAATTAATTCAGATGTTGCATGACTATGTTGAGATATTTACTTAGTCGTACGAAGACATGCCAGGGCTTGCTACTGATATTGTGGTTCACCGTCTACCAATGAAAGAAGGTTGTTCTCCGGTAAAGCAGAAGGTTCGTCGTATGCGTCCCAAGATCTCTGAAAAGATCAAGGCTGAGGTTATGAAGCAATTCAACACAGGTTTCTTAGTTGTTATATCCTATCCTCAATGGGTTGCAAATGTGGTTCCGGTACCAAAGAAAGATGGAAAGGTACGTATGTGTGTAGACTACATGGATTTAAACAGGGAAATCCCCAAGGATGACTCTCCGCTTCCACATATTGATGTTCTGGTTGACAACACCGCTCAACATAAAGTGTTTCCCTTCATGGATGGTTTCTCGGGGTATAATCAAATCAAGATGGCACCTAAAGACACGGAGAAGACTATTTTTGTTACACAGTGGGGAAACTTCTGTTACAAAGTTATGCCTTTTGGTTTGAAGAACGTCGGCGCAACATATCAGCGGGCTAAGGTAGCTTTATTCCATGACATGATTCATCACGAGATAGAGGTCTATGTTGACGACATGATAACCAAATCTCATACTGAAGAAGAACATCCCGACCATCTGCACAAATTGTTTGAAAGGTTGAAGAAGTACAAGTTGAGACTAAATCCAAACAAGTGCACCTTTGGGGTAAGATCTGGTAAGCTCTTAGGTTTCGTTTTCAGCGGTAAAGGTATTGAAGTTGATCCCGCCAAGGTTAAAGCCATTCAAGAAATGCCTGCTCCCTGTACCGAGAAGGAAGTTAGAGGTTTCTTGGGACGATTAAACTACATTTCCCGATTTATTTCCCATCTGACTGCTACTTGTGATCCAATCTTCAAGTTACTGAAGAAAGATCAAGTAGTGAAATGGAACGACGACTGCCAGATAGATTTTGAAAAAATTAAAGAGTACCTCCAAGAACCTCTGATTCTAATTCCACCGGTTGAAGGAAGACCCATGATCATGTACCTAACAATGTTAGAGAACTGAATAGGGTGTGTACTGGGGCAACATGATGAGTCTGGTCTAAAATAGAACGCAATATACTACCTTAGCAAAAAGTTTACCGATTGCGAAACAAGATACTCACTGCTCGAGAAAACTTGCTGCGCTTTGGCATGGGTTGCTTTCCGACTAAGATAGTATATGTTGACTCATACTAATTTGTTGATCACTAAAATGGATCCTATAAAGTACATGTTCGAGAAGCCCACTCTCTCCGGAAGAATAGCCCGATGGAAAATGGTCTTAACGGAATACGACATTCAATACACCACTTAGAAGGCAACCAAAGGAAGTGTACTGGAAGATCATTTGGCTCATCAAGCCATAGACGACTATCAGTCTATGAATTTTGAGTTCCCGGATGAGAATATTATGCTAGTTACATATTGTGAGGAACCTGGACCGTATGAAGGACCTGAGCTAGGATCCCGATGGACTATCTTTTTTGATAGAGCTTCCAACGCGCTTGGTAATGGAATTGGTGCTGTGATGATCTCTCCCGAAGGTTTCCATACGCTGTTGTTGTACCCCAAAATTTTCCCTCCCATATTTCTCAATACATGTCAAGTGAGGTCCTCAAATTACTCAAGGAGGTCCAAAAGTTGACCAGACAAACTCTCTCCTAAGGCAGTCTACCTCAAATTAGGGTTTCATTTTGCAGCAAGATGCTTGAGTCCAATGGATCCCAAATTCTCACTATTATCCTAATATGTTCTCAGGATCATCCATGTCAAGTTTCAAGCCTTGCAGAGGAAGTTTGCTCAGTCAATTACTCAAAGGCCTGAAAATCGACTATGCTAGGGCAAAAGTCAACTGTGGCCCACATACAGTCAAACTTCAATATTTTTAGTCAACATTCTCATTTTGAAGTATTATTCATCATTTGATCAAGGGTTGATCATGATTTCTCAAGGATTGCTCATAATTCATCAAAACCCAAAAGTTGCTAAATTAGGGTTTTGTAGGAAAAGTCAACTCAATTTTGACCAAGCATAACTTTCTCATACTTTATCAAAAATGACCCATCCAAAGCTCATTTTTAAGAGGATGTAATTAACTACAATTAATATTCATCTCCCAAGTTCAAAATATGTACTCACAAGAAGATATGAATTTGGACATTATAGGTCATTTTGAAAAGTCAACAAAAACACCTTTTGGGTCAAAGCTTCATACATGAACATGGAAGACTCAATTGAGATGAGACCAAAATGGTTGCTTAGAGGACATCTTAAGCTTTCTAAAAAGTCCAAGAACACATATCCGGGGTCAAAATTTAGAGAGTTATGCATTGGCCAAGTTGACCCTTTTTGCAAAATTGCCAAAAGTCAAATGTGCCCAAAATTGCATTTTTTGCCAAATGGGCCCAACTTTTTATGCTTGCATTGAGTTTGTAATGTGACCCACGACCCATGAGCCCTTCCACTTGTCATTCTTTTATTTTTGTTATTTATTTTGATTTTATTTCATTTAAATCAAATAAAATAAATTTAAAATAATGAAAATATAAAAAGCTAATTAAATCTTGAGATTTTATGCATGTTTAGGTCCATTATACAGCTGGAAACAAGATCAAATCGTGCAAGGTTCAAAATGGACAGAAAAAGATTGAGTTTGCTTGTTTTGTAAATATTTTGTACAGGGATCAAATCATGAATTAATATTCATAATTGAGAGAGATTTGATACAAAGTTGCAACCCTAATACACTCTAGTATACATAAGGAACAAGTGCAGACCAAAAGGAGGAGGCTAGAGGCGTGCAAAGGCAGAAAGCAAACTTCAAAAATTCAAGAAAAAGTTGCAAAGGGATTTCCAAGTTTCAGGCCATCTCAAGCCATTCTAATCATTCCAATAAATTGCCGGGCTCCCCAGGATCGTGTTTCAATCACTAGCAAGCTTCCCCACGCCTTGAAACGCCCTATAAGAGTCACACAGTTTGCATATTTTCTTGAAATCGAATACATTAATTCTGGCATATTTAGCATGATTAATTGATATATTCATAATCCTTGAGATGTTTGCAAGCTAATGGTTATATCCAATTGTATTTATATGGACTGTACAACAAAGTGCCATGGCTAGGGTTTTTTCTTCGGTTTTAGGGATTTACTGTACAGGAACAATTGGCCATTAATAATTGCACCATGATGCTCGTGAGGTTACAAGAGTTGATTGGTACCATTGGTTTTCATTTATCATGCTTGTATGAGATTTTGGAAATGCACAGGGTTATACCTACGGTGAACGTCTGTAGGTAAAAGCTTTGATCTCTAAAACGACGGAGGCGACGAAGAAGACAATGACGTGGTAGGTGGTGAATGGCCAGTTTGAATTTTGTGTGTTTTGAGATTAGCTTTTTTTTATATTATATAATAATTGTTTGCTATTGTAATGACAACTAAACATTCTGGATCAACTGGCAGCGTGGCAAGGGGATAATGCTTCAGGGCCTGGGTTCGATCCCCAGGTCCTAATATTTGCCTCATATTATTTTTCTTTGCATAATCAGGTGCGCTAGTCTCCCATGTGCCCACCATGCATCATCAGCATCCAACCATCAGATCACCAACAAGCCAGATCTAAGGCCTTCCCCTTGAAGGTTCACCATGCGCCTAAGTCAATGAATACACAGGATCTGACAAAGTCAAAAAAGGCCAGGAAATTGTTTGGCCTAGAAGTCAGATTCATACCCCCTTTCTTGATAAACAACAACCAGGCCCATTCTTTCTCTTTTCTATTTTTTCTTTTATTTAATTTAATTTGCTTAAATATTCACAAACTAATTAATTTCTTTTTTTCACAAAAAATCATAAAATCAAGTTTCACAAAATTTATAATTAGGTTTTTTTATTTTATCAAATTTAATTTAATATTAGTTTAAATTTAATTTAGGATAATTCTAACGTTTTTATATAATTAAAATCAATTAAAAAAATTAGGGTTAACTCTTGATTTAATTTTTATTTCTTTTCTCAAAACAAAAAAAATACAAAATAGGTTAATTTAATTATTTTTTCTTAATTAAAATTAAATTAGTAATTAGGTTTTTGGTATTATTCAATTAAACTTTATTTTCTCAAAATAACACAAAAAACGACAAAAAATGATTTTTCTTTTAGGTAGTTGGGGTAAAAACCCTAAATCTCTCGTATTCGATTCATCGCGCGCGTTTATTATTTTTTGCAATATTAATGTAACTGTCCACGGTATGTAATAGTTTAAATTATGATTTTCTTTATTTATCATCTTTTACGGGTTTTTTGGCTATGTAATTAATCCCTACCCCGAAGCCTTGTAATAGCGTAGGTTTTATTTCTCGCATTTTAATTCTCGTAAATATTAACTGTTTAGATGTATGTTAATAGGATTGTATGACAAGATTGCATGATAATTTAAAATGGCTAGAAAACCCTAATGTGCAAAGATAATATCTGAAATCAAATCACTCGCACATGCGCACTCCTAGGGTATACTCACACTTCGGTTGCCTTTGGTAAGCGATCATTAAGTATAGGGTGTCTTAGTGGTTTCCCTCCTATCTAACAAAGATCAAAAGTCTCGTTCGGAAATGTTGCCTCGAATATGATCTTAAGACTCTAGGGTTATTACTAAGACATCCTAACATTGCTTTAGTGATCGTACGTCCCTTATGAATTGACCCTTACAACTTCAACGACGGTGCTACCTACTCCTTAATAGTAGGATATCGCAGTCTAAAGGAAACAAGAACATAAACGATCCTTTTTCGAGTAGGTAGATGCTGGTAGGTACCTGCTCAAAACAAACTTTTTCACACTTACACTTTCCAAACAAAGTTTTCAAAAACAACTTCGTAACACTCTTGAGGACAGAAACAAGGGTTAAAATGAAGTAAAAACAAAAACTTTTCAAAACAAGCACACACAAACAATTTCAAAAAGATGAGCAAGTACCTAAGAGCCCATGGAAAACCATGGATAGAAAGGGTGCTAATACCTTCCCTTTCTATAATCTACCCCCCGTACTCAAAATCTCAAAAAAGGATTTTTTCTGTGCTTTTTTCCTTTCCGGTTGGATGAAATAAAAGTCGGTGGCGACTCTTGCTTACCGCGACATTTTGCAAACAAAAAACGCAAAATGCAAACTAGCATTTTTCAAAACAGTCGGTTCTGCCACCGTATCACAGAACTGGCGACTCTGCTGGGGAGTTAATAAGTGGGGTATACCTTAGGATTTAGTTCATCATAAATTTCTTCTCTTGTTTGTTTTGGTTGCTTTAATTTTAAGGGTTTTTCTTGGGAGTTACTATAGATCCTAACTTGGATCTAGGGACACCTTTTAGGTAAGTAGAAATAAACTGTGAGGGAACTGTACGGCGTAGACCGATATGGTTGAAGCAGTAGCTACGTTGATGTGGCACATTGGTTGGTACCGGTATCCCTTGTAGAGAAACGAGGAGAATACAGGGCCGCTACGTGTGTCGTTAAGCATCAACTGACC
Organism: Vicia faba; assembly: GCA_948472305.1. Lineage (NCBI taxonomy): Eukaryota > Viridiplantae > Streptophyta > Magnoliopsida > Fabales > Fabaceae > Vicia > Vicia faba. The sequence goes on from OX451736.1 coordinate 887,860,167, forward strand.
TTAGAACCTTTAATCGACCAACTTGGCTATTAGAAAGTAGTGAGATAGCTGGCCTCGGTATAAAGCTGAGAACTGGTTGATACTCGATGCTACACTCATTGAGACCATACTCTCGAGATAGTTCCGACCGCTAGAAAAGATTGCGTGAGCTGAAACCATGACTGATGGATGATGGTCAGTGATATTGAGAACCTCTAGAACCCAGTTACTTTTGCTAGGACAGGTTGAAACCAACTGAACTTCAAGAGGGTAATACCTTTGACCCCATGCAAGCCTTAAACTTAAGGACTTTGTGTGACTTGTTTGCCTTTGCCATGCCTGTTATCTGCTATACCTGTTTTTTTTCATCATGACATCATGCATCATAACATAGCATGCATACTTCATTACACTAACCATTTCAAAGACCAAGGGAATTTATCTTTGTTCTGTTTTGCAGATTATGGCTTCTGTGTGCAGAAATACCATCTGAGTTAACTTTGTGCAAATACCTGCTCAACTTAAAGAGTTAGCCTCAAGAGTTTATGAGACTTCTATGTTCATTAAAAGACATGGTCAGCTACTTAGCCTGGTCACCTCAAAGCTTGATGAGCAGATGATGAGTGTACTTTTCCAGTTCTTCGATCCTGTGCATCATTGCTTCACCTTTCCAGATTATCAACTGGTTCTCACTTTGGAAGAGTTCTCTCACTTACTGGGCATATCCATCCTTGAGCAGGTACCCTTCACAGGTATGGAAGAGACTCCTAGACCAGAAGACATTGCCTCAGCTCTGCATCTGAAACGGGCTGATGTAGTATCCAATTGGGAAACACGAAGTGGGGTCGAAGGTTTCCTAGCCAAATTTTTGATAGACCATGAGCATTCTGGAATAGTTTGGATTTTCAGGCTTTCTAAGATATCTTGGCTCTCCTTATCTACGATTTGGTTCTCTTCCCGAATTCGGATTCCTTTGTAGATGTAAATGCGATCAAGATTTTCCTTTCTCGCAATCTTGTGCCTACTCTACTGGGTGATATCTTGCATGCCCTCTACACTCGTACTGTGCGAAGAAGAGGGACTCTTATGTGTGGCATGCCGTTGCTGTCAAGGTGGTTTATTTCGCACCTCCCCAAGTTTGTGTTGAAGAATGAAGAAGGTTTGGGTTGGTCCTACATGATAATGTCACTTGCCCATACAGACATTCTTTGGTGCTCCCAGGCTATGGAAGACACTGCTGTCATTGATCGTTGTGGGGGATACCCTAATGTCCCATTGCTTGGAATCAGAGGGGGAATAACCTATAATCCTTGTCTAGCTTTACGACAACTTGGTCGTGCTCGGAGAGATGGTCCCCATGAGCTAACTCTTGAGGATATTGCATTTGACTACAAGGAAGACGTTGACGAGCATCGCCAGAGGTTTATACGAGCTTGGGGCATGGTGAACAGATCTGACCCCCAAGAGTTGGGACCAAGGACTTCCCTTCTTATGCAGCCTTATCTACAATGGGTTCGAGCTCATGCCCAAAAGCTTGGGATGCCTTATGAAGCCGTATTGCCAGTAATTGTGGAACCCACTAATGAAGAAGGCGTTCCTTACACAGTTCTATATCCTTACATGCCCACTGATCCTGGGGCATTGCAGAGGTCTTGGATTCAACTGAAAGAGGAGAGGGATACTTACCGGGAGAAGTACCATGAGCAAGAAAGGAAGATTTTGAAGCTCACCAGGCAGCTTGAGGAAGAAAGAGTGATCAATGACTACGTCAACACAAAGAGGAAGCGTCAATGGGACTTTTGACTTTGCTTTTTCTAGTTTAGATTTGTTTTCCATTTATTTCTTTGTAACGCCTTCAAGGCATTGTTGAACCTTTTACAAGTTAATCTAATAAAGTTTGTTTATTTTTGGTTTGAAAATTTAAATTTCCCAAAGTCTTTGAAATCATTACATGCGCATCCCATTATCATGCACACCATTACAGGTACCATTACAGGTTTCTCATCTTCTTCGCTGTTTATTTCAGTAGAAATGTCTTCTGATCAAGCCATCAAAGATCTTCAGGCACAAAACGCCCAATTCTAACAGATGTTCTTGAGCTTGGCTAAAGGGCAAGAGGATCTAAAAACTCTCATTCTGAAAGAGAAGAAGAAGAAGAAGAAGGTTGTTCTTCTGAATATGGGCAAAAGGTATGGGGATAGGTTGAAACAACAAGCTGATCTGACCTCTTCATCCAAGGAAGGGGAGAACCAAGAAGAAGAAAAGGGCCCCAGTCCTGCAGTCTCAGATAATGATACGGATTATAATGATGAGCAATATCCTCCTACTGAGGATAGGTACAAGAAACTAGAAGACCGTCTGAGTGCTATGGAAATTCAAAAGATCCCTGGTTTGGATTTCGGAGAACTGGGACTAGTATCAGGAGTGGTGATCCCTCATAAGTTCAAAGCTCCGGTTTTTTCCTAGTACGATGGAGTATCCTGTCCAAAACTCCATCTCCGCTCGTATGTCAGGAAAATCCAACCTCACACTGCTGATAGAAATTTGTGGGTGCATTTCTTTCAAGATAGTCTGTCAGGGACTCAGCTTGAATGGTTTTATCAATTGGAAGGAGCCAATGTCTGAAACTGGGAAGACCTTGCTGCTGCTTTTTACAGGCAGTATCAGTATAACACCGACCTTGCTCCCACTCGCACTCAGCTCTAGGGTATGTCTATGGGTGCAAGTGAAGGTTTTAAGAACTATGCTCAAAAGTGGAGAGACTTAGCTGGAAGAGTCCAATCCCCTTTTCTGATAGGGAGTTGGTTGACATGTTTCTAGAGACACTATCTGGTCCATTTTTTCAACCATCTGATCGGAAGTTTGTCATCCGGGTTTACTGAGTTGATTTTGACTGGAGAGAGAGTAGAAGCTGGCATTCGAAGTGGTAAAATACAGAAGGATACTTCATTAAGTGCAGTAAAGAAGCCTTTCGCCGGTAAGAAGGAAGCTAGTGCAGTTTACGGCCCGAGGGGCCAAAGCAGACCTGAACACCGTCAAGCAGTAAATGCGGTAGTGATATCAAGACCCACAATTGCTCCACAATGCAATAATCAACAAAGAGGGGAAAGACCACAAAGGAAATTCACTCGGCTCAATATGACCCTGACTCAAATACTACCGCAATTATTGAAGACCAACCTGGTAACTCTGAGGGAAGCCCCGAAGAACCCCAACACCACTTCTCCTTATTATAACCCGAATGCCCGCTGCGCCCATCACTCTGAAAGTCCAGGTCATGATGAAAACAACTGTTGGGCCTTGAAAAACAAAGTGCAAGACTTGATCGAAGCCAAAGAGATTGAGTTTGATGCTCCAGAGAAGCCCAACGTCATAACTGCTCCCATGCCCAAGCATGGTCATGGGGTAAATGCTGTGAACGATGATTTATTTATGACCTCCGTGGAAGAAATTTCTACTCCTTTGATGACAGTAAAGAAGAATTTATTGTTAGCCGGTTTATTTCCAGGCTGTGGTGAAGGTTGCCACATATGTTCAATCTTGCCTGCTGGTTGCCACTTATTGAAATCAGGTGTTCAGCGCCTGATGGATAACAAAGAGATCCTGTTCAAAAAGACTATGATTCCATTAGTTCCAATTGAAGATGTTGCCATCATAACCATTTCCACCAATCCTTCCAAGGTTTCCTCGAGAAAACCTGTTAGGATTACACCCGTCCCGAGAATTGCTCCGTAAATAATTATTGTCCCTGGTCCTATCCCACACACTTCGGATAAGGCTGTCCCTTGGCATTATGGGGCTGATGTGTATTACCATGGAGTTAAGCAAGACTTAAAAAGTGAGGAAGCTGATGTTGATGTCAGCAATATTGTTGGGGCTAGCAAGGTCACCAGAAGGGGAAGACTCTTTTCTCCCTAGATTTCCCCTCCGACTGTTCACAAACCTGTTGTCATTCCATCTATTATTACACCAGCTACTGTCCCGATTCCTATTCCAGTTATCACCCCTTTCGCCGAGCCATCTGGGACTCGGGGCAAAGAAATCATAGGTGAGCCTGCCCGGACGGAGGCACCTAAGAAGATCATTGTAGAAACCTCAAAACAAGAGATAGAAGAAATTTTGAAGATTATCAAGAAGAGCGACTACAACATAGTCGAGCAGCTGGGGCAGACCCCATCAAAAATCTCCATGTTGTCCTTATTATTGTGTTTTGAAGCCCATGCAAAGGCTTTAATTGCATTCCTCAAAACTGCGCATGTGCCGCAGGAAACTTCAGCCGATCAATTCAAAGATTGTGTAGCTAGCTTGACTGCCGACAATGGGTTGGGTTTCTCAGATGCAGATCTGACTACTAAACGAAGGAATCATAATGATGCTCTGCACGTCTCGATCGAGTGCATGGGCACTACTATGGCCGATGTACTGGTGGATACCGGGTCCTCATTGAATGTTTTGCCAAAGAAAGCATTAGACCGTCTGGACTGTGAAGGTTTGATTCTAAAGCTGAGCAATATTGTGGTCAGGGCTTTCGACGGGTCAAAGAGAATGGTGCACGGGGAGGTGGACATCCCTGTCAAGGTGGGTTCTCAGACCTTTGGGTCCACTTTCTAAGTGATGGATATTAGACCATCGTATTCTTGCTTGCTGGGTCGCCCTTGGACTCATAAGGCTGGGGCAGTAACTTCCACGCTCCATCAAATGTTGAAATATCCAGTAAAGGGGAAGATTGTCATGGTACGGGGTGAAGAGGAGTACATGGTGAGTCATCTCAATTCCTTTCGCTAGGTGGAGATGGATGGGGAGTTCATCGAAACCCCTTGTCAGAACTTTGAAGAGGTCCCCCAGACTTTGGCGTCAACTGAAGTTGCTATCGACAAACCTCCGATGAAGATGGCTTCTCTCAAGGATGCCAAGGCTGTAATCGAAGAAGGTGGGTGTACCAATTGGGGTCAGCTCCCTAATTTCATGCACAAAACTGATAAATTTGGTTTGGGCTTTACTACAGGGGCTCAAAGGGCTGTTAGGTGCGCACGAATTTGAAGACCTCCTTTGCATATCAGTAATCAGGGAGATAATGCGGTTGAAGATGGAGAAGAAGATTCAGACATCGACAGCTGGATCTACCCTACAACCAATGATGGACTGAAAAACTGGACGGCGAAGGACTTCATACCTGTTTCTTTTATTCCACAGTAATTGACTTTTGTTTTAAGAGTTGTAATAAACAGTTTAAAACTTTACGGCCCGGTGCCTTGCCCGAGGCACCTTGGCTTTGCTTGTGAGGGCTTATTATTTATCATTTCATATATCATTAATAAAACATTGGACGTTTCTTGCATTACAAATTTTGCGCTCCTTGTTTTTCTTTCTTCTGCCTCTCACTTTATCAAAAACAGCTATTCTCTTACACGCACTCACATATCATAATGCATATCCATATCCACTATGGATCCCATTGATAACGACTCTGCTACTGTCAGTTATGACTTCGAAAATCCGATCAACCAAGCCGAGGACGAAGGTGAGGATGATTGTGAGGTGCCTGGAGAACTTGCTAGACTATTACAGCAGGAAGAAAGGGCCATACAGCCTCATGAAGAGCCAGTTGAGTCAGTGAATTTGGGTACAGAGAAAGACAGGAAAGAGGTCAACATAGGAGAAAATCTGGAGCCTAGTGTCAAGCAGCAGTTGGTACAAATGCTACGCGACTATGTTGAGATCTTCGCTTGGTATTATGAAGATATGCCTGGGTTGGACACTGCTATTGTGGTACACCGCCTGCCGACTAAAGAAGACTGTCCTCCTGTAAAGCAGAAGGTCCGCCGTATGCGCCCTGAGATGTCTGAGAAAATCAAAGCTGAGGTCATGAAACAGTTCAACGCGGTATTCTTAGCTGTTACTTCTTATCCGCAGTGGGTTGCCAACGTTGTTCCGGTGCCTAAGAAGGATGGTAAGGTACAAATATGTGTGGACTATAGAGATCTGAACAGGGCAATCCCCAAGGATGATTTCCCACTTCCTCACATCGATGTTCTGGTCGAAAACACTGCGCATCATAGGATCTTCTCCTTTATGGATGGTTTTTCTGGTTACAATCAGATCAAGATGGCTCCCGAGGACATGGAGAAGACAACCTTCATTACACAATGGGGCACTTTCTGTTACAAGGTAATGCCTTTCGAGTTAAAGAATGCTGAGGAAACTTATCAGCGCGCCATGGTTGCTTTTTTCCACGACATGATTCACCATGAGATTGAGGTTTATGTTGATGACGTGATAGAAAGGTCCCAGACTGAGGAAGAGCACCTTGACCATCTCCAAAAACTGTTCAACAGATTGAAGATGTACAAGCTGAGGCTGAACCCGAACAAGTGCACCTTCGGGGTAAGGTCTGGTAAGCTGCTGGGTTTCGTCGTCAGTGATAAAGGTATTCTGGTAGATCCTTCCAAGGTGAAAGCCATACAAGAGATGCCGGCTCCCCACACAGAAGAGGAAGTTAGAGGCTTTTTGGGACGTCTGAACTACATCGCCCGGTTCATTTCACATTTGACCGCTACTTGTGAGCCAATCTTCAAGCTTCTGAAGAAAGATCAAGTGGTAAAGTGGAATGACGAATGCCAAACCGCTTTTGAAAGAATCAAAGAATATCTGCAAGAACCACTGTGATCGGTGGATCTGGAACTGACTGTTTTAAAGCTGGTTCGCGAAATGTCGCGGAAGCAAGAGTCGCCACCGTCTTTTATTTTCTCCAAATGGAAAGGACAAAAGCACAGAAAAATTCCTTATAGAGATTGCTCTCGGTTCGGGAGGTAGGTTATAGAAAGGGAAGGTGTTAGCACCCTTTCTATCCATGGTTATCCATGGGCTCTTAGATACTTGCTCAATGTGTTTTCAAAATTGTTTGTTTGCTTTTCAACTGTGGGTTTAAAAAGTTTCTTTGAAAAATTTCAGTTCGACTCGTACGTCAGAGTGTTTGAAAAACTGTTTTGAAAGCTTTTGAAAAGTGTTGGTGTGAAAAGATTTCAGTTTGTTTTGAAATTAGAGCAAGTATCCTTGAGAACCTACCTACCCTAAGGAATTCGTCTGTGTAAATGTCCTTTAAAGTAGTGCCATCCCACCATTGAGAGGTAGGTAGCACCACCGTTGGAGGTGTTCGGGTCAATTCGAGGTTCGGGACATGGTGATCACCAGAGCAATGGGAAGACACCTTAGAAGCTACCCTCATGCCAGGTTCCCGGATCATGAGGACTTACTAAGACATCCTCTACTCGACGATCACCTTTCGAGGCAAGGCAACAGTGAGGCGTACCCTAGGGGTGGTGTGTGCGATTCGTGTGTCGTTTTCATTGATATTTGTCTTGTCATGTTTGTTGTGATCTACGCTTGATTTTATTTTTAAGGCCATACATTCTTTCATGCTTATTTAACAGTTAAAAGTTGCGGGAAAATAAATCTACCACTATTACAAATGGCGCGGGTCCACATCGCCAAAATTAAACCGGACCCGATTTGACGGAAAGTAAATAAAGCGAAAGAAATAAAAGTGCGAGAAGTTTAAGTTACAACGCTTTGGGAGAGATACATAATTATTTAAGCGAAATAAAGTAAATACGCGAAATTAAATAAAATTAAGAACATGGGCGTTGGACCCTCAAAATATTAAATTACAAGAATTAATTAATTAGAATTAATGAGGAATAAAAAATTAAAAATTAAAAAGGAATGTTTTTTGGTATTTTTTGTGTTTTTTAGATTTAATAGAAAAAGAGAATTGATTAAAATTAAAATGAAATGTCAAACCCTAATTCTAATTATTATTATTTTTTTAGTTATTAAGTAAATGTTGAAATTTTTTAACTAAATGAAACCCTAATTTTTATATACAATTTAATTATGAAAATAAATAAATAAATAATATAATGATAAAAAAGGAAAAAATTAAAAGGAATAAAAATCATCAATTAAACCTAATTCTACTTTTTTTTGTATTTTTATTATGAAAAGAATTTAAGTTAAACCTAATTTAAAACTAAATTTATTATATACAATTTAATTACAAGAAAATGTGAAAATTAAATATTTTATTATGTTTTGTCCTTTTTTGATTTTTTGGGCATTTTTTATATATTGTAAAAATAATGAATTAAATTAAAACAATAAAACAAATGAAATAATAATTAAAAATAAAATATAAGAAAAATAAAAACTTGCAAACCAGGGGGGGTGGAGGTCCCAATTGTGAGGTGTGATCCAAGAAGCTGGCCCAATAAGCTTGCAATTCGTTGACCTTTCCATGCATTATGTGGCTTGTTGACTGGGGGTGCAGCGTGTTCGTTGAATCCTGGCCTTTGATTTGAATGTGCTAGACGCGTGGATGGTTTGAGATGATGAGCGTATGGTGATCCACAATGTTGTGCCTGCATAGGAACTAATATGGAAAAATAATATTGAAAGTTACACAGACCTGGGACTCGAACCCAGGTCTTGGACGTTATTGCCTTCAACGTTTTCCAGCTGAGCTATGAAACATATGTTAACATATTATAATAAACAAATAACAAAAAGAAAAACGAAAGCATTAGTGGTTGGAGCGCGCGAAATTTAAAAACAACGAATCATGCTTTGCCACGAGGTCTTCTTCCTCGTTTCCCCTGAAACTAAAAACATTGAGCCATGGTTTTCAGAGCGTGGTTTTAGAGGGCTTTAGGGAAAATAGCGAATAGCGCTACAGGGCTCATAAATTGTTCGCGACAAGTGTTCCTTCTTCGTCTCTCTGCACTGAGTTGGATGGTCATGGTTTGGAGGCTTAATTTTGCCTTATTGCAAAAGCCCTAATTTATCCTCCTGAAAACCCTAGAATAACAGCCATGGCATAATCTCATACAACACAGAAAAATGCAATTAAAGGTATGGATTAGCTTTAAAACATCACAAGGAACAAGAATATATAATTAAAATGCAATGAGGATGTCTAAAGCTGAAAATACGATCATCACTTTTTTGCTGTCCAGGGAAGGTTCTATATACCAATTCCTGGGGTTTGAGTTGATGTTAGGGATTGGAATACGTTCAGGAATTGTCAAGGAAGCTTTTGGAATAGGTTTTGTGCCTTGAATCGCCTTCTATCAATGAATTCAGTTTTTGAATTTTATGGCCATTTTTCAAGTTTGCGAATTGGTTTCTAGCGCAGCATTCAGTGTCTTGTGATTAGGGTTAGACTCAGTACTTATGAGGGAAGGGAATTAAGTCATTAGCTGGCCTTGATCCATGCCCATGAGAGAACTAGTCTTAGGTTTTTCACCATTAACAAACTTTCCCTTTTTTAAGCAAAACCAAGACTTGGTGTACAACCTAACCCTAGCATGAGTTTGTGAGCTGGCACATGATATATGGAAGCTATCCAAATTCAAATGACACTATTCCATTGATTTTTAAATTTTATTTGAATTATTAAAGATTTAAAATGAATTAAATTAATAAAAATCAAATAAAATAGAAAAATCAATGTTTGATCTTGAAATTAATCATGGGACACGTGTGTGGCATGACAAGGCTGAATCAAGTGGAAGAAAGTGGGCCCTTTTGTCAAAAATGGAAGTTTCAAGGATAGTTGACTTTTGCCATTTCACAAAAATTTCCCAACTTCTACAAGGCATAACTTGCTCAATTTTTAAGCTTTTCTCATGTTCTTGGACATTTTGGAAAGGTCTTTGAGTCCTTTAACCAATGCCTTTGGTCCCATGTCATTTTGATTTTCCAATCTCAAGTTATGGCCTTTGACTTAAAGTCCCTTTTTGTTGACTTTTGAAAATGACCTATAATGTTGAAATTGATAACTTTTTGTGAGAGCATTTCTTGGACTTGAAGTATGAAGATGAGTTGTAGGAAATGTCTTTCTATTCAAAATGAGCTTTGGATGGAATTTTTCTGATAATCCATGTGAAAGTTATGCCCTGGTCAATTTCAGTTGACTTTTTCAACTGTCCAAATAAGGAAACTTTTGCATCTTGATGATTTTCTGAGCCAAATTTTGAGAATCATGATCAAGCATTGATCAAATGATGTTTGTGGCTTCAAAATGATATGTTGACCAAAAATTTGAACTTTTGACTGTCAAATGACCATTTTGCCCCTACAGTTGACTGTAGTGCAATTTAGGGTTTTGACTGTGCAATTTTGAGCTGAATGCCTTGAAACTTGATATGAGGATGCTTGACCATGTTTGTAATCATATGAGACTTGATTGAGCCTTTGAACACTTCCTTTTCTTGATCAGACTCAAAACCCTAATTTTGACTGTTTAGGAGGCCCTTGCACTTTGCAACCCTTGGGGAATTTTGTGACTTGGCTTGGCAATTTCTTGAAGAATATGGGAGGGCAAATTTTGGGGTACAACAGTTGCCCCTGTTCAATCTTCTTAGACCTGAGGATGCAGATTGGCGGACGTGCCTTTCGTAATCCGAGGGTAGAAGATGATTGGACACTAGAGTGCCCAGAAATTTGCGCTCACATAGTGGCAGTGATGGTGGAATGGGCTTATAGATGCCATCTGGATGTTTGATTGCGTAAGAGATTCCTTGGCGAGAACTTGTATACCTGCAAAACAGAAAATGAGTACCTGACACGTTGCAGGAGCTGATTTTTAGATGCCTGGTATAGATGTGTCCTGACTGGTTACAGGAGCTGAGTCTGGAGCTTCAAACGGCGATGAAAGAACCAGGGACGGTTACTACCTTAGCATGAATGGTAAGAGAACCTTGGGCGACTTTAACTTCAACAACGCTCGTTGAGAAAAATCTTGGGTGTCTTTAACTTCAACAACGCTTGTTGAGAAAAATCTTGGGTGTCTTCTACTGGAATAAGAATCAGGGAGATCTTAGGGTCGATCTGACTGAACCAGAGAGGCCTTTGACTGGGTAAGAATCAGGAAAATCTTAGGGTCGATTTAACTGAACCGGACAAGGTCTTGAAATATATTCAACTGGATAAGCATCAGGGAGATCTTAGGGTCGATCTGACTGAACCAGAGAAGGCCTTTGACTGGATAAGCATCAGGAAAATCTTAGGGTCGATTTAACTGAACCAGACAAGGTCTTGAAATATCTTCAACTGGATAAGCATCAGGGAGATCTTGGGGTCGATCTGACTGAACCAGAGAAGGTTTTTGACTGGATAAGAATCAGGAAAATCTTAGGGTCGATTTAACTGAACCGGTCTAGGTCTTGAAATGTCTTCAACTGGATAAGCATCAGGGAGATCTTAGGGTCGATCTGACTGAACCAGAGAAGGCCTTTGACTGGATAAGAATCAGGAAAATCTTAGGGTCGATTTAACTGAACCGGTCTAGGTCTTGAAATGTCTTCAACTGGATAAGCATCAGGGAGATCTTAGGGTCGATCTGACTGAACCAGAGAAGGCCTTTGACTGGATAAGCATCAGGAAAATCTTAGGGTCGATTTAACTGAACCAGGTTAGGTCTTGAAAGATGATTGAGAACTTAGCTGATTCTTTCCTGAAAGGTAAAAGTCAGCCATATGCAATGCATGATATGGATCAAGTAATGATGTTCTTAACATAAATGAGATTCGTAGGATATGATGCGTCTATGCATGCTATAATGATGTATGTGATGTCTTATGTATGCTTTTGTCTAGGAAAGTGAATCCTTGACGGGTGCCGGGAAGTTGTATCCTGGGCTGATGCTGAAGAATAGATTTTTGCTTCCATTGGGGATGATAGTTGCAAGAATACCGGTAGGAGAAGATAACTCCGTTGCGGAGTAAACTTGGCAAATGGAGGATTCTGCGGGGAGAAAAGGTACTCTAGCGACCCTGCTGGGAAACAATACTCTGTGGGGAGAGAAATGCTTTGCTGAGTGTTGATAATAGTTTGCTGGGGATAGGAAGACTTTGTCGACGACACTCTTTCCGTGGCTTTTGGCTGAGGATAACCCAGTTATATCCTGTTAAGGAAATAACTCTTTAAATCAAACCGGACGACGCGTTCGTGCTCTGCGAAGGATAAGCTTCCAGAATCTACTAGGGATAAGCTTACTGCTTGGGGAGATATGAATTCCAACTTTCCTAGGGAAACTAATTGGACTCTCCTGGGGAGTTTTGATATGCTGGGGAAGTGATTCCTTTGAATGTTGATGTATGCCGCCGGGGAACAATCTTTAGACCAAGACTGCCGGGGATGCTTGTTAAGAATATATGCTGCTGGGGAATGTTGAGATCTGCGGGAGGACACCCAACTTCCTTAAGGTTGATAACTGTTTTGCTTGAGGAGAGTATACTGCTTGCTGTCTCACTCTCTGGGGAATTTAAGATGCCTGGTTATGTTCTTTAGCTGAAACTACCTTGGTACTTTGGAGGATAGAACAATTAGATTGCCTAGAAAACTCCTTATTGCCCCTGTTTCTAATGTCCCCTGTAATTAATTCTTTGTTTCGTATGCAAATATTTATGAGCTAGCAAATTATTGTCAATGCATATATCACAAATTGAACCTTGGACGTTCTTCGCAAAACAAAACAGAACAGGAAAAAAACAAAGGCACATTTTAACTGAAAAGTATATTTGTATTGATTTTTGAGTGGCCTGTGAATAGGCATTTTGTATACAAAAGGCTGACGTCCTAATAAGAGAACGCCACCAAGCAAAAAGGGTTTATACAAATTTTGTACAAAAGAAAATAAAACAGCTGTGTGAAATGAATGATCCACTGGGTTTCAACTCTGCTATTGCCTTTATAACTCCGAGCGTCTCATCACTTGATGACCTTGGTTGAAGGTGAAGCTGACTGATCGATGCCGTCTGATCTTGATGTAGATACCGGATTCTGGATGCAAAGTGATCAATGAGACATATCATTACGCTTTTATCCCTAATTTTTGCCTGGACCGCCCTTTCGGGTTTTCAGTCCACCGGGATATCCATTTTTGCCCAAGCCGCCCTTTCAGGTTTTCGACTTGCCGGGTGTACAGATTTTTTTCCATTTTCATCCCTTCATTTTGCCCGAACCCTTTTGGTTCGACGGGAAGCCCTGATTTTTGCCTAGGCATGTCAGCCTAGCGGGTCTTTTTTTTTCATGCGTAATATTTTTTTACTACGTCTGCATTGGCGGGGTGAGGAAGGTCGTCACCATCCATATTGGTTAATATCATTGCTCCTCCTGAGAACACATGCTTAACCACAAATGGCCCTTCGTACGTAGGGGTCCATTTTCCCCTTGGATCACTCTGAGGAAGGATGATTCGCTTGATTACCAGATCCCCGACTCGATATTCTTGTGGTCTGACCTTTTTGTTAAATGCCCTGATCATCCGTTTCTGATACGTCTGACCATGACAGATAGCAGCAAGTCTCTTTTCATCAATAAGGTTGAGCTGATCAAGTCGTGTCTGGATCCAATCATCTTCGTTCAGATTTGCATCCTTCATTATCCGGAGAGAGGGTATTTGCACTTCGATTGGCAAGACTGCCTCCATACCATAAACCAGAGAGAAAGGAGTTGCCCCGGTTGACGTCCTGGATGAGGTACGGTACCCATGTAGAGCAAACGGTAACATCTCATGCCAATCTTTATAAGTCACTGTCATTTTCTGCACGATTTTCTTGATGTTCTTATTTGCTGCTTCTACAACCCCATTCATCTTCGGTCTGTAAGGAGAAGAATTGTGGTGCTGTATTTTGAACTGTTCGCAAAGCTCAGCGATCATCTTATTGTTCAGATTGGTACCGTTGTCTGTAATAATTCTCTCAGGGACGCCGTACCGACAGATCAGGTTATGCCGAATGAACCGTGCTACAACAGTCTTGGTTACCGTAGCATAGGATGCTGCCTCAACCCACTTCGTGAAGTAATCAATTGCCACTAGGATGAAGCGATGTCCATTAGATGCCATAGGTTTAATCTCGCCGATCATGTCTATGCCCCACATTGCAAACGGCCAAGGCGCAGTCAGCACATTCAGGGGGACCGGAGGAACATGCACCTTGTCTGCATAAATCTGGCACTTGTGGCATGTCCTGGAATGTTGGTAACAGTCAGCTTCCATTGTGGACCAGTAATATCCTGCCCGTAGGATCTTCTTAGCCATGGTGTGTCCGCTGGAGTGTGTACCAAAGCTCCCTTCATGTAGCTCTTCCATGATTCTTTCTGCTTCAGTCTTATCCACACAACGCAGTAAAGTCGAATCATGGTTTCGCTTGTACAGGATGCCGTTGCTAAGGAAGAATTTGGCTGCGAACCTTCTTAGGAACTTCTTATCATTGACAGAGGCACCTTCGGGGTATTCCTGAGTTTCCAAGTATCTCTTTACTTCATGGTACCAAGGCTTCTCAGTCACTAATTCAGTCTCGAGGTCACAACAGTATGCCGGTTCATCCAATTTCCAGATGATGATCCGGGGAGCCTCATTATCCCATTTGACCTTGAACATTGAAGACATTGTAGCTAACGCGTCCGCCAACTGATTCTCTTCTCTTGGAAAGTGCTCAAATGTTATCTCTGTGAAGTGGGGGATCAGGGTCAACACACATTCTCTGTAAGGAATCAAGTTTGGATGTTTCGTATCCCACTCTCCTTTGATCTGATTGATCACAAGAGCGGAATCTCCGAAGACACTCAGAAATTTGATCCTCAGGTCGATCGCAGCTTGAAGACCCATGATACACGCCTCATACTCCGCCATGTTGTTGGTACAGTTGAAACACAGCCGGGCGGTGAGTGGAGTATGAGTACCTTGTGGAGATATGATGATGGCGCCAATACCATTTCCCAAAGCGTTGGATGCTCCGTCAAAATGCATAGACCATCGGGATCCTGGTTCAGGTCCTTCATCCGGTCCAGGTACTTCACAGTCAGTTACTATCATAATGCTTTCATCCGGAAACTCGAAGTTCATTGATTGGTAGTCATCCACAGCTTGATGTGCTAAGTGGTCTGCCAATACACTTCCCTTGATGGCTTTTTGGGTCGTGTACTGAATGTCGTATTCCGTCAAGATCATCTGCCATCTTGCAATTCTCCCAGACAGAGCAGGCTTTTCGAATATGTACTTTATAGGATCCATTTTTGAGATCAACAAGGTAGTGTGAGTCAGCATATACTGTCTCAGCCGGCGAGCAGCCCATACCAAAGCGCAGCAAGTTTTCTCAAGCAGTGAGTATCGGGTCTCACAGTCGGTAAACTTTTTGCTAAGGTAATAAATGGCATGCTCTTTTCGGCCAGACTCGTCATGCTGCCCCAGCACACACCCCATTGAATTATCAAGCACTGTCAGGTAAAGTATCAAAGGTCTCCCTTCAACTGGTGGCATGAGGATGGGTGGTTCTTGGAGATATTCTTTGATTCTGTCAAAAGCAGCCTGACATTCATCATTCCAACGTACTACCTGATCTTTCTTCAGCAGCTTGAAAATTGGTTCACAGGTAGCAGTTAGGTGTGAGATGAACCGAGCAATGTAATTCAGACGTCCTAGAAAGCCTCTGACTTCCTTCTCTGTCTTAGGAACTGGCATCTCTTGAATGGCTTTGACTTTAGCAGGGTCCACTTGAATTCCCTTGTCACTTACCACGAAGCCTAGCAACTTTCCAGATCTTACCCCGAAGGTGCACTTGTTCGGGTTCAACCTCAGCTTGTACAGTTTCAAACGGTCAAACCGTTTCTGTAGATGATCAAGGTGTTCTTCCTCAGTCTGGGACCTAGCGATCATGTCGTCAACATACACTTCTATTTCATGATGGATCATGTCATGAAATAAAGCAACCATGGCACGTTGGTAGGTTGCCCCAACATTCTTTAGTCCAAAAGGCATGACTTTGTAGCAGAAGGTGCCCCACTGAGTAACAAATGTAGTCTTTTCCATGTCTTCAGGAGCCATCTTGATCTGATTGTAGCCTGAAAAAACATCCATAAAAGAGAACACTTTATGTTGAGCTGTATTATCAACAAGGACATCAATGTGAGGTAGAGGGAAGTCATCCTTGGGGCTGGCCCTGTTCAGATCCCTGTAATAGACACACATTCTGACCTTGCCGTCCTTCTTAGGTACCGGCACCACATTAGCAACCCACTGAGGGTAAGAAGTCACTGCAAGAAACCCGACATCAAACTGCTTCATAACCTCGGCTTTAATCTTCTCAGACATCTCTGGACGCATACGGCGGACCTTTTGCTTAACCGGAGGGCAATCTTCTTTAGTTGTTAAGTGATGGACCACAATGTCGGTATCTAATCCGGGCATATCTTCGTAGGACCAGGCAAAGATCTCCATATAGTCATGCAGCATCTGAGTCAACCGTTGCTTCACGCTGAGCTCTAGGTTGGCACCAATCTTTACCCCTTTCTTGTCTTCTTCAGTACCCAAGTTTATTATTTCCACTGGCTCTTCATGGGGTTGAATTGCCCTCTCTTCCTGTTGTAACAGTCTTGCAAGTTCACCAGGCACTTCGCAATCATCTTCACCTTCGTCTTCGGCTAAGTTGATCGGATTTTCGAAGTCATAACTGGCAGTAGCAGAGTCGTTACCAGTGAGATCCAGAGTGGATTGAAACCTGTATGAGTGAGTGTGTGTATAAATACAGCTGTTTTGCAATATGTAAAGAAAGGAAAGAAAAGGAGCGCAAAATTTGAAATGTGAAAAACGTCCAATGCTTTTATTTATGATATATGACAGTGACAAACAAAAGCCCTCATAAACAAAACCACGGTGCCCCGGGTAAGACACCGGGCCATATAGTTTCCAATTATTGTTCATTACAAATCCAAAACAAAGAAGTTCATTACTGGGGAACAAAAGTTATGGGTGTAAAGTCTTTAGCAGTACAATTGGTCAATCCACCGTCGGTCGTCGGGTAGATCCAGCTATCGAACTCTGACTCTTCCACTTCGTCTTCCTCTCCAATAGCATTCACTTCTGAGTGGGTGATGAGCACAGGAGGTCTTCCAATTCTCGCCTTGCGCACTGCTTTCTGAGCTTCTGTGGTGAAACCCAGCCCAAACTTGTTAGTCTTAGGAGTAAGATCAGGGAGCTTGCCCCAGTTTGCACATTCACCTCTTTCGATCACAGCCCGGGCGTCCTTTAAGGAGGCCATCTTCAAAGGAGAAACCTCTTCATCCACTGCTTCTGCTGCTGCCAAGGTTTGTGGCACTTCCTCAAAATGTTGAAAGGGGGTTTCAATGAACTCCCCATCCATTTCTACGTATCTGAAGGAGTTGAGGTGGCTGACCATGTACTCCTCTTCCCCTTGCACCGTTACGATCTTCCCCCTGACCGGGTACTTGAGCTTCTGATGCAACGTGGAGGTCACAGCTCCAGCCTTGTGGATCCACGGGCGACCCAGCAAACAAGAATAGGACGGATGGATGTCCATCACATAGAATTTTGAATCAAATACCTGTGACCCAACCCTGATTGGGATGTCCACCTCACCATGTACCATTCTCTTGGACCCGTCAAAGGCCCGGACAACAATGTTACTTGGTTTGAGCTCTAGACCCTCACAATCCAGCCTATCCAGAGCCTTCTTGGGCAGCACGTTTAATGAAGAACCTGTGTCAACCAGCACATGAGCAAGAGTAGTGCCCCTGCATTCAATGGAGACATGCAGGGCGTCATTATGGTTCTTCCCCTTTGCTGTCAGATCGGCATCAGAGAAACCCAGGCCATTATCAGCGGTTAGGTTGGCCACACAGTCGATGAACTGGTCAGCAGACGTCTCTTGGGGTACGTGGGCTGTCTTTAAGAAAGCAATCAGAGCCTTGGCGTGGGCCTCTGAACACAGCAGCAGTGACAACATGGAGATTTTAGAGGGGGTGTGCCCCAGCTGTTCTACAACGTTGAAATCACTTTTCTTTATTATCTTGAGGATTTCTTCCATTTCCTGCCTGGAAGCCTCAACAATGGTCTTTGGTGCCTCCGTCCTGGCAGGCACATCAGCAGCAATCCCCTTGCCCCGAGTATCAGATGACTCGGTAGCAGGGGTGGATACTTGGTCAGGGGGAGAAACAGGCACCCTGGCAGGTGTGAAGACCAAAGGCCTATGAATTACCGGAGGAGCAATGTCTGGCGAGAACAGTCTTCCACTACGAGTGACCTTAGCAGGCCCAGTGATGTTGGAGACACCAGCATCAATGTTGAACTCTTGTTTCACACCCAGAACATAAACATCCGCCCCATAGTGCCATGGGACAGCCTTATCAGATTTGTAGGGGATAGGCCCCGGAACAGTAATGGTGATGGGAGCAATCTTGTGAACCGGCAAATTTTGGACAGGCTTCTTTGAAGGAGCCTTGGAGGGGTTGTTGAAGATGGTAACGATCGACACTTCTTCAACAGAAGCAGCAGGAACAACAGTCTTTCTGAACAAAATCTCTCTACTATCTATCAGGTTTTGGACGCCTGACTTCAGCAGAGAACAACCAGCAGGGGAAGCAACACATAGAGGGCAACCTTCGCTACATCCCGGAAATAAACCGGCTAGCAACAGGTTCCTCTTGACCGTCAGCAGCGGAGTAGCAACATCATCCACCGAAGCTACATACAAATCCTCCTCAACAGCATTCACTCCATGCTGGGGCATGGGAGCGGTTACAACATTCGGCCTCTCGGGCGCCTCAAACTGTATTTCCTTTGCATCCATGAGGTCTTGAACCTTATTCTTTAGGGCCCAACAGTCATCTGTGCTATGCCCCGGGCTATCAGAGTGGTAAGCACAGCGAGCATTTGGATTAAACTTGGGGGATGCAGTATTGGGAAACTTTGGAGCCTCCCTGACAGTCACTAAATTGGTGGATAGCAACTGTGGCAGGATCTGTGATAAGGTCATGCTTAACCGGGTAAACTCTCTCCGGGGTCTTTCAAACTTTTGAGGATTAGTTGGCCGAGGAGCGGCAGCAGGTTTGGCAATCATTACCGCACTGACAGATTGGCGGCGTTCAGGTTGCTCTGGTCTCCGGGAGCTATATACAGCACTAGCCTCCTTTTTGAAGGGTTTCTTTTCAGTACTGGAGGAGGCAACCTTCTGTATCTTCCCCGATTTTATACCGACCTTGATCCTTTCACCAGTCAGGATCAGATCAGTAAACCCAGCAGAGGAATTACCAATGAGATGATTGAAAAATGGACCAGATAGGGTCCCTAAAAACATATCTACCAGCTCCCGGTCCGTCAATGGTGGCTGCACCCTGCCAGCCAGATCTCTCCATTTCTGGGCGTACTCCTTAAAACCTTCACCCGACCCTAGCGACATACCCTGGAGCTGGGTACGCGTAGGAGCGAGGTCGGAATTATATTGATACTGCTTGTAAAAAGCAGTGGCCAGATCCTCCCAGTTACGAATGCTGGTTCCATCTAGCTGATAGAACCATTCGAGGTGAGTCCCTGAAAGACTCTCCTGGAAGAAGTGGATCCAAAGGTTCTTGTCTGCTGTGTAAGGCTGGATCTTCCTTACATAAGAACGGAGGTGCATCTTAGGACAGGAAGCTCCGTCATACTTCACAAAGGCAGGTGCCTTGAACTTGTGTGGAATCACCACCTCAGTAGATAACCCCAAATCTCCGAAATCCAGTCCAGGCACCTGCTGAACTTCCATAGCCTTTAATCTGTCCTCCAGCTGCTTGTACCGGTCTTCAGCAGGAGGGTACTGTTCGTCGTTGAAGTCTGTTTCAGTATCAGAGCCCACAGGAGTAGGGACCTCCCTTTCTTGGTGACTACCTTCCCCCACAGATGGAGTAGTCCTTTCAGCCTCAACCTGTAAGGTGTTCCCGAGTCTGCGCCCAGTGTTAAATAGCACAGTCCTCCTCTTCTTCTTAGTCTTCTTCAGAAGCATGGTCTTCAACTCTTGTTGACCCTGAGCCAAGCCCTTGATCAGCTCCTGAAATTGGGCGTTTTGCGCCTGAAGAGCCTTGATAGATGCCTCGGTTGATGATTCAGGGTTCATGATGCTGAAATAAACAGCGAAGAACAGTAAACAACCTGAAAAGAAGAGTACCTGTGATGCACATGATGAATGATATGTGTTTATGCAATGCGTTCAAGAGTTCGAAAATTCAAATTTGTTGTAGACCAAAAGGAACACACGTTATTATTAAGAAAATCATTGTTTAATACATCAAAGCCTCATGGGCAAAAGTACAAAAAATCAAATCAATCCCAAAATATGCTGCGCATCCTCTTTGGAGCTATGTAAGTGTTGAGGTTCCTCTCCTCATGCAACAGGCGGGTGAGCTCCAAGACCTTCTTTTCACTGGCATGCAGACTAGTCTCAAGGGAATTCCGCTCTTCCTTAAGCTGGATCCAGCTCTTCTGCATCTCTTCCCAGGATGTGGGCATATCAGGGTGCTGAATAACGTGAGACACTTCTCCTTCCAAGGCAGGCTCTTTGATTACTGGAAGCATGTGAGGATAAGGCATTACTAACTTCTGAGAGCGGGCTCGTACCCACTTGAGGTAAGGCTCCAAAGGGATGGAGTTCCTATGCCCCAGTGTCTTGCTGTCTATCCTACTAGGCATCCTCCAGGCTCTGATAAATCTCTGGCGAAGTCCTTGAGTATCGTTGTCGAAGTCAAAAACTATGTCAGGAATTAACATGTCATGAGGACCATCCCTCCGAGCATAACCAAACTGTCTCCAAGCCAGGCATGGGCTATAAGTAATACCTCCTCTGATTCCAAGTAAAGGAACATTAGGGTACTCCCCGCAACGATCAATGATAGTGACATCTTCTCTGGACCGAGGGCACCAATGTATATCTGCATGTGTAAGAGTCATCAACCGTTGTGACCATCTCAAACCCCGCTCATTCTTCAAGACCGATTGTGGAAGGTGCGAAATAAACCACTTTCCCAGGAGAGGAGTGCAACACATAAGGACACCTCTTTTTCTCATGGTTCGAGTGTAACATGAGTGAAGGATGTCCCCCAGCAATGTAGGTATAGGATTCCTGGACATAAAGATCTGGACAACACTAATATCAATGAGCTGATCTGGGTTAGGGAACAACACTAAACCATAAACAAGGAGGGCCACAACCTCTTCGAAAGCTTGCAAGTCAAGGGAGTTCCAACATTCATGGGCCTTTTCAAACAGAAACCTGGCTAAGAACCCTTTGATACCACTTCTAACTTCCCAATGTCCCTTGAGGTCAGATGACTGTAGGTGCAAGGCTTTAGCAATCTCTTCAAGCTTAGGTTCCTTTTCTGTACCGTTGAAGGGTAGCTGATCAAGGATGGGGATCTTCAGGAGCCGGGAGAACTCCTCCAATGTAGGTACCAACTGATGGTCCAAGAAGGTGAAACAGTGATGCAGAGGGTCAAAGAATTGGAACAGGACCTTTATCATATCTTCCTCAATGTTGGTGTTGACCAAGCTGATGAGGCTTCCATGCCTTTCACTGAATGAAGAGTTCTCGGGAATCCTGGATATAAGCTCCTTAAGCTGAGGAGGTACCCTTACAAGACTGATTTGAATTGTCTTTCTACGAACAGTTTCCATGTCCTACAAAACAAGAACAAAGATGAAAATTCGAACCCCTGAAATGGTTAGTTAATGCATATGATGCCGGATGATATCATGATGCTATGATTAAACACACCACAGATATGTACAAAGACAAACATGTAAGGCACACAAGGCACACAAGACAAGCCCTTAAGGTTTAAGGCCAGCACGGGGTCTGGGTAGTACCCTCTTGAAGTTGGTGAGTTCAACCTGTCCTAATCAAAGTAACCGGGTTCTAAGGTTCCCAATATCACGGGATTGCTTTCATTGTTCATCGTTTCGATTTAGCCACTGAACTGGCGACCAAAATATTCCAGGAAAGCAACCCTCAATTGAGTGTAGTATCGAGTATCAACCAACCTCGGACTGCACCAAAGTCAGTTATCTCACTACCCTAAAGAGGCCAAGATGGTTCAATTAAGGTTCCTAAGGTCAGTTGATGCTTCACGACACCACATGGAGGCCCCGTACTCTCCTTGACTGAACTCAAGGGTTACCGGTACACACCAAAGTGCCACATCAACGTAGCAGACTGCTTCAACCATGTCGGTATACCCCGCACAGTTCCCTCACAACCTTGTTGCTACTTTCTAAGAAGGTATCCCCAGATCCGGGTTAGGATCTATAGAACTCCCAAGCAACCCACAATTTAAAGCAAGCAAAGAAGACAATTGAAAACACAGTGATCTTAATCCTAAGGTACACCTCACTTTAAGTTTTGTCCCCAGCAGAGTCGCCAGTTCTGTGATCGGTGGATCTGGAACTGACTGTTTTAAAGCTGGTTCGCGAAATGTCGCGGAAGCAAGAGTCACCACCGTCTTTTATTTTCTCCAAATGGAAAGGACAAAAGCACAGAAAAATTCCTTATAGAGATTGCTCTCGGTTCGGGAGGTAGGTTATAGAAAGGGAAGGTGTTAGCACCCTTTCTATCCATGGTTATCCATGGGCTCTTAGATACTTGCTCAATGTGTTTTCAAAATTGTTTGTTTGCTTTTCAACTGTGGGTTTAAAAAGTTTCTTTGAAAAATTTCAGTTCGACTCGTACGTCAGAGTGTTTGAAAAACTGTTTTGAAAGCTTTTGAAAAGTGTTGGTGTGAAAAGATTTCAGTTTGTTTTGAAATTAGAGCAAGTATCCTTGAGAACCTACCTACCCTAAGGAATTCGTCTGTGTAAATGTCCTTTAAAGTAGTGCCATCCCACCATTGAGAGTTAGGTAGCACCACCGTTGGAGGTGTTCGGGTCAATTCGAGGTTCGGGACATGGTGATCACCAGAGCAATGGGAAGACACCTTAGAAGTTACCCTCATGCCAGGTTCCCGGATCATGAGGACTTACTAAGACATCCTCTACTCGACGATCACCTTTCGAGGCAAGGCAACAGTGAGGCGTACCCTAGGGGTGGTGTGTGCGATTCGTGTGTCGTTTTCATTGATATTTGTCTTGTCATGTTTGTTGTGATCTACGCTTGATTTTATTTTTAAGGCCATACATTCTTTCATGCTTATTTAACAGTTAAAAGTTGCGGGAAAATAAATCTACCACTATTACAAATGGCGCGGGTCCACATCGCCAAAATTAAACCGGACCCGATTTGACGGAAAGTAAATAAAGCGAAAGAAATAAAAGTGCGAGAAGTTTAAGTTACAACGCTTTGGGAGAGATACATAATTATTTAAGCGAAATAAAGTAAATACGCGAAATTAAATAAAATTAAGAACATGGGCGTTGGACCCTCAAAATATTAAATTACAAGAATTAATTAATTAGAATTAATGAGGAATAAAAAATTAAAAATTTAAAAGGAATGTTTTTTGGTATTTTTTGTGTTTTTTAGATTTAATAGAAAAAGAGAATTGATTAAAATTAAAATGAAATGTCAAACCCTAATTCTAATTATTATTATTTTTTTAGTTATTAAGTAAATGTTGAAAATTTTTAACTAAATGAAACCCTAATTTTTATATACAATTTAATTATGAAAATAAATAAATAAATAATATAATGATAAAAAAGGAAAAAATTAAAAGGAATAAAAATCATCAATTAAACCTAATTCTACTTTTTTTTGTATTTTTATTATGAAAAGAATTTAAGTTAAACCTAATTTAAAACTAAATTTATTATATACAATTTAATTACAAGAAAATGTGAAAATTAAATATTTTATTATGTTTTGTCCTTTTTTGATTTTTTGGGCATTTTTTATATATTGTAAAAATAATGAATTAAATTAAAACAATAAAACAAATGAAATAATAATTAAAAATAAAATATAAGAAAAATAAAAACTTGCAAACCAGGGGGGGTGGAGGTCCCAATTGTGAGGTGTGATCCAAGAAGCTGGCCCAATAAGCTTGCAATTCGTTGACCTTTCCATGCATTATGTGGCTTGTTGACTGGGGGTGCAGCGTGTTCGTTGAATCCTGGCCTTTGATTTGAATGTGCTAGACGCGTGGATGGTTTGAGATGATGAGCGTATGGTGATCCACAATGTTGTGCCTGCATAGGAACTAATATGGAAAAATAATATTGAAAGTTACACAGACCTGGGACTCGAACCCAGGTCTTGGACGTTATTGCCTTCAACGTTTGCCAGCTGAGCTATGAAACATATGTTAACATATTATAATAAACAAATAACAAAAAGAAAAACGAAAGCATTAGTGGTTGGAGCGCGCGAAATTTAAAAACAACGAATCATGCTTTGCCACGAGGTCTTCTTCCTCGTTTCCCCTGAAACTAAAAACATTGAGCCATGGTTTTCAGAGCGTGGTTTTAGAGGGCTTTAGGGAAAATAGCGAATAGCGCTACAGGGCTCATAAATTGTTCGCGACAAGTGTTCCTTCTTCGTCTCTCTGCACTGAGTTGGATGGTCATGGTTTGGAGGCTTAATTTTGCCTTATTGCAAAAGCCCTAATTTATCCTCCTGAAAACCCTAGAATAACAGCCATGGCATAATCTCATACAACACAGAAAAATGCAATTAAAGGTATGGATTAGCTTTAAAACATCACAAGGAACAAGAATATATAATTAAAATGCAATGAGGATGTCTAAAGCTGAAAATACGATCATCACTTTTTTGCTGTCCAGGGAAGGTTCTATATACCAATTCCTGGGGTTTGAGTTGATGTTAGGGATTGGAATACGTTCAGGAATTGTCAAGGAAGCTTTTGGAATAGGTTTTGTGCCTTGAATCGCCTTCTATCAATGAATTCAGTTTTTGAATTTTATGGCCATTTTTCAAGTTTGCGAATTGGTTTCTAGCGCAGCATTCAGTGTCTTGTGATTAGGGTTAGACTCAGTACTTATGAGGGAAGGGAATTAAGTCATTAGCTGGCCTTGATCCATGCCCATGAGAGAACTAGTCTTAGGTTTTTCACCATTAACAAACTTTCCCTTTTTTAAGCAAAACCAAGACTTGGTGTACAACCTAACCCTAGCATGAGTTTGTGAGCTGGCACATGATATATGGAAGCTATCCAAATTCAAATGACACTATTCCATTGATTTTTAAATTTTATTTGAATTATTAAAGATTTAAAATGAATTAAATTAATAAAAATTAAATAAAATAGAAAAATCAATGTTTGATCTTGAAATTAATCATGGGACACGTGTGTGGCATGACAAGGCTGAATCAAGTGGAAGAAAGTGGGCCCTTTTGTCAAAAATGGAAGTTTCAAGGATAGTTGACTTTTGCCATTTCACAAAAATTTCCCAACTTCTACAAGGCATAACTTGCTCAAATTTTAAGCTTTTCTCATGTTCTTGGACATTTTGGAAAGGTCTTTGAGTCCTTTAACCAATGCCTTTGGTCCCATGTCATTTTTATTTTCCAATCTCAAGTTATGGCCTTTTACTTAAAGTCCCTTTTTGTTGACTTTTGAAAATGACCTATAATGTTGAAATTGATAACTTTTTGTGAGAGCATTTCTTGGACTTGAAGTATGAAGATGAGTTGTAGGAAATGTCTTTATCTTCAAAATGAGCTTTGGATGGAATTTTTCTGATAATCCATGTGAAAGTTATTCCCTGGTCAATTTTAGTTGACTTTTTCAGCTGTCCAAATAAGGAAACTTTTGCATCTTGATGATTTTCTGAGCCAAATTTTGAGAATCATGATCAAGCATTGATCAAATGATGTTTGTGGCTTCAAAATGATATGTTGACCAAAAATTTGAACTTTTGACTGTCAAATGACCATTTTGCCCCTACAGTTGACTGTAGTGCAATTTAGGGTTTTGACTGTGCAATTTTGAGCTGAATGCCTTGAAACTTGATATGAGGATGCTTGACCATGTTTGTAAGCATATGAGACTTGATTGAGCCTTTGAACACTTCCTTTTCTTGATCAGACTCAAAACCCTAATTTTGACTGTTTAGGAGGCCCTTGCACTGTGCAACCCTTGGGGAATTTTGTGACTTGGCTTGGCAATTTCTTGAAGAATATGGGAGGGCAAATTTTGGGGTACAACAACCACCAATTTTGATGCCTCCAATTGAAGGAAGACCTTTGATTTTATACTTGACAGTACTGGATAATTCAATGGGGTGCATGCTGGGGCAGCATGACGAGTCTGGCCGAAAAGAGCATGCTATTTACTACCTTAGCAAAAAGTTTACCGACTGTGAGACTCGATAATCATTGCTCGAGAAAACTTGCTGCACTTTGGCATGGGCTGCTCACCAGCTGAGACAGTATATGCTGACTCACACCACCTTATTGATATCAAAGATGGATCCAATTAAGTATATCTTCGAAAAGCCTGCCTTGTCCGGAAGAATAGCAAGATGTCAGATGATCTTAACCGAGTATGACATCCAATACACAACCCAAAAAGCAATCAAGGGGAGTGTATTGGCGGATCATTTGGCGCATCAGGCCGTGGATGACTACCAATCCATGAATTTCGAGTTCCCGGATGAGAACATCATGTTGGTGACCGACTGTGAAGAACCTAGACCGGATGAAGGACCTGAGGAAGGATCCCGATGGTCTATATATTTGGATGGAGCCTCAAATGCATTGGGTAATGGAATTGGCGCTGTGATCATATCTCCTGAGGGCTGTCATACTCCGCTCACCGCCCGATTATGTTTCAACTGCACCAATAATATGACGGAGTATGAAGCATGTATCATGGGTCTTCGAGCTGCTATTGACCTGAGGATTAAGTTCTTGAGTGTATTCGGAGATTCTGCTTTAGTGATCAGTCAGATCAAAGGCGAGTGGGATATGAAGCACCCAAATCTTATTCCTTACAAAGAGTATGTATTGGCGTTGCTCCCACACTTTGAGGAGATAACCTTTGAACACTTCCCGAGAGAAGAGAACCAGTTAGCGGACGCGCTGGCTACCATGTCTTCTATGTTCAAAGTCAGGTGGGACAATGAAGCTCCCCAGATTACCATTGAGAGGTTGGACGAACCTGCACATTGCTGTGACATTGAGGCTGAAGAGGTAGAAGATAAACCCTAGTTTCACGAGGTAAAAAGGTATCTTGAGACTCAAGAGTACCCCGAGGGTGCATCTGTTAATGATAAGAAGTTTCTGAGAAGGTTCGCTGCAAAGTTCTTCATCAGTAATGGGATCCTCTATAAGCGTAACCATGATTCAACCTTACTGCGATGTGTGGACAAAAGCGAGGCAGAAAGGATCATGATAGAGTTACATGAAGGTACCTTCGGAACTCATTCAAGTGGACATACCATGGCAAAGAAAATCCAACGGGTAGGATATTACTGGTCTACTATGGAAGTCGGTTGTTATCAGCATTCTCGAACCTTTAATAAGTGCCAAGTATATGCTGATAAGGTGCATGTACCTCTAGTTCCTCTGAATGTTTTGAAAGCTCCTTGTCCTTTCGCAATGTGGGGCATAGATATGATCAGCGAGATCAGACCTACTGGGTCTAACGGGCATCATTTCATTCTGGTGGCTATTGATTACTTTACTAAGTGGGTTGAGGAAACTTCCTTTGCTATAGTAACCACGAACATCGTGGCACGGTTTATCCGACACAATATGATTTATCGATATGGTGTACGAGAGAGGATTATTACTAACAATGGTACAAATCTCAACAATACGATGATCACCGAGCTCTGCAAACAGTTCAAGATACAACATCATAACTCTTCTCCCAACCGGACGAAGATGAATGGGGTTGTTGAAGCGGCTAACAAGAACATCAAGAAGATTGTGCAAAAGATGACGGTGACCTACAAAGACTGGCATGAGATGTTACCATTCGCTCTTCATGGGTACCGTACCTCAGCGCGGACATCAACAGGGGAAACACCCTACTCTTTGGTGTATGGCATGGAGGCAGTCCTACCCATCGAAGTCCAGATACCCTATCTCCGGATTATGAAGGATGCAGGTTTGAGCGAAGAGGATTGGATCCAGACTCAACTTGATCAGCTGAATCTAATTGATGAAAAGAGACTTACTGCTATTTGTCATGGTCAGACGTATCAAAAGTGAATGATCAAGGCTTTTAACAAGAAAGTCATACGTCAAGAATATCAGGTCGGGGATCTAGTGATCAAACGCATCATACTGCCGCAAGGTGATCCCAGGGGCAAATGGACCCCCACATACAAAGGGCCAATTGTGGTTAAGAACATTTTCTCGGGAGGAGCTATGATTCTAACCACCATGGATGGTGACGGCCTTCCTCACCCCGTCAATGCAGACATAGTGAAAAAATACTATGCATAATCAAAGACCCGCTAGGTTGACTGGCCTAGGAAAAAATAAGGGCTCCCCGGAAAACCAAAAGGGTTCGGGAAAAAGTAAGGGATGAAAATGAAAAAAACTGTACACCCGACAAGTCGAAAACCTGAAAAGGAGTCTTGGGAAAAAAAGGGTATCCCGGTGGTCTAAAATTCCGAAAGGGCGGTTCAGGAAAAAATTAGGGATCAAAGCGTAACACTATGTCTCATCGGTTCATCTTGCAACCAAACTTCAGTATCGACAATCAAGCTCGGACGATGCCAATCAATCTGATCTACCTTCAACCAAGTAGCAAAGTGATGAGACGCTCGAAGACATAAGGGAAATAGCAGAGTTGGAACCCAGTGGGATTGTTTCATATAGATGTTTTTATTTCTTTTTCACAAATTGTATAATTTCTATCCTTCGGCGGCGTTCTCTTACTAGGATGTCAGCCTCTTGTACAAAATGCCTGTTACAGGCCAACTTCAAAAATCAATACAATTCATTTTCACAAGAAATTTCAAATTGTTTTTCTTTTTCTGTTTTGTTTTGCAAGAACGTCCAATGAATCATTTTTGATATATGCATTTGAAAATAATTGCTGCTCATAAATATTTACATAAGAAACAAAAGACAATTACTCGTGATTCCAAGAACAGGGGCAAACAAGAAATGTCCAAACCTTACAGTTGCTCTACCCACCAGGTACAAGGATAGAGCCAGCTTGAGAATATGACTAAAGGTACATACACTCCCCGCAGAGTAGGAAGTATCCAAAGACAGTGGTGTTAGATCTCCCCAGCCGAGGTTTAGAATTGCGAATGAGTCGGCAAAATTTTCCCCAAGCAGAATTTATCTATCACCAGCAATAAAAGTTCACCACCAGCTGAGTTTATTTCTCCAAATCGGCAGATCATCCAACATAGTATCTCTCTTCCCCACAGAGTCATTCTCCCATAGGATTATTCTCAAACAGAGTCTCTCCTGGCGGGATATTCTCAAGCAGAACAGACGCAAGTCTCCAGCTAATCATCTTTGGTCACTATCCCCAGCGAGAACGAATAACTCAACTCCTTATACTCTCCAATAGTAGTCTAGGATTTATTCTCCCCTTTCGGAGAATATCCCAAGAACATTGCATATCCATACATCATGGCATACGCATATGCATCGTACAACACAATCTCATTTATTTTGAGAACATCATTACTCAATACATTTCATACATCATGACATTACATACGACTAACTCTTTACCTTTCAGGGAAAGATGCAATCAAGTTCTGACAAGTTTTCTCTAGTTCAGCCAAATCGATACTAAGATTTATATTCCAGTTCAAGCTATGAAGCCCGGAAACCGACCGGATAATATCTTGATTTCTCCAAAGCTACGAAGCCTGGAATCGACCAGATAGTGGTATCTCTTAAATACAAGCTTTGAAGCCCGGAAATCGACCGAAAAACAGCTTAATCCCCCCAACAAGTTATTGTGAAGCTTGGAAATTGACCAGATAGCAGTACGAGATACCATGAAGCCTGTAATCGACCAGATAATAGGTATAAGACACCGTGAAGCCTGGCGCACGACCTGATAACGGTATAAGACGCTGTGAAGACTGGATCACGACCAGATAACGACAAAGGACACTGAAGCCTGGGACACGACCAGATAACAATATAAGGTACTGTGAAGCTTGGAATTCGACCAGATAGCAGTTTACTCGGCCAATTACTATGAAGCCCGTAAATCGACCGGATATTAGTATGCCTTAAATTCAAGTTGAAACCCGGATGCGACCAGATAACCATCTAACTCCTTCTGAAGCCTGGAGCACGACCAGATAAGAATTGAGAAATTGCAAAGCCTGGAGAACGACCAGATAGCAGTTCATTTTCACCTCCTAGACTAAGAGATGATTTCCCAGTAGATTAACGGACAACTGAAGCTCCTAAAATTCGATTTCTCCTAAGACAGAGACCAGCATTCCCCAGTGAAGTCCTCCTCAACAACAGGTATACGAGTTCTCGTAAAGGAATCTCTTATGCAATCGACACTTCTTCTGATGGAAACTTTAAGCCCATCTTCCGTCATTGACTTCCAAATGGAATCTATAAGCCCATTCCCGATATCGCAAGACGAGTACCAATTCATGTGAGTGCAAATTTCTGGGCACTCTAGTGTTCAATCATCTTCCACCTTTGGATCACGAAAGGCAGACAAGCCAATCTACATCCTCAGGTTTAAGAAGATTGAATAGGGGAAGCTGTTGTACCCCAAAATTTGCCCTCCCATATTTCTCAATACATGTCAAGTGAGGTCCTCAAATTGGTCAAGGAAGTCCAAGAGTTGACCAGACAAACTCTCTCCTAAGGCAGTCTACCTCAAATTAGGGTTTCATTTTGCAACAAGATGCTTGAGTCCAAAGGATACCAAATGATCACTATTATCCTAATATGTTCTAAGGATCATCCATGTCAAGTTTAAAGCCTTGCAGAGGAATTTTGCTCATTCAATTACTCAAAGGCCTGAAAATCGACTATGCAAGGGCAAAAGTCAACTGTGGCCCACATACAGTCAAACTTCAAGATTTTTGGTCAACATTCTCATTTTGAAGTATTATTCATCATTTGATCAAGTTTTGATCATGATTCCTCAAGGATTGCTCACAATTCATCAAAACCCAAAAGTTGCTAAATTAGGGTTTTGTAGGAAAAGTCAACTCAACTTTGACCAAGCATAACTTTCTCATACTTTATAAAAAATGACCCATCCAAAGCTAATTTTGAAGAGGATGTAATTTCCTACAGTTCATCTTCAGCTCCCAAGTTCAAAATATGTACTCACAAGAAGATATGAATTTGGACATTATAGGTCATTTTGAAAAGTCAACAAAAACACCTTTTGGGTCAAAGCTTCATACATGAACATGGAAGACTCAATTGAGATGAGACAAAAAGGGTTGCTTAGAGGACATCTTAAACATTCTAAAAAGTCCAAGAACACATCTCTAGGGTCAAAATTGAGAGAGTTATGCATTGTCCAATTTGACCCTTTTTGCAAAATTGCCAAAAGTCAAATGTGGCCAAAATTGCATTTTTTTGCCAAATGGGCCCAACTTTTTATGCTTTCATTGAGTTTGTAATGTGACCCACGACCCATGAGCCCTTCCACTTGTCATTCTTTTATTTTTGTTATTTATTTTGATTTTATTTCATTTAAATCAAATAAAATCAATATAAAATAATGAAAATATCAAAAGCTAATTAAATCTTGAGATTTTGTGCATGTTTAGGTCCATTATACAGCTGGAAACAAGATAAAATTGTGCAAGGTTCAAAATGGACAGAAAAAGATTGAGTTTTCTTGTTTTGGAAAGATTTTGTACAAGGATCAAATCATGAATCAATATTCATAATTGAGAGAGATTTGATACAAAGTTGCAACCCTAATACACTCTAGTATACATAAGGAACAAGTGCAGACCAAAAGGAGGAGGCTAGAGGCGTGCAAAGGCAGAAAGCAAACTTAAAAAATTCCAGAAAAAGTTGCAAACTGATTTCCAAGTTTCAGGCCATCTCAAGCCATTCTAATCATTCCAATCAATTGCTGGGCTCCCCAGGATTGTGTTTCAATCACTAGCAAGCTTCCCCACGCCTTGAAACGCCCTGTAAGAGTCACACGGTTTTCATATTTTCTTGAAATCGAATACATTAATTTTGGCATATTTAGCATGATTAATTGATATATTCATAATCTTTGAGATGTTTGCAAGCTAATGGTTATATCCAATTGTATTTTTATGGACTGTACATCAAAGTGCCATGGCTAGGGTTTTTTCTTCATTTTTAGGGATTTACTATACAAGAACAATTGGCCATTAATAATGGTACCATGATGCTCGTGAGGTTGCAACGAGTTGATTGGTACCATTGGTTTACATTTATCATGCTTGTATGAGATTTTGGAAATGCACAGGGTTATACCTACGGTGAACGTCTGTAGGTAAAAGCTTTGATCTCTAAAACGACGGAGGCGACGGAGAAGACAATGGTGTGGCAGGTGGTGAATGTCCAGTTTGAATTTCGCGCGTTTTGAGATTAGCTTTTTTGTTTATATTATATAATAATTGTTTGCTATTGAAATGACAACTAAATATTCTAGCTCAGCTTGCAGCGTGGCAAGGGGATAATGCTTCAGGGCCTGAGTTCGATCCCCAGTTCCCAATATTTGCCTCATATTATTTTTCTTTGCATAATCAGGTGCACTAGTCTCCCATGTGCCTACCATGCATCATCAACATCCAACCATTAGATCACCAACAAGCCAGATCTAAGGCCTTCCCCTTGAAGGTTCACCATGCGCCTAAGTCAATGAATACACAGGATCTGGCAAAGTCAAAAAAGGCCAGGAAATTGTTGGGCCTAGAAGTCAGATTCATACCCCCTTTCTTGATAAACAGCAACCATGCCCATTCTTTCTCTTTTCTATTTTTTCTTTTACTTAATTTAATTTTCTTAAATATTCACAAACTAATTAATTTCTTTTTTTCACAAAAAATCATAAAATCAAGTTTCACAAAATTTAGAATTAGGTTTTTTTATTTTATCAAATTTAATTTAATATTACTTTAAATTTAATTTAGGATAATTCTAACGTTTTTATATAATTAAAATCAATTAAAAAAATTAGGGTTAACTCTTGATTTAATTTTTATTTCTTTTCTCAAAACAAAAAAATACAAAATAGGTTAATTTAATTATTTTTTCTTAATTAAAATTAAATTAGTAATTAGGTTTTTGGTATTATTCAATTAAACTTTATTTTCTCAAAATAACACAAAAAACGACAAAAAAAGTTTTTTCTTTTAGGTAGTTGGGGTCAAAACCCTAAATCTCTCGTATTCGATTCATCGCGCGCGTTTATTATTTTTTGCAATATTAATGTAACTGTCCACGGTATGTAATAGTTTAAATTAGGATTTTCTTTATTTATCGTCTTTTATGGGTTTTTTGGCTATGTAATTAATCCCTACCCTGAAGCCTTGTAATAGCGTAGGTTTTATTTCTCGCATTTTAATTCTCGCAAATATTAAATGTTTAGATGTATGTTAATAGGATTGTATGACTAGATTGCATGATAATTTAAAATGGCTAGAAAACCCTAATGTGCAAAGATAATATCTAAAATCAAATCAGTCGCACATGTGCACTCCTAGGGTATACTCACACTTAGGTTGCCTTCGGCAAGCGATCATTAAGTATAGGGTGTCTTAGTGGTTGCCCTCCTGTCTAACAAAGATCAAAAGTCCCGTTCGGAAATGTTGCCTCGGAAACGTCGCCTTAGAAATGTTGCCTAGAATATGATCTTAAGACTCTAGGGTTATTACTAATACGTCCTAACATTGCTTTAGTGATCGTACGTCCCTTACGAATTGACCCTTACAACTCCAACGATGGTGCTACCTACTCCTTAATAGTAGGATAGCGCAGTCTAAAGGAAACGAGAACAAAAACGATCCTTTTTCGAGTAGGTAGATGCTGGTAGGTACCTGCTCAAAACAAAGTTTTTCACACTTACACTTTCCAAACAAAGTTTTCAAAAACAACTTCGTAACACTCTTGAGGACAGAAACAAGGGTTAAAACGAAGTAAAAACAAAAACTTTTCAAAACAAGCACACACAAGCAATTTTAAAAAGATGAGCAAGTACCTAAGAGCCCAGGGAAAACCATGGATAAAAAGGGTGCTAACACCTTCCCTTTCTATAATCTACCCCCCATACTCAAAATCTCAAAAAAGGATTTTTTCTGTGCTTTTTTCCTTTCCGGTTGGATGAAATAAAAGTCGGTGGCGACTGTTGCTTACCGCGACATTTTGCGAACAAAAAACGCAAAATGCAAACCAACATTTTTCAAAACAGTCGGTTCTGCCACCGTATCACAATCGTTTACCACTAGACTGTGCTTTGACTTTACCAACAACATGGCCGAATACGAAGCATGCATCATGGGTATCAAAGCTGCTATTAATATGAGAATCAAGTTATTGAATGTATACGGGGACTCAACCCTGGTGATCAGTCAGATTAAGGGAGAATGGGACACTAAACACCCAAATCTTATTCCTTATAAAGATCATGTATTGGCGCTGATCCTGTACTTCGAAGAAATTACCTTTGAACACATTCCACGAGAAGAGAATCAGTTGGTGGACGCATTAACTACCATGTCATCTATGTTCAAAGTCATATGGGACAATGAAGCTCCCTGGATTACTATTGAGAGACTAGACGAACCGACCCATTTCTATGAAGTTAATGTTGATGGAATAGAGGAGAAGCCTTGGTTCTTTGAAGTAAAAAGATACCTCAAAGCTCAAGAGTATCCAAAGGGGGCACCTATCAATGACAATAAATTTCTACAGAGGTTCGCTTCCAAGTTCTTCCTGAGCAACGAAATTCTGTACAAGCGCAACCATGATTCGATTTTGCTTCGTTGTATAGACAAGAAGGAAGCGGAGAAGATTATGGAAGATATGCACGAAGGTATATTTGGTACTCACTCTAGTGGGCATACGGTGGCTAAGAAGATTCTGAGAGCGGGTTATTATTGGTCGACTATGGAAACTGATTACCATCATCACTCTAGAACTTGCCACAAATGTCAGATCTATGCTGACAAAGTACATGTGCCTCCAGTCCCTCTAAATGTCCTGACTGATCCTTGGCCATTTTCAATGTGGGGCATTGATATGATTGGAGAGATCAAGTCGACCGATTCTAATGGACATTGCTTCATCCTAGTCGCTATTGATTATTTCACGAAGTAGGTTGAAGCAACCTCATTTGCCTCTGTTACCAAGAATGTTGTGGCTTGGTTCATTAAGCATAATCTTATCTGTCGGTATGGAATCCCCGAAAGGATCATCACGAATAATGGTACTAATCTTAACAATACTATGATCACGGAATTATGCATGCAATTCGAGATTAAGCATCATAATTCTTCTCCATATTGACCAAAGATGAATGGCGTAGTGGAAGCCGCCAATAAGAACATTAAGAATATTATACATAAGATGACAGTGACATATAAAGATTGAAATGAGATGTTACCATTTTCTCTTCATGGATATTGCACTTCAGTGCGGACGTCAACTAGGGCAACCCCATTCTCTCTAGTCTACGGTATGAAAGTCGTCTTACCTGCCTAAGTCCAGATCCCCTCCATAAGGATTATAAAAGACATAGGTCTAGACGAAGACAAGTGGATTTAGACTAGGCTGGACCAGATAAATCTGACTGAGGAGAAAAGATATGCGTCTGTTTGTCATGGTCAGATGTACCATAAGCATATGATCAAAGCCTTCAACAAGAAAGTCAAACATCAGGCTGGTGATTTGATAATAAAGTGTATCATCCTACCACAAGGTGATCCTAGGGGAAAATGGACTCCCACCTACGAAGGGCCATTTGTAATCAAGAGGATATTTTCTGGCGGTGCTACGATACTTACCACCATGGGTGGTGAAGATTTTCCGCACCCTGTGAACACGAACATAGTTAAAAAATACTACGCATAAAAAGGCCCGCTAGGTTGACTGGCCTAGGTAAAAATAAGGGCATCCCGGCAAACCAAAAGGGTTCGAGCAAAAAACTAGGGATATATATATATATATATAAAGATTTTACACCCGACAAGTCGAAAACCTGAAAAGGCGGCTTGGGCAAAAAAGGGTATCCCGGTGGGCTGAAAACCCGAAAGGGCGGTCCAGGAAAAATTTAGGGATTAAGGTGCATGACTATGTCCCATTGGATCATCTACTTACAACAGGCTTTATCATCAAACGACAAGTTCAAATTGTACAGATCAATTTAGTCAGCTTCTTCCGGCAGTAAGAGATGAGATGCTTGAAGACATGGGGAAATAGTATAGTTGAAACCCGATGGGATAATTTCCACATAGCTATTTTTCCTTGTTGTTCTTTGTACTTTTCTTTCTTATTTTATGACAATTTCCTCTTACTAGGATCTCCGTCCCTTTGTATAAAACTTCCTATTTATAGGAAAATTCTCAATACAAATATGTTTCAAAATTCAAAATTGTTTTACTTTTTCTGTTTTGTTTACAAAAACGTCCAAAGACTAAATTAAATGAACATATGCATATGAATGTGATTACTGTTAACAAATATATGTATGAAAACAGGAATAAGCGTTACTAAAGACTCTAGGGGTTGGGATAGCATTCAATTCGTCCACAATTCCCTATAGAGAAAATCCCCACAGAGCTGCCTTCACAAACTCATCCCCAATAGGGATATATTCCCCAGCAAGTCTAATATGCCTTCAGACGGAAATTGGGGCATCTTCCAGCAGCTCATCCCCATCAGAGATTATCTCTTCAACGTAGTTTTCAAAAATTTAATTCTCCAGCAGAGTTTATTTCTCCAAAATCGTATAATCCCCAGTAGAGGTCATCTCCTCAGCAGAGTTTATTTCCCCAACAAAGTTCATTTCTTCGATTACTGCAAGTCCCTAGAAAAATTCTCTTCTCCAGCAAAAGTAGTCAAGGTTGCTATCCCCAGAGAGTTACTACGGTATCTTAAACCTTGTCAGGTATTGCGTCAAAAGAATATCCATTCCTTTTATCCTCAGCCAGAGTATATAAGAACTAATCCCCAATAGAGAGATAAACGATCAATTTTCCTGGAATTATTCTATCCCCAAACAGAGGCCATACATTCCCGGAGAGTATCCTCAAAATAGAAAGCAAGAATTCCCAGCATAAACATTCTAAACAAGATTGAAGACTCATATTATTAATCCCCAATGACAGTCAGGGATTTATTGTCCCCAACCAAATATGTTATACAAAGCTACCAATACGCTTCAACGACATCTTACATCCATACATCATTTACAAGTATTATAGCACATGCATACGAAACACATATAACACACTCTCATTTATTTTGGGAACATCATTATGCAACACATTACATACATCATGACATTGCATAAAACTAACTTTATTTTCTTTCA
The DNA here is from genome assembly GCA_948472305.1 of Vicia faba. Lineage (NCBI taxonomy): Eukaryota > Viridiplantae > Streptophyta > Magnoliopsida > Fabales > Fabaceae > Vicia > Vicia faba. Next base: position 887,897,418 of record OX451736.1, read on the forward strand.
GGATAGTTCGCAAACAAATAAATATTGTCAACAATTTATCATCCTTCAGATACAATCCACCGACGATTCATTCTGATGATATTTTGGATATAATCAAGCATAGACTCATTCCAATAAACATTCAAGACTCAGATACAGTTCAGATACGATCCAGACACGGATGTCATTCTGAAACTCATTCAACGCATTTTCTAGATACAGTTCAGTTACAATCCAGACGAGGATGTCATTCTAACACTCATTCAACACATTTTCCAGATAAGGTTCAGATACGATCCTAATATGGATGTCATTCTGATGCTTATTCTAGATACGGTTCAGATACAATCCAGACACAAATTTCATTTTGATACCCATTCAACGCATTCTCCAGATACGACTCAGATACGATCCCGATACAGATGTCATTATGATGCTCATTCCAGATACTGTTCATATACAATCCAAACACGAATGTCATTCTGACACTCATTCATCACATTCTAGATACAGTTCAGATACGATTAAGACATAAATCCATTATGATATTCATTCTGGTATATTTTAGATACAGTCGTGCAAAGACTCATTCTGATCCTCTTATAGATACAATCAAGACATAGACTCATTCTAAAACATCATTCAAGTATAATCAAGACATAAGATTCATTCTGACACTCCCCTAACACGTCTATAAGATACATTTGAACACAGACTTATTCTAGTATTCATCTATGATACAATCAAACACATACTCATTCTGATATTCCAATCAACCGCTACTTTGGATGGCATCTATAAGCCCATCTATGACGACACTCTGTCACCTCTCCAAATGGAATCTTACAGCCCATTCAAGAAATATCATCAAACAATATTATTTTATGCACATACGAGTGCAAATTTCTGGGCACTTAAGTGTTTAATCCTCTTCTACCTTCAGATCACGAACGAAAAACATGTCAATCTAACTCTTCAGGTTTAAGAAGATTGAACAGGGGAATCTGTTGTGCCCCAAAAATTTCTCTCTCTTTTCTTTAAAACATTCTTCTAGGGTTCTCAAATGCTCAAGGTTGGCCAAGAATTGATCAGACAAATTCTCCTCCTAAGCAATTGGTCCACAACTAGGGTTTCACTTTTCTCAAGGAAGATTTGGTTTCTAAGGCCTCAAGTTGATTTCATGGTTTCTTATATGTCTCAAATGATTCTCATACCAAGTTTCAATCCTTGCATCACAAGTTTGCCCAATCAATGGCTCAGATGACTGAAAATCAATTGTATTGGACAAAAGTCAACTATGGTCAACATACAGTCAAACCTCAAGATTTTTGGTCAACATCAAGATTTTGAAGTCATATTCATTATTTGACCAATGGTTGATCATGATTCATCAAGAAAATCCTCAAATCATCAAAAGTCAAAAGTTGCCAAATTAGGGTTTTCTTAAGGAGAAGTAAATTGAACTTTGACCAAGCATAACTTTCACATGCTTCATCAGATTTTCCTCAACCAACGCTCATTTTGAAGGAAATTTAATTCTATACAACTTTGACTCTCTAAGCTTAAGTCCAAAAAATGCTTCATTTGAGAGATATGGGCCAGTACATTGTAGGTCATTTCAAAAGTCAACAAAAAGATACTTTTTGTCAAGGCAACTTACATCAAGATAAAGTCTCAAATTGCAAAAATGATCAAAAGAGATATTGTAGAGGACATCTTGAGATTTCCAAAAAGTCTAAGATCACCCTCAAATGATGAAAATTGAGAGTTATGATTGGTGCAAGTTGGGAAATTTTGAGCAAATGCATGAAGTTTAAATTGAGCAAACTTGAATTTTTAGGCTAGTGGGTTATTGTTTCAAGGTCCATGCGTATTATACACTTCATTGTGAACCTCAGATCTTATTCATGCACCCCTTGACCTTTTTATTTTATTTATTTTAATTTTTATTAATTTAAAGTTAAAATTACATAAAATAAAACAAAGATTTCACAAAAAGGTCCAAGCCCATTCTTTGGCTGCCTAATTTCAAGCTATATAATCTCCTCATTCAGATAAAGGAAGGGATGAAACCCTTGTGCAAGAAATACCATTACAGAATCTCAAAAATTCTCAAACTAGGGCAATCTTCCAACCCTAATTGCAGCCATTTCCAAAGCCTATCAACCCTTCCAATCAATCTCTGAGGTGGTATATGGTAAGAAGGATCACCCTTGAAGATCCAAAGTGCACGAAAACATCATACAAGCACCATCAATTTCTCATATTGCATGATTTTTATATTTCGTTTTTCTTTGTGTTTTAATGTCTATTAACTGTGCTAATGTGTTCATGAGGTATTAACATGCAGGAAAAGTCCATCGTACGAGCCCCATGATGGCTGAACCATGAATTACTATACATGCACCAATCCATGTTGTTTTATTCGTATCTCCTAAACCAGCATGTTTTAGCCTAAAACGATGGTCTCATTGAACTCTCAAGGTTGGATTTAGAGGGGTAGGGTCCCCTTGGGTTCCCAACTATGTCTACTTTGCAGGTTTGAGGAAGATACCCACCAGAGAAGACAACCGGAGCCAGCGCTCCGACGCTTCTCTGGTCTAGCCCTTTGATTTTATGATATATTTATTTTGTTTCAGTTATAACACTCGATGTATCACCACCTCAGTGGTTAAAACGCACGCGATAAGTCACTTATGTCCCAGGGCACGGGTTCGATCCCTGCTTTTGGAATTTTGATATTTTTCATAATTTTTCATGTTTTGCAGGATGAATGTGCAATGCTCGCTGATCCCCATTCCTTAACACAAGAGCGCGCCTGGCCTAGTGGTGAACATGCTGGATGAAAGAGATAAGGGCGTGGGCTCAACACCCACCCCTGACACTTTGGTTCTTTTTATCTATTTTTCTTACTCTTTCTCTTTTTCCTTAAAAACCCTAAATTCATAAACCCTTTTTTACAAACCTAATTTTTTACAAACCTAATTTTTACAAACCTATTTTTTTTAAAACCCTAATCAAATTTGGTTTTAGGTTTTTTAATTAATCAAACTTTTTTTTTAAAATTAAAATTAATTAGACCTATTTTAGGTTTATTTAATTAATCGTCAAACAACCTTTTTTTTAATAAAAAATCACCAAAAACACGTTCGATTTCCTTCTTCCTATTTTTACATTTTTGCGTAGTTTATTCTTCTCGCATTTTTTCCATCATTATTGTAATTGCTTACCGGTTTGTAAACTTTCCCGCATTTTTATTACTTATGTACCTTTCCCAAAGCGATGTAATAGTCTAGGGTTTATCTTTCCACATTTATTTTCTGTACTTTACTGCTTTTCATTATTGCTATGTTTACTGATATTAATTATGGTTGTATGGAAAGATTAAAAGCGAACGATAGCTAACCCTAATTTCAAATATAAACATAACTGAAAATAAATCACATCGCACACTCGCACCTCTAGGGTAACCTCCCTTGTTGCCTTTGGATAAAAATAGTCATGTCCCTAGAACGTGGGGATGCTTTAACAAAGTCCCTCAAAAACAAAGATCATAGTCCCTCGATGACCCTTTCGATGTTGCCTTTGATAAATGATCTAGTCCCTTAATGATAATTGCTAAAGCGTCCCTACAAGTTGCCTTCAATGGCTATACGATGACCCACGCCTGTCTCTTTACATCCAACGTTAGGGCTTCTTACAAACTAATGGTACAAATAACAATATTTAACGGATAAGGAAAGTACAATAAAGAGCTTGAGTAGGGGTAGATCTTAATCGCTTGCTCACAAAGCTCTTCAAAAACAAAACATTTTTCATAAACACTCTTCAAAAATATTTTCAAACATACACTTTGTACGCATTCTCGAGGACAAATACGAGAATAATTACAAAATTTTGCCTTACAATTGGCAACTTTCAAAATATTTTTCAAACACATATACACAAAGCAATTTTCAAAAAGTGAGCTAGCGATTAAGAGCCTGTAGATAACTATGAATGAAAAGAGTGCTAAAACCTTCCCCTTTCATAATCTACCCCCGAACTCAATAATCTCAAGGTCTTTCCTGTTCTTTTAACCCTTTCCTTATTGGATAAAAGAAAAGTCGGTGGCGACTCTTGCTATCCGCAACATTTACGATAAAAATGCAAAACCAAGTCAGTTTTCCCACCGTGTTACAATCTGGACTTAAGTAGCAATTTATATCTTCAAATCTTCTGACTGGTTTCTTTAGATAAATATCAGAGCTTACACTTCAGAGCCTTCTAGAGTGTCTTCTACTGTTCAACATAACTTATGTAGCATAGAAGTGGAACTAATTCTCTTCTAATGTCTTGGCCACGCCATCCATCAGAAGCAGAACCTGTTTTTTAAGTACTAAAAAATAACAAACATTAGTACAACAAAATTGTTCACAAAAACATACTTATTTGTTATCATAAAAACTCAGAGATAATATTGCAGAACCAAATCTTGTTCTTACAATATCCCCCTTTTTGATGATGCAAAACCATGTATTTTGATGACACAATTTTGTTCATATAATCAAATATCCCGAGTCAAATACTTATCATTTTTATGATACTCCCCCTGAGTCAATGACTTGATAAAGATCGAATATCCTGACTCTGAACCAGTTAAGTAAAACTCCTCCTGGTTCCAATAGATCAGATATCGAGATCTTGAGAGTATTGACTTTGGATGCCAATGGAAAAATTGAGATTTTGATGCCAATATAATAATTGAGATCTTAATTTCATAGAACTTATTCTTATTGAATCTTCACTTTAGATGCCAATGAGAATGAAATTAAATTGAAATCTTTGAAACTTTATTGTCACTAAGACAACTTCCAGATTTTCAATTCTTTGGAGTCTGGTTCCATATTTGACTTCTTGGAGTCTGATTATGAATTGAAAAACATATTCAGAGTCTGAAGCCAATAGGTTAGACATAATCCTTGCACAATGCTTTCAGATCTTTTTCTTTCATCAGAGTTCTCATTTCTTGAAAAAGAAAAACAATTATAACAGAAACAAAAGTTTAACCGGGTTAGAATGTAAGCATCTCTTTTCAAAGAACATTATCCAGAAACTTGATTATTGAAATAAAAATGACGTTCATTTAATTACTCCCCCTTTTTGTCAAAATAAAAAAGATAATTATGTGTGAAAAACATAAAAACCAGAAGAATTAACAGAAAAAAATAAGGAAGTAGAATAAGACTCATTCAAGAATTAGAAGATCATAAGTCAGAAAAGAAAACATATGAAGCAAAACATAATCCTATGGTTCGGAAGAAAAAAGGAAAAAGAAAGTTCTAGAGCCTAGGGTTCAGGAGCAGGAGCAGAAATCTTTTGCAGAATCAGCTGTAGCATATTCTGAACATTCTCATTGACAATGCATTTTCTAGACGCGCAATGGCAGGATCAGAATATGAAGCAACAAGAGCATTGTCTTTATCCTTAGCAGCTTCTTCTGCTTCTTTAGCCAATCTGGCTTCTTCAGCTTTTCTGGCTTCTTCTGCCTCTTGAGCCTTAAGCTTGGCTTCCTCAACTTCTTTTTGTATTGCAACAAGTAGTTCAACATATTTGACTCTTTCTCTTGTTTCTTTTCTTTCAGTTACCATTTGAACATCCCTAATTTTGGATGCTTTAGCAAAATAATTAATTCTTTCAACTTCAGAAGACATCCACTTCTGAAACTTCTTCCAACAACCATCCATGTCCTGAGGCTTAGTACTTGTACTTGCCTCTGCCTTTAACTTAGCAACCTTTTTCTTAGCCTTGATTCTAAAAATGTTAATGCATTCATCAAAGGTTTTTGGAACAGATTTTTCATAGATAACTATGGCTAGGTCCTTTTCCGAAGGAATGACATCAGAAGTTATAGGTTCAATTTAATTGAGTTGTTCAGTTAGATTGAAAAGACCAGACATAGTGCATGATTCAGTTGTTGGGTTTGCAAGGGCTTCAAGATCATCAAAGATTGTTCTCTCAGACATTTCAGGAACAAAAGATGTTTAAAGATCACGATTTTGAGAGTTTTGGAGTGATTGATGGTGATGAAAGGCAACGTGGAGATTTTGACAAGGATAAAAAACAATAGGAATTTCTAATGAAGGTTGAGATTTATGATAACGATGAGACAAATGGGGAAGAGAAGGTAGAGATGGGTTGAGATGGTATGGGTGTAGAGATAAATGAAAGTAAGTTGGAAACGTGTGTGGTTGCTGTTGTACCCCAATTTTTTCCTCTAAGATCCCTTCATCATATGATATCAATTCGATCACAACAAGATCACATTAGGGTTTGGTTCTTCTCCCTATCTTTAGATTTTTCTCAAGGAGGAATCACCAAGCACCTTGACTTGTATTTTATGATCATCCATGTTTCGTATTGATTATCCTTTAACTAATAAATATAATGAGTGTTTTCCCCAATTTTTGATGTTGTAGATAAAAGCACAATACATTCCATTAAGATTGTTCTAGGGATTCATGAGTTCATTTATGTGCCTCCCTCAACAAAGTTTTATTGAGATTCAAGCCTCATCATTAAAGATGTTTTGAAATAATATCATGACAAAGTATTTTAAGATTCACCATGCCTCAAGTTGTCAAAATTAGTTCAAAAGTACAAGGGTTGATTGAAGAAGTTTGACTCAATTGGACAAGTCTTTGATTTCAATTATCACAAGTGCATATCTCCTCCAATTCTCAAGATTTGAAAGTGGTTTTTGTTGATATGGTTTCTCCTTGTCATCCTCAAAAACTTATATTCACAAGAAAAAGGTATTTGTGCAAGAAGGTTTGTCAAAATTGCAAAGGTTTCCCAAGGTATTTTCTTGCTCTATGAGCTAGGGTTTTGAACTTCAAAAGGGTATATCTTGCTCATATTTTGGTATTTTTGAGTGATTCCAAATACATCCTTCTCTTTAAAGGGTTATTAACAAATCACTTCAAAAGTTTCAAAGAAATCATGTGTGGAATAAACTTGACGATGAAGAAAGATTACAAGTCCTCCAGATGAACCTTCAAATTCCCTTTATATGACTTCAAATGATTATAACTTGATCAATTTTTATCCCCTTGAGCCCATTATTTTTCCATAATGATCTTGAACATGTGAAATTCAACCTTTATTTTATGTGCAAAGTGTAAAAATGGATGAAAGATGCCCTAAGAATACAAAATATTATAGGTCATTTCATAAATTTTTTCCAACTTCAACAAGTCATAACTCTCTAAATTTTTGGATATTTTGGATGGTTCAAGTTTCAAAATGTCATTCAATAGATCTAATTCATTCCATCTTTTATGGTCAAGAGAAAATTTCAAATGGAAGGCCATGTTTGGATACAAGACATTATAAGTCATTTTTGAAGAAAAACTTAAAAAATTTCTAAGCATGGAAAGTCAACCTCTTTTTCTCATCTTTGACTCATTACAAATTTCAACTCAAACACATTTAATCCAATTATTTTCACATTGCAAAGCTTGTAATCTCCTTTTTCTAAAGCTTCAAGAATCATGTCATAAGACCCCTTGAGTTGAGAATGCCATGGGTTTGAATTTGGCAATTTGAAACTGAATTTTTCACCAAGTCAGAAATTTGAAACTCTTGTTTTGGCTTCTAATAACAAAATTGTTGCGCGTTTTTTCACCTAAACATGTTTATTGAACTTCCAGAAGTGATTAGCGCATCAAAACGCAAGGTTTGGATGAGTTTTGATAAAAAATGAGTCACACTTTTCCCATGCTGCAGATTCACACGAATTCCTTCCAAACTTCATAATTTTACACGCTTGAGCATCCCATTCACTTCCCTATAAATAGAGTATCATCCCTCATTCATTTCCTCAAGCTTTGAGAGCCAAACACACCCTGCCAAAATCTCACACGAACTTCAAATTTTTGAAATCAGTTTATGAGATTTAAGCCTTTTCCTCCAAAATTCTTTGCACAATCATCATCCTTCATCATTATACAAACTCTCCAACACTTAAACCAAGCAGAATGAGCCATAATTCAAGCTACAGAAGTCCACTTTCAAAGCTTCATTCTTTATCTTCGGACATGTAGAATTCTTCACCATTTGGATCCAAATGAAGCACTAACTTACTCTACTCGTTCTCCTGACTCTTGTGCTTCTTACAATTTTTAAATCCATTGAGAATTGAGAGAGAAATCTCAACTGAAAGGTGCTCGCTATTTTCTGAGTTTTTGATCCATATCTCTCTGAACACTTTATATAATTTTGGCGCGATGGTGGTATTAGGATCGTCTTGAAGAGACGAATCCAATGATACTAGTCTGAGATTCTAATTTTTCCGTTTGAAGAAACTCATAAAATCTCCATTGCAGGGGGTTTAGAGGTTGAAGATAATGACATGTCTCGTCTCAACCAATGATAGCACACTAATTGTTTTGTTTTTACTGGTGCCATTTTTCTAATCCAATGCATTTTCAAATAAGGTCCATATCAAGCACAACGCGTCTGGTCCACTTGATCAGCTTACTAACACGTTTTGACTATGATCTGATGGTCCAATTTTTTTAGTTTTATTTTTATTTTCTGATTTGATATTTTAATTGTTTTAAATTTCAAAAATTCATAACTCTTGTTTTTTATCCAAAAATTATAAAAAATACTTTGAATTATTTCTGACTTTATGAATATTTTTTCATATTTTTATTTTGATGTTTGATATTTTCCATAATTTTTACCTTATTTGCTTTATTTTAATTGTTTAAAAAATACTTTCTGACATTTTTTTTAATTCTGAAAATTTTTATGAAAATCATTTTCATTGTTTCTGACCTTCTGAATTTTTTTTGGAATTTTATCTTGACTTTTGCTATTTTTTGATATTTTTTTCCTTTATTTGAGCAATTTAAATTTGTTTAAAAATAGTTTCTGACTTTAAAAAATGACCAAAAATTTCATATAAATATTTGACTTCATTCCTGATTTTTCTATGGTCTTACTTATTTTTTCTTGATTAAGTTGAATATAGTTGCTATTTTTCTCTCTTATTTCCATTTTATAATCATTTTAAAAACCTTTTTCTTTTATTTTAAATATAATTTTATTTTTTGTATATATATTCTGGACGATCTTAGATTAATATTTTGATCATGAACTTTGTTAACATCATTGTATCCTTGGTGTTGAGTCTAACTCCATAAAAATGGATGAATGATTTTAATAATAGTTTGATTAAATTTTGGTTCAAATATGGTTTATTCATTTCCCCTTTTCTCTTCATCTTATCCCATTCTTATTGTACCAAATGTTATTGGAGCATGATTTACATATCATGTCTCAAAACATGAGGTGCATAGATTACTATTGACCGACCTCAAAATAGGTGCGACTTCTATATAAGTCCACTTACGATTGCTTAACATAGCGCTAAATTTTGTCCCGACTTGAGAAAATAATCATTCATGGCCAAACCTATGTTTGCAAGCCCAAGTATGTTAATTTGAACCCTTTGATCCAATAACCTCGAGATCCTTTGTTAGGAGGCTTTGGTTCTACCAATCCTCTAATGAAACTTCATCAATTTTGGTCAAAGTGGATCACTTAAACATCATTGATCATTAAGCGTTATATTGAGATTTCTTAAATGGATGATATACTTGACAAAAAGCAAATGCAACTTGTTGAGAGGCTTTGGTTCTACCAATCCTCTAATGAATTCCAAATGCAAGTTTCAAGATGGTCATCAAACTAACTACTAATTCCTAACAATTGACTTTATTTTTATGCTTTTACTTTATGTACCATTTGTAGCGGTAGAAATGTTTAAGACTAAGCCATTGGGTTGACTAGTATTGTACCCCAAAATTTTCCCTTTCATTTTATTCAACACATGCCCGTTGAGGTCCCCAACTTGCCCTAGGATGCCTAAGAATTGACCAGAAAAATTCTCCTCCAAAGGCAATGAACCCCCAACTAGGGTTTCAATTTTCATCAAGATGGTTGAGCTCCAAGGATCCCAAATGTTCTACATTGTCCTAATATGTCCTCAAGATCATCCATGCCACATTTCATGCCTTGCTCAATAAGTTTGCTCAGTCAATTGCTCAAGTATTTGAAAATTAACTATAATAGGTTAAAAAGTCAACTGTGGCCTATATACAGTCAAACTTCAAGGTTTTTAGTCAACCTAAACATTTTAAAGTAATATCCATCATTTGATTAAGGGTTGATCATGATTCCTCAAGAAATGCCCCTAATTCATCAAAAGTCAAAATTGCTAAATTAGGGTTTCTATAGGAAAAGTCAACTGAACTTTGACCAGGCATAACTTTCACATACTTCATCCATTTTCCCCAACCAAAGCTCATATTAAAGATAATCTCATTACCTGCGAATTCTCTTCATCCTCCAAGATCAAGAAATGCACCATTTGAAAGATATGAGTTCAGACATTACAGGTCAGTTTCAAAAAGTCAACAAAAGTCACTTTTTTCCAAGACATTTTACATCAAGATAACATCTTCAAATGCAAATTTTATCAAAATAGGGATTGAAATAGACATCTTTGGCTTTCTAAAAAGTACAAGATCATCATCATGAGATAAAAATTGAGCAAGTTATGGCTTTCCTAAGTTGGTAAAATTTTGGAATTTTCAAAAATTACGCATTGCGCAAATTTGAAGTTTTAAGGCAAGGGCTCAATTTCTTGGACTTCAAGCATCTTCCTAAGTTTATAGATGACATCTAAAATTATTCTTGCCATGACTTGCATTTTCTAACTATTTTATTCATATTTATTTTAATTTATTTCAAATAAATATAAAATAAAATGTATAAAGTAATTAGAAATGGGCTTTGAGCTTTGGGTTGATGTTTTGGACAGCCTAGGCCCATAAAATTTCGTGCAAAGGTGTCCACATTGATTCAAATTCAAAAAAGGACAAGTTTCCTTGTTTTTGGCCAAAGTTACAAATTTCATTCATGGCTTTGAAACATTTGCTTTAAGGTTGTTTAAACCTTTGTTTTCTTGTCTCCTTATTCTTCTCTATATAAACAAGCATCTAGCAAGCATTTCAGCATGCCTACACAGCCTAGAGAGAGCTCTACCATTTTTGCAAAATTATCAAAAGTGGTAAAAATTCGAAACCCACTTTGCAGGTACTTTTGGTCCGAACTAGTAATCATACATTGCTCTTGAGGTTCCCAGGGACTTGTTCCAACCATCCTCAAAGCTTGAAAGGTCCCAAATCACTGGATCCAAGCTATCACTGTTTTGGTATAATCTCAAATTCGAATTTCTATTTTTATTAATTGTTGAATGTTCTAATGTGTGTATATGAGTTCCTGGATATCCTTAGAGCAGGTTAGGGGAATTACATGAAATGAATGACGTCTAGAACATGAGATACCATGTACCATCAAGTACTGTCCACACTGGATCCAAGGATGGACCTGGGCTTAGCGAAATTTCAATTGCAACTCCCATTCTACTTCAGCCATCAAGCCCAATCTCTTTTCTTTTTGTTTTATTTAGCTATTTCATTTCTTAATCTTTTTTAATAATAATAATAAAAAACTCACCAAAAAATTAGGCATAGATTTTTTTTAATTAAATAATTAATTTCTTTAATTAATTAATTAATTAAATTTTAACTATTTTCTTAATTTAAAATGAACTAGAATTTAAGACTTAATTTAGATTTAATATTTCTTTTCATAAATATAAAAAACCATAAAAAGAGTTTAGTTTATTTTTCTTAAGTTAATTTTCTAAATAGACTTTAGAATAATTAAATTAGTTATTTTCTTAAATTAAAAACAGCACAAAAAATATTTTTCTCACTAGGTTTTAGAACATATTTTCATTCTTTCGGGAATTATTCATTTTTCGCATTTTTTATATATTTATGTAACTGTTATTTGGGATGTAATAGTTTTAAATAGGACTTTTCACTGCTTTCTTTATGACCCCCCCCCCCCCCCCCCCCCCCCCCCAATTGTTTGTACATTGTAAATACCCTATCCCCGAAGCCATGTAATAGTGTAGGTTTATATTTTCACACATTATTTTTCTGTACAATATTACTGCTAGTAATTAGACATGTATGACAAGACTGAAATCAAACGTTAGTAAACTTAACAAAAAGACAAAAATAACTGAACATAACACACTTGCACATATACACCTCTAGGGTACCCCACTTTGGTTGCCTTCAGAAATAAAATAGTCATGAGGCAGGAACGCTTTAGTAAAGACCCATAAATAAAAAAAGATCATAGTCCCTCGATGACCCTAAAGTTGCCTTTCGATAAATGATCTAGTCCCTAAAAGAAAATTGCTAAAGCGTCTCCACAAGTTGCCTTCGTGATTGTAAAACGTCCCTTCGATTGTCCCTCAACATTCGACGATAGGGCTACCTACTCACTAATAGTAGGATAGAACTATCTATAAGAAAGGAGGAAAAGAACATCCTTTTTCGAGTAGGTAGACTATTCTTAAGTACTTGCTCAAATCTGAATTTTTCACACTTACACACTTTTCAAAAACTATTTTCAAAAACGCTTTGTCACACTCTTGAGGACTGATATAAGAGTTACCATAAAGCAAACAAAAATATTTCGAAACACACAAACACAAACAGTTTTCAAAAAATGAGCAAGTACCTAAGAGCCCGTGGAAAACCACGAATGGAAAGGGTGCTAATACCTTCCCTTTCCATAATCTACCCCCTTACTCAGAAAATCTCGAAAAAGGTCTTTTTCTGTTCTTCTCACCCTTTCCTTTGTTGGATAAAAGAAAAGTCGGTGGCGACTCTTTCTTACCGCAACATTTGCGAACAAAAAATGCAAAACTAGTTTTTAACAGTCGGTTCTGCCACCGTATCATAGATCTGGAGACTCTGCTGGGGAGTATAATAAAGTGGGGTTTACATTAGGGTCTAGATCATTTCTAAATTGTTTGCTTGCTTGTTTGCTTTACTTTTAAAGGATTATTTAGGTTACTATAAATCCTACACCTGGATCTGGGAAACCTGTTAGGTAAGTAGCAATAGATCGTGGAAACTGTGCAGGGTATACCGACACGGTTGAAGCGATGGCTACGTTGATGCGACACTTTGGTTGGTACCGATAGCCCTTGAGTTAATCAAGGAGAATATGGGGCCACTGCGTGGTGTTATAAAGCGTCAAATGACCTTAGAACCTTTAAATGAACAACTTGGCCATTTGCACGTAGTGAGATGGCCGTCTTTGGTGTATTCCCAAAGTCGACATATACTCGATGCTACACTCATTGAGATTTGGCTCCTGAGTTTTGTTTGGTTGCGAGTCAGTCGCTTATCAAACGAAGCTTGTGGGAAAGATCAGTGATATTGAGATCCCTTAGAACCCGGTTACTATTTATAGGACAGGTTAAACCAATCCAACTTCAAGAGGGTACTGCCTTAAAAACCATGCAAGCCTTAAACTTAAGGTCTTTTGTGTGATTTGCTTGCTATATATGTGATTTCTTAGCATAATCATACACAACATGACATCATGCCACAAAATTTCCTTAACCATTTCGAGGATCTCAAGGGTTTGTGATGCAGGTTATGGTAATTCAGATGTCTAGAAAGAGGTAAAGGGGATTTATTTTCCTCTAATCAATGCTGTCAGAAGATCAAAACTCAACAACTTGAGTCAGGGGCTATGACCCACTTGATATGGTGAGCTTGACTCTCGTAGAAGGACACTCAATGATACGAAGTTCTTAAATCAAAGCTGCAAATTTCAACTTCTGACATTTCTTGTTTACCCCGCGAGATCCTTGAAAACATTGCATACATATATCATTGCATAAACAGGTTTCATAGCAGGTTTCTCATCTTATCCGCTGTTTATTTCAGCAATGGCTCTAGAACAAACAGTGAAGGATCTATAGACTCAGAATGCTCAGTTTCAACATATGATCATGGCTCTGACCAAGGGGCAAGAAGAACTTAAAGCCCTGCTTGTTAAAGAAAAGAAGAAGCCAAAGAAGCAAACTGGGTTAGTGAATGTGGGAAGAAGGATCAGAGGACCAGTGCGAAGAGCCTCTGAACTGGTAACTTCATCATAGGAAGGAGGCAGTCAAGAAGAGGAAACAAGAGAGGAAGACTCAAGTCCAAAAGAATTTGATGATGAATCTGACTATGATGAGGAAAAATATCCTCCTGCTGATGAAAAATACAAACAGCTGGAGGATCGTCTGAATGCAATGGAGGTCCGGAAAGTACCAGGTCAGGATTTTGAAGAATTGGGTTTGGTTTCTGGGGTCGTCATCCCACAAAAGTTCAAGGTGCCGATGTTTGCCAAATATGATGGGGTTTCATGTCCCAAGATGCACCTCCGATGTTGCATGAGGAAGATCCAGCCTCACACTGCTGACAAGGACTTATGGGTCCACTTCTTTCAGTATAGTCTGTCCGGAACTCAGCTAGAATGGTTCTATCAGCTGGAAGGGGAAAACATCCATAATTGGGAAGACCTGGATGCTGCTTTCTACAAGCAGTATCAGTACAATGCAGACCTTTCTCCCACCCGTACACAACTCCAAAATATGTCAATGGGTTCAAGTGAGGGCTTTAAGGACTATGCTCAGAAGTGGAGAGACTTAGCAGGAAGAGTCCAACCTCTCCTGTCTGATAGGGAGCTAGTGGATATGTTTCTGGGTACCTTGTCTGGTCCATTTTTAATCACCTGATTGGAAGCTCCTCAGCCGACTTTACCAAATTGATTTTGACAGGAGAAAGGGTGGAAAATGGAATTAGGAGTGGTAAGATCCAAAAGGATGCATCCTCCAATACAGTAAGGAAGCCATTTTCTGGGAAGAAAGAGGTTAACACTGTGTACAATCAAAGGAATCAGGACATAACTGAACACCGTCCATCGGTAGGGCCTGTTATTTTCCCTAAACCTGCACCTACTCAACAAAGGAACAACCAGCCTAGAACAAAAAGGCTGGTAAGACAATTTACCCAGATAAATATGACGCTGTCTCAAGTCTTGCCACATTTGTTGAAATCTAATCTAATAACCTCGCGGGAAGCTCCGAAGAATCCTAATACTGCATCTCCCTGTTAGAATCCTAATTTTCGCTGTGCTTACTGTTGTACCCCAAAATTTTCCCTCCCATATTCCTCAAGATTTGTCAAGAATGATCTTCAAATTGTTCAAGATTTCTCAAGAGTTTGCACAGTCAAACCTCCCCCTAAGACAACCGAAATTAGGGTTTTGGTTCTCTCAAGGAAATTGAGGTTTTCAATGGTTCAATCAAGTCTCCTATGCCTATATACATCCTCAAGCATCTACATGCCAAGTTTCAAGACTCACAATGCCAATTTGCACAGTCAAAAGCCTCATTTGATCTACAGTCAACTACAAGGGCAAAATGGTCATTTTGCAGTCAAAAGTCAGAATTTTTGGTCAACATCTTATTTTGAGCTCACATTCATCACTTGATCAAGTCTTGATCATGATTCCACAAGGATGGCTCAAAAATCATCAAGATGCAAAAGTTACTATTTTTGGACAGTAGAAAAGTCAACTGTATCTTGACCAGGGCATAACCTTTTCATGGTTCATCAGAAAAATCCCATCCAATGCTCATTTTGAAAGGGATGACATTTCTTACAATCCATCTTCACATTCCAAGTCTAAGAAATGCACTCACCAAAAGTTATCAATTTCTACATTATAGGTCAAATTCAAAAGTCAACAAAAGTGCACTTTAAGTCAAAGACCATAACTTGAGATTGGTAAATCCAAATGACATGGGACCAAAGGAATTGGTTAGAGGACTTCAAGACCTTTCCAAAATGTCCAAGAACATGTTCATAGGATCAAAATTGAGCAAGATATGCATTGGAGAAGTTGGGAAATTTTCATGAATTTGCAAAAGTCAACTTTGCTCAAAACACCTTATTTTTGCTAATGGGCCTCAAATTTCTTCTTGAAACTTTATCCATGGCCTATGCACGACCCATCAAGCCTAATTAAATTTATTTTCTTATTTTTTATTAATTAATTGGATTTTTAATCAATATTAATTCATTTAATTAATTTAAATTGTAGGAAAATACAAAGATTTGATTTTTCAATCTTTTGTGAAGCAAACATGGTCAAGATATGCTGGCAATTTCGTGTACAAATCAAAGAGACAAAAATCTCCAAGTTTGGCAACTTTCTTCAATCAAAAAGATTCAAAAAGATGTGATTTCCAATCAAATATTGAATCATCATTCCAATGGATTTCTTTGCAAGATTCTGACCTAAATTCATTCTACTATATATACATAAGCCAACCCTAATCATGCACACGTGAAATCTTTGCAGAAAATCCATAACCACATTCAAAAAAATTTAAGAAAACTCAAAATTGTTTTCTGCATTCTAGGGCGAATTAAGGACATTTGTTGATTTCAATACACTGCAGGAGGTTCCCAGGACGATTTGCAATCAATTTCCAGCTTCATAGCTCAAAGAATCACTAAACTCATATGAAGCTAATGGTATAAGCTAATTGGATTATAATGCATAGAATCGAAAGTTGCCATGGACGAATTCTAGGGTTCTTTTGCTGTGAATTTGGGGCTTTACAGTACAGGAAAAATTGAGCCTCTTAAGACCCATGGTTGGAATCGTTGAATCCAGACGAACACACAGCCACCCTCGCGAAATATTTATATTCAACACATGCTTAATCGCTATTTTTCCTCATGGTGTTTTGTGGGGGTTAAAAACCACCGCTATCTAACATTTATTCTGCAGGTTCAGCGAGGAAGACGACTAGGTGTTGATACCTCATTGGTCAATTCAAAAAAAGGGCACGCGTGTTGTGGTTTACAACATATGTATTAATTGTCCAATATAATATTTGCTTATTATCATAATAACAAACGCATGCAGATGGCGTAGTGGATGGTGCGTTGGCCAATGATCATTGGGACCTGGGTTCGAATCCCAGGTCCCCCAAAATGTTTCTATTATTTTTCTTAATGTGTTTACCTGCAGGCATTCCAAAAGCGTTCCATCATGTGCCTCAAACATCAGCATGCCATGGTCTCCTAGCTTGAATCCTGTGGCCAAAGATGAGGGATCATGGTACTCCCTAGTCAGCCAACGCCTGGACAATCAGAGAAAGTCAAAGAGGCTTGAGGTTATTGGGCCACAAAGTTCCAGGATTTACCTCCTAATTGGGCCAGTACACCCCCCTGGTTTCATTATTTTCTTATTTTCTTTCTCTTTTATATTTTCTTTTAATTAGTTTACTAATTATTATTATTATTATTATTTAATTAACATAATTAATATTTTTCATAATAAATTCAGACAACTAAAAAATGTAAATATTTTTATTATTATTATTATTTATTAATTTCACTTTATTTTTTTTGTAAATAAATACTAACACAAATTAATTTAGTTTAATTAGGTTTAATTTTGACTTTTTCATAATAAATAAAATAAATTAGAATTAGGGTTTTTACTAACTTTTGACTTTATTTTATTTTATTTTATTTTCATCAAAACATAAAAAACTAAAAAAATTCTTTGTTTTCTTTTAATTAATTAATAAATTAGAATTAGGTTTAATTAAATGCAAAAAGGACCAAAATCTCATTCTTTTCTCACAAGGGGTCAAAACCCTAGGACTTCCCCGATTCAATTTTCTTTCGCGCAAATTATTTTTTGATCATATTTATGTAACTGCTCCGAGGATGTAATAGCGTAATTAGGACCTTTTTATCGCTTTCCTTTATTTTCTCGCATTTACTTTTCAAGGGTTGTTTTTGGCTATGTAAATACCCGACGCCTTGTAATAGCTTAGATTTACTTTCCGCAATTTACTTTCCGCAAATATAAACTGTTAGATGTATGTTAACTATGCATGACAAGACTTGCCTGAAAATAAAATCAAAACGTAGCTCACCATAACATGTTCAAAGATAATTTAACTGAAACTTGACACACTCGCACATGCCACTCCTAGGGTACGCCTCACTTGGTTGCCTCGACGTGGTCATTGAGTATAGGGTGTTTTAGAGGTCGCCCTCATGTCTAAAGATCCAAGTTGCCTCGAAACGGTTGCCTCAGATAAAAAGGATCTAGGAAATTAGGGTTACCACTAAGGCGTCCTACTATTGCTTTGGTGACCACATGTCCCTTTAATCGAATTGACCTGACAAACTCCAACGACGGTGCTACCTACTTCTCAATAGTGGGATAGCACTGTCTAAAGGACATTTACACAGCTTAATTTCCATTGAGTAGGTAGAGGTTCTTAGATACTTGCTCTTTCAAAACAAAACAAAAATACTTTTCACACCTACACTTTTCTGACAAAAGTTTTCAAACAAACACCTCATACACTCTTGAGGACTGATACAAGAGTTAAAACGAAGTTTTCAAACAAACTTTTTCAAAACCCACAAACACAAGAAAAGCAAAACTCTTTTGAAAACATAGTGAGCAAGTACCTAAGAACCCATGGATAACCACGGATAGAAAGGGTGCTAACACCTTCCCTTTCTATAATCTACCTCCCGAACCGAGAAACATCTCGAAAAGGAATTTTGCTGTGCTTTTGTCCTTTCCATGTTGGAGAACATAAAAGACGGTGGCGACTCTTGCTTACCGCGACATTTCGCGAACCAGCATTTCAAAACAGTCAGTTCTATTTCCACCGATCACACTTACCATTCAGAAAGTCCAGGTCATGACACGAACAACTGCTGGGCTTTGCAGAACAAGGTGTAGGATTTGATCAAGGCAAAGGAGATTGAATTCGATGCTACAGAAACAACCAACGTCATAACTGCGCCCATGCCCAAGCATGGCCCTGGAATCAATGCTATTGATGTTGTCTCAGCCATGGAAGATGCTGACAATGAGTATGATGTGGATAGCTGGATTTTCCCTACTACCAACGGTGGACCCAGTAACTGGACGAAAAAAGACTTTGTACCGATTACTTTTATTCAGAAGTAATTGTCTTTCTTGTTTTTTGGATATCTAATAAACAATATAAACTCTATGGCCATGTGTCTTACCCGGGGCAAAATTGTTTCATTTGTGAGGGTTATCATGTTTAATTTCATATGGCATTAATAAAGCATTGGACGTTTATGCATACAAATTTTGCACTCTCTGTTTTTCTTTTCTGTTTTTACTTAGTCTATACAGCTATGCTCTTACACACACTCACGTATCAAACTGCAGATCCATATCCACTATGGATCCCATTGATAACAGTTCTGTTATTGCCGGTTATGACTTTGAAAATCCAATCAACCAAGCCAAGGATGAAGGTGAAGAAGATTGTGAGGTACCCAGAGAACTTGCTAGACTATTACAGTAGGAAGAAAAGCATATACAGCCTCATGAAGAGCCAGTTGAGACAATGAATTTGGGCACAGAAGAGAACAAAAAAGAGGTCATGATAGGTGCAAATCTGGAGCTTAGTGTCAAACAACGGTTGATACAAATGTTGCATGATTATGTCGAGATCTTTGCCTAGTCATATGAAGACATGCCAGGACTAGACACGAATATTGTGGTTCATCGTCTACCAACTAAAGAAGGTTGGCCTCCGGTAAAGCAGAAGGTCTGTCGCATGCATGCTGAAATGTCAGAGAAGATCAAAGCAGAGGTTATGAAACAGTTCAACGCTGGGTTCCTAGCTGTCACTTCTTATCCCTAATGGGTTGCTAACATAGTCCCGGTACCTAAAAAGGACGGTAAGGTACAAATGTGTGTGGACTACCGAGATTTGAACAGGGCAAGCCCCAAGGATGACTTTCCGTTCCCCCACATTGACATTCTGGTTGACAACACCGTGCAACACAAGATCTTTTCCTTCATGGACAGTTTCTCTAGTTACAATCAGATTAAGATGGAACCCGAAGACATGGAGAAGACAACCTTCGTCACACAATGGGGAACTTTCTGCTACAAAGTGATGCCGTTTAGGCTAAAGAACGCTAGGGCAACCTATCAACGAGCCATGGTAGCTTTGTTCCATGACATGATCCACCATGAGATAGAGGTCTATGTTGATGACATGATAGCCAGGTCTCAAACTGAAGAAGTGCACCTTGATCATCTACAAAAACAGTTTGATAGGTTAAAGACGTACAAGCTAAGGTTAAATCCGAACAAAGGCACATTCGGGGTAAGGTATGGTAAACTCCTAGGTTTCATTGTCAGTGACAAGGGTATTCAAGTAGAACCTGCAAATGTGAAGGCTATACAAGAGATGCCGGATCCTCGTACTAAGAAGGAGGTTAGAGGTTTCTTGGGACGCCTAAATTACATTGCCAGATTCATTTCCCATTTAAATGCTACTTGTGAGCCAATCTTCAAACTCCTGAAGAAAGATCAAATGGTAAAGTGGAATGTTAAGTGCCAGACTGCCTTCGAGATAATTAAGGAATACCTTCAAGAGCCTTCAATTCCGATGCCTCCGATTGAAGGAAGACCTTTGATAATATACTTAACAGTGTTAGATAATTCAATGGGTGTGTGTGTTGGGGAAGCATGGTGAGTCCGGTAGAAAAGAGTATGCAATGTACTACCTTAGCAAAACGTTTACTGACTGTGACACAAGATACTCACTGCTCGAGAAAAATTATTGCGCTTTGGCATGGGCTGCTCGCCGACTGAGATAGTATATGTTGACTCACACCACTTTATTGATATCTAAGATGGATCCAATCAAGTACATCTTCGAGAAGCCCGCTCTCTCTGGAAGAATAGCAAGATGGTAAATGATCTTGACCGAATACGATATCTAATACACAACCCAGAAAGAAATTTAGGGAAGTGTACTAGCTGATCATTTGGCTCATCAGGCTGTGGATGATTACCAGTCCATGAATTTTGAGTTCCCAGATGAGAACATTATGTTAGTGACTAACTGTGAAGAACCTGGATCGGATTAAGGACCTGAGGAAGGATCCCGATGGACCATGGTTTTTGATGGAGCTTCCAATGCACTCGGCAACAACATCGATGCTGTAATCATATCCCCTGAGGGCTGTCATACTCCTTTCACGACCATATTATGTTTCAACTGTACCAGAAAATCCAGAAGCTGACAAAGCAATTGGAGAACGAGCGGATCCTGAATGACTATATCCGCACCGAGAAGAAGAGGCCATGGGAGCACTGATGGGCTTTGGAAGTTTCTTTTACAACTTTTATTTCCTTTTCAGTATTTTCCATTTTTGTAACGCCTAAGGGCAATTTGTTGAACAATTCCAAAGTTGAATCTAATAAAGTTTGTTTCCTTTCTTGTCTACAAAGTTGAATCCCGGTTGTCTTTGAAAACATAAATCATACGCATTTCATGTCATCATATGCATCACATGTACCCTTTTTACAGGTCACTTATCTTCTTCGCTGTTTATTTCAGCAATCATCATGACTTCTGAACCTACTACTAAACAAGCTATCAAGGCCCTCCAGGCCCTGAATGCCCAGTTCCAGGAATTGGTTATGAGCCTAGCCCAGGGTCAACAGGAGTTGAAGACTCTGATTCTGAAGAAGAAGAAGAAGAGGACCGTCTTGTTCAACACTGGACACAGATTTGGGAATGGACTACAGAATGAGGCTGAGCTGACTACCTCATTTGTAGGCAAAGACAGTCCCCAAGAGAGAAGGGTTCCTAGTCCCGTGGTCTCCGACAACGAGACAGATTATAATGATGAACAATACCCTCCTGCTAAGGACAGGTACAAACAATTGGAGGACCGCTTGAGTGCTATGGAGATTCAGCAAGTGTCCGGTTTGGACTTTGGAGACCTAGGCTTATCCTCTAGGGTGGTGATCCCACACAAGTTCAAGGCACCTGCTTTTGCAAAATACGACGGAGCTTCCTGTCCTAAGCTGCACCTCCGCTCGTATGTTAGAAAGATCCAACCTTATACAGCTGACAAGAATCTGTGGATCCATTTCTTCCAGGATAGTCTTTCAAGGACTCGACTCGAATGGTTCTATCAGCTGGATGAAGCCAGTATTCGTAACTGGGAGGACTTGGCTACTGCGTTCTATAAGCAGTATCAGTATAATTCCGACCTCGCTCCTACGCGTACCCAACTCTAGGGTATGTCACTAGGGACGGGTGAAGGATTTAAGGAGTATGCTCAAAAGTGGAGAGACCTGGCTGGAAGGGTGCAGCCACCTTTGACTGACCGTGAGCTTGTTGATATGTTCTTGGGGACCCTGTCTGGTCCGTTCTTCAACCATCTGATTGGAAATTCTTCTGCTGGGTTTACAGATCTGATCTTGACTAGTGAGAGAATAAAAGCTGGTATCAAGTCTGGGAAGATACAAAAGGGTGCCTCCTCGAGCACTGAAAAGAAACCCTTCAAGAAAGAATCTAGTGCTGTTTATGGTTCAAGGAGACAGAATAAACCGGAACGCCGCCAAGCTGCCAACGCGGTGGTAATTTCAAAGCCTGTTGCTGCTCCTCAGCAACACAACCAGCAAAGGGGTGAGAGACCTAGAAGGCAGTACACTCGTCTCAGTATGACCTTGTCCCAGATATTGCCGCAACTACTGTCAACCAATCTGGTAACTATAAAAGAAGCTCTGAAGATTGTGAACACAACATCTCCAAAGTACAATCCTAACGCCCGCTGCGCTTATCACTCTGACAGCCCAGGGCATACTACGGATGATTGTTGGGCTCTGAAGAATAAGTTCCAGGACCTTATTGATGCTAAAGAGATAGAGTTCGAGGCGCCCGAAAGGCCCAATATTGTGACTGTTCCTATGCCCAAGCATGGAGTGAATGTTGTTGAGGAGGACCTGTATGTAGCCTCTGTGGATGATATTGTTACTCCGTTGTTGACCGTCAAAAGGAACCTATTGCTAGCCGGTTTATTTCCGGGATGTAGTAAAGGTTGCCATCTATGTTCTGTTTCACCTGCTGGTTGTCTATCTTTGAAGTCAGGCGTCCAAAACCTGATGGATAACAAAGAGATCTTGTTTGAGAAGATTGCCGTTCCTGCTACCCCTACTGAAGAAGTGTCCGTTGTTACCATTGTCAATAATTCTCCCAAGGCTCCCTCAAAGAAGCCTGTCAAAATCATGCCTGCTCAGAAGATTGCTCCTATAATCATCACTGTTCCGGGACCCATCCCCTATACATCTGACAAAGCTGTCCCGTGGCACTATGGGGCAGATGTTTATGTGCTTGGAGTTAAACAAGAGTTTGATACTAGTACCGGTGTCAGCAACATTACCGGGCCTGCCAAAGTCACCCGCAGCGGTAGGCTTTTCTCACCAGATATTGCGCCTCCAACTATCCAGAGACCTATTGTCATCACACCTGCAAGTGTGCCTATTTCCCTTCCTGATCAAGTTCCTATTTCTACCCCTGCTGCCGAATCATCTGACGCTCGGGGTAAAGGGATCGCTATTGATATGCCTGCCCAGATGGAGGCACCGAAGACAACCAATGTTGAAGCTTCCAAGCAGGAGATGGAAGAGATTCTTAAGATTATCAAGAAGAGTGACTTTAATGTAGTCGAGCAGCTGGGGAACACCCCATCAAAGATTTATATGCTATCACTATTGTTGTGTTCAGAGGCCCATGCCAAGGCTCTGATTACCTTCCTGAAGACGGCCCACGTGCCACAAGAGACATCAGCTGATCAATTTACCGACTGTGTAGCCAACTTAACTGCTAATAATGGTATGGGTTTCTCTGACGCTGACCTGACTGCTAAGGGGAAGAACTATAAAGATGCCCTGCACATCTCCATTGAATGCAGGGGCACTACTCTTGCCCATGTGCTGGTTGACACTGGTTCCTCGTTGAATGTATTACCCAAGAAAGCTCTAGACATGTTGGACTGCGAAGGGTTGGAACTAAAGCCAAGTAACATTGTTGTCCGGGCCTTTGATGGGTCCAAAAGGATGGTGCACAACGAGGTTGATATTCCAATCCGAGTTGGTTCTCAGGTCTTTGACTCTACATTCTACGTGATGGACATTCGGCCATCCTATTCTTGTTTTCTGGGTCGTCCATGGATCCACAAAGCTGGAGCTGTGACCTCCACACTACATCAGAAGCTGAAATACCCGGTCAGAGGGAAGATTGTGACAGTTCAGGGGGAGGAAGACTACATGGTCAACCACCTTAACTCGTTCCGGTATATAGAGATGGATGGGGACTTCATTGAGACCCCCTTTCAACACTTTGAAGAAGTTCCTCCGACACTGGCATCAGCAGAGACTGTGATTGAAGATGTTCCTTTGAAGATGACTTCCTTAAAGGATGCCCGGGCTGTTATTGAGAAGGGTGAGTATGCAAACTGGGGCCGACTTCCTGATTTCACTCAGAAGACTGACAAGTTTGGTTTGGGTTTCACTGCAGAAGCTCAGAAGGCTGTGCGTAGTGCAAGGATTGGAAGACCTCCTGTGTTCATCAGCAACTCGGGAGTAAATGCCATTGAAGATGATGTGGAGGAATCTGAATTCGACAACTGGATCTACCCTACGACCAACGGTGGACCAAGCAACTGGACTGCGAAAGACTTCGTACCTATTACTTTTGTCACTCAGTAATGAACTCCTTTGTTTTGAATTTGTAACAAACAATAATTTGAAACTTTATGGCCTGGTGTCTTACCCGGGGCACCGTGGCTTCATTTGTGAGGGCTTTTGTGTGTCATTTTCATATATCATTAATAAAAGCATTGGACGTTTTTTGCATTTCAAATCTTGCGCTCCTTGTCTTTCTTTATTATATATTGCAAAACAGCTATATTTACACACACTCACATATACAGGTCCCAATCCACTCTGGATCTCACTGGTAACGACTCTGCTACCGCCAGTTATGACTTCGAAAATCCGATCAACTTAGCCGAAGACGAAGGTGAAGATGATTGTGAAGTGCCTGGTGAGCTTGCAAGACTGCTACTCCAGGAAGAGAGGGCCATTCAGCCACATGAAGAGCTAGTGGAAACGGTAAATCTGGGTACTGAGACAGACAGAAAGGAAATCAAGATTGGTGCAAATCTGGAGCCTAGTGTGAAACAACGGTTGATTCAGATGCTGCATGACTACGTGGAAATCTTTGCCTGGTCTTACGAAGATATGCCTGGGTTGGATACTGACATTGTGGTTCATCATTTGCCTACCAAGGAAGAATGCCCTCTGGTAAAACAGAAGGTTCGCCGTATGCGTCCAGAGATGTCCAAGAAAATCAAAGCTGAGGTTATGAAACAATTTGATGTCGGGTTTCTAGCAGTAACTTCTTACCCTCAGTGGGTTGCCAACATGGTTCCAGTGCCGAAGAAAGATGGTAAGGTCCGAATGTGTGTTGACTACAGAGACTTGAACAGGGCGAGCCCTAGGGATGACTTCCCTCTGCCTCACATCGATGTTCTGGTTGACAACACTGCTCAGCATAAGGTATTCTCCTTCATGGACGGGTTCTCCGGTTATAATCAAATCAAGATGGCTCCTGAAGACAAGGAGAAGACCACTTTTGTTACTCAATGGGGCACCTTCTGTTACAAGGTCATGCCTTTCGGGTTGAAAAATGCTGGGGCAACCTACCAACGTGCCATGGTCGCTTTGTTTCAGGACATGATCCATCATGAGATTGAAGTATATGTCGACGACATGATTGCAAGGTCCCAAACTGAGGAAGAACACCTTGACCATCTACAGAAGCTGTTTGACCGGTTGAAGTTATACAAGCTGAGATTAAATCCGAACAAGTGCACCTTCGGGGTAAGATCTGGAAAACTACTAGGCTTCGTTGTGAGCGACAAAGGTATTCAAGTGGACCCTGCCAAAGTGAAAGCCATACAAGAGATGCCAGTTCCCAAGACAGAGAAAGAGGTCAGAGGCTTTCTAGGACGGCTGAACTACATTGCCCGATTCATCTCACATCTAACTGCTACCTGTGAACCAATCTTCAAGTTACTGAAGAAAGATCAAGTGGTACGTTGGAACGATGAATGTCAGGCCGCTTTCGAAAGAATCAAAGAGTATCTCCAAGAACCACCCATTCTTATGCCACCGGTTGAAGGGAGACCTCTAATCTTATACTTGACAGTACTTGACAACTCAATGGGGTGTGTGCTGGGGCAGCATGACGAGTCTGGCCGAAAAGAGCATGCTATTTATTACCTTAGCAAAAAGTTTACCGACTGTGAGACCCGATACTCACTGCTCGAGAAAACTTGCTGCACTTTGGTATGGGCTGCTCGCCGGCTGAGACAGTACATGTTGACTCACACTACTCTGTTGATTTCAAAAATGGATCCAATCAAGTACATTTTCGAAAAGCCTTCCTTGTCCGGAAGAATAGCAAGATGGCAGATGATCTTGACCGAATATGACATCCAGTACACGACTCAAAAAGCAATCAAGGGAAGTGTGTTGGCAGACCATTTGGCACACCAGGCAGTGGATGATTACCAGTCCATGAACTTTTAATTTCCAGACGAGAATATCATGGTAGTGACTGATTGTGAAGTACCTGGACCGGATGAAGGACCTGAGGAAGGATCCCGATGGTCTAGGCACTTTGACGGAGCCTTAAACGCTTTGGGTAACGGCATTGGCACTGTGATCATATCTCCAAAAGGCTCTCATACTCCACTTACCGCCCGGCTATGTTTCAACTGCACCAACAACATGGCGGAGTATGAAGCATGCATCATGGGTCTTCGAGCTTCAATTGACCTAAGGATCAAGTTTCTGAGTGTCTTCGAAGATTCCGCTCTCGTGATCAGTCAGATCAAAGGCGAGTGGGATACGAAACACCCAAATCTTATTCCTTACAAGGAGTATGTGTTGACGTTGATTCCCCATTTCGAGGAGATAACCTTTGAACACTTCCCAAGAGAGGAGAATCAGTTGGCGGACGCGTTAGCTACGATGTCTTCTATGTTCAAAGTCAAATGGGACAACGAGGCTCCCCGAATCATTATTTGGAAATTGGACGAACCTGCACATTGCTGTGATCTTGAGACCGAAGAGGTAACAGAAAAGCCTTGGTATCATGAAGTGAAGAGGTACCTTGAAGCTCAAGAAGGCGCATCCGTTAATGACAAAAAGTTCCTGAGAAGGTTTGCGGCAAAGTTCTTCCTCAGCAATGACATTCTCTACAAACGAAACCATGACTCAACCTTAATGCGTTGTATGGATAAGACTGAAGCAGAAAGCATCATGGCAGAGCTGCATGAAGGTACCTTCGAAACACATTCCAGTGGACATACCATGGCAAAAGAAAATCCTTCGGGCAGGATATTATTGGTCCACAATGGAAGCCGACTGTTATCAACATTCTCGGACATGTCACAAATTCCAGATCTATGCTGATAAGGTGCACGTTCCTCCAGTTTCTTTGAACGTCTTGACAACACCTTGGCCTTTTGCAATGTGGGGCATTGATATGATCGGCGAGATCAGACCTACGACATCCAACGGGCATCGCTTCATCCTGGTAGCGATTGATTACTTTATGAAGTGGGTTAAAGCAGCTTCCTTTGCTACCGTAACCAAGAACGTAGTGGCACAGTTCATTCGGCATAACCTGATCTGTCGATACGGGGTACCTGAGAGGATCATTACAGATAATGGTACCAATCTTAACAATAAGATGATCATTGAGCTCTGCGAGCAATTCAAGATACAACACCATAACTCTTATCCCTACCGGCCGAAGATGAATGGGGCTGTAGAAGCAGCTAATAAGAACATTAAGAAGATTGTGCAGAAAATGACAGTGACCTACAAAGATTGGCACGAGATGTTACCATTTTCTCTTCATGGGTACTGTACCTCAGCACGAACGTCAACAGGGGCAACACCCTATTCCTTGGTATATGGCATGGAGGCAGTCTTACCCATTGAAGTTTAGATACCCTCTCTCTGGATAATGAAGGATGCGGGTTTGAGTGAAGACGACTGGATCCAGACTCGGCTTGATCAACTAAACCTAATCGACGAAAAGAGACTCACTGCTATTTGTCATGGTCAGACGTACCAAAAACGGATGATCAAGGCATTTAACAAGAAAGTCAGACGACAAGAGTATCAAGTTGGGGACCTGGTAATCAAGCGCATCATTCTACCTCAAGGTGATCCCAGAGGAAAATGGACCCCCACGTACGAAGGGCCATTTGTGGTTAAGAATATCTTCTCAGGAGGAGCGATGATTCTAACCACCATGGACGGTGACGATCTTCCTCACCCTGCCAATATAGACATAGTAAAACGATACTACGCATGATTAAAGACCCGCTAGGTCGACTGGCCTAGGCAAAAATAAGGGCTTCCCGGCGAACCAAAAGGGTTCGGGCAAAAATAAGGGATGAAATAAAAAAAATGTACACCTGGCAAGTCGAAAACCTGAAAGGGAGGCTTGGGCAAAAATGGGTATCCCGGTGGACTGAAAACCCGAAAGGGCGGTCCAGGAAAAAGTTAGGGATAAGCGTAATACTATGTCTCATTGGATCACCTTGCATCCAGACTTCGGTATCGACTATCAGGCTCAGACGGCACCAATCAATCAGATTCATCTCCAACTAAGCAGCAAAGTGATGAGACGCTTGAAGACATAAAGGCGATAGCAGAGTTGGAACCCAGTGGGATTGTTCACATAGCTGTTTTGTTTCCTTTTCACAAATTGTATAAACTCTTTTGTTCGGCGGTGTTCTCTTACTAGGACGTCAGCCTCTTGTA
Organism: Vicia faba; assembly: GCA_948472305.1. Taxonomy (NCBI): domain Eukaryota; kingdom Viridiplantae; phylum Streptophyta; class Magnoliopsida; order Fabales; family Fabaceae; genus Vicia; species Vicia faba. The sequence continues at coordinate 887,926,122 of OX451736.1, forward strand.
CACAAAGCGCCTATTTACAGGCAAATTTCAAAATCAATACAAGCTCATTTTTCACACAAATTGCAAATTGTTTTTCCTTTATCTGTTTTGTTTTGCAAAGAACATCCAATGTTCATTTTTGATATATGCATTTGACATTAATTGCTAACTCATAAATACTTGCATGCGAAACAAAGAACTAATTACAGGTGACATCAGAAACAAGGGCAATAAGAATTGTCTAAGCGATCTAGTTGCTCTATCCGCCGAGGTACCAAGGTAAGTTCAGCTGAAGAACATGACCAAGATACCTTCACTCCCCGTAGAGTAAGACAAGAGTCAGCCATGCTCTCTCCCCAAGCAGAGTTGGTCTCCCATCAGCCCTAAAAGGCACAGTATCCCCAGCAAGTCAGCAATACTCTCCCCCGAGCAGAGTTAGTCTACCATCAGTCCTGGAAAAGTTGGGTATCCCCAGAAGATCTCAATATTCTCCAGCAGAGTATACAGATATTCCTCAGCAAGCATCCCCGACAATCTTAATATAAGATTGTTCCCCGGTGGAACACAAGGTTTCCCCAGGAGAATTGAACCATCTCCCCAGTAGATTCTGGAAGCTTATTCCCTACAGAGTACAAAAATCTCTCCCCAGCCATATTCAGAGGTTATCCCCACCAGAGCCTAACTGGGTTATCCTCAGCAAATTGCAACGGAAAGATCGTCCTCAGCGAAGTTCTTTCTATCCCCCAGCGGAGTTCATCATCAAAATCCCCAACAGAGCTTATCAACGGAGTCCCCAGCGGAGTCATCATTAAAATCTCAGCGAAGCATCTCTTCCCAAAGAGTAATTTCCCGCAGAGTAATCTCTTCATCAAGTTTATTCCCCGACAGAGTTATTTTCTCCTACAAGTTTATTCTTGCAACCATCTTCGTTCATCATCCCCAGCGGAAACAAAGAATTCAACTCTATTCTCCAGCAGCTCCGGGATTTATTTTCCCCCAGCTAAAAACATCACATCTTCATACATCATGACATGCATACGCATCATACAACACAAATCTCATTTATTCTTGAGAACATCTTGACATCATGCAGTTCATGCATCATGACATGGCATACAACTAATGTTTTGCCTTTTCAGGAAAAGGTCAATCCAAAGATGATTACCATCAACCTTTGAAGTTCCAGATTAACACCTGTAACTAGCCAGGAAATATCTGTGGACGATTAATCGTAGATCTATACCTGAAACCAGACAGGAAAGTATCTACATGAAGAGATTGAAGATAAATACATGTAGCAAGCCAGGAAGTCATCTTTCTTTCTCAGAGATTAATACCTGTATCCAGCCAGGAAAGCTATCTCGACAAGCATTTCAAGTTCCAGATCAACACCTGTAACTAGCCAGGAAATATCTGTGGACGACTGATTATAGGTTAATCCCTGAAACCAGACAGGAAAACCACCTATATGAACTGATTGTAGATCTATACCTGTATCTAGCCAGGAAAGTATCTACATGAAGAGTTTGAAGATCAACACCTGTATCTAGCCAGGAAATTATCTTTCATTCTCAGGTCAGAGATCTATACCTGTATCTAGCCAGGAAAGTATCTACATGAAGAGTTTGAAGATCAACACCTGTATCCAGCCAGGAAAGCTATCTCAACCAACCTTTTTAAGTTCCAGATCAACACCTGTATCAGGCCAGGAAATATCTGTGAGCAATTGATTGTAGATCTATACCTGTATCTAGCCAGGAAAGTATCTACATGAAGAGATTGAAGATTAACACCTGTAACAGGCCAAGAAATTATCTTTATTTCTCAGGTCAGAGATCTACACCTGTATCCAGCCAGGAAAGCTATCTCAACCAACTTTTTTTTTTCAAGTTCCAGATCAACACCTGTAACTAGCCAGGAAATATCTGTGGACGACGGATTATAGATTAATACCTGAAACCAGACAGGACAACTATCTACTTGACCATCATGAAGAAACCCTACACATGTTCCTTCTTTCAACCTACCAAGTTACAATTCAACCAACAATCTCCAGATGGCATCTATAAGCCCATCCCCCTATCCATCATATCTGCAAATGGCATCTGTAAGCCCATTCCCGACATCACATTGCTGATACTACACCATGCGAGTGCAAATTTTTGGGCACTCTAGTGTTCAATCATCTTCCACCTTTGGATCACGAAAGGCACGCAAGCCAATCTACATCCTTAGGTTTAAGAAGATTGAACAGGGGCAACTATTGTACCCCAAAATTTTCCCTCCCATATTCCTCAAGATTTGTCAAGAATGATCTTCAAATTGTTCAAGATTTCTCAAGAGTTTGCACAGTCAAACCTCCCCCTAAGATAGCTGAAATTAGGGTTTTGGTTCTCTCAAGGAAATTGAGGTTTTCAATGGTTCAATCAAGTCTCCTATGCCTATATACATCCTCAAGCATCTACATGCCAAGTTTCAAGACTCACAATGCCAATTTGCACAGTCAAAAGCCTCATTTGATCTACAGTCAACTGCAAGGGCAAAATGGTCATTTTGCAGTCAAAAGTCAGAATTTTTGGTCAACATCTTATTTTGAGCTCACAATCATCATTTGATCAAGTCTTGATCATGATTCCACAAGGATGGCTCAAAAATCATCAAGATGCAAAAGTTACTATTTTTGGACAGTAGAAAAGTCAACTGTATCTTGACCAGGGCATAACTTTTTCATGGTTCATCAGAAAAATCCCATCCAATTCTCATTTTGAAAGGGATGATATTTCCTACAATCCATCTTCACATTCCAAGTCCAAGAAATGCACTCACCAAAAGTTATCAATTTCTACATTATAGGTCAAATTCAAAAGTCAACAAAAGTGCACTTTAAGTCAAAGACCATAACTTGAGATTGGTAAATCCAAATGACATGGGACCAAAGGCATTGGTTAGAGGACTTCCATACCTTTCCAAAATGTCCAAGAACATGTTCATAGGATCAAAATTGAGCAAAATATGCATTGGAGAAGTTGGGAAATTTTCATGAATTTGCAAAAGTCAACTTTGCTCAAAACACCTTATTTTTGCTAATGGGCCTCAAATTTCTTCTTGAAACTTTATCCATGGCCTATGCACGACCCATCAAGCCTAATTAAATTTATTTTCTTATTATTTATTAATTAATTGGATTTTTAATCAATATTAATTCATTTAATTAATTTAAATTGTAGGAAAATACAAAGATTTGATTTTTCAATCTTTTGTGAAGCAAACATGGTCAAGATATGCTGGCAATTTCGTGTACAAATCAAAGAGACAAAAATCTCCAAGTTTGGCAACTTTCTTCAATCAAAAAGATTAAAAAAGATGTGATTTCCAATCAAATATTGGATCATCATTCCAATGGATTTCTTTGCAAGATTCTGACCTAAATTCATTCTACTATATATACATAAGCCAACCCTAATCATGCACACGTGAAATCTTTGCAGAAAAGCCATAACCACATTCAAAAAAATTCAAGAAAACTCAAAATTGTTTTCTGCATTCTAGGGCGAATTAAGGACATTTGTTGATTTCAATACACTACAGGAGGTTCCCAGGACGATTTGCAATCAATTTCCAGCTTCATAGCTCAAAGAATCACTAAACTCATATGAAGCTAATGGCATAAGCTAATTGGATTATAATGCATAGAATCGAAAGTTGCCATGGACGAATTCTAGGGTTCTTATGCTGTGAATTTGGGGCTTTACAGTACATGAAAAATTGAGCCTCTTAAGACCCATGGTTGGAATCGTTGAATCCAGACGAACACACAGCCACCCTCGCGAAATATTTATATTTAACACAGGCCTAATTGCTATTTTTCCTCATGGTGTTTTGTGGGGGTTAAAACCCCCCGCTATCTAACATTTATTCTGCAGGTTCAGCGAGGAAGACGACTAGGTGTTGATACCTCATTGGTCAATTCAAAAAAAGGGCGCACGTGTTGTGGTTTACAGCATATGTATTAATTGTCCAATATAATATTTGCTTATTATCATAATAACAAACGCATGCAGATGGCGTAGTGGATGGTGCGTTGGCCAATGATCATTGGGACCTGGGTTCGAATCCCAGGTCCCCCAAAACGTTTCTATTATTTTTCTTAATGTGTTTACCTGCAGGCATTCCAAAAGCGTTCCATCATGTGCCTCAAACATCAGCATGCCATGTGTCTCCTAGCTTGAATCCTGTGGCCAAAGATGAGGGATCATGGTACTCCCTAGTCAGCCAACGCCTGGACAATCAGAGAAAGTCAAAGATGCTTGAGGTTATTGGGCCACAAAGGTCCAGGATTTACCTCCTAATTGGGCCAGTACACCCCCCTGGTTTCATTATTTTCTTATTTTCTTTCTCTTTTATATTTTCTTTTAATTAGTTTACTAATTATTATTATTATTATTATTTAATTAACATAATTAATATTTTTCATAATAAATTCAGACAACTAAAAAATGTAAATATTTTTATTATTATTATTATTTATTAATTTCACTTTATTTTTTTTGTAAATAAATACTAACACAAATTAATTTAGTTTAATTAGGTTTAATTTTGACTTTTTCATAATAAATAAAATAAATTAGAATTAGGGTTTTTACTAACTTTTGACTTTATTTTATTTTATTTTCATTAAAACATAAAAAACTAAAAAAATACTTTGTTTTCTTTTAATTAATTAATAAATTAGAATTAGGTTTAATTAAATGCAAAAAGGACCAAAATCTCATTCTTTTCTCACAAGGGGTCAAAACCCTAGGACTTCCCCGATTCAATTTTCTTTCGCGCAGATTATTTTTTGATCATATTTATGTAACTGCTTCGAGGATGTAATAGCGTAATTAGGACCTTTTTATCGCTTTCCTTTATTTTCTCGCATTTACTTTTCAAGGGTTGTTTTTGGCGATGTAAATACCCGACGCCTTGTAATAGCTTAGATTTACTTTCCGCAATTTACTTTCCGCAAATATAAACTGTTAGATGTATGTTAACTATGCATGACAAGACTTGCCTGAAAATAAAATCAAAACGTAGCTCACCATAACATGTTCAAAGATAATTTAAATGAAACTTGACACACTCGCACATACCACTCCTAGGGTACGCCTCACTTGGTTGCCTCGACGTGGTCATTGAGTATAGGGTGTTTTAGAGGTCGCCCTCCTGTCTAAAGATCCAAGTTGCCTCGAAACGGTTGCCTCGGATAAAAAGGATCTAGGACATTAGGGTTACCGCTAAGGCGTCCTACTATTGCTTTGGTGACCACATGTCCCTTTAATCGAATTGACCCGACAAACTCCAACGACGGTGCTACCTACTTCTCAATAGTGGGATAGCACTGTCTAAAGGACATTTACACAGCTTAATTTCCGTTGAGTAGGTAGAGGTTCTTAGATACTTGCTCTTTCAAAACAAAACAAAAATACTTTTCGCACCTACACTTTTCTGACAAAAGTTTTCAAACAAACACTTCATACACTCTTGAGGACTGATACAAGAGTTAAAACGAAGTTTTCAAACAAACTTTTTCAAAACCCACAAACAAAAGAAAAGCAAAACTCTTTTGAAAAGATAGTGAGCAAGTACCTAAGAGCCCGTGGATAACCACAAATAGAAAGGGTGCTAACACCTTCCCTTTCTATAATCTACCTCCCGAACCGAGAAACATCTCGAAAAGGAATTTTGCTGTGCTTTTGTCCTTTCTATGTTGGAGAACATAAAAGACGGTGGCGACTCTTGCTTACCGCGACATTTCGCGAACCAGCATTTCAAAACAGTCAGTTCTATTTCCACCGATCACACTTACCATTCAGAAAGTCCAGGTCATGACACGAACAACTGCTGGGCTTTGAAGAACAAGGTGTAGGATTTGATCAAGGCAAAGGAGATTGAATTCGATGCTACGGAAACAACCAACGTCATAACTGCGCCCATGCCCAAGCATGGCCCTGGAATCAATGCTATTGATGTTGTCTCAGCCATGGAAGATGCTGACAATGAGTATGATGTGGATAGCTGGATTTTCCCTACTACCAACGGTGGACCCAGTAACTGGACGAAAAAAGACTTTGTACCGATTACTTTTATTCATAAGTAATTGTCTTTCTTGTTTTTTGGATATGTAATAAACAATATAAACTCTATGGCCATGTGTCTTACCCGGGGCACAATGGTTTCATTTGTGAGGGTTATCATGTTTAATTTCATATGGCATTAATAAAGCATTGGACGTTTATGCATACAAATTTTGCACTCTCTGTTTTTTTTCCTGTTTTTACTTAGTCTATACAGCTATGCTCTTACACACACTCACGTATCAAACTGCAGATCCATATCCACTATGGATCCCATTGATAACAGTTCTGTTATTGCCGGTTATGACTTTGAAAATCCAATCAACCAAGCCAAGGATGAAGGTGAAGAAGATTGTGAGGTACCCAGAGAACTTGCTAGACTATTACAGTAGGAAGAAAAGCATATACAGCCTCATGAAGAGCCAGTTGAGATAATGAATTTGGGCACAGAAGAGAACAAAAAAGAGGTCATGATAGGTGCAAATCTGGAGCTTAGTGTCAAACAACGGTTGATACAAATGTTGCATGATTATGTCGAGATCTTTGCCTAGTCATATGAAGACATGCCAGGACTAGACACGAATATTGTGGTTCATCGTCTACCAACTAAAGAAGGTTGGCCTCCGGTAAAGCAGAAGGTTTGTCGCATGCATGCTGAAATGTCAGAGAAGATCAAAGCAGAGGTTATGAAACAGTTCAACGCTGGGTTCCTAGCTGTCACTTCTTATCCCTAATGGGTTGCTAACATAGTCCCGGTACCTAAAAAGGACGGTAAGGTACAAATGTGTGTGGACTACCGAGATTTGAACAGGGCAAGCCCCAAGGATGACTTTCCGCTCCCCCACATTGACATTCTGGTTGACAACACCGTGCAACACAAGATCTTTTCCTTCATGGACAGTTTCTCTGGTTACAATCAGATTAAGATGGAACCCGAAGACATGGAGAAGACAACCTTCGTCACACAATGGGGAACTTTCTGCTACAAAGTAATGCCGTTTAGGCTGAAGAACGCTAGGGCAACCTATCAACGAGCCATGGTAGCTTTGTTCCATGACATGATCCACCATGAGATAGAGGTCTATGTTGATGACATGATAGCCAGGTCTCAAACTGAAGAAGTGCACCTTGATCATCTACAAAAACAGTTTGATAGGTTAAAGACGTACAAGCTAAGGTTAAATCCGAACAAAGGAACATTCGGGGTAAGGTATGGTAAACTCCTAGGTTTCATTGTCAGTGACAAGGGTATTCAAGTAGAACCTGCAAATGTGAAGGCTATACAAGAGATGCCGGCTCCTCGTACTAAGAAGGAGGTTAGAGGTTTCTTGGGATGCCTAAATTACATTGCCAGATTCATTTCCCATTTAAATGCTACTTGTGAGCCAATCTTCAAACTCCTGAAGAAAGATCAAATGGTAAAGTGGAATGTTAAGTGCCAGACTGCCTTCGAGATAATCAAGGAATACCTTCAAGAACCTTCAATTCCGATGCCTCCGATTGAAGGAAGACCTTTGATAATGTACTTAACAGTGTTAGATAATTCAATGGGTGTGTGTGTTGGGGAAGCATGATGAGTCCGGTAGAAAAGAGTATGCAATATACTACCTTAGCAAAAAGTTTACTGACTGTGACATAAGATACTCACTACTCGAGAAAACTTATTGCGCTTTGGCATGGGCTGCTCGCCGACTGAGATAGTATATGTTGACTCACACCACTTTATTGATATCTAAGATGGATCCAATCAAGTACATCTTCGAGAAGCCCGCTCTCTCCGGAAGAATAGCAAGATGGCAAATGATCTTGACCGAATACGATATCCAATACACAACCCAGAAAGAAATTTAGGGAAGTGTACTAGCTGATCATTTGGCTCATCAGGCTGTGGATGATTACCACTCCATGAATTTTGAGTTCCCAGATGAGAACATTATATTAGTGACTAACTGTGAAGAACCTGGATCGGATTAAGGACCTGAGGAAGGATCCCGATGGACCATGGTTTTTGATGGAGCTTCCAATACACTCGGCAACAACATCGATGTTGTAATCATATCCCCTGAGGGCTGTCATACTCCTTTCGTGACCATATTATGTTTCAACTGTACCAACAACATGTCAGAGTATGAAGCATGCATCATGGGTCTCAAAGCTGCTATTGATCTGAGGATCAAGTTCTTGAGCATTTTCGGGGATTCAGCCTTGGTAATAAGTCAAATCAAAGGGGAGTGGGACACGAAGCACCCGAATCTCATCCCTTATAAAGAACATGTGCTGACATTGCTTCCACACTTTGAAGAGGTCACATTTAAACATTTCCCACTAGAAGAGAACCAGTTAGCGGATGCGCTAGCTACTATGTCATCTATGTTCAAGGTCAAGTGGGACAACGAGGCTCCTCGGATCACTATTGAGAGGTTGTATGAACCAACATACTGCTATGAGATTGACACTGAAGAAGCAGAAAAAACCTTGGTTCCATGAAGTGAAAAGGTATTTTGAGGCTCAAGAATATCCTGAGGGGGCATCTGTCAATGATAAGAAATTTCTGAGAAGGTTCTCTGCAAAGTTCTTCCTCAGTAATGGAATCCTTTACAAGCGCAACCATGACTCTACTTTACTTCGGGGCGTAGACAAGATCGAAGCAGAGAGGATTATGGCAGATTTACACGAAGGTACCTTTGGCACCCATTCTAGTGGACATACCATGGCTAAAAAGATCCTACGGGCAGGATACTACTGGTCCACTATGGAAGCAGACTGTTATCAGCATTCCTGAACTTGTCACAAATGCCAGATCTATAATGATAAGGTGCATGTACCTCCGGTTCCCTTGAATGTCTTGACGGCTCCCCGGTCCTTTGCAATGTGGGGAATTGACATGATTGGAGAGATTAGACCCACCGCTTCCAATGGGCATCGCTTCATCCTAGTGGCCATTGATTACTTCACGAAGTGGGTCGAAGCTGCCTCTTTTTCTACTGTTACCAAGAACGTGGTGGAGCGGTTTATCAAACATAACCTGATTTGTCGGTATGGTGTGCCAGAGAGAATCATCACAGACAATGGTACAAATCTCAATAATATGATGATCACCGAAATCTGTAAACAATTCAAGATCTAGCATCATAATTCTTCCCCTTACCAGCCGAAGATGAATGGCACCGTGGAGGCTGCTAACAAGAATATCAAGAAAATCATACAGAAGATGACAGTGACATACAAAGATTGGCATGAGATGCTACCATTTGCTCTTCATGGCTACCGCACCTCATCACATACGTCAACGGGGGCAACACCTTATTCTCTGGTATATGGTATGGAGGTTGTCCTACCTATTGAAGTCCAGATCCCTTCTCTGAGGATCATGAAGGATGCGGGTTTGAACGAAGATGATTGGATCCGGACTCGACTTGATCAACTGAATCTGATTGATGAGAAAAGGCTTACTGCTGTCTGTCATGGTCAAATGTATCAAAAACGGATGATCAAGGCTTTTAACAAAATGGTCAGAAATCAAGTGTATCAAGTGGGTAATCTGGTAATCAAGCGCATCATACTGTCCCAAGGTGATCCCAGGGGAAAATGGACTCCCACATATGAAGGGCCATTTGTAATCAAAAGTATATTTTTTGTTGGAGCCATGATTCTAACCATCATGGATGGTGACGACCTTCCTCACCCTGTTAATGCGGATATAGTAAAAATATACTACGCGTAAATAAAGACCCGATAGGTTGACTGACCTAGGAAAAAGTAAGGGCATCCCGGCGAACCAAAAGGGTTCAGGCAAAAATTAGGGATGAACACAAAAAATCTGTACACCTGGCAAGTCGAAAACATGAAAAGGTGGCTTGGGCAAAAAAGGGTATCCCGGTGTACTGAAAACCCGAAAGGGAGGTCCAGGAAAATGTTAGGGATTTGAAGCGTACAACTATGTCCCATTGGATCACCTTGTGACCAGACTTCAGTATCAACTACCAAGACTCAAATGGTACCGATCAATCCGGTCAGCTTCAGACAAGTAGCAAAGTGATGAGACGCTCGAAGACATGGGGCAAATAGTAGATTTGAAACTCAATGGGATTATTACACATAACTGTTTTCTCTTTGTACACTATTTTGTGTAGTTTTCACTTCTTACGGTGGTGTTCTCCTACTAGAACGTCAGCCTCTTTGTACAAACTGACTGTTATAGGCAAACTTCAGAAATCAATACAAATCATTTCTTTGAAAGTACAAAACTGTTTTTTTTTCTTTTTTTTTCTATTTTGTTTTGCAAAAACGTCCAATGATTATTTCTGACATATGCATTTGAATATGATTACTGTTTACAAATACTTGCATAAAAAACATAAAGACGTAGACTTTAAGAAACAGGACAAAGTCTAAAAAAGAATTTGACATCCCGACAGTTACTCCTTCCAGCAGGTACAGAGGCAAAGACAGTTTGAGACGAAGTCACTGCTACATACGACCCTGTGACGTCTATGTTCCCCACAGAGCAGAAACAACCAAGTTCTGGCCTCCTTCTTCCCCAAGCAGGAATTACTTCCTCCAATCAGAGAGCTGAAATATGTATTCCCCATCCGAGTTTTATAATTTCAAACAATTCATAAAACCTCCTCCCGGGTAGAGTTTATTTCTCCAACTGCAGAAGCTCATTCCCCCACAAAGTTTATTTCTCTACATCGGCAAAATCTTCCAACAAAGCATCCTCCCTCCACAAAGTTATTTTCAAGCAGAGTCAATCCCCGGAATAATATCCTCAAATAGAAATAGGGAATCCCTGACAAATCATATCCATTCATCATCCTCAGCGGAAACAAAGGATTCATCTTCCCAATACTCTTTCGCAGCAGTCCGGGATTTTCTTTCCCATGCTAAGAAATATCACAGTAGCATCCCATATTCATACATCATGGTATGCACATACACATCGCATACAAAATAATCTCATTTATTTTGAGAACATCATCACAATGCATTTCATACATCATGACATTGCATATGACTAACTCTTTACCTTTTTCAGGGAAAGGTCAAATCAGCAAACACTGCTACTTATGTGACCTGGTAGTCTTCTCAAAAGCTACATATAACAAAGGGTTATCTCAGGATCTTCCTCAGAAAGATGCCATCATAAGACCTTCTCTGGTTCAGTCAGATCGACACTAAAAGATCTCTCTGATTTCTATTCCAGTTGAAGATATTCCAAGACTTTTATCTGGTTTAGTTGAATCGACCCTATGATTCTTCTGATTTCTATTCCAGTCAAAGTTAATTAAATACCTTCTCTGGTTCAGTCAGATCGACAGTAAGATCTCTCTGATTTCTATTCCAGTTGAAGATATTCCAAGAGTTTTGTCTGGTTCAGTTGAATCGATGCTAAGATTCTTCTGATTTCCATTCCAGTCATAGTTAATCAAAGACCTTCTCTGGTTCAGTTAGATCGACACTAATATATCTCTGATTTCTATTCCAGTTGAAGATATTCCAAGACTTTTGTCTGGTTCAGTTAAATCGACACTAATATTTTTCTGATTCTCATCCAGTCGAAGTTAATTCAAGACTTTTGTCTGGTTCAGTTGAATCCATGCTAATATTCTTCTGATTTCTATTCCAGTCAAAGTTAATTAAATACTTCTCTGGTTCAGTCAGATCGACACTAAGATCTCTCTGATTTCTATTCCAGTTGAAGATATTCTAAGACTTTTGTCTGGTTTAGTTGAATCGATGCTAAGATTCTTCTGATTTCCATTCTAGGCAAAGTTAATCCAAGACATTCTCTGGTTCAGTTAGATCGACACTAAGATCTCTCTGATTTCTATTCTTGTTGAAGATATTCCACGGCTTCTGTCTGGTTCAGTTAAATCGACACTAAGATTTTTCTGATTCTTATCCAGTCGAAGTTAATTCAAGACTTTTGTCTGGTTCAGTTAAATCGATCCTAAGATTCTTCTGATTCTTATCCAGTCAAAGTTAACTAAAGACCTTCTCTGGTTCAGTCAGATCGACATTAAGATCTCTCTGATTCCTATTCCAATTGAAGATATTCCGAGACTTTTCTGGTTCAGTTAAATTGACACTAAGATTTTTCTGATTCTTATCCAGTCAAAGTTAATCCAAGACCTTCTCTGGTTCAGTTAGATCGACGCTAAGATCTTTCTGATTCCTATTCCAGTTGAAGATATTCCAAGACTTTTGTCTGGTTCAGTTAAATCGACACTAAGATTTTCCTGATTTCCATTCCAGTCAAAGTTAATCCAAGACCTTCTCTGGTTCAGTTAGATCGATACCAAGATCTATCTAATTCCTATTCCAGTTGAAGATAATCCAAGACCTTTTTCTGGTTCAGTTAAATCGACACTAAGATTTTTCTGATTCTTATCCTGCCAAAGATAAATCAAGACCTCTGCTGGTTCAGTTCGAATCGACCATTGATTTGTTACTGATTCTATTCCAGTAGATCCTTTCTCTGGTTCAGTTAAATAAACACTAAGATTTTTCTGATTTCTATTCCAGTTTGAGAAACTGCAAAGCCTAGAGTATGACCAGACAACAGTTTAATCTCATTTCCCCAATAAGTCGCTGTGAAGCCTGGAATACGACCATATAGCAGTCAGCCTTATTATCCTCAGCAAATCATTGTGAAGCCTGGATCCTGACTAGATAACAGTTCACTTCCATCTCTTCAGTCAAGAGATGACTCCCCAGTAGAGTAATGGACAATCGAAGCTCCTAGACTCTATTCCCCTAAAATAAATTCCCCAGCGGACTCCTCCTCGGACAGCAGGAACAAGAATCCTCACAAAGAGACTTCTTATGAAGTCTTCATCTTTTTGGATGGCGTCTTTAAGCCCATCTCCGACGACTCTCAGTCATATTCCTTGGATGGCATCTTTAAGCTCATCTCCGACAGTATTCTGTCATCTTTTCCAAATGGCATCTGTAAGCCCATTCCCGATATTATTCACCAGCAGTCTCACTTCGGGCGAATGCAAAGTTCTGGGCACTCTAGTGTTCAATCATCTTCCACCTTTAGATCACGAAAGACAGAAAAGCCAATATACATCCTCAGGTCTAAGAAGATTGAACAGGGGCAGCTGTTGTACCCCAAAATTTCCCCTCTCATTTTATTCAACACATGCCCATTTAGGTCCCCAACTTGCCCTAGGATGACTAAGAATTGACCAGATAAATTCTCCTCCTAAGGCAATGAACCCCCAACTAGGGTTTCAATTTTCATCAAGAGGGTTGATCTCCAAGGATCCCAAGTGTTCTCCATTGTACTAATATGTCCTCAAGATCATCCATGCCAACTTTCATGCCTTGCACAATAATTTTGCTCAGTCAATTGCTCAAGTATTTGAAAATCAACTATATTAGGTCAAAAGTCAATTGTGGCCTATATACACTCAAACTTCAAGGTTTTTGGTCAACCTAAACATTTTTAAGTAATATCCATCATTTTATCAAGGGTTGATCATGATTCCTCAAGAAATTCTCCTAATTCATCAAAAGTCAAAATTGCTAAATTAGGGTTTCTATAGGAAAAGTCAACTGAACTTTGACCAGGCATAACTTTCACATACTTCATCCATTGTTCCCCAAAAAAAGCTCATATTGAAGATAATCTAATTCCCTACAACTTCTCTTCCCCCAAGATCAAGAAATGCACCATTTGAAAGATATGAGCTCAGACATTACAGATCATTTTCAAAAAGTCAAAAAAAGCCACTTTTTGCCAAGACATTTTACATCAAGATAACATCTTCAAATGTAAATTTTATCAAAATAGGGATTGAAATAGACATCTTTGGCTTTCTAAAAAGTACAAGATCATCATCATGAGATAAAAATTGAGCAAGTTATGACTTTCCAAAGTAGGGAAAATTTTGGAATTTTCAAAAATTACGCATTGAGAAAATTTGAAGTTTTAAGGCAAGGGCTCAATTTCTTGGAGTTCAAGCATCTTCCTAAGTTTATAGAGGACATCTAAAATTATTCTTGCCATGCCTTGCATTTGCTAACTATTTTATTAATATTTATTTTAATTTATTTCAAATAAATATAAAATAAAATGTATAAAGTAATTGGAAACGGGCTTTGAGCTTTGGGTTGATGTTTTGGACAACCTAAGCCCATAAAATTTCGTGCAAAGGTGTCCACATTCATTCAAATTCAAAAAAGGACAAGTTTCCTTGTTTTTGGCCAAAGTTACAAATTTCATTCATGGCTTTGAAACGTTTGCTTTAAGGTTGTTTAAACCTTTATTTTCTTGTCTCCTCATTCTTCTCTATATAAACAAGCATCTAGCCAGCATTTCAGCATGCCTACACAGCCTAGAGAGAGCTCTACCATTTTTGCAAAATTATCAAAAGTGGTAAAAATTCGAAACCCACTTTGTAGGTACTTTTGGTCCGAACTAGTAATCATACATTGCTCTTGAGGTTCCCAGGGACTTGTTCCAACCATCCTCAAAGCTTGCAAGGTCCCAGATCACCGAATCTAAGCTATCATTGTTTTGGTATAATCTCAAATTCGAATCTCTATTTTTATTAATTGTTGAATGTTCTAATGTGTGTATATGAGTTCCTGGATATCCTTAGAGCAGGTTAGGGTAATTACATGGAATGCATGACGTATAGAACATGAGATACCACGTACCATCAAATACTGCCCACACTGGATCCTAGGATGGACCTGGGTTTCATAATCTGGGCTTAGCGAAATTTCAATTGCAACCCCCATTCTACTTCAGCCGTCAAGCCCAATCTCTTTTCTTTTTGTTTTATTTAGCTATTTCATTTTTTAATCTTTTTTTAATAATAATAATAAAAAAATCATAAAAAATTAGGCATAGATTTTTTTTAATTAAATAATTAATTTCTTTAATTAAATAATTAATTTCTTTAATTAATTAATTAATTAAATTTTTAACTATTTTCTTAATTTAAAATGAACTAGAATTTAGGACTTAATTTAGATTTAATATTTCTTTTCATAAATATAAAAAACCATAAAAAGAGTTTAGTTTATTTTCTAAATAAACTTTAGAATAATTAATTTAGTTATTTTCTTAAATTAAAAACAACACAAAAAGATTTTTCTCACTAGGTTTTAGAACGTATTTTCATTCTTTCGGGCATTATTCATTTTTCGCATTTTTTATATATATTCATGTAACTGTTATTTGAAATGTAATAGTTTTAAATATGACTTTTCATTGCTTTCTTTATTTTCCCCCCCAATTGTTTGTACATTGTAAATACCCCATCCCCAAAGCCATGTAATAGTGTAGGTTTATATTTTTGCACTTTATTTTTCTATACAATATTACTGCTAGTAATTAGGCATGTATGACAAGACTGAAATCAAACGTTAGCAAACTTAACAAAAAGACAAAAATAACTGAACATAACACACTTGCACATATACACCTCTAGGGTACCCCACTTTGGTTGCCTTCAGAAATAAAATAGTCATGAGGCAGGAACACTTTAGTAAAGACCCATAAATCAAAAAAGATCATAGTCCCTTGATGAACCTACAATTGCCTTTTGGTAAATGATCTAGTCCATAAATGAAAATTGCTAAAGCGTCTCCACAAGTTGCCTTCGTGATTGTAAAACGTCCCTTCGATTGTCCCTCAACATCTGACGATAAGGATACCTATTCACTAATAGTAGGATAGCATTATCTAAAGGAAAGGAGGAAAAGAACATCCTTTTTCGAGTAGGTAGACTGTTCTTAAGTACTTGCTTAAATATGAATTTTTCACACTTACACACTTTTCAAAAACTATTTTCAAAAACGCTTTATCACACTCTTGAGGACTGATACAAGAGTTACCATAAAGAAAACAAAAATATTTCAAAACACACAAACACAATCAGTTTTCAAAAAATGATCAAGTACCTAAGAGCCCGTGGAAAACCACGGATGTAACAGGTGCTAATACCTTCCCTTTCCATAATCTACCCCCTTACTCAGAAAATCTCGAAAAAGGTCTTTTTCTGTTCTTTTCACCCTTTCCTTTGTTGGATAAAAGAAAAGTCGGTGGCGACTCTTGCTTACCACAATATTTGCGAACAAAAAATGCAAAACCAATATTTAACAATCGGTTCTGCCACCGTATCACAACTAGACTTATACAGATCAAAATAAAAATCACCACCGCACTTTGTTGTTTCCAAAGGAATGGGAAAAGAGAGAGTAACCCAAAAAGAGGGCGAAAGATTCAAGGTAAGGGGGTTGGTTATGCAAAGGGAAGGTATTATCACCCTAAACATCTACGGTACTCCGTAGGAACCTCTTTGTAAATCTGTATATTTTGGCTATAAAATGTTGTATAAAAAATAGATGGTGGAGGTGAGAAAAGAAGTATTTTTTTATGATTTCTGCACCCGCCGCGGTTGCGAACCTTTAGTGCCTACGTATCACCTTTCGTGCAATAGGGGATCAGGGTACACGTAGTTCCTCTTTTAAAAAAAAATTAAAACACAAGTGTGTTGGTTAATTTTAAGAGATAAGACATCATCGTCATTGTCCGTGCGGAAAACATACTTACTACCCACAATCATGAGAAAGGAGAATTTGCATCATCTCAAAGTGGAGGATATGGCTTAGATTTTAAAATCAATAATGCCTCACTTAACACCCAAGTGGAAAATATCTCACTTCACTGCATATTGTAGAAGTATAGTTGTTTGCATCACTACAAGGATTGACAAGAGTCCAATCTTTTGAGAAAACTTTTAAAGTAAAAAGTCAAAGTGGAAAAATGGTTTGAAATGAGATTGATTGACTTTTAGTCTTATCACAAAAAATGTCAAGGTATTATTTAAGTTGATTGAAGTTTATTTATGAAAATGTTTTGAAAATGCATGGACCTAAGTCCAAGTTTATTATGAAAGTGGTTCAGGTTTAAAAACAAGAAGAGTTTTCAAAAGGAGAGAAGATTTTTGAAATTAAAGAAGATGAGAGGAGAAGAAGAGACTATCTTAAAGCATGAGGTAAAAGCTAGGAAGAAGAACCATCTAACCAACAAGAAGTCAATACTTGACATTATGAGTCAAGATAGAATTCCCATTCTTTGTATTGAAACCAAGCAAGTAAAGATACTAGACCTCTTGAGAGAATCAAACTTCAAGTGTATTAAGTCTTCACAAAAATTGGGCAGAGTAACGGCTGTATACGGGTGAGTTTCAGATTACAGACAAAGTATGTAATCACATTAACCTGCACACAAAACAAACAAACTACCCAATGTCTTGAGGTAAACCTCAAGAACTCCAGACAAAATATCATTAAGGTCACAAGGTCTCCAACATAGGCCAAGGTTTCTGATCCTAAGTCCAAGAAGTCCAATACTCCATAATGCCAAGAATAGTAACCAAATAGTCCAAGTATCATTAAAGTTTTTTATGGTTCATGTTGATTATTAAGTATCTTAAAAAAGAAAAGAAAATCTCAAGTGAGCAAAATAAAAATGACAAGAATATAAATGGGCTCAAGTGAGAAAAGATGAAAAATAGCATGAAATGTAAATACTAAAGTAAATGGTGCATAAAATAAAAGAGCATAAAATAAAAACACAATAAAGTCAATTATTAGTAATTAGTGGTTAGTTAGATGACAATCTTGAAGCTTGCATTTGGAACTCATTAGGGGATTGGTAGAACCAAATCCTCTACACAATGAATTGCATTTTCTTTATGTCAAGTATATCATCCATTTAAGAATCCTCAATGTAACATATAATGATCAATGATGTTTAAGTGATCCGTGTTGACCAAAATTAATGAAGATCCATAAGAAGATTGGTAGAACCAAAGCAACTACACAATGAATCTCAAGGTTATTGGATCAAAGGGTTCAAATTAACATCTTGGGCTTGCAATCATAAGTTTGGGCCACAAATGATCATTTTCTCGAATTGGGACAAAATTTAGCGCTATGTTAAGCAATCGTAAGTGGACTTATATAGACGTCGCACCTATTTTGAGGCCGATCAATAGCAATCTATACACCATTTATTTTGAGACATGATATAGAGATCATGCTCCAATAACACTTAGTGCAATAAGAAAGAGATAAGATGAAGAGGGGTGAGAAAGAATATACAAATAATTTTTGAATTAAAATTTAATCAAACTATTATTAAAATCATTCATCCATTTTTATGTGTTAGACTCAACACCATGGATCCAATGATGTTAATAAAGTTCATAATAAAAAATTCAACCCAAGATCAGCCAGAAAGTAATACAAAATAATATTACATTTAATATATGCATTAAAAAGGGTTTTAAAGTGTTTTAAAATAGAAATAAGAGAGAAAAATATCAACTATATTCAAATTAATCAAGAAAGATTAAGTAAGACCAAAGAAAAATCAGAAATGAACTCAAATCTTTTTACAAAATTTTTGGTAATTTTTTAAAGTCAGAAACTATTTTTAAAATTAAAATAAATGAGTAAAATAAACCAAAAAATGATAAAAAAATAACAATATCAGAAATAAAAAATAAATGAGGTCACCAATATTTGTCACAATATCATTGGATCATTCCATATTTTTTTTAGAATTTAAAAATGCATAAAAGTATTTTTAAACATTTAAAACAATTCAAATAAAGTGAAAATTTATAAAAAATATCAAAGCACAAAATAAAATTGTAAAAAAAAATAAAAATCAGAAAGAGAAAAATCAAAATTATTTTTCATAATGTTTTCAGATTTTTTGGACTTAAAATGAATTTTCTATGATTTTTTGAAGTTTAAAACAATTTAAAAATAAAAATCAGAAAATAAAATAAAGTCAAAAAAATGTGGACCAATGGGTGAGAGTCAAAACGCGTTAGTAAGCTGATCTAATGGATGAGACGCGCTGTGCATATCATGGTCATTAGTGAATAACACACATGATCATTAATTAAATCAGATATTCAAAAATTCCAAATGGCGCTGTTTCATTGGTTGAAGGATGACACGTTGGTCATCTTAAACCTCCAGCCAGTCTCAAATCGAGCTTGCTCAAACTGTAAAATTAGAGCACGAGACTGATACCATTCACTTCATCTCATCAAGACGAAGACAACCACACCTTCGCGAAAAATTTATATAAACTGTAGCTCAAGCAATTTGGAAGGAAAAGTTTTGAAAAGGAATTTGAAAATTCATGGCCAAAATGTGTTTCCAGTTAAAAGAAAGTGTTGTGAATAGAACCAAAGCAATGAGAGCTTCACAATGATATCAAAGTTTGGAAGAATTGATGGAGAAATCTACCTATTGAAGTTCAGTTGCAGAGCTCTGTAAATGGACTTGGTCAGATCAATTCAAAAGGTTTCAAGGCTCAATTATTCTTCTGTTAGCTTCAGGGAAGATCAAGGAAGGTGAATTGATAGAAAAAATGGATTGAAAAAGGCTTGAACAATGATTTCGAAGTTGCAGAAAAGTGAGTTATGGAGCGAGTTTGGCAGAGTGATTTTGGTTGTTCAAGCTTGAGAAAATGAATGGGATAGCTCATGTATTTATAGGAGAAGTAAATGGGATCAAAAGGAAGGGTGGATGATGCAATTTGGAGGGAATTCATGTGGGTCTGCATCTTGAAGAAAATGTGACGTCTCTTTTATTAAAACTCATCCAAAACATGCATTTTAATGCACTAATCCACTTGGGAAAGTTGGCTAATCATGTTTAGACCCAAAACGCGTGCTAATTTGAGGGTTATAAGTTGTAACATGAAATTCAAATTCTGACTTGCGATGAAACTTCAATTCCAAGTTACCACTTTTGAAACAATGGCATTCTCAGCTCAATGGGTCTTAAGGCATGGTTCTTGATGCTTTACAAAGATGATATTACTAGCTTTGCAATGGGAAAATAATGGAATCAAATGGATGTTTGAGCTGAAAGTTGCAATGAGTCAAAGTTTGGAAAAAGAAGTTGACTTTCCATACTTAGAAATATTTCAAGTTTTTTCTTCAAAAATGACCTATAATGTTTTGCATCCAAACATGGACTTCCTCTTGGAATTTTCTCTTGACCAAAAAAGATGGCATGAAATAGACCTCTTGAATGACATTTTAAAACTTTAACAATTCAGAATCTCCAAAAATTGAGAGAGTTATGAATTGTTGAAGTTGGCAAAAAATCATGAAATGACCTATAATCTTTTGTATCCTTAAGGCATCCTCCATCCATTTTATAACTTTTCATATAAAAGAAGGAATAAATTTCACATCCTCAAGATCATTATGGAAAAAGAGTGGGCTCAAGGTGATAAACCAAGTTATGATCATTTGAAGTCACACATGGGAAGTTGGGGGTTCATCTGGAGGACTTGTAATCTTTCTTCATCATCAAGTTTCTTCCACATGAAAACTCCTTGAAACTTTTGAAGTGATTTGTTAATAACCCTTTGAAGAGAAGGATGTTTTTGGAATCACTCAAAAATACCAAAAGATGGGAAAGATATACTTCTTTGAAGTTCAAAACCGTAGCTCCTAGATCAAGAAAATGCTTTGAGAAACTTTGACAATTTTAAACAACCTTCTTGTACCAACACTTTTGCTTTGTAGATATAAGTTGTTGGGTATGATAATGAGAACTCATAGCAACTAAAAACACTTCCATATCTTGAGAATTTAGAGAATATGCACTTGTGACCAATGGGAACAAGGCCTTGTCCCACCATGACAACTTCTTCAATCAACCCCTTGTACTTTTGAATCAATCTTGATAACTTTGAAATATGGTAAACCAAAATAAACCTTGCCATGCCATTTCTTCCAAAACAACTTCAATGGTGAGGTTTGAATTTCTCAAGCTTTATTGACTAGGGCATGAAAATAAACTCATGAACCCATGGATCAACTTGCTAAGCCACACTGCCTTTACCTACATTATTAACAAGTAAGACAAACCAACATTGAATTTTATTAATTAAAAGGAAAGTCAAAACAAAACATGCATGATCATAAAAGAAAAACAAGTCAAGGTGCTTGGTGATTCCTCAAAGAGCAAAGCTAAAGATAGGGAAGAGAACCAAAATCCATAATGTGATCTTGTAGTAATTGAATCAATATGGTATGATGAAGGGATCTTATGGGAAAAAATTGGGATACAATAGCTTCCCTTATTTAAGTTTCTTCTATCCCGAGATACAAAGGTTAAAATTCTTCGTGTCGACGTGATCGAAGATACTTAAATATAAAATAAACCCTATTTTTGGCCCTAAGATGCCATGCAATGCTTATGAGTATGAATGCATATGAACAACTTCAAAGGGACGCAAAACACAACTGGGGATGTAGAAAAGGAAATAGGGATCAAAAGAGAAACCCGACCAGGAAAATAAATCACTGGTGAATCAAAAAGACCCGAATCTATTGGTGTAACACCTAAAGAAGAGATAAGGTAGAATCAACTCAGCTAAAGAGGAGATAGTACAAGATAATAGTTATTGACAACCAACTGTGAACTACCAAACTCAATAGTCGGAGGTAGAAGATCAAAAGGATACACCAACTTTTACTGAAGGCGAAACTACCAACTTTAATTGAAGGTAGGAAGAGAAAAGAATAACAACATCGACATTCACTAACAGTGAGCTACCAACATTCATTGAAGGTAGAGAGACAAACATCTATGTTCACTGACGATGAGCTACCAACTTTCACTGAAGGTAGAGAGAAAAGAAATATCATAGCATCGACGTTCACTGACGGTGAACTACCAACATTCACTGAAGGTAGAAAAAAGATAACAATCACCAACGCTCACTGATGGTGAACTACCAACTTTCACTGAAGGTAGAGAGACAATAAATATCATAACACTAACGTTCACTGATGGTGAACTACCAACGTTCACTGACGGTGAACTACCAACGTTCACTGAAGATAGAAAAAATATAACAATCACCAACATTCACTGATGGTGAACTACCAACTTTCACTAAAGGTAGAGAGAAAAGAAATATCATAGCACCGACGTTCACTGACGGTGAACTACCAATGTTCACTGAAGGTAGCAAAAATATAACAATCACCAACGTTCACTGATGGTGAACTACCAACTTCCACTGAAGGTAGTAAGAGAAAAAATATCATAGCACCAACGTTCACTGACGATGAACTACCAACATTCAATGAAGGTAGAAAAAAGATAAAAATCACCAACGTTCACTAATGGTGAACTACCAACGTTTACTCAAGGTAGTAAGAGAAAATATCATCGACGTTCACTGACAATGAACTACCAACTTTCACTGAAGGTAGAGAGAAAATATCATAAAACCAACGTTCACTGACGGTGAACTACCAACCTTCACTGAAGGTAGAAAAAATATATATTGACAATAACAAGTTTCCCAAAATCATGGCTTTTTACCTAGAACGGGTCTCAACTTCTTCTTTAACCAAGGCATTCCGCCTGGAAAGGGTAGTATATAAGCTGTCTCAAATAAAGAGACTACCACTTGCTGTTATAGGAAGGATTGTAAAAATGACTTTCTGGGGAAAGTAATATGGCTTCCTGGGGAGAGAAATATGACTTCCTGGGGAAAGCAATATGGCTTCCTTGGGAAAGAAATATGACTTCCTGGGGAATGAAATACAGCTTCCTGGGGAAATGCCAACATATTCCTGCTGAGGAGATAAAGTTTTCTCGTGCCAAAATAAATGCACATTCTCAAACCAATGCTCGAAGCTTGCAGAAATCCAAAGTAATAATATTGCCGGGAAACAAAGATTCAAACCAAAAATAAACTGGAGTGAAACAGTCAACCAAAATACATCCTTTGATAAATAAACTCAAGAGGGAAACCCAATCTATCCAGACAAAGAGCTATATAGGAAGGCTAAAGCAAAAATCTTCCACGAGGGATAACTTAGTGGGGAAATTGAATTAATATACACTTTCTGTTTAAGACCGACACTCTATTGGAGAGAGGACAACATAACTCTGCAAAATAGGGTAATATGTCAAAAAAATATTAACGAATGTGAATGAGCAATGATTTGCTAAATTTAACTATGCATGATGTATGTATGAATGTATGAGTGTTATCATGTATATGCTGACAAAACAAACATATAACACTGGGGATAAAAAGACAAAACCAACTCGGGTACAGTCAATACTCGGATGAATCACATCCAAGATGAAAATTCCATAAGAAAATAAGCACCAACTGAGGAAACAGAATCCTATTTCGCGGCTTAACTTCACTGGGAAGGAACATAATCCAGAAGTAATTAAATCATAGC
This sequence comes from Vicia faba, assembly GCA_948472305.1. Lineage (NCBI taxonomy): Eukaryota > Viridiplantae > Streptophyta > Magnoliopsida > Fabales > Fabaceae > Vicia > Vicia faba. The sequence continues at coordinate 887,949,499 of OX451736.1, forward strand.
GACAAAACAATACAAATACATGGATATAACATCCTTATCTAGGCTTCACCAGGGAATATCACATAGACTTCAAATGGGGAAAACAAATGTTTCTTGGTCTGTAATTCTACTGGGGATTGCAATCATGATTTCAAATAAGGCATATGAAAACCATATCATCAAAACATCAACTGAGAACTTCGTGCTGACTTCATTGGGGAAATATCATATAGAATTCACTAGGGGAGATAGTGCCTCATCATCGAGATATCAACTGGGGACCTCGTGATGACTTTATTGGGGAGGCCAACACCACATCGAAGAGGTGAAACCAACATACATTCTTCAATATTGAGAGTAAGTATTGCACTAACTTCTTTGGGGGGAAAGTATGAAACCTCATGGGGATAACAACTTGGAGAGTTAAGAAGTCAAACATAATAACAAGAATTCAAAATTATGGGGATTTTAAATCAAACCCAGTACTTGGCGGGTGAAAACCCAAAAAACTAACAAATGCCTCAACACTTCTTAAATAAAACATTGCCCTTGCCTGACTATCGGGCAATCAACAAAATGCAAGTACTGCCGAAAGGAGATGTTTCATAAATGAGTCAAATCTCAGCATGCACGGGGAGAAAAGACTTTTATTAAATGAGTGAAGCCTTCACTGGGGAATCTTGGATAGAGTCTTCATATCATGCAAACTTATTCCAACAAAATATGCCCTGGGATAGCCTTCCCGGGGAATCAAGAAGTCAACATTATAGAAAGAGGTCAAACTCATGGGGATTTTAAATCAAACCCAGCACTTGGAGGGTGAAAACCCAAAGGGTTGACAATTGTCTCAACATATCTTAGAAAATATACTGCCCTGGTCTAGTTGCATGGGAAATAAATACCAACAATAATGCCAAAACTGCCAAAAAGAGCGACATTTTGCAAATAGTTCCATGTCAGCACACCAAGGGAACAAGACCTTTCGTCATATGAGGGAAGACTTCGCTGGGGAATCTGGCATAAAGGCTTCAGACCATGCAAACCCAAAATAATAAATGAACCAAGACTTGATTGGGGATACTGGGATCACAAACCCAATACTACACCTTATGCCAATCGGTATCATCTTCAATATACAAAAATCACACGTATACCAGTGAAAATGACCTGAGAAAACCTTCCCCGAGGAAACAAAACTTCCCAAAATTACTGGAGTTCGTCCATTCCTGGGATCACCACTTTTGTTTTCCTCTTGAATCACAAAATCTAAAGTAAAAGTAAGTTGTAAATTCTTTTTGAAAAATAATTTTGTTATTTAATCTTTTTGTTTTGAAAATTATTATCAATAGTAAATGGAGTCATTGTAGGCTGAATAAAAATAAGAAATACAAAGAATTGGGTAAAAGCTCAAATTTTATTGATAGAATGGTAGTATGCAAATGGCGAGACTCCACGGATGATTACAAAGTTCGGAAAATGGTAATATGTAATGGAAAAGATACATTGAGATACAATGACCACTACCCGTCTAACAACTTTGAAATTCTGAGCAACAACTTCTGTTGAAGTATGGTGAGGATCTAAGAAGATTGTTGCTTCAATGATCAAGTCCTGTCTGATGCAGTTACTTGCCAAGAAAGTCCCTAACTTTTTCCTAAGCTGCCCTTGCGGGTTTTCAACTTAGCGGGAAATTTTATTCTGTTTATATATCTAATTTTTGCCTAGACCGCCCTTTCGGGTTTTCGGCCTACTGAGACGCTCCTTTTTGCCTAAGCCCCCCTTTCAGGTTTTCAACTTAGTAAGCCATTATTTTATTTCTTTAGGCGAAGTATTTCTTGACTGCATCAGCATTCATGGGACGTGGGAACTCCTCGCCATCCATAGTTTCAAGAATTAATGCACCACTAGAGAAGTGTTTCTTGACAACATACGGGCCTTCAAAATTGGGAGTCCACTTTCCCCTAGAATCAGCGTTAAAAGACATGATCTTCCTGAGCACGGGGTCGCCTTCTCTAAATTCATGAGGTTTAACCTTCTTATCAAAAGCTTTCTTCATTATCTTCTGATATAACTTCCCATGACACAAAGCCGTCATTCTCTTCTCTTCGATCAAATTCAAATGGTCAAACCTGTTATGAACCCATTCAGCCTCTGACGACTTGGTTTCCATTATCACACGCAAATAGGGAATCTCAACCTCGATTGGGAGCACTGCCTCCATTCCATACATTAGGGAGAATGGGGTAGCTCCTATTGAAGTGCATACAGATGTCCGATATCCATGTAAAGCAAAAGGGAGCATTTCATGCCAATCTTTATAAGTAACAACCATCTTCTGGATGATCTTCTTGATATTCTTATTAGCAGATTCAACAGCCCCATTCATCTTCGGCCTGTACGGAGATAAATTGTGATGGACAATATTGAATTCTTCACAAAGCTCTGTCATCATCTTGTTGTTCAGATTCGAGCCATTATCAGTGATAATTCTGCTCGACACACCATACCGACATATGAGATTATTCTTAATGAAGCGCACTACCACCTACTTAGTAACATTAGCATATGAAGCAACTTCAACCCATTTTGTGAAGTAATCAATTGCTACCAAGATAAAACGGTGTCCATTCAAAGCTTTGGGTTCTATCATTCCAATCATGTCAATACCCCACATAGAGAAATCCACGGGGAAGAAATAACATTTAGAAGTGTCGAAGGCACATGAATCTTGTCCGCATAAATCTAGAATTTATGGCACTTCTTTGCAAATCTGTAACAGTCAGATTCCATTGTCAGCCAATAGTAACCTTCCCTTAGCATCTTTTTAGCCATCGAATATCCATTGGCATGAGTTCCAAATGAACCTTCATGAATCTTATGCATCAACATGTCTGCTTCGTGTCTATCCACGCATCTGAGCAAGACCATGTCATAATTTCTCTTGTACAACACATTTTCATTGAGGAAGAAGCTGCCAGCCAATCTTCTCAATGTCTTTCTATCTTTATTCGATGCACCAATCGGGTATTCCTGAGTCTGGAGAAAATGCTTGATATCATAATACCAAGGTTTCTCATCTGCTACCTCTTCTATTGTAAACACATGAGTGGGCCTATCCAGTCGCCGAACTATAATTCGAGGTATATCATTCCAAGTATTCACTTGATACATAGAAGCCAGAGTTACCAGAGCATCTGCCATTTGATTTTCGTCTCTGGGGATGTGATGGAATTTAACTTTATTAAAGAAGGGTAACAATCTTCTAGCATAATCTTTGTAAGGGATCAAGCCGAGGTGACGAGTATCCCACTCTCCTTTAATCTGATTTATTACCAAAGTTGAATCGCCATACACATCTAGAATTTTAATTCTGAGATCAATAGATTCCTCGAGACCCATGATGCAAGCCTCATATTCTGCCATATTATTAGTACAATCAAATATCAACCTTGCAGTAAAAGGAATGCGTGATCCATGTGGAGTGACAATCACAACGCTAATTCCTTTACCATAAGCATTCACAGATCCATTAAATATCACGCTCCAGCGAGATTCAAGATTAAGACTTTCCTCAGGCAATGGTTTATCACAATCTTTCACTTTCAGAAACATCACATCCTCATCGGGGAAATCAAACATCACAGACTGATAATCATCAACTGGTTGGTGAGCAAGATAATCTGCCAACATGATATTTTTAATAGCTTTTTGAGTGCCGTATTCAATGTCATATTCAGATAACAGCATCTGCCAGCGGGCAATTCTACCAGTAATAGCAGGCTTTTCAAAAATGTACTTGATTGGATCCATTTTGGAGATCAACCAAGTAGTGTGATTCAACATATACTGCCGCAAATGTTTTACCGCCCAGGCCAGAGCACAACATGTCTTTTCCAGCATGGAATATCGCGACTCTCAATCAGTAAAATTTTTACTGAGATAATAAATAGCGTACTCTTTCTTCCCTGTTTCATCTTGTTGTCCCAGAATACAACCCATGGAATTATCTAACACTATCAGATACATAATCAATGGTCTTCCTTCAACAGGAGGGAGCAAGATAGGAGGTTCAAGCAGATATTCTTTAATACTTTCAAATGCCCTTTGGAAGTCATCTGTCCACACACAACCTTGACCTTTCTTTAACAACTTAAAGATCGGTTCACACGTTGCAGTCATGTGGGAAATGAATCTGGAAATATAATTCAAATGGCTGAGGAACCCTCTGACTTGCTTTTCAGTTCTCGGTGCTGGCATTTCTTGAATTTCTTTGACTTTATCAGGGTCAAATTCAATCTCTCTCTGGATAACAATGAAACCCAACAATTTCCCTGACCGAACATTGAAGGTACATTTATTTGGATTCAAGCAGATACGATACTTCCTCAAACGCTGAAACAACTTCAACAAATATTCTACATGCCTTTCTTCAGTCTGGGATTTAGCAATCATATCATCAACATATACCTCAATTTCCTTGTGCATCAGATCATGGAATAAGGTTGTCATAGCCCTCTGGTACGTTGCACCAGCATTCTTCAACCCGAAGGGCATCACTCTATAGCAGAATGTTCCCCAGGGTGTGATAAACATTGTTTTTTCCATGTCCTCATGAGCCATCGTTATTTGATTATACCTGGAAAATCCATCCATGAACGAGAAAACTTTAAATTTTGCTGTGCTATTCACTAACATATCAATGTGTGGCAATGGAAAATCATCTTTTGGACTAGCTTTATTTAGATCTTTGTAATCTACGCACATGCAAACTTTTCCGTCTTTTTTTGGTACTGGGAAAATATTGGCAATCCACTGAGGGTACACTGATGTCACAAGAAAACCAGCATTAATCTACTTTAAAACTTCTTCTTTGATCTTCACTGCCATATCTGGGTGAGTTCTTTGCAACTTCTGTTTGATTGGCGGGCATTCTGGCTTCAGCGACAAATGGTGCTCTACAATATCTGTATCTAAACCAGGAATATCTTGGTAAGACCAAGCGAAAATATCCACATACTCTTTCAACATATCAATCAACCTGCTCTTCAAGTCAGGATGCAGTAATGCTCCAATCTTGACTTCCTTCAGATCTTCTTCTCAACCCAAATTGATTACTTCCAATGGCTCTTTATACGGCTGAATGACAATATCCTCGCACTCAAGCAACCGTGAGACCTCTTCTAGAATCTCATCATAGTCTTCTTCTTCGGCCCCATACACAGAACATTCAAAGTTGGGAGAGGGTGCAGGGTTATTGTATTCAACGAGTTTTTTAATTAATCTGCACATATGATTTATGATTTCTTTTAGAAACTAACACATATAACAAGTGATCATGCAGATTGAATTTCAATTATTATTTATTTTGAAAGGTTTTTTCTGATTACCATTTTCCAAGAAAAAGCAGAAAATAAAAACACAATTTGGGAAACAAAGACAACTTTTATTATTGATTTTAAAAATCAAAGCAAATAGATAAGCCCATACAATACTTTCACCTTGGGCAGAGTGAAAGATTTTCAAAAAGATTAACAAAAAAAAAAATACTTAGAAATATGTATGCAAAAGGGAACATCAATGGTGATCCAGTTCTGAACTCTAACTCCGTGCGTCACATAATTTGGAATTTCTGGTTCTGCTTCATCTTCCACAATGGCATTAATCCCAGAAACAGTTGGATGAAGATAACCCCTTCTACGAAAGATGTCTTGATACTTGCCTGCAGCAGAATTCAACTTCATTCTCTTACATTTATCATTCTTCACAGAGAACCCCAAGCCGACTCTATTCTTGTTTACAGGTGGATCAACAATCCGTCCCCATACTTCACTATGGCCATTATGCACAATCTGCTGAGCATCCTTAAACGAAGCCATATAATTCTCATTCCTCTTATATTATCAATGGATAAAGCTTGGAACTGGGTTCCAACAGCAGCTTCATCTGCCTCCACAATGTTGAAATAGGACAAATGAGATATCAATAATGCCCGTTCTCCATTTATAATTACCACTTTTCCTTCACGCACAAACTTCAACTTCTGGTGTAAAGTCAAAGTGACAACCCCTGCCTCATGTATGCGCTGCCGTCCCAACAAACAATTGTAAGCGGGTATAATATCCATGACCTGAAAATTAATCTGAAACAAATGTGGGCCTATATAAATAAGCAAGTCCACTTCACCAATAACAGATTTCCTTGATCCATCAAACGCTTTCACAATAATGCCACTTGGGCGCATGGGCATTCCTTGATATTTAAACTTCATAAGTGTTCTCCTTGGTATGACATTCAATGCGGATCCATTATCAATCAACATATTGTATAATGAATCATTCTTGCAGTTCATCGAGATGTGAAGGGACAAACTTTGATTCCTTCCTTCATCAGGCAGTTCATCGTCGCAGAAACTTAGGTTATTACATGATGTAATATTCCGTACCACACTGCTGAATTGGTCTACTGGAATATCACTTTCCACGAAAGCTTGGTCCAATACCCTAATCAAAGATTCTCTGTGAGCAGAGGAGTTCATCAATAAAGGAAAGATAGATATTTTTGAAGGAGTCTGTAGTAGCCGATCTACAATTCTGTAGTCGCTCATCTTGATTATCTTCAAAATATCATCCACCTCTTTTTCTAGCGTAGCTCCACTAGATTCACCCGCAGCCTTCCTTTCCTCAACACTTTCCACAACTTTCTTTCTAGTACTAACATTTCCACGAACAACTGGTGCAAATACACGATCGCTGCGAGTCACTCTGCTAGTCTCAGTAATATTTCCAACATTAGGCATTGGCTGGATGGGAACTTCCACACCGTCCTCTAAAATTGTAGCATTATATTTGTAGGGTACAACCTTGTCTGACTTGTAGGGGACAGGACCTGGTAAGCTAATCACCAATGGAGTAATAGCTGGCTTGCCATGATATTCAAATTAAAAAGGGGTGGGTGCACCAAAACAAGGCACAATAACATTTACTCCCTCTTCAACACATTCAGTCATTAAAGAGTCATCTCTGGAAAACTTATCTTCATCTGAGGAGAAGAACTCATCCGCAGAGGAATACTCATCACCTGACTCCTCTTCAGCCAAATAAACTTCAATCTCATTAACCTCATGGTAATCATACATTTGGCCTGTAACCTTGATAGTTCCATTATCCAATAACAACTGAATACCCTTCCTTACAATTGAACATCCTCGGGAGTCCCGACAACAAATTCATAAGATCCATACTGATGTTCCACCTGACCAGCCATGTGGCAGAAAGTAGCATGCAATTGTACAAGATCCTCATTCATATGTTCCACATCAAAGATTATGAACTGTCCAGGACATCCAGAAACCATGTTTACTTCCTCTTCATACTCTGCCCTAGGCCTGATTATATGGATGAGGCCCTCATCCATCATCTCCTGCAAATTAGCCTTTATCTTGTCACAACCCTATATATTCGTACTGCAAATAGCACAACCAACATGGTCATGCGTATAATAGCTAAATTCACAGAGGTCTACATGCATTTTTACAAAATCTCCTTTAACCAATTTAATATCAAAAATCCGGAAGCCGTCTGGACAACCAGCCACCATGTTCACAACATTTGCTCCTCCATGATTGGGAAAAGGATTATCTTTCACATTAGGGCTAACATCCTTGAAAGATAAGATACCAGACTTCACCAATTTTTGTACTTCAGTTCTCAAAGGATAGTAGTTCTCAACATTACGCCCTGGTGCTCCCTAATTAAAAGCACATGTTTGGTCTGCCTTATAATACCAAGGCAATGTTGATGGTATTGCGGAAGGTGGTCTGGTCTGAACCAACTTCTTTTGAATTAATTCCGGGAGTAATTTTGCATAGCTCATAGGGATAGGGTCATAACTCTCCCTTCTATGATTATACCTTTGATTCCCCTGATGGGATGGTCTCTGATAAGCAACAATGGTTGGAGCTACACCAACAACTGGAGTTACTGAGGCGACTTGTTGATGACGCTGATAATTTCTTCTAGGAGGATTAACCTTCCTTTCTTGCATAACAGCTGTTGTACCCCAAAGTTTTCCCTCTCATTTTATCAAGATTTTCCTCACAAGACTTCTTGGACTTAAGACAAGATTAGGGTTTGCTCAGCTCAAGACCTCATCTTGCACTGATAACCTGAAATTAGGGTTTGAGTTTGACCAAGGAATTTTGGATCATCAATGCTTCATGTGACTTTCATATACCACCTTGGATCCCTAAGATTGCTCATACCAAGTTTCAAGCCTTGAATCACATTTTTGCCCAGTCAATTGGACAGTTGACCTAAAAATCAGCTGTATTGGGGAAAAAGTCAACCATGGCCAATTTACAGTCAAACTTCATAATTTTTGATCCAAGACAACATTATAGGCTCCTATGTACCATTTTATCAAGTTTGGACCACAACTCCTCAAGAAATTTGATCAGATCATCAAAAGGGCAAAATGGTCAAAATTAGGGTTTTGACTAAGAAAGGGCAATTTCTGATTTTTTGCCTAGCCAATGACCAATTGGGTTCAAGCATGATTTCAAGGAATAAATGGAATCATCTTGATCTAATCACATGGTTCAAAATATCTCAAATGCATAGGATTGACAGATGAATTTTCCAGTCAACTGATCAAAAATCAACTGTATACTGAAAAGTCAAACTTTGACTTTTTGGTCAAAATCAAGTGCCAAGGGGCATAATTCATCAATATTTGTCAAAATGTGAAACTTGTTGATCAATAAAATCAATTTTGCAAATTAGGATTTTAATTTGAAAATTTTTCATAACTTGGAAAATTTCTAAGTATGGAAAATTTCTTATTTTTTCCCAACTTTCCACAACTTTTTCACCATGATGCAATTGGATTCAAAGAAAACTTCCAACATGAAAGTTGTATTCCCCCATGAAATATACAACTTTTAATCACAAAGTTTTCCCAAAAGATGCTTGGATCTCAAGTTATGATTTTGTGAATAGGGGTCCATAAACTTTTTAACTTAGTGAAATTTTGCCCTAGTTTAGGCAGGTTTTTGACCTAACTTCATGGCAACTTTTCACCTAGTTCCAAGAGGTATCTCAAAATTCATTTCAAAGTTGTATTTTAGAGCATTTTACAAGGTTTCCAAAATGTCATATAACTCTCCAAGATCATTTATGGTTAGGGAGAATCGAAGAAGGGAAAATGGCAATTTATCACTTTTGTTCAAGGCATTTTCACAATGGTTCAAGTTGCAATCTTTCCTAGCATGCTTGTACCTTGCATTACAGGTCCTAATCCCTTATACACTACATAATTAAATGAAAATTTATTGGATACTGGCTTTATTCTGACCTATGGAGCATTGTACAAGAGTTTAATCCATTTATGGCATAAAGTTCATAATCCCATTTTGATAAAACATACTTTTGCAAACTTTGCATTTCTTGAGCCATGGACCTGATCTTTTGTTGCAAACAAGATCCACAAACATCAGGCAAAGCATACCAACTCCTTGAAGCCCTAGAACTAGCAAGTATAAGCTTTTGCATTGTCACCTCAACCTTTCTTCAAAAACAAGAAAGGTGACCAAAAGTCAAGGAACTTGTGCATCTGATAAAGAGAAGGCATGGCTTCATTCTAAACAACTTCAGAAACTTGTTGCAAGCATAATACACGAATTTACAATATTCAAAACCCTCTCAAACACAAAACCCAAGTTCCTGCCCAAACAGGGCATCTTCTACAGAACCTTTGCCAAATCAATATTGGCTTGTGCGTTTTGCTTTGAAACACTTCAAACACTTTACATACATCCTACCTAAATTATCCAGGCCCTTGTCTTGCAACTGTGTGCCCTGTTTCAAGCTTCACCATTTCCATTTTTGAAGGTTGCAGGTTGACTTCTATAGGAAGTTTCAAGCATCCTCAAGGCAAGCTGAGCATTGGGATAACTTGAGGGAACTTCAAGGAAGCTCACACGATCTTCAGGCCTCACTCAAAGTCCCCACATTGCCATATCTAAACTCAACTGAACAAGGTATTTTTCAAAGTTCTATCTCCTTATTTAGGCATCCTTAAGCTTTGATTTGTGACGCAAAAATATAGTCCTTAACTTGCTTAAGCTGCACATATGCATAATTGTCATTTATATTAACTGAGCTAAGAGTATTTGATTGTTGAAGTTCATGAAAATATTAGGTCAGGAATTAGGGCCACTGAAATTCTCCCTGGTATTTTAGAGTTAGTTTACAAACTTTATATCACTGGAATCGTGAGATCATGAGCTACATTTTTCATGTTATAAGTTTTTGATTTTATGTAAAGAATAGCAAGATACAGGTTTGAGGCAAAACGCGCGCAGAACGTTGGCTGGAGGACAAGGATGAAGCTGGCTTGGGCCTGGCGCGCTTGGGCTTTTGTTTTTGCTTCCCATCCCCCCTGTTTCCTATTTGCACCCCCCTTTTGCATATTTTGATATTTTTCATATTTCCTTTGTATTTTTGTGTTTATTGACTTTATTATTTTTTCTGAACATTAAAAAATCTCAAAAATATTTTCTTAATTTTTTTGCATTTTATTTTATTATTTTTATTATTTTTTTTGGCATAAAAATAGTTTATTAGTAATAATATACTTTATTTTCTTAAATAAATTTGTAAATAATAATAAAATACTTAAATATTTTATTTTATTATTTTATACATATTAAATATCTATTTTTCATACATATTTAATTCTTAACATTTGTACATAATATTGTTATTATTTTTCTAGAACAAAAATGAACAAATAAATAATAATAGAAAACATATTTTCTTTTTAAAACAAAATTAGGGTTTCCCCTTTCAAAAATAATAATATTATTCTTTCTTATTTTTAGGAATTAGATAAAGTTATTTTCTCATACATAAAACAATTACAAAACATTTTTTTGCATATTTACATTTTATTGCATATTTAAATAATTGTTTATTTATTTATTGTACAATATTCAATTGGGTTGTAATAGTAAATTAGGGTTTTATTTTGTGCAAATATCCCCATTCAAAACTTGTATCCCCCCTTCCCATACTATTGTTGTAATAGTTTAGATTTACTTTACGCAATTTATCGCATTATATACATGTTTAGTAAAAACTAGGGTTTTGTATGATAAGACAAAAATCAAGCAAATAGCATGACTTAATGCAAGAGAAAAAAAAGCATGAAAAATGACAACAAATTGCACACAAACACCCCTAGGGTTTCATCCACTTGGTTGTCTTAAAATAAATGGCCATGGTATGCATGCTAGGTATCTTGGCAAAGAAAAACAAAACAAAAGATCATAGTCCCTCGATGACGCTATCAAAAGGTTACCTAAAAAATGATCTTGGTCCCTCAAACAAGCTAAGATACTTGGCACCATTGATATCATGGTCATACGATGACCCACGCCCATCCCGTTTAACATCCAAAGATAGGGTTATCTACCAAAACAGTGGTAGGTTAACAATGTCAAAGGAATAAAAATGTATAGGAAAGACTTTTGAGTAGGTAGAATGCTTCTAGTTACTTGGTCATTTCAAAAACAATCCTTGCTATTTTCAAACAAACACACACATTTCAAAACATTTTCCAAACAACTTTCAAAACATTGAAACATTTTTCAAAAGAAAAACATCTTTGTATACATTCTTACGAACGAGAATCATTACAAAGATTGCCTAAACGATGGCCTCTTTTCAAAATACTTTCAAAACCACACAAAGCACCATTTCAAACAATTTCAAAGCAAAAGCAAGTGATCTAAACAAGTAACTAAGAGCCCGTAGAAAACCATGGATGAAAAGGGTGCTAGCACCTTCCCTTTTCATAATCTACCCCCGAACTCAAAAACAATCTCAAAGGTCTTTCCTGTGCTTTTTTACCTTTCCTTTTGGATAAAATAAAAGTCGGTGGTGACTCTTGCTAAACCGCAACATTTGCGAACACAAACGCAAAACCTCAAGTCAGTTCTCCCACCGCATCACAAAACTGGCAACTCTGCTGGGGAGTTATCCTAGAAGTGGGGTTACCTTAGGGTTTTAGATCACCTTTACATACTTATCTTGCTTGACTTGTTTGCTTTACACTTTGGTCCTATTGTTTGGGTTTGAATCCTCTACCCGGATTTGGGAAACATTCATAGGTAAATAGCAATACATTATGGAAACTGTGCGGGGTATACCGACATGGTCTAAGAAATAGCTATATTAGTGCGACATATTTGTGGGTACCGGTAGCCTTTGAGTAAATCAAAGAGAATACGGGGCCGCTGAGTGATGTCATGAAGCACTAATGAACTTTTAGAACCTTTACTTGACCAACTTGGCCTTTTAGGATGTAGTGAGATGACCGACTTTGGTGCAGTCCGAAGTTGGTAGATACTCGATACTACACTCATTGGGGGTTGGTTCCTTGGAATATTTCAGTCGCCAGTAAAGAGGCTGAATTGAAACAATGAACAAGGAAACAATCCAGTGATATTGAGCTCCTTAGAACCCGATTACTATTTCTAGGACAGGTTGAGCCAACTAAACTTCAAGAGGGTACTTACCTATGAAACCCCATGCAAGCCTAAAACAGGAACTTTTGTGATTTGCTTGTACATATATACTTGTGCATAACATCATGGATATCATGAAGCATCATATGCATCCACTAACCATTTCAAGGATTTTGGATTTTCATCTTTGTTCATGTTTTGTAGGTTATGGATTCACTTCGCAGGAAAACCATCCAAGTCAACCTTGTAAGAATTCCTCCACAACTCAAAGAGCTAGCTTCAAGGATTCCTGAGAATTCTCCATTCACCGAGAGACATGGTCGTCTACTCAACCTAGTCACTTCCAACACTGAGGAGGATATGATGAAAGTTCTCTTCCAGTTCTTTGACCCTTTGCATCATTGTTTCACATTTCCTGACTACCAACTTGTGCCTACTTTGGAGGAATTCTCTCAACTCTTGAGGATTCCTATTATCAATAAACTACCCTTCAACGGTACGGAAAGAGACCCAAATCCAGAAGAGATTGCTCAAGCCTTACACTTGCACTCCTCTGATGTCACAACACATTGGGAAACTAGAAGTGGTGTCAAAGGCTTCTTGTCAAAGTTTCTGTTCGAGAAGGCCCAAAGCTGTTGGAATTCTCTAGACTTGCAAGCTTTTGAAGAGATTGTAGCTCTTCTCATCTATGGGATGGTCTTGTTCCCTAACCCTGATCAACTTATAGACGTAAGCGCTGTCAAAATCTTCATGACTCGCAACCCGGTGCCTACATTGCTTGGGGATATCCTCCACTCTTTTCACACTCGTACAATGAGGAAAATAGGTGTTCTCATGTGTTGCACTCCTCTACTGGAAAGATGGTTTATTTCTCATCTTCCCCAATCAGTCTTGAAGAATGAGCAAGGCTTGAGGTGGTCACAACGATTGATGAGTCTTACACATTCAGACATTCATTGGTGTTCTTGATCAAAAGAGAATGTCATCATCATTGACCGTTATGGGGAATTCCCTAATGTCCCTCTACTAGGAATTAGGGGAGGCATCACCTACAACCCCTGCTTGGCTCTGAGATAGTTTGGTTATGCCCGAAGGGATGACCCACATGACATGCTGATTCAAGGTTTGGTTTTCGACTTCGACAACGACAACCAAGGACTCCGACAAAGGTTCATCCGAGCTTGGAGGATGCCCAACAAGGTGGACAGTAAGACCTTGGGACACAAGAATTCCATCCCTCTTGAGCCTTACCTCAAGTGGGTACGAACCTGCTCCCAAAGTCTTATGATGCCTTACCCCTCCATTCTCCCTGTGATTATAGAGCCTGTTACGGAAGGAGAGGTTCCATACACCCTTCTACATCCTAACATGCCAACATCACTCAAAGACTTACAAAGGAGTTGGATACAGCTCAAGGGAGAGCGCGACACTTTCGAAGCCCAATTCTACACAAGAGAGAAGAAGGTTTTGGAACTCACTCAGCTACTTCACGAAGAGAAGACTCTCAACACCTACATTTCACCAAAGAGGATGCACAACATCTTTTTACCTTAGAATTTTGTATTATTTTGCCCAAGGGGCACTGATGTACTAACAAATTCTATCTTATTAATATGACGTGTGTTTCTTTTTTGTTTAAAACAAATTTGAACTTATAAATCCTTGAAAGCATTACATGAATACATATCATTCATCATATGCATAAACAGGTATTCACACCAAGTTTCCTCATCTCTCTGCTGTTTATTTCAGCAAGATGGATCTAGAACAAACGGTCAAAGACTTGCCAGCTCAGAATTCACAATTTCAACAGCTACTCTTGACCTTGGCCAAGGGGCAGGAGGAGCTCAAGACTCTACTAGAGAAGGAAAGAGAGAAAAAGAAGAAGAAGAGAGCTGGTGTGGCTATCTTGGGTAGAAGGTTTGAAGGACAAGCCAGACGAACTTTGGAATTCCCATCAACATCTGAAGAGGGGGAAGGAAAAGGTAAGGGAACTGCAGTGCCATCTGATTCTGAAGCAGAGGAAGAGGAAGATGAGGACTATTCTGAATAGCAGTACCCTCCGGCTGATGACAAATACAAGAACTTAGAAGAACGTCTAGCTGCTATTGAGATATAGAGAGTGCCTGGGTTGGACTTTGAAGAGTCAGGGCTGGTATCTGGAATTGTAATCCCTCTTAAGTTTAAAGTGCCACTGTTTGCTAAGTATGATGGGGTGTCTTGCCCAAAAATGCACCTACGATCTTATGTCAGGAAAATTCAACCACATTCTTTTGACAAAGACCTGTGGGTCCACTTTTTCCAGGACAGTTTGTTAGGAACACAACTTGATTGGTTCTACCAGTTGGAGAGGTCTGATGTGCATAATTAGGAAGATTTGGCAGCCGCATTCTACAAACAGTATCAATACAACGCCGACTTGGCGCCAACCCGTACTCAGCTACAGAGTATGGCTATGGTTACCAATGAGGGCTTCAAAGACTACGCCAAAAAATGGAGGGATTTAGCCGGAAGGGTACAACCACCATTATCTTAAAGAGAGCTAGTGGATATGTTCTTGGGGACTCTGTCAGGTCCTTTCTTTAATCACCTGATTGGAAGCTCCTCTGCAGGTTTCAATGAGTTGATATTAACTGGAGAAAGGGTGGAAGCCGGTATTAGAAGCGGGAAAATTCAGAAAGATGCGTCTATCTCAGCTGCTGCAAAAAATCCCTTCACTGGAAAGAAGGAAGTGTCTGCTGTCTATGCCCAGAGGAATCAGGGAAGAATTGAAAGACGAACAATAGTGGGGGCCGTTATGATTCAAGAGACTACATCAGACCAGCCAAGAAACAAGCAGCCGGGAAATGATCAGCCGAGGAATAACCAGCAAAGGGTGGAAAGGCCTGTAAGGCAATTCACCAAGATAAACATGACTCCTGCTCAAGTCTTACCACATCTCTTGAAGTTGAACCTGGTCGTTCTAAAGGAGGCCCCTAAAAACCCCAATACTTCATCTCACATTACCATCCCAACGCCAGATGTGCTTATCATTCAGAAAGTCCAGGGCACGACACCAACAACTGTTGGGCCTTGAAGAATAAGATTCAAGATCTGATCGACGCAAAGGAAGTTGAATTTGAAGCTCCTGAAAAGCTAAATGTTATCTCCGCTCCGATGCCTAGGCATGGACATAATGCCAACACTGTGGAAGAAAATCTGTTTGTTTCTACTATGGATGAACTGTCAACTTCTCTCCTAACCATCAAGTTGAATTTGTTGAAGGCTGGGGTATACCCAGGTTGTGACCAAGATTGCCATGCTTGCCTGTCCTCCCCATTTGACTGTCCCCTATTGAAGAAAGGAATCCAACAATTGATTGATAACAAGGAAATTTTGTTTGAGAAAGCTCCCATCTCACCCATTCCAGTTCCAGAAGTTTCAATAATAACCATATACGCCAATCCTTCCAGGGTTCCTAAAAAAACCGTTAGGATTACATCCGCTCCTATGACTACTCCATTGAAGATGACAATGCCCGGGCCAACCCGTTACAAAACTGATAAAATGGTACCATGGAACTATGGTGGAGAAATCTACTATCATGGTGTCAAGCAGATTGAACATACCATTGAAGAAGAAAGCTCTGAGGAAGATAATCCCGACATCAGTAACATTGCCAGAACAAGCAAAATTACTCGTAGTGGGAGAATCTTTTCTCCAGAGATTTCTCCTCTAACAATAGTCTTTGGACCCGCGTCTATTCCGAAGATTACCCCTGTGCTTGTACCTACAAGTGTACCCGCCAACAAAAACAATGCAATTCCTATCCCTGTTTCCGCTGTCGAGAAAAAAGGAAAGAATGTTCAAGAGGAGCCTTTCTTGATGAAGGCTCAGTCACTAGTTATTCCTGATACATCCCAGAAAGAGATGGAAGAGATTCTGAGGATCATTAAGAAAAGTGATTACGATGTTGTTGAACAACTGGGGCAGACCCCCTCCAAAATATCTATGTTAGCCCTGTTTCTGTGCTATGAGGCACATGCTAAAGCTTTGGTCAGGTTTTTGAAGATGGCCCACGTGCCACAAGAAACCTCCGCTGATCAATTCCAGGAATGTGTGGCTAGTTTAACAGCTGACAATGGCCTGGGATTTTCCAACGCATACTTGACCTCCAAAGGGAGAAAACATAATGACGCGCTACATGTCTCGGTGGAGTGTAGGGGAACCACCCTAGCTCATGTTTTGGTTGATAATGGGTCGTCTCTAAATGTCTTACCAAAGAAGGCCTTGGATAGACTGGATTGTGAAGGCCTAACCCTGAAACCCAGCAATATAATTGTCAGAGCCTTTGATGGTTCTAAGAGGATGGTCCATGGAGAGGTGGACATCCCGATCAAGGTGGGTACCCAGACGTTCAATTCAACATTCTACGTGATGGACATCCGTCCTTCCTACTCTTGCCTGTTGGGAAGACCTTGGATCCACCATGTTAGGGCTGTCACTTCTACTCTGCATCAAAAGCTCAAGTACCCTGTCCATGGGGAAAATCATAACTGTTCATGGCGGAGAGGAATACATGATCAGTCATCTAAATTCTTTCTGTTATGTAGAATTGGATGGCGAATTCATTGAAACTCCTTTCCAGCATTTTGAGAAGGTAGCTCAAGAGATAGCGGCGACCAAGACAGTGTCCTCAACTCCTGTGATCACAAGACCTCCTCCTCGGATAGCTTCTTTAAAGGATGCTAGAGTAGTGGTGGAAGAAGGCGGATCCACTATCTGGGGGCAGCTTCCCGACTTTCCTTTCAAATCAGACAAATTTGGCCTGCGATTTACTTTGACTGGACATAAGGCCGTGCGCCGCTCTCGTTCCGGAGGTCCACCTGTGAAGATCAGCCATCAAGGGGTTAATACACTAGAAGATAGTGAAGAAGAGGGAAACTTGGAAGACTGGATTTTCCCTACTGTTGGCGGAGGACTGTGCAACTGGGAAGCAAAAGACTTTTTTCCGATTACTTTCATACCGCAGTAATTTATCTTTTCCATTTATGTTGGATCTGTAATAATTCAAAAACAATTCGTACTTTTTGAACCTTGTGTCTTACCAGAGGCACATAGGTCCATTTGTAAGGGTTCTTATTTCATTTCTTATGTCATTTTAATGAATCATGGACACTTTTCATATATAAACCTTTTG
Organism: Vicia faba; assembly: GCA_948472305.1. Lineage (NCBI taxonomy): Eukaryota > Viridiplantae > Streptophyta > Magnoliopsida > Fabales > Fabaceae > Vicia > Vicia faba. The sequence goes on from OX451736.1 coordinate 887,967,183, forward strand.
TGCTCATTGTCTTTCTTTTACATTTTGTTGTTTTAAGATGGCTATGCCCTTACACACACCCACACTCACAAATGCAGGTACCCTTCCATTCCGAAACCCATGGGTAACGATACTGCTATAGCCTTCAGTGAATCTGAAGACCTGATTGTCGTACCCCAAAATTTGCCCTCCCATATTTCTCAAGACATTTCAAGAATCACCTCCAAGTTGTTCAAGATGGCTCAAGAGCTGGATAGTAAAATCACCTCCTAAGGCAGTCAAGTAAAATTAGGGTTTTGTGTTGCATCAAGGTCCTTACATCCAAATGACCTCAAGTTCTACCCAATGTCCTAATATGTTCTTAAGTTCATCCATGTCAAGTTTCAAGCCTTGTAGAGGAAGTTTGGTCAGTCAATTGCTCAAGAGGTCCAAAAATCGACTGTGCTAGGGCAAAAGTCAACTGTGACCCAAATACAGTCAAACCTCAAGATTTTTTGTCAACATTCTAATTTTGAAGGATAATTCATCATTTGATCAAGGGTTGATCATGATTCATCAAGGATTTCTCAAGATTCATCAAGATTCAAAAGTTGTAAATTAGGGTTTTGTAGGAAAAGTCAACTCAACTTTGACAAAGCATAACTTTCTCATACTTTATGAGAAATGACCCATACAAAGCTCATTTTGAAGAGGATGCAATTTCCTACAATCCATATTCACACCCCAAGATCAAGAAAGGCACTCACAAGAAGTTAGGAATTTGGACATTATAGATCATTTTTGAAAGTCAACAAAAACACCTTTTTTTTCAAAAGCTTCTAACTTGAGCATGGAAGATAAAAATTAGATGAGACCAAAAAGGTTGGTTATAGGACATCTCAAGGTTTCTAAAAAGTCAAATAACACCTCCAAAAGTTCAAAATTGAAGAAGTTATGCATTGTTGAATTTGGGCATTTTTCCAAAATGGCCAAAAGTCAACTATCCTCAAAACTCCAATTTTTGACAAAAGGGCCCACTTTTTTCCACTTGATTTGGTCTTATCATGCCACACAAGTGTCCCATCCTTAATTTCATGACCAATCATTTACTTTTCTGTTTTATTTAATTTTTATTGATTTAATTCATTTTTAATCAATATTAAATCAAATAAAATCTAAAAATGAATGGAATGATATCTTTTTGATCATTGTAGCTTTCAATTATCATGATTCATCAAATCAAATTCGTATCAAGGCTTTTCATGCATAAAAAAAATCAGATTTGGCCTATATTTGGAAACTTGATAATGGTGATCAAAATCAAATCTTCCATCTTCAATGCATATGGACTAAGGCCCAAGTTTTGACCTAAATACATTCCTTTATGTACACACAAGCCAAGCATAGCAAGAACACGCCCTAAGGACTGCAAAAACGGCCAACTCAGAATTGAAAAAACCTTGAAAAAAGTGGAGATTGAATTCTTGTTTGGAGGCGTTTTCAAAGCAAGATCTCAACACTACTCCCTTGCCTGACATCTTGTGAACCAAAAGCAACCAAAAGCAGGCCTTGAGACCATCTGAAACATGCTGTAAGTATCCTTGAATATGGCTCTGAACATGGCATCGTAAATCATTTTTCTTGCATCTTTTTGCCAATCTACTTGCACCATCATGCTTAACATTCAAATTCTAACAATTCTGCATCATTTAATTTGATTTTCATGGCATGTACTGTAATGCCCGATCCTAGGGTTCTTGTTCTTGTTTTTTAGGCCTTTTTGATACAGGCAAAATCAATGCTAATGATGGGTATAGGGATAACCAGGAGGAAGAGACGAACGTATTGGTGCTCTTAGATTTCGTTTCCATGGCCTAGGGTGAATTTTGGAGACATCCCACGAATCTTCCTGCGGATAAAAATACGCAGGTAAACGAACCAGGGATGTGTTGGAGAAGATGATAACGTGGCTTAGCGTCATTGGCTTGTTTAAATTGTTAGCGCGTTTTTTTATTTTTCCAGGCATAATTAATTGTTTCCAGTATAATGTTTATTATGTATTCCACTAACAAAAAAGCAAGCCAGCTCAGTTGGTGGAGGCGCTATTCGAAAACCCCTAGGGACTTGGGTTCGAATCCCAGGTCCCCCAAATATTTGTTATAATTTTGTTTCAGATTATCCCATGTAGCATTCAAGGCGTGGACCATCATGTTCTGCCAAGATCTCAAACGCCAGGTGGCTACAAAGCAAATCCAATGGCTTAGAATGGAGGACTACCATGGTCTCAAGTCAACAGACATGTGGCCAATCCAGAAAGTCAAACATGCTGTAGCGTTAATGGGCCAAGAATTGGTGATTTCACACCCAAATAAAGCCCAACACCCCCCTGGGTTATTTCTTTTCTTTTAGCATTTTTATTTATTTACTTAATTTATTTTTATTCTTAACCAAACCAATTAACATTTTTTTATAAAATCAGAAAACCCAATAAAAATAATATTTATATTAATTTCACTATTTCATTATTTTTGTAAATAAACTTTAAATCGATTAATTTAGTTTTTAATTAGATACAATTTTAATATCTTTTGCAATAAATTAAAATTAATATAGAATTAGGGCTTTTAATAATTTTAATCATTTTATTTTATTTCCTCAAATAAATAATAAAAACCAAAAATATTTTCATTTAATTAATTAATTCAATTATTAACTTAGACTTAATTTTTAATTAAAAAAAATGCTTTATTTAATAAAAAAGGGTCAAAACCCTAAGATGCTCCGATTTAATTTTCTCGCACGCGTATTATTTTTTATCCAATATTGTAACTGCTTTGGGAATGTAATAGTTTTTAAATTAGGATTTTATTTATTTATTGCTTTTATTTACTTTCCGCTATTTAATTTTAAAGGGTTTGTTTTTGGCGATGTAAATACCCGACGCCTTGTAATAGCTTAGATTTAATTTCCCGCAATTTAATTTCCGCACAATATTAACTGTTAAATGTTTGATAAATAGGCAATGCATGACAAGATTAATCTTTAACCTAAAATCAACAGTAGCTCACCATAACATGTACAAAGATAATATAACTGAAAAATAACACACTCGCACATGCCACTCTTAGGGTACACCTCACTTGGTTTCCTCGAACGTGGTCATTAAGTATAAGAAGTTTTAGAGGTCGCCCTCTTGTCCAAAGATCATAGTTGCCTCGAAACGGTTGCCTCGGAAAAATGATCTAGGATATTAGGGTCACCGCTAAGGCGTCCTAACATTGCTTTAGTGACCACACGCCCCTTAATCGAATTGACCCAAAAACTCCAACGACGGTGCTACCTGCTCCTCAATAGTGGGATAGCATTGTCTAAAGGACACTTGTACAAATTAATTCCTTTTTGAGTAGGTAGATGGTTCTTAAGTACTTGCTCCTTTTAAAACAAAACAAAACTTTTCGCACTTACACCCCTTTCAAACAAAAAACTCTTTTCAAACCCACAAACACAAAGAAAAGCAAACTTTTGAAAACACAATGAGCAAGTACCTAAGAGCCCGTGGATAACCATGGATAGAAAGGGTGCTAACACCTTCCCTTTCTATAATCTACCTCCCGAACCCGAGAAATATCTCAAAAAGGAATTTTTCTGTACTTTTGTCCTTTCCTTGTTGGATAAAATAAAAGACGGTGGCGACTCTTGCTTATCGCGACATTTTGCGAAAACAAACGCAAACGCGAACCAGCATTCCAAAACAGTCAGTTCTCATTCCCACCGATCACAGAACTGGCGACTCTGCTGGGGAACATTCTGTTATAAGTGAGGTGTACCTTAGGATTAGATCACTGTTGTTTTCAATTGTATGCTTTGTATGCTTTAATTTTTGTGGGCTTGTATCTGAGTTCTATAGATCCTAACCCGGATCTGGGGATACCCTTTAGGTAAGTAGCAATAAACTGTAAGGGATCTGTACGGCGTAGACCGATACGGATGAAACAGTAGCTACGTTGGTGTGGCACTTTAGTCTGTACCGATATCCTTTGTGTTGGAACGAGGAGAATATGGGTCTTCTAAGGGGTCATTAAGCACCAACTGACCTTAGAACCTTAAATTGACCAACTTGGCCATAGAACAGTAGCAGTACGCTACACTCATTGAGACTAAACTCTCGCGATGATTCCGGGTGCGAGAAAAGGTTGCTAAACTGGAATTATGATTGATTGAGGGTAGTCAGTGATATTGAGATCCTCTAGAACCCGGTTACTATTTTTAGGACAAGTTTAAACCAACTGAACTGAAAGAGGGTAGTACCTAAGCTCCATGCCATCCTGAAATCTAAGGGCTCTTTTGTGTGACTTGTGTGCCTTTACCATGTTTGCCTTTTGTGGATACTTGTGGTGTGCCTTTATCATGACATCATGACATCATAACATTGCATACATCTTGCATAAGGACTAACCTATTTCAAAGACAAGAGGGTTTCATCTTTGCTCTGTTTTGTAGGTCATCATGATGCCCATGCGTAAGAATACTATCCGGATCAACTTTGTCCAAGTCCCTACCTTGCTTAAAGAGTTGGTTGTCAGGATGCCAGACATTACTTCCTTCATCAGGAGGCATGGTTCTCTTCTCAGTTTGGTCACCTCTAAGTTGGACGAGCAAATGATGAGTGTTCTGGTCCAGTTCTATGATCCGCTGTACAATTGTTTTACTTTTCAAGACTACCAGCTGGTTCCCACCCTAGAAGAGTTCTCTGAGCTGCTCGATATCTCCGTTCTGGAACATACCCCATTTAATGGTTGGGAAAAGACTCTTAAGCCTGAAGAGATTGCTGCAGCCCTTCACTTGACCAAAGAGGAGGTAATGGCTAACTGGGAGACTAGAAGTGGAGCTAAGGGTTTTTTGACTAAGTTCTTGGTGAGCAAGGCTAACTACTTCTGGGATAGCCTAGACTTTAAGGCCTTTGAGGACATTTTGGCTCTTCTGATTTATGGTCTGGTATTGTTTCCGAATCCTGACACTTTTGTTGATATTAATGCCATAAAGATCTTCATTTCTCAGAACCCGGTACCCACTCTCTTGGGTGACATCCTTCATCAGCTCTATGCTCGTACTGCCCGAAAGCGGGGAACCTTGATGTGCTGTGCTCCTTTATTGTCGAGGTGGTTTATTTCGCACCTCCCCAAGTCAGTGCTAAAGAACAAAGAAGGAATGGGCTGGGCTTATAGGGTGATGTCTCTTTCTAATAATGACATTATCTGGACTCTCAAAGGTATGGATGAGGTGACTGTCATTGATCGCTGTGGGGAGTATCCAAATGTTCCATTGCTAGGAACCCATGGAGGAATTTATTACAACCCATGCTTGGCTCTCTGTCAGTTTGGAAGAGCCAGAAGAGAAGGGCCTCATGAGATGTTGATGCCTCATATCATCTTTGATTTTCAGGGAGATAGTGACGAGCTACGTCGTAGATTCCTACTGGTTTGGGACAGAGTTCACCAATCAGATCCACATGAGCTGGGCCCAAAGACTTCTCTTCCAATGGAGCCATATCTCAGATGGGTCCGCATCCGTGCCCAGAAGCTAGGTATGCCATATGAAGCTGTCCGGCCTGTCACTCTTGAAGTTGCTAATGAAGAGGGGGTTCTTCCAACTATTCTCCATCCTTATATGCCCACTGATATTGGGGCACTGAAGAGGTCTTGGATGCAATTAAGGGATGAGCGGGATTCTTACCGGGAGAAGTTCAATGAACAAGAGCAGAAGATCCAGAAGCTGACTAGGCAACTGGAGAACGAGCGGATCCTGAATGATTACGTCCACACTGAGAAGAAGAGACCATGGGAGTATTAATGGACCTTTGTTGATTTCCTTTACAGTTTTATTTACTTTTCAGTATTTCCATTCTTGTAATGCCTTAAGGGAAATTTGTTGAACAATTTAAATTTTTAAGTTTAAATCTAATAAAGTGTGTTTCCTTTCTTGTTTACAAATTTGAATCTTGATTGTATTTGAAATCATAATCATACGCATTTCATCCCATGCACTCCATAAACAGGTACCCATTACAGGTCTCTTATCTTCTTCGCTGTTTATTTCAGCAATCATCATGACTACTGAACCTTCAACTGAGCAAGCTATCAAGGCCCTCCAGGCCCAGAATGCCAAATTTCAAGAGCTGTTCATGAATCTAGCCAAGGGTCATCAGGACCTGAAGACCTTGATTCTGAAGGAGAAAAAGAAGAAGAAGAGGACAGTCATGTTCAGCACAGAGCATAGGTTTGGGAACAGGCTGCAGAATGAAGTTGATCTGACCACCTCATCTGGAGGGAAAGATAGTCCACAAGAAAGGATGGCTCCTAGCCCTGTGGTCTCCGACAACGAGACAGACTACGATGAAGAACAATATCCTCCTGCTGAGGATAAGTACAAACAGTTTGAAGACCGTTTGAGCGCCATGGAAATTCAGAAGGTGCCCGGTCTGGACTTCGGAGATCTAGGTCTATCATCTGGGGTGGTGATTCCCCATAAATTCAAGGCACCTGCCTTTGCCAAGTATGACAGAGTTTCCTGTCCGAAGCTGCACCTCCGGTCATACGTGAGGAAGATCCAGCCTTACACTGCTTATAAGAACTTATGGATCCATTTCTTTCAAGACAGTCTCTCAGGGACTCAGCTTGAGTGGTTCTATCAGTTGGACGGAGCCAGTATTCGTAGCTGGGAAGATTTGGCTATTGCATTCTATAGGAAGTATCAGTACAACTCCGACCTCGCTCCTACGCGTACCCAACTCCAGGGTATGTCAATAGGAATGGGTGAAGGATTTAAAGAGTATGCTCAAAAGTGGAGAGACCTTGCCGGAAGGGTGCAACCACCTTTGGCTGATCGTGAGCTTGTTGACATGTTTCTGGGGACCCTGTCTGGTCCATTCTTTAACCATCTGATTGGAATCTCTTCATATGGGTTTACAGATCTTATTTTGACTGGTGAGAGGATTGAAGCTGGTATTAAGGCTGAGAAAATTCAGAAGGGTGCCTCATCGAGCACCGAGAAGAAGCCGTTTAAGAAAGAGTCCAGTGCTGTCTTCAGTGCAAGAAGACAGAATAGACCTAAACACCGCTAAGCTGTCAATGCGATTGTTATTTAAAAACCTGCTGGTGCTCCTCAGTACAACAATCAACAAAAGGACGAGAGACCTAAGAGGCAATTCACTCGTCTCAGCATGACCTTATCTCAAATTCTGCCACAGTTGCTGAAGACTAACCTGGTGACTATAAGGGAACCCCCAAAGAATTCAAATACAACGTCACCAAGGTATAACCCTAACGCCCTCTGCGCTTATCACTCTGATAGCCCGGGGCATAATACAGATGATTGTTGGGCTTTGAAGAACAAGATATAAGACTTAATTGATGCAAAGGAGATTGAGTTCGAGGCGCCCGAGAGGCCTAATGTTGTGACTGCTCCCATGCCCAAACATGGAGTAAATGCTGTAGAGGAAGACTTGTTTGTAGTTTCTATGGATGACATTGTTACACCTCTGATGACTGTCAAGAAGAACCTGTTGCTAGCCGGTTTATTTACGGGCTGTGGCGAAGGTTGCCATATGTATTCTGTTTTACCTACTGGTTGCCCATTCCTGAAGTCAGGTATCCAAAACCTGATGGATAGTAAAGAGATTCTGTTTGAGAAGACTGTTGTTACATCCATTCATTCTTAAGAAGTTGCCATCATTACCATTTTCGACAATTCTTCCAAGGCTCCCTCGAGGAAGCCTGTTAGAATTACATCTGTTCCGAAGATCGCACCTGTAATCATCACTGTTTCGGGGCCCATCCCTTACACCTCTGACAAAGCTGTCCCTTGACACTATGGGGCAGATGTTTATGTTTTTGGAGTTAAGCAAGAGCTGGATGTTGATACTGGAGTCAGCAATATTACTGGACCTGCTAAAGTCACCCGCAGCGATAGACTTTTCTCACCTGATATTGCTCCACCAATTGTCCGAAGACCTGTTGTTATTACACCTGCAAGTGTACCTACTGCCATTCCTGATCAAGTCCCTATTCTTACCCCTGTCGCCGAGTCATCTGACGCTCAGGGCAAAGGGATCACCACTGATGCGCCTGCCCAGACGGAGGCACCGAAGACAATCATTGTTGAAACTTCTAAACAGGAGATGGAAGAGATTCTGAAGATTATTAAGAAGAGTGATTATAACATAGTGGAGCAGCTGGGGCAAACCCCATCCAAGATTTCTATGTTGTCACTGCTGTTATGTTCAGAGGCCCATACTAAGGCTTTGATTACCTTCCTGAAGACTGCCCACGTGCCACAAGAGACATCAGCTGATCAGTTTACAGATTGTGTGGCTAATTTGACTGCTGATAATGGATTGGGTTTCTCTGACGCCGATTTGACTGCCAAGGGGAAAAATCATAACGATGACCTGCATGTCTCCATTGAATGCAGGGGCACTACTCTTGAACATGTATTGGTTGATACTGGTTCCTCATTGAACGTCTTGCCCAAGAAAGCTCTAGACCGGTTGGATTGCGAAGGGTTAGAGCTAAAACCAAGTAACATCGTTGTCAGGGCCTTTGATGGGTCTAAAAGGATGGTGCACGACGAAGTTGATATTCCAACTAAGGTTGGTTCTCAGGTCTTCAATTCTACATTCTACGTGATGGACATTCGGCCATCTTATTCTTGTTTGTTGGGTCGTCCATGGATCCACAAAGCTGGGGCCGTAACCTCAACGCTCCACCAGAAGTTGAAATACCCGGTCAGAGGGAAGATTGTGACAGTACAAGGGGAGGAAGAGTATATGGTCAGCCACCTCAAGTTGTTCCGATACGTAGAGATGGATGGGGAGTTCATTGAGACCCCATTTCAGCACTTTGAAGAGGTTCCCCAGACACTGGCATCAGCTGAGACTGTGGTTGAAGATTCTCCTATGAAAATGGCTTCCTTAAAAGATGCCCGGGCTGTTATTGAGAAGGGTGAGTGTGCAAATTGGGGCCGACTCCCTGATTTTACACAGAAGACTAACAAGTTTGGTTTGGGTTTCACTGCAGAAGCTCAAAGGGCTGTTCGAAGTGCGAGGGTCGGAATACCTCCCGTGTTCATCAACAACTCGAGAGTAAATGCCATTGAAGATGATGTGGAAGAATATGAATTCAACAGCTGGATCTATCCTACGACCAACGGTGGACCAAGCAACTGGACCGCAAAGGACTTCATCCCTATTACTTTTGTTACCCAGTAATGAACTCTTTGTTTTGAATTTGTAACAGACAATATTTTGAAACTTTATGGCCCGTTGTCTTACCCGGGGCACCGTGGCTTCATTTGTGAGGGCTTTTGTGTGTCATTTTCATATATCATTAATAAAAGCATTGGACGTTCTTGCATTTCAAATTTTGTGCTCTTTGTTTTTCTTTATTATATATTGCAAAACAACTATTTTACACACACTCACATATACAGGTCCACATCCACTCTGGATCTCACTTGTAACAGCTCTGCTACTGCCAATTATGACTTTGAAAATCCAATCAACTTAGCCGAAGACGAAGGTGAAGATGATTGCGAAGTGCCTGGTGAACTTGCAAGACTGCTACTCCAGGAAGAGAGGGCTATTCAGCCACATGAAGAGCCGATGGAAACAGTGAATCTGGGTACTGAGACAGACAAAAAGGAAATCAAGATCGGTGCAAATCTGGAGCTTAGTGTGAAACAACGGTTGGTTTAGATGTTGTATGACTATGTTGAGATCTTTGCCCGGTCTTACAAAGATATGCCAGGGTTGGATACCAATATTGTGGTTCATCGCCTGCCTACCAAGGAAGACTGTCCTCCAGTAAAACAGAAGGTTCGCCGTATGCGCCCAGAGATGTCTGAGAAAATCAAGGCTGAGGTTATGAAACAATTTGACACCGGTTTTCTAGCAGTGACTTCTTACCCTCAGTGGGTCACCAATGTGGTTCCAGTACAGAAGAAAGATGGTAAGGTCCGAATGTGTGTTGACTACAGGGATTTGAACAGGGCGAGCCCTAAGGATGACTTCCCTCTACCTCATATTGACGTTCTGGTTGACAATACTGCTCAGCACAAGGTATTCTCCTTTATGGATGGGTTCTCCAGTTATAATCAGATAAAAATGGCTCCCGAAGACATGGAGAAGACTACCTTTGTTACTCAGTGGGGCACCTTTTGCTACAAGGTCATGCCTTTTAGGTTGAAAAATGTTGGGGCAACATATCAGTATGCCATGGTTGCTTTGTTTCATGACATGATCCATCACGAGATTAAAGTATACGTCGACGATATGATTGCAAGGTCCCAGACTGAGGAGGAACACCTTGACCATCTGTAGAAGCTGTTTGACAGGCTGAAGTTGTACAAGCTGAGATTGAACCCGAACAAGTGCACCTTCGGGGTGAGGTTTGGTAAGCTGTTGGGTTTCGTCGTGAGCGAAAAAGGTATTCAAGTGGATCCGGCAAAAGTGAAAGCCATACAAGAGATGCCAGCCCCCAAGATAGAGAAAGAGGTCAGAGGCTTTCTAGGACGACTGAACTACATTGCCCGATTCATCTCACACCTAACTGCTACATGTGAGCCAATCTTCAAGCTACTGAAGAAAGATCAAGTGGTACATTGGAATGATGAATGCCAAACCGCTTTCGAAAGAATCAAAGAGTATCTCCAAGAGCCACCCATCCTGATGCCACCAGTTGAAGGGAGACCTCTGATCTTATACTTGACTGTGCTTGATAACTCACTGGGGTGTGTGTTGGGTCAGCATGACGAGTCTGGCCGAAAAGAGCATGCTATTTATTACCTTAGCAAAAAGTTTACCGACTGTGAGACCCGATACTCACTGCTCGAGAAAACTTGCTGCGCTTTGGCATGGGCTGCTCGCTGGCTGAGACATTATATGTTGACTCACACCACTTTGTTGATATCAAAGATGGATCCAATCAAGTATATCTTCGAGAAGCCTGCCTTATCCGGAAGAATAGCAAGATGGCAGATGATCTTGACTGAGTATGACATCCAGTACACAACTCAAAAAGCAATCAAGGGAAGTGTTTTGGCAGACCATTTGGCACACCAGGCATTGGATGATTACCAGTCTATGAACTTTGAATTCCCGGACGAGAATATCATGTTGATAACTGATTATGAAACACCTGGATTGGATGAAGGACCTGAGGAAGGATTTTGATGGTCTATGTACTTTGATGGAGCTTCGAACGCTTTGGGTAATGGCATCGGCGCTGTGATCATATCTCCTAAAGGCTCTCATACTCCATTTACCGCCCGTCTATGTTTCAACTGCACCAACAACATGGCGGAGTATGAAGCATGCATTATGGGTCTTAGAGCAGCAATTGACCTAAGGATTAAGTTTCTAAGTGTCTTCGGAGATTCCTCTCTCGTGATCAGCCAGATCAAAGGCGAGTGGGATACGAAACACCCAAATCTTATTCCTTACAAGGAGTATGTGTTGATGTTGCTTCCCTATTTCGAGGAGATAACCTTTGAACACTTCCCTAGAGAGGAGAATCAGTTTGCGGACGCGCTAGCTACCATGTCTTCTATGTTCAAAGTCAATTGGGACAACGAGGCTACCCGGATCATTATTGAAAGATTGGACGAACCTGCACATTGTTGTGATCTTGAGACTGAAGAAGTAACAGGAAAGCCCTGGTATCATGAGGTGAAGAGGTACCTTGAAGCTCAGGAGTATCCCGAGGGTGCATCTGTTAATGACAAGAAATTTCTGAGGAGGTTCGCGGCAAAGTTCTTCATCAGCAATAACATCCTTTACAAGCGTAACCATGATTCAACCTTACTGCGCTGTGTGGATAAGAATGAAGCAGAAAGGATCATGGCAGATCTACATGAAGGTACTTTCGGAACTCATTCCAGTGGACATACCATGGCAAATAAAATCCTTCGGGCAGGATATTACTTGTCCACAATGGAAGCCGACTGTTATCAGCATTCTCGGACATGTCACAAGTGCCAAGTCTATGCTGATAAAGTGCACATACCTCCAGTTCCTCTGAACATCTTGACGGCACCTTGGCCTTTTGCAATGCGGGGCATTGATATGATCAGCGAGATCAGACCTACGGCATCCAATGGGCATCATTTCATTCTGGTAGCGATTGATTACTTTACGAAGTGGGTTGAAGCATCTTCCTTTGCTACCGTAACCAAGAACGTTGTGGCACGATTCATTCGGCACAATCTGATCTGTCGATACGGTACACCAGAGAGGATCATTACAGACAATGGTACCAATCTCAACAACAAGATGATCATTGAGCTCTGCGAGCAATTCAAGATACAGCATCATAACTCTTCTCCTTACCGGCCGAAGATGAATGGGGCTGTCGAAGCAGCAAATAAGAACATTAAGAAGATTGTGCAGAAGATGACAGTGACATACAAAGACTGGCACAAGATGTTACCATTTGCTCTTCATGGGTATCATACCTCAGCACAGACGTCAACAGGGGCAACACCCTATTCCTTGGTATATGGCATGGAGGCAGTCTTGCCCATTGAAGTTCAGATACCCTCTCTCCGGATCATGAAGGATGCAGGTTTAAGCGAAGACAACTGGATACAGACCCGGCTTGATCAGCTGAACCTAATCAATGAAAAGAGACTTACTGCTATTTGTCATGGTCAGACGTATGAAAAACGGATGATCAAGGCATTTAACAAGAAAGTCAGACAGCAAGAGTATCAAGTTAGGGACCTGGTAATCAAGCGCATTATCTTACCTCAAGGTGATCCCAGGGGCAAATGGACCCCTACTTACGAAGGGCCATTTGTGGTTAAGAATATCTTCTCAGGAGGAGTTATGATTCTAACCACCATGGATGGTGACGACTTTCCTCACCCCGTCAATGCAGATATAGTAAAAAGATACTACACATAATCAAAGACCCGCTAGGCTGACTGGCCTAGGAAAAAATAAGTGCTTCCCAGCAAACCAAAAGGGTTCGGGCAAAAATAAGGGATGAAAATAAAAAAATCTGTACACCCGACAAGTCAAAAACCTAAAAAGGTGGCTTGAGCAAAAATGGGTATCCCGGTGGACTGAAAACCCAAAAGGGCGGTCCAGGAAAAAGTTAGGGATTAAAGCGTAATACTATGTCTCATTGGATCACCTCGCATCCAGACTTCGGTATCGACTATCAAACTCAAACGACACTAATCAATCAGATTCATCTTCAACTAAGCAGCAAAGTGATGAGATGCTTGAGGACATAAAGGCAATAGCAGAGTTGGAACCAGTGGGATTATTCGCATAGCTGTTTTGTTTCTTTTTCATAAATTGTATAAATTCTATTTGTTCGGCGGCATTCTCTTACTAGGACGTCAGCCTCTTGTACAAAAACGCCTATTTACAGGCCAAACTTCAAAATCAATACAAATTCATTTTCAGACAAATTTCAAGTTGTTTTTCCTTTATCTGTTTTGTTTTATAAAGAACGTCCAATGTTCATTTTTTGATATATGCATTTGACATTAATCGCTGATCATAAATATTTACCTGTGAAACGAAAGACGAATTACTGGTAATATCAAAAACAGGGGCATAAGAAATGTCAGAGTTGTGCAACTGCTTTGTCCACCAGATATCAAGGTAGATTCATCTGAAGAATATGACCAAGATACCTTCACTCCCCTCAGAGTAAGACAGTAATGGTAACTCTCCCAGCTGAGACTTGCAACTATGAACGAATCAGCAATACTCTCCCCAAGCAGAGTTGATCTACCATCAGCACTAGAAAGGTTGGGTATCCCCGGAAGGTCTTAATCTTCCCCAGCGGAATATAAAGATATTCCCCAGCAAGCATAAGAGTATCCCCGGCAGAATACAAGATACCCCAGTGGAGCCATTTTCCCAGCTCAGTCTAAAAATGTTTTCCCAACAGAGTTGAATCATCTTCCCCAGTAGACTTTGGAAGCTTATCCCCTGCAGAGCGCAAATAAATCTCCCCAGCCAAATTCAGAGGATTATCCCCAAGAAAGATTAACAGGGTTATCCCCAACAAGTTGCAATTGAAAGATCATCCCCCAGCAAAGTTATTTCTTTTCCCCCCAGCAGGACTTCAATCTTCAAAAGATTCAATCTCACTAGCAACGGTAATCCATCTCCAGCGGAGTTCATCATTGAAATCCCCAGCAAAGTGTATAAGCGGAATCCCCAGCAGAGTTTATCAGTTAAAATCCTCAGCAGAGCATCTCTTCCCCACAGAGTAATTCCCCTTGGAGTAATCTATTCATCAGTTTATTACCCAACGAAGTTCTTTTCTCCTGCAGGTTTATTCTCACAATCATCTTCGTCCACCATCCCTGGCGGAAGCAAAGCATTCAACTTTATTCTCCCAGCAGCTCCGGGATTTATTTTCCCCAGCTAAGACATTACATGTCCATACATCATGATGCATGCATATACGCATCATACCATACAATCTCATTTATTTTGAGAACATCATTGCCTGATACATATCATGTATTACATATAACTAACCTTTACCTTTCAGGAAAGATACAATCAAAATTCAAGTTATGAAGCCTGGGTACGACCGGATAGTATCTTGATTTCTACGGCACATTGAGAAGCCCGGACTACGACCGGATAACAATATCATACTACCGCGAAGCCTGGATTACGACCAGATAGTGATATCTCTCAAAAGCAAGCTATGAAGCCCGGAGAATGACCGAATAATAGTTTATTCCCCAGTGAGCCGTGAAGCCCGGATTACGACCGGATAGCAGCTCAGTAAGCACCATGAAGCCTAGATTCGACCAGATAGTGGTATATCATAAACACAAGCCGTGAAACTCGGATCACGACTGGATAACAACTTAGCAAGTTATTGTGAAGCCTGGATTACGACCAGATAGCAACCAAGAGTACTACGAAGCCTGGATTTCGACCAGATAGTGGTATGATATATCGTGAAGCCTGGATTGCGACCAGATAGCGTTAAGGGACACTATGAAGCTTGGATTACGACCAAATAACAGTTTACCCAGCCAGTTTCTATGAAGCCCGGATTCGACCAGATACTAGTAAACCCAAAAGTCAAAGGGAAGCCCGGATGCGGCCAGATAACCACTTGATTTGTTCTGAAGCCTGGATTTCGACCAGATAAGAAGTGAGGTATCGCGAAGCTTGGATTACGACCAAATAACAGTTTACCCAGCCAGTTGCTATGAAGCCCGGGTTCGAACAGATACTAGTAAACCCAACAGTCAAAGGGAAGCCCGGATGCGGCCGGATAACCACTTGATTTGTTTTGAAGCCTGGATTTCGACCATATAAGAAGTGAGGTATTGTGAAGCTTGGATTATGACCAAATAACAGTTTACCCAGCCAGTTGCTATGAAGCCCAAATTCGACCAGATACTAGTAAACTCAACAGTTAAAGGGAAGCCCGGATGCGGCCGGATAACCACTTGATTCATTCTGAAGCCTGGATTTCGACCAGATAAGAAGTGAGGTATTGTGAAGATTGGATTCGACCAGATAGCAGTACGTGAAACCATGAAGCCTGGATTCGACCAGATAATGGTATAACGCATCGTGAAGCCTGGATTACGACCAGATAGAAGTACAAGACACTGTGAAGCTTGGATTTCGACCAAATAGCAGTTTACATGGACAGTTACTAAGAAGCCCAGAGTCGGCCGGATATTAGTATGCCCTAAATTCAAGTTAAAGCCCAAATGCGACCGGATAACCACTTGATTTGCTCTGAAGCCTGGATTCCTACCAGATAAGAAGTGAGGTATTGCAAAGCCTGTATTACGACCGGATATCAAGTTTAATCTCATCTCCCCAGTAAGTCACTGTAAAGCCTGGATTACGACCAAATAGCAGTCGACCTTATGACTATGAAGCCTGGGTTGCGACCAGATAGTAGTTCACTCTCACCTCTTCAACAGAGATGATTCCTCAGTAGAATAACGGACGACCGAAGCTCCTAAAGTTCTATTTCTCCTAAGACAAAGAGCAGCATTCCCCGACGGAATCTCCCTCAACAACAGGTATACAAGCTCTCGCTAAGGAATCTCTTACGCGATCGACGCTCCTTCGGATGGCATATTTAAGCCCATCTCCTACCAAAAATCTCCAAATGGCATCTGTAAGCCCATTCCCGACATCACAAGGCTGATACAACTTCATGCGAGTGCAAATTTCTGGGCACTCTAGTGTTCAATCAACTTCCACCTTTGGATCACGAAAGGCCCGAACGCCAATCTATATCCTCAGGTTTAAGAAGATTGAACAGGGGCAACTGTTGTACCCCAAAATTTTCCCTCCCATATTTCTCAAGACATGTCAAGAATCACCTCCAAGTTGTTCAAGATGGCTCAAGAGTTGGATAGTCAAATCACCTCCTAAGGCAGTGAAGTCAAAATTAGGGTTTTGTGTTGCATTAAGGTCCTTACATCCAAATGACCTCAAGTTCTCCCCAATGTCCTAATATGTTCTTAAGTTCATCCATGTCAAGTTTCAAGCCTTGCAGAGGAAGTTTGGTCAGTCAATTGCTCAAGAGGTCTAAAAATCGACTGTGCTAGGGCAAAAGTCAAATGTGACCCAAATACAGTCAAACCTCAAGATATTTTGTCAACATTCTCATTTTGAAGGATAATTCATCATTTGATCAAGGGTTGATCATTATTCATCAAGGATTGCTCAAGATTCATCAAGATTCAAAAGTCGCTAAATTAGGGTTTTGTAGGAAAAGTCAACTCAACTTTGACCAAGCATAACTTTCTCATACTTTATGAGAAATGACCCATCCAAAGCTCATTTTGAATAGGATGCAATTTACTACGATACATCTTCACACCACAAGATCAAGAAATGCACTCACAAGAAGTTACAAATTTGGACATTATAGGTCATTTTTGAAAGTCAACAAAAACACCATTTTTTACAAAGCTTATAACTTGATCATGGAAGATCAAAATAATATGAGACCAAAAAGTTTGGTTAGAGGACATTTCAAGGTTTCTAAAAAGTCCAATAACACCTCCAAAAGTTCAAAATTGAAGAAGTTATGCATTGTTGAAGTTGGGCATTTTTCCAAAATGGCCAAAAGTCAACTATCCTCAAAACTCCAATTTTTGACAAAAGGGCCCACTTTTTTCCACTTGATTTGGTCTTTTCATGCCACACACGTGTCCCATCCTTAATTTCATGACCAATCATTTATTTTTCTATTTTATTGATTTAATTCATTTTTAATCAATATTAAATCAAATAAAATCTAAAAATGAATGGAATGATATCTTTTTGATCATTGTAGCTTTCAATTATCATGATTCATCAAATCAAATTCGTATCAAGGCTTTTCATGCATAAAAAAAAATCAGATTTGGCCTATATTTGGAAACTTGATAATGGTGATCAAAATCAAATCTTCCATCTTCAATGCATATGGACTAAGGCCCATGTTTTGACCTAAATACATTCCTTTATGTACACACAAGACAAGCATAGCAAGAACACGCCCTAAGGACTGCAAAAACGGCCAACTCAAAATTGAAAAAACCTTGAAAAAAGTGGAGATTGAATTCTTGTTTGGAGGCGTTTTCAAAGCAAGATCTCAACACTACTCCCTTGCCTGACATCCTGTGAAGCAAAAGCAACCAAAACCAGGCCTTGAGACCATCTGAAACACGCTGTAAGTATCCTTGAATATGGCTCTGAACATGGCATCATAAATCATTTTTCTTGCATCTTTTTGCCAATCTACTTGCACCATCATGCTTAACGTTCAAATTCTAACAATTCTGCATCATTTAATTTGATTTTCATGGCATGTACTGTAATGCTCGATCCTAGGGTTCTTGTTCTTGTTTTTTAGGCCTTTTTGATACAGGCAAAATCAATGCTAATGATGGGTATAGGGATAACCAGGAGGAAGAGACGAATGTATTGGTGCTCTTAGATTTTGTTTCCATGGCCTAGGGTGAATTTTGGAGACATCCCACGAATCTTCATGCGGATAAAAATCCGCTGGTAAACGAACCAGGGATGTGTTGGAGAAGATGATAACGTGGCTTAGCGTCATTGGCTTGTTTAAATTGTTAGCGCATTTTTTTTTATTTTTCCAGGCATAATTAATTGTTTCCAATATAATGTTTATTATGTATTCCACTAACAAAAAAGCAAGCCAGCTCAGTTGGTGGAGGCGCTATTGGAAAACCCCTTGGGACCTGGGTTCGAATCCCAGGTCCCCCAAATATTTGTTATAATTTTGTTTCAGATTATCCCATGTAGCATTCAAGGCATGGACCATCATGTTCTGCCAAGATCTCAAACGCCAGGTGGCTACAAAGCAAATCCAATGGCTTAGAATGAAGGACTACAATGGTCTCAAGTCAACAGACATGTGTCCAATCCAGAAAGTCAAACAGGCTGGAGCGTTAATGGGCCAAGAATTGGTGATTTCACACCCAAATTAAGCCCAGCACCCCCTGGGTTATTTCTTTTCTTTTAGCATTTTTATTTATTTACTTAATTTATTTTTATTCTTAACCAAACCAATTAACATTTTTTTATAAAATCAAAAAACCCAATAAAATAATATTTTTATTAATTTCACTATTTCATTATTTTTGTAAATAAACTTTAAATCGATTAATTTAGTTTTTAATTAGATACAATTTTAATATCTTTTGCAATAAATTAAAATTAATATAGAATTAGGGCTTTTAATAATTTTAATCATTTTATTTTATTTCCTCAAATAAATAATAAAAACCAAAAATATTTTCATTTAATTAATTAATTCAATTATTAACTTAGACTTAATTTTTAATTCAAAAAAATAATAAAAAAAATGCTTTATTTAATAAAAAAGGGTCAAAACCCTAAGATGCTCCGATTTAATTTTCTCGCACGCGTATTATTTTTTATCCAATATTGTAACTGCTTCGGGAATGTAATAGTTTTTAAATTAGGATTTTATTTATTTATCGCTTTTATTTACTTTCCGCTATTTAATTTTAAAGGGTTTGTTTTTGGCGATGTAAATACCCGACACCTTGTAATAGCTTAGATTTAATTTCCCGCAATTTAATTTCCGCACAATATTAACTGTTAGATGTTTGATAAATAGGCAATGCATGACAAGATTAATCTTTAACCTAAAATCAACAGTAGCTCACCATAACATGTACAAAGATAATATAACTGAAAAATAACACACTCGCACATGCCACTCTTAGGGTACACCTCACTTGGTTGCCTCGAACGTGGTCATTAAGTATAGGAAGTTTTAGAGGTCGCCCTCTTGTCCATAGATCATAGTTGCCTCGAAACGGTTGCCTCGGAAAAATGATCTAGGATATTAGGGTTACTGCTAAGGTGTCCTAATATTGCTTTAGTGACCACACGCCCCTTAATCGAATTGACCCGAAAACTCCAACGACGGTGCTACCTGCTCCTCAATAGTGGGATAGCATTGTCTAAAGGACACTTGTACAGATTAATTCCTTTTTGAGTAGGTAGATGGTTCTTAAGTACTTGCTCCTTTTAAAACAAAACAAAACTTTTCGCACTTACACCCCTTTCAAACAAAAAACTCTTTTCAAACCCACAAACACAAAGAAAAGCAAACTTTGGAAAACACAATGAGCAAGTACCTAAGAGCCCGTGGATAACCACAGATAGAAAGGGTGCTAACACCTTCCCTTTCTATAATCTACCCCCCGAACCCGAGAAATATCTCAAAAAGGAATTTTTCTGTACTTTTGTCCTTTCCTTGTTGGATAAAATAAAAGACGGTGGCGACTCTTGCTTACCGCGACATTTTGCGAAAACAAATGCAAACACGAACCAGCATTCCAAAATAGTCAGTTCTCATTCCCACCGATCACACTGATCAACCAAGCCGAATACGAAGGTGAGGAAGATTGTGAGGTTCCAGGGGAATTGGCCAGACTTCTACAGCAAGAGGAAAGAGCAATTCAGCCTCATGAAGAGCAGTTGGATACAATCAACTTGGGAACTGAGGATGACAAAAAGGAAATCAAGATAGGTGCCAATCTAGAGCCGAGTGTCAAGGAGCGCTTAATTCAGCTACTACATGATTATGTTGAGATCTTTTCCTGGTCATACGAAGACATGTCGGGACTTGATACAGACATTGTGGTACACCGTCTACCCACAAGAGAAGACTGTCCACCGGTTAAACAAAAGGTCTGCCGCATGAGACCTGACATGTCAGAGAAGATCAAAGCAGAAGTTATGAAGCAGTTCAATGCTGGATTTCTGGCTGTTACTTCCTATCTAAAATGGGTTGCTAACATTGTGCCCGTGCCTAAAAAGGACGGAAAAGTGAGAATGTGCATGGATTATAGAGACTTAAACAGGGCCAGCCCTAAAGATGACTTTCCACTTCCGCACATCGACATCCTGGGTGACAACACAGCTCAGCACAAAGTATTTTCTTTCATGGACGGATTCTCAGGCTATAACCAGATCAAAATGGCACCTGAAGACATGGAGAAAACTACTTTTTTTACATATTGGGGTACATTCTGCTACAAAGTGATGCCATTCGGACTGAAGAATGTCGGGGCAACCTATCAACGCACCATGGTAGCTTTGTTTCATGATATGATACATCATGAGATAGAGGTCTACGTAGATGACATGATAGCCCGATCACAAACTGAAGAAGAACACCTTGATCACTTGCAAAAGCTGTTTGTCAGGTTGAAGGAGTACAAGCTCAGACTGAATCCAAACAAGTGTACATTCAGAGTCTGGTCCGGTAAGCTCTTGGGTTTCATTGTCAGCAAAAAAGGCATCGAGGTTGATCCTGCCAAAGTCAAAGCTATACAAGAAATGCCTGCTCCTCGCACTGAGAAGGAGGTCAGAGGTTTCTTGGGACGCCTAAACTAAATTTCAAGGTTCATTTCTCACCTACCATCTACCTGTGAACCAATCTTCAAGCTGTTGAAGAAAGATCAGTTAGTTAAATAGAATGATGAATGTTAGATTGCTTTCGATAAAATCAAGGAGTATTTGCTAGAACCTCCTATCTTGATGCCACCTATCGCGGGAAGACTGCTAATCATGTATCTGACCGTCCTAGAGAATTCAATGGGGTGCGTATTGGGCCAACATGACGAGTCTGGCCGAAAAGAGCATGCCATTTATTACCTTAGCAAAATGTTTACTGACTGTGAAACAAGATATTCACTGCTCGAGAAAACTTGTTGCACTTTGGTATGGGCTACTCGCCGGCTAAGGCAGTATATGTTGACTCATACCACTTTGCTGATATCTAAGATGGATCCGATAAAGTACATCTTTAAGAAGCCTTCCTTGTCCGGAAGGATAGCCAGATGGCAGATGATCCTAACGGAATACGATATACAGTACATGACCCAAAAAGCTATAAAGGGGAGTGTGCTAGCTGATCATCTGGACCATCAATCTGTCGAAGATTACCAATCCATGAGGTTTGACTTCCCTGACGAGGATATCATGAAATTGGACAACATTAAAGAGAACAGGCCATATGACGAACCTGAACAAGGATCCCGATGGACCATGTACTTTGATGGGGCCTCAAATGCACTTGGCAACGGTATCGGCGTGATACTTATCTCCCCAGAAGGTTGCCATACACCTTTCACATCCAGACTTTGCGTCAACTGTACGAACAACATGGCAGAGTATGAAGCTTGCATCTTTGGACTTAAGGCTGCCATAGACTTGAGAATCAAATCCTTAGATGTGTTTGGGGACTCAGCTTTGGTCATTAGTCAGATCAAAGGAGAGTGGGATACTAAACATCCAAACCTCATCCCTTACAAAGAACATGTCTTGACATTGTTACCACATTTCGAGCAGATTACCTTCGAGAACTTCCCGCGAGAAGAAAATCAGCTAGCAGATGCTTTAGCTATAATGTCCTCCATGTTTAAACTTAACTGGAATAATGAGGCTCCCCAAATCACCATTGAACGGATGGACGAACCATCACATTGTCACGAGATCAATACCGAAGAAGTAGTGGACCAGCCGTGGTTTCATGAAGTCAAAAGGTATCTCGAAGCGCACGAATACCCTGAAGGAGCTTCAGTCAATGACAAAAAGTTCTTAAGGAGATTCTCGGCGAAGTTATTCCTAAGCAACGACATCCTATACAAGCGCAATCATGATTCTATTCTGCTCCGTTGTATGGACAAAGTTGAAGCTGAAAGAATTATGGATGAATTGCATGAAGGTACCTTCGGCACTCACTCTAGCGGGCATACGATGGCTAAGAAGATTCTAAGGGTAGGATATTACTGGTCCACCATGGAAGCTGACTGTTATCATCACTCCCACACTTGCCACAAATGTCAAATCTATGCGGACAAGGTGTACGTGCCTCCTGTTCCTCTAAATATCCTAACAGCTCCTTGGCCATTCGCTATGTGGGGAATCAACATGATTGGAGAGATCAAGCCTACAGCTTCCAATGGACACCGTTTTATTCTGGTGGCCATTGACTACTTCACCAAATGGGTCGAAGCAGCTTCCTTCGCATCCGTTACAATGAATGTTGTTCCCCGCTTCATCAAACAAAACCTTATTTGTCGGTACAGTATCCCCAAAAGGATCATCACTGACAAAGGTACAAACCTTAACAATATTATGATCACCATTTTGTGCGAGAAGTTCAAGATTCAACATCACAATTCATCTCCCTACCGACCAAAGATGAATGATGCAGTTGAAGCTGCTAAGAAAAATATCAAAAAGATCATACAAAAGATGATAGTCACCTACAAGGACTGGCATGAGATGTTACCGTTTGCTCTCCACGGGTACTGTACCACGACACGCACATCAACTGGGGCAACACCTTATTCCTTGGTATATGGCATGGAGGCTGTTTTACCTATCGAGGTTCAGATTCCCTCCTTGAGAATCATGAAAGATGCTGGTTTGAGTGAAGACGATTAGATTCAGACCCGGCTTGATTAGTTGAACTTAATTGACGAAAAGCGACTTACAACTGTTTGCCACAGTCAGACTTATCAAAAACGAATGATCAAGGCTTTCAACAAGAAAGTCAGGCGCTAGGTATATCAAGTCGGGGATCTTGTAATCAAGCGCATCATTTTGCGGCAAAGTGATCCCAGGGGAAAATGGACTCCTACCTACGAAGGACCATTTGTGATCAAGAACATATTTTCTGGTGGGGAAATGATCTTAACCACCATGGACAGAGACGACCTGCCGCCCCCTGCGAACGCAGACATAGTCCAAAGATACTACGCATAAATAACCTGCTAGGTTGACGCACCTAGGCAAAAAAAAGGGCATCCCGGTGAATCGAAAACCCGAAAGGGCGATTCAGGAAAAAATTAGGGATAATCAAAAAAATTTGTACACCCGGCAAGTTGAGAACCCGAAAGGGCAACTTGGGAAAAAAAGGGTTTCCCGGTGGACTGAAAACCCGAAAGGGCGGTCTAGGAAAAAGTTAGGGAATTAAAGCATATGACTATGTCTCGTCGGATCACTTTAAGGACAATCTCTTCACAGACAAACTCTGAGCTTATGATCAATTCAATCATCTTCGGACGAAGCAACAGATGGACAAGATATTCGGAGATACGAAGGCTATAGCAGAATGGGAACCCCATGGGATTTTTTACACACATAGCTATCTTTCTTTGTATAAATTTTTCTTACTTTTATGACATTATCCTCTTACTAGGATGTCTGTCTCCTTTGTACAAAACACTTACTCAAAGTTAATACAAAGATATCTCTTTCAAAGTACAAAAACTATTTGTATTTTTCTTTTACACTTGTGTTTTTATTTGCAAAAACGTCCAATGATTCATTGATGAACATATGCATTTGAACATAATTACTGTTTACAAATAAACAAAGTGGAGAAGAATAATTACTGATGGGTTGAAAGGATAGGAAAACGTCTTTAGGCTATTCCAGGAGAAATCTCTACAGTACATCATCTAGATCCCCAGCGGAGCTAAAACCTTGAAATACATATCCCCAGCGGAGCAAAAACTTTGAGTTACAGATCCCCAACGGAGCTGAAACCTCTTTCCCCAGTAAAGTTAAAACTTTAAACTATCTATCCCCAGGGGAAACCTTTTCAGTCAATCAAATTTTCCCAGCAAGTTATCTTGAAGCCTAGAAATCAACCAGATAACAGTTAACTTTTGTCTCTCCCCGAACTAGGATAACTTCCCAGTAGGGTGGCCGACAACCAAAAACTCCTGAACTTACTCTCCAGCAGTAAGCCTTCTTCCTCACAGAGTTTTTATTCCTCAACAGAATTAAGATTCTCATTTTTAATTCCCCAGGGAAGTCACCAAAGTTTTCATTTCTCCTCAACAGAATGAAGATTCACATCCTTATTCCCCGCAGAAGTCATCAGAGTCTTCCTTTTTCTCCAGCAGATCAAGGATTTCCATGGTGTAATTCCCAGTAGAAGTCTTCAAAGTTCTCTGGATTTCCCAAGCAAATTTCTCCAGCAGTTTGGCATTACTCTCACAACAGAATTTTTGTCGTTACTCCAACTTCAAGACATGAAGGATCCTCATATCTCCACAGAAGCTGTCAAAGATTTTTAATCCCCAACAGTCGCCCAGGATTTTCTTATCCTCATCAGTCAAGGATTCATTTTCCCCGGCAGCAGTCAAGGTTCTTTTATTATCCCCAGCCGTCAATGATTTATTTTCCTCAGCAATACAACAAATCAGCTTACACGCGCATACATTACATCCATATACCATAAACATTGATAAAACACATATCTTGCATCATACATTTCATGTAACATAACTTTGTGTTTCAGCTAACATTTTACCCTTTTTAGGATAAGACTAACAACTACAGTTTAACAGTATACAATCATGATACAGTATAGATACACTCTAGACACGGAAGTCATTCTATTGCTCATTCAGGTTCAGATTTCAGATACAGATTAGATACGCTCCAGACACGGAAGCCATTCTATTTCTCATTCAGATTCAACTATCAATTTCAAAGCTCAGATACACTGTAGACACGAAAGTCATTCTGTCACTTATTCAGATTCTAGTTCAGATACGCTCCTGACACGAATGCCATTCTAGCCCTTATTCAATTTGCCGATTCAGATACAGTACGGATACACTCTAGACACGGAATTCATTCTATTACTCATTCAGATTCAAACTTCGGACTCCAGTCCATATACGCTCCAAACACGGTTGCCATTCTGTCACTTATTCTGATTTTCCTAGCTCAGGTACACTCCAGACACGGAAGTCATTCTGTCACTTATTCAAATTCAAGTTCAGATACGCTCTAGACACGGTTTCCATTCTGTCACTTATTCTGATTTTCCCCATCTCAGAGACGCTCCAGACACATGCTATTCTGTTTCTCATTACAAGTCTCCAGATACAGTTCATATACGTTCCAAACGCGGATACCATTCTGATACTTATTCTCCTGACTTACAATGTACAATTCAGAAAACACCCTTGGATGGAATCTTTAAGCCCATCTCTAACAAGATTCTATCACCTCTCCAAATGGAATCTTTAAGCCCATTTCCTCAACTATACTTTGACGAGTGCAAATTTACGGGCACTCTAGTATCCAATCATCTTTTACCTTCGAGTCACGAACGACAAGCTCGCCAATCTAACTCTTCAGGTTCAAGAGATTGAACAGGGGAAGCTTTTGTACCCCCAAAATTTGCCCTCTCATTTTATCAATATTTTCCTCACAAGACTTCTTGGACTCAAGACAGGATTAGGGTTTGCTCACCTCAAAACCTCATCTTGCACTGATAACCTGAAATTAGGGTTTGAGTTTGCACAAGGCATTTTGGATCATCAATGCTTCATGTGACTTTCATATAACATCTTGGATCCCTAATATTTCTCATACCAAGTTTCAAGCCTTGAATCACATTTTTGCCCAGTCAATTGGACAATTGACCTTAAAATCAACTGTATTGGGGAAAAAGTCAACCATGGCCAATTTACAGTCAAAATTCATAATTTTTGATCCACAAAAACATTATAGGATCCTATGTACCATTTGATCAAGTTTGTACCACAACTCCTCAAGAAATTTGATCAGATCATCAAAAGGGCAAAATGGTCAAAATTAGGGTTTTGACAGAGAAAGGGAAATTTCTGATTTTTTGCCTAGCCAATGACCAATTGGGTTCAAGCATGATTTCAAGGACTTAATGGAATCATCTTGATATAATCACATGGTTCAAAAGATCTCAAATGCATAGGATTGACAGATGAATTTTCCAGTCAACTGATCAAAAATCAACCGTATCCTGAAAAGTCAAACTTTGACTTTTTGGTCAAAATCAAGTGTCAAGGGTCATAATTCATCAAGATTTGTCAAAATGTGAAATTTGTTGATCAAGAAAATCAATTTTTCAAATTAGGGTTTTAATTTGAAATTTTTTCATAACTTAGAAAATTTCTAAGTATGGAAAAATTTCTTATTTTTCCCCAACTTTCCATAACTTTTTCACCATGATGCAGTTGGATTCAAAGAAAACTTCCAACATGAAAGTTGTAGTCCTCCATGAAATATACAACTTTGATTCACAAAGTTTTCCCAAAAGATGCTTGGATCTCAAGTTATGATTTTGTGAATAGGGGTCCATAAACTTTTTAACTTAGTGAAATTTTGCCCTAGTTTAGGCAGGTTTTTGACCTAACTTCATGGCAACTTTTCACCTAGTTCCAAGAGGTATCTAAAAATGAATTTCAAATATGGATTTTAGAGCATGTTACAAGATTTCCAAAGTGTCCAAGAAATCTCAAAGATCATTTATGGTTAGGGAGAATCGAAGAAGGGAAAATGGCAATTTATCACTTTTGTTCAAGGCATTTTCACAATGGTTCAAGTTGCAAATCTATCCTAGCATGCTTGTACCTTGCATTACAGGTCCTAATCCCTTCTACTATCCATAATTAAATGCAAATTCATTGGATATTGGCTTTATTCTGACCTATGGAGCATTGTACAAGAGTTTAATCCATTTATGGCATAAAGTTCATAATACCATTTTGATAAAGCATACTTTTGCAAACTTTGCATTTCTTGAGCCATGAACCTGATCTTTTGTTGCAAACAAGATCCACAAACATCATCACAGCATACCAACTCCTTGCAGCCCTAGGACTAGCAAGTAC
The DNA here is from genome assembly GCA_948472305.1 of Vicia faba. NCBI lineage: Eukaryota > Viridiplantae > Streptophyta > Magnoliopsida > Fabales > Fabaceae > Vicia > Vicia faba. The sequence continues at coordinate 887,994,393 of OX451736.1, forward strand.
AAGCTTTTGCATTGTCACCTCAACCTTTCTTCAAAAACAAGAAAGGTGGCCAAAAGTCAAGGAACTTGTGCATCTGATAAAGAGAAGGCTTGGCTTCATTCTAAACAACTTCAGAAACTTGTTGCAAGCAGAATACACGAATTCACAACATTCAAAACCCTCTCAAACACAAAAAACCCAAGTTCCTGCCCAAACAGGGCATCTTCTGCAGAACCTTTGCCAAATCAATATTGGCTCGTGCGTTTTGCTTTGAAACACTTCAAACACTTTACATACATCCTACCTAAACTATCTAGGCCCTTGTCTTGCAACTGTGTGCCCTGTTTCAAGCTTCACCATTTCCATTTTTGAATGTTGCAGGTTGACTTCTATAGGAAGTTTCAAGCATCCTCAAGGCAAGTTGAGCATTGGGATAGCTTGAGGGAACTTCAAGGAAGCTCACACGATCTTCAGGCCTCACTCAAAGTCCCCACATTGCCATATCCAAACTCAACTGAACAAGGTATTTTTCAAAGTTCTATCTCCTTATTTAGGAATCCTTAAGCTTTGATTTGTGAAGCAAAAATGTAGTCCTTAACTTGCTTAAGCTGCACATATGCATAGTTGTCATTTATATTAACTGAGCTAAGAGTATTTGATTGTTGAAGTTCATGAAAAAATTAGGTCAGGAATTAGGGCCACTGAAATTCTCCCTGGTCTTTTAGAGTTAGTTTACACACTTTATATCACTGGAATCGTGAGATCATGAGCTACATTTTTCATGTTACAAGTTTTTGATTTTATGCAAAGAATATCAAGATACAGGTTTGAGGCAAAACGCGTGCAGAACGTTGGCTGGAGGACAGGGATGAAGCTGGCTTGGGCCTGGCGCGCTTGGGCTTCTGTTTTTGCTTCCCATCCCCCCCTGTTTCCTATTTGCACTCCCCTTTGCATATTTTGATATTTTTCATATTTCCTTTGTATTTTTGTGTTTATTGACTTTATTATTTTTTTCTGAACATTAAAAAATCCCAAAAATATTTTCTTAATTTTTTTGCATTTTATTTTATTATTTTAATTATTTTTTTGGCATAAAAATAGTTTATTAGTAATAATATACTTTATTTTCTTAAATAAATTTGTAAATAATAATAAAATACTTAAATATTTTATTTTATTATTTTATTCATATTAAATATCTATTTTTCATACATATTTAATTCTTAACATTTGTACATAATATTGTTATTATTTTTCTAGAACAAAAATGGACAAATAAATAATAATAGAAAACATATTTTCTTTTTAAAACAAAATTAGCGTTTCCCCTTTCAAAAATAATAATATTATTTTTTCTTATTTTTAGGAATTAGATAAAGTTATTTTCTCATACACAAAACAATTACAAAACAATTTTTTGCATATTTACATTTTATTACATATTTAAATAATTGTTTATTTATTTATTGTACAATATTCAATTGGGTTGTAATAGTAAATTAGGGTTTTATTTTGTGCAAATATCCCTATTCAAAACTTGTATCCCCCCTTCCCATACTATTGTTGTAATAGTTTAGATTTACTTTACGCAATTTATCGCATTATATACATGTTTAGTAAAAACTAGGGTTTTGTATGATAAGACAAAAATCAAACAAATAGCATGACCTAATGGAAGACAAAAAAATCAAGAAAAATGACAACACATTGCACATAAACACCCCTAGGGTTTGATCCACTTGGTTGCCTTAAAATAAATGGCCATGGTATGCATGCTAGGTATCTTGGCAAAGCAAAACAAAACAAAAGATCATAGTCCCTCGATGACGCTATCAAAAGGTTGCCTAAAAAATGATCTTGGTCCCTCAAACAAACTAAGATACTTGGCACCATTGCTATCATGGTCATACGATGACCCACACTCGTCCCGTTTAACATCTAAGGATAGGTTTATCTACCAAAACAATGGTAGGTTAATAATTTCAAAGGAATAAAAATGTATAGGAAAGACTTTTGAGTAGGTAGAATGCTTCTAGTTACTTGGTCATTTCAAAAACAATCCTTGCTATTTTCAAACAAACACACACATTTCAAAACATTTTCCAAACAACTTTCAAAACATTGAAACATTTTTCAAAAGACAAACATCTTTGTATACATTCTTACGAACGAGAATCATTACAAAGATTGCCTAAACGATGGCCTCTTTTCAAAATACTTTCAAAACCACACAAAGCACCATTTCAAACAATTTCAAAGCAAAAGCGAGTGATCTAAACAAGTAACTAAGAGCCCATGGAAAACCATGGATGAAAAGGGTGCTAGCACCTTCCCTTTTCATAATCTACCCCCCGAACTCAAAAACAATCTCAAAGGTCTTTCCTGTGCTTTTTTACCTTTCCTTTTGGATAAAATAAAAGTCGATTCTCTTGCTAAACCACAACATTTGTGAACATAAATGCAAAACCTCAAGTCAGTTCTCCCACCGTATCACAACAGCATTTGTATCTCCTTCCTTCTTTTTGGCAAACCCATAGGATGGCTACTTCGTACTTCCGGAACTTTCACTTTTTGTTAAACGACCCTCTCTTACAGCCTCTTCTAAACGGATACCCATGCCCACCATTTCAGTAAAGTCACTTGGCGCACTCGCTACCATCCTCTCGTAGTAGAAAGAACCCAGAGTCTTCAGGAAAATATTTGTCTCTCCTTTTCTTCCATGGGATTAATCACTTGGGTGGCTACCTCACGCCATCTCTGTGCATATTCTTTGAATGATTCCCTGTTGTGATACGGTAGGAGAACTGACTTGAGGGCTTTGAGTTTTATCGCAAATGTTGAGGTTAGCAAGAGTCGCCACCGACTTTTCTTTTATCCAAAAGGAAATATGAAAAAGCACAGGAAAGACCTTTGAGATGTTTTCTTGAGTTCGGGGAGTAGATTATGAAAAGGGAAGGTATTAACACCCTTTTCATCCATGGTTATCCATGGGCTCTTAGTTACTTGCTAGATCACTTGCTTTTTTTGTTTTGAAATTGTGCTTTGTGTGGTTTTGAAAGTATTTTGTAAAAGAGGCCATTGTTTATACAATCTTTGTAATGATTCTCGTTCGTAAGAATATATACAAAGATGTTTGTCTTTTTGAAAATGTTTTCAAGTTTGTAAACTGTTTGGAAATGTGTGTTTTTTTTGGAAAATAGCAAGGATAGTTGTTTGAAAATATAGCAAGTAACTAGAAGTAATCTACCTACTCAAATGTCTTTCTTGTTCATTTTCTATTCCTTTGACATTGTTGTCTTACCATTGATTTGTTAAGCAACCCTATCTTTGGATGTAAACGGAACGGGCATGGGTCATCATATAATCATGATTAGCAATGTTGCAAAGTATCTTAGCATTTTTGAGGGTCCAAGATCATTTTGTAAGGAAACTTTGAATAGCATCATCGAGGGACTATAATCTCATATTTGTTTGTTTTGCCAAGATACTTCGCATGCATAATATGGCCATTTTTGTATAAGGTAACCAAGTGGAGAAACCCTAAGGGTGCTTGTGTGCAAGTGTGTTATTTCCATGCCTTGGTTTTGTCTTGGATTAGGGTTTTCTATTTGATTTGTTTTTATCTTGCCATACAAAACCCTAATTACTAGCATGGTATATAAAAGCGGTAAATTGCGTAATTTAAAGATCACTACACTATTACAACATTTTATGGGAGGGGGAATACAAATTATGAATGGGGATTTGCAAGAATGTAAATCTAAATAAGCTTATTACAACCAAATCGAATTCGTGCGAATATTGGAATAAACAATATATAATATTTAAATAAAATATGCAATGATATATGTATATGCAAAGAATATTTTGTTTGGTTTTTTATATGAATTTTTTTAACCTAAACCTAATAAATTTAAGGAAAAGAAATTAATTCTTGAAAACCAAAGTTAACCCTAATTTCTAAATAAAAAGAAAATAAAGTTCTTATGTATTATTTTTATGTATTTTTTGTATTAAAAATAATAAATAATATTTTATGAAAATATTTAGTTTTTATATGTTAAAATAAATATTTACAAGTATATATATAAATATAAAAGAAAAGATAAGAATATATCTAAGTTTATTTTTACAAATTTATTTAAGAAAGATAGTTAGTATATATTAAAGATAAAATATATTTTTTATGTGAAAAATAAAATAAAATAAAATAAAAATGCAATATATTCATATTTATATTTTTCATGATTTTTATGTATTAAAGAAAATATTTAATAAACAAAAATGAAAATAAAATAAATAAATAAAAGTATGGGCCAGGGGTGCTGTAAAGAGACAGGGAGTAATATGTTAGCAAAAACACTAAGGCCCAAGGAAACAACCCCATCCTGCAAAACAACAAAAAAATGGAAATGGAAAAATGTGAAAAAACAAAAGGTAGCGCCAAGGTTCGAACCTATGACATGGGCCTTACCAGAGCGCTACCTTGCCACTGGGGTGGCTATACATCCTTTGATTTATGTGAAACAAGAAAAACATAACATGAAACGCTTCCATGGCCCTGTACTTCATCTTCTTCCTCTAGCCAGCCATAAGCTCTGTAACTTTCTCATTTCTCCATGAAAATGAAAACTTCCAACATGAAAATGGTAGTACTCATTCCCACGATTTCAACCATGTAAATCATGTAAGCTAACAATCAAAGATCAAAAAGAATTTTAATAGCCCTAAATTTAAACCTAATTTTTACAGGAATTTGAACTTCAAAATTCTCTCAACTCAGGTCAAATAAATGCAAGTTATGGATATGTACAACTTTGTAGCAATGATGTCTACATTATTTATTCACAAATCATGGCCAATGGATGCCTGTATGAAGAGATAGAAGTTGAGATTCTTATCTCTTTCAGCTGAGATCGTGAATGGAGTTTGAGTGAGATTTAGGAAGGCCTGAAGGTTGCTTTAGCTTGCTTGAACTTCCCTGAGTGTGTTCCAACCCTTATCTTGCTTTGAAAGTGTCTGAAACTCTCTATCCAAGTCAATATGCAAGCTTGGAAAACAAAAATGGCAGATGAAGGAGAAGGAGTTACAGTGCAAGGATGATGGTCTGGATCACTTAGATATCAAGTAGGTAAAGTGTTTGGATGATTGAAATTTGAAACGCACGAGCCAAATGATGGATTGCTATGCTTATGCATAAACTGCAAGTTTTGACAGTTTTTTGGTGATATGGAATGTTTGAATGTTTCAGGCCTCTAGAAATTCTGTTTCTAGTTGTAATGTGTTTGTGTATTAGTATGTAATAGGTTTCAAGTCAGCTCTCCAACAGATTTGTGAGTTCTAGCCTTTTGGCACACTTTCTTGCTTTTGAAGCAAAGTGAAGAGACAAGTCTTCACATGCTTGTACTGGCCTGATTGGGGTTGGTATAAGCTTTGTACAATTTGCTTTAGGCCTGTAAGACTTGTGTATGCAGAGAAGACAGGTCCAATGCTCAAGAATTGGAAAGTTGCAAAAGTGAAGCTTTTTCAAAGTGGCAATGGCCATTTTATGCCATTTATGGAATTTCAACTTGGACAAAGGCTCTTAAGCTTGAATTAAAGCTTTGTCAACTAAGTAAGCATTAAATTATGAAGTGAGAAACAAGTTAGGGACCTGTAAAGCATGAATTAGGCAGCATACGTTCAAATTTGAGTTTTGTTCTTCATGAAATGGCTTGAATTCAAAGTGAGAAATTGCCAACTTCATCTCTTCGATTATCCCTACTCAAAAATGATCTCAAGGAGCTCTTGGACATTTTGGAAAGAATGCAATGTGCTCTACAACTCATCTTTGAAATGCATTTCAAGATTCCTCTTGGAACTAGGTGAAAAATTGCCATGAAGTTGGATCTAAAACCTGCCTAAATTAGGGCAAAATTTCACTAAGTTATTTTAGTTCATGGGCATGTATTCACAAAATTATATCTTGATATACAAGCATATTAAGGGAAAAGTGTGTGAATAAAAGTTGTAGATTTCATGGATTTCTACAACTTTCATGTTGGGAACTTTCCTTGAATCATCTTGCATCATGGTGAAAAAATGGCTTAAAGTTGAGAAAAATAAGAAATTTTCTATACTTAGAAAAATTTCTAAGTTAAGAAAATTTCCAATTTTAAAACCTAATCTTCAATCCTTGATTTCTTGATGAAAAATTTTCACATTTTGACATGTTTTGATGAATTGTGACCCTTGGCACTTGATTTTGACCAAAAAAAGTCAAAGTTTGACTTTTTAGTGTACAGTTGATTTTTGATCAGTTGACTGCAAATTTCATTTGTCTATCCAATGGATTTGCAATGTTTTGAGCCATGTAATTAGGCCAAGATAATGCAATTGAATCCTTGGAATCATGCTTCATACCAATTGGTCATTTTCTAGTTCAAAAATAAGAAATTGTCCTTTCTCAACCAAAACCCTAATTTTGACCATTTTGCCATTTTGATGATTTGATCAAATTTCTTGAGGAATTGTGATCCAAACTTGATGAAATGATACATATGAGTCTAGAATGTTGATGTGGATAAAAAAATATAAAGTTTGACTGTGAATTGTCCATGGTTGACTTTTTTCCTAATATAGTTGACTTTTAGGTTAACTGTCCAATTGACTGATAAAAAATGTGGTTCAAGGCCTGCAACTTGTTATGAGTAAACTTAGGGGTTCATAATGATGTTTTAAAGTCATATGAAGTATTGATAGTCCAAAAATCCTTGTGCAAACTCTAACCCTAATTTTTGTCATCAATGCATGAGGAGGTGTCTTGAGCTGACCAAAACCTAATCCAGTCTTGAGTCAAAGAGATCTTGTGAGAATAATCTTGATAAATGAGAGGGAAAATTTTGGGGTACAACAGCTGCCCCTGTTCAATCTTCTTAAACCTGAAGAGTTAGATTCGCGAGCTTTGCCATTCGTGACTCGAAGGTGAAAGATGATTGGACACTAGAGTGCCCATAAATTTGCAATCGACGATGTGTAGTTGAGGGAATGGGCTTAAAGATGCCATTTGGAGAAGCGATAGAATCTTGTTGGAGATGGGCTTGTATATGCCATCCAAGAATGTTTGTTGAATTGTAAGTTGTAAGCTAAAAGAATGAGTATCAGAATTGCGTCCGTGTCTGGAACGTATCTGAGCTGTATCTGAAAGATGAATCTGAATGAATATCACAATAGCATCCGTGTCTGGAGCGTATCCGTACTGTATCTGATAGTTGAATCTGAATGAGTAACATAATGGAATCCGTGTTTGGAGCGTATCCGTACTGTATCTGAAAGTTGAATCTGAATGAGTAACAGAATGGCATCCGTGTTTGGAGCGTATCCGTACTGTATCTGAAAGTTGAATCTGAATGAGTAACAGAATGGCATCCGTGTATGGAGCGTATCCATATTGTATCTGAAAGTTGAATCTGAATGAGTAACAGAATGACATCCGTGTCTGGAACGTATCCGTACTGTATCTGAAAGTTGAATCTGAATGAGTAATAGAATGGCATCCGTGTCTGGAGCGTATTCGTACTGTATTCTGATTGCATATTGTTAACGGTAGCTGTTTAATATTATCCTGAAAAGGGTAAAATGTTAGCTGAAACAAAGTTATATTGCATGAAATGTATGATGTAATGTATTTTCTTTATCAATGTTTATGATATGTTGATGTAATGTATGCGCATGTAAGCTGATTTGCTGTATTGTTGAGGAAAATAAATCCTTGAATGCTGCTGAGGATAAGTTGAATTTTCATGTCTTGAAGTTGAAGTACTGACGAACTCTTGTTGAGAGAATTAAATTCCATTGTAAGGGCAATGCCATGTACTTCTTGTAAGATCTGCCTGGGGAATCTTGAGAAATTTGACGATTTCTACTGGGAATTAATAATTTGAAACTTTGTTCCGCTGGGGATTCAAATGACGTACTGTGGGGATTACTTATGGAAAGCCTAGAGACCTTTTCCTATCTTTTCAACCTATCAGTAATTGTCCTTCCTATTTTGTTTATTTGTAAACAGTAATTATGTTCAAATGCATATGTTCATCAATGAATCATTGGACGTTTTTACAAACAAAACACAAGAGTAAAGAAAAATACAAATGGTTTTTGTACTTTCAAAGAGATAACTTTGTATTGATTTTGAATAAGTATTTTGTACAAGGGAGAAAGTCATTCTAGTAAGAGAATGGTGCCATAAAAACAAGAAAAAATTATACAAAGAAAGATAGGTATGTGTAATAATCCCATGGGGTTCCTATTCTGCTATAGCCTTCATATATCTGAGCATCTTGTCTATTTATTTCTTCGTCTGAAGATGATTGAATTGATCAGAAACTCCGAGTTTGTCAGTGGAAGTTAAATGTTGTCCGTTGAGTGATCCGACGGGACATAGTCACACGCTTTGATTCCCTAACTTTTTCCCGGACCTCCCTTTCAGGTTTTCAGTCCACCAGGAAACCCTTTTTGGCTCAAGTTTCCCTTTCGGGGTTTCAACTTGCCGGGTGTACAGATTTTTTTTATTTTATCCCTAATTTTTGCCCGAACCTTTTTGGTTCGCCGGGATGCCCTAGTTTTGCCTAGGTGTGTTAACCTAGCGGGTCTCTTATGTGTAGTATCTTTTGACTATGTCTATGTTCGCAGGGTGTGGCAGGTCGTCGCCATCCATGGTGGTCAAAATCATTGCCCCACCCGAGAATATATTTTTGATTACAAATGATCCTTCATAGGTAGGAGTCCATTTGCCCCTGGGATCACTTTGTGGCAAGATGATGCATTTGATCACTAGATCCCCAACTTGATATACTTGACGTTTGACTTTCTTTTTGAAAGCCTTGATCATCCGTTTTTGATACATTTTACCATGGCAAACAGCAGTAAGTCTCTTTTCATCAATTAAGTTCAGTTGATCAAGTCGAGTCTGGATCCGATCGTCTTCATTCAAACCTGCATCCTTCATAATCCTCAAAGAGGGGATCTGAACCTCAATAGGTAAAACAACCTCCATGCCGTAAACCAAAGAATAGGGTGTTGCCCCGGTTGATGTGCGAGCCGTGGTACGGTACCCGTGGAGAGCGAATGGTAGCATCTCATGCCAGTCTTTGTATGTGACTGTCATTTTCTGTATGATCTTTTTAATGTTTCTATTTGCAGCCTCGATAGAACCATTCATCTTTGGCCGATAGGGGGAAGAATTGTGATGCTGAATCTTGAATTGCTCGCACAAGGCGATGATCATAGTATTGTTAAGATTTGTACCATTGTCAGTGATGATCCTTTCCGGGATACCGTACCGGAAAATAAGATTTTGCTTGATGAAGCGGGCAACAACATTCTTAGTAATGGAAGCGAAGGAAGCTGCTTCGACCCACTTTATAAAATAGTCAATGGCCACTAGGATGAAGCGGTGTCCATTGGAGGATGTAGGCTTGATCTCCCCAATCATATCAATTCCCTACATAGCAAAGGGCCAAGGAGTTGTCAAGACATTCAGAGGAACCATAGGTACGTGCACCTTGTCAGCATAAATTTGACACGTGTGACAGGTCCGAGAGTGTTGATAGCAATCTGCTTCCATGATAGACCAATAATAGCCTGCCCTTAGGATTTTCTTTGCCATTGTATGCCCACTGGAGTGAGTGCCAAAAGTACCTTCATATAATTCAACCATGATCTTTTCTTCCTCAATCTTATCCACACACCGAAGCAGAACAGAGTCATGATTGCGTTTGTACAGGATGCCATTACTAAGGAAGAACTTAGCAGTGAATCTCCTTAATAACTTCTTATCATTGATTGAAGCTCCTTCTGGATATTCTTGAGCCTCCAGATATCTCTTGACTTCATGAAACCAAGGGCGGTCCATTACCTCTTCAGTATTAATCTCGTGACAATGTGCTGGTTCATCCATTCATTCGATGGTGATCTGGGGAACCTCGGTATCCCAATCAAGTTTAAACATAGATGACATTGTGGCTAGAGCGTCTTCTAGCTGATTTTCTTCTCGCGGAAAATGCTCGAAGGTAATCTCCTCAAAATGTGGTAGCAATGTCAAAACATGTTCTTTGTAAGGGATAAGATTTGGGTGCTTAGTGTCCCATTCCCCTTTGATCTGACTGATGACCAAAGTTAAATCTCCAAACATGTCTAAGGATTTGATTCCCAAGTCTATGGCAACTCTGAGACCAAAGATACATGCTTCGTACTCCGCCATGTTGTTTGTACAATTGAAGCAAAGTCTAGCAGTAAATGGAGTATGACACCCTTATGGAGATATGAGTATAGCGCCGATACCATTACCAAGTGCATTGGATGCCCCATCAAATAACAGGGTCCATCGGGATCCTTGTTCAGGTCCGTCATATGACCTAACTTCTTCACAGTTGTCTAATGTCATGATGTCTTTATCCGGGAATTCAAAATTCATGGACTGATAGTCTTCTACAGCTTGGTGAGCAAGATGATCAACCAATACACTGCCCTTTATAGCTTTCTGAGTAGTATACTATATATCATATTCTGTTAGGATCATCTGCCATCTAGCTATTCTCCCAGACAGAGCAGGCTTCTCGGAGATGTATTTTATCGGATCCATCTTAGATATCAACAAGGTAGTATGAGTCAACATATACTGTCTTAGCCGGCGAGCAGCCCATGCCAGAGCGCAACAAGTTTTCTCGAGCAGTGAATATCTGGTTTCGCAGTCGGGAAACTTTTTGCTCAGGTAGTAAATAGCATGCTCTTTTCGGCCAGACTCGTCATGCTGCCCCAATACACACCCTATTGAGTTCTCTAAAACGGTCAGATATATGATCAATGGCCTTCCCTCGACTGACGACATCAAAACAGGAGGCTCCTGTAGGTACTATTTGATCTTGTCAAAATTAACACGACATTCATCATTCCATCTGACTACTTGATCTTTCTTCAATAGTTTGAAGATTGGCTCACAAGTAGCTGTTAGGTGAGAAATGAATCTGGAAATATAGTTTAGGCGCCCCAAGAATCCTCTGACTTCCTTCTCAGTACGAGGAGCAGGAATTTCTTGTATTGCTTTAACCTTGGAAGGATCGACCTCAATACCTTTGTTGCTACGGTAAAGCCTAGGAGTTTACCGGACCGTACTCCGAATGTGCACTTGTTTGGATTCAACCTTAGTTTATACTTCTTCAACCTCTCAAACAACGTTTGCAAGTGATCAAGGTGCTCTTCCTCTGTTTGTGATCGGACTATCATTTTGTCTACGTAGACCTCTATTTCATGATGTATCATGTTATGAAACAAAGCTACCATGGTGCGCTGATAGGTTGCCCCAACATTCTTCAGTCCGAATGGCATCACTTTGTAGCAAAATGTGCCCCACTGTGTGACAAATGTGGTTTTCTCCATGTCATCAGGTGCCATTTTGTTTGATTATAACCTAAGAATCTGTCCATGAAGGAAAACACTTTGTGTTGGGCCGTATTGTCAACCAGGATATTGATGTGGGGAAGTGGAAAATCATCTTTAGGGCTGGCCCTATTCAAATCTCTATAGTCCATGCACATTCGTACTTTGCCGTCCTTTTTAGGCACGGGAATAATGTTGGCAACCCATTGGGGATAGGAAGTGACAGCTAATAATCCGACATTGAATTGTTTCATGACTTCCGCTTTGATCTTCTCTGACATGTCAGGTCTCATGCGGTGGACTTTTTGTTTTACTGGTGGACAGTCTTCTCTTGTTGGCAGATGATGTACCATGATGTCTGCATCAAGTCCTGGCATGTCTTTATATGACCAGGCAAAGATCTCAACACAATCATGCAACAACTGAATCAGACGTTTCTTGACACTAGGCTCCAAATTGGCACCAACCTTGATTTCTTTTTTATCCTCCTCGGTACCGAAGTTGATTGTATCCACCGGTTCCTCATGAGGTTGAATAGCTCTTTCCTCTTGTTGTAGTAGTCTGGCCAATTCCCCTGGTACTTCACAATCTTCCTCATCTTCGTCTTCGGCTTGGTAGATTAGATCCTCAGAGTCACAAAAGGCCATAGCAGTATCGTTACCCATGGGATCCGGAATGGAGGGGTACCTGCATTTGTAAGTGTGGGTGTGTGTAAGGGTATAACCATCCTTAAAAATAAAATGTAAAAGAAAAACAATGGGCACACAAAGTTTGTATGTGAAAAACGTCCATGATTTATTGAATGTCATATGAAGATGAAATAAAAACCCTTACAAATGGCCCATTGTGCCTCGGGAAAGACACAAGGTTTTAAATGTGCGAATTTTTTGTGAATATTACAAGTCCAACAGAAATGTAAAAGATAAATTACTGAGGGATGAAAGTTATTGGGACAAATTCTCTGGCTTCCCAATTGCGAAGTCCTTCGTTGACAGTCGGAAATATCCAATCCTCCAAGCTGAAATCCTCTTCACCATCTTCCACTGCATTGACCTCTCGGTTGCTAATCTTCAAGGGTGGCCCCCCAGCACGGGCACGACGCATAGCCTTCTGAGCACTTGAAGTAAACCCTAAGCCAAACTTGTCAGATTTGTACGGAATATCCGGAATTTGCCCCCAGATGTTGCATCCACCCTCCTCTACTACTGCCTTGGCGTCCTTCAGAGATGACATCCGAAGCGGAGGTCTTGTGATCTTGGGGATCTTGGACACCGTCTTGGTTACTGCTACCTCTTGAGAGACTTCTTCGAAATGTTGAAAAGGAGTTTCAATAAACTCGCCGTCCAATTCTACATACCGAAAAGAATTGAGGTGGCTAATCATATACTCTTCCTCTCCATGGACTGTGATAATCTTTCCATGGACCGGATATTTCAGCATCTTGTGTAGTGTAGAGGTGACAACACTGACATTATGGATCCACGGCCGTCCTAGAAGACAATAGTAAGAGGGGCGGATGTCCATTACATAGAAGGTTGAGTTGAAAGTTTGAGTCCCAACCTTTATGGGGATATCCACCTCCCCGTACACCATCCTCTTTGAGCCATCAAATGCCCTTACGACTATGTTACTGGGTTTCAACGTTAGTCTTTCGCAGTCTAATCTGTCTAGAGCTTTCTTCGGTAAAACATTTAAAGATGAACCAGTGTCCACCAAGACATGGGCCAGAGTTGTTCCTCTACATTCCACAGAGACATGCAATGCCTTGTTGTGCTTTCTCCCCCTTGGTGTCAGATCAACATCAGAGAAACCTAGGCCGTTATCGGCTTTCAAGCTGGCCACACAATCTTGAAATTGGTCAGCAGACGTCTCTTGAGGCACATGGGCTGTCTTTAGGAATTTCACCAGGGCTTTCGCATGTGCTTCAGAACACAACAACAATGCCAGCATGGATATTTTGGAGGGAATTTTCCCCAACTGTTCAACTACGTCATAGTCGCTCTTCTTTATTATTCTCAGGATCTCCTCCATTTCCTTTTTGGAGGTTTCGGGAATAGTTAGTGGTTGAGCCTTCGTCTGGACAGGCTCTTCTTGAATACTTTTTCCTCGGGTTTCAGCAGTAGGAGTGTTGGTAGGGATAGTAACAGGGGTTTTGTCATCTTTGTCAATAGGAGCACTTGCAAATATGATTATTGGTACGGAGGTAACCTTTGGAACAACCACGGGTCCAAAAACTGCCTTTGGAGGGGCAATTTCTGGAGAGAAGATTCTACCGCTACGGGTAATCTTACTGGTTCTGAAAATATTGCTAATGTCAGAGTCTTATTCTTCAGAGCTCATTTCTTCGGCGGCTAGCCCATCTTGTTTGATGCCATGGTAATAAATGTCTCCATCGTAATTCCACGACACTGTTTTGTCTGATTCATACGGGACCGACCCGGGCATTGTGATTATAAGAGGTGTAATTTTTGGAACCGATGTAATCCTAACGGGTCTTTTGGGGACCCTGGAAGAATTGGAGGAGATGGTGATGATTGAAACGTCTTCAACAGAAACAGGTAAAACAGGAGTACTTTCAAACAGAATCTCTTGGTTGTCTAACAAGCGTTGAATGCCTGTCTTCAACAAAAGGCAAACAATTGCTGAGGATAAGAAAATATGGCAGTCTTCATTACAACCTAGGAATACACCGGTGTGATCAGAATGAGAACTGACTGTTTTGGAATGTTGGTTCGCGTTTTGCGTTTGTTTTTGCAAAATGTCGCGGTAAGCAAGAGTCGCCACCGTCTTTTATTTTATCCAACAAGGAAAGGACAAAAGCACAGAAAAATTCCTTTTCAAGATGTTTCTCGGGTTTAGGAGGTATATTATAGAAAGGGAAGGTGTTAGCACCCTTTCTATCAGTGGTTATCCACGGGATCTTAGGTACTTGCTCACTATGTTTTCAAAAGTTTGTTTTTCTTTGTGTTTTTGGGTTTTGAAAAGAGTTTTGTTTTTGAAGAGAGTGTAAGTGCGAAAAGTTTTGTTTTGTTTTAAAAGGAGCAAGTACTTAAGAAACCTCTACCTACTCAAAAAGGAATTAAACTGTGCAAATGTCCTTTAGACAGTGCTATCCTACTATTGAGGAGTAGGTAGCACCGTCGTTGGAGTTTTTGGGTCAATTCGATTTTAGGGACGTGTGGTCACTAAAGCAATGTTAGGACGCTTTAGTGTAACCCTAATGTCCTAGATCATTTTATCCGAGGCAACCGTTTCAAGGAAACTTTATGATCTTTGGACAAGAGAGCGACCTCTAAAACATCCTATACTCAATGACCACGTTCAAGGCAACCAAGTGAGGCGTACCCTAAGAGTGGCATGTGTGAGTGTGTCAATTTTCAGTTTATATTATCTTTGTACATGTTATAATGAGCTACGATTGATTTAAAGATTAATCTTGTCATGCAATCCTAGTTAGCATACATCTAAACAGTTAATATATGTACAGGAATTTAAAATGCGGGAATTGTAAATTCTACGCTATTACAAAGCTTCGGGGAGGGGGATTATTTACATGTCCAAAATTGGGGGAATAAAGCAGTAAAGTATAAAAGTCTTATTTAAGCTATTGCAAACCAGTAGGCAATTATAATAAAATAAACGCGCGCGAATCTGAAAATAACCTCTAAAAATCCTAAGAATAAAATCTTTTTGTTGTTTTATTTTATTTTGAGAAAATGATCTAAATCTACTTAATTTTAGTTTTGAGAAAATGTTAAGATAATTAAAATGTTAATTAATAAAGTTAATTTAATAGAAAAAACTAGCCTAATGTTTTTGTTATTTTTTTTATTTTAATGTTAATTAAAAAAGGATAAAAAGATGTCAATGAAAACAAAAATAAAATACAAGGGGGATCCTTCGATCCAGGAAAAAAAGGAGCTTAGAGCCAAGGAGGGAATGGAAGCTTCGATCCAAGCAGGGTCATGGTTCTTTCGATTGGGCCAGGAAGTGGGCATGAACAACCTTCGATCCAGGGAAGGGGATTTCCCTTCAATCCTGGGAAAAATGCCTTCTTCGATCCAGGAGGACTATGGGAAGCTTCGATCCAGAGAAGGTGTCTCCTTCGATTTGGGATGCTATACCTGCAAAAGTATGTTAGCAAAATAAAACTCAGGGCCTGGTATCGAACCCCAGGCCCTTCGATCCTGCGTGCGCTGAGTCTTTTCAGGCTAAAACTACAGCAAATGTTAGCAAACGAAGAACATGACCTGGGGCCAAACCCAAGCCCTTGAATTCTGTTTAGGATGGAAAATCGAATGGGATAGAAAATATGGAGGTGTTATGCAAAATGAAAAGTTTTGACAATTTACCCTCTCTTACCAGCAGATTGGGTACTGGATGGATGGGAGCACTTTCAATCTGAGGGCTTCTGGGCGTGGGCACCTTCGATCTGAAGGACTGCTTTGGCTTGGAAAATTCTGACAACCTTTGATGGATTGTATGGGCAGTGCCTCTCCAATGTTTTTTTTGTTCTCTGTCCCTGCCCTCTGTTTTGTTTCTGCAGAGTTTTTTTTTTACTATAATTTTTGTAATGTTTTTTTCTCCCCCTTTGCACTGCATGCTGGCCCTGTATTTATAGGAGTGTGGGGGTCTAGTAACGGCAAGAGACAGCCATTTAACCAGGCCATTAAAGCCATGAGACAAGAATCAGACACATTAAAATATTTCCTTTTTTGAAACATTCGTGTCCCTTGAATGAACCTGGACGCTTTTGAATTTCGAATGCATTCAGGCCCTGCTCTTCGATTGGTCCTAAGTTGCCTCCTTCGAATGGACTCCTCCTGCTTCGACTCCTTGATTTGAAAAGAGTCACTCTGGTCGAATCAGCTCTTTAGGAACATAAAAGGCAAGAATCTGGCCTTTAACCCAGGAATTAAATCCACAATCAGCATTTAATTATTGCCATATTTGCAAGGAAAACATGCCATCTTCCCATGTTCAGTGTACCTGGACATGTTTTTCGAGTGCCCTCTTGATGGCTTTGTTAACAGGCCAGTCGAAAGGCTTTGTTAACAGGCCAATCGAAAGGCGCTGTTCATGCTAATCGAAGGACATGGTTAACATGCCTGTCGAAGCTGCCTTGTCACAATGCTAAATCGAAGGATCCCTTGGCATTCCAATTGAAATGCTTGGCCCAGGGTGCCAAACGAAAAGGTCTTTCATAATGCCAATCGAAGGCCTTGACATAATGCCAATCGAAGTGCTTGTCCATAATGCCAATCGAAAGGCTCATTCAGAATACCAATTGAAGGGTCTTTCAGAATGCCAATCGAAGGCCTTGTCTATAATACCAATCGAAATGCTCCTTCAGAATACCAATCGAAGGGTCTTTCAGAATTCCAATTGAAAGGCTTGTCCATAATGCCAATCTAAATGCTCCTTCAGAATACCAATCGAAGGGTCTTTCAAAATGCCAATCGAAAGGTACTTAAAGCACCACTCAAAAATTTTCTTTTTCCTTAGGCAAGGGTTTGTGATCAGCCATGCAGGGGGAAGACTTTGGAAAACATGAGACGGCAAATTTTGGGGTACAACAGTTTCCCCTGTTCAATTTTCTTAAACCTGAGGATATAGATTGGCTTTCGAACCTTTCGTGATCCGAAGGTGGAAGATAATTGAACACTAGAGTGCCCAAAAATTTGCACTCGCATGGTGTAGTATCAGCATTGTAATGTCGGGAATGGGCTTACAGATGCCATTTGGAGATTGTTGGTAGGAGGATGGGCTTATAGATGCCATTTGGAGATTGTTGGTAGCTGTCTTGAGAGAAATAGAATTTTAGGAGCTTCAGTTGTCCGTTACTCTACTGGGGAATTAACTCTGGAGGCGAACTGCATATCTGGGCTGAGACGGAACCTGGGTAGGGTTACTTCATGATGAGTGCATGTAAAACTTCATCTGGAAAGGAGGAACCTGTGTAGGTTTGCCTGATGATGAGTCCATGTAAAATTGCATCTTAGAAAGAGAGGGAACCGTTGTAGGGTTGCCTGATGATGTGTCCGTGTAAAACTTTATCTTTGGAAAGAGAGAACCTGTGTAGGGTTTCCTGATGATGAGTCAGTGTAAAACTTTATCTTTGGAAAGAGAGAACATGTGTAGGGTTTCCTGATGATGAGTCTGTGTAAAACTGCATCTGAAAGAGAGGGAACCGGTGTAGGGTTTCCTGATGATGAGTCCGTGTAAAACTGCATCTGAAATTTCCTGAGAAGGAACCTGTGTAGGGTTGCCTGATGATGAGTCCGTGTAAAACTGCATCCTGGAAAGAGAGGGAACCGGTATGGGGTTGCCTGATAACGAGTCCGTGTAAAAATTCATCTTGGAAAGAGAGAACCTGTGTATGGTTTCTTGATGATGAGTCCGTGTAAAACTACATCTGGAAAGGAGGAACCTGTGTAGGGTTGCCTGATGATGAGTCAGTGTAAAACTTCATCTTGGAAAGAGAGAACCTGTATAGGGTTTCCTGATGATGAGTCCGTGTAAAACTGCATCTTGGAAAGAGAGGGAACCGGTGTAGGGTTGCCTGATGATGAGTCTATGTAAAACTGCACCCGGAATGGAGGAACCTGTGTAGGGTTGCCTGATGATGAGTCCGTGTAAAACTGCATCTTGGAAAGAGAGGGAACCAGTGTAGGGTTGCCTGATGATGAGTCCGTGTAAAACTTTATCTTTGGAAAGAGAGAACCTGTGTAGGGTTTCCTGATGATGAGTCCGTGTAAAACTGCATCCAGAATGGAGGAACCTGTGTAGGGTTGCCTGATGATGAGTCCGTGTAAAACTGCATCTTGGAAAGAGAGGGAACCGATGTAGGGTTTCCTGATGACGAGTCCGTGTAAAACTGCATCTGAAATTTCCTGAGAAGGAACCTGTGTAGGGTTGCCTGATGATGAGTTCGTGTAAAACTACATCTAGAATTGAGAAGGAACCGGTGTAGGGTTGCTTCATGATGAGTCCGTGTAAAACTGCATCTGGAATTGAGAAGGAAGCAGTGTAGGGTTGCTTCGGGATAAGTTTGTGTAAAACTTCAGGAGGAACCTGGGTAAGGTTACTTCGGGCTAAGTTCGTGTAAAACTTCAGAATGAACCGGGGTAAGGTTACTGTGGGATAAGTTTGTGTAAAACTTCAGGAGGAACCTGGGTAAGGTTACTTTGGGATGAGTTCGTGTAAAACTTCAGGAGGAACCTGGGTAAGGTTACTTTGGGATAAGTCCGTGTAAAACTTCAGGATGAACCGGGGTAAGGTTACTTTGGGATGAGTTTGTGTAAAACTTCAGGATGAATCGGGGTAAGGTTACTGTGAGATAAGTTTATGTAAAACTTCGTTCAAAAATATATGATAAAGGATCCGTGTAGGATTTTTTCAGGATAAACCCGTGTGAAGCTGCATCTAGGAGAAACCCGTGTAAAATTTCTTCGTGATGAACCCGTGTAAAGTCTGTTTAGCTTCTGGAGTTAATCTTGAACTTGCTGGAAGTTGTTGATGATAACCATCTTTCCTGAAAAGGTACATGATTAATCGTATATGATGCATGACATGCATTATATGATGATGTTCTCAAAATAAATGAGATTATGCTGTATGCAATATGTATGCGCACGTCATGATGTATGAACATGAAATGCTATTGTGGTACGTACGAGTTTGGGAAAATAAATCCTTGACTGTTGTTGGAGAATAAAGAGTTTCACTCGCTAGAGATAACGACCGAAGATGATTGGGAGAATAATCCTGCAGGAGAGAATAATTCCGCTGGGGAATGGACTGACGAGGAAATGACTCTGTGGGGAGTATATACTCTGCTAAAACTCAGCTGGGGATGAATTATTGTTGCTGGTGACAGTGAACCCTGTTGGGGATTGAATTTCTGTCTATGAAAGGAATGAACTCCGCTGGGGATAGAAAGAACTTCGCTGGGGATGATCTTTCAGTTGCAACTTGCTGAGGATAACCCAGTTAGACTCTTGTGAGGATAACCTCTGAATTTGGCTGAGGATACTTATTTGTGCTTCGCAGGGGACAAGCTTCCAGAGTCTACTGGGGGAGAGGAGTTGTGGTCCTTTGATTTGTAGTAGTCGGAGAGGCAACCCAAGCTGGGGAATCCTGGTGTTGTTGGGGAAATAAACCCTGTCGTCAGTCCGCTAGAGAGGTGACATCTTTGTTGGGGGAAGTCCTCGAAGATTCTTGAGGTTGATTCAGTTGGGGAAAGGTTTTCAGAGATTAAACCCTTGCTGGGAGTCATCCTATGAGAAGGATTTTGGGGGAGACTTGTCATTGCCCCTAGTAGCAAGTGTTTGTGGCACTGCCCGGAAATGTTTAATTGTACGTAACCCTTCACTGAGATTGATGTTCAATGCCCCAAGTGACGGAGATGAAGAATTGCCCCTGGTTACTCTGCACTTCTTCAGAGATTTCCTGGAATCTTGACTGGACTTCCCCAGGTGTGCTGGATAGTGACATGTCATGCCCCCTTGTTGATAGGAGATTTGTCAATGGAAGTGTCATCCTTTTTAAAGTGATTTTGTTCACTGAGAGGGCTTTCGTTCATCGGATATTCGTTGTGTGAATTTCTCCGCTGTCAAACAAATAGCCAAATGTAAACAGTGATATTCAAATAATGCAAAGTTTATGCTTGTCTCGAAGTTTTGAAAAATGCATTTTTTAGCAGAAAACTTTTTATAAGGGAAATTCAACACAAGATTTAGGGCAAAGCCTTACAGGAGTCAGGATACCTTTTGTAATAGTATGCTTTTGAACTAACACATGCTTCAGTTAGGACTTTTGAAGGGTTGTAACGTGGCTTGGTTCACGGTTTAAGAAACAAAGGATAAAGGCTCAAAGTATATTTGTACCCACCCGCTCTTCGTGATGTTCTTCGATCCTAAACTCAGTTAATTGTGCGTCGAACTCTATTCGAATTTGGAACGACGTTTTGGTGATGGTTCACACAAGTTGGATTTTTGAAGGCAGTCATCATTTTTTGCAACATTTTTCACGTTGTCGAGGATTTGTAATGACCTCGTTCTTTTGATTTATTATCCCTAATTTTTTCCTGACTGTTTCTGTTTTCGAGATTACAGTCAGCGAGATGCCCCAGCTTTCTTAAGCCTCCTTTATAGGTTTTGGCTTAGTGGGCTTTTTTTCTTTTGAGAGATTGACTGCCTGTGAGATAAGGAACCACCACTGTCTTTTGATTCCAGAGGAATGCTTTTGATGTCGTTCGTTGTATTATGAACTGAGAGTTTTGCGACTTCAATGCACATCTTTTGAATTAACGGAGAGACTACCCTGCCTCAGGTTTAAATTAAAGGTTTCAATTTGTGTTTAAAACAGAAAACTCCTACTTCTTTGGCTCGAAGGGGTTGACTAGGGATTATCTTCCTTATAACTCCAGTGTTTAGGATTTGAAAGAAATGCCTGTACATCATCAGCACGGTCTGTCCAAAAGCATACTGTATGAGATTATGGCATTGTTTCGTCATCCTCCCTCTAAGGGCTTGTAACTTTTAGCAAGAGTTGAATGTCATAAAGTGAGTAAAAAGCATAGTTTAAATGTAATGAAAATGATTGGATCAAATCAAGACAAACATATGCAATGCATTAATGAAACATAGTTTGACATTAATAAATAATTGTTTGAATAACAAAAGAAATTACAACTTGAAAATTCAAATGAAACAAAGACATTCTCAATGATTTGGCGTAGGAGCAGTGATTATGCTAGAGTCTCCGGAGGACCAAACTCAATCTCCTTGGCATCAATCAAATTCTGAATCTTGTACTTCAATGCCCAACAATCGTTAGTATCATGCCCGGGACTGTCAGAATGATAAGCGCAGGTCGCATTAGGATTGTAGTTAGGAGAAGAAGTCTTGGGGTTTGGGTGAGGTCCTATCAATGTAATTAGATTCATCCTCAACAATTTTTGCAACGCTTGAGACAACGACATGTTGATGTTGGTGAACTGTCTTTTAGGCTCATCTGGCTTTCGTTGATTTCCCTTTTACTGTTATCGGTGTGACGCAGAACCAGAAGAGACCAGGACTGCCCCTACGTGTTGGTGACGGTGACTTTTTTGACTGTTCACAACATTGGACTCTTTCTTTCCATTGTAGGGCTTTTTCTGAGCATCAGAAGGTGTTTCTTCTTGAATCTTCCCACTTTTGATGCCAGCTTCGACCCTTTCGTCGGTCAGTATTAGCTCGGTGAATCCGGCTGAAGAGTTTCTGATCAAGTGTTTGAAATAGGGACCAGACAAAGTCCCAAGAAACATATCCACCAACTCCCTATCAGACAGAGGGGGTTGGACTCTTCCAGCAAGATCTCTCCACTTCTGAGCGTAGTCCTTAAAGCCTTCGCTTGTACCCATAAACATACCCTGAAGCTGAGTACGCATGGGAGCAAGGTCGGCATTATACTGGTATTTCTTGTAAAAAGCAGCAACAAGGTTCTCCCAGTTGCGGATGTTAGCTCCTTCCAGTTGACAGAATCATTCAAGTTGAGTCCTTGACAGACTATCTTGAAAGAAATGAACCCAGAGATTTCTATCAGCAGTATAGGGTTGAATCTTCCTCACATATGGTCGGAGGTGTAGCTTTGGACAGGAAGCTCTGTCGTACTTGGCAAAGGCAGGTGCTTTGAATTTATGGGGAATCACCACCCCAGAGGATAGACCTAAATCTTCGAAGTCCAGACCGGGCACCTTCTGTATTTCCATAGCGTTCAAACGGTCTTCCAGTTGTTTGTACTTATCCTCAGCAGGAGGATACTGTTCTTCATCATAGTCCGTCTCATTGTTGGAGACTTCAGGGCTAGGAGCCTTCCTTTCTTGTGGACTGTCTTTCCCTTCAGATGAGGTGGTCAGGTCATCTTCATTCTGCAACCCGTTTCCAAACCTGCGTCCAATGTTGAACAGGACGATCCTCTTTTTCTTCTTCTTCCTCTCTTTCAGAATCAGGGTCTTCAGGTCCTGCTGACCCTTAGATAGGCTCATGACCAACTCTTGAAATTGGGCATTCTGGGCCTGGAGGGCCTTGATAGCTTGCTCAGTGGAAGGTTCAGTAGACATGATGATTGCTGAAATAAAAAGCGAAGAAGATAAGAGACCTGTACTGGGAGACCTGTTATGCAATGATATGTATGATATATGTATGCAATGTTTTCAAGGATCTCGCGGGGTAAACAAGAAACTGTTAGAATCTGAATCTGGTAGCTTGATTGAAGGAACTTCATGTTGCTGAGAGTCCTTCTTCAAGAGTCAAGCTCACCATATCGAGTGGGTCATAGCCCCTGACTCAAGTTATCTTGCTTGGATTTTTAGACAACCTTGGCTAGAGGAAAATAAATCCCCTTTGCCCTTTGCTAGCCATTTGATTTACCATAACCTGCATCACAGACCCTTGAGATCCTTGAAATGGTTAAGGAAATGTTAAGGCATGATGTTATGATGTGTATGCTATGCGTTTAAGCACAAGTGTGAGGTGATGTAAGTAAGCCCTACAATAAGTCCAAATTATTGGATAAGGACTGTAAACAAAACCTGCAAGGAAACCATGTTGTCAGATAACAAGAATGTGCAAGTAGTTCAAGTTTGAAGGCACACAAGTCACACAAAAGAGCCCTTAGATTTCAGGCTTGCATGAGGTTTCATAGGTAAGTACCCTCTTGAGTTTAGTTGGCTCAAAACATGTCCTATAAATAGTAACCGGGTTCTAAGGAGCTCAATATCATTGGATTGTTTTCTATGTTCATCGTTTTGGTTTAGCCACTAAACTAACGACCAAAATATTCCAAGAAAACAATCCTCAATGAGTGTAGTATCGAGTATCTACCAACTTCGGACTGCACCAAAGCCGGTCATATCACTACCCCTAAAAAGGGCCAATATGGTCAAGTAAGGTTCTAGGTCATTAGTGCTTAGTGACATCACTCAGCCGCCCCGTATTCTCTTTGATTGACTCAAAGGCTACCGGTACTCACAAATATGTCGCACTAATATAGCTATTGCTTCAACCGTGTCGGTATACCCCACACAGTTTCCACAATGTATTGCTATCTATGAATGTTTCCCAAATCCGGGTTAGGATTTATAGAACTCCCATACAAGCCCACAAAATTAAGAGCATACAAAGCAATACAATTGAAAACACAAGTGATCTAATACTAAGGTACACCTTACTGGTAATTCATCCCCAGCAGAGTCGCCAGTTCTGTGATTGGTGGGAATGAGAACTGACTGTTTTGGAATGCTGGTTCGCGTTTTGCGTTTGTTTTCGCAAAATGTCGCGGTAAGCAAGATTCGCCACCGTCTTTTATTTTATCCAACAAGGAAAGGACAAAAGCACAGAAAAATTCCTTTTCGAGATGTTTCTCGGGTTCGGGAGGTATATTATAGAAAGGGAAGGTGTTAACACCCTTTCTATCCGTGGTTATCCACGGGCTCTTAGGTACTTGCTCACTATGTTTTCAAAAGTTTGTTTTTCTTTGTGTTTGTGGGTTTTGAAAAGAGTTTTGTTTTTGAAGAGAGTGTAAATGCGAAAAGTTTTGTTTTGTTTTAAAAGGAGCAAGTACTTAAGAAACCTCTACCTACTCAAAAAGGAATTAAACTGTGCAAATGTCCTTTAGACAGTGCTATCCTACTATTGAGGAGTAGGTAGCACCGTTGTTGGAGTTTTTGGGTCAATTCGATTTTAGGGACGTGTGGTCACTAAAGAAATGTTAGGACGCTTTAGTGGTAACCCTAATGTCCTAGATCATTTTATCCGAGGCAACCGTTTCGAGGCAACTTTATGATCTTTGGACAAGAGAGCGACCTCTAAAACATCCTATACTCAATGACCACGTTCAAGGCAACCAAGTGAGGCGTACCCTAAGAGTGGCATGTGCGAGTGTGTCAGTTTTCAGTTTATATTATCTTTGTACATGTTATAATGAGCTACGATTGATTTAAAGATTAATCTTGTCATGCAATCCTAGTTAGCATACATCTAAACAGTTAATATATGTACAAGAATTTAAAGTGCGGGAATTGTAAATCCTACGCTATTACAAAGCTTCAGGGAGGGGGATTATTTACATGTCGGCAATTGGGGGAATAAAGCAGTAAAGTATAAAATTCTTAGTTAAGCTATTACAAACCAGTAGGCAATTATAATAAAATAAACGCGCGCGAATCTGAAAATAACCTCTAAAAATCCTAAGAATAAAATCTTTTTGTTGTTTTATTTTATTTTGAGAAAATGATCTAAATCTACTTAATTTTAGTTTTGAGAAAATGTTAAGATAATTAAAAGGTTAATTAATAAAGTTAATTTAATAGAAAAAACTAGCCTAATGTTTTTGTTATTTTTTATATTTTAATGTTAATTAAAAAAGGATAAAAAGATGTCAATGAAAACAAAAATAAAATACAAGGGGGATCCTTCGATCCAGGAAAAAAAGGAGCTTAGAGCCAAGGAGGGAATGGAAGCCTCGATCCAAACAGGGTCATGGTTCTTTCGATTGGGCCAGAAAGTGGGCATGAACAGCCTTCGATCCAGGGAAGGGGATTTCCCTTCAATCCTGGGAAAAATGCCTTCTTCGATCCAGGAGGACTATGGGAAGCTTCGATCCAGAGAAGGTGTCTCCTTCGATCTGGGATGCTATACCTGAAAAAGTATGTTAGCAAAATAAAACTCAAGGCCTGGTATCGAACCCCAGGCCCTTCGATCCTGCGTGCGCTGAGTCTTTTCAGGCTAAATCTGCAGCAAATGTTAGCAAACGAAGAACATGACCTGGGGCCAAACCCAAGCCCTTGAATTTTGTTTAGGATGGCAAATCGAATGGGATAGAAAATATGGAGGTGTTATGCAAAATGAAAAGTTTTGACAATTTACCCTCTCTTACCAGCAGATTGGGTACTGGATGGATGTGAGCACTTTCAATTTGAGGGCTTCTGGGCGTGGGCACCTTCGATCTGAAGGACTGCTTTGGCTTGGAAAATTCTGACAACCTTTGATGGATTGTATGGGCAGCGCCTCTCCAATGTTTTTTTTGTTCTCTGTCCCTGCCCTCTGTTTTGTTTCTGCAGAGTTTTTTTTCTTTACTATAATTTTTGTAATGTTTTTTTCTCCCCCTTGGCACTGCATGCTGGCCCTGTATTTATAGGAGTGTGGGGGTCTAGTAACGGCAAGAGACAGCCATTTAACCAGGCCATTAAAGCCATGAGACAAGAATCAGACACATTAAACTATTTCCTTTTTTGAAACATTCGTGTCCCTTAAATGAACCTGGACGCTTTTGAATTTCGAATGCATTCAGGCCCTGCTCTTCGATTGGTCCTAAGTTGCCTCCTTCGAATGGACTCCTCCTGCTTCGACTCCTTGATTTGAAAAGAGTCACTCTGGTCGAATCAGCTCTTTAGGAACATAAAAGGCAAGAATCTGGCCTTTAACCCAGGAATTAAATCCACAATCAGCATTTAATTATTGCCATATTTGCAAGGAAAACATGCCATCTTCCCATGTTCAGTGTACCTGGACATGTTTTTCGAGTTCCCTCTTGATGGCTTTGTTAACAGGCCAGTCGAAAGGCTTTGTTAACAGGCCAATCGAAAGGCGCTGTTCATGCTAATCGAAGGACATGGTTAACATGCCTGTCGAAGCTGCCTTGACACAATGCTAAATCGAAGGATCCCTTGGCATTCCAATTGAAATGCTTGGCCCAGGGCGCCAAACGAAAAGGTCTTTCAGAATGCCAATCGAAGGCCTTGACATAATGCCAATCGAAGTGCTTGTCCATAATGCCAATCGAAAGGCTCATTCAGAATACCAATCGAAGGGTCTTTCAGAATGCCAATCGAAGGCCTTGTCCATAATACCAATCAAAATGCTCCTTCAGAATACCAATCGAAGGGTCTTTCAGAATGCCAATCGAAAGGCTTGTCCATAATGCCAATCGAAATGCTCCTTCAGAATACCAATCGAAGGGTCTTTCAGAATGCCAATCGAAAGGTACTTAAAGCACCAATCAAAAATTTTCTTTTTCCTTAGGCGAGGGTTTGTGATCAGCCATGCAGGGGGAAGACTTTGGAAAACATGAGAGGGCAAATTTTGGGGTACAACAACCGACTTTCAACAAGTTTATCTTAATGATTGGGAGTGGAGTCAAAAGTTCATCAACTGTGGTAATAAACAAATCTTCCTCAATTGCATTGGTGTTGTGACCATGCCTAGGCATAGGAGCAGAAATGACGTTTGGCTTCTCGGGTGCATCAAACTCAATCTCTTTTGCATCTATAAGGTCTTGAATTTTGTTTTTCAGGGCCCAACAATTGTTAGTGTCATGACCCGGACTTTCGGAATGATATGCGCATCTGGCATTTGGGTGATAATGAGGGGACGCTGTGTTGGGATTCTTTGGAGCTTCCTTTAGAGTTGTCAAATTAAATTTCAGAAGATGTGGTAAAACCTGGGCTAGAGGCATATTGATTCTGGTGAATTGTCGGACTGGCCTTTCCACCCTCAGTTGATTACTTCTTGGTTGATCAGATGTAGGCTTTGGGATCATAACAACTCCTACCATTGGTCGGCGTTCAACTCTCCCTTGGTTCCTTTGTGGATAAATAGCAGATACCTCCTTCTTCCCAATGAAAGGCTTTCTCACAGCTGTAGAGGCAGATGAATCCTTCTGAATCTTTCCACTTTTTATGCCAGCTTCCACCCTCTCTTCGGTTAGTACTAACTCAGTAAATCCTGCAGATGAGCTTCCAATCAGATGGTTGAAGAAAGGGCCCGATAGAGTGACTAAGAACATATCCACCAACTCCCTTTCAGATAGAGGGGGTTGTACTCTCCCAGCTAGATCTCTCTATTTCTGCGCATAATCCTTGAAACCCTCATTGGAAACCATGGCCATACTCTGAAGTTGAGTATGGGTAGGCGCCAAATCTGCATTATACTGGTATTGCTTATAGAAAGCTGCGACAAGATCTTCCCAGTTGTGGACGTTGACCATTTCCAATTGGTAAAACCAATTGAGTTGTGTTCCAGATAGGCTATCTTGGAAAAAATGCACCCACAAGTCTTTATTGGCGGAGTGCGGCTAGATCTTTCTCACATATGATCGGAGGTGCATCTTAGGACATGACATCCCATCATATTTTGCAAACAACGAAACTTTGAACTTCGGTGGGATCACAATTCCCGACACTAGTCCCAATTTTTCAAAGTCTATACCTGGCACCTTTTGTATTTCCATAGCCCTTAAACGCTCTTCAAGATGTCTGTATTTATCATCTGCTGGAGGATACTGTTCCTCGGAGTAGTCTTCCACTTCTTCCTCCTCTTCGGATTATGACAGAACCGCTGTTTCTTTTCCTTTCCCTTCTCCTTCCCTGGAAGTGGTTGCAAAATTCAAGGTTCTTTTAGTCTGTCCCTGAAACCTTCTCCCCATGTTCAAAACCCCAGTGACCTTCTTTGTTTTCTTCTTTCTTTCTTCAGCTAACAGAGTCTTCAACTCTTCTTGCCCCTTGGCTAGGGTCATGAGTAACTGTTGAAACTGCATGTTCTGAATTTGAAGATATTTGACTGTCTGTTCGAGATCCATCTTACTGAAATAAACAGTAGAGAGATGAGGAACTCGTTGCAAAAGACATGTTTATGTCATGATGAATGATATGTGCACATGTAATGTTTTCAAGGATTTTAAAGATTCAAGTTCGTTTTAGACAAAAAGAAACACACGTTATATTAATAAGATAGAGTTTGAGTACATCAATGCCCCTTGGGCAAAATAATACAAAAGTCTAAGATAAAAAAGTAGTGTGCATCCTCTTTGGTGCTATGTAGGCATTTAGAGTCTGCTCCTCATAAAGTAGCCTAGTTAGTTCCAAAACCTTCTTCTCGCTTGCATAGAATTGGGTTTCGAAAGTATCTCTCTCTCCTTTGAGTTGTATCCAACCCCTTTGTAGGTCTTTAAGAGATGTGGGCATGTCAGGATGTAGGAGAGTGTATGGAACTTCTCCTTTCTTAACAGGCTCAATGATCACCGGGAGAATGGAAGGATAAGGCATCATAAGACTTTGAGCGCGGGTTCATACTCACTTGAGGTAAGGCTTAAGAGGGATGTAATTCTTGTGTCCCAAAGTCTTGCTATCCACCTTGTTTAGCATCCTCCAAGCTCAGATGAATCTCTGGCGAAGACCTTGATCGTCGTTGTCATAGTCGAAAACCAAACCCTGAATCAACATCTCATGCGGGCCATCCCTTCGGGCATAACCAAACTGTCTTAGAGCTAAGCATGGGTTGTAGGTGATGCCTCCCCTAATGCCAAGTAGAGGAACATTAGGGAATTCCCCACAATGGTCAACAATGATAACATTCTCTTTGGATCGGGAACACCATTGAATATCTAAATGTTTGAGCGTCATTAACCTTTGTGACCACCTTAATCCTTGCTCATTCTTTAAGACTGATTGGGGAAGATGAGAAATAAACCATCTTGCCAGGAGAGGAGTGCAACATATAAGGACACCTCTTTTCCTCAT
This sequence comes from Vicia faba, assembly GCA_948472305.1. Classification (NCBI taxonomy): domain Eukaryota; kingdom Viridiplantae; phylum Streptophyta; class Magnoliopsida; order Fabales; family Fabaceae; genus Vicia; species Vicia faba. The sequence goes on from OX451736.1 coordinate 888,023,347, forward strand.
TGTCCGAGTGTGAAAAGAGTGTAATATATCCCCTAGCAATGTAGGCACCGAATTGCATGACATGAAGATTTTGACGGCACTCACATCTATGAGTTGGTCAGGATTGGAGAACAAGACCATCCCATAGATAAGAAGAGCCACAATTTCCTCAAAAGCTTGCAAGTCTAAGGAATTCCAACAACTTTGGGCTTTCTCAAACAGAAAATTTGCTAAGAAGCCTTTGACACCACTTCTAGTTTCCTAATGAGTTGTGACATCAGATGAGTGCAAGTACAGAGCTTGAGCAATCTCTTCTGGCTTTGTGTCTCTTTCCGTACCGTTGAAAGGTAGTTGATTGAGAATGGGAATCCTCAAGAGTTGAGAGAATTCTTCCAAAGTAGGCACAAGCTGATAGTCGGGAAATGTGAAGCAATGGTGCAAAGGATCAAAGAAATGGAAGAGCACCTTCATCATATCCTCATCTGTGTTGGAGGTGACCAAGTTGAGTACGACCATGTCTCTCGGTGAATGGAGAGTTCTCAGGAATTCTTGAAGCTAGCTCCTTAAGTTGTGGAGGAATTCTTACAAGGTTGACTTGGATAGTTTTCCTGCAAAGTGAATCCATATCCTACAAAACAACAACAAAGATGAATCTCCAAAATCCTTGAAATGGTTAGTGGATGCATATGATGCTCATGATGTCCATGATGTTACGTACAAGTATGTATATACAAGCAAAACAAACAAGTTCTTAGTTTAGGCTTGCATGGGGTTTTATAGGTAAGTACCCTCTTGAAGTTTAGTTGGCTTAAACTTGTCCTAGTAATAGTAACCGGGTTCTAAGGAGCTCAATATCACTGGATTGTTTCCTTGGTCATTGTTTGAGCTCAAGCCTCTTTAATGGCGACCAAAATATCTCAAGAAACCAAACCTCAATGAGTGTAGTATCGAGTATCTACCAACTTCGGACTGCACCAAAGTCGGTCATCTCACTACATCCTAAAGGCCAAGTTAGTCAAGTAAAGGGTTCTAGAAGTTCATTAGTGCTTCATGACATCACTCAGCGGCCCCGTATTCTATTTGATTGACTCAAAGGCTACCGGTACCCACAAATATGTCACACTAACATAGCTATTGCTTAGACCATGTCGGTATACCCCGCACAGTTTCCACAACGTATTGCTATTTACCTATAATGTATCCCAAATCCGAGTAGAGGATTTCAAACCCAAACAAAGAACCATAATGTAAAGCATACAAGTCAAAAAATGTAATCGAATAAATGTGATCTAGCCCTAAGGTAACCCCACTTTTATAATATTCCCCAGCAGAGTCGCCAGTTCTGTGATACGGTGGGAGAACTGACTTGAGGGTTTTACATTTTATCGCAAATATTGCGGTTAGCAAGAGTCGCCACCGACTTTTCTTTTATCCAAAAGGAAAGGTGAAAAAGCACAGGAAATACCTTTGAGATGTTTTCTTGAGTTCGGGGGGTAAATTATGAAAAGGGAAGGTATTAACACCCTTTTCATCCATGGTTTTCCCCGGGCTCTTAGTTACTTGCTAGATCACTTGCTTTTTTTGTTTTGAAATTGTGCTTTGTGTGGTTTTGAAAGTATTTTGTAAAAGAGGCCATTGTTTAGGCAATCTTTGTAATTATTCTCGTTCGTAAGAATGTATACAAAGATGTTTGTATTTTTGAAAATGTTTTCAAGTTTCTAAAATGTTTGGAAATGTGTGTGTTTGTTTTGGAAAATAGCAAGGATAATTGTTTGAAAATAGAGCAAGTAACTAGAAGTAATATACCTACTCAAATGTCTTTCTTGTTCATTTTCTATTCTTTTGACATTGTTGTCTTACCATTGATTTCGTACGCAACCCTATCTTTGGATGTAAACGGCACGGGCGTGGGTCATCGTATAACCATGATTATCAATGTTGAAAAGTATCTTAGCATTTTGAGGGTCCAAGATCATTTTGTAAGGCAACTTTGAATAGCGTCATCGAGGGACTATGATCTCATATTTGTTTGTTTTGCCAAGATACTTCGTATGCATAATATGGCCATTTTTGTATAAGGCAACCAATTGGAGAAACCCTAAGGGTGCTTGTGTGCAAGTGTGTTATTTCCATGCCTTGGTTTTGTCTTGGATTAGGGTTTTCTATTTGATTTGTTTTTATCTTGCCATACAAACCCTAATTACTAGCATGGTATATAAAAGCGGTAAATTGTGTAATTTAAAGATCACTACGCTATTACAACATTTTATGGGAGGGGGAATACAAATTATGAATGGGGATATGCAAGAATGTAAATCTAAATAAGCTTATTACAACCAAATCGAATTCGTACGAATATTGGAATAAACAATATATAATATTTAAATAAAATATGCAATGATATATGTATATGCAAAGAATATTTTGTTTGGTTTTTTATATGAAAAAAAGTTTTAACCTAAACCTAATAAATTTAAGGAAAAGAAATTAATTCTTGAAAACCAAAGTTAACCCTTATTTCTAATTAAAAAGAAAATAAAGTTCTTATGTATTATTTTTATGTATTTTTTGTATTAAAAATAATAAATAATATTTTATGAAAATATTTAGTTTTTATATGTTAAAATAAATATTTACAAGTATATATATAAATATAAAAGAAAAGATAAGAATATATCTAAGTTTATTTTTACAAATTTATTTAAGAAAGATAGTTAGTATATATTGAAGATAAAATATATTTTTTATGTGAAAAATAAAATAAAATAAAAAAAAAAAGAAATATTATAATATTTATATTTTTCATGATTTTTATGTATGAAAGAAAATATTTAATAAACAAAAATGAAAATAAAATAAATAAATAAAAGTATGGGCCATGGGTGCTGTAAAGAGACAGGGAGTAATATGTTAGCAAAAACACTTAGGCCCAAGGAAACAAGCCCATCCTGCAAAATAAAATAAATAAATAAAAGTATGGACCAGGGGTGCTGTAAAGAGACAGGGAGTAATATGTTAGCAAAAACACTAAGGCCCAAGGAAATAAGCCCACCCTGCAAAACAGCAAAAAAATGGAAATGGAAAAATGTGAAAAAACAAAAGGTAGCGCCAAGGTTCGAACCCATGACCTGGGCCTTACCAGCGCGCTACCTTGCCACTGGGGTGGCTATACATCCGTTGATTTATGTGAAACAAGAAAAACATAACATGAAACGCTTCCATGGCCTTGTACTTCGTCTTCTTCCTCTAGCCAGTCAGAAGCTCTATAACTTTCTCATTTCTCCATGAAAATGAAAACTTCCAACATGAAAATGGTAGTACTCATTCCCACGATTTCAACCATGTAAATTATGTAAGCTAACAATCAAAGATCAAAACGAATTTTAAAAGCCCTAAATTTTAACCTAATTTTACAGGAATTTGAAATTCAAAATTCTCTCAACTCAGGCCAAATAAATGCAAGTTATGGATATGTACAACTTTGTAGCAATGATGTCTACATTATTTATTCACAAATTGTGGCCAATGGATGCCTGTATGAAGAGATAGAAGTTGAGATTCTTACCTCTTTCAGCTGAGATCGTGAATGGAGTTTGAGTGAGATTTAGGAAGGCCTGAAGGTTGCTTTAGCTTGCTTGAACTTCCCTGAGTGTGTTCCAACCCTTATCTTGCTTTGAAAGTGTCTGAACCTCTCTATCCAAGTCAATCTGAAAGCTTGGAAAATAAAAATGGCAGATGAAGGAGAAGGAGTTACAGTGCAGGGATGATGATTTGGATCACTTAGATATCAAGTAGGTAAAGTGTTTGGATGATTGAAATTTGAAACGCACGAGCCAAATGATGGATTGCTATGCTTATGCACAAACTGCAAGTTTTGACAGTTTTCTGGTGATATGGAGTGCTTGAATGTTTAAGGCCTCTAGCAATCGTGTTTCTAGTGGTAATGTGTTTGTGTATTAGTATGGGATAGGTTTCAAGTCAGCTCTCCAACAGATTTGTGAGTTCTAGCCTTTTGGCACACTTTCTTGCTTTTGAAGCAAAGTGAAGAGACAAGTCTTCACATGATTGTAATGGCCTGCTTGTGGTTGGTATAAGCTTTGTACAATTTTCTTTAGGCTTGTAAGACTTGTGTGTGCAGAGAAGACAGGTCCAATGCTCAAGAATTGGAAAATTGCAAAAGTGAAGCTTTTTCAAAATGGCAATGGCCACTTTATGTCATTTATGGAATTACAACTTGGACAAAGGATCTTGAGCTTGAATTAAAGCTTTGTCAAGTTAGTAAGCATTAAATTATGAAGTGAGAAACAAGTTAGGGACCTATAAAGCATGAATTAGGCAACATAGGTTCAAATTTGAACTTTGTTCTTCATGAAATGGCTTGAATTCAAAGTGAGAAATTGCCAACTTCATCTCTTTGATTCTCCCTACTCAAAAATGATCTGAAGGAGTTATTGGACATCTTGGAAAGCATGCAATATGTTCTATAACTAATATTTTAAATGCATTTCAAGATTCCTCTTGGAACTAGGTGAAAAATTGCCATGAAGTTGGATCCAAAACCTGCCTAAATTAGGGCAAAATTTCACTAAGTTATTTTAGTTCATGGGCATGTATTCACAAAATTATATCTTGAGATCAAAGCATATTTAGGGAAAAGTGTGTTAAGCAAAGTTGTAGATTTCATGGAGGTATAAAACTTTAATGTTGGGAACTTTCCTTGAATTATCTTGCATCATGGTGAAAAAATGGCTTAAAGTTGAGAAAAAATAAGAAATTTTCTATACTTAGAAAAATTTCTAAGTTAAGAAAATTTCCAATTTTAAAACATAATATTCAATCCTTGATTTATTGATGAAAAATTTTCACATTTTGACATGTTTTGATGAATTGTGACCCTTGGCACTTGATTTTGACCAAAAAAGTCAAAGTTCGACTTTTTAGTGTATAGTTGATTTTTGATTAGTTGACTGCAAATTTCATTTGTCTATCCAATGTATTTGCAATGTTTTGAGCCATGTAATTAGGCCAAGATAATGCAATTTAATCCTTGGAATCATGCTTCAAACCAATTGGTCATTTGCTAGGTCAAAAATCAGAAATTGCCCTTTCTCAACCAAAACCCTAATTTTGACCATTTTGCCCTTTTGATGATTTGATCAAATTTCTTGAGGAATTGTGATCCAAACTTGATCAAATGATACATATGAGTCTAGAATGTTGATGTGGATAAAAAAATATGAATTTTGACTGTGAATTGGCCATGGTTGACTTTTTTCCCAAACAGATGACTTTTAGGTCAACTGTCCAATTGACTGATCAAAAATGTGGTTCAAGGCCTGAAACTTGTTATGAGTAAACTTAGGGGTTCATAATGATGTTTGAAAGTCATATGAAGTATTGATAGTCCAAAAATCCTTGTGCAAACTCAAACCCTAATTTTGGTCATCAGTGCATGAGGAGGTTTCTTGAGATGACCAAACCCTAATCCAGTCTTGAGTCAAAGAGATCTTGTGAGAATAATCTTGATAAATGAGAGGGAAAATTTTGGGGTACAACACCTGTCCTTCTGGACCATGGCCCTGAGTTGATCACGGTCAGGCGCCATTCCATGTTGTATTTGTATTGTCTGATAAATGCTTCTACCAAGTCGTTGAAAGTATGGATATTGACATTGTTCAAACTCATATACCACTTCAACGCAGCACCGGTCAAACTATCCTGAAAAAACTGAATCAACAGACGTTGATCATCAGTGTGGGTAGACATTCTTCTTATATACATCACAAGATGAGCACGAGGACAAGTGTTGCCCTTGTACTTCTCGAATTCCGGGACTTTAAACTTCGCAGGTATCTTGACATTCGGGACCAAGCATAAATCATTCACATTCTACCCGAACAATTCATTTCCCTTGAGGGCCTTCATCTCCCTCTGCATCTTGTCAAACTGATCTTGAAAATCATTCATTCTATCATAGATACCCAAGCCTTCACTTGGTGTAGGAAAAGGACGATACATATCATCATTAGCAAATGGGACCATATTCACTGAAGAAGGTGCAACATGAGTAGCATGCACCACAGGAGGTGCAGGAGTAACAGTAGTCTGAACAACTTGAGTAACTTGAGGACCAAGATTGAAACCTTCAGGCATAAAGTTCTCTGGCATTCCCCATGGGCAACCTTGAGGCATGCGATTCTGAACAACAGCTGGAATGGAAGACACATGAATAGTCAAAGCTTCAACAATATCCTTTGTCTGTTGAGGTTAAACATTCGGTGGCTGATTCTGAGAAGCCACCAGAGATTCCATCAGAGCAGTGAGATTGGTCATGCCAGCCTTTAGAGCAGAAACTTCCTCGCGCAACTCGCGATTCTCTTGTTCTGAGTTGTCCATCTTCCTTTTGAAATTAGCTCGAGTATTGTACTGGTGAGAAAACTTGCTGAACAAAGTAAAGAAGCTTGGTAAGACACCTGGATATGCATAATAAATGCAAGAAATATGTGCAATATGATGCATGATATGCAATGCACATGATTTATTTTATTAATATTTCAAGGGACTTAAAGATTTATAGACACATTGCAAATATCAAAGTAATAACACATTTGAAATACATAAAAAATTTATTATAATTACTTCAAAATGAATTACAAGTTTCAATAATCCCAAGTACAAGATGAAAATAAAGTCTAAAACCCTAAGAAGTAAAGCTGATGGAGATCACTCTATACGCTGGCACTTCCCTATAAGCCTGGCAATCTGAGCCTTCAACCTCTGGTTTTCTTCCGCATATCTGGTGGCAACCTCCTTCTAATCACCTGAATCATGAAGTGAGCAACTAACATATGACTGAGGTTTAGAGGAAAATAAATCCCCTTGCCTCTCTATGGTCTCTACAACCCGACTCTCAAGAATCTCAATCAAGTCGTCTTTCTCCTCCAAGTCTTCTCTATAGGAAATCTCTAAAGTTTAGCACTTATTCTTCCAAGCATCCTTTTCCTGTTGCATCTTGACCAAAGAAAGCTGTAGCCCTTCCAAATCATCTAATAAGGAAGGAATGGTCTTCACAAACAAGTCAGGCATAGGTGCTTCCCGGGAATACATCATCTTCAACTGAATAGCTCTTGTTTGGACCCACTGAAGATAAGGCTCCAAAGAAACAACCCCATAGGTCCCAGGTCTTTCCTACTCTTACTATGAATGTGACGCCAGGCCTTCATAATCTGCTCCCTAGCTTCCTTATGTTCTTCTCCCTCCTTCAGGAAGAAACTACTCAAATGAATACTATTTGTTTTATCCCTCATCGGATAACCAAGTTGTCGTCGTGCAAGAACAGGGTTGTAGTTAATTCCTCCCTTTGTACCAAGAAGAGATACATTGGGGAAACTACCACAACTGTCGACAATCTCTACATCATGGTAAGCCCGATGATACCAATCAATATCTGAGTGAGTAAGTTCCATGATCTTAGGAGCCCAACGAGGTTCCTTCCTATCATCCCATAAAGCATCAGACTGAGGCATATGAGAAATAAACCACCGGTACAATAGAGGCGTGCAACAGATAATCATCCCCCTATGATAAGAATTCCGAAGATGAATAGAGTAATAAGCATCATCCAACAATGTAGGAAGTGGGTTTTTAATCATGAAGATCCTTATAGCATTAATGTCAACAAACTTATCCACATTAGGAAATAAAAACAACCCGTAAGCAAGTAGAGAAAAGATGGCCTCAAACGCGACTGTACTCTTCATCCTGGAAAAATAACGACTTTTCTCCAATAAGAACTGAGCTGGTAATCCTCTAATCCCTCCTTTAGTAGTCATATGGGCTTCAACCTCAGACTTTCCCAGTGTGATACGGTGGCTGAACTGACTGTTATATACTGGTTTTGTGTTTTTCATTAGCAAATGTGCGACAAGCAAGAGTCGCCCCCCGACTTTTCTTTTATCCAACAAAGGAAAGGGTGAAAAGAACTGAAAAAGACTTTTTCCAGAGTTTTCTGAGTAAGGGGGGTAGATTATGGAAAGGGAAGGTGTTAGCACCCTTTCCATCCGTAGTTATCTACAGGCTCTTAGAGGTTTGCTCACTTTTCAAAATGCTTTTGTGCTTTGTGTCTGAAAATGTTTTGAAAACGCCTTAGTACGACGAACTTTGTAATGTTTCTCGGGACAAAGGAGAAAATATACAAAGTGTTTTGAAATTGTTTTTGTTAAGTAGTTTTTGTGTGTAAGTGCAAAAAATAGTTTGAGCAAACTTCTAACAACTATCTAATTTTATACTCGAAAAAGTTGTTCTTTTCCTCTTTTCCTTTAGACAGTGCTATCCTACTATTAATGTGTAGGTAGCCTTCTCGTTGGATGTTTTGAGGGAAAATTGGAGGGACGTTACAGTCATGAAGGCAATTTATGGAGACACTTTACCAATTCAGTTTTAGGGACGAGATCATTTACCGAAAGGCAACACTGTAAGGGTCATCGAGGGACTATGATCTTTTGATTTACGGGTCTTTGCTAAAGCATTCCTGCCCCATGGCTGTTTTTTAAAGGCAACCAAAGTGGGATACCCTAAAGGTGCTTGTATGAAATTGTGTTCAATTCAGTTACTTATATTTTTATCAAGTTTTCTAACGTTTGATTTCAGTTTTGTCATACAAACCTAGTTACTAACAGTTAATATATTGCATAATATTAAAGTGCAGGAATTTAAATCTACGCTATTACAATGCTTCGGGGCAATTACATAAAAGAGGTGCAAAATAAAGTGCGGAATTAAAAGTACGGAAATTTAAATCCTAAACTATTACAACTGGTAGATAATTACAATAATCTAAAAATGTCAAAATAAATAAACGCGCGTAAAGTTGAAAACACGTCTGAAAATGTAAAAAGAAAATCTTTTTGTTGCTTTTGGTATAAAAGAAAATAAAGCCTAAGTCTATTTAATTTTAAGTTTAAGAAAAAGATGTTAAAATAATTAATAGTTGATTAACAAAAATAGTTTTAATAAAAAATACTAGAACCTAATTTTTTGTGATTTTTGATTTTAAGATTGATTCAAATGATAAAGTAAAAAAAATAAAGAATAGGAACATAAAAGGCCTCCTTCGATTGCAGGGAGGAGACGCCCTTCGATCCAGGAAGGAAACGTCTCCTTCGATCCAGAGGGATATGGCTTTCGATCCAAGAAGGTTGTGGTTCTTCGATCCAGGAAGGCTATGGATTTCGATTCAGGAAGGCTGTGGCCCTTTGATCTGGGGTGCTGGATCTGCAAATATATGTTAGCGAAATAAAATGCAAGACCTGGGTATCGAAACCCAGGTCCTTCGATCCTGCGCAGACTGGGTCTTTTCAGGCTATATCTGCAGCAAGTGTTAGCAAACGAAAAACATGACATGGGTTCCAAACCCAAGCCCTTTGACTCTGTCTAGAATGACAAATCGAATGAAACAAAAAATATGGATGTGTTATGCAAATACAAAGTTTAACATTTTACCCTCTCTTACCAGTAGTTGGAACCTTCGATTTGGGCACTTTCTGGATGTGGGTACCTTCGATCTGGGACTTCTGGGCGTGGATACTTTTGTTGAAGGGTTTCCTTGGCTTGGATTATTTATGAAAATTTTGACAACCTTTGGTGGATTTGTGGGCAGCATATCTCTAATCTTTTTGTCCTCTTTGTAATGTGTCCTTGGCCTCATATTTATAGGAGTGTGAGGGGACAAGAGAAGTAATGTTTGTAACAACCATTTGAATGCCATGAATACCAATATGTAACCTTGGCTAAAGTTAAGGGATCTTGTCCATTTTTGAATTTGGCATAAATGTGGACATACTGGCCTTCAAATGCTCTCTTTCGAATTGGTTGATGGCCTCCTTCGAATGGCCTTGATTCAGCTCCTTCGAACGGCTCTGATGGAGCTCCTTAGAATGACTCTGATTCATTTCCTTTGAATGGTTTTGATTCAGTTCCTTCTAATGGACCTTGTCCAAATACTAATTGAAGGGTATTTATTGAAATATCAATCGAAGAGTCTTTTTCTACGACATTCGAAAAATCTTGTCCATGCCAATCGAAGGACACTTCGCTCTGATGTTCCAATCGAAGGAAGCTCTAATGCTCCAAATAGAAGGAAGCTCTGATGCTCCAATCAAAGGAAGCTTTAATGCTCCAAATTGAAGGAAGCTCTGATTCTCCAATAGAAGGAAGCTATGATTCCCCAATCGAAGGAACCTTTAGGAATGCCAATCGAAGGATCTTATTGCAAGGCCAATCGAAAGGCTTTTGCTGAAATGCCAATCGAAAGGGCATTTTGGAGATGCCAATCGAAGGGAACTTGAAAACACTACTCACAAATTTTCCTTTTCCTTAGGCAAGGGTTTGTGACCAACCGTGTAGGGGAAGACCTTGGAAAACATGAGAGGGATAATTTTGGGGTACAACAGTTGCCCTTGTTCAATCTTCTTAAACCTGAAGATATAGATTGGCTTGTCTGCCTTTCGTGATCTGAAGATGGAAGATGATTGAACACTAGAGTGCCCAGAAATTTGCACTCGTCTGAAGTGATACTATTGGTTGATTCTATAGAGAATGGGCTTACAGATGCCATTTGGAGAAGATGACAAAGAGTCGTCGGAGATGGGCTTAAAGATGCCATCCAAGGAATATGACGAAGAGTCGTCGGAGATGGGCTTAAAGATGCCATCGAGAGTAGATGCTAACTTCATAAGAGGTCTCTTTGTGGGGATTCCTGTTCCTGTTGTCTGAGGAGGAGTCCACTGGGGGATGTTGATTTATGTTGTTTTCCTGTTTGAGGAAAAATCTGTGGGAAATAGAGTCTAGGAACTTCAGTTGTCCATGGCTCTACTGAGGGGTTATGTCTTGACTGAAAATGTATTAGGAAGAGCCTGCATAGGGCTATTTTAGGATGAGTCTGTGTTGGACGGCCTCTGGAGGGTTACAATGAAGGAATATTTGACGATTGCTACCTCAATAGATAATGAAGGGATATTTGACGATTTCTATCTTAACAAATGATGAAGGAATCTTTAACGATTGCTACCTCAATAGATAGTGAAGGAATCTTTGACGATTGCAACCTCAACAGATAGTGAAGGAATATTTGACAATTGCTACCTCAACAAATAGTGAAGGAATCTTTGACGATTGCTACTTCAACAGATAATGAAGGAATCTTTGACGATTTCTACCTCAACAGATAGTGAAGGAATCTTTGACGATTGCTACCTCAACAAATAGTGAAGGAATCTTTGACGATTTCTACCTCAACAGATAATGAAGGAGTCTTTGACGATTTCTACCTCAACATATAATGAAGGAATCTTTGACGGTTGCTACCTCAACAAATAATGAAGGAATCTTTGACGATTTCTACCTCAACAGATGATGAAGGAATCTTTGAAAATTGCTACCTCAACAGATAGTGAAGGAATCTTTAATGATTTCTACCTCAGTAGATGATGAAGGAATCTTGGACGAGTACTACCTTAACAGATAATAAAGGAATCTTTGACGATTGCTACCTCAACAGATAATGAAGGAATCTTTAAAGATTTCTACCTCAACATATAATGAAGGAATCCTTGATGATTGCTACCTGAACAGATAGTGAAGGAATCTTTGATGATTTCTACCTCAATAGATAGTGAATGAATCTTTGAATATTTCTACCTTAACATATAATGAAGGAATCTTTGACGATTACTACCTCAACAGATAATGAAGGAATCTTTTACGATTGCTACCTCAATAGATAGTGAAGGAATCTTTGACGATTTCTACCTCAACAGATAGTGAAGGAATCTTTAACGATTTCTACCTTAGTAGATGATGAAGGAATCTTGGATGATTGCTACCTCAATAGATGATGAAGGAATCTTGGACAATTGCTACCTCAATGGATAATGAAGGAATCTTGAATGATTGCTACCTCAATAGATAGTTAAGGAATCTTGGACGATTACTACCTCAACAGGGTACCAGAAATTTGTCTGGTCATGTAAGTAGTTAATGATATTTGTCTGTTTATAGACTTTTACCCGAAAAGATACAGGGTTAGCTGTATGCAAAGTCATGATGCATGAAGTGTAAATGATGCTCTTAAAATAAATGAGATTGTAATATATGCATTCGTACTGCGTATGTTATGACATCTGTAAAATGATGTATGAATGAAATGTATGAATGTGTCAGTCATTACATTGCTGTATTGTTGAACTAGGGAAATGAATCCTTGATTGTTGCTGGAGAGTACCGGAAAGCTGAATCCCGGACTGCTATTGGTGAGTGAAGAAATTAATTCTTCAATTTCTGCTGGGGATAATGAATAGAGATAACTTTGTTGGCGATTCCATTTCTCTACCGAGGATATTCAACTTCTGTTTGAGAATGATTTCTCCATGGGGAAGAGTTCTGTTGGGAGACTTCACCAATCTGGAGAAAAAACTCCACTGAGGGATGAACTTCCGCATCTAGAGAAATAAACTCTACTGGGGATAAGGCTTTATGCACTGCCTGAGGATTTTGTGAAATCCTATTGGGGAATCCTGAGAAGTTTGACGACTTTACTGGGGAAAACCTGATGTCAGAGCAGTAGTTGGAAATTCCTGTTCTGCCGGGGATACAAGAACACCTGACATCACTAGGTTGTAAGCTGAGGATATGGCGACGACTTTTTAGTAAGAGGCCCCTGCCTCTGTACCTGCTGGAGAAAGTACCTGCGGAGACTTTGTGGATGGTTTGAGTGTCATCCCAACTCTTGGAGTCCTTGGTGAATGTAGATCAGGGTAATAAAACTTCTATCGATTAGACAAGTGACGAGATGACGGGACATAGTCGTACGCTTTAATCCCTAACTTTTTCCTGGACTGTCTTTTCAGATTTTCAGTCCATTCTGATACCCTTTTTTGCTCAAGCCACCTTTTCAAGTTTTCGACTTACCGGGTGTACAAATTTTTGTTTTTGTTTTTATCCCTAATTTTTGGCCGAACCTTTTTGGTTCGTCGGGATGCCCTTATTTTTTCCTAGGTCAGTCAACCTAGAGGGTCTTTGTTCATGCGTAGTATTTTCCGACTATGTCCATGTTCATCGGGTATGGAGAATTGTCGTTGTCTATAGTAGTAAGTGTTGCCACACTGCCAGAAGATGTTTGTTTGATCGTACATGATTCGTTGCTGGAATTCATGTCCAATGCCCCAAGTGATTCATATGGAGATCTGCGCCTGGCTATTTGGCATTTTTGAGAGATTCCTTGAACCTTGACTTGACTGCCCCAGGTCAGTTGGACACCATGTCATGCCCCTTGATTATGAAAGGCCTATCACTGGATTGTCTTTCCATCTGAGGTGATTCTACTCATTGAGAGAATTTCTGTTCATTGAATATTTGTCTGTGAATTTCTCTATTATTGAACAAATAGTCATATGAAAACAATGGTATTTTAAGAATGCAAAGCTTATGTCTGTCTTGAAAAAAAGATTTTTTTTCAAAATGCGTTTTTTGTAGTAAAACAAAATGTGATATTAACTCAAGATTTATAGCAAGTCCTATAGGAGTCAGGATACCTTTTGTAATAGTATGCTTCCTGTTGTACCCCAAAATTTTCCCTCTCATTTATCAAAACTTTTCTCACAAGATCTCTTTGACTCAGGACTGGATTAGGGTTTGGTCAGCTCAAGACATCTCATCATGCACTGATGACCCAAAATTAGGGTTTGAAATTGCACAAGGATTTTTTGACTATCAATGCTTCATGTGACTTTCAAACATCATTATGGACCCCTAAGATCACTCAGGACAAGTTTCAAGCCTTGAACCACATTTTTGATCTGTCAATTGGACAGTTGACCTAGAAATCAGCTGTATTAGGAAAAAGTCAACCATGGCCAATTTACAGTCAAACTTCATAATTTTTTATCCACATCAACATTCCAGACTCATATGTATCATTTGATCAAGTTTGGATTACAATTCCTCAAGAAATTTGATCAAATCATCAAAAGGGTAAAATGGTCAAAATTAGGGTTTTGACTAAGGAAGGGAAATTTCTGATCTTTGACCTAGAAAATGACCAATTAATTTGAACCATGATTCCAAGTATTCAATTGCATCATCTTGACTTAATTACATGGTTCAAAACTTTTCAATTTCATTAATAGACAGATGAAATTTGCAGTCAACTGATCAAAAATCAAATGTACACTGAAAAGTCAAACTTTGACTTTTTGGTCAAAATCAAGTGCCAAGGGTCACAATTCATCAAAACATGTCAAAATGTGAAACTTGTTCATCAAGAAATCAAGGATTAAAGATTAGGGTTAAAAATTGAAAATTTTCTTAACTTAGAAAATTTTCTAAGTAAAGAAAATTTCTTATTTTTCCTCAACTTTTGGCCATTTTTTCACCATGATGCAAAATGTTTCAAAGGAAATTCCAAACATGAAAGTTGTAGACCTCCATGAAATCTACAACTTTTCTTCACACACTTTTCCATAAAGATTCTTGGATCTCAAGATATAAATTTATGAATACATGCTCATGAACTAAATAACTTAGTGAATTTTTGCCCTAATTTAGGCAGGTTTTGGACCCAACTTCATGGCAATTTTTCACCTAGTTCCAAGAGGAGTATTGAAATTAATTTCGAAGATGAGTTATAGAGAACATTGAAAGCTTTCAAAAATGTCCAAGAACTCCTCAAGATCATTTTTGAGTAGGGAGAATCGAAGAGATGAAGTTGGCAATTTCTCACTTTTGATTCAAGCCATTTCATGAAGAACAAAGTTCCAACAGTACCTATGCTGCCTAATCCATGATTTACAGGTCCCAAGATTGTTTCTTACTCCATAATTTAATGCTTACTCAGTTGAAAAATCTTTAATCCACGCCTTAGAGCCATTACCCAAGCTATAATTCCATAAATGGCATAAAGTGGCCATTGCCATTTTGAAAAAGCTCCACTTTTGCAAACTTTATAAATCTTGAGTATTGAACCTGTCTCCTTTGCACATACAAGTACCACAGACCTAAGGAAACTTGTATAGAACAGATACCAACCCTAAACAAGCCAGTACAAGCAGGTAAGGCCATGTCCTTTCACTTTTCTTCAAATGCAAGAAAGTGTACCAAAAGGTGGGAACTTACAAATCTGTTGGAGAGCTGACTTTAAACTGATTCCATACTAATATACAAACACATTGCAACATAACACACACTTACTAGAATCCTGAAACACTCAAAAACTCCCTTTCATAAAAAAACTATCAAAACTTGCAGTTTTTGCATAAGCATAGCAATCTCTCATTTGGCTCGTGTGTTTCAAGTCTTAACCATCAAAACACCTTACCTACTTGATATCTAACAGATCCAGACCCTCATCCATGTACTGTAACCCCTTCTCCATCATCTTCCATTTTTGTTTTCAAAGCTTGCAGGTTGACTTGGATAGAGAGTTTCAGACACTTTCAAAGTAAGGCAAGGATTGGAACACACTCAGGGAGGTTCAAGCAAGCTCAAGCAATCATCAAGCCTTCATAAAACTCACTCCAACTCCATCCACGATTTCAACTGAAAGAGGTAAAAATCTCAACTTTTATCTCTTCATACATGCATCCATTGGCCACAATTTATGAATAAACAATGTAGACCTCATTGCTACGAAGCTGTACATGTATATATCTTGCATTTATTTGGCCTGAGTTGAGAGAATTTTGAAGTTCAAATTCCTGTAAAAATTAGGTTAAGATTTAGGGCTTTTAAAATTTATCTTGATCTTTGATTGTTAGCTTATATGATTTATATGGTTAGAATCATGAGACAAAATTCTACAACATTCAAGTTATGAGTTTTCATTTTCATGGAGAGATGAGAAAGTTACAGAGCATCTGGCTGGTTAGAGGAAGAAGACGAAGTATAGGGCAAGAGCTTTGTTTGTGTTATGTTATTTTTGTTTCACATTAATCAACAGATGTATGGCCACCGCAGTGGCAAGGTAGCACGCTAGTGAGATCCATGTCCTGGATTTGAACCTTGGCGCTATCTTTTGTTTTTTTTCTCACATTTTTTAGTTTTCACTTTTTGGCTTGTTTTTGCAGGATGGGCTTAATTATTTGGGCCTAGCATTTTTTACTAACATACTGCTCCCCATTTCCTTACAGCACCCCTGGCCCAAACTATTTTCATATATTTATTTATTTGTTTTTATTTTCATTTTTATTTTAAAAAATATTTCTTTAATACCTAAAAATCATAAAAAATATGAAATATGATAATTTTGCATTTGTTTATTTTATTTTTTATTTTCACATTAAAAAATATATTTTTATTAAACTATATATTAATTCTTTTCCTTGAATAAACTTGTAAACTTAAATAAAATAGGTTTAGTTTTATTTGTTTTATTTTCTTTTCATTTCATACTTGTAAAAATATTTATTTTGGCATATATAAAAAACTAAATATTTTTTTATAAAATATTATTTATTATTTTATACAAAGAATAAACAAATAATAATACATGAAAACCTTATTTTCTTTCAAAATAGTAATTAGGGTTAAACCTTTTAAGAATTAATTTCTTTTCCCTTATATTTTTATGATTAAGTTAAAATTTTCTTTTCATGAAAAAAAACAAAACAAAATCTTTTTCTTGCATATACATAATATTGCATATTTAAATATTGTATTTACTTATTCTAATATTCGTACAAATTCGATTTGGTTGTAATAATTTATTTAGATTTACATTCTT
The DNA here is from genome assembly GCA_948472305.1 of Vicia faba. Classification (NCBI taxonomy): domain Eukaryota; kingdom Viridiplantae; phylum Streptophyta; class Magnoliopsida; order Fabales; family Fabaceae; genus Vicia; species Vicia faba. Next base: position 888,040,100 of record OX451736.1, read on the forward strand.
GCAAATCCCCATTCAAATTCGTATTCCCCCTCCCATAAATTGTTGTAATAGTTTAGTAGTTTTTTACATTACGCAATTTACCGCTTTACATGCCATGTTAGTAATTAGGGTTTGTGTGGTAAGATCAAAACAAAGCAAATAGAAAATCCTAAATGCAAGATAAAAATTAAAGCATGAAAATAACACACTTGCACACAAGCATCCTTAGGGTTTCTCCACTTGGTTGCCTTATATAAAAATAGCTATATTACGCATGCGAAGTATCTTGGCAAAACAAACAAATATAAGATCATAGTCCCTCAATGACGCTATTCAAGGTTGCCTTACAAAATGATCTTGGTCCCTCAAAAATGCCAAGATACTTTGGAAACATTGCTAATCATGGTTATACGATGACCCACGCCCGTCCTGTTTACATCCAAAGATAGGGTTGCTTACCAAATCAATGGTAAGACAACAATGTTAAAGGAATAGGAAATGCATAAGAAAGACATTTTGAGTAGGTAGATTACTTCTAGTTACTTGCTCTATTTCCAAACAATTATCCTTGCTATTTTCAAAATAAACACACACATTTCAAAAACATCTTACAAACATTGAAAACATTTTCAAAAGACAAACATCTTTGTATACATTCTTACGAACGAGAATCATTACAAAGGTTGCCTAAACAATGACCTCTTTTATAAAATAATTTCAAAAACCACACAAAGCACAATTTCAAAATAAAAAGCAAGTGATCTAGCAAGTAACTAAGAGCCCATGGAAAACCATGGATGAAAAGGGGGCTAACACCTTCCCTTTTCATAATCTACCCCCCAAACTCAAGAAACAATCTCAAAGGTCTTTCCTGTGCTTTTTCATCTTTCCTTTTTTGGATAAAAGAAAAGTCGGTGGCGACTCTTGCTAACCGCAACATTTGCAATAAAACGCAAAACCCTCAAGTAAGTTCTCCCACCGTATCACACTTCCGAACTAACCCATGCTTCAGTTAGGACTTTTAAGGGTTGTAGCGTGACCTGGTTCACGGTTTAAGAAATAAGGGATAAAGGCTCAAAGTTTATTTGTACCCACCTGTTCTCTGTGATGTTCTTCAGTCCTATACTCAGTTAATTGTGCATTTAAATCCCGATTGAGTTTGGCATCTTGTCCTTGATATTTCGATGATGGTTCAGAAATTAAACGTTTGTTTGAGAAGGTAGTTATTTTTGTAACCTTTTCTTTTTGTTGAGGATTTGTAGGACCTTTTTTTTTGTAATTTTACTATCCCTGTCTTTTGCCTGAACCGTTTCTTTTATGATTACAGTCAACGGGATGCCCCAGTTTTTTCTTAAGTCTCCTTCATAGGTTTTGACTTAGCGGGCTTCTCTTTTGAGAGATAATGACTGTCGATTTTAATGATTATGCGGAATCATCACCATCTTCTGATTTGGAAGAACGTCTTTGATGCCATTCCTTACGTATGAAGTGGAAGATTGCGACTGAACGCGCACCTGAATTAACTGAGAAAACTACCCTGCCCCAGGTTATGATTAAGGGTTTTAATTTGTGTGAAAAGAAAAATTCCTACTTCTTAGGCTCAAAGGGGTTGACTAGGGATTATCTTCCTTATAACTATACTATTTTGGATTTAATACAACGCCTGTACATCGTTAGCGGGGTCTGTTCAAAAGCATATTATAGGGATTGTGGTATCATTTTCGTCTTCCTCCCTATAAAGGCTTAGAGCTTTTAATCAAGAGTTGAATATCACAAAAAGGAAATAAAAAAACCGTTTGAATATAATGAATACGAATGAAATAATTCAAGATAAACATATGAAATGCATTAATAAAGTAACAAAGTTTGACATGAATAAATGTTTGAACAATCAAAAGAAAATTACAAATTGAAAATTCTAATGAACAAAAGCTTCTTCGTCTGATCTTGTCACTTTAGATGGTGTGCTTTGGAGGGATGGTATAAGAACTCAGCCTGACTGTCTTGTGTAAACTCTAGCACTCCTTCATTAATCAAGTTTTTAAATTTATAGTTCAACATCCAACAATCATCAGTATCATGCCCCGAACTGTTAGAGTGATATGCACGCCTTGCATCAGGATTGTAGTTAGGGGAAGAAGTCTTGGGATTCAGATGAGGCCCTATCAACATAACCAGATTCATCCTCAGCATGTGTTGTAAATCTTGAGACAGCGGCATGTTGAGTTTGGTAAACTTCCTCTTAGGTGTATTCGGCTTACTCTGATTAATCCGTTGTTTTTGGCGAGATTGTTGTTGGACCTGTGAGGTATTAGCAATTTGGAAAGGTCCACTCTTCACCAAACCAACCTCTTATCTTCTCGGAGGTTGATCAATGACTTAGTCCCCATCCTCGACTGCTTGCTTCATACGGTTTCATCCGTCTTGATGAAGTTTTTTAATAATGGCTCTCAGCTCTTCTTGTCCCTGGGCTAGGACTTGGATAAGAGCCATCTTCCCTAGCATCTGGGTTCTCATTACTTCTACCTCAGCTTGCAGTTGTTCTAATCGTTCGTCCTTGTTGTCTTCAGGACTTTTCTTGGCCAGGTCCCCAACGAGGAGTGCTTTCAACTCTTCCTGCCCCTTGGATAAGTTTAGGAACATTTCCATGAACTAAGCCTCTTGGATTTGGAGATCTCTGTTGTCCTGTTTGAGAGCCATTGCTGAAATAAACAACGAGAACATGAGAGACCTGTACTGGAGACTATTTGTCATGAAATGACATGTATGATATGCAAATGTTTTCAAGGATCTCGCGGGGTAAACAAGAAAATGTCAGAAGTTGAAATTTGCAGCTTTGATTGAAGAACTTCGTATCATTGAAGGTCCTTCTACAAGAGTCAAGCTCACCATATCAAGTGGGTCATAGCCCCTGACTCAAGTTGTCATGTTTTGGTCTTTTGATAGCATTGGCTAGAGGAAGATAAATCCCCTTGCCCCTTGCTAGACGTCTGAGTTATCATAACCTGCATCACAAACCCTTGATATCCTTGAAATGGTAAAGGAAATGCTATGGTATGATGCTATGATGTGTATGCTATGTATCAAGCAAAAATGCAGGGTAAGAAACTAATTTATTAGATTTATACAAACAAGGTCCTGCAAGGAATACAAACAAAGCCCTGCAATGAGTTCAAATTGTTAGGAAAAGAAAGCAAACAAGTCACATAAGTAGCCTTAGGTTTAGGTTTGCATGGGTTTTAAGGTCATACCCTCTTGATGTTCAGTTTGCTCAACCTGTCCTATTAATAGTAACCGGGTTCTAAGGAGCCTCAATATCACTGACCTTCCCTTCAGAATTTTTTTTAGCTCTGCACTGAAGTATTGCAGCCAAAAAATCCTGAATGTCCAGCCTTAATGAGTGTAGTATCGAGTATCAACCAATCTTCGGTCGGAACCAAACCCGATTATCTCACTACTTCCTAATGGCTAGGATGAGTCAATTAAAGGTTCTAAAGGTCAGTTAGCGCTTAGTGACACTATGAGGAAGCCTAATGTTATCCTCGACTTACTCATGGAACATTAGTATAATCCAAAGTATCGCGCTAACGTAGCCAACACTTCATCCGTATCATTCTACGATGTACAACCTCCATGATTTATTGCTACTTACCTAATAAGGTGCACCAGATCCGGGTGAAGGATCTTTTAGTAACAACCTAAGCAACCCTCAAAGATAAAGCAAACAAAACACACAATGCAGTTAAATAATGAACTATCTCTAAGGTAACCCCACTTTTTATTATTATCCCCAGCAGAGTCGCCAGTTCTGTGATACGGTGGCAGAACTGACTATTATATACTGGTTTTGTGTTTTTTGTTCACAAATGTGCGGTAAGCAAGAGCCGCCACCGACTTTTCTTTTATCCAACAAAGGAAAGGGTGAAAAGAACAAAAAAAGACCTTTTTCGAGAGTTTTATGAGTAAGGGGGGTAGATTATGGAAAGGGAAGGTGTTAGCACCCTTTCCATCCGTAGTTATCTACGAGCTCTTAGAGGTTTGCTCATTTTTCAAGATGCTTTTGTGCTTTGTGTCTGAAAATGTTTTGAAAACGCCTTAGCACGGCGAACTTTGTAATGTTTCTCGGGATAGTGGAGAAAATATACAAAGTGTTTTGAAATTGTTTTTGTTAAGTAGTTTTTGTGTGTAAGAGCAAAAAATAGTTTGAGCAAACTTCTAACATCTATCTACTTTTATACTCGAAAAAATTGTTCTTTTCCTCTTTTCCTTTAGACAATGCTATCCTACTATTACTGAGTAGGTAGCCTTGTCGTTGGATGTTTTGAGGGACAATTGGATGGGCGTTACAGTCACAAAGGCAATTTATGGAGACGCTTTAACAATTCTGTTTTAGGGACGAGATCATTTACCGAAAGGCAACACTACAAGGGTCATCGAGGGACTATGATCTTTTGATTTACGGGTCTTTGCTAAAGTGTTCCTGCCCCATGACTGTTTTTTAAAGGCAACCAAAGTGGGATACCCTAGAGGTACTTGTGTGCAATTGTGTTCAATTCAGTTATTTATCTTTTTATCAAGTTTGCTAACGTTTGATTTCAATTTTGTCATACAAACCTAGTTACTAACAGTTAGTATATTGAATAATATTAAAGTGCAGGAATTTAAATCTACGCTATTACAATGCTTCGGGGCAATTACATAAAAGAGGTGCAAAATAAAGTGCGGAATTAAAAGTACGGAAATTTAAATCCTAAACTATTAAAACCGGTAGATAATTACAATAATCTAAAAATTTCAAAATAAATAAACGCGCGCAAAGTTGAAAACACATATGAAAATGTAAAAAGCAAATCTTTTTGTTGTTTTTGGTATAAAAGAAAATAAAGCCTAAGTCTATTTAATTTTAATTTTAAGAAAAAGATGTTAAAATAATTAATAGTTGATTAACAAAAATAGTTTTAATAAAAAATACTAGAACCTAATTTTTTGTGATTTTTGATTTTAAGATTAATTCAAATGATAAAGTAAAAAAAACAAAGAATAGGAACGTAAAAGGCCTCCTTCGATTGCAGGGTGGAGACGCCCTTTGATCCAGGAAGGAAATGTCTCATTTGATCCAGAGGGCTATGGCTTTCGATCCAGGAAGGCTGTGGCCCTTCGATCCAGGAAGGCCATGGCTTTCAATCCAGGAAGGTTGTGGCCCTTCGATCTGGGGTGTTGGATCTGCAAATATATGTTAGCTAAATAAAATGCAGGACCTGGGTATCGAAACCCAGGTCCTTAGATCCTGCGCGCACTGGGTCTTTTCAGGCTATATCTGCAACAAGTGTTAGCAAACGAAAAACATGACCTGGGTTCCAAATCCAATCCCTTTGACTCTGTCTAGAATGACAAATCGAATGAAACAACAAATATGGATGTGTTATGCAAATACAAAGTTTGACATTTTACCCTCTCTTACCAGTAGTTGGAACCTTCGATTTGGGCACTTTCTGGATGTGGGTACCTTCGATCGGGACTTCTGGGTGTGGATACTTTTGTTGAAGGGTTGCCTTGGCTTGGATTATTTATGAAAATTTTGACAATCTTTGATGGATTTGTGGGCATCGTATCTCTAATAGTTTTGTCCTCTTTGTAATGTGTCCTTGGCCTCATATTTATAGGAGTGTGAGGGGACAAGAGAATTAATGTTTGTAACAACCATTTGAATGCTATGAATACCAATATGTAACCTTGGCCAAAGTTAAGGGATCTTATCCATTTTTGAATTTGGCATAAATGTGGACATACTGGCCTTCAAATGCTCTTTTTCGAATGGGTTGATGGCCTCCTTCGAATGGCCTTGATTCAACTCCTTCGAACGACTCTGATGGAGATCATTCAAATGACTCTGATTCATTTCCTTCGAATGGTTTTGATTCAGTTCCTTCAAATGGCCCTTGTTGAAATACCAATCGAAGGGTATTTATTGAAATGTCAATTGAAGAGTCCTTTGCTACGCCAATCAAAGGAAGCTCTGATGTTCCAATCGATGGAAGCTTTGATGCTCGAAATCGAAGGAAGCTCCGATGCTCCAATCGAAGGAAGCTCTGATGCTATAAATCGAAGGAAGCTCTGATGCTCCAATCGAAGGAAGCTCTGATGCTCCAATCAAAGGAACCTTTAGGAATTCCAATTGAAGTATCCTGTTGCAAGGCCAATCGAAAGGCTTTTGCTGAAATGCCAATTGAAAGGCATTTTGGAGATGTCAATCGAAGGGAACTTGAAAACACTACTCACAAATTTTCCTTTTCCTTAGGAAAGGGTTTGGGACCAACCATGTAGGGGAAGACCTTGGAAAACATGAGAGGGAAAATTTTGGGGTACAACACGTAGATGGATCAAAGCAGCAATCTCGTGTGGTTTTGGCTCACCCTCTAAACCAGTAAAAGGAAAACGATCGGTAATAGGTAAATCTAACAGATAAGAATACTCCTCTAGTGTAGGCATCAACTGATAGTCAGGGAAAGTAAATAAATGATACATCGGATCATAGAATTGGACCAAGGTCGAGATGATACCCTCCTTCATCCTAAGCTTCATGAGAGGAATGATGGATCCATACTTCCTCCAAAAATATGCAGAACACTCAATCTCGAGAATTAGACTGATCAACTCATCTATCTTGGGATCTTTGAAACTATATTTTTCAGTCTTTCTTTTTCCAGAATCCATGGTCAAAAGGTACCTAAGATATTCACAAATGGTCAACTTTTAAATCCCTTGAAATAAAATTTCTTCAAAAGATGCTTATGAGTGCATGGATGCATGATGCAACAATCACACACAAGATCACAAACATAGGGTCCATAGGTTCAATGTTACGAGCATGAGGTCGAAGGTACTACCCATAAGGTATGGTCTAAAAGTTATGACCTTCCGAATAAGGTTCTAGAGGTTCCCATAGTCTACATCCTTCCTTCGGATATTAGCAACTTCCCGGTTAACTCGATAATTAGTAATATTCTAAAGAAAAAATTGTCCAAGCGTAGTATCGCGTGATTGCTATTTCAGATTACTCCGTCATAGCTTCTGCACTACACCTAAAAGGAAAAGATGGGTTAGCTATTCTACGGTCCTCAACTTCAGCAGGCTCCTAGGTCGAAAGAAGCACGTCTTCTCGATTACTCGGTAAATGACACTATAGATGAAGGGGGCTCCACTGAGTGGGGGATCTCATGCCTCCTTTTTTGGGATTACTCCCTCAAAGTTAGCATGACTATACCGCCTGTCCTATCTTAAAGTTTTCCCAAGTCTGGGTATAGAAATTATAAGTAATCACCAAGCATCCTGAAAACCAGGAAAATCCAGACAAACATATATACAACATATAACACATTAACAACAATAGCACATATACAGATATAAAAAAAGATAGGCTCAACCCACTTAGGGATGGACCAGCAAGAGGTCAATCTTTCCCCAGTGAAGTCGCCATTTTTCTGTAGCGGTAGAAATGTTTAAGACTAAGCCATTGGATTGGCTAGACTTATACAGATCAAAATAAAAATCGCCACCGCGCTTTATTATTTCCAAAGGATTGGGAAAAGAGTGAGTAACCCAAAAAGAGGGGGAAAGATTCAAGGTAAGGGGGTTGGTTATGCAAAGGGAAGGTATTAGCACCCTAAACATCTACGGTACTCCGCAGGAACCTCTTTATAAATCTGTATATTTTGGCTATAAAATATTGTATAAAAATAGATGGTGGAGGTGAGAAAAGAAGTATTTTTTTTATGATTTCTGCACCTGCCGCGGTTGCGAACCTTTAGTGCCTACGTACCATCTTTCGTGCAATAGGGGATCAGGGTACACGTAGTTCCTCTTTTAAATTTTTTTTAAAACACAAGTGTGTTAGTTAATTTTATGAGATAAAACATCATTGTCATTGTCCGTATGGAAAACATACTTACTACCCACAATCATGAGAAAGGAGAATTTGCATCATCTCAAAGTGGAGGATATGACTTGGATTTTAAAATCAATAATGCCTCACTTAACACCCAAGTGGAAAATATCTCACTTCACTGCATATTATAGAAGTATAGTTGTTTGCATCACTACAAGGATTGACAAGAGTCCAATCTTTTGAGAAAAGTTTTAAAGTAAAAAGCCAAAGTGGAAAAATGGTTTGAAATGAGATTGATTGGCTTTTAGTCTTCTCACAAAAAATGTCAAGGTATTATTTAAGTTAATTGAAGTTTATTTATGAAAATATTTTGAAAATGCATGGACCTAAGTCCAAGTTTATTATGAAAGTGGTTCAGGTTTAAAAACAAGAAGAGTTTTCAAAAGGAGAGAGAAGATTTTTGAAATTAAAGAAGATGGGAGGAGAAGAAGTGACTATCCTAAAGCATGAAGTAAAAGCTATGGAGAAGAACCATCTAACCAACAAGAAGCCAATACTTGACATTATGAGTCAAGATAGAATTCCCATTCTTTGTATTGAAACCAAGCAAGCAAAAATACTAGACCTCTTAAGAGAACCAAACTTCAAGTGTATTAAGTCTTCACAAATAATGGGCATAGTAATGGCTGTATACGGGTGAATTCCAGATTATCGACAAAGTATGTAATCACATTAACCTGCACACAAAATAAATAAACAACCCAATGTATTGAGGTAAACCTCAATAACTTCAGACAAAATATCATTAAGGTCACAAGGTCTCCAACATAGGCCAAGGTTTCTAATCCTAAGTCCAAGAAGTCCAATACTCCATAATGCCAAGGATAGTAACCAAATAGTCCAAGTATCATTAAAGTTTTTTATGGTTCATGTTGATTATTATGTATCTTAAAAAAGAAAAGAAAAGCTCAAGTGAGCAAAATAAAAATGACAAGAACATAAAGGGGCTCAAGTGAGCAAAGATGAAAAATAGCATGAAATGTAAATGCTAAAGTAAATGGTGCATAAAATAAAAGAGCATAAAATAAAAACACAAAATAAAGTCAATTGTTATTAATTAGTGGTTAGTTGGATGACCATCTTGAAGCTTGCATTTGGAAGTCATTAGGGGATTGGTAGAACCAAAACCTCTACACAATGAATTACATTTGCTTTATGTCAAGTATATCATCCATTTAAGAATCCTCAATGTAACGTATAATGATCAATGATGTTTAAGTGATCTGCATTGACCAAAATTAATGAAGATCCATCAGAAGATTGGTAGAACCAAAGAAACTACACAATGGATCTCAAGGTTATTGGATCAAAGGGTTCAAATTAACATCGTGGGCTTGCAATCATAAGTTTGGGCCACAAATGATCATTTTCTCGAATCGGGACAAAATTTAGCACTATGTTAAGCAATCGTAAGTGGACTTATATAGAAGTCGCACCTATTTTAAGGCATGTCAATAGCAATCTATGCACCATTTATTTTGAGACATGATATAGAGATCATGCTCCAATAATACTTAGTGCAATAAGAAAGGGATAAGATGAAGAGGGGTGAGAAAGAATATACAAACCATTTTTGAATTAAAATTTAATCAAACTATTATTAAAATCATTCATCCATTTTTATGGAGTTAGACTCAACACCATGGATCCAATGATGTTAATAAAGTTCATGATCAAAAATTCAACCCAAGATCAACCATAAAATAATATAAAATGATATTACATTTAATATATGCATTAAAAAGGGTTTTAAAATGTTTTAAAATAGAAATAAGAGAGAAAAATATCAACTATGTTCAAATTAATCAAGAAAGATTAAGTAAGACCATAGAAAAATCAGAAATGAACTCAAATCTTTTTATAAAATTTTTGGTAATTTTTTAAAGTCATAAACTATTTTTAAAATTAAAAGAAATGAATAAAATAAACCAAAAAATGATAAAAAATAACAAAGTCAGAAATAAAAAATAAATGAGGTTATTTTCTTTTAATTATTTTTATTTGTGAATAAAATATACACTTACACAAAAAAATACTTTCACATACATATTGTTCCTTTCTTATACATCTATAAATTTATATTTGCGCAATTCAGTTTGGTTGTAAATATTGGGTACCATCCTCCTATGAAGTCTCATCCCCATTTGAACATTTGTACCCCCATTCCCATGATCATTGTGTAATAACTTAGAACTTTTAAATTTCGCACTTTAAATGCTTTCTAAATATGCCATGTTAGAATTAGCGTTTTGTATGCAAATCAATTAACCAAAATAGTTTGACCTAATTTCAAGATAAACAAGCATGAAAATGGACAACACCAATCACACTTGCACCCCTAGGGTATTCCACTTGTTGCCTTCAATAATGGGCCATATTGCATGTTAGGTCTCTTTGGGAAAAACAAACACAATTCAAATGATCATAGTCCCTCGATGACGCTTTCGAAAGTTGCCTTAAAAATGATCAAGTCTCCAAGAGAAATTGCCCAAAGATACTTGGCACCATTACAATTATGGTCTAAACGGTGACCCGCGCCCGTCCCTTTCACATCCTAACACAAGATTGTCCACCAAATGCAATGGTGGAACAAAATTGTTAAAAGGGTTAAAAACATAGGAGAAATATTTGAGAAATTTAGGAGTAGACAAACTCTTAGTTACTTGAATCAAACTTGCAAAACAAAACACTTGCCTATTTTTCAAACCCACACATACACAAAGCACCATTTCAAACAATTGAAAATTAATTCAAGTTGATCTAAGCAAGTAACTAAGAGCCCATGGATAACCATGGATAGAAAGGGTGCTAATACCTTCCCTTTCTATAATCTACTCCCCGAACCCAAGAAAACATCTCAAAGGTTTTTGCTGTGCTTTTTAACCTTTCCTTAGGATAAAATAAAAAGTCGGTGGCGACTCTTGCTCAACCGAAACATTTGCGAAAACAAACGCAAAACCTCAAGTCAGTTCTCCCACCGTATCACAGAACTGGCGACTCTGCTGGGGATTTCTTTAAAGTGGAGTAACCTTAGGGCTTAGATCACCCTTGTTTTCAATTGTTTGCCTTGTTTGCTTTTATATTTGTGGGCTTTGCATCGGAGTTTCATAGATCCTAACCCGGATCTGGGGAATACCCTTTTAGGTAGCATAATCTGTGAGGGACCTGTCCGGCGTAGACCGACATGGGTGAAGCAGTGGCTACGTTGGTGTGGCACCTTAGTCTGTACCGATATCCCTTGTGTTGCAACGAGGAGAATATGGGTCTTCTAAGGAGTCATTAAACACCAACCGACATTAGAACCCTAAATTGACCAAACTTGGCCATAGAACAGTAGCAGTATGCTACACTCATTGAGGCTAAACTCTCGCGATGGTTCTGGCCGCAAGAAAAGATTGTGATGCTGGAGTTATGACCGATTGAGGGTAGTCAATGATTTGAGATCCTCTAGAACCCGGTTACTTTTGATAGGACAGGTTTTAACCAACGAAACTAAAAGAGGGTAATACCTGGACTTCATGCTGGCCTGAAACCTAAGGGTTGTCTTGTGTGACTTGTGTGCCTTATCATGCTTGCCTTTGTGAATACTTGTGGTGTGCTTCATCATAGCATCATACCATCATACCATTGCATGCATCCTGTATAAAGACTAACCCATTTCAAAGACAAAAAAGTTTCATCTTTGCTCTGTTTTGTAGGACATCATGATGCCCGTGCGTAGGAATACTATCCGGCTCAATTTTGTTCAACCACCAACTTTGCTCAGGGATTTGGTTGATAGGATTCCAAACACTACTTCCTTCATCAAGAGGAATGGTTCTCTCCTTGGTTTGATCACTTCAAAATGGGACCAACAACTGATAAGTGTCCTGACCCAGTTTTATGATCCCCTGTATCATTGATTTACCTTTCAAGACTTCCAGTTGGTTCCTACCCTGGAAGAATTCTCTGATTTGCTTGGTATTCCTGTTTTGGAGCAAACTCCATTCACTGGTTGGGAAAAGACTCCTAGGCCTGAAGAGGTTGCTGCAGTTCTCCCCTTGACCAAAGAAGAGGTATTAGCTAACTGGGAAACTAGAAGTGGAGTTGAGGGCTTTTTGGTTAAGTTTCTGGTTGGCAAAGCTAAGGGTTTCTGGAACGACTTAGACTTCAAGGCGTACGAAGACATTCTGGCTCTTTTAATCTATGGTCTAGTATTGTTTCCCAATCCTGACACCTTTATCAGCATCTATGCCATAAGAATCTTCATGTCTCGGAATCCTGTACCCACTCTTTTGGGTGATATCCTGCAACAACTCTATGCTCGTACTTCCCGAGGAAGGGGAACTCCATGGTGTTGTGTTCCTTTGCTAGTAAGGTGGTTTATTTCGCACCTTCCTAAGTTTGTGCTGAAGAATGAAGAAGGAAAGGGTTGGGCTCATAGGTTAATGTCTCTCACTGATAACGACATCACTTGGACTCTCAGAGGTTTGGATGAGGTATCTGTTATTGATCGTTGCAGAGAATACCCCAATGTTCCATTGATCGGCATCCAGGGAGGAATCTCTTATAATCCATGTTTAGCTCTCCGTCAGTTTGGAAGAGCCAGAAGAGTAGGGCCTCATGAGATGTTGGTTCCTCACTTCCATTTTGAATTTCAGGTAGACAGTGACAAACTACGCCATGGATTCATTAAGGCTTGGGACAGAATTCACAAAGCTGACCCCCATGAGTTGGGACCAAAGACTTCTCTACCAATGGAACCCTATTGCAGATGGGTCCGCATCCGTGCTCAGAAGTTAGGTATGCCGTACGAAGCTGTCAGACCTATCATTCTTGAATCTCCTGATGAAGATGGGGTTCCTCCAACTGTTCTCCCTTCTCAGATACCCACTGATTTTGACACATTGAAGAGATCCTGGGCGCAGCTGAAGGAAGAACGGGATTTTTATCGAGAAAAGTTCAACGAACAGAAACGGAAGATCCAGAGGCTGACTAAGAAATTGGAAGAGGAGCGGGTTATGAATGACTATATCCATACTGAGAAGAGGAGGCCATGGGAGCACTGATGGGCTTTGAATGTTTCCTTTTTACAACTTTTATTTCCTTTTCAGTATTTTTAATTCCTGTAATGCCTAAGGGCAAGTTGTTGAACAATTTAAAAAATTTGAATCTAATGAAGTGTGTTTCCCTTTTGTCTACAAAGTTGAATCTCGTTTGTCTTTGAAAACATAAAACATACGCATCTCATTGCATCATATGCATAACAGGTACCTTTTTCCACAGGTTGCTTAATCTTCTTTGCTGTTTATCTGAACAGTCGTCATGAATCCAGAAACATCCAGTGAGCAAGCAATCAAGGCCCTTCAGGCCCAGAGTGCCCAGTTTCAAGAGATGGTCATGAGCCTGGCTCAAGGTCAACAAGAGTTGAAGGCTTTTCTCTTAAAGAAGAAGAAGAAGAAGAAGAGGACTGCATTATTCAACACTGGACGCAGGTTTGGGAACACACTCCATAATGAGGCTGATCCAACTACTTCCTCTGCAGAGAAAGACAGTCCCCAAGGGGGAGGGGCTCCTAGTCCTGCAGTCTCTGACAACGAGACGGATTACAACGACGAACAATACCCTCCTGCTGCTGACCGATACAAGCAATTAGAGGACCGCTTGAGTGCCATGGAGATTCAAAATGTGTCGGGGCTGGATTTCGGAGATTTAGGGTTGTCTTCTGGGGTGGTAATCCCACACAAGTTCAAGGCGTCTGCCTTTGCAAAATACGATGGGGCTTCCTGTCCAAAGCTGCACCTCAGATCGTACGTAAGGAAGATCCAACCTTACACGGCAGACAAAAATCTTTGGATCCACTTCTTCCAAGATAGCCTTTCGGGGTCACAGCTTGAGTGGTTCTATCAGCTAGATGGGACCAGTATCCGACATTGGGAAGATTTGGCTACCACATTTTATAGACAATATCAATACAATTCTGACCTCGCTCCTACGCGTACCCAACTTTAGGGTATGTCTCTAGGAACGGGCGAAGGGTTCAAAGAATATGCACAAAAATGGAGAGATTTGGCTGGCAGGGTGCATCCTCCTTTGACTGATCGTGAACTAGTTGACATGTTTCTAGGGACCTTGTCTGGTCCATTCTTCAATCATTTGGTTGGTAATTCCTCCGCTGGGTTTACAGATTTGATCCTGGCGGGTGAAAGGATAGAAGCTGGCATCAGGTCAGGAAAGATACAGAAAGCTGCCTCCGCAAGTACTGAGAAGAAGCCTTTCAAGAAGGAAGCTAGTGTCGTCTATGGTCCTAGAAGACAAGTCAAGCCAGAAAGCCGCCAAGCCGTCAATGCCTTGGTAATTTCAAAATCTGTTGCTGCTCCTCAGCAGTACAATCAACAAAGGGGTGAGAGGCCCAAGAGGCAATACACTCGGCTGAGTATGACCTTGTCACAGATCTTACCGCAACTGTTATCAACCAACTTGGTGACCATCAAATAGGCTCCAAAGGTCGTGAATACTGCATCTCCTAAGTATAACCCAAATGCCCGTTGTGCTTATCATTCTGATAGCCCCGGGCATACTACTGATGATTGCTGGCCCCTGAGAAATAAAGTTCAAGACCTTATCGATGCGAAGGAAATTCAGTTTGAGGCGCCTGAGAGGCCAAATGTTGTAACTGCTCCTATGCCCCAGCATAGAGTAAATGCCGTCGAGGAAGATTTGTATGCTGTTTCGGTGAATGATGTTGCTACCCCTCTATTGACTGTTAAGAGGAACCTACTGCTAGCCGGTTTATTTCTGGGTTGTAGCAAGGGTTGCCTCCTGTGTGCTGTTATCCCTACCGGTTGTCCGCTGCTGAAATCAGGCATCCAAAGCCTGATGGATAGCAAAGAAATTCTGTTCAAGAAAACTGCTGTTCCGTTTGTTTCCGCTGAAGAAGTATCTGTCGTCACAATTTTCAACAATCATACCAAGGCTCTCCCAAGGAAGCCAGTCAAAATTATGTCTGTTGCACCCATTACCATTACTGTTCCGGGGCCTCTCCCCTATGAATCTGACAAGGCTGTCCCATGGCATTATGGGGCAGACGTGTATGTGCTTGGAGTGAAGCAGGAGTTCAACACCAGTACCAGTATCAGTAACATCGCTGGTCCCGCCAAGATTACTCGCAGTGGCAGGCTCTTCTCGCCTGACATTGAACCACCAGTTATCCGAAAACCTCTTATCATCACACCCGCAAGTGTGCATGTTCCAAATCAAGTTCCTGTGTCTAGTACTGCCGCTGAGTCCTCTGATGCTCGGGGCAAAGAAGTTGCTACCGATTTTCCTGCCCAGACGGAGGCACCAAAAAAGACCGTTGTTGAAGCCTCTCAGCAAGAGATGGAGGAAATCCTTAAAATCATTAAAAAGAGTGACTTCAATGTCGTTGAACAGCTGGGGCATACCCCCTCCAAAATCTCTATGTTGTCATTGCTGTTGTGCTCAGAGGCCCACGCCAAGGCCCTGATTTCATTTCTGAAAACGGCCCATGTGCCGCAAGAGACCTCTGCAGATCAATTCACTGACTGTGTGGCTAATTTGACCATTGACAATGATTTGGGCTTCTCGGATGCAGACTTGACCGCCAAGGGGAAAAACCACAATGATGCCCTGCATGTTTCCATAGAATGCAGGGGCACTACTCTCGCACACGTGTTGGTGGACACCGATTCTTCCCTGAATGTATTGCCCAAGAAGGCCTTAGATCGGTTGGATTGTGAGGGCCTGGAATTGAAACCTAGTAACATCATTGTTAGAGCCTTCGACGGTTCTAAGAGGATGGTGCATGGTGAGGTAGACATTCCTATCTGTGTGGGTTCCCAAGTCTTCAACTCAACGTTCTATGTGATGGATATTCGTCCATCTTATTCCTGTTTGCTTGGACGACCCTGGATTCACAAGGCTGGGGCGGTAACATCCACTCTACACCAGAAGCTCAAATACCCTGCCAAAGGGGAGATTGTTACTGTGCAGGGTGAGGAGGAATACATGGTTAGTCACTTGAATTCATTCCGGTATATCGAGATGGACGGGGAGTTTATTGAAACCCCCTTTCAACATTTTGAAGAAGTACCTCCAATATTGGCGTCAGCTGAGACAGTGGTTGAAGAAGACTTTCCTTTGAAGATGGCTTCCTTGAAGGATTCCCGGGCTGTAATCGAGAAAGGCAAATGCGCAAACTGGGGTCAGCTTCCTGACTTCACTCAAAAGACCAACAAGTTTGGGCTGGGCTTCACTGCAGAGGCTCAGAGGGTTGTTCGCAAAGAAAGGATCAGAAAGGCTCCAGTGTTCATAACCAACCCAAGGGTGAATGCTATTGAGGAGGACGTAGAGGAAGCAGAATTTGACAGTTGGATCTATCCAACAACCAGCAACGGACCAAGCAACTGGACGGCCAAAGATTTTACACCTATTACATTTGTCACGTAGTAATTAACTCTTTTGTTTTCAATTTGTAACAAACAATATGTTGAAACTTTTATTGGCTCGGTGTCCTACCCGGGGCACCGTGGCTCCATTTGTGAGGGCTTTTTGTATGAAATTTCCATATATCATTAATCAAAACATTGGACGTTTGTTGCATTTCAAATCTTGTGCTCTTTTTCTTTCTGTGTTATATATTGCAAAACAACTATATTTACACACACTCACTTATACAGGTTTCAATCCACTCTGGATCTCACCGGTAACAGCTCTGCTACAGCCAGTTATGACTTCGAAAATCCGATCAACTTGGCCGAAGACGAAGGTGAAGATGATTGCGAAGTGCCTGGTGAACTCGCAAGACTGCTGCTCCAGGAAGAGAGGTCCATTCAGCCGCATGAAGAGCCGGTGGAAACAATAAACCTGGGTACTGAGACAGATAGAAAAGAAGTCAAGATTGGTTCCAATCTAGAGCTCAGCGTGAAGCAACGATTGATCCAGATGTTGCATGACTACATGGAAATCTTTGCTTGGTCTTACGAAGACATGCCTGGTTTGGATGCCGACATTGTGGTTCATCACCTGCCTACCAAGGAAGACTGCCCTCCGATAAAGCAAAAGGTCCGCCGTATGCGTCCAGAGATGTCCGAAAAGATCAAAGCTGAGGTTATGAAGCAATTCGATGCCGGGTTTCTAGAAGTGACTTCTTATCCTCAATGGGTGGCCAACGTTGTTCCAGTGCCAAAGAAAGATGGTAAAGTCAGAATGTGTGTTGACTACAGGGATTTGAACAGGGCCAGCCCTAAAGATGATTTCCCTCTGCCTCATATCGACGTTCTTGTTGACAATACTGCTCAACACAAGGTGTTCTCCTTCATGGATGGTTTTTCAGGGTATAATCAGACCAAGATGGCTCCTGAAGATATGGAAAAGACTACCTTTGTGACTCAGTGGGGCACCTTCTGCTACAAGGTCATGCCATTCGGGTTGAAAAATGCTGGGGCAACCTACCAACGTGCCATGGTTGCTTTATTTCATGACATGATCCACCATGAGATTGAAGTGTACGTCGATGATATGATTGCAAGGTCCCAAACTGAGGAGGAACACCTTGACCATCTGCGGAAGCTGTTTGACCGACTGAAATTGTACAAGCTGAAGTTGAACCCAAACAAATGCACCTTTGGGGTGAGGTCTGGAAAATTACTAGGTTTCATTGTAAGCGATAAAGGTATTCAGGTGGACCCTGCCAAGGTGAAAGCCATACAAGAGATGCCGACTCCCAAGACAGAGAAAGAAGTCCGAGGCTTTCTGGGACGACTGAATTACATTTCCCGATTCATCTCACATCTAACTGCTACCTGTGAGCCAATCTTCAAATTACTGAAGAAAGATTAAGTAGTACGTTGGAACGATGAATGTCAGGCTGCTTTCGAAAAGATAAAGGAATATCTCCAAGAGCCACCCATTCTTATGCCACCAGTGGAAGGAAGGCCTCTGATACTATACTTGACAGTGCTTGACAACTCAATGGGATGTGTGCTGGGGCAGCATGACGAGTCTGGCCGAAAAGAGCATGCTATTTATTACCTGAGCAAAAAGTTTACCGACTGTGAGTCTCGGTACTCACTGCTCGAGAAAACTTGATGCGCTCTGGTATGGGCTGCTCGCCGGCTGAGACAGTATATGTTGACTCAGACTACTCTGTTGATTTCAAAAATGGATCCCATCAAGTACATATTCGAAAAGCCTACTCTATCTGGGAGAATAGCAAGATGGCAAATGATCTTGACGGAATATGACATCCAGTACACAACTCAAAAAGCCATCAAGGGAAGTGTACTGGCAGACCATTTGGCACACCAACCTGTGGACGATTACCTATCATTGAACTTCGAATTTCCAGACGAAGATATCATGGTAGAGCTACATGAAGGAACATTCGGAACACATTCTAGTGGACATACCATGGCAAAGAAAATCCTTCGGGCAGGATATTTCTGGTCCACAATGGAAGCCGACTGCTACCAACATTCTCGAACTTGTCATAAAAGCCAGATCTATGCGAATAAGGTGCATATCCCTCCGGTTCTTCTGAACTTCCTGACGGCACCTTGGCCTTTTGCAATGTGGGGAATTGATATGATCGGTGAGATCCGACCGACGGCATCCAACGGGCATCGCTTCATCTTGGTAGCGATTGATTACTTCACAAAGTGGGTGGAGGCAGCTTCCTACGCCACCGTAACCAAGAGCGTTGTGGCACGTTTCATTCGGCATAACCTGATCTGTTGGTACGGCGTCCCAGAAAGAATCATTACGGACAATGGTACCAATCTTAACAACAAGATGATCATTGAGCTCTGAGAACAATTTAAGATACAGCACCACAACTCTTCTCCTTACCAGCCGAAGATGAATGGGGTTGTAGAAGCAGCAAATAAGAATATCAAAAAGATTGTGCAGAAGATGACAGTGAACTATAAAGATTGGCACGAAATGTTACCATTTTCTCTTCATGGGTACCGTACCTCAGCAAGGACGTCAACTGGGGCAACTCCTTTTTCCTTGGTCTATGGCATGGAGGCAGTCTTGCCAATTGAATTCCAGATACCCTCTCTCCGGATAATGAAGGATGCAGACTTGAGCGAAGATGACTGGATCCAGACTCGACTTGATCAACTAAACCTAATTGATGAAAAGAGACTCACTGCTATCTGTCATGGTCAGACGTACCAAAAACGGATGATCATGGCATTTAACAAGAAAGTCAGACCACAAGAGTATCAAGTTGGGGACCTGGTAATCAAATGTATCATCCTTCCTCAAAGTGATCCCAGGGGCAAATGGACCCCTACGTACGAAGGGCCATTTGTGGTTAAACATGTGTTCTCGGGAGGAGCCATGATTCTAACCACCATGGATGGTGACGACCTTCCTCACCCCGCCAATGCAGACATAGTAAAAAGATACTACGCATGAATAAAAGACCCGCTAGGTTGACATACCTAGGCAAAAATAAGGGCTTCCCGGCGAACCAAAAGGGTTCGGGTAAAAATAAGGGATGAAATGAAAAAAATCTGTACACCCGGCAAGTCGAAAACCTGAAAAGGCGGCTTGGGCAAAAATGGGTATCCCGGTGGACTGAAAACCCGAAAGGGCGGTCCAGGCAAAAGTTAGGGATAAAGCGTAACACTATGTCTCATTGGATCACCTTGCATCCAGAATTCGGCATCAACTATCTGGCTCAGACTTTGGCATCGATCAATCAACTTCATCTTCAACTAAGCAGCAAAGTGATGAGACGCTTGAAGACATAAAGGCGATAGCAGAGTTGGAACCCAGTGGGAATATTGTGCACATAGCTGTTTTGTTTCCTTTTCAAAATTGTATAAACTTTGTGTTATTTGGCGGCGTTCTCTTACTAGGACGTCGGCCTCTTGTACAAAAAACGCCTATTTACAGGAAAATTTCAAAATCAATACAAGTTCACTTTTCCAAACAAATTGCCAATTGTTTTTCCTTTTTCTGTTTTGTCTTGCGAAGAACGTCCAATGTTCATTTTTGATATATGCATTTGACATTAAATTGCTAATTCATAAATACTTGCATACGAAACAAAAGACTAATTACAGGTGACATCAGAAACAGGGGCAATGTAGAATTGTCCAAGCAGTCTAGTTGCTTTATCCGCCAAGGTACCAAGGTAGATTCAACTGAAGAATGTGACCAAGTTATCTCAACTCCCCACAGAGTAAGACGAGAATCAGCAATACCCTCCCAGGGAAGATTTAGTCTATCATCAGCCTTACAATAGGCACCCTGTTCCCCTAGCAAGTCAGCAATACTCTCCTCCAGAAGAGTTAGTCTACGGTCAGCCTAAAGGAAGTTGGGTAGCCCCAGAAGATATCAACATTCCCCAACGGAGTTTAGGCATTCATCAGCAAGCATCCCCGGCAGTCTTGATCTAAGATTGTTCCCCGGCGGAATACAGACACTCTAGTGGAACCATTTTCCAGTACAGTTCGAAAGTTTCCCCAGGAAATTTGGAATCCATATCCCCAGCAGGTCTTGAAGCTCATCCCCTGTAGAGTACGGACGTCTCTCCCGAGCTTTATTCAAAGTTATTCTTCACAAGGGCTTATAACTGGGTTATCCTCAGCTAATTGCCACGGAAGATCGCCCTCGGCGAAGTTCTTCCTATCCCCAGCGGAGTTCATCAAAGTTCCCCAACGTAACTTATCAACACAATCCCCAGCGGAGTTTATCATTGTTATCCCCAGCGGAGTCCATCATTGAAATCCTCAACGAAGCTCCCATCAAAACTTCAGCGAAGTATCTCTTCCCACATAGTAATTCCCCTCACAGTAATCTCTCCAACAAGTTTATTGCCCAACGGAGTCGTCTTCTCCTACCGGTGTATTCTTGCAACCATCATCCCCAGCAGAAGCGAAGAACTCTACTCTTCAACGTCAGCCCAGGAGTTTATTCCCCAGCCGATCGTCAAGGATTTATTTTCCTAGACGAAAATACATTCATAAACATTTCATACATCATGACATTGCATACAACTGATGTTTTGCCTTTTCAGGGAAAAAGACAACCCAAAAGACAACTACTTTCAACTGTCGCAATTCCAGATTCGATTCCTGTATCTAGCCAGGGCATATTTGAAGAGTTTGAAGATTCGATTCCTGTATCCAGCCAGGGCATATCTGTTGACGACTATTTCCAGATTCGATTCCTGTATCCAGCCAGGGCACATCTGAAGAGTTTGAAGATTCGATTCCTGTATCCAGCCAGGGCATATCTGTTGACGACTATTTCCAGATTCGATTCCTGTATCCAGCCAGGGCACATCTGAAGAGTTTGAAGATTCGATTCCTGTATCCATCCAGGGCTTATCTGTTGACGACTAATTCCAGATTTGATTCCTGTATCCAGCCAGGGCATATCTGTTGACGACTAATTCCATATTCGATTCCTGTATCTAGCCAGGGCATGTCTGCATGAAGAGATTGAAGATCAACACCTGTAACAAGCCAGGAAAACATTTGTCTTTCTCAAAATACACAAGTTCTCGTTAAGGAATCTCTTATGCGATCAACACTCCCAAATGGCATCTATAAGCCCATTCCCGACAAGTTTCTGTCACGCCTTCGGGTGGCATCTGTAAGCCCATCTCCCTATCCATCATCTTTCCAAATGGCATCTATAAGCCCATTCCAGACATCACATTGATGATACTCCAACATGCGAGTGCAAATTTCCGGGCACTCTAGTGTCCAATCTCCTTTTACCCTCGAGTCACGAAAGGCAAACTTGCCAATCTAACTCTTCAGGTTCAAGAAGATTGAACAGGGGCAACTGTTGTACCCCAAAATTTGCCCTCCCATTTTTCTCAACATTTTTCTCATCACAAGACCCTTGGAGCTCAAGATCCAGTTAGGGTTTCCTCTGCTCAAGACTTCTCCTTGCACTGTTGACCCAAATTAGGGTTTGTGTTTGCACAAAGATATTTTGACCTAAAATGCCTAAGATGACTTTCATGCTTCATGTTGGACTCCCAAGTTTATCCATACCAAGTTTCAAGTCTTGATTCCAAAATTTTGCCTAGTCAATTGGACAGTTGACCTAGAAATCAGTTGTATTGGGGAAAAAGTCAACTGTGGCCAATTGACAGTCAAACCTCATGAAAATTGACCCACATCAACATTATAAACTCATATGGACCATTTGATCAAGTTTGGATCACAATTCCATAAGAAATTTGATCAGATCATCAAAAGGGCAAAATGGTCATTTTTAGGGTTTTGACTGCACAAAGGCAATTTTTGACTGTTTGACCTAGCTGTGATCGGTGGATCTGGAACTGACTGTTTAACGTTGGTTCGCGAAATGTCGCGGAAGCAAGAGTCGCCACCGTCTTTTATTTTCTCCAAATGGAAAGGACAAAAGCACAGAAAAATTCCTTAAAGAGATTTCTCTCTGTTCGGGAGGTAGATTATAGAAAGGGAAGGTGTTAGCACCCTTTCTATCCATGGTTATCCATGGGCTCTTAGATACTTGCTCATTGTGTTTTCAAAAATGGTTTGTTTGCTTTTCAATTGTGGGTTTTAAAAAAGTTTCTTTGAAAATTCCAGTTCGACTCTTGTATCGGTCCTCAAGAGTGTTTGAAAAAATGCTTTCGAAAGCTTTTTGAAAAGGTGTCGGTGTGAAAAGTATTCTTTTGATTTGTTTGAAAGTTAGAGCAAGTATCTAGAGTCGTCTACCTACCCTAAGGAATTCGTCTGTGTAAATGTCCTTTAAAGTAGTGCCATCCCACCATTGAGAGGTAGGTAGCACCACCGTTGGAGGTGTTCGGGTCAATTCGAGGTTCGGGACATGGTGATCACCAGAGCAATGGGAAGACACCTTAGAAGCTACCCTCATGCCAGGTTCCCGGATCATGAGGACTTACTAAGACATCCTCTACTCGACGATCACCTTTCGAGGCAAGGCAACAGTGAGGCGTACCCTAGGGGTGGTGTGTGATTTGTGTGTCATGTTCAGTTATTTTTGTCTTGTCATGTCAAAGTGATCTACGCGTTTGTTTTTACTTTTTGTCCATTCATTCTTGCATGCATTTGTTAACAGTTAAAAATTGCGAGAAGTAAAAGTTCTAAAGCTATTACAAAAGGCGCGGGTTCACATCGCCAAAATTTCCAGAACCCGATTTGACAGAAAATAAAGAATTAAAAATGCGAAAGATAAATATTACATGGCCTTGGGAGAGATATATAAATATTAAAAGAAAAAGAAAGAAATATGCTAATTGAAATTTAAATTAGAAACGAGGGCGTTGGACCCTTTTTTGCAAAATTAAATTAAATGATTATTAAATTAATAAAATTAAAAGGAAAAGAAATTGTCTTTTTGGTATTTTTGTATTTTTTTTAGAATTTAATGAGATTAGACCTAATTCTACAATTTTTATTTATTATGAAAACATATTAAAGTTTAACCTAAAATTAACCCTAATTAATTAATGCGATTTTAATTACAAAAATAAATAATAGTAAATATTTAATTATTATGAAAGAAAAGAAAAAGGGATAAAAATGATTATAAACCCTAATTCTACCAATTTTAGATTTTTATTAAGGAAAATATAATTAAACCTAATTTAATAACTAAAACTAATTAATGCAATTTATTTACAAAAATATATTAATTTAAATAAAATAATTATTTTTATCTTTTCTGATTTTTTATTGTTTTTATGTTTTTTATGAAAATAATTAAATTACAAGAATTAATAAAAAGAATAATAATTGACATAAAAAAGAATGAAAAAAAAATAGTATTGCAAACCTAAGGGGGGTGTTGTCCCCAGTTGTGAGGTGAAGCCCAACAATTTAGGGCCCAATTATTCATGGCCTGATTGACTTTCATTGGCCAGCGTGTGGGGTGTTGACTCAGGTCCACCATAATCTTCAGATCCTGGCCTTTGAGTGAGTGTAATGGGACGCGTGGACGCTAGATAATGTGGGTGCATGATAGGCTCCCTGCATTGAAATTGTATAGGAATACGTTTAAAGGAAAAATATAAGGAAAGGGGTGAGGACCTGGGGCTCGAACCCAGGTCCTATGGTTTACCAATGCTTGTGCCTGCCAGTGGAGCTGTCTCGTTCATCTGTAGATTAAATAACAAACAAAATTTATAAAATAAAATAACGCGTTAGTGGAGAATTAGCGCGAAATTCAAATAGGCCAATCACTGATCGCCACAGGGGTCGTCTTCTTCGTTGCTTTATTTTTTTCTGAAATACAAAACATTGGCAACGGTTTTATAAACGTTCCTGTAGACACCCTATTAAAAAATAGCGATTAGCCCCTGGGACCTCATAAATTAGGCGCGAGGGTGCCATTGTTTTCGTCCAAATACCCTGAATCCATTCATGGCATTATGAGGTTCTAATTTTGTAGCTTTTAAAAACGCCCAATTTGGACCTCCAAGAACCCTAATATGTATCAATGGTAGAATCGTATATAATACACAAAAACACAATTAAAGTAGATGGTTAGTTTCAGAACACATCAATTAGTATGAATCCATCAAAGAAATGCAATGAATGTGCCTGAAAATCAGAATACGATTATGAGAAAAAAGTGAAAAAACTTGATTTCTGTATACCAATTCAGAGGGCTACGCGTATGGAAAGCTATCCAGTTAGGATCAGTGATGTCCTAGGAAGGTAATAGGATGAATTTCTTGGCTTGAATCGACCTGCAAGTGTGTTTTCAGATTTGGAATTTTCAAGCAAAAGTTCAAGTTTTTTCTTCAGGTTCTTGCGTAGCTTTTTGGTTAATGAGCATTAGGTCTTGATCCAGCTTATGTATGGAATGAACTAGGTCAAAGAAAACCACCAAAAACCTTGGCATTCATGACTTGCAAGATTTGATTTTCAAAGATCTTTTTCAATATTTTTTCATGCTATTTTGGTACAAATCATGGCCAATTATCTTCAATTCTTTCTAAATCTAGCTATGCACGAAATATTGAGTATATATTATGCATAAAAAGATTTAAAACCTAGGTTTAGTATTTTTCATGTATTTATTTTAATTTAAATGAATTATTAATAATAAAAATCCAAATAAATAAATAAAAAATGAAGAAAAACTTCCCTTTGGGCCAAGTGGTCGTGCACATGCCTTGGATGATGAATTGTGGAAGAAAAAGAGGCCCATTAGCAATTTTAGGTCATTTGAATCAATGTTGACTTTTCAAAATATCCAAAAATTTCCCAACTTCCACAAGGCATAACTTGCTCAATATTTAAGCTTTGCTCATGTTCTTGGACATTTTGGAAAGGTCTTTGAGTCCTCTAACCAATGCCTTTGGTCCCATGTCATTTTGATTTAGCAATCTCAAGTTATGGCCTTTGACTTAAAGTCCCTTTTTGTTGACTTTTGAAAATGACCTATAATGTTGAAATTGATAACTTTTTGTGAGAGCATTTCTTGGACTTGAAGTGTGAAGAGGAGTTGTAGGAAATGTCTTTATCTTCAAAATGAGCTTTGGATGGAATTTTTCTGATAATCCATGTGGAAGTTATGCCCTGGTCAATTTACAGTTGACTTTTTCAACTGTCCAAATAAGGAAACTTTTGCATCTTGATGATTTTTGAGCCAAGCTTTGAGAATCATGATCAAGCATTGATCAAATGATTTTTGTGGCTTCAAAATGAGATGTTGACCAAAAATTTGGACTTTTGACTGTCAAATGACCATTTTGCCCCTACAGTTGACTGTAGTGCAATTTAGGGTTTTGACTGTGCAATTTTGTGCTGAAAGTCTTGAAACTTGGTATGAGGATGCTTGACCATATTTGTAGGCATGTGGGACTTAATTTGACCCTTGGAAACTTCATTTACTTGATCAGAGCCAAAACCCTAATTTTGACTGTTTAGGAGGCTTTTACACTGTGCAACCCTTGGGGAATTTTGAAGCTTGACTTGGCAATTTCTTGAAGAATATGGGAGGGCAAATTTTGGGGTACAACAGTTGCCCCTGTTCAATCTTCTTAGACCTGAGGATGCAGATTGGCTGACGTGCCTTTCGTAATCCGAAGGTGGAAGATGATTGAACACTAGAGTGCCCAGAAATTTGCGCTCACATAGTAGCAGTGTGATGTGGGGAATGGGCTTACAGATGCCATTTGGAGATTGATGGGTAGGATGATGGGCTTATAGATGCCATCTGGGTGTCGATCGCGTAAGAGTTTCCTTAGCGAGAACCTGCATGCCTCAACAGGAACGGTGAGAGAACCTTGGATGACTTTAGCCTCAACAGCAATCGTTGAGAAAATCTTGGATAACTTCAACTGAGCCTTTATCAGGAAAATCTGTTTGGGGTTGATTTAACTGGACTAGAGAAGGCCTATGACTGGATAAGAGACAGAAAATCTTAGGGTCGATTAACTGAACCGGTCTAGGTCTTGAAATGTCTTCGACAGATACACCATGGCAAGATACAGGAATCGGATCTGGTAATGCTAGTCTTCAACGGATACACCCTGGCAAGATTCAGGCATCGGATCCTCGAACTCTTCAAACACACCCTGGCAAGATACAGGAATCGGATCTGGTAATGTTAGTCTTCAACGGATACACCCTGGCAAGATTCAGGCATCGGATCCTCGAACTCTTCAGACACACCCTGGCAAGATACAGGAATCGGATCTGGTAATTCTAGTCTTCAACGGACACACCCTGGCAAGATTCAGGCATCGGATCCTCGAACTCTTCAGACACACCCTGGCAAGATACAGGAATCGGATCTGGTAATGCTAGTCTTCAACGGATACACCCTGGCAAGATTCAGGCATCGGATCCTCGAACTCTTCAGACACACCCTGGCAAGATACAGGAATCGGATCTGGTAATTGGTCATCAACAGATACACCCTGGCAAGATTCAGGAATCGGATCCTCAAACTCTTCAGACACACCCTGGCAAGATACAGGAATCGGATCTGGTAATGCTAGTCTTCAACGGATACACCCTGGCAAGATTCAGGCATCGGATCCTCGAACTCTTCAGACACACCCTGGCAAGATACAGGAATCGGATTTGGTAATGCTAGTCTTCAACGTATACACCCTGGAAAGATTCAGGCATCGGATCCTCGAACTCTTCAGACACACCCTGGCAAGATACAAGAATCGGATCTGGTACTTGGTCATCAACAGATACACCCTGGCAAGATTCAGGAATCGGATCTTTAGTTGCGACCATTGATGGTAATCATTTCCGTACTTTTGTCCTGAAAAGACAAGCGTTAGTTGTATGCGATGTCATGTTGTATGACATGCGGGATGCTCTCTGAATAAGTGAGGTTGTATGTTCATGATGCGTATATGCATGCTATAATGTATGAAGAAGTTTCGCTTATGAATGTATTTTTTGTCTCGGAAATTAAATCCTTGACGGGTGCCGGGAGGTTAACTCCTGGGCTAATGTTGAAGAATAGATTTTGCTTCCGCTGGGGGGATGATAATTGCAAGAACACCGGTTATGAGAAGATAACTCCGTTGGGAAATAAACTTGGCGAATGAATTATTCTGCAGGGAGAAAAGTACTCTAGCAATCTTGCTGGGAAGCAATACTCTGTGGGGGAAGAGAGGTACTTTGTTGAATGCTAGTAATAACTTGCTAGGGATACCCTTGTTGTGTTGGAAGTGCTGATAGACTTCGCTGGGGATAGGAAAGAACTGTGTTGACGACGACCTTTCCGTGGCTTTTGGCTGAGGATAACCCAGTTATATCCTGGTAGGGAAATAACTCTTTGAATAAAGCCGGGAGACGCATTCGTGCTCTGTGAGGATAAGCTTCCAGAATCTACTGGGGATAAGCTCACTGCTTGGGGAGATGAATTCCAAATTTCCTGGGGAACTGGATTGGACTCTCTTGGGGAAGTTTTGAGCTGTATCGGGGAAGTGACTCCTATGAATATTTGATATACCGCCGGGGAACAATCTTAGATCAAGACTGCCGGGGATGCTTGTTAGGAATGTTTGTATGCTGTTGGGGAATGTTGGGAGGATACCCAATTTCCTTAAGATTTGATAACTTTGCTCGAGGAGAGTATACTGTCTTGCTGACTTATTCTCTGGGGAATTAAGGTGTCTGGTTATGTTCTTTAGCTGAACCTACCGTGGTACCTTGGAGGACCGAACAATTAGATTACTTAGACAACTCTTTTATTGCCCCTGTTTCTAATGTCACCTGTAATTAATTCTTTGTTTCGCATGCAAATATTTATGAGTTAGCAAATTATTGTTAATGCATATATCACAAATTGAACCTTGGACGTTCTTCGCAAAACAAAACAGAAAAGGAAAAAGAATTGGCAATTTTAACTGAAAAATATATTTGTATTGATTTTTGAATGGCCTGTAAATAGGCGTTTTATGTACAAGAGGCTGACGTCCTAGTAAGAGAATGCCGCCGAACAAAAGAGTTTATACAAATTTTGTACAAGAGAAAATAAAACAGCTGTGTGAAATGAGTGATCCCACTGGGTTTCAACTCTGCTATTGCCTTTATAACTCTGAGCATCTCATCACTTGATGACCTTGGTTGAAGGTGAAGCTGACTGATCGATGCCGTCTGAGCTTGATGTAGATACCGGATTCTGGATGCAAAGTGATCCAATGAGACATAGTATTACGCTTTTATCCCTAACTTTTTCCTGGACCGCCCTTTCGGGTTTTCAGTCCACCGGGATACCCTTTTTTGCCCAAGCCGCCTTTTCAGGTTTTCGACTTGCCGGGTGTACAGATTTTTTTTATTTCATACCTTCATTTTGCCCGAACCCTTTTGGTTCGCCGGGAAGCCCTAATTTTTGCCTAGGCATGTCAGCCTAGCGGGTCTTTTTTCATGCGTAGTATCTTTTTACTATGTCTGCATTGGCGGGGTGAGGAAGGTCGTCACCATCCATACTGGTTAGAATCATGGCTCCTCCTGAGAACACATGTTTAACCACAAATGGCCCTTCGTACGTAGGGGTCCATTTGCCCCTTGGATCACTCTGAGGAAGGATGATTCGCTTGATTACCAGATCCCCAACTTGATATTCCTGTGGTCTGACCTTTTTGTTAAATGCCCTGATCATCCGTTTTTGATACGTCTGACCATGACAGATAGCAGCAAGTCTCTTTTCATCGATGAGGTTTAGCTGATCAAGTCGTGTCTGGATCCAATCCTCTTCGTTCAGATTTGCATCCTTCATTATCCGGAGAGAGGGTATTTGCACTTCGATCGGTAAGACTGCCTCCATACCATAAACCAGAGAGAAAGGAGTTGCCCTGGTTGACGTCCTAGCTGAGGTACGATACCCATGTAGAGCGAACGGTAACATCTCGTGCCAATCTTTATAAGTCACTGTCATCTTCTGTATGATTTTCTTGATATTTTTATTTGCTGCTTCTACAACCCCATTCATCTTCGGTCTGTAAGGAGAAGAATTGTGGTGCTGTATTTTGAACTGCTCGCAGAGCTCAGTGATTATCTTATTATTCAGATTGGTACCGTTGTCTGTAATAATTCTTTCTGGGACGCCGTAGCGACAGATCAGATTATGCCGAATGAACTGTGCCACAACAGTCTTGGTTACCGTAGCATAGGATGCTGCTTCGACCCACTTCGTAAAATAATCAATCGCCACTAGGATGAAGCGATGCCCATTAGATGCCGTAGGTTTAATCTCACCGATCATGTCTATGCCCCACATTGCAAACGGCCAAGGCGCAGTCAGAACATTCAGAGGAACTGGAGGAACATGCACTTTGTCTGCATAAATCTGGCACTTATGGCATGTCCGAGAATGTTGGTAGCAGTCAGCTTCCATGGTGGACCAGTAGTACCCTGCCCGAAGGATCTTCTTTGCCATTGTATATCCACTAGAATGCGTACCAAAGGTCCCTTCATGTAGCTCTTCCATGATCTCTTCTGCTTCAGTCTTATCCATACAACGCAGTAAGGTTGAATCATGGTTTCGCTTGTACAAGATGCCGTTGCTAAGGAAGAACTTTGCTGCGAACCTTCTCAGGAATTTCTTATCATTGACAGAGGCACCCTCAGGGTATTCCTGAGCTTCCAGATATCTCTTCACTTCATGGTACCAAGGCTTCTCAGTCACCAATTCAGTCTCGAGATCGCAACAGTATGCTGGTTCGTCCAGTTTCCAGATGATGATCCGGGGAGCCTCATTATCCCATTTGACTTTGAACATAGAAGACATTGTAGCTAACACGTCCGCCAACTGATTCTCTTCTCTCGGAAAGTGTTCAAAGGTTATCTCTGTGAAGTGGGGGATCAAGGTCAACACACATTCTCTGTAAGGAATAAGATTCAGATGTTTCGTATCCCACTCTCCTTTGATCTGATTGATCACGAGAGCGGAATCTCCAAAGACATTCAGAAACTTGATCCTTAAGTCGATCGCAGCTTGAAGACCCATGATGCACGCCTCATACTCCGCCATGTTGTTGGTACAGTTGAAACATAGCCGGGCAGTGAGTGGAGTATGAGTGCCTTGAGGAGATATGATTATGGCGCCGATACCGTTACCCAAAGCATTGGAGGCTCCGTCAAAGTGCATAGACCATCGGGATCCTTCCTCAGGTCCTTCATCCGGTCCAGGTACTTCACAATCAGTTACTATCATGATGCTCTCATCCGGAAACTCGAAGTTCATTGACTGATAGTCATCTACGGCCTGATGTGCCAAGTGGTCTGCCAACACACTTCCCTTGATGGCTTTCTGGGTTGTGTACTGAATGTCGTATTCTGTCAAGATCATTTTCCATCTTGCAATTCTCCCAGACAGAGCAGGCTTTTCAAATATATACTTTATAGGATCCATCTTTGAGATCAACAAGGTAGTGTGAGTTAGCATATACTGTCTCAGCCGGCGAGCAGCCCATACCAAAGCGCAGCAAGTTTTCTCAAGCAGTGAGTATCGGGTCTCACAGTCGGTAAACTTTTTGCTAAGGTAATAAATGGCATGCTCTTTTCGGCCAGACTCGTCATGCTGCCCCAGCACACACCCCATTGAGTTGTCAAGCACTGTCAGATATAGTATCAGAGGTCTCCCTTCAACCGGTGGCATAAGGATGGGTGGTTCTTGGAGATACTCCTTGATTCTGTCAAAAGCAGCCTGACATTCATCATTCCAACGTACTACCTGATCTTTCTTCAGCAGCTTGAAGATTGGCTCACAGGTAGCAGTCAGGTGTGAGATGAAGCGAGCAATGTAATTCAGGCGTCATAAAAAGCCTCTGACTTCCTTCTCTGTCCTAGGAACTGGCATCTCTTGAATAGCTTTAACCTTGGCAGGGTCCACTTGAATGACCTTATCACTTACCACGAAGCCTAGCAACTTCCCAGATCTTACCCCGAAGGTGCACTTGTTCGGGTTCAACCTCAGCTTGTACAGTTTCAGACGGTCAAACAATTTCTGCAGATGATCTAGGTGCTCTTCCTCAGTCTGGGACCTTGGGATCATGTCGTCCACATACAATTCTATCTCATGATGGATCATGTCATGAAATAAAGCAACCATGGCACGTTGGTAGGTTGCCCCAACATTCTTTAGTCCAAAAGGCATGACTTTGTAACAGAAGCTGCCCCACTGAGTAACAAATGTAGTATTTTCCATGTCTTCAGGTGCCATATTGATCTGATTGTAACCTGAAAAACCATCCATGAAAGAGAATACTTTGTGCTGAGCTGTATTGTCAACAAGGACATCAATGTGAGGCAAGGGGAAATCATCTTTGGGGCTGGCCCTGTTCAGATCCCTGTAGTCAACACACATTCTGACCTTACCGTCTTTCTTTGGTACCGGCACCACATTAGCAACCCACTGAGGGTAAGAAGTCACTGCAAGGAACCCAGCATCAAACTGTTTCATTACCTCGGCTTTGATCTTCTCCGACATCTCTGGACGCATACGGCGGACCTTTTGCTTAACTGGAGGGCAGTCTTCCTTAGTAGGCAAGTGATGGACCATAATATCGGTATCCAACCCGGGCATGTCTTCGTAGGACCAGGCAAAGATCTCCATATAATCATGTAGCATCTTAGTCAACCGTTGCTTCACGCTGAGCTCTAGGTTGGCACCAATCTTTACCTCTTTCCTGTCTGCTTCAGTACCCAAGTTTATTATCTCCACTGGCTCTTCGTGCGGTTGAATTGCCCTCTCTTCCTGAAGTAACAGTCTTGCAAGCTCGCCAGGCACTTCGCAATCATCTTCACCTTCGTCTTCGGCTAAGTTGATCGGATTTTCGAAGTCATAACTGGCAGTAGCAGAGTCGTTATCAGTGAGATCCAGAGTGGATTGAAACCTGTATGAGTGAGTGTGTGTAAATACAGCTGTTTTGAAATATGTAAAGGAAGGAAAGATAGAAAAGGAGCATAAGATTTGAAATGCGAGAAAACGTCCAAGATTTTCATTTATGATATATGAAATGACAATTTATATGCCCTCACAAATGAAACCACGGTGCCTCGGGTAAGACACCAGGCCACAAAGTTTATTTATTGTTTATTACAAATAACAAAACAAAGAAGTTTATTACTGCGTAACAAAAGTAACAGGAGTATGGTCTTTGACAATCCAATTGGTCAATCCGCCTTCGGTCGTCGGGTAGATCCAGCTATTGAACTCAGCTTCACCCACTTCATCTTCGTCCCCAATAGCATTCACTCCATGAGCGGGCAGGGGAGCTGTCACTACATTAGGCTTCTCAGAGGCCTCAAACTGTACCTCCTTGGCATCAATAAGGTCCTGCAGCTTGTTCCTTAAAGCCCAACAGTCATCAGTGGAATGTCCCGGGCTATCGGAGTGGTAAGCACAGCGGGAATTGGGATTGTACTTAGGAGATGTAGTATTTGCAAACTTCGGAGCCTCTCTGACAGTCACTAGATTGATGGATAGCAACTGTGGTAAGATCTGGGACAGGGTCATGCTCAAACGGGTAAACTCTCTCCGGGGTCTTTCAGCCCTTGGTTGGTTAGCTTGCCGAGGAGCGACGGCAGGCTTCGCAATCACCAATGCGTTGACAGATTGGCGGCGCTCTGGTTTGTCTTGCCTTCTAGGCCCATACACCACACTGGCCTCTTTTTTGAAGGGTTTCTTCTCGGAACTTGTAGACGCACCCTTCGGAATCTTACCAGACTTCAACCCAGCCTCAATTCTCTCTCCAGTCAGAATCAGATCAATGAACCCTACAGACGAATTCCCGATAAGATGGTTGAAAAATGGCCCAGATAGGGTCCCCAAGAACATGTCTACTAACTCCCGATCAGTCAACGGAGGCTGCACCCTGCCAGCCAGATCCCTCCACTTCTGAGCGTACTCCTTAAAACCTTCACTTGAACCTAATGACATACCCTGAAGTTGGGTACGTGTAGGGGCAAGGTCGGCATTATATTGATACTGCTTATAGAAAGCAGTAGCCAACTCCTCCCAGTTACGAACCTTGGTCCCATCCAGCTGATAGAACCATTCGAGATGAGTCCCTGAAAGACTCTCCTGGAAGAAGTGGATCCACAAATTCTTATCCACCGAGTACGGTTGAATCTTCCGAACATAGGACCTGAGATGTAGCTTGGGACAAGACGCCCCGTCGTACTTAGTGAAAGATGGTGCTTTGAATTTACGAGGAATGATTACACCAGTAGACAAACCCAAATCTCCAAAATCCAGCCCAGGTACCTGTTGTATCTCCATAACATTCAACCTGTCTTCCAACTGCTTGTAACGGTCTTCTGCCGGAGGATATTGCTCTTCATCAAAATCAGTCTCGTTGTCGGAGACTACCGGACTAGGACCTTTTTCCGCTTGAGGAGTACCCTTGCCAATAGAAGAACCAGCCTCTTCATTCTGCAAAGCATTGCCAAACCTTCGGCCCGAGTTGAACAGGACAGTTCTTCTCTTCTTCTTCTTTTCCTTCTTCAGGAGCAGAGCCTTCAGCTCTTCTTGGCCTTGAGCCAGACCCATGATTAATTCCTGAAATTGCGTGTTCTGCGCCTGAAGAGCTTTGATGGACATCTCAGTTGATGACGAGTCAGGATTCATGATGCTGAAATAAACAGCGAAGAACTGTAAGCAACCTGAAAAGAGGAAAACCTGCTATGCACATGATGAATGATATGTGTTTATGCAATGCATTCAAGGGTTCGAAAGTTCAAATTTGTTGTAGACAAAAAGGAACACACGTTATCATTAAGGAAATAATTGTTTAGTACATCAAAGCCTCATGGGCAAAATAATACAAAAGCAAATCAATCCCAAAATATGCTACGCATCCTCTTTGGAGTTATGTAAGTGTTGAGATTCCTCTCCTCGTGCAACAGGCGGGTGAGCTCCAAGACCTTCTTTTCACTGGCATGTAGATTGGTCTCAAGAGAATTCCGTTCTTCCTTTAGCTGGATCCAGCTCTTCTGCATCTCTTCCCAGGATGTGGGCATATCAGGGTGCTGAATAGTGTAGGACACTTCTCCTTCCAAGACTGGTTCTTTGATTACTGGGAGCATATGAGGATAAGGCATCACTAACTTCTGGGAGTGGGCTCGTACCCACTTGAGATAAGGTTCCAACGGGATGGAATTCCTGTGCCCCAGTGTCTTGCTGTCTATCCTACTTGGCATCCTCCAGGCTCTGATAAATCTCTGGCGAAGTCCTTGAGTATCATTGTCGAAGTCAAAAACTATGTCAGGAATTAACATGTCATGAGGACCATCCCTCCGAGCATAACCAAACTGTCTCCAACCCAGGCATGGGCTGTAAGTAATACCTCCTCTGATTCCAAGTAAAGGAACATTAGGGTACTCACCGCAACGATCAATGATAGTGACATCTTCTCGAGACCGAGGGCACCAATGTATATCTGCATGTGTAAGAGTCATCAACCGTTGTGACCATCTCAAACCCCGCTCATTCTTCAAGACTGATTGTGGAAGGTGCGAAATAAACCACCTTCCCAGGAGAGGAGTGCAACACATAAGGACACCTCTTTTTCTCATGGTTCGAGTGTAACATGAGTGAAGGATGTCCCCCAGCAACGTAGGTATAGGATTCCTGGACATAAAGATCTGGACAGCACTGATATCTATAAGCTGATCTGGGTTAGGGAACAACACCAAACCATAGACAAGGTGGGCCACAACCTCTTCAAAAGCTTGCAAATCAAGGGAGTTCCAACATTCATGGGCCTTTTCAAACAGAAACCTGGCTAAGAACCCTTTGATACCACTTCTAACTTCCCAATGTCCCTTGAGGTCAGATGACTGTAGGTGCAAGGCTTTAGCAATCTCTTCAAGCTTAGGTTCCTTTTTTGTACCGTTGTAGGGTAGTTGATCAAGGATAGGGATCTTCAGGAGCCTGGAGAACTCCTCCAATGTAGGTACCAACTGATAATCCAAGAAGGTGAAACAGTGATGCAGAGGGTCAAAGAATTGGAACAGGACCTTGATCATGTCTTCCTCAATGTTGGTATTGACCAAGCTGATGAGACTTCCATGTCTTTCACTGAATGAAGAGTTCTCGGGAATCCTGGATATAAGTTCCTTAAGCTGAGGAGGGATCCTTACAAGACTGATTTGAATTGTCTTTCTATGAACAATTTTCATGTCCTACAAAACAAGAACCAAGATGAAAATTCGAACCCCTGAAATGGTTAGTCAATGCATATGATGCTGGATGATGTCATGATGCTATGATTAAACACACTACAGATATTTACAAAGACAAACATGTAAGGCACACAAGGCACACAAGACAAGCCCTTAGGGTTTAAGGCCAGCATGGGGTCTGGGTAGTACCCTCTTGAAGTTGGTGGGTTCAACCTGTCTTATTAGAAGTAACCGGGTTCTAAGGGTCTCAATATCACGGGATTGCTTTCATTGTTCATCGTTTCGATTTAGCCACTGAACTGGCGACCGAAATATTCCAGGAAAGCAACCCTCAATTGAGTGTAGTATCGAGTATCAACCAACCTCGGACTGCACCAAAGTCAGTTATCTCACTACCCTAAAGAGGCCAAGATAGTTCAATTAAGGTTCCTAAGGTCTGTTGATGCTTCACGACACCACGCGGAGGCCCCGTACTCTCCTTGACTGAACTCAAGGGTTACCGGTACACACCAAAGTGCCACATCAACGTAGCAGACTGTTTCAACCATGTCGGTATACCCCGCACAGTTCCCTCATAGCCTTGTTGCTACTTTCTAAGAAGGTATCCCCCAGATCCGGGTTAGGATCTATAGAACTCCCAAGCAACCCACAATAATAAAGCAAGCAAGGAAAGCAATTGAAAACACAGTGATCTTAGTCCTAAGGTACACCTCACTTTAAGTTTAAGTCCCCAGCAGAGTCGCCAGTTCTGTGATCGGTGGATCTGGAACTGACTGTTTAACGCTGGTTCGCGAAATGTCGCAGAAGCAAGAGTCGCCACCGTCTTTTATTTTCTCCAAATGGAAAGGACAAAAGCACAGAAAAATTCCTTAAAGAGATTGCTCTCGGTTCGGGAGGTAGATTATAGAAAGGGAAGGTGTTAGCACCCTTTCTATCCATGGTTATCCATGGGCTCTTAGATACTTGCTCATTGTGTTTTCAAAAATGGTTTGTTTGCTTTTCAATTGTGGGTTTTAAAAAAGTTTCTTTGAAAATTCCAGTTCGACTCTTGTATCGGTCCTCAAGAGTGTTTGAAAAAATGCTTTCGAAAGCTTTTTGAAAAGGTGTCGGTGTGAAAAGTATTCTTTTGATTTGTTTGAAAGTTAGAGCAAGTATCTAGAGTCGTCTACCTACCCTAAGGAATTCGTCTGTGTAAATGTCCTTTAAAGTAGTGCCATCCCACCATTGAGAGGTAGGTAGCACCACCGTTGGAGGTGTTCGGGTCAATTCGAGGTTCGGGACATGGTGATCACCAGAGCAATGGGAAGACACCTTAGAAGCTACCCTCATGCCAGGTTCCCGGATCATGAGGACTTACTAAGACATCCTCTACTCGATGATCACCTTTCGAGGCAAGGCAACAGTGAGGCGTACCCTAGGGGTGGTGTGTGATTTGTGTGTCATGTCAAAGTGATCTACGCGTTTGTTTTTATTTTTTGTCCATTCATTCTTGCAAGCATTTGTTAACAGTTAAAAATTGCGAGAAGTAAAAGTTCTAAAGCTATTACAAAAGGCGCGGGTTCACATCGCCAAAATTTCCAGAACCCGATTTGACAGAAAATAAAGAATTAAAAATGCGAAAGATAAATATTACATGGTCTTGGGAGAGATACATAAATATTAAAAGAAAAAGAAAGAAATATGCGAATTGAAATTTAAATTAGAAACGAGGGCGTTAGACCCTTTTTTGCAAAATTAAATTAAATGATTATTAAATTAATAAAATTAAAAGGAAAAGAAATTGTCTTTTTGGTATTTTTGTATTTTTTTTAGAATTTAATGAGATTAGACCTAATTCTACAATTTTTATTTATTATGAAAACATATTAAAGTTTAACCTAAAATTAACCCTAATTAATTAATGCGATTTTAATTACAAAAATAAATAATAGTAAATATTTAATTATTATGAAAGAAAAGAAAAAGGGATAAAAATGATTATAAACCCTAATTCTACCAATTTTAGATTTTTATTAAAGAAAATATAATTAAACCTAATTTAATAACTAAAACTAATTAATGCAATTTATTTACAAAAATATATTAATTTAAATAAAATAATTATTTTTATCTTTTCTGATTTTTTATTGTTTTTATGTTTTTTATGAAAATAATTAAATTACAAGAATTAATAAAAAGAATAATAATTGACATAAAAAAGAATGAAAAAAAAAATAGTATTGCGAACCTAAGGGGGGTGTTGTCCCCAGTTGTGAGGTGAAGCCCAACAATTTAGGGCCCAATTATTCATGGCCTGATTGAATTTCATTGGCCAGCGTGTGGGGTGTTGACTCAGGTCCACCATAGTCTTCAGATCCTGGCCTTTGAGTGAGTGTAATGGGACGCGTGGACGCTAGATAATGTGGGTGCATGATAGGCTCCCTGCATTGAAATTGTATAGGAATACGTTTAAAGGAAAAATATAAGGAAATGGGTGAGGACCTAGGGCTCGAACCCAGGTCCTATGGTTTACCAATGCTTGTGCCTGCCAGTGGAGCTGTCTCGTTCATCTGTAGATTAAATAACAAACAAAATTTATAAAATAAAATAACGCGTTAGTGGAGAATTAGCGCGAAATTCAAATAGGCCAATCACTGATCGCCACAGGGGTCGTCTTCTTCGTTGCTTTATTTTTTTTCTGAAATACAAAACATTGGCAACGGTTTTATAAACGTTCCTGTAGACACCCTATTGAAAAATAGCGATTAGCCCCTGGGACCTCATAAATTAGGCGCGAGGGTGCCATTGTTTTCGTCCAAATACCCTGAATCCATTCATGGCATTATGAGGTTCTAATTTTGTAGCTTTTAAAAACGCCCAATTTGGACCTCCAAGAACCCTAATATGTATCAATGGTAGAATCGTATATAATACACAAAAACACAATTAAAGTAGATGGTTAGTTTCAGAACACATCAATTAGTATGAATCCATCAAAGAAATGCAATGAATGTGCCTGAAAATCAGAATACGATTATGAGAAAAAAGTGAAAAAACTTGATTTCTGTATACCAATTCAGAGGGCTACGCGTATGGAAAGCTATCCAGTTAGGATCAGTGATGTCCTAGGAAGGTAATAGGATGAATTTCTTGGCTTGAATCGACCTGCAAGTGTGTTTTCAGATTTGGAATTTTCAAGCAAAAGTTCAAGTTTTTTTCTTCAGGTTCTTGCGTAGCTTTTTGGTTAATGAGCATTAGGCCTTGATCCAGCTTATGTATGGAATGAATTAGGTCAAAGAAAACCACCAAAAACCTTGGCATTCATGACTTGCAAGATTTGATTTTCAAAGATCTTTTTCAATATTTTTTCATGCTATTTTGGTACAAATCATGGCCAATTATCTTCAATTCTTTCTAAATCTAGCTATGCACGAAATATTGAGTATATATTATGCATAAAAAGATTTAAAACCTAGGTTTAGTATTTTTCATGTATTTATTTTAATTTAAATGAATTATTAATAATAAAAATCCAAATAAATAAATAAAAAATGAAGAAAAACTTCCCTTTGGGCCAAGTGGTCGTGCACATGCCTTGGATGATGAATTGTGGAAGAAAAAGAGGCCCATTAGCAATTTTAGGTCATTTGAATCAATGTTGACTTTTCAAAATATCCAAAAATTTCCCAACTTCCACAAGGCATAACTTGCTCAATTTTTAAGCTTTGCTCATGTTCTTGGACTTTTGGAAAGGACTTTGAGTCCTCTAACCAATGCCTTTGGTCCCATGTCATTTTGATTTACCAATCTCAAGTTATGGCCTTTGACTTAAAGTCCCTTTTTGTTGACTTTTGAAAATGACCTATAATGTTGAAATTGATAACTTTTTGTGAGAGCATTTCTTGGACTTGAAGTGTGAAGAGGAGTTGTAGGAAATGTCTTTATCTTCAAAATGAGCTTTGGATGGAATTTTTCTGATAATCCATGTGGAAGTTATGCCCTGGTCAATTTACAGTTGACTTTTTCAGCTGTCCAAATAAGGAAACTTTTGCATCTTGATGATTTTTGAGCCAAGCTTTGAGAATCATGATCAAGAATTGATAAAATGATGTTTGTGGCTTCAAAATGAGATGTTGACCAAAAATTTGGACTTTTGACTGTCAAATGACCATTTTGCCCCTACAGTTGACTGTAGTGCAATTTAGGGTTTTGACTGTGCAATTTTGTGCTGAAAGTCTTGAAACTTGGTATGAGGATGCTTGACCATATTTGTAGGCATGTGGGACTTGATTTGACCCTTGGAAACTTCATTTACTTGATCAGAGCCAAAACCCTAATTTTGACTGTTTAGGAGGCTTTTACACTGTGCAACCCTTGGGGAATTTTGAAGCTTGACTTGGCAATTTCTTGAAGAATATGGGAGGGCAAATTTTGGGGTACAACATTTGCCCCTGTTCAATCTTCTTAGACCTGAGGATGCAGATTGGCTGACGTGCCTTTCGTAATCCGAAGGTGGAAGATGATTCAACACTAGAGTGCCCAGAAATTTGCGCTCACATAGTAGCAGTGTGATGTGGGGAATGGGCTTACAGATGCCATTTGGATATTGATGGGTAGGATGATGGGCTTATAGATGCCATCTGGGTGTCGATCGCGTAAGAGTTTCCTTAGCGAGAACCTACATGCCTCAACAGGAACGGTGAGAGAACCTTGGATGACTTTAGCCTCAACAGCAATCGTTGAGAAAATCTTGGATAACTTCAACTGAGCCTTTATCAGGAAAATCTGTTTGGGGTTGATTTAACTGGACTAGAGAAGGCCTATGACTGGATAAGAGACAGAAAATCTTAGGGTCGATTAACTGAACCGGTCTAGGTCTTGAAATGTCTTCGACAGATACACCCTGGCAAGATACAGGAATCGGATCTGGTAATGCTAGTCTTCAACGGATACACCCTGGCAAGATTCAGGCATCGGATCCTCGAACTCTTCAGACACACCCTGGCAAGATACAGGAATCGGATCTGGTAATGTTAGTCTTCAACGGATACACCCTGGCAAGATTCAGGCATCGGATCCTCGAACTCTTCAGACACACCCTGGCAAGATACAGGAATCGGATCTGGTAATGTTAGTCTTCAACGGATACACCCTGGCAAGATTCAGGCATCGGATCCTCGAACTCTTCAGACACACCCTGGCAAGATACAGGAATCAGATCTGGTAATGCTAGTCTTCAACGGACACACCCTGGCAAGATTCAGGCATCGGATCCTCGAACTCTTCAGACACACCCTGGCAAGATACATGAATCGGATCTGGTAATGCTAGTCTTCAACGGATACACCCTGGCAAGATTCAGGCATCGGATCCTCGAACTCTTCAGACACACCCTGGCAAGATACAGGAATCGGATCTGGTAATGCTAGTCTTCAACGGATACACCCTGGAAAGATTCAGGCATCGGATCCTCGAACTCTTCAGACACACCCTAGCAAGATACAGGAATCGGATCTGGTAATTGGTCATCAACAGATACACCCTGGCAAGATTCAGGAATCGGATCCTCGAACTCTTCAGACACACCCTGGCAAGATACAGGAATCGGATCTGGTAATGCTAGTCTTCAACGGATACACCCTGGCAAGATTCAGGCATCGGATCCTCGAACTCTTCAGACACACCCTGGCAAGATACAGGAATCGGATCTGGTAATGCTAGTCTTCAACGGATACACCCTGGAAAGATTCAGGCATCGGATCCTCGAACTCTTCAGACACACCCTGGCAAGATACAGGAATCAGATCTGGTAATTGGTCATCAACAGATACACCCTGGCAAGATTCAGGAATCAGATCTTTAGTTGCGACCATTGATGGTAATCATTTCCGTACTTTTGTCCTGAAAAGACAAGCGTTAGTTGTATGCGATGTCATGTTGTATGACATGCGGGATGCTCTCTGAATAAGTGAGGTTGTATGTTCATGATGTGTATATGCATGCTATAATGTATGAAGAAGTTTCGCTTATGAATGTATTTTTTGTCTCGGAAATTAAATCCTTGACGGGTGTCGGGAGGTTAACTCCTGGGCTAATGTTGAAGAATAGATTTTGCTTCCGCTGGGGGGATGATAATTGCAAGAACACCGGTTATGAGAAGATAACTCCGTTGGGAAATAAACTTGGCGAATGAATTATTCTGCGGGGAGAAAATTACTCTAGCAATCTTGCTGGGAAGCAATACTCTGTGGGGGAAGAGAGGTACTTTGCTGAATGCTAGTAATAACTTGCTGGGGATACCCTTGTTGTGTTGGAAGTGCTGATAGACTTCGCTGGGGATAGGAAAGAACTGTGTTGACGACGACCTTTCCGTGGCTTTTGGCTGAGGATAACCCAGTTATATCCTGGTAGGGAAATAACTCTTTGAATAAAGCCGGGAGACGCATTCGTGCTCTGTGAGGATAAGCTTCCAGAATCTACTGGGGATAAGCTCACTGCTTGGGGAGATGAATTCCAAATTTCCTGGGGAACTGGATTGGACTCTCTTGGGGAAGTTTTGAGCTGTATCGGGGAAGTGACTCCTATGAATATTTGATATACCTCCGGGGAACAATCTTAGATCAAGACTGTCGGGGATGCTTGTTAGGAATGTTTGTATGCTTCTGGGGAATGTTGGGAGGATACCCAATTTCCTTAAGATTTGATAACTTTGCTCGAGGAGAGTATACTGTCTTGCTGACTTATTCTCTGGGGAATTAAGGTGTCTGGTTATGTTCTTTAGCTGAACCTACCGTGGTACCTTGGAGGACCGAACAATTAGATTACTTAGACAACTCTTTTATTGCCCCTGTTTCTAATGTCACCTGTAATTAATTCTTTGTTTCGCATGCAAATATTTATGAGTTAGAAAATTATTGTTAATGCATATATCACAAATTGAACCTTGGACGTTCTTCGCAAAACAAAACAGAAAAGGAAAAAGAATTGGCAATTTTAACTGAAAAATATATTTGTATTGATTTTTGAATGGCCTGTAAATAGGCGTTTTATGTACAAGAGGCTGACGTCCTAGTAAGAGAACGCCGCCGAACAAAAGAGTTTATACAAATTTTGTACAAGAGAAAATAAAACAGCTGTGTGAAATGAGTGATCCCACTGGGTTTCAACTCTGTTATTGCCTTTATAACTCTAAGCATCTCATCACTTGATGACCTTGGTTGAAGGTGAAGCTGACTGATCGATGCCGTCTGAGCTTGATGTAGATACCGGATTCTGGATGCAAAGTGATCCAATGAGACATAGTATTACGCTTTTATCCCTAACTTTTGCCTGGACCGCCCTTTCGGGTTTTCAGTCCACCGGGATACCCTTTTTTGCCCAAGCCGCCTTTTCAGGTTTTCGACTTGCCGGGTGTACAGATTTTTTTTATTTCATACCTTCATTTTGCCCGAACCCTTTTGGTTCGCCGGGAAGCCCTAATTTTTGCCTAGGCATGTCAGCCTAGCGGGTCTTTTTTCATGCGTAGTATCTTTTTACTATGTCTGCATTGGCGGGGTGAGGAAGGTCGTCACCATCCATACTGGTTAGAATCATGGCTCCTCCTAAGAACACATGTTTAACCACAAATGGCCCTTCGTACGTAGGGGTCCATTTGCCCCTTGGATCACTCTGAGGAAGGATGATTCGCTTGATTACCAGATCCCCAACTTGATATTCCTGTGGTCTGACCTTTTTGTTAAATGCCCTGATCATCCGTTTTTGATACGTCTGACCATGACAGATAGCAGCAAGTCTCTTTTCATCGATGAGGTTTAGCTGATCAAGTCGTGTCTGGATCCAATCCTCTTCGTTCAGATTTGCATCCTTCATTATCCGGAGAGATGGTATTTGCACTTCGATCGGTAAGACTGCCTCCATACCATAAACCAGAGAGAAAGGAGTTGCCCCGGTTGACGTCCTAGCTGAGGTACGGTACCCATGTAGAGCGAACGGTAACATCTCGTGCCAATCTTTATAAGTCACTGTCATCTTCGGTATGATTTTCTTGATATTTTTATTTGATGCTTCTACAGCCCCATTCATCTTCGGTCTGTAAGGAGAAGAATTGTGGTGCTGTATTTTGAACTGCTCGCAGAGCTCAGTGATCATCTTATTATTCAGATTGGTACCGTTGTCTGTAATAATTCTTTCTGGGACGTTGTACCGACAGATCAGATTATGCCGAATGAACCGTGCCACAACAGTCTTGGTTACCGTAGCATAGGATGCTGCTTCGACCCACTTCGTAAAATAATCAATCGCCACTAGGATGAAGCGATGCCCATTAGATGCCGTAGGTTTAATCTCACCGATCATGTCTATGCCCCACATTGCAAACGGCCAAGGCGCAGTCAGAACATTCAGAGGAACTGGAGGAACATGCACTTTGTCTGCATAAATCTGGCACTTATGGCATGTCCGAGAATGTTGGTAGCAGTCAGCTTCCATGGTGGACCAGTAGTACCCTGCCCGAAGGATCTTCTTTGCCATTGTATGTCCACTGGAATGCGTACCAAAGGTCCCTTCATGTAGCTCTTCCATGATCTCTTCTGCTTCAGTCTTATCCACACAACGCAGTAAGGTTGAATCATGGTTTCGCTTGTACAAGATGCCGTTGCTAAGGAAGAACTTTGCTGCGAACCTTCTCAGGAATTTCTTATCATTGACAGAGGCACCCTCAGGGTATTCCTGAGCTTCCAGATATTTCT
Source organism: Vicia faba (assembly GCA_948472305.1). Lineage (NCBI taxonomy): Eukaryota > Viridiplantae > Streptophyta > Magnoliopsida > Fabales > Fabaceae > Vicia > Vicia faba. Next base: position 888,084,379 of record OX451736.1, read on the forward strand.
TCACTTCATGGTACCAAGGCTTCTCAGTCACCAATTCAGTCTCGAGATCGCAACAGTATGCTAGTTCGTCCAGTTTCCAGATGATGATCCGGGGAGCCTCATTATCCCATTTGACTTTGAACATAGAAGACATTGTAGCTAACGCGTCCGCCAACTGATTCTCTTCTCTCGGAAAGTGTTCAAAGGTTATCTCTGTGAAATGGGGGATCAAGGTCAACACACATTCTCTGTAAGGAATAAGTTTCGGATGTTTCGTATCCCACTCTCCTTTGATCTGATTGATCACGAGAGCGGAATCTCCGAAGACATTCAGAAACTTGATCCTTAAGTCGATCGCAGCTTGAAGACCCATGATGCACGCCTCATACTCCGCAATGTTGTTGGTACAGTTGAAACATAGCCGGGCAGTGAGTGGAGTATGAGTGCCTTGAGGAGATATGATTATGGCGCCGATACCGTTACCCAAAGCATTGGAGGCTCCGTCAAAGTGCATAGACCATCGGGATCCTTCCTCAGGTCCTTCATCCGGTCCAGGTACTTCACAATCAGTTACTATCATGATGCTCTCATCCGGAAACTCGAAGTTCATTGACTGATAGTTATCTACGGCCTGATGTGCCAAGTGGTCTGCCAACACACTTCCCTTGATGGCTTTCTGGGTTGTGTACTGAATGTCGTATTCTGTCAAGATCATTTGCCATCTTGCAATTCTCCCAGACAGAGCAGGCTTTTCAAATATATACTTTATAGGATCCATCTTTGAGATCAACAAGGTAGTGTGAGTCAGCATATACTGTCTCAGCCGGCGAGCAGCCCATACCAAAGCGCAACAAGTTTTCTCAAGCAGTGAGTATCGGGTCTCACAGTCGGTAAACTTTTGCTAAGGTAATAAATGGCATGCTCTTTTCGGCCAGACTCGTCATGCTGCCCCAGCACACACCCCATTGAGTTGTCAAGCACTGTCAGATATAGTATCAGACGTCTCCCTTCAACCGGTGGCATAAGGATGGGTGGTTCTTGGAGATACTCCTTGATTCTGTCAAAAGCAGCCTGACATTCATCATTCCAACGTACTACCTGATCTTTCTTCAGCAGCTTGAAGATTGGCTCACAGGTAGCAGTCAGGTGTGAGATGAAGCGAGCAATGTAATTCAGGCGTCCTAAAAAGCCTTTGACTTCCTTCTCTGTCCTAGGAACTGGCATCTCTTGAATAGCTTTAACCTTGGCAGGGTCCACTTGAATGCCCTTATCACTTACCATGAAGCCTAGCAACTTCCCAGATCTTACCCCGAAGGTGCACTTGTTCGGGTTCAACCTCAGCTTGTACAGTTTCAGACGGTCAAACAATTTCTGCAGATGATCTAGGTGCTCTTCCTTAGTCTGGGACCTTGCGATCATGTCGTCCACATACACTTCTATCTCATGATGGATCATGTCATGAAATAAAGCAACCATGGCACGTTGGTAGGTTGCCCCAACATTCTTTAGTCCAAAAGGCATGACTTTGTAACAGAAGCTGCCCCACTGAGTAACAAATGTAGTCTTTTCCATGTCTTCAGGTGCCATATTGATCTGATTGTAATCTGAAAAACCATCCATGAAAGAGAATACTTTGTGCTGAGCTATATTGTCAACAAGGACATCAATGTGAGGCAAGGGGAAATCATCTTTGGGGCTGGCCCTGTTCAGATCCCTGTAGTCAACACACATTCTGACCTTACCGTCTTTCTTTGGTACCGGCACCACATTAGCAACCCACTGAGGGTAAGAAGTCACTGCAAGGAACCCAGCATCAAACTGTTTCATTACCTCGGCTTTGATCTTCTCCGACATCTCTGGACGCATACGGCGGACCTTTTGCTTAACTGGAGGGCAGTCTTCCTTAGTAGGCAAGTGATGGACCATAATATCGGTATCCAACCCGGGCATGTCTTCGTAGGACCAGGCAAAGATCTCCATATAATCATGTAGCATCTTAGTCAACCGTTGCTTCACGCTGAGCTCTAGGTTGGCACCAATCTTTACCTCTTTCCTGTCTGCTTCAGTACCCAAGTTTATTATCTCCACTGGCTCTTCGTGCGGTTGAATTGCCCTCTCTTCCTGAAGTAACAGTCTTGCAAGCTCGCCAGGCACTTCGCAATCATCTTCACCTTCGTCTTCGGCTAAGTTGATCGGATTTTCGAAGTCATAACTGGCAGTAGCAGAGTCGTTATCAGTGAGATCCAGAGTGGATTGAAACCTGTATGAGTGAGTGTGTGTAAATACAGCTGTTTTGAAATATGTAAAGGAAGGAAAGACAGAAAAGGAGCATAAGATTTGAAATGCGAGAAAACGTCCAAGATTTTCATTTATGATATATGAAATGACAATTTATTTGCCCTCACAAATGAAACCACGGTGCCTCGGGTAAGACACCAGGCCACAAAGTTTATTTATTGTTTATTACAAATAACAAAACAAAGAAGTTTATTACTGCGTAACAAAAGTAACAGGAGTATGGTCTTTGACAATCCAATTGGTCAATCCGCCTTCGGTCGTCGGGTAGATCCAGCTATTGAACTCAGCTTCACCCACTTCATCTTCGTCCCCAATAGCATTCACTCCATGAGCGGGCAGGGGAGCTGTCACTACATTAGGCTTCTCAGAGGCCTCAAACTGTACCTCCTTGGCATCAATAAGGTCCTGCAGCTTGTTCCTTAAAGCCCAACAGTCATCAGTGGAATGTCCCGGGCTATCGGAGTGGTAAGCACAGCGGGAATTGGGATTGTACTTAGGAGATGTAGTATTTGCAAACTTCGGAGCCTCTCTGACAGTCACTAGATTGATGGATAGCAACTGTGGTAAGATCTGGGACAGGGTCATGCTCAAACGGGTAAACTCTCTCCGGGGTCTTTCAGCCCTTGGTTGGTTAGCTTGCCGAGGAGCGACGGCAGGCTTCGCAATCACCAATGCGTTGACAGATTGGCGGCGCTCTGGTTTGTCTTGCCTTCTAGGCCCATACACCACACTGGCCTCTTTTTTGAAGGGTTTCTTCTCGGAACTTGTAGACGCACCCTTCGGAATCTTACCAGACTTCAACCCAGCCTCAATTCTCTCTCCAGTCAGAATCAGATCAGTGAACCCTGCAGAAGAATTCTCGATAAGATGGTTGAAAAATGGCCCAGATAGGGTCCCCAAGAACATGTCTACTAACTCCCGATCAGTCAACGGAGGCTGCACCCTGCCAGCCAGATCCCTCCACTTCTGAGCGTACTCCTTAAAACCTTCACTTGAACCTAACGACATACCCTGAAGTTGGGTACGTGTAGGGGCAAGGTCAGCATTATATTGATACTGCTTATAGAAAGCAGTAGCCAACTCCTCCCAGTTACGAACCTTGGTCCCATCCAGCTGATAGAACCATTCGAGATGAGTCCCTGAAAGACTCTCCTGGAAGAAGTGGATCCACAAATTCTTATCCACCGAGTACAGTTGAATCTTCCGAACATAGGACCTGAGATGTAGCTTGGGACAAGACGCCCCGTCGTACTTAGTGAAAGATGGTGCTTTGAATTTACGAGGAATGATTACACCAGTAGACAAACCCAAATCTCCAAAATCCAGCCCAGGTACCTGTTGTATCTCCATAGCATTCAACCTGTCTTCCAACTGCTTGTAACGGTCTTCTGCCGGAGGATATTGCTCTTCATCAAAATCAGTCTCGTTGTCGGAGACTACCGGACTAGGACCTTTTTCCGCTTGAGGAGTACCCTTGCCAATAGAAGAACCAGCCTCTTCATTCTGCAAAGCATTGCCAAACCTTCGGCCCGAGTTGAACAGGGCAGTTCTTCTCTTCTTCTTCTTTTCCTTCTTCAGGAGCAGAGCCTTCAGCTCTTCTTGGCCTTGAGCCAGACCCATGATTAATTTCTGAAATTGCGCGTTCTGCGCCTGAAGAGCTTTGATGGACATCTCAGTTGATGACGAGTCAGGATTCATGATGCTGAAATAAACAGCGAAGAACTGTAAGCAACCTGAAAAGAGGAAAACCTGCTATGCACATGATGAATGATATGTGTTTATGCAATGCATTCAAGGGTTCGAAAGTTCAAATTTGTTGTAGACAAAAAGGAACACACGTTATCATTAAGGAAATAATTGTTTAGTACATCAAAGCCTCATGGGCAATTCTTAACTTAGAGAAATTTTGAACCATTTTAGGCAGGATTTTTTCCTAACTTCAAGACCATTTTTCACATGCTTCCACTTGGAATTTCAATTTGCATTTCAAATATGGATTGTAGTACACATTCCAAGCTTTCCAAAATGTCCATGAACTCCTCAAACAACCTCATGGTTAGGGAGAATCGAATTTGGCAAGTTGGGAAAAACTCACTTTTGATTTGGCCAATTTACATGTTCATACACTTGTGCCATTTTGAACTCAGCTTGCATTCCTTGATTACAGGTCCTATATCCCATTTGCACTCATAAATTTAATGCTAACTCATTGTGCTAAGGCCTTATTTTGTGTGTTCAAGCATTATATGCAAGACTAAGCCATAAATAGAAAAAGCATAATGTCCATTTTTGCAAAAGTAGAACTTTATGTCAATTAGCAATTCAAGAGGTACACAGCAAATCTCCTTGGCACAAGTTTTTGAGCTAATCCCACTGATCAAGGGAAAGCTTAGAAGCACATTAGGGGGGCCTCCATCAGTCTAAAACATAACTTGACACTTTGTTGCTTAAGTGTGAAGAAAACTTGCAAACTAGCTACCAACTCTCATCTCAGCCAAGAGAACCTTAAGCAAAGTTATCAAACACTTTCTAATCATCAAGCCTAAGCTGAAACACGAGCAAACCATCTCCATTGCCTTCTCTAACCCAGAACCACCATAAAACTGCAAAAATAGGGCATAAGCTGCAGTTGGACTTCTATAGTTCATTCCACTTGTGCACTCTTGCTAAGACTTGTTCAAACACATCCCACATCATCCCTTGAAACTATTCCAAGCCTCAAACACGACCTGTAACACCCCTAGCTAACATCACCATTTCCATATTTTCTGTTTTGCAGTTGAAGTGCTATAACACGATTCACTTGGTTTCAAGGCAAACTAAAGCTTGGAATAGCATCCCTGGACATCAAGGAAGCTATACCAATCATCACCTTGCATTGAAAACACCTCCATCACCAGATACGATTCCAACTGAACAGGTAAGTTCATGAACTCTTATCTCTCTATCCAGGCATTGTTAGGTTTAGCTTTGTGAAGAAATTATGTCACATTCATAGCCCTGAACATGCCCATATAATTAGTTTTCATTTACGTTATGTGTGCTATGAGAATTTGATGTCTGAACATGGAACAAAAACTAGGTCAGGAATTGGGAGAGAAGAAATTCTCTCTCATTTCTGAGAGTTAGATTGATTTCTTTATATGTCTAGAATCGTGGCTTCAAGCTCTACAGGTTTCATGTTGAAATATTTGGCAAAAGATCAAGGAATCTGGAGATAGAAAACACGTGTTGTTGTTATTCATACAAGTCCTGAGGTTGAAGACAAAGTCTTCTTGGGCTGGGCCTGAGTTGACTTTCCTTTTTGCACCCTATGCTTACTTTGGCACCCCCTTGGCCCATTATGCTTATTCTCATGATTTTTTGATCTTTTCTTTTTATTTCTGACTTATTTATTTTTTTCTAATAATATTAAAAATATAAAAAATATTTTTCACACCATTTTTGTATTTATTAGGGATTTATTTGTTTAAATATATGTTTGTACATAAATAATACATAAATACCTTTATCTAAAAAATACTAAAATTAATCCCCATACACTTTATTTTCTGATTTTTATTTTATTTTATCTTTTTGAAAATATTTTATGAAAATATATTTTTTTGTAAATATTAAATATTTTATTTTTATACATGTTTAATATATTTATCATATAATATAAATATTTACATATTTATTAGGATATTTAGGATAAAAATACCAAAATATATATATTTTTATTTTTATTAATATTTAACATTAAAAATACCTTTTGACAAATATACTTCTCTTTTATTTTTTTTGTATATAATTAGTAAATATTGTATATAATACATAATAAATAATTAATACCTTTTATTTAGTAAAAATTAGGGTTTTTGCCCTAAACATGAAAATATTCAAAAATTAATTTTCTTTTAATTATTTTTATTTGTGAATAAAATATACACTTACACAAAAAAATACTTTCACATACATATTGTTCCTTTCTTATACATCTATACATTTATATTTGCGCAATTCAATTTGGTTGTAAATATTGGGTACCATCCTCCTATGAAGTCTCATCCCCATTTGAACATTTGTACCCCCATTCCCATGATCATTGTGTAATAACTTAGTACTTTTAAATTTCGCACTTTAAATGCTTTCTAAATATGCCATGTTAGAATTAGGGTTTTGTATGCAAATCAATTAACCAAAATAGTTTGACCTAATTTCAAGATAAACAAGCATGAAAATGGACAACACCAATCACACTTGCACCCCTAGGGTATTCCACTTGTTGCCTTCAATAATGGGCCATATTGCATGTTAGGTCTCTTTGGGCAAAACAAACACAATTCAAATGATCATAGTCCCTCGATGACGCTTTCGAAAGTTGCCTTAAAAATGATCAAGTCTCCAAGAGAAATTGCCCGAAGATACTTGGCACCATTGCAATTATGGTCTAAACGATGACCCGCGCCCGTCCCTTTCACATCCTAACACAAGATTATCCACCAAATGCAATGGTGGAACAAAATTGTTAAAAGGGTTAAAAACATAGGAGAAATCTTTGAGAAATTTAGGAGTAGACAAACTCTTAGTTACTTGAATCAAACTTGCAAAACAAAACACTTGCCTATTTTTCAAACCCACACACACACAAAGCACCATTTCAAACAATTGAAAATTAAGGCAAGTTGATCTAAGCAAGTAACTAAGAGCCCATGGATAACCATGGATAGAAAGGGTGCTAATACCTTCCCTTTCTATAATCTACTCCCCGAACCCAAGAAAACATCTCAAAGGTTTTTGCTGTGCTTTTTAACCTTTCCTTAGGATAAAATAAAAAGTCGGTGGAGACTCTTGCTCAACCGAAACATTTACAAAAACAAACGCAAAACCTCAAGTCAGTTCTCCCACCGTATCACAGCAAGTGTTCATCCCCCCGAGTGTTACATATCAGAGCAATGACACTGACTCGAACTACTGAAGGTATATGGCCTTCACTCTCGATTACCTACACGTTACCAACATAAGGGAAACATTCAAATAGAAGGGGTGAGATATCTAACAATATAATAAAGCGCATGATAATTAATATATTAAATTAGATCAACAACATCACCACTTCTCATCTCAAAAATCAACAACCATCTCAACAATAATATACATTCATCAACATCAAAATACACTTCTTTATGAAATCATATAATGTGAATCAATACTTATGGAAATGCATGTGGTACCATTAGAGTAGAACTCCCATCTCAAAAAGTTTCCAATTAATAGAGGCATCAACAAGGCATAGCCTTCATCTCAAAATTTTCCAATCCAGGCCATCTCAACGAGCATAAGCTCCATCTCAAAAATGCAATGTATGCGACACAACCATGAATGTAATAATAACACCCAAGTTAACGACATCTCAAACCATCTCAAAACATCTCAAAATAACATCTCAAAATACATCTCAAAATAACATCTCAAAGACACCTCAAATTAACATCTCAAAAACATCTCAAATCAACATCTCAAAAACACCTCAAATCATCAAAATAATTTATCAAACATCGTTTATTTATTATAAATCATCAACACAATATTATTAATAATTTCTTATTAACAACCCTACAGTATTTAATTCCACAGTAAAACAATACTACCATTCTGCAACTCTAACATCATGACCGTCACTATTCCTGCTGTTATAGTTCAAACAGCAGCTTCTAAACATCTAACTTCCACATTCTGCACAAAACAGCATAAGGCCAACACAGCTTCTGACCACGCAACCTCTAACCAACACAGTTTCTAATAACATAGCTTCCAATGACGCAACATCTGGGTGACACAATCTTCTTACTACTACCAATTCTGATCATCACAGCTTCTGACTAACTCAACCTCTGACCAGATATAACTTCTGGCCGTTACAGTTTATGACTAACCCCATCTTCTGACTAGTACAAATTCTAACTAATGCAACTTCTGAATAGCCACATCTTCTGACTAATGCAACTTCTGACTAGCCACATCTTATGACTAATGCAACCTCTGACTAGCTACATCCATTCTCTATTGGTGCAACGCAACTTCTAACTAACATACGTATAACGTCATAACTTCTACCTTGCACTAATCTGACACAACCTCTATAAACATCCTTCTAACGTCAGAACTGCTACCTTTCCTTAACGTTATTATTTTAATTCTTTTGCCTGTTATCACCCTAATCAGGAAAAATACGACTAATGCTATTCCCTAATTAATTCATCATTCTAACACAACAGCACCTGGTATCATTCTAGCATAATTCTGCGTTTTCTGTGCTACGGTATTTCTGCGTTTTCATAACTAAAGCCTTAGAACTTGATCTAATCATGATAATTCATCACCCATAATAACCCAATAATCTTACAGCATTTTAATCAGCATCAAGACATCAATATTCATCCAAAAATTCATCAATTCTCATCATACATCAATCAATATATTCTCAATTCAAGAACAAGACAACAATCACCACTAACCCTACATATCAATCATCATAAACTCAATTATAGAGTCATAACCCCACCCTTACCTTGGATTGAAGGTTTCTTTACAATTCTCGGCTGGTTTCTCGTTCTTGCCGTTATTCCTCTTTCTCACGCAGCTTGCACGTTCTCCTCAATTCTTATTTCTTTCTACTGCTTCTTACTTCTATTCCAACAACAAATAACAAAATAACCATATTATTCTATTATTCCTTAATGGGCTTAAAACCAATACACCCCCATTATTACTTCTACTCTCTCAAAATAATCCCACCTTAAATAATATTACACTATTAATATTATTTCACCACATAATAATATATCTCTAATATTATTTCTCCACTTAATAAAATAAATCCAATTTAATTATAACACATCTTCATAAATATTCCAAAAATAATTTAATTAAATAATTAATTAAATTACGGGCGTTACACCTTGTGGTTGCGAACCCACAAGTTGTTGTGCGACCTGACTATCTATATTTCCATATTCTTAATGGAAGCACTCGTGTTCTTTAGATTACTTCAGGTCTCTTCTTTAAATTGAGAACTTTGAGCGGCCATCTTTTTAATGACAATCTCCCAATCAGCTTTCCTTGTCCCCTGTGGTTTAAATTATTGTTGAGGTTGGTTATATGGTTGTTGCTGCTGTGGTCAGTTTTGGGCATTTCCTTGTTGATTCTTAGGATGATTTTTCCAACCCGGATTATAAGTATTTGAATAAGGGTTGTTCTGCCTTAGAAATTTTTTCTCCTCAATTTTTTACGCAGTAGCAATGAAATGTACAGTAAGATGAGGTCCTCCACAAATTTCGCAATTGCTCCCTTGCGTAGGTTGAACCGGTTGGACTTATGATACATTTTGCGTATCAATAGCCATCTTCTTCAGTATTCTCTCTACTTCAGTTATAATTTGGTCTTCCATCTTAACAACTTGATTAGCTAATTTCAAATCAATTATTCCTTCAGGTTGGGACACACTCCGATCATACAACTCTAAATGCTCATTTGCTGCAATAGCTTCAATTATCTTTTTAATACCAGTGGCTGTTGTAAAGTTAGTTGAGCCACCGGCAGCTGTGTTGATGAGTTGCTTCGTCTTCATCCTTAGGCCATTTATAAAATTTTGCATTTGTTCAGTTGCATCCATGTTGTGAGTGGGACATGCAAACAACAGTCGTTTAAACCTCTTATACGCATCTCCCAGTGATTCTCCTTCCTTCTGTTTAAAGTTCACTATATGATATCTCTTACGGATGTACACAGAAACGGGAAAATATTCGTTGAGAAAGGTAGTCTCCATCTATTGCCAGGTTGTAATGCTTCCAACAGGTAAAGATTAAAACCATTCTTCAGCATCCTCTGACAATGTAAAAGGGAACATTACTAAGTTTTTAGCTTCTTCAGAGTGCCCCTCAATTTTCAGTGATGTCTTCATGGTGAGAAACCTCTGCAAATGTTTATTTGCATCTTCATTAATTGTTCCAAAGAACGATCTCCTTTCAAGTTGCCTGATTATTGAGGGGTGCAACTGAAAGTGATCGACGTTTACCGGTTGATTAACAATCGTCATCCGGACTAGAGGGGCATTTGCTCCTCCATAGTCTCCTAGAAGTCTTTCCACGGGAGGTGGATCAGCAGCCATAGCCTCAGAATTTGAATCTAATTGCTCTGAAGGAATTTATTGTGCTTCTTCTCTTCCCTTTCGACTTTCTTGCCTAGATTTTCGGATTCTCTCTCTCAATGATCTTTCTGGTTCTGTGTCAAAAAGAAATCCAGCTGAGGCCTTACCTCGCATAAAAAGATTAGATGATTATTAGTTGTGAGCGAATACAAACAAAAATTTCAGTAAATAAAATTTTGGTTTCAGAGCAACAAAATTCTAATTGAGTAATTAAACACAGAAAATTTGGCAGTCCCCGGCAACAGCGCCAAAAACTTGATCGATAAAATAGCAAGTGTACTATTTTTACCAATGTAGTAATAAAAGGAAGTTATCTCGTGTATCGATCTCGAGGACTGCGTTAGAATTATCAGTGTTTATAAAGATTCAATTAGACAAAAGGGCATTGGTGTGGTTGAAATAAAGGTAATAAAATATGCTTTGTGAATCTTAAAACAAAAAATAAAGAGTGTTTACACAAAATGATGAAGCATGCTAGGGATAAGATGTATGAATTGCTCTGCAATGAACTGAACTTCTATTTTATACTATCTATGTTTATGTGATCCAATACCGATTCTCAAGAGTTATTTCCCCTAATTCCTTAGCCGGAAACCATTGACATAAAATTTTAAGTTCTAATTCCTTAGTTATTCAAACATAAGTCAAGCACATGTAGTAAAATCAAGAATTTACTATCATCACTATTAGATCCTTATTCCTAAGAGAAATTAGCGACGGAATTATACAATTAGCGATAAAGTGATCGATCAAACCTACATTACCCATAGATCAATACCCCATTTTCCAAAAGGACAAGCAATAAGAAATTGTATAATACAGTGAATACATAAAAACATAGATATTATAAAAGTATAGGAATTCGGTTCATCACAAAAGCAATTCAGGGACACCCCTCTAGCATTGGGGGGTTTAGCTTCTCATAATATTCAAAGAAAATACAAAGTCAAAGTTAAACATTACAAAAGAATGGAATTTCTCTGATCTTCAATTGCTTCCGCTCTTGTTGATCTTCATTTTCCAAACCCTTGATGGTTCTACTCCTCTTCTCTAATCTCTTTATTTTTTCTGATCCCCCAAAAAGTGTCTCGTACTCTCAAAAACTAGGTCTAAATAGTGTCAAATCACCCCACAGCTAAGCAAAAAGTCCTAAATATCCTCCAAGAATTCAAACAAAGTGATTTCAAAAAATCACTTTTCTGTCTCGCACCTGCCAACACGGGTCGTGTCAAGTGACACGGGAATCCGTGTTGGGTACTGAAATCTTCTCATGATCAACAGCTTGTCGGGCATTCTGACACGGGCCGTGTCATGTGACACGGGCGCCCGTGTCAGCTACTGGATTTCCTCCTCTTTCTCGTCCGTGTAAGCCTTTCTGACACGGGCCGTGTCAAATGACACGGGCACCCGTGTCAGCTACTGTAGTCCTACTCATTCTCATTCGTGTTAGCATTTCTTACACGGACAGTGTCAGGTGACACGGGCACCTGTGTCAGCCACTGGATTTCCGAAGGAAACGCTTCGGAACTTGTCAGCTTCACCTCTATTCTTGTACAATCTCATTCAGACCTGAAAATATAAAAACCACTAGACCAAGACTTCAAAAGTATCTTATTTAACCAAAATTCGAACTAACTTAATGCAAATAAACAAAATGTGAAACTTAAAATATGTGACAAAAACAGTAGAAAAACTAAGCAAAATATTACCAAAGATGCGGTTTCGTGCCGGATAATAGATAGAAAACAAGAAAGAAATGTGACCAGTCAAGGGCATTACAACTGACCAATTAAAACAGCTCCCTCGTGAAGGTTGGAAAAACACAAGAAAGGGGGGTTTGAATTGGGTTTTCAAAACAAAATGTTTCCTTTAAAAATGTTCCCCTTTAAGTTAAAAATGCTTTTTGTCACTCTTGATAATAACGATAATTAAGAACAGGAAGTAAAGAACAATGTATGTTTATACTAGTTCACTTGAAAATTATCAAGCTAGTCTAGTCCATCCTCCAAGGTGATTTCGCCTCACTCAATTGAGGACTTAATCCACTATAACCAAAACTAATTACAATTTGCACAAGCTACCTGCAAGTGACTAACAACCTCTAAAACTCTCAAGTTCTATACTTCTCAAGGCTCAGACCTTCCCAGTCCCTTAAGGAATATCAAACAACAGTTTGAATACAAGTTTGTTTACAAGTGTATTGCTTCTTTACAAGCAGAACATGTAAACTATGTTAAGAACAATGACTTAAGAAAGGAAAACTATGAACAATGTTTGCGTATGGATATTCAGGAGAAATTTGTTGTTTTCTTTCTTAGCCTTCAAGACTTTATATAGCCAAGTAGAATAATATATCTATTGAGGAGTACTCCTGGAACTTGCAGAAACATTGGCGGCTTGACTTGACGTGAGGGACTGGATCATACGATGTGTCCATCCTTTCATGGTAGTGGGATGATACGTTTGTTTGTACCATGTACTATTTGAACCATGTTTATGTTATCTTCTTTCCTTCTTCACTTCAGAGGCTTCTGCGAGCATGAGTTTAGAAGCAGGAACATAACATCAGGTAATCAGAACTTCGAGTCTTCAGAGTCTTCAGCACTTGGTCATGAGAACCTTTTCTTAGAACTTTGTTATTAGAAACACAAGTCTTTAGCATCTAGTCGTAAATAACAACTTCTGTCTTTAGATCTTCTAGCTAGTTTCCTTATATGAATATTAGAGTCTACACTTCAGAGCCTTCTAGAGTGTTGTGCTACTGTTCAGCATAACTTCTGTAGCGTAGAAGCGGAGTCAATTCTCTTCTAATGTCTTAGCTACGCCATTCATCAGAAGCAGAACTTGTTTTTTAAGTGCTCAATAATAACAAACATTAGTGTAACAAAATTGTTCATACAATTATACTCATTTGTTATCATCAAAGCTTAGAGAATATTGCATAACCAAATCTTGTTCTTACAATCTCCCCCTTCTTGGTGATGACAAAACTATGTATTTTGATGACACAATTTTGTACATATAATCATAATCAATGAAGTTTTAGAAGGGTAAGAAATACTTATCCTTTTTCTGATACTCCCCCTGAGTCAATGATCTGATGAAGATCGATAATCTTGAATCTGAACTATATGAGTACAAATTCCCCTGGTTCAAATAGATCAGTTTTCGAGATCTTGATAGTCTTGACTTTGGATGCAAATGGAAGAATTAATATCTTAATGCCAATAAATCTTCTTCTTAATTACTCTTGATTTTAGATGGCAAAGAAGATGAAATCAATATTGAAAACTTTGAAACTTTAGTGTCGCTAAGACAGCTTCTAGATTCTCAATTCTTGGAGTCTGATTATGAAACACATCTTCAAAGTCTGAAGCCACTATGAGTCTGATGTCAGCAGTTTAGACATAAGTCTTGCATAATGCTTATCCTTCAGATCAGAGTTCTCATTTCCTGAAAAAGAGACGTGATTCTAACAGAAATAAAAGTTTAATTGGGTTAGAATGTAAGCAGCTCTTTTCAGAGAATATTTTCTAGAACTTGTTTAGGACTAACAACGACATGAAGCCAGAAATTCTTAATAGATTAGGATAAATAGGACCTCTTAGAATTGTTGCATACCCTGTCCATCCTTGATTTTCAAGAAGTTCACTGATGAACCCATGATCAGATACATAGCTGGGCCTATTTTCTTTGATTACCTCTAGAAGGTTTTCATTTCCGTGAAAAGTTCTAACAGCCATAGTATGTAAACAAGTTTTGAAGAAATGAAACAGTTTGAGAATGATTCAATAACAAAATACTTGATGAATGACTAAAGATATGGAGAGATAAAAATAGTCAGTCAAGCAGTTCAAAAGAGAGAATCAGATGACATAACTGATTTCTAAAAGAAGTTATTGAACAGAAAAGTATAAGAAAGTTAAGATGGAAGAACACGAAAACCCTTAATTTTCTGACAGAGGCATGGAAGAGTGAGACGACTATTCCCAAGACATAGTGGATAGGAGTAGTTAAGTAAATGTAATCATGACTAATCAATTTCAAGAAACTTAACTGCTCATGCTTTACCTAGGTGATAGACACTAAGTCTATTTAGATAATGCGGTTGATATTCTCGGTATCTAAAAATCCATAAATGTTTTCATTTGATCAGGGAAATTTATGACTGAAACATCTTCTGACGACTAAGAGAAAACAATTTAAAAGTATTTTGATTAAGTTAGAATCTTGTTCCTTCAGACTGTGACTAAAACACGTTTAATTCTAATGACATCTTACTCTGGACAAAGATCCATTTTCAGATTCTTTAGAATAATCAGAAATCTATCTTCAGCTAAGGGTTTTGTAAAAATACCAGCCCACTGATGGTCTGTGCCTATAAATTTTAAAGATAGGATCCCTTTCTGAACATAATCTCTAATAAAATGATGTTTGATTTCTATGTGTTTATCCCTAGAGTGTAGAATAGGATTCTTACTCAAGCAAATAGCTGCAGTATTATCATAGAAGATAGTAATGTTACTCTCATATATCTGATAATCTTCCAGTTGATTTTTCATCCATAGCATCTGAGTACTGCACAGTGCAGCTGATATGTATTTTTCTTCTACTGTTGAAAGAGAAATTGTTGATTACCTCTTACTTCACCATGAGATCGGATTTCTACCTAGAAACTGACAGTTTCTAGAAGTACTTTTCCTTTCAAGTCGATCTCCAGCATGGTCTGCATCATAGAACCCAAAAAGAGAATACTCTGATGTTTTCTCATATATCAAGCCAAGGTTAAGAGTTTATTTTATATACCTTAGAATTCTCTTAACAATAGTTAAGTGAGATTCTCTAGGATCAGACTAAAATTTAGCACAAAGATGTACACTGAATAAAATATCAGGTCTAGTTGTAGTCAGATACAGAAGAGAGCTTATCATACCACGATAGAGCTTCTGACATACCTTTCCACTTACCTCTTCTTTCTCCAGAATGCATGTTGGATGCATTGGAGTCTTTGCTGTTGTGCAGTCTGTCATATTGAATTTCTTCATAAGTTCTTTAGCGTACTTACTTTGATAAATGTAAGTAGACTCTAGTTTTCTATCGATTTGGATTCCCATAAAGAACTTTAATTCCCCCATCATACTCATTTCAAACTCAGACTGCATTAGCTTAGAAAATTCCTCGTAGAGGGATGGATTAGCATAACCAAAAATAATATCATCAACATAAATTTGCACAATTAGAATATCATTTTTGAAGGTTTTACAGAAGAGAGTAGTGTCAACCTTTCCTCTGGTAAATTTATTTTCTAAGAGAAAATTGCTACATTTGTCATACCAAGCTCTGGGAGCTTGTTTCAAGCCATAGACAGATTTCTTTAATTTAAAAACAAAGTTAGGTTTCTCAGAGTTTTCAAATCCAGGTGGTTGTTTAACATACACTTCTTCTGAAATATACCCATTCAGAAAAAGCACTCTTTACATCCACCTGGTAAAGGATGATATTATGATTTACTAAAAGTGAAACTAGGTGAATAGCTTCTAACCTTGCGACTGGTGAAAAGGTTTCTGTATAGTCAATCCCTTCTTGTTGACTATAACCTTGTGCAACCAATCGTGCTTTGTTTCTGACCACTTCACCTTTCTCATTTAACTTGTTTCTGAACACCCATTTGGTTCCAATGATGTGGATACCTTTAGGTTTCTGAACAAGATCCCATACATCATTCTTTGAGAATTGGTCCAGTTCTTCTTCCATATCCAGAATACAATCTTTGTCTTGAAGAGCTTATTCAATTGATGTAGGTTCTATTAAAGATACTAAACCCAGAAGTACTTCATCAGAAGGTTTGAGAGCCGATCTTGTTCTGACTAGAGCATATTTACTTCCAAGAATAGGGTCTTCTGGATGAGAGGATGTGATCTGACTCTTCTTTGGTTGTGGATGATTTTAATGACTATCAGCAGCATCATAAGAAGGGGCATCTGATTCTTTATCTTCTTGAAACTTATCCTTTGGTTCAGCGAACATTATAGTCACATCTGTAAACTTTTCACATAGCTTTGACTTTTCACAATCAAGCTTGTCATTAAATCTTACATGGATTGATTCCTCCATGATTTGTGATTTTGTGTTATAGATTTCAAAGCCTTTGGAGCATTCAGAGTATCCTAACAACAAACACTTCTATGCTTTGGAATCAAACTTGCCCAGATTCTCTTTAGTGTTTAACATATAACAAATACATCCAAATGGATGAAAGTAAGAAATGTTGGGCTTTTTATTCTTCCATAATTCATAAGGAGTGTTACTCAAAATAGGTCTTATGGATATTCTATTTTGAATATAACACACTGTATTTACTGCTTCTGCCCAGAAGTGTTTAGCCATCTGTTTCTTGGATCATGGTGCGAGCCATTTCTTGTAGTGTTATATTTTTGTTTTAAAGTTCTCCACCATGATCGCTTTTAACTCTGACTATTTTGCAATCCTTTTCATTTTGCACTTGAGAATAGAAGGAAGCATATATAGGGTATGACTCATCCTTGTGTTTCAGGAATTTTACCCATGTCCATCTGCTATAATCATCAACAATGACAAGTCCATATTTATTACCATTGATAGAGGTAGTTTTTACTGGTCCAAATAAGTCAATGTGAAGAAGTTCTAATGGTCTAGACGTAGAAACGGCCTTTTTAGATTTGAAAGAAGTTTTTGAAAAATTTCCTTTTTGACAAGCTTCACAAAGGGAATCTGAAGTATACTTCAGATTTGGAAAGCCTCTGACTAATCCAAGTTTATTTAGTTGAGACAATTTTCTCAAGCTAACATGACCCAGACGTCGATGCCAGACCCATTGTCTTCTTGAACAGTTAGAAGACATTTTACATCTTGATTTTTCAAATCTAATAATATTATTTTGTAAATATTGTTCTTCCTCTTTCCATTAAACAGAACTGAGCCATCTTTCTGACGAACAGCTTTACAAGATGTTTGATTAAATATGACATCATAACTATTGTCACTAAGTTGGCTAATTGACAATAAGTTATACATCAGACCCTCGACTAAAAGAACATTGTCAATAGAAGGGAGTTTACCATTACCAATCGTTCCAGAGCCGGTGATCTTTACCTTCTAATTTCCTCTGAACCCAAGACACCTCCAGACTTAAGTTTCAGATTTTGGAACATATGCCTTTCGCCCGTCATGTGTCGCGAGCATCCATTATCCAGGTACCATGTGTAACACCCCAATTCTACCCCAAGCAATTATGCAAATTAAATCAGAGTTATAAAATTTCAATCATACAAATGAATTGGGACGTCACAAATTCTTCTATCAAAATTCATTGCATTCATCGTGGATATATAACACCTTTTCAAACATCGGATGAACCATCAACGTAACATCTTTAATCAAATAAATCAACATCTACGCAGCGGAATTCTTAATAACATCTCTAACAAAACAGCAACTTCGAAACATCTCATATTTAATAATAATCAATTTAAAATTAAACAACTGAAAATCAACGATCAAAAATCAGCAAACGTTCATCCCCCCGAGTGTTACATATCAGAGCAATGACACTGATTCGAACTATTGAAGGTATACAGCCTTCACTCTCGATTACCTGCATGTTACCAACATAAGGGCAACATTCAAATAGAAGTGGTGAGATATCTAACAATATAATAAAGCGCATAATAATTAATATATTAAATTAGATCAACAACATCACCACTTCTCATCTCATAATCAACGACAATCTCAACAATAATATACATTCATCAACATCAAAATACACTTGTTTATACAATCATCTAATGCGACTCAATACTATGAAAATGCATGTGGTACCAATGGAGCAGAACTCCCATATCAAAATATTTCCAATTAATAGAGGCATCAACAAGGCATAGCCTTCATCTCAAAAATTTGTCAATCCAGGCAATCTCAACGAGCAAAAGCTCCATCTAAAAAAATGCAATGTATGCGACACAATCATGAATGTAATAACAACACCCAATTTAACAACATCTCAAATCATCTCAAACATCTCAAATTAACATCTCAAAATAACATCTCAAAATACATCTCAAAATAACATCTCAAAGACATCTCAAATTAACATCTCAAAAACATCTCAATTAATCAACATCTCAGATCATCAAAATAATTTATTTATTATAAATCATCAAACATCATTTATAACTTCTCACTAACAACTAAGTTGTACTTTAATTCCACAGTAAAACAATACTGCCATTCTGTAACTCTAACGTCAAGACCGACACCATCCTACTGTTATAGCTCAAACAACATCTTCTAAGTATCCAACGTTCATCGTTCTGTATGAAAACAACGTAAAGGCCAACACAGCTTCTGACCACGCAACCTCTAACCAACACAACTTCTGGATAACCCAACCTCTGACCAGATACAACTTCTAATCATCACAGCTTCTGACTAGCCCAACCTCTTACCAATACAAATTATGATCATCACAGCTTCTGACTAACCCAACCTCTTACTAGATACAACTTATGATCATCACAGCTTCTGACTAACCCCATCTTCTGACTAATGCAACTTTTGATGACACAATCTTCTGACAGCATAACTCCTAACCAATATAACTTCTAACATCATAACTTCTATTTCCTAATGGTTCAATGCAACTTCTAGTTAACACTGCTTCTGCCATCAGAACTTCTACCTTTTCACTAAGTCAAGCTACTTTTAACAACCTACGTCTAACATCAGAACTGCTATTTTCTATTCATTCTGTTGTTCTAATTCTTTGCCTGATATCAATTTAACTCAGAACAGTATGACAAATTTTATTCTCCAAATTAATTCATTCATTCTACTACGGCAACCTCTGACCCCTTTCACGTACAGTTCTACGTTTTTCATCACTATAATGTTCTGTGTTTTCATCACTGCAGTATTCTATGTTTTCTTCCCTGCATCTCACTATGGGTTTCATACCTAAAGCCCTAAAACTTAATCTAATCATAACAATTCATCACCCATAAAAACCTTATAATTCTACAGCATTTTAACAACATCAAGACATCAATATTCATTAAAATTCACCAATTCTCATCATACATCAATCATAGATTCTCAATTCAAGAACAAGACAACAATTACCACTAACCCCACATACCAATCATCATAAACCCAATTATAGAGTCAGAACCCCACCCTTACCTTGGATTGAAGGTCTCTCCATAATTTCCGGTTGGATTCTCGTTCTTGCCGTTTTCCACTTTCTCCAAGAGTTTGCACGTTCTCTTCCAAATCCTTATTTCTTTCTACAGCTTCCTTTCTTTCTATTCCTTCTAACAAATAATAAAATAACCCTATTATTCTATTAATTATTATTGGGCTTAAAACCAATACACCCCCTTATTACTTCTATTCTCTCAAAATAAGCCCACATCAAATAATATTACACTTCTAATATTATTTCACCACATAATATTATACCTCTAATATTATTTCTTCGCTTAATAAAATAAATCCAATTAATTATAACACATCTTCACAAATATTCCAAAAACAATTTAATTAAATAATTAATTAAATTACGGGCGTTACAACTCTCCCCCACTTAGAATATTTTCGTCCTCAAAAATTTACCTCAATCAAACAATTCAGGATAGGAGTCTCGCATCTTGCTCTCCAACTCCCAAGTCATGCCTTCACCAGCAGCTCCTAGCTAAACCACTTTAACCAAAGCAATCTCTTTGCCCCTCAGAGTCTTCATTTCACGATCCAAGATTCGTACAGGCATCGTCTCCACCGTAAGATTATCCTGTACTTGCACATCGTCCATATGAATCACATGAGATGGATCTGAAATATACTTTTGAAGTTACGACACATGAAACACATCATGCAAATTCGAAAGATTAGGAGGTAAAGCCACTCTATAAGAAACATTCCCCACTCTCTCTGAAATCGGATACAGTCCAATAAAAGGAGAAGTGAGCTTCTTAGACTTCAATGCTCACCCAACATCAATCACAGGTGTAACTCTCAAAAACACATGATCACCAGCTCGAAATTCTAAATCCTTCCTTCGCTTGTAATGATAACTCTTCTGCCTACTTTGTAAAGCTTTCATCTTCTCTCAAATCAACTTCACCTTCTCAGTAGTCTCACGAACAAGTTCAGGTCCAAGTACTACACTTTCTCCAGATTCATGCCAACATAACGGAGTTCTACATCTTCGACCATACAACGCTTCAAAAGGTGCCATCCCAATACTAGAATGGTAACTGTTATTATAAGTAAACTCTATCAACGGAAGATAAGTATCCCACGAACCTCCCTGCTCAAGAACACATGCCCTCAATAAATCTTCCAACGATTGAATCGTCCGTTCAGTCTGACCATCTGTCTGAGGATGATACGCTGAACTCAACCTCAACTTAGAACCCAACGCTTCTTGCAAACTCTTCCAAAAATCAGAAGTAAATCTTGGATCTCTATCTGACACAATGCACAAAGGAACTCCATGCAGCTTCACAATCACACTAATATAAATCTCAGCCAACTTCGACACTGGAAAACTGATGTTAATAGGAATAAAATGAGCTGAATTCGTAAGCCTATCAACAATCACCCAAATCGAATCACGTCCTCTTAAATTATTAGGCAACCCTGTCACAAAGTCCATTGAAATGCTATCCCATTTCCATTCTGGAACTTCCAACGGTTGCATCAATCCTGCAGGCTTCTGATGTTCAACTTTCAACTTCTGACAAGTCAAACATGCATACACAAACTGAGCCACGTCACTCTTCATCCCAGGCCACCAAAACATACCTTTCAAATCTTGATACATCTTTGTAGCTCCTGGATGAATACTCAACTTACTTATATGGCTCTCTTCAAGTATCACTTTCTTCATCTCAGCATCATCAGGAATACAAATTCGGTTAAGAAATCTTAACACACCTTACTCATCTAGCTTAAAATCACTATTCTCAGACTGATCGATCCCAACCATCAAATCTACCAGTTTCACATCCAACTTCTGAGCTTCTCTGATACTGTCTAGAAATTCATTATTAATCTTCAACATACCCAACATAACACTCTGCGGAGTAACCTTGCAAACTAAGCTCATATCTCTGAACTGCTCTATCAATTCTAACTCTTTAATCATCATTGTTGACATATGTAAAGTCTTTCGACTCAACGCATCAGCTACCACATTCGCTTTTCCTGGATGATAATTCAAACTGAAATCATTATCCTTTAACAATTCCAACCATCTTCGTTGCCTCATATTCAACTCCTTCTGATCAAACAAATACTTTAAGCTCTTATGGTCACTAAACACTTCAAATCTAGAACCATAAAGATAATGCCTCCAAATCTTTAACACAAAGACAACTACAGCAAGTTCTAAATCATGTGTAGGATAGTTCTTCTCATGAGTCCTAACCTGCCTTGACGCATAAGCAACTACCTTACCATTCTGCATAAGCACACCTCCTAAACCCATCTTAGAAGCATCACAATAAACCACAAAAGGCTCTCCTGAATTAGGCAACGTCAAAATCGGAGCCGACGTCAACCTCTTCTTCAATTCTGTAAAACTTTCTTCGCACTGAACATCCCATACAAACGCTCTACCTTTACAAGTAAACTTAGTCAATGGAAGTGACAACTTAGAAAACCCTTCAATAAACCTTCTATAATAACCAGCTAGTCCCAAGAAGCTTCTAATCTCAATAGCTGACCTCGGAGTCTCCCATTGCAACACAACATCAACCTTCGATGGATCTACAGCAATGCCACTACCTGAAATCAAATG
This sequence comes from Vicia faba, assembly GCA_948472305.1. Lineage (NCBI taxonomy): Eukaryota > Viridiplantae > Streptophyta > Magnoliopsida > Fabales > Fabaceae > Vicia > Vicia faba. The sequence goes on from OX451736.1 coordinate 888,106,686, forward strand.
ACCAAGAAAAATAACCTCTTTTAACCAAAATTCACACTTGGATAACTTTGCATAAAACTTCTTCTCTTTCAAAACTTACAATACTACTCTTAAATGTTCAGCATGCTCTTCTTCTGACTTAGAGTAAATCAAAATATCATCAATGAACACCACTACAAACCGATCCAAATAAGTATGAAAGATACGATTCATATATTCCATGAATACTCCTGGCGCATTAGTAACACCGAAAGGCATCACCGAATACTCGTAATGTCCATAACGCGTTCTGAAAGTCGTCTTCTGAATATCTTCATCCTTCACTTTAATCTGATGGTAACCCGACCTCAAATCAATCTTACTAAACACACGGGCATCCACCAATTGGTCCATCAGGTCATCTATTCTTGGAAGCGGATACTTGTTCTTAATCGTCACTTTGTTCAACTGTCTATAATCAACACAAAGTTGCATACTCCCATCTTTCTTCTTTACCAACAGCACAAGAGCTCCCCGCGGCGATAGACTTGGTCTTACAAACTTCTTCTCAAGTAACTCATCCAATTGCTTCTTCAACTCAGATAATTCAGATGTAGACATCCTGTATGGTGCACAGGTCTGGTACCAGGTACAAGATCAATTGCAAATTCAACTTCCCTCTCTGGCGGTACATCAGGAATCTCATCAGGGAAAACTTCAGGAAATTCACACACCACCTGCAATTCCTCAATTATAGCTTGAGTCTCTACAGATAGTGATGCCATCAACGAGAACATCTGTACTTCTTCTTGCATCAACTTTCTCAACTTTTTAGCAGATAACAGGCCATCTTCTTCTTCTTCAGGAGTAGAAAATGTCACTGACTTGTCATAACAGTTAATATGAACACAGTTATGCTCTAACCAGTTCATACCCAAAATGACATCCAAACCTCTTAACGGTAAACAAACCAAGTCAAAAACAAAGTCTCTGTAGAAGATCGACAAGGGACACTTAGCACACACAAAAGAAGTAGTCACCGACCCCTTGGCTGGAGTATCGACGACCATTTCTCCATTCAAAGAAGACAACATAAGACCCAATCTTTCAACATAATCAGCAGAGAAAACGGAAACATCTCATGCCAGTCCTTGTAGGTGACTGTCATCTTTTGAATGATCTTCTTGATATTTTTGTTCGCAGCTTCAACAGCACCATTCATCTTCGACCGATAGGGAGATGAATTGTGATGATAAATCTTGAACTGTTCGCATAGAGCGGTGATCATAGTGTTGTTCAAATTTGTACCGTTGTCTATGACAATCCTGTCGGGGACACCATACCGGCATATGAGGTTCTACTTTTTGAAGCGAGCAACCACATTCTTTGTAACTGAAGCATAGGAAGCTGCCTCGACCCACTTGGTAAAGTAGTCAATAGTGACCAAGATGAAGCGATGTCCATTGGATGCCGTGGGCTTGATCTCTCCAATCATGTCAATGCCCCATATTGCGAATGGCCAAGGAGCTATTAGAACATTGAGAGGAACAGGAGGAATATGTACCTTGTCGGTATAAACTTGGCATTTGTGGCAGGTATGGGAATGTTGATGACAATCAACTTCCATGGTACACCAGTAGTAGCCTGCCCTTAGAATCTTCTTAGCCATCGTATGTCCGCTCAAATGGTTGCCAAATGTGCCACTATGTATTTCGGTCATGATCAACTCTGCTTCAGCTTTGTCCACATAACGAAGTAGAACACAATCATGGTTGCGCTTATAAAGGATGCCATTGCTTAGGAAGAACTTGGCAGAAAATCTCCTTAAGAACTTTTTGTCATTGACGGAAGCTCCTTCAGGGTATTCTCTGGTCTGGAGATACCTTTTGATTTCATGAAACCAGGGTTGTTCCACTACTTCTTCGGTATTAATCTCATGACAGTGTGCAGGTTCGTCCATTCGCTTGATGGTAATTTGGGGAGCCTTGTTATCCCAGTTGAGTTTAAACATGGAAGACATTGTGGCCAGAGCATCTGCTAGCTGATTTTCTTCTCACAGGAAGTGCTCGAAAGTAATTTGCTCGAAATGAGGCAACAACGTCAGGACATGTTCTTTGTATGGGATAAGATTAGGATGCTTGGTGTCCTGATGGGCTGTTTAATCTGTAACGTATAGCCTAAATGTAGTACTGCAAGTGTACAGCCTATCGAAGTAATATATAAGATTATCGAACCACAGAGACCAATTGTCAATCTATCAACTCTATTGCTAAGGTGCTTATCTAAGGCGAATAAGGATATTGATGTGAGTGCAGTGCACAAAGTAAATATGCGAGGGAAATAACAGTTTAAAAGACAGGTTGGAATGTAAATCATGTAATCAGATATTGGTCCGGTCATGCGTAGATGAACCTACTTATGGGGCAGTATTTTCTATTGATAGCAAAGAATCAGTTTAACGGGAACCTGTAGCTTTTGACTACTAAGAACCGAGTTTACTCTTTAAATTAAATTCCTTTATTGTCACATATAAAGGGTGCCTTCCGCGTTAAAGAGGTAAACCTATTTTTAAGAAATTGATAGTTTTGACTTAACAGAAAAGTGATCTTACTCGGAAAGATTAACTTAAAGAGACTTTTGGCTTTTGACCAAGAGTCAGATTTTAAACCTACAAACGCGTCCAAAAATAGTTTCAAAATCGTTTTCTAAAAAGGTCAATGATTCCTATTTAACCAATCAACGGCTGTCGCTCTTTTTGTTTGGTTAAATAATAATCAAGTCGTATCATTAGTTTGGACGGCTTTCGATCTTACCCAATAAACATTTAAACACAATTGACTTAAGTTAGAAGCAGAACATCCCCAGAGTATTTTCACTAGCATGATAATTGGAACACAACCACGATGACAATCATTACATCCTAACCTTTATAGTTTAGCCAGACATAATAAGTGCGAGTCTATAAAACGTGTAGACTATGGTAAGAGCATTTAAAGTCTATAAAACGTGTAGACTATGGTAAGAGCATTTAAAGTCTATAAAACGTGTAGACTATGGTAAGAGCATTTAAAGTCTATAAAACGTGTAGACTATGGTAAGAGCATTTAAAGTCTATAAAACGTGTAGACTATGGTAAGAGCATTTAAAGTCTATAAAACGTGTAGACTATGATAAGAGCAATTAAATAAAGAAATGCAATAAATTAGAACCTTGCTCCGGTCGGAGACTTGAATCTGATACAAATCTACGGAAAAGTAAGGCCGGTATGATGAACTTCAACCAAAGTGCTCCAAGACTCGATTACAACTCAATCTACACCGCAATAACTCCCCGATGTGAAGAGATTATTACTTTACAGAAACTGATAGTATATGGCTTAAGATTGTACTAAGCTTGGATGAAACTAAAGAATGAGAATCGAAAGCTATTTATAGAGGAACTTTGAGGTGCGTAAGGACCAGCATGCCCCTTAACTTCTTTTGAGCGGGAGCCTTTTTGTGAAGGCCGCGGGCGCGGCGCCTGGAACCGCCACATCATGGGAACGTGGCAGTTGATCTCTGGGTGAAAGTGGGCCACGTCATCGCGTTTCCTGTAGCCAGCGCGGTGCTAAACGCCATAAGTGCAAAATATCTTGAAAAACCCTAATTTCTTGGCGTTTTGGCTCGTTTCTTCACAGAAGGCTCTGAAATGACAAGAATCCTGAAAACAAAGGAAAAAGGAACATAATACGAGAAAATGACAATAAAAACTAAGGAAAACATGTGATATTTGAGTCAGAAACATAGTGCGATTTAGTGCGATCAAATCCTCCCACGCTTAGACCTTTGCTTGTCCTCAAGCAACAACTCTTAAAAGTAGATGAAAGAAAATTTATGGTGTATACAGGTTTTGGGCAAAGAGGGCTTCTAAGTCCGAGTAAGGGTGTGTTGTCAGGCACTAACTATCTGAATCAAGGGTATCTTAATTACACTACTCGCAGAAATGCGGACATAAACCTCATAAGTATACAGATTGATCCAAATATCCTTACTATGCTAAGACTTCTTTTTGTACGAGGTCCTTTTTCATTCAGGCGCAATCACATTAAGCCCGTTATCCGTACATACTCATGGTGTAGTGACCGGTTAGTGACTCTGATCTCAAGTGATGGGATTCTGGTACAAGAGTTGGTTTAATCCCTTTTTATTTTACCCATTTGCAGTTGCGGGGGATCGGACCGTAGTCCGCCCTACCAAGTTCAGCACCAGATACCTCTGAACCAACTACAACAGATATGCCTTATATATTTTTTTCTTTGTTTTTGTTAGTGTTTACAACTTTCTTGAGTTAAGTAATCTTTGTGAGGATCACCCAACTCGTAGTCGTATTCATACTTTATTTTGTAACTTTTAAGGCAAAAATAGAGATCATCCACTTATATTCATCGATCCCACACTTAGAGCATGCTTAGGCCGGAGCTGACTGCTAAGATAAACTACTTGAAGACCTATTTGTACAGTTTTATTCAAAATCATAGCATATTGGGGAGGAAGGATCTAATCTAAATATTCAAAAAGGCTTATGGTGTAAAAATGATAACGAATTTTTCAAAAAGTGAGTGTCCGAGAAACAGACCCTATCTAGGACCTGTCTCATAGCCCAAATCCTTAAAAACAACCATAAATCTTTGAAAAATAAAAATTTTGTAAGGCTAAAAGGTGGGGGAAATGAAAGGGTACACTACGCAGAAAGACTCGCCTATCACATGCATTTTATTAACTACGAATAAAAAAGGAAAAATGCGGAAGGAAAATAAAAGCAGGAAAAACGGAAAATAAAAGCGAAAAATAAAAGCGAAAAATGGGAAATAAAAGCGATAAATGCTCCTCCCACACTTAAATCAGACATTGTCCTCAATGTTCCAAAATAAGGTAGGAGGAGGTACCTGAAAACACTAGTGGGGGCCACTAGGACCTTCACCATCCTGGTTGGTACGACCGGAACGGCGGCTACGGCTGCGACGGCGGCTATCTCGGTCCAAAACAAGCTGCTCCAGTCTCTCTGACAAGGCGGCATTTGCCGCTTGTAGCTCTTGGGTCCGACCAATGAGGGTGCCTTGGGTTGCCTCCATCAATTGGAAGTGACGAGCGTTTGTGGTCTGGTGTAGGTGCTGTTCTCTCTGAAAAGCCAGCTGACTTTCCATAATAGTGCGCAGAGAGCTAGCATTTTGTTCTTGGGACGCTTGCATGAAGGCCATGTTGTCGGCCGCCTGTTGCTGCAAGGTAGCAAGGAGGGTGTCCCTCTGGGCCTCTCGGGCCATATGCTCACGCCACATGTCCTCAGTGACATGGAAGCTAGGAGCTGTACCTGCATGTGGGTTAGAGGTTGAAGGTGCCGTGTGTGAAGGTGAAAAATGGGGTGGTTCCTCTGTTTGGAAATCGTACTCATCATCAGTGTTTAAAAATGGGGGGGAAAACGAGCTACTAGCCGTTAGGTGACCGTTGCGTCACCGCGGGCGCGGCAGGGCCTACCGCGGGCGCAGTGAGGTCGAGGTCAGTTGGGCTGGCCTGGCTTTCTTTCCATTGGGCTTTTTCTTCCTCGCCATTATCTTCAATTTCTGAAGGTGTACCTATTTTTCTTATAAATGTGCATATATGTACGTGAATACATATACACATGTTTATTTATTTTATTTTTATATTAAAACTATGGTGACCTAGAAAAACAAAAACATTAGTAAATAAATAAAACATATGCATATATATATATATATAGATATAGGTACGGACATTGGGTCATCAAAATAAATATTAACAACTCAGGAAACAGATAATGCAAAAATAAAAATGAGTCTGAAAAGGAAATCAACATAATACTAATAATACTGAAACTAGATATCTTGTGAACAATAAAGATCTATTGCCAACCGGTAGGATGCTCTGCAGGAGTGCCTGGGCCACGCAGCTCAGTCAGCTGGCGTCGAATCTCTTCCACCTCGTGAGCTAATTCATCTAACTCACCAGCGAAGGTAACATCATTCACTTCCAACTGCAAATGAAGGTCAGCCACCTCATTGCGGAGAGTGGTTATCTCAGTGCGCATAGCAGTCAATAGAGTGCGAATATCAGGTTCCTGCAAGCTGAGGTTATTAGTAAGAACAGTAGTATGTGTAACCTCGGGTCGGGATGTGTGATCTGGAGCGGAGTCCTCGGAGGCAGGAGTGTAGTCCTGAGTGGGATCTTCAGAAGCAGGAGTGTATTCTGGAGTGTACTCTTCGGAGGCAGGAGTGTATTCTGGAGTGTACTCTGATATCTCACCCCAACCTTCTACAGAATAGTTCCAATTAGCAGAGTTGGAAACACAAGTCATCTGAGGGTCTGGCATGGTGAAGGTGTAAACTGTCTGGTCATTGATAAGCAATCTGTACCGATATGGGTGGAAAGAGGCCTTCCTCATGAATCCACGATCCATGCAAAAGTCTAAATCCAGAAAAGTATATCCACAGTATGGGGTCAGCTGTGCTATCATACTGTCTAAACCCAAAGCAGAAGCTATTTGTGTCACATTCCCTCCGGAATGAATGAGCCCTACAGCGGATCGAGCAGTCTGCTCGAGGCTCTCTATCAGAAAACCTCCACTAGCTATAGGTCTGGACTGACTAGCACAGTATAAGAAAAGGATCTCCTCAGCGGTGACCAAGTGGTCACAGTAACTCCTCCCAAAGAAAGTGTGGCATAGGATCATCTCGAAGTATCGGAAGGCCGGGTTATGGATCTTCCGGGACAGCTGGGTAGAGGGGTCAAGACTGGCTCTATCAGTAATGTCCTGCCAAAATTTGTCAATGTCTCTGTCCATGTAGCAACTCAATGGGAACTCAGTTATAGCGGTCGGTCCAGTTTGGAAACCAAGCAAATCCCCAAATTCTTTGGTGGTCAGGGTATACTCGGTGCCAAACAATCTGAAACTCAGGCGTCCTCGCTCATCTCCTTCACCTACTCGTGGATTATAGTCCATAGAGCTAAGAAACTCCAGAGTAAGGTTCCTGTAGGTTTTGTGGACATCATCGGCATAAGAATCCCAGCTAAGTTGGTTGCATAGATACCGAATACTTGGCTCAATCCCGAGTGCCTCCATGCAGCTCTGATCGGGGTACCTAGTGGGTACCATAGGTCTAGCAGATAAGGTAGCAAATCGGGCCTTTTGCGCTTCATCTCTGAAAATCACAACCATACCATCGGGGTGATGCATCCTGAAAATATAAACACAAGAAATTAGTCCAGATAAAATATATAAATTACTAAAATAAAATAAAATAAAATAAAGAATAAACCATGGGTTGCCTCCCAGGCAGCGCTTGTTTAACGTCGTTTAGCTTGACGATTAGATCTTACTTTATGTGGGTATTGGTGGGTCTATAAGAATATGACTAGAGTAGTCAACAGGCAAATCGCCTCCTTTGTAGAGCTTCAGTCTTTGTCCATTTACCACAAATGGAGCACATGAATTGTTTTTGATTTCTACTGCTCCAGACTTTAGAACTTTTGACACTTCAAATGGACCTGTCCATCTTGAACGAAGCTTACCAGGAAAAAGTCGTAACCTTGAGTTAAATAGGAGAACAGGATCACCAATGTTGAAATCTTTCTTGATGATTTTTTTATCATGCCACATTTTGGTTCTTTCCTTATATATGATGGCATTCTCATAGGAATTCAAGCGAAGCTCTTCTAGCTTGTGAATGTCCAGGATACGTTTTTCTCCGGCTTTCAGGTAATCTAGATTCAAGGATTTAATGGCCCAATAGGCTTTATGTTCTAGTTCGAAGGGTAAATGACAGGACTTTCCATAAACCAATTGATAAGGAGTTGTTCCAATAGGGGTTTTATAAGCCGTTCTATAAGCCCATAAGGCGTCTTTAAGTTTTCCAGACCAGTCTTTTCTGGATAATGATACGGTTTTTTCTAGGATCTGCTTAATCTCCCTATTCGATACCTCTACTTGGCCACTGGTTTGCGGGTGATATGGTGATGCTACTCTATGTTTTACTCCGTATTTGCTTAGAAGCTTGTCAAATATCTTAGATATAAAATGCGATCCTCCATCACTTATGACTAACCTCGGGGTTCCAAACCTAGGGAAAATAATATTCTTAAACAGTTTGATAACTACCTTGGTATCGTTTGTGGGTGATGCAACAGCTTCGATCCACTTTGAGACATAATCGACAGCTACTAGGATATACTTGTTACCCATTGAGGAAGGAAAAGGTCCCATGAAATCTATACCCCAGACATCAAATATTTCCACTTCTTGGATGTTTCTTAAAGGCATTTCATCACGTCTTGAGATGTTCCCAGTGCGTTGGCATCGGTCACATTTTGTAATGTAAGTGTGGACATCGCGCCATACAGTAGGCCAATAAAAACCTGCTTGAAATATTTTGGCGCATGTTTTAGACGTGCTTTCATGTCCACCATAAGGTGAAGCATGACAATGTTTAATGACATTGCCTACTTCTTCCTCCGGCACACATCGTCGGAATATATTATCTATTCCTCTTTTGAATAGGAGGGGTTCATCCCAAAAGAAGTGTTTAACATCTCTGAAAAACTTCTTCTTCTGTTGGTAGCTTAAGTCGGGGGGTATGATATCAGCGGCTAGATAATTTACAATATCTGCGTACCATGGTATGTTGTTCATGGTTGAGATTTCCTCGTAAGTCTCTTCTTCAGTTGAGTTTATCCCAGCTATTAATCTTTCATAAGTAGAGTGATCGTCTATAGGTATAAGTTCAGGCTTAAGGTGTTCTAACCTAGAGAGATGATCAGCTACTAAGTTTTCAGCTCCTTTTTTATCCTTAATATCCAAGTCAAATTCTTGGAGTAAAAGTACCCATCTGAGCAATCTAGGCTTAGCATCTTTCTTACTTAACAAGTACCGGATTGCTGCATGATCTGTGTATACTATTATTTTTGCTCCCACCAAATAAGATCGAAATTTATCAATAGCAAAAACTACGGCTAGCAATTCTTTTTCTGTGGTTGTATAATTTAGCTGGGCGGCGTCTAATGTTCTACTAGCGTAGTAAATTGCATGCAGTTTTTTGTCTTTTCTTTGCCCTAGTACAGCCCCTACAGCGAAATCACTAGCATCGCACATGATTTCAAAGGGTTGTGTCCAATCAGGTGGTCTTATGATAGGTTCTGAAATAAGAGCTTGCTTTAAAACTTCAAAGGCCTCAAGACATTTTTGGTCGAATTCAAACTCGACATCTTTCATCAATAAGTTAGTTAAAGGTTTAGTTATTGCGGAAAAATTCTTGATGAAACGTCGGTAGAACCCGGCATGTCCTAGGAAACTTCTTATTTCCCTAACGGTCTTAGGTGGGTTTAAGTTTTCTATAACTTCTATCTTGGCCTTATCGACTTCTATACCTCTCTCAGAAATAATGTGTCCCAAGACTATCCCTTCACTTACCATAAAGTGGCACTTTTCCCAATTCAACACAAGGTTTACTTCCACACATCTTTTTAAGATTTTCTCCAAGTTCGAGAGGCAGTTTTTGAAATCAAACCCACACACTGAAAAATCGTCCATAAATACTTCCATAATTCCATCTAGGTAGTCTGCGAAAATTGACATCATACAACGTTGGAAAGTGGCAGGTGCATTACAGAGTCCAAAGGGCATTCGTCTATAAGCGAATGTTCCATAAGGGCAGGTAAATGTGGTTTTTTCTTGGTCCTCTGGGTGAATAGGGATTTGGAAAAATCCCGAATATCCATCAAGATAGCAGAAACATGAGTGTCTTGCTAGACGTTCAAGCATCTGATCTATAAATGGGAGAGGGAAATGGTCTTTTCTTGTTGCCTTATTCAACCTTCTGTAATCTATACACATTCGCCATCCTCCTTCTGTTCGTTTTGCCACATGCTCACCTTTCTCATTTTTTAGAACAGTGATACCTCCTTTCTTGGGTACCACATGGACTGGGCTTACCCATTCACTGTCCGAAATTTGGTATATGATACCAGCCTCTAATAACTTAAGAACTTCTTTCTTGACTACATCACTCATGATAGGGTTTATTCTTCTTTGATGTTCTCTTGAGGGTTTCGAATCTTTTTCTAGCATAATCCGATGCATGCATACGGATGGGCTTATACCCCTTAAATCTGAAACTTTATACCCTAAAGCTGAGGGATATTTTCGCAAGGTATCTAATAGTTGATTTGTTTCTATTTGGTTTAGAGTGGCGCTAATTATAACAGGTCTATTCATCTCCTCATCCAAAAACTCATATCTTAGATTCTTGGGTAGTTCCTTAAGTTCTATAGTGGTTTTCTCAGCACGTGGCATAAGGTCATGGGTAAGAGCTAAGCATTCGAAAAGGTTGTCGTCAATGTACGGTTCGATACTCTCAAATCCGTCATCCTCTAAAATAGGGGTTGATGGTAGTTTGGTTAATAATTCGTTTTGTTCGAGCTCATTTACACATTCATCAATGATGTCGATGGCATAACACGCATCTCCTATCACTGGTGCCATTAGAAATTTTGATAAAATGAACTCAATCTTTTCATCTCCTACCTCGAAAGTCAGTTTCCCTTTCTTAACATCTATTATAGCTCCGGCGGTCGATAGGAAGGGTCTTCCTAAGAGGATTGGGATGTCTTCATCTTCTTTGATATCCATTACGACGAAGTCGGTCGGAATGTACAACTGACCAATCTTGACAGGTATGTCTTCTAAAATACCCATGGGATATTTGACAGATCTATCAGCTAGTTGTAAGGACATCTTAGTAGGTTGAAGTTCTCCTAATTTTAACCTCTTACAGACGGCCAGAGGCATCAGACTTACACTTGCTCCTAGGTCTAAAAATGCTTTGTCTATCATATGGTTACCTAGGATGCAAGGGATAGAAAAACTTCCAGGGTCTTTATCTTTCTTGGCGAGTTTATTTTCGGATATAAAATGACATTCTAAAGGCTTGGGATCATCGAGTCGTCGTTTATTGGTCAAAATATCTTTCAGAAACTTAGCATATGATGGTATCTGGGTTATAGCTTCAGTAAAAGGAATCTCAACATGGAGTTTCTCTATTACCTTAATAAACTTTTGGTACTGGTTTTCTACTTTGGTGTTTTTCAGCCTCTGTGGGAATGGAATAGGTGGTTTATAAGGTTGTTGAGTGTTTTTCTCTACTTCTGGTTTTGATTGCTTTCCTGGTTTCTCTGGTTCCTCCACCTGGTCTTTGGGCGTAGCATCTTCCATAGGTTTTTCTGATGTGCTTAAGTCAGGATTTCTAGGTCCTTCATAAGCGGTTCCACTTCTTAGTGTGATAGAATTTGCTTGGCCTTTTGGATTTGGTTGAGTTTGTCCAGGGAATTGTCCTCCAGGTGCAACTTGTACAGAGGTGTTTTGTGCTACTTGGGAAATCTGAGTCTCAAGCATTTTGGTGTGGGTTATTATCTGGTCAAACTTGGTTGCTAGTTGAGTAACCAGTTCGTTCGTGTGAATATGTTGGTTCATAAACTCCTTATTTTGCTGGGTTTGAGCTTGAATAAAGGTGTCTATGGTTTCTTTAAGGTTTGGTCTTGGGGGTACTATTTGCATAGGTTGGTTTTGTTTTTGCGTTTGGAATCCTTGAGGTCTCGAAGGTCCGGGATTTTGGATAGGGTTGTTGTTTTTGTAAGAGAAATTCGGGTGGTTCCTCCATCCAGGATTGTAGGTATTCGAGAAAGGGTTCCCTTGAGTATAGTTAACTTGGTCTGAGCTTGATTCGTTCAAAAGGTTACAGTCAACGGTTTGATGTCCTTGAGCTCCACAGAGTTCGCACTCCGATTGGATTGCTGCTACTGTGGTTGGGTTTTGAGACATGTTCTCGACTCTCAAGGCTAGGGCGTCCATCTTGGCATTGATCATGTCCATGCAACTTACCTCATGCTTTCCTCCATGGCTCTCCTTTTTCTCTACTGTCGCTCGTTCTAATCCCCATTGGGCATGGTTTTGGGCCATGTCCTCTATTAGGGCACAAGCGTCAGGGTAAGGTTTGTTCATCAACGCTCCGCCAGCGGCAGCGTCTATGGACATCTTTGTGTTGTAATGGAGTCCATTATAGAAGGTATGTATGATTAACCATTGCTCTAGGCCATGGTGCGGACAGGCTCTTAAAAGTTCTTTATATCTCTCCCAGGCATCAAAAAGTGATTCGCCTTGGTTTTGGGTGAAACAAGTGATCAGGTTCCTAAGAACAGCGGTCTTGCTTGGTGGAAAATACCTCGCAAGAAAAGCTCTCCTAAGGTCTTCCCAAGTTGTTATTGAGTTAGTTGGAAGGGCGTCTAACCAGTCGTGAGCTTTACCTCTAAGGGAAAAAGGAAATAGTCTTAATCGGATAGCTTCGGGCGTGGCTCCATTTGCCTTAAGGGTGTCAGCTAACTGGATAAATACCTTTAAATGTTGATTCGGGTTCTCGGTAGCGAGACCAGCGAATTGGTTTTGTTGTACTAATTGTAGTAACGAGGGCTTTAGTTCAAAGTTGTTGGTAGTTATAGCAGGGTTTACTATACTAGAACTAGGTTCCTCGTTAGATGGTTGGGCGAATTCCTTGAGCGGTCTTTGGTTACGATCTTCTGCCATAGCTCTTCTTATCTTGCGAATAAAAAGACGGGCACGAGCGTAACGTTCAGGTTCTACTAAAGGATCTATTAGGTTGCCGGTGCTACGATTTCTACGCATCTACCGGCTAGAATAGCCTTAGTCTAAACGGGATAACAATAGGGTACGAAATTTGACGAAGTTGGTCCCCGGCAACGGCGCCAAAAACTTGATGGGCTGTTTAATCTGTAACGTATAGCCTAAATGTAGTACTGCAAGTGTACAGCCTATCGAAGTAATATATAAGATTATCGAACCACAGAGACCAATTGTCAATCTATCAACTCTATTGCTAAGGTGCTTATCTAAGGCGAATAAGGATATTGATGTGAGTGCAGTGCACAAAGTAAATATGCGAGGGAAATAACAGTTTAAAAGACAGGTTGGAATGTAAATCATGTAATCAGATATTGGTCCGGTCATGCGTAGATGAACCTACTTATGGGGCAGTATTTTCTATTGATAGCAAAGAATCAGTTTAACGGGAACCTGTAGCTTTTGACTACTAAGAACCGAGTTTACTCTTTAAATTAAATTCCTTTATTGTCACATATAAAGGGTGCCTTCCGCGTTAAAGAGGTAAACCTATTTTTAAGAAATTGATAGTTTTGACTTAACAGAAAAGTGATCTTACTCGGAAAGATTAACTTAAAGAGACTTTTGGCTTTTGACCAAGAGTCAGATTTTAAACCTACAAACGCGTCCGAAAATAGTTTCAAAATCGTTTTCTAAAAAGGTCAATGATTCCTATTTAACCAATCAACGGCTGTCGCTCTTTTTGTTTGGTTAAATAATAATCAAGTCGTATCATTAGTTTGGACGGCTTTCGATCTTACCCAATAAACATTTAAACACAATTGACTTAAGTTAGAAGCAGAACATCCCCAGAGTATTTTCACTAGCATGATAATTGGAACACAACCACGATGACAATCATTACATCCTAACCTTTATAGTTTAGCCAGACATAATAAGTGCGAGTCTATAAAACGTGTAGACTATGGTAAGAGCATTTAAAGTCTATAAAACGTGTAGACTATGGTAAGAGCATTTAAAGTCTATAAAACGTGTAGACTATGGTAAGAGCATTTAAAGTCTATAAAACGTGTAGACTATGGTAAGAGCATTTAAAGTCTATAAAACGTGTAGACTATGGTAAGAGCATTTAAAGTCTATAAAACGTGTAGACTATGATAAGAGCAATTAAATAAAGAAATGCAATAAATTAGAACCTTGCTCCGGTCGGAGACTTGAATCTGATACAAATCTACGGAAAAGTAAGGCCGGTATGATGAACTTCAACCAAAGTGCTCCAAGACTCGATTACAACTCAATCTACACCGCAATAACTCCCCGATGTGAAGAGATTATTACTTTACAGAAACTGATAGTATATGGCTTAAGATTGTACTAAGCTTGGATGAAACTAAAGAATGAGAATCGAAAGCTATTTATAGAGGAACTTTGAGGTGCGTAAGGACCAGCATGCCCCTTAACTTCTTTTGAGCGGGAGCCTTTTTGTGAAGGCCGCGGGCGCGGTGAGGGTGGCCGCGGGCGCGGCGCCTGGAACCGCCACATCATGGGAACGTGGCAGTTGATCTCTGGGTGAAAGTGGGCCACGTCATCGCGTTTCCTGTAGCCAGCGCGGTGCTAAACGCCATAAGTGCAAAATATCTTGAAAAACCCTAATTTCTTGGCGTTTTGGCTCGTTTCTTCACAGAAGGCTCTGAAATGACAAGAATCCTGAAAACAAAGGAAAAAGGAACATAATACGAGAAAATGACAATAAAAACTAAGGAAAACATGTGATATTTGAGTCAGAAACATAGTGCGATTTAGTGCGATCATGTCCCACTCTCCTTTGAATTGACTGATAACCAAAGTCGAGTCCCCAAATACGACCAAAGATTTGATTCCCAAGTCTATAGCAGCCTTGAGACCAAAGATGCAAGCTTCATATTCAACCATGTTATTGGTACAGCTGAAACAAAGTCGGGCAGTGAAGGGTGTATGGCAACCTTCCGGAGAAATGAGTACCGCACTGATACCGTTGCCAAGTGCATTTGAAGCACCATCAAAGTACAGGGTCCATCGGGATCCTTGTTCAAGTCCGTCATACGGTTCGTTACCTTCAATGTTGTCCAATGTCATGATGTCATCATCACGGAAGTCGAATCTCATAGATTGGTAATCTTCGGCGGCTTGATGAGCTAGATGGTCAGCTAGTACACTCCCTTTTATAGCTTTTTGGGTAGTATATTGGATATCGTACTCAGTCAGGATCATTTGCCATCTAGCGATTCTTCCAGATAAAGCAGGCTTCTCGAAGATATACTTGATAGGATCCATTTTGGAAATCAGCAAAGTGGTGTGAGTCAACATATACTGCCTTAGCCGACGAGCAGCCCATACCAAAGCACAACAAGTTTTCTCGAGCAGTGAGTAGCGAGTCTCATAGTCGGTAAAATTTTTGCTAAGGTAATAAATGGCATGCTCTTTTCGGCCAGACTCGTCATGTTGGCCCAGCACGCACCCCATTGAGTTATCCAAAACAGTCAGATACATGATTAACGGCCTTCCTTCGACGGGTGGCATCAGAATAGGAGGTTCTAGCAAATACTCCTTGATCTTATCAAAAGAAGATTGACAACCATTGTTCCAATCAACTACCTGATCTTTCTTCAACAGTTTGAAAATTGGCTCACAGGTAGATGTCAGGTGAGAGATGAACCTCGCAATATAGTTCAAGCGTCCCAAGAATCCTCTAACCTCCTTTTCAGTACGGGGAGCAGGCATTTCTTGTATAGCCTTTACTTTAGCTGGATCAACCTCAATGCCTTTGTTGCTGACAATAAATCCCAAAAGTTTACCAGACCTAACCCTAAAAGTGCACTTGCTTAGGTTCAGTCTGAGCTTATACTCCTTCAACCTGGCAAACAGCTTTTGCAAATGATTAAGGTGTTCTTCTTCTGTCTGTGATCGAGCTATCATGTCGTCTACGTAAACTTCGATCTCATGATGTATCATATCATGAAACAAAGCTACCATGGCGCGTTGATAGGTTGCTCCTGCATTCTTCAGTCCGAGTGGCATCACTTTGTAACAGAAGGTACCCCATTGCGTGACAAAGGTTGTTTTCTCCATGTCCTCGGGGGCCATTTTGATCTGGTTGTATCCTGAGAATCCATCCATGAAGGAAAACACCTTGTGTTGAGTTGTGTTGTCAACCAAGATATCGATATGTGGCAGTGGAAAAACGTCTTTAGGGCTAGCCTTGTTCAAATCCCGATAGTCCACACACATTCTGACTTTGCCGTCCTTCTTAGGCACGGGCACGATGTTAGCAACCCATTATGGATAGGAAGTAACAGCCAGAAAGCCAGCATTGAATTGCTTCATTACTTCAGCTTTAATCTTCTAAGACATGTCAAGCCTCATTCGGCGGACCTTTTGCTTGACCGGTGGACAGTCTTCTCTTGTAGGGAGACGGTGAACCACGATATCTGTGTCTAGTCCCGGCATGTCTTCATAAGACCAGGCGAAGATTTCAACATATTCGTTCAAAAACTACACTAAGCGCTCCTTGACACCTGGTTCCAAGTTGGCACCCACTTTTACTTATTTCCTGTCTTCCTCTGTCCCCAAGTTGATGGTTTCTAGCAACTCTTCGTGAGGTAGGATAGCCCTCTCTTCTTGTTGCAAAAGTCTGGCTAGCTCTCCCAGCACTTCATAATCTTCGTCAACTTCGTACTCAGTGTGATTGACCAAATCTTCAGAGTTATTGAAGGCTAAAACAGAATAGTCACCCATGGAATCCAGAGTGGATGGGTACCTGCATTTGTGAGTGTGGGTGTGTGTAAGGGATATCCATCCTTAAAATAAACAAAAATGCAAAAGGAAACAAAATGAACACAGCAGTTTATAGATGAAAAACGTCCAATGATTCATTAAAACATGGCATATGATAATGAAAAAGATCAAGCCCTTACAAATGGACCTACATGCCCCGGGAAAGGCATGAGGTGAAAATAGTGTGCAAACTGTTTAGTTATTACAGACCATAAATGGGAAATTGTTCAAAGATAAAATTACTGGTTGATAAAGGTGATGGGAATAAAATCCTTTGCTTCCCAGTTGCTTAAACCCCCTTCGATGGTCGGAAAGATCCAATCTTCAAAATGGCTCTCTTCATCTTAATCTTCTACATCATTGATTCCGTGGTGAGAGATCTTGAGGGGTGGTCCTCCAGCCTTGGAGTGACGCATAGCCCTTTGTCCTGCAGCAGTGAACCCTAATCCAAACTTGTCCGTCTTATGGGGAAAATCAGGCAATTTCCCCCATACTATACTCTTCCCCTCTTTAATTACAGCCTCTGCGTCCTTGAGAGATTCCATCCTAGATGCATGCTTGGGAACGATAGGCACCTCAACCATTGTCTTCGCAACTGCTACCTCAGGAGAAACTTCCTCAAAATGTTGGAAAGGCGTTTCGATGAACTCGCCATCCAACTCCACATAGCGGAAGGAATTGAGATGACTTATCATGTACTCTTCCTCGTCGTGCACTGCTATAATCTTACCTTTAATAGGATATTTCAGCATTTGGTGCAAAGAGGAGGTAACTGCCCCGGCATAATGGATCCATGGTCTTCCTAACAAACACGAATATGACGGACGGATGTCCATCACGTAGAAGGTGGAGTTGAAAACTTTTGTGCCTACTTTGATAGGAATATCAACCTCTACATGAACCATTCTTTTGGACCCATCAAAGGCCCTAACAACAATGTTACTAGGTTTGAGGGTCAATCCTTTGCAATCCAAACGGTCTAAGGCTTTCTTCGGAAACACATTCAAGGAAGAACCAGTATCAACTAAGACATGGGAGAGGGTGATTCCCCTGCATTCAACTGAGACATGTAGCGCGTCATTGTGCTTCCTTCCTTTGGGGGTCAAGTCAGCATCGGAAAATCCCAAGCCATTATCAGCAGTAAGACTGGCCACACATTCCTGAAACTGGTCAGCCGAAGCCTCTTGGGGTACATGTGCCACCTTCAAGAATTTTATTAGGGCCTTAGCATGGGCCTCAGAGCACAGTAGAAGAGCCAACATTGAAATTTTATAAGGGGTCTGCCCTAGCTGTTCCACAACTTCGTAGTCACTTTTTCTGATTATTTTTAAGATTTCATCCATTTTTTTCTGAGTGGTTTCGGGGATAACCACAGCATGAGCCTTCTTCCTGACAGGCACTTCTAGTATCCCCTTACCCTTATTGGTAATATCAGCAGATGGTCCTTCTTCAGGAGTATCCAATTCTTCAATCACTGGGCCTTGCACAGATGGCCTAACAGGTACGGAAGCTTTCGAGGGTACGAAAACTGCTCGAGGGGGAGCAATCTCCGGAGAAAAGATCCGGCCGCTGCGGGTTATCTTGCTTGTACCCGCAATGTTCCCTATATCAGGGTCTTCTTCTTCAGAATTTTCTTGGACTGCCTCAATTTGTTTGATACCATGGTAGAAGATTTCTCCCCCATAGTTTCATGGTATTGTTTTGCTGGATTGGCACGGGACAGGTCCCGACATGGTGATATTTAATGGTACACATTTAGAGCTGGGTGTAATCCTGACAGGCCTTTTGCAAGCCTTAGGAGGATTGTCGGAAATGGTTATGATTGCAATATTGTTGGTTGAAGTAGCAAAAGTAGCAGGAGTAACAGGATTGAAGGTATCAACATGGGTTTTCTGGAAAAGTATCTCTTGGGTATCCATCAGGCGTTGGACACCTGACTTCAACATTGGGCAATCACCTCGTATGTTCAAACAAAAATAGCATTCTTTACCACAACCAGGAAAGATCCTGTCTCTCATCAAATTCTCTTTAATCACTAACAACGGAGTCAAAAGATTGGCAACATCAGTAACATGGAGGTCTTCTATAACGGCATGAACATTGTGGTCGTGCTTGGGCATCGGAGCAGATATAACATTGGGCTTCTCAGGAGCATCAAATTCTACCTCTTTGGCATCAATCAAGTCCTGGATTTTGTTCTTAAGCGCCCAGCAATTATTGGTATCGTGCCCAACACTGTCAGAATGGTAAGCACACTTGGCATTGGAATGGTAGTATGGAGAGGAGGTGTTAGGGTTCTTTGGCGCTTCCTTCAAACTGGTAAGATTCAGCTTCAACAAATGAGGGAGTACCTGAGCTGGCGTCATGTTGATTCGGGTGAACTGCCGTTGTGGCCTTTCTACCCGTTGTTGATTTGGTCTTGACTGATTGTTACGAGGTTGATCATTTGACGAGTTTTGAATCATCACAGCCCCTACAGTCGGCCGGCGCTCGGTTCTTCCCTGACCCTTATGAGAATACACAACAGATGCTTCCTTCTTAGCTGGGAAGGGTTTCTTAACAGCTGTGGATGCGGAAGCATCCTTTTGAATCTTTCCACTCTTAATACCGGCTTCGACCCTTTCGCCGGTCAAAATTAGTTCAGTAAATCCCGTGGAAGAACTCCCGATTAGATGATTGAAGAAGGGGCCAGACAGGGTCCCCAAAAACATGTCAACTAACTCCCTATCTGACAACGGTGGCTGCACCCTTCCATCCAGATCACACCACTTCTGGGCGTACTCTTTAAACCCTTCATTGGAAGCCATCCCCATACTTTGTAACTGAGTACGAGTGGGCGCCAAATCAGCATTCTATTGATATTGACGATAAAAAGCAGCTGCTAAGTCTTCCCAATTGTGAACCTCTGATCTCTCGAGCTGATAGAACCAGTCCAACTGCGTGCCTGACAAGTTGTCTTAGAAAAAGTGTACCCAAAGGTCTTTATCAGATGAGTGGGGTTGGATCTTTCTGACATACGATCTCAGGTGCATCTTTGGGCACGACAGACCATCATACTTGGCAAATGTTGGCACCTTGAACTTTGGAGGGATAACAATCCCAGCTACCAACCCTAGTTCTTTAAAATCCAAACTAGGCACCCTCTGCAACTTGCCAGTCTATCCTCAAGATTCTTATATTTATCATCCGCTGGAGGATACTGTTGTTCAGAGTAGTCTTCGTCTTCTTCCTCTTCCTCCTCTTCAACCTCAGATTCAGAAGGTACATCAGTCCCTTTCCCTTTATCGGCCCCTTCGTCAGACGTTGAGGGGAACTCAAGAACCTTCCTAGCATTGCTCTCAAACCTTCTTCCAAAAGTGGCTACTCCAGGTCTCTTTTTCTTTTTCTCTTTATTCTTCTCCAACAGAGCTTTGAGGTCCTCTTGACCCTTTGCCAAGGTCATGAGGAGTTGCTGGAATTGTGAATTTTGTGCCTGCAGATCCTTTACCGTCTGCTCCAAATCCATCTTGCTGAAATAAACAGCAGAAAGATAAGGAAACCTGGTGTGAAGACCTGTTTATGCATATGATGAATGGTATGGTATTCATGTATTGCATTCAAGGATTCAGAAATTCAAATTTGTTGCAAACAAAAAGAACGCACGTCATATTAAGAAGAAATTGTTAGTACATAAGTGCCCCATGGGCAAAATATTACAAAATTCTTAATGTAAAAAGACATTGCGCATCCTCTTTGGTGCGATGTAAGTGTTGAGAGTTTCCTCCTCATGAAGTCGGCGGGTAAGCTCCAAAACCTTCTTCTCACTGGCATAGAAGCTGGCTTCAAAAGTATTATGTTCTTCCTTGAGTTGGATCCAACTCTTTTGTATTTCTTCCCATGATGTTGGCATGTCGGGATGTAGGATGGTGTATGGAACCTCTCCTTCCATAACAGGCTCTTTGATCACGGGGAGAATGTGAGGATATGGCATCATAAGATTCTGGGCGCGGGTTCGTACCCACTTGAGATAAGGCTCAAGGGGGATGGAATTTTTGTGCCCCAGTGTCTTACTATCCACCTTGTTGGGCATCCTCCAAGCTCTGATGAACCTTTTTCGAAGTCCTTGCGCATCGTTGTCGAAGTCAAAAACTAGGTCAGGAATCAACATGTCATGAGGGCCATCCCTCCGAGAATATCCAAACTGTCTTAGAGCTAAACAGGGGTTGTAGGTAATGCCTCCCCTAATGCTAAGTAGTGGGACATTATGGAATTCCCCACAATGATCAATGATGATGACATTTTCTCTGGACCGAGAACACCAATGTACATCAGAATGTGTGAGGGTCATCAATCGTTGTGACCACCTTAAACCCTGCTCATTCTTCAAAACTAATTGTGGAAGGTGAGAAATAAACCACCTTGCTAGGAGAGGAGTACAGCACATGAGAACACCTCTTTTCCTCATTGTTTGTGTGTAAAATGAGTGTAGGATGTCCCCAAGCAGTGTAGGTATAGGATTCCTAGAAATGAAAATCTTGACAGCATTCACATCTATAAGTTGGTCAGGGTTTGGGAACAAGACCAACCCATAGATAAGGAGTGCTACAATTTCTTCAAAGGCTTGTAGATCAAGAGAATTCCAGCAGTCTTGTGCCTTCTCAAACAGAAACTTTGCCAAGAAACCCTTGACACCACTTCTGGTTTCCCAATCCCCCTTGATGTCAGATGGTTGCAAGTGTAATGCTTGAGCAACATCTTCGGGCTTTGGTTCTTTTTCCGTACCGTTATAGGGTAGTTGATGAAGAATAGGAATTCTCAGGAGTTGAGAAAATTCCTCCAAAGTGGGTACTAACTGGTAATCAGGGAATGTGAAACAGTGGTGTAGGGGGTCAAAGAACTGGAAGAGGACTTTCACCATATCTTCTTCAATGTTGGTGCTGACCAAGTTGAGGAGTCTACCATGTCTTTCACTGAAGAGAGAATTCTCTGGAATCCTAGAAGTAAGCTCCTTGAGTTGAGGAGGGATTCTCACAAGGTTGACTTGAATTGTTTTCCTGCGAAGAGATTCCATGACCTACAAAACAAGAACAAAGATGAAGATCCAACCCTTGAAATGGTTAGTGGATGCATATGATGCTTCATGATGTTCATGATGTATGCACAAGCACATGTATAAGCAAGTCACACAAAACCCTAGTTTCAGGCTTGCATGAGGTTTCATAGGTAAGTACCCTCTTGAGTTTAGTTGGCTCAAAACCTGTCTTATAAATAGTAATCGGGTTCTAAGGAGCTCAATATCACTGGATTGTTTTCTATGTTCATTGTTTTGGTTTAGCCACTTAACTAGCGACCAAAATATTCCAAGAAAACAACCCTTAATGAGTGTAGTATCGAGTATCTACCAACTTCAGACTGCACCAAAAATGACATCCAAACCTCTTAATGGTAAACAAACCAAATCAATAACAAAGTCTTTGTCGAAGATCGACAAGGGACACTTAGCACACACAAAAGAAGTAGTCACCGACCCCTTGGCTGGAGTATCGACGACCATTTCTCCATTCAAAGAAGACAACATAAGACCCAATCTTTCAACATAATCAGCAGCAATAAAACAACGTGTAGCACCAGTATCAATAATAGTAATTAAAGGAGTACTATTAATGAAACATGTACCTCTAATAAGTTTGTCCTCAGCAACTGTTAATTCCTCAACCAAAGCAAACACCTTTCCACTTGAATGAGCCCTCTTCGGTTTCGAAAACTGGCTACCAATATGCCCTTCTTCTCTACAGTTGAAACAAATCACATTCTTGTGTTCCCACTCAGATACAACATGTTCGTTCTTACCACAACGGTAACACCTCTTCACTTCAGCAGTGCACACATTACTCTTGTGCCCAAGGTTCCCAAACTTAAAGAAAATCACACCAGCAGTAGAATCTCCCCCACTAGTCCTCTGACCATGAGAAACTTTCTGTTTACCTTTACCAGTTGGGGAATCATATGGCTTACCACGATTCTGTTGGTGCTTACCCCTCTTTTCACTGATAATCTTATAATGAGCATTATTATCCTCTTCATAAATATTGCAGCTATCAACCAAATCAACAAAGACACGGATCTTTTGGTATCCAACTTCCTTCTTAATCTTCGGGCGCAACCCGTTCTCAAACTTAATACACTTCAAAAATTCATAATTTTCCTCAGCGTAATGTGGATAAAACTTAGCCAACTCAACAAACTTGGCAGCATACTTGCTTGCTTCAGCTCAAGGAACTCAATTTCCTTCTTACCACGGACATCTACATGGAAATACTTTCTCAAAAATTCTCTACGGAACACAGCCCAAGTGACATTCTCACATGCAGCTTCCAATCTTTGACAAGTCTCTAGCCACCAGTCATCAGCCTCGACTGCTAGCATATGAGTCCCATAATGAACCTTCTGCGCTGGAGTGCAGTCCATCACGCGAAAGATTCTCTCAATCTCTTTCAACCACTCCAATACCCCGTCAGGATCATACTTTCCCTTGAACGTAGGTGGATTCTCTCTCTGGAAAGTCGCCAAGCTACGAGATCCAGCATTCCCGTCAGAATTCGACTGATTTTTCATCGCATGAGCCATTGCTTCTAAAGCAGCAGCAAGTGCAGCACCATTCCTTCCAGTGATCTCAACTTATCACTACAACATAAACAACGGTTAGAACTCAAAATAACAATGTTAGACAACTACGACTCGACGACAAGGTCAGACCAACCTTTTGCTCTGATACCAACTTTGTAACACCCCAATTCTACCCCAAGCAATTATGCAAATTAAATCAGAGTTATAAAATTTCAATCATACAAATGAATCGGGCCGTCAAAAATTCTTCTATCAAAATTCATTGCGTTCATCGTGGATATATAACACTTTTTCAAACATCGGATGAACCATCAACATAACATCTTTAATCAAATAAATCAACCTCTACGCAGCGGAATTCTTAATAACATCTCTAACAAAACAGCAACTTCGAAACATGTCATATTTAATAATAATCAATTTAAAATTCAACAACTGAAAATCAATGATCAAAAACCAGCAAACATTTATCCCCCCAAGTGTTACATATCAGAGCAATGACACTGACTCGAACTATTGAAGGTATACAGCCTTCACTCTCGATTACCTGCACGTTACCAACATAAGGGAAACATTTAAACAGAAGGGGTGAGATATCTAACAATAAAATAAAGCGCATGATAATTAATATATTAAATTAGATCAACAACATCACCACTTCTCATCTCATAATCAACGACAATCTCAACAATAATATACATTCATCAACATCAAAATACACTTCTTTATACAACCATCTAATGCGACTCAATACTATGAAAAATACATGTGGTACCATTGGAGCATAACTCCCATCTCAAAAATTTACCAATTAATAGAGGCGTAAATAAGGCATAGCCTTTATCTCAAAAATTTGCCAATCCAGGCCATCTTAACGAGCAAAAGCTCCATCTCAAAAAAAATGCAATGTATGCGACACAATCATGAATATAATAACAACACCCAATTTAACGACATCTCAAATCATCTCAAACATCTCAAAAAACATCTCAAAATAACATCTCAAAGACATCTCAAATTAACATCTCAAAAACATCTCAATTAATCAACATCTCAGATCATCAAAATAATTTATCTATTATAAATCATCAAACATCATTTATAACTTCTCACTAACAACTCAGTTGTACTTTAATTCCACAGTAAAACAATACTGCCATTATGTAACTCTAACGTCAAGACTGACACCATCCTACTGTTATAGCTCAAACAGTAGCTTCTAAGTATCCAATGTTCATCGTTTTGTATTAAAACAACATAAAGGCCAACACAGCTTCTGACCATGCAACCTCTAACCAACACAATTTCTAACAACACTACTTCTAATGACACAACTTCTGGCTAACCCAACCTCTGACCAGATACAACTTCTGATCATCACAGCTTCTGAATAGCCCAACCTCTGACTAGTACAAATTTTGATCATCACAGCTTCTGACTAACCCAACCTCTAACTAGATACAACTTATGATCATCACAACTTATGACTAACCCCATCTTCTGACTAATGCAACTTCTGATGACACAATCTTCTGACAGCATAACTCCTAACCAATA
Source organism: Vicia faba (assembly GCA_948472305.1). NCBI lineage: Eukaryota > Viridiplantae > Streptophyta > Magnoliopsida > Fabales > Fabaceae > Vicia > Vicia faba. The sequence goes on from OX451736.1 coordinate 888,131,295, forward strand.
CAACTTCTAACATCAAAACTTCTATTTCCTAATGGTTCAACACAACTTCTAGTTAACACTGCTTCTACCATCAAAACTTCTACCTTTTCACTAAGCCACGCTACTTCTAACAACCTACGTCTAACATCAGAACTGTTATTTTCTATTCATCCTGTTGTTCTAATTCTTTGCCTGATATCAATTTAACTCAGAACAGTATGACGAATTCTATTCTCCAAATTAATTCATTTATTCTACTACGGCAACCTCTGACCCCCTTCACGTATAATTATACGTTTTTCATCACTATAACGTTCTGCGTTTTCATCACTGCAGTATTTTATGTTTTCTTCCATGCATCTCACTATGGGTTTCATACCTAAAGCCCTAAAACTTAATCTAATCATAACAATTCATCACCCATAAAAACCTTATAATTCTACATCATTTTAACAACATCAAGACATCAATATTCATCAAAATTCACCAATTCTCATCTGTGATACGGTGGGAGAACTGACTTGGGATTTTGCGTTTGTGTTCGCAAATGTTTCGGTTTAGCAAGAGTCGCCACCGACTTTTTATTTTATCCTAAGGAAAGGTCTAAAAGCACAGGAAAGACCTTTGAGATGTTTTCTTGAGTTCGGAGAGTAGATTATAGAAAGGGAAGATATTAGCACCCTTTTTATCCATTGTTATCCATGGGCTCTTAGTTACTTGCTTAGATCACTTATGTGATCGGTGGAAATGGAACTGAGTATTTTGGAATGCTGGTTCGCGTTTGCGTTTGTTTTTGCAAAATGTCGCGGTAAGCAAGAGTCGCCACCGTCTTTTATTTTATCCAACAAGGAAAGGACAAAAGCACAGAAAAATTCCTTTTCGAGATGTTTCTCGGGTTCGGGAGGTAGATTATAGAAAGGGAAGGTATTAGCACCCTTTCTATCCGTGGTTATCCACGGGCTCTTAGGTACTTACTCATTGTGTCTCCAAAAGTTTGCTTTTCTTGTGTTCGTGGGTTTTGAAAAGAGTTTTGTTTGAAAACTTCGATTTAACTCTTGTTTCTGTCCTCAAGAGTGTATGAAGTGTTGTTGAAAACTTTGTTTGAAAAGTGTAAGTGCGAAAAATTTGTTTTGTTTTGAAAGAGCAAGTACCTGAGAACCTCTACCTACTCAAAAGGAATTAAGCTGTGTAAATGTCCTTTAGACAGTGCTATCCCACTATTAAGGAGTAGGTAGCATCGTCGTTGGAGTTTTCAGGTCAATTCGATTAAGGGACATGTGGTCACTAAAGCAACGTTAGGATGCCTTAGCGGTAACCCTAATGTCTTAGATCATTTTTTATCGAGGCAATCGTTTCGAGGCAACTTTGATCTTTAGACAGGAGGGCGACCTCTAAAACTTCCTATACTCAATGACCACGTTCGAGGCAACCAAGTGAGGCGTACCCTAGGGAGTGGCATGTGCAAATGTGTCAATTTTCAGTTATGTTATCTTTGTACATGTTATGGTGAGCTACGGTTGATTTTAAGTTAAGATAGATCTTGTCATGCATAGCCTATTATTCATACATCTAGCAGTTAATGGTTGCGGAAAATAAAACTAAGCTATTACAAGGCGTCGAGTATTTACATCGCCATAAACAAACCCTTGAAAAAGTAAATTGCGAAAAAGTAAATAAAAGCGATAAAAAGTCCTAAGTTAAAGCTATTACATCCTCGGAGCAATTACTATTATATGGAATATGAATCAAAAATAATACGCGCGAGAAAAATTGAATCGGAGAGTTTTAGGGTTTTGACCCCTTTTTAGGAAGAAAGAGATTTTTATATTATTTTGAACTAAATGAAATTAAACTTAAGTTAATTAATTAATAAAATAAAAAATTTATTTTTTTTTGGGTTTTTGAATGTTTAAGAAAATAAAAATAAGATGATTAAATATATTAAAAACCTAATTCTATATTGATTTTAATTTATTACAAAAATATTAATGTTATGCCTAATTAAAACTAAACAAATTATGTTAATATTTATTTACAAAATAAACTAATGAAATTAAATTTAATAAATAAAAATATTATATTTTTTTGATGTTTTCTGAATTTTCATTAAAAAAGGGGTTAATTTGTTAATTGGTTAATTAAAATAATAATAATAATAAAAATAATTAAATGAAAGAAAAAAAAAAGGAAGGAAAAGAAATAAACTCATGAAGGGGGTGTTAGGCCCAATTTTATGGTGTATTTGTAATTCCCAGGCCCATTAGCGCCCAGCCTGTTTGACCCTTGTGATTCCCTGCATGCTCGTTGACCAAGGCATATGGTGGATACTCCAATCTGGCCTTTAGATTTGATTTACTGGCCATCTGGCGCTTGGAAATTGGATACACACGGTAGACCACCTTCTGGGCATTGCATGGGAACACCTGAAGAAAAAATCCAAATAAACGTTTTGGGGGACCTGGGATTCGAACCCAGGTCCCAATGGCTTTTTCATCCACCTGCTTGCCAACTCAACTAGCGCATGTCTTTGTTGTTAGAATAAATAATGGATATTATATGTAAAAACAACTAATATGCTGTAAACAAAAAAAATAAAGCGCGTAATTCAAATGCACGAACCAGATGACAACACGTCATCATCTTCAACCTTGGTTCTGCATAAAATAGAATCAAATAGCGGGGGTTTTTAACCTCCACTACCTCCTGCACGAAAAATAGCGAATAGACACAGAGCAAAAAGAAATATTTAGCGAGGTATGTGTTGGAATCGTCTTGGTCTCACGAATTCAACCATGTATCCCATTGGTTCCAAGTTTTCCTGGTTTGGAAAGCCCTATTTGAAAGCTTGAAAACCCTAGAAATTCAATCATGGCATCTCTCGGTTTAGGGCATTATGGTTCAATTCAGTCATTCCATTAGCTTTGTATAATCTCTAGCAATGCAAATCAATCATAAAAACATGTCAAATGCATATGAATTAAGAGATACAGTTTTGAATTATAAGTGCAAACCGTGAGATGGTATTTCGTGATTCCTTGAGCTTTGGTGCTTGAATTTGATTGCAAATCACTCCTGGTACCTCCTGCAATGTGTTTGGATGGACAGGGCACCTTGAATTGGCCTAGATTGCAAGAACAAGTTTTGAGTTTTCTTGAAATTTCTTGAAATTGGTATGGCCGTTCTGCAGTCTTTTAGTTGTGAATTAGGTTATGCTTGGCTTGCTTACATATAAGGGAATCAGTTTAGGTCAAAATTTGGACCCATACCCATGTGCATTGAAGATTGAATCTTTGATTGATAAATCAAATATTCTTGATTTTTCATGATTGAACAAGTTGCCAAAATTGGATATTTTTGTATCTTTTAGCTTGTGCACGAATTGGTCAGCATATTTGGATCATATTTGGTTCACAAATAGGTTTAAGAATCAAATATTTTATTTTCTTATAATTTAAATTAATTAAATGAATTAATGTGTATTAAAAATCCATTTAATCAATAAATTTAAGAAAATAAATCCAATTTAACTTGATGGGTCGTGCATAGGTCATGGGTGAAGTTTCAAAAAGGGATTTGAGGCCCATTAGCAAAAAGAAGGTGTTTTGAGCAAAGTTGACTTTTGCAAATTCATGAAAATTGCCCAACTTCTCCAATGCATAACTTGCTCAATTTTGACCATATGACCATGTTATTGGATATTTTGGAAAGCCCTTGAAATCCTCTAACCAATGCTTTTGGTCCCATGTCATTTGGATTTACCAATCTCAAGTTATGGCCTTTGACTCAAAGTGTACTTTTGTTGACTTTTGAAATTGACCTATAATGTAAAAATTTGTAACTTTTTGTGAGAGCATTTATTGATCTTGGGGTGTGAATATGGATTGTAGGAAATTGCATCCTCTTAAAAATGAGCTTTGGATGGAATTTTTCTGATAAACCATGAAAGAGTTATGCCCTTGTCAAAGTACAGTTGACTTTTCTGCTGTCCAAAAATAGTAACTTTTGCATCTTGATGATTTTTGAGCTATTCTTGTGGGATCATGATCAAGACTTGATCAAATGATGATTGTGAACTCAAAAATAAGATGTTGACCAAGAATTATGACTTTTGACTGCAAAATGACCATTTTGCCCTTGCAGTTGACTGTAGATCAAATGGAGCTTTTGACTGTGCAAACTGGCACTGTGAGTCTTGAAACTTGGCATGTAGGTGCTTGAGAATGTATATAGGCCTATAAGACTTGATTGATCCATTTAAAACCCCAAATTCCTTGAAAGAACCAAAACCCTAATTTTGAATTGACTGCCTTAGGAGGTGATTTGACTGTACAACCCTTGAGCCATTTTGAGCAATTTGAAGATCATTCTTGACAAATCTTGAGGAATATGGGAGGGAAAATTTTGGGGTACAACAGTTGCCCCTGTTCAATCTTCTTAAACCTGAAGATGTAGATTGGCTTGCGTGCCTTTCGTGATCCGAAGGTGGAAGATGATTGAACACTAAAGTGCTCAGAAATTTGCACTCGCATGGTGTAGTATCAGCAATGTAACATCGGGAATGGGCTTACAGATGCCATTTGGAGATTGTTGGTAGAAGGATAGGCTTATAGATGCCATCTGGAGATTGTTTGGTTGAATTGTAATCTTGTAAGTTGAAAAAAAGGAACCTGCGTAGGGTTGCCTGATGATGAGTCCGTGTGAAACTGCATCTGAAAGAGAGAAGGAACCGGTGTAGGGTTGACTGATGATGAGTCCATGTGAAACTGCATATGAATGAGAGAAGGAACCGATGTAGGGTTGCTTCATGATGGTCGAGTAGATAATTGTCCTGTCTGGTTTCAGGTATTAACCTACAATCAGTCGTCCACGTACTTTTCCTGGCTTGTTACAGGTATTAATCTCTGACCTAAGAAAGAGAAATAGTTTTCCTGGCTTGTTACAGGTATTAATTTTCAATCTCTTCGTGTAGGTTGTTTTCCTGGTTGGTTTCAGGTATTAACCTACAATCAGTCGTCCGCAGATGTTTTCCTGGCTTGTTACAGGTATTAATCTGGAACTTGAAAAGGTTGGTCAAGGAGATACTGTCCTGGCTGGTTTCAGGTATTAATCTCTGACCTGTGAAATGAAGATTTTCCTGGCTTGTTACAGGTGTTAGTCTTCAATCTCTTTGTGTAGATGGTTTTCTTGGCTTGTTACAGCTATTGATCTACAATCAGTCGTCCACAGACTTTTCCTGGCTTGTTACAGGTATTAATCTGGAATTTAAGGAGGTTGGCCGATGATATAGTTGTCCTGGCTGGTTACAGGTATTGATCTCTGACCTGAGAAAGAAAAATGGTCTTCTTGGCTTGTTACATGTATTGATCTTCAATCTCTTCATGTAGATAACTTTCCTGGCTTGTTACAGGTATTGATCTACAATCAGTCGTCCACAGATATTTTCCTGGCTTGTTACAGGTATTAATCTGGAATTTAAGGAGGTTGGCCGATGAGATAGTTGTCCTAGCTGGTTACAGGTATTGATCTCTGACCTGAGAAAGAAAAATGGTCTTCCTGGCTTGTTACAGGTATTAGTCTACAATCAGTCGTCCACAGATATTTTCCTGGCTTGTTACATGTATTAATTTGGAACTTGAAAAGGTTGGTTGAGGAGATAGCTGTCCTGGTTGGTTTCAGGTATTAATCTCTGACCTGAGAAAGAAAGGTCTTCTTGGCTTGTTACAGGTATTAATCTTCAATCTCTTCATGTAGATGATTTTCCTGGCTTGTTACAGGTATTAATCTACAATCATTCGTCCACAGATATTTTCTTGGCTTGCTACAGGTATTAAACTGGGACCTGAAAAGGTTGGTCGAGGAGATATCTGTCCTGGCTGGTTTCAGGTATTAATCTCTGACCTGAGAAAGAAAGTCTTCCTGGCTTGTTACAGGTATTGATCTTCAATCTCTTCATGTAGATAATTTCCTGGCTGGTTTCAGGTATTAACCTACAATCAGTCGTCCATAGAATTTTCCTGGCTTGTTACAGGTATTAAACTGGGACTTGAAAAGGTTGGTCGAGGAGATAGCTGTCCTGGCTGGTTTCAGGTATTAATCTCTGACCTGAGAAAGAAAGATAGTTTTCTTGGCTTGTTATAGGTATTAATCTTCAATCTCTTCATGTAGATAGTTTTCCTGGCTTGTTACAGGTATTAATGTACAATCAGTCGTCCACAGATATTTTCCTGGCTTGCTACAGGTATTAATCTGGGACTTGGAAAGGTTGATGGTAGCCATCTTTTGATTGACCTTCTCCTGAAAAAGGTAAACGTTAGCTGTATGCAATATCATGATGTATGAAATGCATGATGTCATGATGTTCTCAAGAATAAATGAGATTGTGTCGTATGCACTTCATCATGTATGTAAATAGGAGGTATGAAATGTGAAACGTTTATGAATGTATTTTCGTCTGGGAAAATAAATCCTTGACAAATGCCGGGGAGTTTGTTAAATCCTGGACTGCTGTTGAAGAGTATGTGTGTCTTCAAACTTTTCTTAGGATGTTTCTAATAGGGATGACGAACGAAGATGGTTGTGAGAATAAACCTGTAGGAGAAGATAACTCCGTTGGGGAATAAACATGGTGAAGAGATTACTCTGTGGGGAAGAGATACTTCGCTGAGATTTTACTGATAACTCCGTTGGGGATTCCGTTGATAAGCTCTGTTGGGGATTTTGATGATGAACTCCGCTGGGGATAGAAAGAACTTCGCTGGGGATGATCTTTCAGTTGCAACTTACTGAGGATAACCCGGTTAGACTCTTGTGAGGATAACCTCTGAATTTGGCTGGGGAGACTTATTTGTGCTTCGCAGGGGATAAGCTTCCATAATCTATTGAGGAAGATGTTTCAACTCCGTTGGGGAAGCTTTTCAAACTGTGCTGGGAAACGGCTCCACTAGGGGTATCTTGTATTCTACCGGGGAACATTCTTATACTCCGTGGAGGAATTTTAAGACTGTCGGGGATACTTTTATACTTGCTGGAGAATATTCTTATACTCCGCTGGGCAATATTAAGACCTTCTGGGGATACCAAGCTTTTTTAGGGCTGATGGTAGACTAACTCTGCTTGGGGAGAGTATTGTTGATTTGTACATAGCTGCAAGTCTCAGCTGGGAGAGCTACCATTACTACCTTATTCTGCGGGGAGTGAAAGTATCTTAGCCATATTCTTCAGCTGAATCTACCTTTGTACCTGGTGAGCAGAGCAGCTGTACAGTTTGGACATTTTTTATTGCCCCTGTTTCTGCGGGAGAAGGTGCCTGTGGAGGCCCTGTGGATCGAGTATTATCCCCACCTATGAGGTGCTTGGTATCTTCCGGTCAAAATGACAAGTCTTCTTCTGGTAGGCCAGTGACGAGATGACGAGACATAGTCGTACGCTTTGATCCCTAATTTTTGCCGGGACCGCCCTTTCGGGTTTTCAGTCCATCAGGATACCCTTTTTTGCCCAAGCCGCCTTTTCAGGTTTTCGACTTACCGGGTGTACATATTTTTTCATTTTTATCCCTAATTTTTGCCCGAACCCTTTTGGTTCGCCGGGAAGCCCTTATTTTTGCCTAGGCCAGTCAACCTAGCGGGTCTTTGATTCACGCGCGGTATTTTGTGACTATGTCCATTCCCTCAGGATGTAGAGAGGTGTCACTGTCGGTAGTGTTGTGTTGCCATACTACCAGAAGATCTTCGTTTGATCATGCAAAATTCGTTGCTGGAATTCATGTCCCATGCCCCAATTGATTCAGATGGAGATCTGCCCCTGGCTATTTGGTATTTTGAGAGATTCCTTGAATCTTGACTTGACTGCCCCAGATGATGGACAATGATCATGTCGTGCCCCTTGATTGGAAGTGTTTTTCCACTTGAGGTGGTCCTTTTTATTGAGAAGGTTTTTGTTCACTAGATATTCTTCGTGCGAATTTCTCTACTGTTGAACAAATAGTCATATGCAAACAATATTATTTTAAGAATGCAAAGCTTATGTCTGTTTTGAAATTTTTGAAAATGCCTTTTCCAGTAAAACAAGCGAATTTTTGTAAAATGTGATGTCAACTCAGGATTTTACAGCGAGCCCTACAGGAGTCAGGATACCTTTTGTAACAGTATGCTTTTGAACTAACACGTGCTTTAGCTAGGACTTTTAAGGGTTATAACGTGGCCTGGTTCACGGTTTAAGAAACAAAGGATAAAGGCTCAAAATTTATTTGTACCCACCCGCTCTTCGTGATGTTCTTCGATCCTAAACTCAGCTAATCGTGCATTAGATCTTGTTTGAGTCTTTGCTCTGATATTCCAGTGGTGGTTCGGATACTGACAATTTATTTTGAACAGGAAGTCATTTTGTTGAGAGTCTGTAGGATCTCTTTCTTTTTTATTTTATTAGCCCTGTCTTTTGCCTGAACTATTTCTTTTGTGATTACAATCAATGGGATGCCCCAGTTTTATAAGTCTCCTTCATAGGGTTTGACTTGATGGGTTTTTATTTTGAGAGATAATGACTGCCTGTCTTGACGATTATAGGGAACCATCATTGTCTTTTGTTTTGGAAGGACTCCTTTGATGCCATTCATTGTGCACCTGGATCAACTGAGAGAACTACCCTGCCCCAGGTTATAATTAAGGGTTTTAAATAAAAAATTTGTGAAAAGAAAAACTCCAACTTCTTTGGCTCAAAGGGGTTGACTAGGGATTATCTTCCTTATAACTCCACTGTTTAGGATTTGAAACAATGCCTGTACCTCGTCAGCGGGGTCTATTCAAAAGCATACTATAAAGATCGTGGTATCGTTTTCGTCATCCTCCCTTAAAAGGTTTAGAATATTTTTTAATCGAGAGTTGAACATCACAAAAAATGAAAGCAATTTGAATATAGTGAATACGAATGGATTGATTCAAAACAGACATATGCGATGCATTGATAAAGTAATAAAGTTTGACATGAATAAATGTTTGAACAATCAAAAGAAAATTACAAATTGAAAATTCCAATGAACAAAAAGTCTTCTCGTCTCAGGACTTGTCACTTCAAATGGTGAACCTTGGAGGGATGGTAGAAGAACTCAGCCTGACCATCTTGTGTGAATTCCAATTCTCCTTCATCAATCAGGTTTTGAATTTTGTACTTCAACTTCCAACAGTCGTCAGTATCATGCCCCGGGCTGTTAGAATGGTATGCACACTTTGCATCAGGATTGTAGTTGGGTGAAGAAGTCTTAGGATTCGGATGAGGTCCTACCAATGTCACCAGATTCAATCTCAACAGGTGTTGCAAAGCTTGAGACAGCGGCATGTTGAGCTTGGTAAACTGCCTCTGATTAACCCGTTGTTTATGGCAAGGTTGTTGTTGGACCTGTGAGGTAGTAGCAACTTGGAGAGGTCTATTCTTCATCAAACCAAACCTTTGACTTCTCGGAAGTTGATTAATGACTTGATCCTCAGCCTTGACTATTTGCTTCATACTGTTGTATCTGTCTTGATGAAGCTGGTTGATCATGGTTCTCAACTCTTCTTACTCCCGAGCTAAGCCTTGGATAAGAGCCATCTGCCCCAGCATCTGGGTTCTCATTGCATCTACCTCAGCTTGCAGATGTTTCAGCCGTTCGTCCTTATTGTCTTCAGGACTTTTCTTGACCAAATTCCCCATGAGGAGTGTTCTCAACTCTTCCTGCCCCTTGGATAGGTTTAGGAAGATTTCCCTGAACTGAGTCTCTTGAGTATGAAGATCTTGGTTGTCTTGTTGGAGAGCCATTGCTGAAATAAACAGCGAGAACATGAGAGACTTGTAAAGGGTGACCTGTTATGCAATGATATGTATGATATATGTATGCAATGTTTTCAAGGATCTCGCGGGGTAAACAAGAAACTGTTATAATTTGAATCTAGTAGCTCGATTGAAGGAACTTCATGTTGCTGAGAGTCCTTCTTCAAGAGTCAAGCTCACCATATCGAGTGGGTCATAGCCCCTGACGCAAGTTATCGTGCTTGGATTTCTAGACAACCTTGGCTAGAGGAAAATAAATCCCCTTTGCCCCTTGATAGACATTTGGTTCATCCTGACCTGCATCACAAACCCTTGAGATCCTTGAAATGGTTAAGGAAATGCTATGGTATGATGTTATGATGTGTATGATATGCGTTTAAGCAAAAGTGTGAGGTGATGTAAGTAAGCCCTGCAATAAGTCCAAATTGTTGGATAAGGACTGTAAACAAAACCTGCAAGGAACTCATGCCGTCAGATAACAAGAATGTGCAAGTAGTTCAAGTTTGAAGGCACGCAAGTCACACAAAAGAGCCCTTAGATTTCAGGCTAGCATGAAGTTTAGGTACTACCCTCTTTCAGTTTCAGTTGGTTAAGACCTGTCCTAAAAATAGTAACCGGGTTCTAGAGGATCTCAATATCACTGACTACCCTCAATCGGTCATAATTCCAGTTTGGCAACCTTTTCTTGCGGCCGGAACCATCCCAAGAGTTTAGTCTCAATGAGTGTAGCATACTGCTACTGTTCTATGGCCAAGTTGGTCAATTTAAGGTTCTAAGGTCAGTTGGTGCTTAATGACTCCTCAGAAGACCCATATTCTCCTCGTTCCAACACAAGGGATATCGGTACAGACCAAGGTGTCACACCAACGTAGCTACTGCTTCATCCATGTCGGTCTACGCCGGACAGATCCCTCACAGTTTATTGCTACTTACCTAAAAAAGGGTACCCCCAGATCTGGGTTAGGATCTATAAAACTCCGATACAAGCCCACAAAATTTAAAGCATACGAAGCATACAATTGAAAACACAAGTGATCTAATCCTAATGTACACCTCACTTATAAATTCCCCAGCAGAGTTGCCAGTTATGTGATCGGTGGAAATAGAACTGACTGTTTTGGAATGCTGGTTCGCGTTTGCGTTTGTTTTCGCAAAATGTCGCGGTAAGCAAGAGTCGCCACCGTCTTTTATTTTATCCAACAAGGAAAGGACAAAAGCACAGAAAAATTCCTTTTCGAGATGTTTCTCGAGTTCGGGAGGTAGATTAAAGAAAGGGAAGGTATTAGCACCCTTTCTATCTGTGGTTATCCACGGGTTCTTAGGTACTTGCTCATTGTGTCTCCAAAAGTTTGCTTTTCTTGTGTTCGTGGGTTTTGAAAAGAGTTTTGTTTGAAAACTTCGATTTAACTCTTGTTTCTGTCCTCAAGAGTGTATGAAGTGTTGTTGAAAACTTTGTTTGAAAAGTGTAAGTGCGGAAAATTTGTTTTGTTTTGAAAGAGCAAGTACCTGAGAACCTCTACCTACTCAAAAGGAATTAAGCTGTGTAAATGTCCTTTAGACAGTGCTATCCCACTATTGAGGAGTAGGTAGCACCGTCGTTGGAGTTTTCGGGTCAATTCGATTAAGGGACATGTGGTCACTAAAGCAACGTTAGGACGCCTTAGCGGTAACCCTAATGTCTTAGATCATTTTTTATCGAGGCAACCGTTTCGAGGCAACTTTGATCTTTAGACAGGAAGGCGACCTCTAAAACTTCCTATACTCAATGACCACGTTCGAGGCAACCAAGTGAGGCGTACCCTAGGGAGTGGCATGTGCAAATGTGTCAATTTTCAGTTATGTTATCTTTGTACATGTTATGGTGAGCTACGGTTGATTTTAAGTTAAGATAGATCTTGTCATGCATAGCCTACTATTCATACATCTAGCAGTTAATGGTTGCGGAAAATAAAACTAAGCTATTACAAGGTGTCAGGTATTTACATCGCCAAAAACAAACCCTTGAAAAAGTAAATTGCGAAAAAGTAAATAAAAGCGATAAAAAGTCCTAAGTTAAAGTTATTACTTCCTCGGAGCAATTACAATTATATGGAATATGAATAAAAAATAATACGCGCGAGAAAAATTGAATCGGAGAGTTTTAGGGTTTTGACCCCTTTTTAGGAAGAAAGAGATTTTTATATTATTTTTAACTAAATGAAATTAAACATAAGTTAATTAATTAATAAAATAAAATAAAAAGATATTTTTTTGGGTTTTTGAATGTTTAAGAAAATAAAAATAAGATGATTAAATATATTAAAAACCTAATTCTATATTGATTTTAATTTATTACAAAAATATTAATGTTATGCCTAATTAAAACTAAACAAATTATGTTAATATTTATTTACAAAATAAACTAATGAAATTAAATTTAATAAATAAAAATATTATATTTTTTTGATGTTTTCTGAATTTTTTCATTAAAAAAGGGGTTAATTTGTTAATTGGTTAATTAAAATAATAATAAAAAATAATTAAATGAAAGAAAAAATAAAAAAAGGAAGGAAAAGAAATAAACTCATGAAGGGGGTGTTGGGCCCAATTTTGTGGTGTATTTGCAATTCCCAGGCCCATTAGCGCCCAGCCTGTTTGACCCTTGTGATTCCCTGCATGTTCGTTGACCAGGGCGTATGGTGGATACTCTAATCTGGCCTTTAGATTTGATTTACTGGCCATCTGGCGCTTGGAAATTGGATACACACGGTAGACCACCTTCTGGGCATTGCATGGGAACACCTGAAGAAAAAATCCAAATAAACGTTTTGGGGGACCTGGGATTCGAACCCAGGTCCCAATGGCTTTTTCATCCACCTGCTTGCCAACTCAACTAGCGCGTGTCTTTGTTATTAGAATAAATAATGGATATTATATGTAAAAACAACTAATATGTTGTAAACAAAAAAAAATAAAGCGCGTAATTCAAATGCACGAACCAGATGACAACACGTCATCATCTTCAACCTTGGTTCTGCATAAAATAGAATCAAATAGCGGGGGTTTTTAACCTCCACTACCTCCTGCACGAAAAATAGCGAATAGACACAGAGCAAAAAGAAATATTTCGCGAGGTATGTGTTGGAATCGTCTTGGTCTCACGAATTCAACCATGTATCCCATTGGTTCCAATTTTTCCTGGTTTGGAAAGCCCTATTTGAAAGCTTGAAAACCCTAGAAATTCAATCATGGCATCTCTCGGTTTAGGGCATTATGCTTCAATTCAGTCATTCCATTAGCTTTGTATAATCTCTAGCAATGCAAATCAATCACAAAAACATGTCAAATGCGTATGAATTAAGAGATACATTTTTGAATTATAAGTGCAAACCGTGAGATGGTATTTCGTGATTCCTTGAGCTTTGGTGCTTGAATTTGATTGCAAATCACTCCTGGTACCTCCTGCAATGTGTTTGGATGGACAGGGCACCTTGAATTGGCCTAGATTGCAAGAACAAGTTTTGAGTTTTCTTGAAATTTCTTGAAATTGGTATGGCCGTTCTGCAGTCTTTTAGTCGTGAATTAGGTTATGCTTGGCTTGCTTGCATATAAGGGAATCAGTTTAGGTCAAAATTTGGACCCATACCCATGTGCATTGAAGATTGAATCTTTGATTGATAAATCAAATATTCTTGATTTTTCATGATTGAACAAGTTGCCAAAATTGGATATTTTTGTATCTTTTAGCTTGTGCACGAATTGGTCAGCATATTTGGATCATATTTGGTTCACAAATAGGTTTAAGAATCAAATATTTTATTTTCTTATAATTTAAATTAATTAAATGAATTAATGTGTATTAAAAATCCATTTAATCAATAAATTTAAGAAAATAAATCCAATTTAACTTGATGGGTCGTGCATAGGTCATGGGTGAAGTTTTAAAAAGAGATTTGAGGCCCATTAGCAAAAAGAAGGTGTTTTGAGCAAAGTTGACTTTTGCAAATTCATGAAAATTGCCCAACTTCTCCAATGCATAACTTGCTCAATTTTGACCATATGACCATGTTATTGGACATTTTGGAAATCCCTTGAAATCCTCTAACCAATGCTTTTGGTCCCATGTCATTTGTATTTACCAATCTCAAGTTATGGCCTTTGACTCAAAGTGTACTTTTGTTGACTTTTGAAATTGACCTATAATGTAAAAATTTGTAACTTTTTGTGAGAGCATTTCTTGATCTTGGGATGTGAAGATGGATTGTAGGAAATTGAATCCTCTTAAAAATGAGCTTTGGATGGAATTTTTATGATAAACCATGAAAGAGTTATGCCCTTGTCAAAGTACAGTTGACTTTTCTGCTGTCCAAAAATAGTAACTTTTGCATCTTGATGATTTTTGAGCTATTCTTGTGGGATCATGATCAAGACTTGATCAAATGATGATTGTGAACTCAAAAATAAGATGTTGACCAAGAATTTTGACTTTTGACTGCAAAATGACCATTTTGTCCTTGCAGTTGACTGTAGATCAAATGGAGCTTTTGACTGTGCAAACTGGCACTGTGAGTCTTGAAACTTGGCATGTAGGTGCTTGAGAATGTATATAGGCCTATAAGACTTGATTGATCCATTTAAAAACCCAAATTCCTTGAAAGAACCAAAACCCTAATTTTGAATTGACTGCCTTAGGAGGTGATTTGACTGTACAACCCTTGAGCCATTTTGAGCAATTTGAAGATCATTCTTGACAAATCTTGAGGAATATGGGAGGACAAATTTTGGGGTATAACAACTTGCTTTGCTTTTCAATTATTACAAATGGTGCTCTTCAATTGTTTGAAATGGTGCTTTGTGTGTGGTTTTGAAAGATGTTTTGAAAAGAGGCCATCGTTGTGGCAACCATTGTAATGATTCTTGTTTGAATGTACACAAAGGTGTTTTTGTCTTTTGAAAAGTTTTCAATGTTTTAAAGTAGGGTTTTGAAATTGTATAGTGAAGTGTGTTTTGAAGATAGCAAGGATGTTTTTGCAAGCTTTGATCAAGTAACTAAGAGTTTTCTACCCTATTTTACTCAAAGATCTTTCTTATGTTTTTAACCCTTTTAACAGTGTTGCTTCACCATTGTATTTGGTGAACAACCTTGTGTTAGGATGTTTAACGGGACAAGAGCGGGTCATCGTATAGACCATGATAGCAATAGTGTCAAGTATTTTTGGCAATTTTCTTGAGGGACTTGATCATTTTGTTTAGGCAACTCAGATAGCGTCATCGAGGGACTATGATCTTTTGTTTTGTTTTTGTTTACCAAAATACTTGACATGCATACCATGGCCCATTTTTTGAAGGCAACAAGTGGATTGTAACCCTTGGGGTGCAAGTGTGCATTGTGTTTGTTTTTCATGCTTGGTTATCTTGGATTAGGTCAAACTAATTGTTGATTTTATTTTGCATACAAACCCTAGGTCTAATCATGGCATAATTGAAAGCTTAAAGGTGCGAGAATTTAAATTCTACACTATTACAACATGATATAGGGGGGGGGGGGGTACAAATTTGAATTGGGGATTATTTTGCAAGAAATTAAATTCTAAATTATTACAACCAAATTGAATGTACAAGATACAATATTTAAATGTACAATAATTAAATACAATAAATAAATGTTAGATAAATGTGTTATGCAAAAAAAGATTTTTATGTATGTAAAAAGTATTTTTAAATGTGAAGTGTAAATAATAAAGAAAAGTCAATTTTAATTATTTTTGTTTTTTAGGGCAAAAACCCTAATTTCTTAAATAAATAGTATTATTTATTATTTATATACAATAATGTATTAATTTGTACAAAAATAAAAGTATATTGAAAAAAGGTATTTTTAGTATAAAATATTAATAAAAATAAAAATGTATTATTTTTTGTGTTTTTTGTTCTTATTATTTAATAAAATATATTATATATGTATATATATGTATTAAATATATTAAATGTATAAAAGTAAAAATTAATTATTTACATAATGTATATATTTCAAGAAAATATTTTCAATTATGTATATAAAAATAAAATAAATTATTTAAGTATTATTTGTATTATTTTTAAGTTTTAACAAAAGAAAATAAGATATTTAATATGTTTACATTAGGAAAAATTAGAATAAAATATCTAATAAATGAAAAAAAATATGAAAATATTTTTGGGATATTTTTTATGTTTGCAAATAAAATATCAAAGCCAGAGAAAAAATAAAAATGCAAAAATAATGAAAATACAAAGCAATGGGCCAAGGGGTGCTGAAAGTGAACTGGGGGATGTCAAAAGCAAAGAAGTCCAGGTCCAGCCCAGAATCAACTTCATCTTCTTCCTTTGAATAGAAATGCGCGCATGTTATACACAAAATTCTATCTCTTGATTCTGTGTTTTTTTGACAAAACTCATAACATGAAACTTGTAGAGCATCAAACAACGAATTTAACCATATAAAAAACTTAAGCTAACTCTCAAAGACCAGAGAGAATTTCTCTGTCCCTAATTCTTAACCTAGTTTTTTCAGAAAGTTCATGAACAAAATTCTCCTAGCACGATTAATATAAATGAAAACTAAGCACATGTATGGTTTTAGGGCTATGAATACAACATCTTTCATTCACAAACCTAAGTCTAACTATTCCTAAATAGAGAGATAGAAGTTCATGAAATACCTATTTCAGTTGACTTCGAGCTGGACAATGCAACAACTTTTAAGGGTGCTTGAGGTTCTTTTGAGCTTGCCTGAGGTCCACTGAAGCTTTCCCAATGCTTGGCTTGTTTAGAAGTATCCTGAATCGTGCTACAGAACTCAACCTGCAAAGCTTTCAAACGAAAATGGCAATGTGTGTTAATGGTGTTACAGCTAGCAATGGAGGTCTGGGATAGTTCAGGTGAGTTGAATGGAAGATATTGGAACAAGTTTGAGGCAAAACGCACGAGGGAAAGTGGAGATGGAGGTGGTTCTGCAGGGCTTGCCCTGTTTTGTAGAAAAATGGTGATTTTGTGTACAAGGAGGTTTGAGGGGTTAAGGGCTCGTGCTTCTGACTTGTGAGGATATGCAAAACTTGTTTGACAACTTTGTTCTTGTTGGTGTTATCAGATATGAGAGATACAAGCTTTTGGCCCTTTAACTTGTTTTGAAAGCAAAGTTGGAAGTGAAGTGTGATAGGCTTGTACAGGCTATCTCCAAGCATGCACCAACTCCTTGTACCTTTGCCTAAGTTTGTGGAACCTGTTTGATGCAAAGAAAGAAGTTCAAAGCTCAAGAAAGACAACTTTGCAAAAGTTCATGCTTTATGAAAATGGAAGTGTGATCTTTATGCTTAAAATGGAAATGTTCAATGTACAAAGCTCTCTTGATCAGAACAATGCTAATATCCAATGTATTTGCATTCAATTTTGGAGTGTAAATTGGTTTAGAGGCCTGTAATCATGTACTAAGTTATCTTGGTCAGATTTGCAACTTGGTATGAACATGTATTGGCCATGGATCAAAGTGAGTTTTTGCCAACTTCAAGCATTCGATTCTCCCTAACCACGGGGGTGTTTGAGGAGTTCTTTGACAATTTGGAAAGCTTTCAACATTTACTATAATCCATATTTGAAATTCAACTTGAAACTCAAAGTGGAACTATGTGAAAAATGGCCAAGAAGATGGGTCAAAATCCTGCCTAAACTAGGGCAAAATTTCTCTAAGTTAAAAGTTTTAGGTACCCTTGTTCCAAAATTCATAACTTGAGATACAAGCTTCTTTTGAGAAAACTTTGTGAATCAAAGTTGTAGACTTTGTGATGTACTACAACTTTCATGTTACAAGTTTTGTTTGAATCCATTTTCATCTTGGTGAAAAAATGGGACAAAGTTAGGAAAAAATAAGAAAATTTTATAACTTAGAAAAATTCTAAGTTATGAAAATTTTCCATTTTAAACCCTAATTTGCATTTTTGGGTTTCTTGATGAACAAGTTTCATAATTTGACATGTCTTGATGAAAAATGACCCTTGGCACTTGATTTTGACCAAAAAGTCAAAGTTTGACTTTTCAGTATACAGTCAAATTTTGATCAGTTGACTAAAAAATTCATCTGTCAATCCTATGCATTTGAGATCTTTTGAACTTGTTGAATGGGTCAAGATAATGTCATTGAGTCCTTGAGTCCATGGTTGAGCTTGATTTTCCATTGGTTAGGTCAAACAGTCAAAAATTGCCTTTGTACAGTCAAAACCCTAAAAATGACCATTTTGCCCTTTTGATGATCTGATCAAATTTCTTGTGGAATTGTGATCCAAACTTGATCAAATGGTTCATATGAGTTCATAATGTTGATGTGAATCAAATTTCATGAGGTTTGACTGTCAATTGGCCACCGTTGACTTTTTCCTCAATACAGCTGATTTCTAGGTCAATTGTCCAATTGATTGGGCAAAAATTTGAATCAAGGCTTGAAACTTGGTGTGGACAAACTTATGAGTCCAACATGAAGTATGAAAGTCACTTTGGGCATTTTAGGTCAAAACATCACTGTGCAAACTCAAACCCTAATTTAGGTCAACAGTGCAAGGAGGTGTCTTGAGCAGAGCTAACCCTAGCTTGATCTTGAGTTCCAAGAGTCTTGTGATGAGAAATGTTGATGAAATGAGAGGGCAAATTTTGGGGTACAACATCATCATACATCAATCATAGATTCGCAATTCAAGAACAAGACAACAATTACCACTAACCCCACATACCAATCATCATAAACCCAATTATAGAGTCAGAACCCCACCCTTACCTTGGATTGAAGGTCGATCCACAATTTCCGGTTGGATTCTCGTTCTTGCCGTTTTCCACTTTCTCCAAGAGTTTGCACGTTCTCTTCCAAATCCTTATTTCTTTCTACAGCTTCCTTTCTTTCTATTCCTTCTAACAAATAATAAAATAACCCTATTATTCTATTATTCCTTATTGGGCTTAAAACCAATACACCCCCATATTACTTCTATTCTCTCAAAATAAGCCCACATCAAATAATATTACACTTCTAATATTATTTCACCACATAATATTATACCTCTAATATTATTTCTCCGCTTAATAAAATAAATCCAATTAATTATAACACATCTTCACAAATATTCCAAAAATAATTTAATTAAATAATTAATTAAATTACGGGCGTTACACCATGACTGGTGTTTCAATGGCGCCATCAAAGAAATCTGCAATATAGATTATTTGATCCTTAGGTACCCACTTTATGGGTCCTTTTTTGTTAGAAGTTCCAAAGGTTTTGACACCTTTGGACTTATGTGCAATAGAATAATCATGTGAAATTTGTGCATGATACTTTGGTTTAAAAGTTTTCTTTTGTGTCTCTGTTCGTGCTACAGAAGTATTAGAACATTTGTGTTATTGACATTTCAGATCTGTACCAACAGACACGAAATGTTCAGAAAGAGGTTTTGGTTTGACATTTGGAGTCTCATCAATTTTCTTTGATGGTCCTAAATATCCCAAGCCTCTGGTTCCATTTCTACTAACACCATATATTATTGAAGCCATTTTGCTTCTATCTATGCTTTTATCAAGGAAGTGTTGAAAAGCTCTATCATATTTGATTACTTCGTCAGTAATAGATGTAGTAGAGATCATCTCTTCTTCTAACCTAGAAACTTTGCTATTGAGAGCTAGATTTGATTTTTTAACAATGAATAGTTTCTCTTTTAATTTTTAAATACTTTGCTCATCATTAGTAGAGCTTCCAGAAGTAACTACAAACTTGTTTTTTCAGAGTTTTGTATTTTCTTAGAAGATTTTGATATCTTTTCATTAACTCATATAAAACAATTTCAAGTTCAGAGTGAGATAAGGAAGATAGTACCTCGTTGTCATCATCAGAATCTAACTCATCTTCAAGTGTTAGTTTGTCTTCTGATGTTTGATCATCTGTGCTAGTTCTGAACATGAGTGCCACGTTTGCATGCTCTTCATATAAATCTTCATCTTCTGATTCGGAATCATCCCATGTTGCCATGAGACCTTTCTTAGCTTTGTAAGCCTTCTTAGGCTTCCTGTCTTTGTTAAACTTTGGACAATCCTTTTTGAAATGTCTATGTTCTTTGCATTCAAAGCAAATTAATTCCTTTTCAGAAGCATGCTTTTGACCAGAAGTGGATTCACCACTTCCATATGTTCTTCATTGACCTCTGAACTTGCTTTGTTTGTGCTTCTAGATTTTACTGATTCTTCTAGATATTAGAGATAGTTCATCATCATATGAACCTTCTTCATATTATTCTGATTCTTCCTTAGCTTGGAAGGCATTGGTTTTCCCAGAAGTAGACTTTAGAGAAACTGATTTTACCCTCTTCTGAGGTTCATCTTGTTCCAGCTCTATTTCGTGACTTCTTAAAGAGCTAATCAGCTCCTCAAGAGAGGTGTTGTTCAGATCCTTTGCCAATTTTAAGGCAGTTACCATTGGTCTACATTTGACAGGTAGACTTCTGATAATATTTTTAATATGATCTGCAGTGGAGTATCCTTTATTCAGAACTTTAAGTCCTGCCACAAGAGTATGAAATCTTGAAAACATTGTTTCCACAGATTCGTCATCTTCCATCTTGAAGGCTTCATACTTTTGAATTAAGGCCAAAGCCTTTGTTTCTCTTACTTGTGTGGTTCCTTCATGTGTCATCTGAAGAGAATCAAAAATAAACTTTGCAGTCTCTCTATCTGTGATTTTCTCATATTCATTATATGAGATAGCACTCAGAGGAATGGTTCTTGCTTTGTAGTGATTTCTACAAACTTTCTTTTGTGCTTCATTTATTGCACTTCTTTCAATATTATGACCTTTATCATTCATTGGGTGAGTGTAGCCATAAACTACCAAGTCCCATAGATCCAAGTCATATGCTAGAAAGTAGCTTTCTATTATATCCTTCCAATAGTCAAATTTTCCCCATCAAACATAGGAGGTTGTGAACTATAGTGGTCTCTGTCATTATCCCTATTGTCAACAGTGGAGACAGGTGTAGCCATGGTTTTTCACACACACTGGATCAGTACTGGACAATGTTAAGTGTTGATAAAATTCAAATTATTTATCTCCTCATAACCGGAGCTCTGATACCAATTGAAGGTTGAAAAACACAAGAAAAGGGGGTTTGAATTGGGTTTTCAAAACAAAATGTTTTCTTTAAAAATGTTCCCCTTTAAGTTAAAAATTATTTTTCTTTCACTCTTGATAATAACGATAATTAAGAACAGGAAGTAAAGAACAATGTATGTTTATACTAGTTCACTTGAAAATTATCAAGCTAGTCTAGTCCATCCGCCAAGGTGATTTCGCCTCACTCAATCGAGGACTTAATCCACTATAACCAAAATTGATTACAATTTGCACAAGCTACCTGCAAGTGACTAACAACCTCTAAAACTCTCAAGTTATAGACTTCTCAAGGCTCAGACCTACCCGGTCCCTTAAGGAATATCAAACAACAATTTAAATACAAGTTTGTTTACAAGTATTTTGCTTCTTTACAAGCAAAATGTGTAAACTATGTTAAGAATAATGACTTAAGAAAGGAAAACTATGAACAACGTTTGTGCATGAATATTCAGGAGAAATTCATTATTTTATTTCTTAGCCTTCAAGCCTTTATATAGCCAAGTAGAATAATATATCTGTTGAGGAATACTCTTGGAACTTGCAGAAACATTGGCGGCTTGACTTGACGTGAGGGACTGGATCGTACGATGTGTCCGTCCTTTCATGGCAGTGGGATGAGACGTTTATGTGTACCATGTACTATTTGAACCATATTTACGTTATCTTCTTTCCTTCTGCGCTTCAGAGGCTTTTGCGAGCATGAGTTTAGAAGTAGGAACATAACATCAGGCAATCAGAACTTCAAGTCTTCAGAGTCTTCAGAACTTCATCTTCAGAGTCTTCAGTACTTGGTTGTGAGAACCTTTTCTTAGAACTTTGTTATTCAAAACACAAGTCTTTAGCATCTGGTCGTAAGTAACAACTTATGTCTTCAGATCTTCTGACTGGTTCCCTTAGATGAATATCAGAGTCTACACTTCATAGCCTTCTGGAGTGATGTGCTACTGTTCAGCAAAACTTTTGTAGCATAGAAGCGGAGTCAATTCTCTTCTAATGTCTTGGCCACTCCATCCATCAGAAGTAGAACCTGTTTGTTAAGTGCTCAACAATAACAAACATTAGTGTAACAAAATTGTTCATACAATTATACTCATTTGTTATCATCAAAACTTAGAGAATATTGCAGAACCAAATCTTATTCTTACACCTCGTATCTTGCATTGGCTTGTATCTCATATCTTACGTCCAAAGAATGATGGACATTAAAGGGTTGACCAAATGAAGGAACACATTGTTTACTTACTTCTTCATAAAATCAAGATCAATTGGGCAAATTACTTAGTCACTCGTATGTTTCCATAAAGAAAGGTAACAAAGGCTCTCTTTCTTCTGCTATGCTTCCATGATTGTCAAGATTCTCAACTCCTTCAATATTGAGGTTCTGAATCTTATTTTCATCTCTCCAAGACCAGCTCAACAATTCAATAAAGTACCTTGACTCACATGGGGTACTTTTAGGATAAGCCTTAAATGTGTATTTCTTCAGTGTGGCGGGTACTCATAAAAAGAATTTTAATTTTGATGATCCTACTTAATTTGAGGTTAACACATATCCTCTAGTGATTGATTAGAAACCTATTGGTGAAATTAATAAGGAGGATGTAAACATGGTTGATGTTGATTATGAGCAAGAGGAAGCTTGGATGAATGTTGTTGTTGATCAAGAATGGAGACAATGGCCACAAGACAGTTGGCCGCAATAAGATCATGGTGGTTACCAAGGGTGTGGATCTGGTTCTCAAGGAAATGAGTTTGGGACTGTATTAGACAACGAGTCAGCCTTAATGGCTATGCTTCAGCATATACAACTTAAGCAGGATGAGCAATATGAGGAAGAAGTGTTTTGGAGGACAAATTTCGAGGCTGATCAAGATGAAAGGTTCGTACTTGTTCAGGAGCACGACCTCACAAGATTAAGATTTTGATGCTTTTGTCTCCCACGCTACTATACCGTTTTTTGCTATCCACAATGACATAAATACCAACAATGCTGCTATACAGACCAGAATTAACAACATGATGACTCTTGGCGTTAAGAATCATGAAGAGAGCTTGTAATTCTATCAAGACATGCATAGTTCTATGGATTGTTAGATCCATGGTTTTATGATTGGCATAAATTTTGATAAAACAAGGTTCTTAATTGATATTGAGCAAGATGTCACAACATCTTGACCAACTGTCATGATAGGTTCTGCTGTCATGTATATCAGACAGATGTTGAGCCAAATGTCTTGACATCTTGGCCAATTGAACAGCAGGTGCTACTGTTATTTTTCTTGACAGAGTTGATTTGATTTTATGAGATTCTATTGGACATATCTCAGTAATTTTTGCAGGTTAAGAATATTTTATTAGGAACAATGCAAATTTGATTTAGTTTTATTAAAAAGGATAATTGAGACTTTTTAGAAAACTTTGAATATTGGTTCCTATTTTTGTTAAAGATCTCCTGATTTAAATTAGAAGATTGGATTTGATTTGAAGAGTCCAAGCCAATTATACAAGAGTCTATAAATAAGGACTTGCTAAACCTAAAATAGCAAGCATTCACAACAAGAAAAATTGTGGGTGCAATATAAGGATTTTGGGATTCTTTTAGAGTCTTTGTGTTTTCTTTATAAGTCACTCATGTATCTTTTGATACATTGAGGTTGACTGATTGTTCTTAGTTTAAAGCTTTTAAGAAAAACTAAGTATTGTTCTCACTCGCGAGCTTTTAAGCAAAGAGTTGAGTATTGTATTTGAAGTGTAATTTTATATTTGGTTGTTTTATTCTAGTCACGTGTTTGTGACTGCACTTATCACTGAGGTGATTGGAAGTGAGAGGGAGATCTCATATCTAGAAGGTTTCTAGCTAGAAGTTGCACAAGGTAATGATTAGGCGAGAAGTTGTAAAATGGGATTATTTAGGCTTTTAAATAATATTGTCATAGTGAATTTCCTTCTGGTTTGGTAGCCTGCAGAGTAGGTGACGTTGCACCGAACTGGGTTAATAATTGATTGTGTTGTTTATTGTTCTACAATTTAATTTCTGCACAATCTATAGCTTTTAGCAAGTGTTTTCTGTCAGCATATGATGTCATAACATATGTCTTGACATTGTGATGATGTTAGGACATCAGTCTTGATATTTGTATTGTAAGTGCCAAAATTTCATGGATTATGGTGGAAGACCGTTTCATAGAAGTCATAAGGGTAATTGGAGTGAGGTGATTTTGGTTCTTGTTGGTTCATGTATTTCGGGTCATGCATTTTGTTCTTGCATTTTATGTCACTTTCTTGATTTGTTTGTTTGCTTATTGTTGTGCATTAGTAACTATGTCATTTCTTTGAAGTGAAAACAATGTTCTGTGTTTTAATTTGTTGTTTATGACAATGTCCAACAATTTTGCTTTAATGTTGTTTGTTGTTGTCTTACTATTTAAGTTTATACTTTTGCGTTACTCCATGTATATGGGTATATGTGAGTGCACATTCTTAATTTTGTAAAACACCTTTGTGTGGTATATTAGTATTTGTGTGATATATGATACTTCTCATGACTTGTTTTGTATCTTTTTGATGTTGTCAAAGGGGGAGAAGCATATGCAAATATGAAGTTATGATGCATAAACTAGGGGGAGCCTTCATGAAGACACTAAAAAACATCATCGCAAGTTTTAAAGTTTTGCCATCATTAAAATGAGGAGTATGTGAATGCATTTGTCTCTTAGATAGATGTTTTGCATGATTTCAAAACTAGGATTGATTTAACTTTTCTGTATATTGAACGGTATCTTTGAGTCAGTGTGTGCACCTTTGCATTAGGGATCTTATAATGCATCTAGAACATGTTTGAAAAGGTTATCAATAGGTATCATGCACTAGAAATCATTTTTTGTATAAAAATCAGTTGCATATGTCGACACATCTATTATATGCGTTGACACATGTGGATCAATAATAAAGTCTGTAGGCTCTGTAACTATGTGTCAACACATTATTCATTTCAGGTCGACACATGATGCATGAAATCTTCTATGTGTCGACACATATGTGTTTCGTGTCGACACATCTACTGTTTTTTTAAAGCATGTAGCTTATGTAACTTCGTGTCAACACAATGACCTAAAATAGGTTAATACATGTCATTACATGTGTCGACACATAACTTATATGTGTCGGCACATATGTCAGAATTTCTCAAAAATTGTTTTCTTTTTCAAACTTCTAGGTTTCCCTTTTGCCTCCAACTTGCACAACTATATATACTTCATACATGCATCATTTTCAATTTGATGAAACTATAAACACATACTAAGATTTCTCATCATTTTCAGCCTTACATTTATGCATACACACAAACAAAGTACACATAATCATTCATTGTTTGGGTGCCATCTAGACTTGGTTGATAACATTCAATTTAGGTTGGTTGTAACCTAAGGTTGGGTTGAGAATCATAGGGGGTTTCACTGGAAAAACGGTGAGAGTGTTTACCACAAGATAAAACTGTAGATTTAGGGGGATTTACAAGGTTTCACAAATATTAGTTTCGACCAAGTGAAATAATTTGAAGAACGGGAAGCTCTTGTAAAAGAGTGGCATGAGACGGTGATTCATTTGGAAATCTTGGGTGACAACAATTTGCAATTTAGATTCGACTGCGTGAAGAGTTTTGAAGAACAATGGTTTCTTGCAAAAGAGTAGCGGGAAACGGTGGATCAAATTGCTATTGTTGAGTGAATTGATCAAACTTAGATCAAGGGAAGAGATATTGCTAGGATCTACATCAAATATAAATTTTTTAGGTTTGAATTGCTACATTTCTCTTGTAAACAATTCTTTGCATAGTAAGAAATCTTATCTCAATTCCAAATGGAATCAGGGGCAGATATAATTTTATTAATTGTTTCATTGGATATTGGTTGGTCTTATAATTGTAAAACAATTACTTGAGAATTTATTGTATTAAGATTTTACCATCATCATTTAATTGAGTTTGATATTATGCATATCCGAGCCTATAATAACTGGTTCAGTTTGGATGACTTGTGATCTAGGATACGACTTCTGCTTGCCATAGTTTTTGATTAATTTTTAAAAATAGTTTTTTAAGTAATTTTTTTCTTTGGGGATCTATTCACCCCCTCTAGATAAGGTGTTGTCATTAACAACTTCTACATCCTGAAGAATGGAAAAACACAAGAAAGAGGGTAGAATTTAGGTTTTAAAAACTTAAAGCAATAGACACGTTGGTTATCCTGGTTCGTTTGAACTCAAACTACTCCAGTCCACCCGCAAGGTGATTTCGCCTCTCTTAATTGAGGTCTTAATCCACTAATCAAAACTCGATTACACAGACACAATGACAACTGTCAATGTCTTCTTGAGTCTAAACCAAAACTCGGTTTTCTCAAGGAATTACAAAGTAATATAATTGAACGTGTGTACAAAGGAGTTTTCTAGATAAAACAATATCACCACAGTGATGTATTATACAAATTTAATAGCATAAACTAGAAGGATAATGAAATTTCTCTTTTTCAATGCGCAGCAAAAATCATCTTGATTTCTTCTTCACATCTACTTTATATAGGCAATGCATGAGAGACATAAGAAGATGCTTTTGGAAGGTTGATAAATATTAGTTAATGTTATTTCCAAACATAGAGATTCTTGTCTTGATTCAGCCGTTACTTTTGATTTGCAACAAATAAAATGTAACACTTCAGGAAATGCTTGTTGAAGATCATATCAGAAGATGAATGTTACCGTTGAGACTCTTTTAGTTCTTTCCAGAACTATACGATCAGAATATCAGAGATCTTGTTTCACAGCTTTGGTGCATTCAGAAGTTGTAACATCTGAACTTCTTTATATCAGCGTGTTTACACAGATTTGCTTTTAAGTAATATGTGTCATAACAGAGCCTTAACAATGTTCTTTCCCATCTTCTATGCTTCTTACATCAGAACTTTCCTGCATATAAAAATGTTCTATTAGAGAGCATACTTGTTCTTTGTATGTTTGTTATCATCAAAACTCTTACAAGATGTAGAACCAAACTATGTTCTAACAATCTCCCTCTTTTTGATGATGAATAAAACTTGTATATTTTGAAAGAATACTTAAGAACATAAATAACTAAAGTCTCCCCCTGAGTTGGATACTCAGATAAAGAAGAGTTTTCTTCCCTGAAGAAGTTCTGATTTGAGCTTTGAGATGGAGGTTTTTGATAGGTCCACAATAGAAGTTAATTTTCAATATCTTTCCTATTTGCTTTCAGAGAAAAAGAATAGAGGTTATAATATTCAAAATGTTTGAGACTAAGTCTCGATACTGTTATTCAAAATATATTACGTTCTCCCCCTTTTTGTCAAGAATCAAAAAGCAATAAAAACTCGTAAAGTATAAAATGCATTTTGTATTAAAAAAGGAACAGGTAAACACAAGTGAATAACCAGAAGATTGAAATAAGAAACAAGAAAAAATTTCAGAACTAAGATTGAGGAGGTGGAAGTCGTGTGAAGAGGCTTCTAATAAACTCTTGATCTAATTGTTCGATTTCTCTTGTTTCCCAAGCACCCACTTAATTTCCTTGCTAGTTTCATCCTGTTTGTACAACCTTTCCTTAAACACAACATTTTATTTCTTCAACTCCTCCAGAGTTTGCAGCACAATGGAAGATGATGTTGTTTCAGTAGAAGAGATCACAATCTCAGAGGTTGCTGCAGCTGATACTGGCGCATGAGATTCTTCTATTGCCTTGCATTTGTCTTAAAACATGACTATAGGAAGAGGTTTAAGAGATGGTTCATTAAACTCTGATAGTTGAGGGGCTTTCCAAGGGGTGTTGTCCAACAGAAAAAGGGGCTTCTTTACCCAGTGTCGCAGAACTTGATCTTGGAAGATTTTCAGGTGATCGCAGAAGTTTTGTTGAGCGATTTCATAGCTAAGCTCCTTTAGCTTTAGAGATTCAAAGTGAAACCATTTTCTGAACTGATTCCAGTGAGAATCAGAAGCAGTTGGATTGAGATTCTCCACACAAGCGAGCTTGAGAGAGTTAACTTATTCCTGTATTTCTGTTTCAAAAATGAGCAAAGATTTACCAACATCTATTTTAGAGATTTTTGGTTTTAGTTTGAGAACTACAATTTTCTGAGAGGTTGTGACGAGATTGTCCCAAGCTTCTAAACCAATGATTGTTCTAAGGGGATCTTCTGGGTAGTTATTTGGAGAGGGAGAGTCAGGAATGATTATGGGTGAATTTGGTTGAGTTGAATGATAAGGAGATGAAATATCTGGAATGGATAAAGTTTGTGAGGAAGTTGTGGGAATGATTGGTGGTTGAGAGACTGTGAGAGGGCAAGTGATGCCAGGGACGGATGACGTGGTATCAGAGTCAAAAATTGGATTTTCTGTTTGGGGAGCTTCAAACAGCGGATCAAATTGATCAATATCAGAAAGAACTTGTCCAAGTTTAGGCTGAGTTTGGTCAAAATAGGTAGAAAGTAGGTTGTTATGAGGATCATTTAGAGGTAATGAAGTGACAAAGTCTAAGTAAAAATCATCAAACGTTTGAGGAGATAGATCTTCTGTGGGTTTTGGAGATGAAGGGTTTTTAGATGTTGATAAAAATAATGATTCAATAACACAAACAAAAGACAGGTTACCTTTCTTTTTGGCAGCCTTGGGAGTCTTCTGAGAGATTCCTTCTCCAACTGCTTTCCTTTTTCTTGATTTTCTGGGAGCAACTTCCAGAGGTTGTTGCCTTAGATCAAGAATGTTTACATCTGGAATTGTACTGTCACTCTTGCATGCTTCCAGATACCTGAGAATAATTTCTAGAGAAGAATCAGCTTGAGTGAAGAGAGGAAAACCATTTAGAGGAACTCTTCGGGTGGTGATGACTTCCCTGGTGGTGATTGTTGGGTCCTTCTTAATAGTTTCAATAATATTCATCTTCTTCAGATTCTTGGTGTTGAGAGGTTTACCAGCACAAACTTCCAGAGCGCTAGCTTGTTGAGCCTCAGTCAGATGTTCTATCAGTCTGTTTTCTGTCAGAATATCTGAAATGAGTCTTCCCAGAGGGATCCAATTTCTCTTTGTTCTTTCTTCTTCTCTTGTTTCTTTTACATTGGTCTTCAGATGATTGAACAGAAGATGTCGAAGATGAACTTTTGCTTTGGTGGCGATGAAGTACAGGAGGTACTACTGATCAATGTTGATGTAGTCTGGAGAACTGGTAGGCTTGTTGTGATTGATGCATCCCAGAATTATTTTGGACCAAATTTTGAGGTAATCCTTCAGATCTTTGATTTTGTTGGATGGTTGGCCAGAAGTAAAGATTTCCTTTGAGACCTTGGTTAGGTCAAAGCTTTTGTCAGCCATGTCACTGCATCGAATATCGTTGATGTCATGACCTATGAGTTTCCCAATGAGATCTTCAGTGATGATGATCTTCTTTCCCATCGTGTAGGATGTTACCTGATGATTTGAAGTTGTGGCATGAATCCAGAATTCTTTGACAAGTTTTGGAAAAACTGGACCTATGAGGCGATAAAAATACTTAGTCCAACCTTGGAACTCAACATCAGGGATTAAATCATACCCATTTTCCTTCATGCTTACAAAATCCATAATAAGCTCACACATGACTTCCAAAGAATCAATGGGTGTGAGAAGAGTTCTTGAGGGTTCGAAATACCTTTCTTCATTTGAGGAGGAAGAGCCATGAATGTATTGAGAACCTTGAGGAATTTTATGAGAGGAAGTCATTTGTTCACACAGACTCTTTTAGGGTTTTTTGAAAAGATGAACAGATGAAGAGAGAAAAGTGGGTGAGAGTGATTATGTGATAGTGTTTGTGAAAGAGTGAAGTATAAGTAGCAAAAAAATTGTTTTTAATTTTAAATGAGAAGGATTTAAAATTAATGATCATATGTATTTAATGATTCCTAAAAAGAGGGATAGCGTGAAGATATGGAACAGTTACCTATTTGACTCGAGCCTCAATGCATCAACTCAACCGTTTCAATCCCTTCAGAATTTGAACATGTGTTCAGCCTTAGAGGGTGACCTTGCATTTAGAGTTGACAGATGTTGATATTGTGAACTGCTTGCTTCTATCTTAGAAATGAAGTGTTTTTGGAGAATGTTTATATCTTTTGGATAGTTCTTGATACAACTTTCTTTCTCACTTCTGAAGAACTATTGATCATATTTTCATAAAAAAATATAAAGTTTTGAGGGTTAAAGAATACAGAAACAACAACATCATTCTGGGCATAATGTCATACTGAGATAATTCAGAATGAAATTAAATCTATCTTCAGAAAGGGGTTTTGTGAAGACATCATCCCATTGATGGTATGTGTCTATAAATTTTAAAGAGAGAATTCCTTTCTGAATATAGTCCCTAATAAAATGATGTTCAATTTCTATATGTTTAGCCCTAGAATGTAAAATTGGATTTTTTTGAAAGAAAAATAGCAGAAGTATTATCATAGAGGATAGGAATGTTACTCTCATATATGTTAAAGTCTTCAAGCTGACTCTTCATCCCGAGCATCTGTGTGCTACACCTAGTTGTTGCTATATATTCAGCTTCAACAGTTGATAGTGCAATGGTGGATTGTCTTTTACTGGACCACGAAATTAGACTGTCTCCCAGAAATTGGAAGCTTCCAAAAGTACTTTTTCTTTCTATTTTGTCTCCGGCAAAGTCAGCGTTGTAGTACCCTACTAATTTGTATTCTTTGGATTTTCTATAGAATAAACCAAGATTGGTAGTACCTTTCAGATACTTGAAAATTCGCTTAACAGTTGTTAAGTGAGATTCTCTAGGATCTGATTGGAATCTAGCACAAAGACAAACACTATATAGAATATCAGGTCTTAAAGTTGTTAAATATAAGATAGAACCCATCATACCTCTGTAGAGCTTCTGTTCTACCTTCTTACTTACCTCTTCCTTTTCCAGATTGCATATGGGGTGCATAGGAATTTTGGATGGCTTACATTCTGACAAGTCAAATTTCTTCAGAAGTTGTTTGACATACTTGCTTTGATGAATGTAGGTTCCTTATGGAGTTTGATTGATTTGGATACCCAGAAAGAACTTGATTTTTCCCATCAAGCTCATTTCAAACGCTGCCTTCATAGACTTAGAAAATTCTTTTCCCATAGAGGCTTTAGTAGATCTAAAAATTATATCATCTACGTAAATTTGACAAACCAAAATGTCATTTTTAAACAGTTTACAGAATAAGGTTGTGTCCACCTTCCCTCTGGTAAAATTTCTTTCTAACAGAAAATTACTTAGTCTTTCATACCAAGCTCTGAGAGCTTGTTTTAGACCATATAAAGATTTTTTTTAAAGTTTATAAACAAATTCTGGATGCTTTGTATTTTCAAAACTACAGGGTTGGTGCATATAAACTTCTTCATCAATGTAACCATTTAGAAATCACTTTTAACATCCATCTGATAAAGAGTGATGCCATTATTTACAACAAAGGAAATTAAAAGTCTGATAGATTATAATCTGGCGAATGGGGAAAAGGTTTATGTATAGTCTATCCCTTCCTACTGACTATAAACTTGTGCCACCAATCGTGCTTTGTTTCTGACGACTTCTCCTTGTTCATTTAGCTTGTTTCTGTAGACCCATTTGGTTCCAGTGATGTTAAAGCCTTTTGGTTTAGGAACTAGATCCCACACGTCGTTTCTGGTGAACTGATTTAGTTCTTCCTGCATTGTGAGGATCCAGTCATTGTCCAGAATAGCTTCACCAATGGAAGTTGGCTCAATTAGAGACATTAATCCCATGAGTGATTCTTTGGAATTTCTGAATGTAGATCTTGTTCTGATTGGGTCTTCTTTCTTTCCCAGAATTGTGTTTTCTGGATGAGTTAAGTTGCTTCTGGATTGTCTTTTCTGAATGGGGTATTTAGATGTTTCCGAGATGTTTGTGGAATCCTCTTCTGTATTTGACTGTATTTTTTATTAAGAACTCCAGATGATTTGTCCTTAGCATCTATAAATTGAACTTCCATATCTGCAAAAATTTATCTTGCTTTGACTTTTGAGAGCCAAGCTTATCATTAAATCTGACACTGATAGATTCTTCCACAATCCATGTTTTTTTGTTATATACTCCGTAACCTTTTGAGCGTTCAGAGTACCCTAACATGAGACACTTTTATGCTTTAGAATCAAACTTGTTCAGATGATCTTTAGTGTTTAAAATAAAGCAAGTACATCCAAATGGGTGGAAATAGGAAATGTTGGGCTTTATGTTCTTCCACAATTCATATGGAGTCTTATCAAATAGGTCTTGTGGAGATTCTATTCTGAATATAACACGCTGTGTTAATTGCTTCTGCCCATAAGTTTTTAGCAATGTTAGTCTCGTTGATCATGATTTTGGCCATTTCTGGTAAGGTTCTATTCTTTCATTCTACAACTCCATTTTTTGAGGAGTTCTAGGACAAAAGAAATAATAAGAGATGCCATTCTCATTAAAAAAGTTTTCAAATTTTTTGTTTTCAAATTTCCCACCAGGATCACTTCTGACTTTAACAATTCTAAAATCTTTTCCATTTTGAACTAGGTTAAAGAAGGTAATGAACACAGAGTGTGACTCGTCCATGTGTATTAATAACTTTACCCATGTCCATCTGTTATACTCATCTATGATCACTAATCCATACTTCTTGCCATTGATAGATGCAGTTTTCACTGGTCCAAACAGATCTATATGCAGAAGTTCTAATGGTCTAGAGGTAGAAACAACATTTTTTATTTGAAATATGGTTTTGCAAACTTGCCTTTTTGACATGCTTCGCACAAAGCATCATATATGAACTTCAGGTTAGGAAGTCCTCTGACCAGATTGAGTTTGTTAATCTAAGATATTCTTCTCACACTAACATGCCCCAATATTCTATGCCAGACCCATTGCTCGTTGTTAATAGACATTGGGCATTTTACGTTCTGACTTTTTAGTTCAGAAAGTTTCATTTTGTAAATGTTGTTCTTTCTCTTTCCATTAAAAATGATAGATCTATCTTTCTGACTAACTGCTTTACAGGACTTTTGATTAAAGATGATATCATAACCGTTATTACTTAATTGACTTATGGATAATAGGTTATGCATTAATCCATCTACTAACAGAACATTATTTATAGGAGGAAGTGTATTGTTACCAATAGTTCCAGAGCCAATAATCTTTCTTTTCTGATTGTCTCCGAAACCTACATAGCCTCCAGCTTTAAGCTCTAGACTTTGGAACATATGCTTTTTTTCCGTCATGTGTCGAGAGCATCCAGAGTCCAGGTACCAAGATTAATGTTTCAACTTTGTTGTTAAAGATATCTGCAACATAGACAATTTTATCCTTAGCTACCCATATCTTTTTGGGTCCTTGTTTGTTAGAGTTACCAAAATTCTATTTGAATTTTGGTTTAGCAAAAAAAATGTTACTAGTATACTTTATGTCATTTGTGTGTCCATAGGTGAAGTATGAATAGAGAGGTGTGTGTTTTATGATTATATCATTAACTTTCTTTGGTTGAGATACTTTACCCTTATATCCTATCCCTTTTCTGCCTTTTCTGCTAACTCCATGGATTATTGAAGCCATCTTGCTCCTATCTATGTGTCGTAACCCAAATTTGTCCTACATCGATGATTGTATTTTTCGAGATTTAAGTTGAAGAAATATTCAATTAAAGATGGTATATCAATATCTGATAATCCGTCTTTATCCGACTAGGGGGTGTACCTTAAACTCAGGAAAGCGAGGCTTTCTAAATCAGAAAGACTCGTGTATCCATAAATTCATTCACAAAGCATGTTGGCCAATGGCCCATGCAATTAGAAAATAGAAAATTATTTAAAGAAAAGGAAATAATAATTACTAGGTTATTAAATTATTAAGTCCATTTATGTTTAATTTGCTAGTAATTAATAATTAAGTTTTAATTAATAAAACCAATTTTAGTGTTGTTAGTAAAAAAGGGGGGGGGGGGGGGGGTGAAAACTTCAAGTCCATTAGAATTCAGGGCCCATTTTGTTTTGATTGAGTAGCAAATGGGGTGTGTTTATAATTTTATTGGCCCATTAAGATTTGTTATGAAACCTTGTATTAAGTTTAAGAGAATTGAATATTGTGTTATTTATTTAAACATTTTTATAATTAAGTTACTAAGGGATTTATTATAATTATCTTTAAACTATGTTATCAGACTTTTTATAATTTAATAAAGGTTTTTTATGTCTGAAAAAAAAAAAAGATTTGTTTCATAAGGCCATTCAGGCCCAATTGAAAAGAAGACTTTATTGTTTTAATACACTTAGAATATTTTTTTGCTATAAAAGAAGATGTTGGGCTGGGTGAGTACGAAGCTAGCGCATGGCCCAATTTAGAGAAACGACAACTGTACCAATTAACCCAAAAGCAAGCGCATGTTTTGGCCAATTACGTATACTATAGAGAATAAAATCATACAATTAATTATTGAATCAATCTTAAACCCAGAAAATCATTAACATTTTTACAGCACTCAATCCACCATATTATAGATATTACCCAAACCAGTGAATCTAAGATCTCTTATTACAGTTAAAACTCTAACTACAGAACCAAATCTTCTTACAAAAACAAATCTCAAGAATAATATAAAATCAGTTAAATCCCTAATTACAGAACAATCAAATCTAAAGATCTAAAACAAAATCTGGAAATCAATTACAACATGAAATCCAATAACTAATTCTTTCTAAACTTCCTAAATCTATGCTAATCTGTAACAGAAAATTCACAAAACCTAATGAAAAAACCTATAAGTACAAAAAAAAAATATAGTAAAGGGGGATTGGAGAGTAGGCGGAAGAGAGGGACGGTACAGAAGAACAAGAACAGAGCGGAGGATTTTTTGGAGAAAACGAGAAGAGAACAAAGAACAAACCCAAGCCGTCGTAGAAAGTTGGAGCAAGGAGAGATTAGGGTTTCATTGTCTGAAACCCTAATCGCGTCTTCAACCGTAATCATAGTTACCGCCACCATCGGCCACCATCCTTAAAAGCTTCACCGGAGCACTGGAAACAGGGAGAGGAAGAAGGGTAGCATCAAAATCGAAAGCCGCACGCAGGGGTAAAATCCAACTCAGTTTTTTCATATTATTTTTATTTTGGTTATGGGTTTTATGGGTTGGTGAACGTTGGGGTTGTGGTTCCGATTGCGCCGCTGCGGCATGGGTGTTTGGGTTTTTTAGGGAAGAAGAAGGAGATGAATTGAGAGAAGTTAGGGTTCGGAAGAAGAAGAAGGAGGGGGTTGGTGTTGTTTCGCGGAAGAAAGAGGAAGAGAGTTGTACTGTAAAACAAAATAATAAAAACATAATATTTAAACAAAACATTATCTGTAAAGATCCCAGATCCGCGTGCGTAGTGTAACGAAAATAGTCTCTCATTACCATCCTTCTGATCATGATCTGGCGGCCATTAGGCCAAGTCCCTATCGTACTCCATACTCCCTCGCCGCAGGCAATCATCCGGACTCTCCTTCAATTTGTTTATGGGCCAAGCCCATTAATTTTCGCACTCCCTTTTGCCACTTTACTAAATACCAAAGCAATTTACACCCCATGTCTGGTCTGTACTATGGGCCTAGCCAGAATCCTTTTAACACCCCTTTATTTTACTTACTAATATAAATTGCACCCCCTATTTAATTTCAACAATTTTTCAATCTTTTATATATTTTCTATTATTATTATTTCTTACTATCATTATATTGTTTAATAATTGTTATTATTATTAATATTAATTTCTATATTATTATTACATATTATTATATTTTGTATATATCCTTTATTTATTACATATAAATATCAGTTATATTATCATAAACGAATTATATTTATTCAAAGAAATGTGTTGTACCCCAAAATTTTCCCTCCCATTTCCTCAACATTTTCTCACCACAAGACCCTTGGAGCTCAAGATCAAGTTAGGGTTTACTCTGCTCAAGACTCTTCCTTGCACTGTTGACCCAAATTAGGGTTTGTGTTTGCACAAAGATGTTTTAACCTAAAATGCCCAAGATGACTTTCATGCTTCATATTGGACTCCCAAGTTTATCCATACCAAGTTTCAAGCCTTGATTCCAATCTTTGCCCAGTCAATTGGATAGTTGACCTAGAAATCAGTTGTATTGGAGAAAAAGTCAACTGTGGTCAATTGACAGTCAAACCTCATGAAATTTGACCCACATCAACATTATGAACTCATATGGACCATTTGGTCAATTTTGGATCACAATTCCATAAGAAATTTGATCAGACCACCAAAAGGGCAAAATGGTCATTTTTAGGGTTTTGACTGCACAAAGGCAATTTTTGACTGTTTGACCTAACCAATGGCAAGCCAAACTCACATATGGACTCAAGGACCCCATGGAATTGCCTTGGCATGTTCAACAAATTCAAAAGATCCCAAATGCACAAGATTGACAGATGAATTTTCCAGTCAATTGATCAATTTTTGACTGTATACTGAAAAGTCAAACTTTGACTTTTTGGTCAAAATCAAGGATCAAGATTCATTTTTCATCAAAACATGTCAAAATATGAAACTTGTTCATCAAGAAATCAAAAATCACAAATTAGGGTTTGAAATGAAGAAATTTCATAACTTAGAAATTTTCTAAGTTATGAAAATCCCTAATTTTTTCCTAACTTTGTCCCATTTTTTCACCAAGATGCCTTTGGATTCAAATAAAACTCAAAACATGAAAGTTATAGTCCATTGCAAAATCTACAACTTTGATTCACAAAGTTTCCTCAAAAGAAGCTTGTAGCTCAAGTTATGATTTTTGGAACAAGGGTGCAAAACATTCTTAACTTAGAAAAATTTTGACCTATTTTAGGCAGGATTTTTGCCTAACTTCATGGCCACTTTTCACATGCCTCCACTTGGAATCTCAACTTGCATTACAAAGATGGATTGTAGTACACATTCCAAGCTTTCCAAATTGTCCAAGAACTTCTCAAATACCCTTGTGGTTAGGGAGAATCGAATTTGGCAATATGGGCAAAAACTCACTTTGTTCATGAACCATTTCCATGTCCATAACTTTGCATTTTTGAACCCAGCATGCTCTAAGCTAGATTACAGGCCTTTTATCTCATCCACACTCAATAATTTAATGCAAACCCCTTGTGTTCAAGCCTTATCTTATGTGTTTAACCATAACATGCCAATTTAATCCATAATTAGAAAAAGCAATATATCCATTTTTGAAAAGTTGAACTTTATGTCAAGATTGCAATCTTTGAAGTACAATGCAAATCCTTTTGGCACAAGTCCAGAAACATATCACACTGATCAAGAGGGATGGTTGCAGCATGATTAGGGGGCCTGCACAAGTCTAGAAACCAAGTTGACAATTTTTGCTTAAGTTAGAAGAAACTTGGCATATTGATATACAACTCTCATTGCTGCAAGAACTAGCTTAGACAAACTTGTTAGACACATCCCAAACAACATAACTGAGCTAAGGCACGACCAAAACACCTTCCAAACCTCACCATTCATCAAAACACTCTCCTACTGCAAAAAACAGAGTCACCTCTGCAGTTGGACTTCCATAACTCAATCCACTCGTGCATTTTTGCTAAAACCAGTTCATACACACTCCATATCATATATACAAGCTATCCCAAGCATTGGACACGGCCTGTAACACCTCTAACCAACTTCACCATTTTCACTTTTTCTGTTTTGCAGGTTGATTGCCATAGCTTGATTCACTTGGTTTCAAAGCAAGCTAAAGGTTGGAATAGCATCCCTGGACTTCAAGTAAGTTGTACCAATCCTCACCTTGCCTTGAAAGTGCCTCCATTACCAGACACGATCCAAGATGAACAGGTAAGTTCATGGACTTCTATCTCTCAATCTAGGAAGAGTTAGCTTTAAGTTTATGAATAAAAAATGTTTTACTCATGGCCCTGAAGCTATACATATCCTCACTTTCCATTTATATTGCATATGCTGAGAGAATTTAAGGCCTGAACATTGACAAAAACTTAGGTTAAGAATTAGGGATGGAGAAATTCTCTCTCATTTCTGAGAGTTAGATCAAGTTCTTGGTATGTATGGAATCGTGGCTTGATGCTTGACACTTTTCATGTTATAAGTTTGTGCTAAAAGTCCAGGAATCAGGAGTTGTGGTTGAAGCAAGAGAGCGCGCGCATTTTTCAAACGTTTGTCTGGAGGTTGAAGACAACCTCTCATTGGCTGGGCCTGAGATTGTTTTTCCTTTTTGCACTTTCATTTTTCACATGCACCCCCTGGCCCATTTTGAGATATACTTGTCATTTTTTATTTTTTTTATTTTGATTTTGTTTCTATATTTTTATTTAAGCATGAAAAAATATTAAAATTATTTTTCCACATTTTTTTGCATTTTATTTGATATTTATTTGGCTTCATTTAGTTTTGTACATAAATAAACATAAATATACTTTTATTTAATAACTAAAAATAATACAAACACTTTTATTTTCTGATTTTTAATTTTATTTTACCTTTGAAAACATTTTATAAAAAATATACTTTTTTTTAAAATATTAAACATTTTATTTTTTGTACATATTTAATATATTTAATAAATAATATAAATACTTATATATTTATTATAATATTTAGGATAAAAACATAAAAAATAATACATTTTATTTTTATTAATATTAAACTTAAAAAATCACTTTTTGACAATATACTCTCTTTTTATTTATTTTTTTACATAATTAATAAATATTGCATATATTATATAATAAATACATTTTATTTATAAAATTAGGGTTTTGCCCTAAATACATAAAAATACCAAAAATTAAACCTTTTTATTTTGTTTATTTGTCACATGAAAAATACCTTTTTACATACATACAAAAATCATTTTTTTTGCATCTTACATATTTTATCTTATTTTATTTAATTATTGCAATTAATTAATTTGTATAAGTCAATTTGGATGTAATAGTTTAGTTTAATTTCTTGCTAAAATATCCCCATTTGAACATTTGTACCCCCCATCCCATATTTGTGTTGTAATAACTTAGGACCTTTTATTTTTTCGCATTTTAAAGCTTTCTATTATACCATGATAGAATTAGGGTTTTGTATGCAAAATTAACCAAAAATAGTTTGACCTAAATTCAAGATAAACAAGCATGAAAATGGACAACACTAATCACACTTGCACCCCTAGGGTATTCCACTTGTTGCCTTCAATAATGGGCCATATTGCATGTTAGGTATCTTTGGTAAAAATAAAACAATTCAAATGATCATAGTCCCTCGATGACGCTTTCAAAAGTTGCCTAAAAAATGATCAAGTCCCTTAAAGGAAAATTGCCCAAAGATACTTGGCACCATTGCAATCATGGTCTAAACGATGACCCGCGCCTGTCCCGTTCACATCCTAACACAAGATTGTCCACCAAATACAATGGTGGAACAAAATTGTTAAAAGGGTTAAAAACATAGCAAAAATCTTTGAGTAAATTTAGGGTAGATAGCTCTTGGTTACTTGCCAATTTGCAAAATAAAAACACTTGCCTATTTTTTAAAACACACTTCACAACACGCTTTCAAAACAACTTTCAAAAACATTGAAAACTTTTCAAAAGACATACATCTTTGTATACATCCCAACATGGATCATTGCAAAGGTTGCCACCACATTGGCCTCTTTTCAAAACATTTTCAAAACCCACACACAAAGCACCATTTCAAACAATTGAAAATCAAGGCAAGTTGATCTAAGCAAGTAACTAAGAGCCCATGGATAACCATGGATAGAAAGGGTGCTAATACCTTCCCTTTCTATAATCTACTCCCCGAACCCAAGAAAACATCTCAAAGGTTTTTGCTGTGCTTTTTAACCTTTCCTTAGGATAAAATAAAAAGTCGGTGGCGACTCTTGCTCAACCGAAACATTTGCGAAAACAAATGCAAAACCCAAGTCAGTTCTCCCACCGTATCACAAAATGCATATTATTTTAGGTATTATTTGCATTAAATATTTTTACCATGCATTAATCAAGATCTTTTCGCAACTAATACGATTACAAAACACAAACAAATCATCAAACTATTTTTTACAATAAACTAAGCTAATCAACTATTTTTTTGCAAAAGGGTTTCAAACTGGTTTTGACTTACTGCGTACTCAGTCAAAATCTCCACAATCACCACTCCCGATCGAGTGCGAGGTGATTCAAAATATGTTTGCAAACCCCTAAAAAACACCAACCCATACAAACTATGAATCGGGACTCTTATTCCTTATAAGAGGATACGTAGGCATACAATCAAAAATCGTGGCGAGTCTTTCTAATTAAAACCTAACTCATGTTTACCCTAAACCTAAACCTAGAGCATAATATCCTTGTGAACAAGGTAGATGAAAGGTGCCTAACACCTTCCTTTCGTATAATTGAGTCCGAAACCTAGAATCTATGTCTGCGAATTAGGGTTTTCTGTTAGATTCCTTTCCCTAGGATAAAAACTAATAGTGGCGATTCTTGATTTAAAAAC
Organism: Vicia faba; assembly: GCA_948472305.1. NCBI lineage: Eukaryota > Viridiplantae > Streptophyta > Magnoliopsida > Fabales > Fabaceae > Vicia > Vicia faba. The sequence goes on from OX451736.1 coordinate 888,171,832, forward strand.
TAGTTGCTACAGCAGGTGACTCTATTGGGGACTCTTCTTAACCCAAGGTTTAGGTATTTTTGGGGTTTCTTATTATTATTATTTGCTTTATTTATTTATTGCATTTATCTATTTTATCGCATTTATTTATTTACTATCAAATTCTCTTATCATCATATATTTACTGCGTGGTGGGATTTTTCTATCTCAAAAATATTTCCAATATAGCCCTTAAAATGAAGGTTCGTCTATTAGCTTTGGGGGTACATCATCCCTGCGAGTTTATGTGACGACTTCGCCTAGAGTCGGTGAATTTCCGAAAAAGGAATACTTATCGAGAGATATCCTCTTGACGAGTAGGACTTTGGAAGGTCACCCATGACTCTTTGTAACGACCTTAACCAAAAATCTCATGACGAGACCTTTCATGATTTTGAGACGAAAGTTTCGGTCCGTAAAGAGGCTCCACCTAAGGGAGGCCCTTGTGCCTTTTCCCTCTGGTGTTATTCATGACACCCTTAAGGAAGCCACCTTTTGGGAGGGTAGATCAACGGTAGGTCAAGATTAAGGAACCTACCCTATAGGGGTACTTATTACAAAAAGTCCTGTCACTCAACCTTAGACCCACGCATTCATATATTTCATGTATTTGTCATACATTCATCATATATTAGTCACCCGTTTCTTTGTCTTATTCACGGGGTACAAAAATTAAAATTGAGATCTCGGTGATTGTCTTTAAAAAATGGATACCAAAGGAAACAACTTGTCTGCGTCAAGACGCCAAACATATCTAAAATCAAGGCCACAAAAAAGAAATAACGTGCTGAAGATTTTCTCAAGATTTGTCAGGTCAAGGTGGATGACTTCTAGATAAGATATCTGCATGCGCACCTATAAGACTTATTTCCTTTTGCTTTGATTTCACACAAATAAAGTTTTGGTTTAAGATCGTAATATTTTTCAATGTCTGAATTACGTTACTTTCAATAAAGGCATTTTGTTTCCATATCTCGTTTGCGTATCTATTTTAAAGACAATCGCTAAGTAAAATAATAAAGGACAAGCATGTACCCAGATGAATAAGACATTCAAAACAAGTAACCATTTCATATTCATACGTATTCATTCACACGCATGCATTCACGAACACCTACATATCATGTCAAAACTCATTTTTCAAAAAACATCTCTCCAGTTGAACCATTAGTAGAAGAAGGTCTCAACCTCCTTGGCCTATGTACCAAACCAGGGCTTATCAACAAAAATCAATGGAGAAAATCGAGGAAACTCAGGCTACATTCAAAGAGGATCTCGACCAAGTAAAAGGCGATGTAAGTTCGATGAAAGGAGATTTGAGTCAAGTTCTTCTGGCTTTGAAGAAAAGTATTGACAGGAAAGACCAAATTCCCAGGGTAGCTTTTGAGGAAGTAGCCCAGACTATTGGTGCATCAAGAGGTCACCAACTGAGGAAAGATTCAGAGGCAGGACTTGAGAAGTCCGTCATAGCCCAACAAGAAGCTGAAACGGAAGGGTTTGTCCCACCACCGCCAAAATCAGGGGCACCTCGTACCCTGCAGATTCCAACCAATAATGCAGACAACTACCGGGACATGCAATACGGGGACCATGACCCAGAGGATGCCAACCAAGCACCCTCAAAGGCGAATGGTACTCATGTTGTTGATAATCCATTAGTAATGAATCAGTACAAAGCTCTGGAAGAAAGATTAAATGCTGTGGAGGGTTTCAACGCTTTCGAAGTAGACGCTCTCGAAATGGGCCTTGTTCATGACGTGGTGATTCCACCAAAGTTCAAAGTACCTGACTTTGAAAAACACGAGGGGCTCACTTGCCCTAGAAATCATCTTCGCATGTATTGCAGGAAGATGCATGCCCATGCCCATGATCAGAAGCTGATGATTCACTATTTTCAATATAGCCTGAGTGGGGCATCTTCAGACTGGTATATGCAACTGGAGCGAACGCATATTCGAACCTGGGAAGATCTTGCTAATTCTTTCCTAAAGCATTACAAATATAAACTGGACATGGCGCCTACCCACATGCAACTCCGGAATTTGTCTCAGAAGAAAGAAGAGTCCTTCAAGGAGTATGCTCAGAGATGGAGGGAGTTGGCATCCTGTGTGCAACCACCACTATTAGAGAAGGAGTTAGTAGACACGTTCATGGGAACTTTGCATGGGCTGTATTATGATATGATGGTTGGAAGCATATCTTCTGGGTTTTCAGACCTAGTAACTGTCGGAGAAAGAATTGAGACTGGGTTAAAAAGTGGGAAGATATCAGGGGGACCATCAAACGCTCCCTACAATTCAAATAGGCATGCTTCAAACCTCCCCAAAGGAAAAGAGGGAGAAATTAATGCTGCAGCATCACAACCTGGGGTACAACAACCATTAGTGATCCCCCTAGGTCAGCAGCAAGGCATAAGGCCACCCAGAAAATTTGATCCCCTCCCTATGCCACCTAGCCAGTTATTGCAATAGCTAGTTAAGGTATCCTTAGTGGAGCTCAAGCCTCTAGCTCCTTCAGTCGGGCCACTCCCACGAAGATACGATGCCAATGCCAGATGCGAGTATCATGCTAATTCTCCTGGACATACCATAGAACAGTGTTGGCCTTTCAAACACAAGGTGCGGGATTTGTTGGATTCTCAAGACACCACTTTCGATAAGCCCGACATCACATCAGACCCTACGCCGTTGCATGATGGGATAACAATAAATGCAATCGAAGTAGTCACTGACTCTGGGGCAAGTAGGCAAGCAAAAAACCCGATAAACTCACTGAAGGAATATGTGTTGGGATATGGACTCCTACTAGAACATAATGAAGCTTTCGAAAGAGATCTATAAAGGCTAGGGGACCAGGGGATAGTCCAGTTCAGACAATACCCTGAAGAAAAATATAAAGCTACTCTGAAGGGCGAAGCACATTTTCCTCCGATCCAAGAAACTTTTGTCACCAATGGAGTAGTGCATGGTAAACATGGGGAAAAAATATTCAACAAAGCTAACACCAAAGGGGAAACTGACTTCATCCGAGAATGCGCCCCAGGAGAAAAAACTCAAAAGATGGACGACCGTGGAGATTCCTGAGATCTTTTTCTTTCCTAATTAATTTTTCTTGTTTTCGAAAGAACCTATGTCAAGCCCGAGACATAGGGGTTGCTTGTAAGGGTTTCCCCGTTAGGTTTCAGACAATATTTACGATTAATAAAAGTTATATTTTGTTTTCAATTAAGATACCTTTTCTTTCTCTTGCATCTATATCTTACATTTAAAAATGGCAATACTTTCTCTGCATATGCATTTTCAAATATTCATATACTAAATTTGCACTAAAAGATGATAAAGGTGCAAATTCATGCCCAAAACCACCAATAATGTTACTACTGCAATCCGATATAATTTTGATGCTCCTATCAACCAAGCTAAAGAGGAAGATGATAAAGATCTTGAACTCTCTGATAAAATGGTGAGGGAAATAGAGAAAAAGGCCGACAACGTACGACCGTATCAAAAGGCTATTAAGACTATCAATCTGAGCACAGGGGAAGATTCGAAAGAAATCAGGATAAGGGGAAATGTTAGTGTGGAGCCACAAAGAAGTTGATCAAATTATTGCACATATTTGCTTGTTCCTACAGAAACAGGCCAAGGTTAGATACAAACATGAAGGTGAATAGATCACCTCTTCAAAGGAGGTTGTTCGCCAGTTAGGCAAATATAAACGACTACAAAATACCAAGACTTGACAAAGGACCCGATCTAGGGGCACGTGGGATACTCACGTTCGACGGGGCTTCAAATGCACTGGGGCACGATATAGGGGCAATTTTGACCTCTTCAAAAATACCCTGCTGGCCATATACCAAGTCAACAAAGAATGGGATACTAAATATCCAAAACATATTCCATATCGGGATCATGTTTTAACACTGACTATGGACTTCACAAAGATTATTTTCAGCCATGTCCCACAAAAAAAATCAAATGTCATACGCTCTAGAAACTATATCTGCTATGAACCGCACATCACAAACATACACTTCAAAGATCCCGCATATTGACTTTCTATTAAAAAGGAAAATATGACAAGCCTTAGTTTTACAACATCAAGAAGTACCTTGAAAAACAAGAACATCCAGAAAATGCCTCTAGCATCGACAAGCAAACTCTATGAAAATTAGCATCGGAATTCTTTCTGAGTAACAGTGTACTCCACAAGAGGAACTACAACATGGTCTAATGCTCAAGAAGATTCTTCTACCTTTCCTCGACTCACGTGATAAATGGGCACCCAACTACGAAGGTCCATACGTGGTCAAAACAATATTCTCCGGTGGTGGTCTTATCTCCACAACAATAGATGAGGAAGGACTACCATAACCGGCAAATTCAGACACAGTCAAAAATACTATGTATAAGAAGCTCGCTAAGCTCAAACCTTAAACAGGCAACTTGGGCAAAAAGGAGCGTCCCGGTGGATCGAAAACCCTAAAGGCCGATCCAGGCAAAAACTAAGGGCATTTAACCAAAAATTATCTCGGTGGATTGAAAACCCGAAAGGGCAATCTAGGAAAAAATTAGGGATCATGCAAAAGAAATAAAGAACAAAAAGACTGCGATCTAAGAACTGCGACTACAAACCACGAAGGGAGAGATAGATCTGAATCATACAACTCAGAATCAAATGAGATAAGATCATTAAAAGGATATTGGGGAACAGCAGTAGCAATTATCATTTTTCATTGCCATTTACAGTTGTAAAACTTTCTGTAATTACCTCTTTCTAGGAATTGCATCTTGTATTCTCGCCTATTCATAGGCATATCAATAAAACATTTGCTTTCTTTGCATCTTTCAAATTGCATTTTTTTCTTTTTCTCAAACTTGTTTACAAAATACTATGATCATTACTTGTGAATATTGTCTTGAAATCATTTCAGGAGATTAACAAAATAAAAGCATTTGATGAAACATCGAAAACATTTTGGGTTAGAAAAATATCGAAAGAAAATCTACGTCTACGTCCACACACATGTCTACTCCTGCATCTACAATACAAATTCCATACATATGTCCATGTCTGCGCCTATATCCATGCTCACGACGTAAAAAAAAGTTTACGCCCACACGTGCATTTGTGCCTATGCTTGCACTCAGCAATACAAAATATATGCATGTCTACTCCTACATCTACGTGGCCATACACAAAGTCTACGTCAGCGCCTATGCCTACACTTGCAACACAAAGTCTACATTCGCACATGCGTCCACGCACATGTGTACTCCTGCCAATTCTACATACGTCTATGCTTACGCTTGCGCCTACGACATACGAATCTACATACGTCTACACTTACGCCGGCACTTACAACATATGAATCTACATACGTCTATGCTTACGCCTATGCTTACAAAGGCCACACGTACGTCTATGCATGCACTTACAACATACAAGTCTATGCAAATGCCATTACCTACGTCTACACATGCGCTCACAATACAAAATCAATGTTCAAAATTTGGCTAACGCTTTTTCACCGCATTCAACCTGAATTTAACAAAGCTACGACGACACAGCATACAACGCCAGGGGATTGGTAACTCTAAGCCAATGGTTTAAAGGAGATAATTCCAGAAATAGTCTTCATAACATTTCAATGCATACGCACATCTTTACACATTTCATATATACAAACATTTTGCATATCTCAAGCATACATACACTATACAGTTTTGCATACTATTGTACCCCAAAATTTTCCCTCTCATTTCTCAAAGGATCATCGAACCCTCAGGTTTGCTTCTATCAAGTTTTAAGTCTTGAATTATAACTTTTCAAGATAATCATCCACAAGGGCAAAATGGTCAAAAGCACACTGAAAAGTCAAACATTGACTTTTAGATCAAAAAATCAAGTGTAAACAATTATATTTCATCAAGACATGAAATTGGTTCATCAAAAAATCAGAAGTAAGAAATTACTTTGAAAAAATCAAATTTCTAAACATTTAGAAAATTTTCTAAGTGTTAAGAGAATATGATGCTTTAGAACATCTGAACCAGCCTCCACGCAAGTGCAATCAGAAGTTGCAAACACGGTTCAGAACATGACTCTTCAGCATATGTTTCGATCAGAGCATAACCCTTCAAGTTTCATTCTGGTCTTCTTCGATCAGAACATCACAAAGCCCCAAAACCTTGTTTGAACAGCCTGCTGCACTGCTATAGCACAATCCTGCAATCAGTTGCCACAACACTCCAAATTGCTGCTGACCTAGTCCACGCCTGCATTTTTCTCAAACCCTATATTTGCACCAAATTAGCATACAAAAAATGTGATTAAAAAGCAATGGAACAGTATACCAAAAAGGTTTTGAATCCCATTTGTTTTTCCCCCCAAAACCACAGCAAAACTATCTATAAATAACTGGATCCTTCATACGTTCAAGAGGTTGGTTTTTGGAGAGAGAGAGAGAGAATCATAAAAAGAGAGAAAAGAAACCTGTGAAACCCTTCGTAAAAATCCAGAAATCCCAAACAGAAAACCAAACCTTTGTTCTTCCCTTTGAATCAAAGAACTTGGCATTTTCTCTTCTGTTGCTCTTGCTGACTCTAGAACATCTGAAGGCAGCAGTTCAAATTCCAAGCACATGCTCCGGATTCAAGGTAAGTCTTTCTGACTTTGCATCTTCTCATTCAGAACATCATTAAATATGTAAATATCATAGTATTGATGTTTTCCATATCATTGCATAATTAGAAGAAAAAAACTGTGGATCAGAACTTCTTGATTAAAGCTAGGCTCAGAATTAGGATTAGAACTTCTATAAACTGTTGTGCTTTTATCCTTTTGATTTGTTGTTTGTTAAGTACTAAAAAATTGCTGATGTGTTGATTAATATGAGGAAAGAGCTGAAATATGGCATAGAACTTCTGATTTTTACTCATTTGTTTTAACACAATACAGAACTTCTGAGTTCTCCTTACCGTTAAATACACTGAACTTTTGATTGTTTCCACTCACTATTTTAACACTTAGAACTTCTGATTTTCATATGCTGATAACACGCTAAACTGTTGATGTTCACTCACTGTCTTAACAAAATGCAGAACTTCTGAGTTCTTCTCACTGTTTTAACACGTACAGAGCTTCTAAGGTTTTCTCACTGCTCCCACATTCAGAACTTCAGCACGTAACAACCCAGAATTTCTGTATTTTCCCTCTAACGTTTCTTGTAGGACCTCAAAATGTATTAATCCAGAACTTCTAATGCCCACTAACGTTTCTTTCTGAGTCACAACACTCTTGGCATCAGAACTTGTGATCCCTTTTATTTTGCTTGCAGCAGCACGCTGATTCTAGATCTCATTATTTTCCCCTTTTTATCATTTTCAATATTAATACCCCTTTTATCAATATAAAAAAGACACAAAAATATTTTCTTTTTACTAATTAATCTATTTCTTTTTTTTCTTAATTCATTAAGACAAAAACCCATTTTCTAAACAAATATATTTCTTGCATTGTATATTTCGATATGGTTGTAATAGTTAATTAGGATCTAAATTCTTGAAACCCCCTATTTGTAAATTTGTACCCCCATCCATGAAATATTGTAATAGCGTAGGACTTTTATATTTCCGCAATTTATCGCTTTTCAAACATAAATGCTAGTAATTAGGGTGTGTATGGCAAGATATGAAATCGACAAATAGATCACCCTAATCAAGACTAAAATGCATGCAATCAAACACACTTGCACACTAGCACCCTTAGGGTAATCTCACTTTGTGGCCTATCGGAAAATAGTCATGTCCCTCGAATATGGGCATTTTAGCAAAGACCCTCGATAAAAGATCGTAGTCCCTCGATGACCCTCGATGTTGCCTTCGGTAAACGATCTAGTCCCTAAAATGACATCGCTAAAATGTCCCATAGGTTGCCTTCTATGACTATACAAACGTCCCATGCCCATCCCTTCACATCCAACGATGGGGTTTCTTACCAAAACAATGATAAGATAGCAACATCTAAATGAGGAGGAAAAGAACATCTAAGACCTTTTGAGTAGGTAGATTTGCTCCTAGTTGCTCGCTTGCTCACAACAAAAATATTTCATACACCAACACTCTCATTTTGAAACATTTTCAAAAGACAACACTTTGTATGCGTTCTTATAGAAACGAGAACCATTATAAAGATATTTCCAAAATACTTTCAAAACCCACACCACAAGCACATTCAAACAAAAGCAAGTGATCTAGCAAGCAACTAAGAGCCCATAGATAACTACCGATGAAAAGGGTGCTAGCACCTTCCCTTTTCATAATCTACCCCCCGAACTCAAGAAAACATATCTAAAGGTATTTCTTGTGCTTTTCACCTTTCCTTTTGGATAAAAGAAAAGTCGATGGCGACTCTTGATAACCGCAACATTTGCGATCAAACGCAAAACAACCAAGTCATTTCTCCCACCGTATCACAGGACTGGCGACCCTGCTGGGGAATTTTTAAAAGTGGGGTTACCTTAGGGCTAGATCACATCTACTTGCTTTCATTGTTTGACTTGTATGCTTTACGTTTTGGGTCCTTGTTTGGGTTACTGTTAAAAATCCTACACCCGGATTTGGGGACACTGTGATCGGTGGATCTGGAACTGACTGTTTAACGCTGGTTCGCGAAATGTCGCGGAAGCAAGAGTCGCCACTGTCTTTTATTTTCTCCAAATGGAAAGGACAAAAGCACAGAAAAATTCCTTAAAGAGATTGCTCTCGGTTCGGGAGGTAGGTTATAGAAAGGGAAGGTGTTAGCACCCTTTCTATCCATGGTTATCCATGGGCTCTTATATACTTGCTCATTTGTGTTTTCAAAAATGGTTTGTTTGCTTTTCAACTGTGGGTTTTAAAAAGTTTCTTTGAAAATTTCAGTTCGACTCTTGTATCGGTCCTCAAGAGTGTTTGAAAAATTGCTTTCGAAAGCTTTTTGAAAATGTGTTGGTGTGAAAAGTATTTTTGATTTGTTTTGTTTTGAATTAGAGCAAGTATCCATGAGTCGTCTACCTACCCTAAGGAATTCGTCTGTGTAAATGTCCTTTAAAGTAGTGCCATCCCACCATTGATAGGTAGGTAGCACCACCGTTGGAGGTGTTCGGGTCAATTCGAAGGTTCGGGACATGGTGATCACCAGAGCAATAGGAAGACACCTTAGAAGCTACCCTCATGCCAGGTTCCCGGATCATGAGGACTTACTAAGACATCCTCTACTCGACGATCACCTTTCGAGGCAAGGCAACGGTGAGGCGTACCCTAAGGGTGGTGTGTGCGATTTGTGTGTCGTTTTCAGATATTTTGTCTTGTTATGTCATTGGTGTTCTACGCTTGATTTTATTTTAGTCCATTCATTCTTGCATGCTTTGTTTAACAGTTAAAAATTACGAGGAAAAGTAAATCTAAAGCTATTACAAATGGCGCGGGTCCACATCGCCAAAATTAACCAGGACCCGATTTGACGGAAAATAAAGAAATTGAAATTAAAAGAATTAAAAAGTGCGAAAAGTAATTACAAGGCTTCGGGAGAGATACACAATTATTTAAACGAAATAAAATAAATACGCGAAATAAACAAGAAATTAAGAACGAAATGAGGGCGTTGGACCCTTTTGCAAAATATTAAAATTAATAAGGAATCAAGATTCAAATTAAGAAAAGAAATTGTTTTTGTTTTTTTTTTGTATTTTTAGGTATTTTAGGGTTTAATAGAAAAAAGAGAATTAATTAAAATTAAAATAAAATGCTAAACCTAATTCTAACTATTTTTTAAGTTATTAAGAAAAATATTGAAGTTTTAACCTAATTTAAACCTAAGCTATTTTCATGCAAATTTAATTATGAAAATAAATAAAATAAACAAATAATACTATTGTGAAAAAAAGAAAAATTAAAAGGAATAAAATAATTTAAACCTAGTTCTATATTTTTAGATCTTTATTATGAAAAGAATTAACATTAACACCCTAATTTAAATTAATTTATTTACATGCAATTTGTTTATGAAAATAATTAAAATAAAGTATTTATTATATTTTTTATCTTTTCTGATTTTTAGGCATTTTTTATATTTGGTAAAAATAATTAATTAAATCAAACAAATAAAGAAAATAAAATAACAATTGAAAATAAAATATAAGAAAAATAGAAAATGGCAAACCAGGGGGTGGAAGTCCCCAATATGGAGGTATAGATCCAAGAATCCTGGCCCAAAAACCTGGGTCCATTTGACCTTTTTTGAGTAGCGTGTTCATGCTTTGACTATGGTGTATGGTGCTCTCCAATCCCAGCCGTTGATTTGGATTTGTTAGACGCGTGGACGTTTGGATTATGGAGGAACATGATGGTCCTCAACGTAAGCGCTGCATAGGAATTGTTATGGAAAAATAATATTGAAACATGTAAGACCTGGGGCTCGAACCCAGGTCATGAGGGTTAACAGCGCTACATTTTGCCAGCTGAGCCACTACAACGTGTTTGATATATAATAAACAAACAAATACTATAAAGAAAAAAATCAATGTTAGTGGATCCACGCGCGAAAATTCAAACCAACGTATCATGTGTTGCCACGATTTCGTCTTCCTCGCGTGCCTGAAACACAAAAACAAAAGCAACGGTTTTTCATGCGTTTTATTAGGCCGGCTATGGGAAAATAGCGATTAGGCCTGTGTTACTCATAAATTGATCGCGAATATGGATTCTTCTTCGTCCAAGCTTGCTGATTACATTCATGGCACTATGGTTCTCTAATTTTACGCTATATGAAAACGCCCAATTTCCAATTCTGAAAACCCTAGAGTTTGGCAATGGTGGAATCGTCTACAGCTTGCAAAAACTCAATTAAACGCATGGGTTAGTTTGCAAATGCTTCACTGATCATGAATATACAATTAGAATGCCATGAATGTTCATAAATATTGAAACACGATAGTGAAAAAAAATGGAACAAGAGGGACTTCTGTATACCGTTCCAAAGCGTGAAGCTTGAGGTTTTTGATTGGAATATGTTCAATAGACCTTGAGGAAGCTATTGGAATAGTTTTTGTGCCTTGAATCGCCTTGTAGAGGTGTTTACAGTTTTGACTTTTTTGCAAATTTTTCAAGTTGTCAATGGAGTTTCTTGCGCAGCTTTTGTGTCTAGCATGATTAGGTTTATGGTCAGGCATATGTAGTGAGTGCATTAGGTCAAAAAAATTCAATCAAATCTCTTGTAATCATGGTTTTGAATATTTGATTTCTTAAGATCTTTTTCAAGTGTTCTTTGTTCTCAATCATGCCAATCAATCCAAATCTTTCCTAATTTGCATATGCACGAAATATTGATGATATAATGTGCACAAAAAGATTGAAAAAACTTAGGTTAGCATTTTTCATGTATTTATTTTAATTTAAGTGAATTATCATTAATAAAAATCCAAATAAATAAATAAAAAATGAAATAAGACTTCCCTTTGGGCCAAGTAGTCGTGCATATGTCATGGATGATGAATCATGGAAGAAAAATGGGCCCATTAGCAATTTTAGGTCATTTGGATCAAAGTTGACTTTTCAAAATATCCAAAAATTTCCCAACTTCTACAAGGCATAACTTGCTCAATTTTTAAGCTTTTCTCATGTTCTTGGACATTTTGGAAAGGTCTTTGAGTCCTCTAACCAATGTATTTGGTCCCATGTCATTTTGATTTACCAATCTCAAGTTATGGCCTTTGACTTAAAGTCCCTTTTTGTTGACTTTTGAAAATGATCTATAATGTTGAAATTGATAACTTTTTGTGAGAGCATTTCTTGGACTTGAAGTATGAAGATGGGTTGTAGGAAATGTCTTTCTCTTCAAAATGAGCTTTGGATGGAATTTTTCTGATAATCCATGTGAAAGTTATGCCCTGGTCAATTTCAGTTGACTTTTTCAACTGTCCAAATAAGGAAACTTTTGCATCTTGATGATTTCTGAGCCAAATTTTGAGAATCATGATCAAGCATTGATCAAATGATGTTTGTGGCTTCAAAATGATATGTTGACCAAAAATTTGAACTTTTGACTGTCAAATGACCATTTTGCCCCTACAGTTGACTGTAGTGCAATTAGGGTTTTTGACTGTGCAATTTTGAGCTGAATGCCTTGAAACTTGATATGAGGATACTTGACCATATTTGTAAGCATGTGAGACTTGATTGGACCTTTGATAACTTCCTTTTCTTGATCAGACTCAAAACCCTAATCTTGACTGTATAGGAGACCTTTGCCCTGTGCAACCCTTGGGGAATTTTGCAGCTTGACTTGGCAATTTCTTGGAGAATATGGGAGGGCAAATTTTGGGGTACAACAGACACCTTTTAGGTAAGTAGCAATAAACTGTGATCGAACTGTGTTGGGTATACTAATACAGTTGAAGTAGTAGCTACGTTGATGTGGCACTTTGGTTGGTACCGGAAACCCTTGATTAAATCAAGGAGAGTACGAGGCTGATGCATGGTGTCATAAAGCATCAACTGACCTTAGAACCTTTAAATTGCACAACTTGTCCAATAGGACGTAGCGAGCTGGTCGGCTTTGGTGTATTCCCAAGGTCGACAGATACTCGATGCTACACTTATTGAGATTTGACTCTTGAGTTTTGTTTGGTTATGAATCAATCGCCTATTGAATGAAGCTTGGGGGAAAGATCAATGATATTGAGATCCCCTAGAACCCGGTTACTATTTATAGGATAGGTTGAACCAATCCAACTTCAAAAGGGTATGACCTTAAAACTCATACATGCCTTAAACCTAAGGACTTGGTGTGACTTGTTTTTTGTCTACTGCTATACATGTGATTTTTTTTAATAATCATGACATCATAAACATGGCATGTCATACTAACCATTTCAAGGATCCTCTAGGGCTCATCGTTGCTTTGTTTTGTAGGACATGGCATCCGCCCGCAGGAACACTATCCAGATTAACCTTGTGAAAGTGCCTCTCCAACTGAAGGATTTGGCATTAAGGATCCCTGAAAGCTCTCCCTTCACTGAAAATCATGGTCGGTTGCTCAACTTGGTCACCTCAAAACCTGATGAAGAATTGTTAAAAGTGATATTCCAGTTCTTTGACCCTTTGCACCACTGCTTCACCTTCCCGGATCACCAGCTAGTACCTACTATGGAGGAATTTTCTCCGTTGTTAGGGGTACCTATTCTTGAGTAGTCACCTTTCAACGGTACGGAAGAACGACCAAAGCCCGAAGATATTGCTCGAGCTCTGTCCTTACAACAGTCCGATATCGTGACAAATTGGGAAACTAGAGGAAATGTCTAAGGGATCCCAGTTAAATTTCTATTCGAGAAGGCTTACTATTTTTGGGACACCCTGGATTTACAAACTTTTGAATAAGTATTGGCACTCCTCATCTAAGGGATGGTACTTTTCCCTAATGCGGACCAACTCGTAGATGTGAATACGATTAAGGTTTTTCTGTCTCATAATCTGGTGCCTACATTACTTGGGGATGTTCTGCACTCTCTGTATGCTCGCACTCTAAAGAGAAGGGGGACCCTCCTGTGTTGCACTCCTTTATTGGCTATGTGGTTTATTTTGCACCTACCCAGATCTATTTTGAAGAATGAGCAGGGTATGAAATGGTCTCATAGGCTGATGTCCCTTACACATTCAGACATTCATTGGTGTTCACGGTCCTCGGAAGATGTTACCATCATTGATCGTTGTGGTGAATTCCCTAATGTCCCTCTCTTAGGCATTAGGGGAGGAATCACTTATAACCCTTGTTTGGCACTACGGCAGTTTGGTTATGCAAGGAGGGACGACCCTCATGATGCGCTCATCCAAGGAATCACTTTCAACTATGAGAATGATACTCAGGGTTATCGCAAAAGGTTCATAAAAGCTTGGGGCATGGTACATAAAATTGATAGCAAGACACTGGGGCACAAGAATTCCATCCTTCTTGAACCCTATCTCCGATGGGTACGAGCCCGCGCTAAAAGTCTTATGATGCCGTACCCTGCTGTCCTACCAATAATTGTGGAACTAGTTGCTGAGGGAGATACGGCTTCCCTTGTTCATCATCCTGAGATGCCAACCGATCACGAGGAGTTGCAGAAGTCCTAGGTTCAATTTAAAGAGGAGTGGGACACGTTTGAAGCTCAGTTTTATGCCAGCGAGAAGAAGGTCCTGGAACTCACTGGGCTACTTCATGAAGAAAGGAACATAAACGCCTACATTGCACCAAAAAGGATGTGCTCCTGGGAAACTTAGTTTATTTTTTCTTTGAGTTTTGTTTTGTTTAAACTGTAAGCCTAAAGGGCATTCTGTGTAACAATTCAAACTCATTAATACAATTAACGCGTGTTTCTTTTTGGTTAAGCAAATTTGAGCTTTTAAGAATCCTTAAAATCATTACATACGCATACCATTCATGACATTGCATAAGTAGGTACCGTTATAGGTTTCTCATCTCCTTCGTTGTTTATTTCAGCAGAAATGTCTTCTGAACAAAGCATCAAAGATCTTCAGGCACAAAATGCCCAATTTCAACAGATGTTCATAACTCTGGAAAAAGGGCAGGAGGATTTGAAGGCCCTCATCCTGAAAGAGAAGAAGAAGAAGAAGAAGAAGAAGAAGAAGCTCGTTGGTTCCCTCAATATGGGCAGAAGATTCGGGGGGGCCACTAAAGCAATCAGTTGATCTGACCTCCTCGTCCAAAGAAGTGGAGAATCAAGAGAGACATACAAGGGAAGAGGACCCCAGTCCTGAAGTTTCTGACAATGATACTGACTATAATGATGAGCAATATCCTCCCATCGAGGATATATATAAGCAGTTAGAGGATCGGCTGAGTGCTACGGAAGTTCAGAGAATACCTGGGTTAGACTTCAAAGAATTGAGATTGGTGTCGGGAGTGGTCATCCCGCAGAAATTTAAAGCTCCGGTTTTTGCAAAATATGATGGGGTTTCTTGTCCCAAGCTTCATCTTCGTTCCTATGTGAGGAAGATTTAGCCTCACACTACTGATAGGAACTTGTGGGTTCACTTCTTTCAACATAGTCTGTCAGGTACTCAGCTTGAGTGGTTCTACCAATTGGAAGGAACCAATGTCCAAAACTGGGAGGATTTGGCTGCTGCTTTTTACAAGCAGTATCAATATAATACCGACCTGGCCCCTACTCGTACTCAACTCCAGAGTATGTCCATGGGTGCAGGTGAAGGCTTTAAGGACAACACACAGAAGTCGAGACACTTGGCTGGGAGAGTCCAACCTCCTTTGTCTGATAGGGAGTTGGTCGAGACGTTTCTTGGGATGATGTCTGGTCTATTCTTCAACAATTTAATCGGTAGCTCATCGGCTGGTTTTACTGAGCTGTATTAACCGGAGAGAGGGTAGAAGTTGGGATCTGGAGTGGTAAAATACATAAAGATACCTCGTCAAGTTCAGCAAAGAAGCCCTTCACGGCTAAGAAGGAGGTCAATGTCGTTTATAGCCCAAAGGTCAAAGCCGAACTAACTACCGTTCAATAGTAGGTGTTGGATGATACCAAGGCCTGCGGCTACCCCACAATGAAAACATCAGCAAAGGGTAGAAAGACCACAAAGGCAGTTTACCTAGACTAACATGACATTGACAGAGGTTCTACCCCATCTGCTGAGATCTAACTTGGAAACTTTGAAAGAGGCTCCCAAGAATCCTAATACCTCCTCTCCTCGATACAATCCGAACGCTCGGTGCGCCTATCATTCTGAGAGTCCTGGTCATGATACAAATTATTGTTGGGCTCTAAGAAACAAAGTACAAGATTTGATTGAAGCCAAGGAGATTGAGTTCGACGCTCTAGAGAATCCCAATGTCATAACTTCTCCCATGCCTAAGCACAACCATGGAGTTAACACAGTTGATACTGATCTGTTCGTGACCTCAGTTGATGAAGTTTCTACTCCTCTTATGACTATTAAGAAGAATCTGTTGTTGGCCGGTTTATTTCCAGGTTGTGATGAAGGTTGCCACATATGTTCATCCCTGCCTTCTGGTTGCCATTTGCTGAAAACAGGTGTACAACGCCTAATGGACAGCAGAGAAATTTTGTTCGAAAAGACTTTGACTCCAACCGTTCCGTGTGAAGATATTGCTATTATAACCATTTATGCCAGTCCTTCCAAGGCCTCCTCGAGAAGACCTGTTAGGATTACACCCGCTACGAGAATCGCTCCACTAATAATCACTTGTCCTGGTCCTGTCCCGTACGCCTCGAACAAACCTGTCCCTTGGCATTATGGCGCCGATGTTTACTATCATGGCGTTAAACAAGACTTGAAGACTGAAGAAGTTGATCCCAATGTCGGTAATATTGTCGGGACCAGCAAGATTACCAGAAGTGGAAGGGTTTTCTCTCCCGAGATTTCCCCAAAGATTGTCAATAAGCCTATTGTTATTTCATCTTCTGTTCCTGCTAGTACTTCAATTACTATTGTCGTTCTTACTCCAGTTGTTACCCCTGCCGATGAGTCATCTGGGACTCGAGGCAAAGAAGTTGTAGATGAGCCTTCCCGGATGGAGGCACCTAGAAAAGTTGTTGTGGAATCCTCTAAGCAAGAGATAGAGGAAATTTTAAAAATAATCAAAAAGAGCGACTACAATGTGGTCGAGCAGTTGGGGCATACCCCCTCGAAGATATTGATGTTGTCTTTGCTGTTATGTTCTGAGGCCCATGCAAAAGCTCTGATTGCATTCCTCAAGACCGCACACGTTCCATAAGAAACCTCAGCCAATCAATTCAAAGATTGTGTGACCAGCTTGACTGCTGACAATGGGCTGGGTTTTTCAAACGCCGACTTAACACCAAAAGGGAGGAAGCATAATGATGCTTTGCATTTCTCGATCAAATGCAGGGGCGCCACTATGGCTCATGTGATGGTGGATACCGGGTCTTCACTGAATGTCCTGCCTAAGAAGGCTCTCGGTCGACTAAATTGTGAAGGCTTGACCCTAAAGCCCAGTAATGTCGTGGTAAGGGCTTTTGACGGGTCGAAAAGAACGGTGCATGGGGAGGTGGACATTCCTATCAAGGTAGGCTCTCAGAATTTTGAGTCCACCTTCTATGTGATGGACATCAGGCCATCGTACTCTTGTTTGTTGGGTCGTCCTTGGATCCACGAAGCTGGGGCTGTTACTTCTATACTACACCAAATGTTGAAGTATCTGGTGAAGGGGAAGATAGTCACTGTGCATGGCGAAGAGGAGTATATGGTGAGCCACCTGAACTCCTTCAGGTACGTAGAGATGGACGGAGAATTTATAGAGACTCCTTGTCAAAACTTTGAAGAGGTTCCCCAAATTTTTGCATTAAATGAGACCACTACCAGCGCCAACCCTGCTCTGAAGATGGCTTCTCTCAAGGATGCCAGAGCAGTAGTTGAAGAAGGTAGGAGTACCAATTGGGGACAACTTCCTGAGTTTATTCAAAAAACTGACAAATTTGGTTTGGGCTTTACCTCAGGGGCTCAAAGGGTTGTTCGGCGCGCCCGAGTTGGAGGACCTCCCCTATGCATCAGCAATCGAGGGGTCAATGCTATTGAAGACGGTGAGGAAGACTTTAATATTAACGGCTGGATTTACCCAACTACCAACGGTGGACTGAATAATTGGACAGCCAGAGATTTTATACCAGTTTCTTTTATTTCGCAGTAATTGTCTTACTTGTTTTCTGATTTTGTAATGAACAATTTAAACTTTATGGCCTTGTGTCTTACCCGAGGCACATTGGTTCTATCTGTGAGGGTTATTATATGTCATCTCATATATCATCAATGAAGCATTGGACGTTCTTTGCATACAAATTGTGCGCTCTCTGTTTTTTCTTTTCTGCCTTTACTTTATTAATACAACTATGCTCTTACACACACTCACGTATCAAATTGTAGATATGTATCTACTCTGGATCCCATTGATAACAATCCTGCTATTGCCAGTTATAACTTTGAAAATCTGATCAACCAAGCCGAGGACGAAGGTGAGGACGATTGTGAGGTGCCTGGAGAACTTGCTAGACTATTACAACAGGAAGAGAGGGCTATACAGCCTCATGAAGAGCCAGTTGAGACAATAAACTTGGGCACAGAGATGGACAGAAAAGAAGTCAAGATCGGCGCAAGTCTGGAAGATAGGATCAAACAGCGGTTGATACAAATGTTACACGACTACGTTGAGATCTTCGCCTGGTCATATGAAGACATGCCTGGTTTAGACACTGACATCATGGTACATCGTCTGCCGACTAAAGAGGATTGTCCTCCGGTTAAACAGAAGATCTGTCGTATGCGCCCTGAAATGTCAGAAAAGATCAAGGAGGAGGTCATGAAGCAGTTCGACGCAGGGTTCTTAGCTGTTACCTCCTATCCACAGTGGGTTGCTAACGTCGTTATGGTACCTAAAAAGGACGGTAAGGTACGGATGTGTGTGGATTACAGAGATATGAATAGGGCAAGCCCCAAGGATGACTTCCCTCTTCCTCACATTGATGTTCTGGTTGACAACACCGCGCATCATAAAATCTTCTCCTTAATGGATGGTTTCTCTGGCTACAACCAGATCAAGATGGCTCCTGAAGACATGGAGAAGACAACCTTCGTCGCACAGTGGGGAACTTTCTGCTACAAAGTGATGCCCTTTGGGTTGAAGAATGCCGGGGCAACTTATCAGCGATCCATGTTCGCTTTCTTCCATGATATGATTCACCATGAGATCGAGGTTTATGTTGATGACATGATAGCCAGGTCTCAAACAGAAGAGGAACATCTGGATCATCTACAAAAGTTGTTCGTCAGGTTGAAAACATACAAGCTGAGGTTGAATCCGAACAAGTGCACCTTCGGGGTAAGGTCTGGTAAGCTTATGGGTTTCATCGTCAGTGACAAAGGTATTCAGGTAGACCCTGCAAAGGTAAAGGCCATACAAGAGATGTCGGCCCCCCGCAAAGAGAAGGAAATTAGAGGTTTATTGGGATGCCTAAATTATATCTCCAGATTCATTTTACATCTAACTGCTACTTGTGAGCCCATCTTCAAGCTTCTGAAGAAAGATCAAGTGTTAAAGTGGAATGACGAATTCCAGATTGCTTTCGAAAGAATCAAAAAGTACCTTCAAGAACCACCAATTCTAATGCCTCCAGTTGAAGGAAGACCTTTGATATTATACTTAACAGTGCTAGACAATTCAATGGGGGTGTGTGTTGGGGAAACATGACGAGTCTGGTCGAAAAGAGCACGCGATATACTACCTTAGCAAAAAGTTTACCGACTGTGAGACACGATACTCACTGCTTGAGAAAACTTGTTGCGCTTTGGCATGGGCTGCTCGCCGACTAAGACAGTACATGCTGACTCACACTACTTTGTTGATATCTAAGATGGAACCAATCAAATACATCTTCGAAAAGCCCGCACTCTCCGGAAGAATAGCGAGATGGCATATGATCTTAACTGAATATGATATATAATACACAACCCATAAAGCAATCAAGGGAAGTGTATTGGCTAATCATTTGGCTCATCAGGCCGTGGATGACTACCAATCCATGAATTTTTAGTTCCCAGATGAGAATATCATGCTAGTAACTGATTACGAAGGACCGAGACCGGACAAAAGAACTGAGGAAGAATCTCGATGGACTATGGTTTTTGACGGAGCTTCGAACGCACTCGGTAATGGCATTGGTGCCGTAATCATATCTCCTAAGGGTTGTCATACTCTTTTCACTGTCTGACTATGTTTAAACTGCACCAATAATATGGTAGAGTATGAAGTCTGCATCATGGGTCTCAAATCCGCTATTGACATCAGGATCAAGTTTTTAAATGTCTTCGAGGATTTGGCCTTGGTGATAAGTCAGATCAAAGGAGAATGGGATACAGAGCATCTGAATCTCATCCCATACAAAGAGCATGCACTGACGTTGCTCCCACGCTTTAAGGAGGTAACCTTTAAACATTTCCCACGAGAGGAGAATCAGTTAGAGGATGTGCTAGCCATCTTGTCTTCCATGTTCAAAGTCTGGTGGGACAACGAAGCTCCCCGAATCACCATTGGAAGGTTAGACGAACCAGCTCACTATTGCGAGATTGATACTGAAGAGGTAGCAGACAAACCCTGGTTTCATGAAGTGAGAAAGTATCTCGAGGATCAAGAATATCCCGATGGGGCATCTGTCAATGATAAGAAGTTTCTGAGAAGGTTCACTGCGAAATTCTTCCTCAATAATGGAATCCTCTACAAGCGCAATCATGACTCTACCTTATTGCGGTGTGTAGACAAGAGCGAAGCAGAGAGGATTATGACAGATCTATATGAAGGTACCTTCAGAACCCATTTCAATGGACATACCATGGCTAAAAAGATCATACGGGAAGGATACTACTTGTCCACTATGGAAGCAGATTGTTATCAACACTCCTGAACCTGTCATAAGTGCCAAATTTATGCTGATAAGGTGCATGTGCCTTTGGTTCCTTTGAATGTTGTGACATCTTTGTGGCCCTTTGCAATGTGGGGCATTGACATGATAGGATAAATCAGGCCTACCGCTTCCAATGGACATTGCTTCATCCTGGTAGCTATCGATTACTTCACGAAATGGGTCGAGGCTGCCTCATTTGCTACCGTTACCAAGAATGTTGTAGCGCGGTTTATCAAGCATAACCTGATTTGTCATTATCGTGTGCCAGAGAGAATTATCACCGATAACGGTACGAATCTCAATAATACGATGATCACCGAGCTCTGTAAACAATTCAAGATACAGCATCATAACTCTTCGCCCTACCGACCGAAGATGAATGGCGTTGTTGAAGCGGCTAACAAGAACATCAAGAAGATTATACAGAAGATGACGATGACATATAAAGACTGGCATGAGATGCTACCATTCGCCCTGCATGGGTACCATACCTCAGCACAGACGTCGAAAGGGGAAACACCTTACTCTCTGGTATATGGCATGGAGGCAGTCCTACCCATTGAGGTCCAGATTCCTTCTTTAAGGATTGTGAAAGATGCAGGTTTAAACGAAGACGATTGGATCCAGACTCGACTTGATAAACTGAATTTGATCAATGAGAAGAGACTTGTTGCT
Source organism: Vicia faba (assembly GCA_948472305.1). Lineage (NCBI taxonomy): Eukaryota > Viridiplantae > Streptophyta > Magnoliopsida > Fabales > Fabaceae > Vicia > Vicia faba. Next base: position 888,193,013 of record OX451736.1, read on the forward strand.
GTCTGTCATGGTCAAACGTATCAAAAACGGATGATCAAGGCATTCAACAGAAAGGTCAGACGCCAATAGTATCAAGTCGAGGATCTAGTAATCAAGCGCATCATACTGCCGCAAGGTGATCCTAGGGGCAAATGGACTCCCACCTACAAAGGGCCATTTGTGATTAAAAACATTTTCTCGGGTGGAGCCATGATTCTAACCACCATGGACGGTGATGACCTTCCTCACCCTCTCAATGCGGACATAGTGAAAAGATACTACACATGATGAAATACCCGCTAGGTTGACTGGCCTAGGCAAAAATAAGGGCTTCCCGGCAAACCAAAAGGATTCGGGCAAAAATAAGGGATGAAAATGAAAAAATATGTACACTCGGCAAGTCAAAAACCTGAAAAGGCGGCTTGGGCAAGAAAGGGTATCCCGGTGGACTGAAAACCAGAATGGGTGGTCCAGGCAAAAGTTAGGGATGAAAAGTGTATCACTATGTCCCATTGGATCATCTTGCGACCAAACCTCAGTATCAACTATCAAACTCGAACGACATCAATCAATCTAATCAGCTTCGGACAAGCAGCAAAGTGATGAGACGCTCGAAGGCATAGCGGCAATAGTAGATTTGAAACTCAATGGGATTGTTGCACATAGCTGTTTTCTTTTTGTTGCACACAATATTGTATAACTTCCATTTTTAAAGCGGGGTTCTCTTACTAGAACGTCAGCTTCCTTGTACAAAAACGCCTGTTATAGGCCAACTTCAAAAAATTAATACAAGTCATTTTTACAAAACTATTTCTTTTCTTTTTTTGTTTTGTTTCCGCAAGAACGTCCAATGATTTATTCTTGACATATGCACTTGAATATGATTGTTGTTCACAAATATTTGCATAAGAAAAGAAAGACAATTGCTCATAACTTAAGAAACAGGGACAAAAACTAAAAAGGTCAAACCCGACAGTTATTTTGTCTAACAGGTACCAGGGTAGAGACAACTTTAAAGCACAGTCATCAGTACATGCGATCTTGTAACATCTATATCCCCCACAGAGTAGAGGTGTTGTACCTCAAAATTTGCCCTCTCATATTTCTCAAAACATTGCAAGAAAAATCTCCAAGTGGCTCAAGCTTGCTCAAGAGTTGGACATACAAGTCATCTCCTAAGACAGTCTTCCCCAAATTAGGGTTTTGTGTTGCATCAATATCCTTGAGTCCAAATGACCTCAAGTGCTCCCCAATGTCCTAATATGTTCTCAAGATCATACATGTCAAATTTCAAGCCTTGCAGAGGAAGTTTGCTCAGTCAATTGCTCAAAGGGTCCAAAAATCGACTGTGCTAGGGCAAAAGTCAATTGTGACCCAAATACAGTCAACCTTCAAGATTTTTTGTCAACATTCTCATTTTTAAGGATATCTCATCATTTTATCAATGGTTGATCATGATTCATCAAGGATTACTCAAAATTCATCAAGACTCAAAAGTTGCTAAATTAGGGTTTTGTAGGGAAAGTCAACTCAACTTTGACCAAGCATAACTTTCTCATACTTTATGAGAAATGACCCATCCAAATATCATTTTGAAGAGGATGCAATTCCTACAATCCATCTTCATACCCCAATATCAAGAAATGCACTCACAAAAAGTTATGAATTTGGACATTATAGGTCATTTTTGAAAGTCAACAAAAACACCTTTTTTCCCAAAGCTTATAACCTGAGCATGGAATATCAAAATTCGATGCGACCAAAAGGGTTGGTTATAGGACATCTCAAGCTTTCTAAAAAGTCCAAGAACACTTCCAAAAGTTCAAAATTGAAGAAGTTATGCATTGTTGAAGTTGGACATTTTTGCAAAATTGCCAAAAGTCAACCATCCCCAAAACTTCAAATTTTGTCAAATGGGCCCATTCTTTTCCACTTGATTTGAGCTTGCATCATTGTCCACGTGTCCTAGCTTCAGCCATGAGCCCGTATTTTATTTTTATTATTTTATTTGATTTTTTATTGAATTTATTCCTTTTAAATCAAATTAAATCATATAAAATCCAAAGCTTTGATTACCTAAGATTTTTTGGTTGTTTCAGGTTGTAATTATCATCAATATCATCATCAAACTCGAATCTCACAATATCATGTGCAAAAAGATTGAAAATTGGCAAATTTGGCAAGTTATAAAGAGTGAATCAAATCAAATTCCAATGCATTGATTTAGAGAGATTCAATCCAAAATTGTTACCCTAATACATTCCATAGTACATAAGAAAGCTAGGACACACGAAACAAAGGGTTGGAGGCTGCAAGGAGAGGCAGAACAAAGTTTGAAAAAAGTCACTAAAAGCTTGAATTCGAAACCATAGCTAGAGACACTTTCAGAAGCTGAGACCTGTCCCAATCTCTTCCTGGGTGTTCACTCAATCTTCCTGGATCAAAAGCAAGCTCGCTTATACGCCCAAACGCATTGTAAGGGTCACGAAAATGCGCTATGTTCTTGAAATCATAATTCATCATTCTTGCATCATTTGAGTAAATTGTTGGTATATTTGAAATCCTCATAACATTTCCAAACTATTGGTATTATTCAATTTTGTTTATCTGACCTATACTGCAAAATACCATAGCTAGGGTTTCGTGGATATTTTTGGGTGTTTCTGTTTCAGGGATACTTGGCCATCAAGAAGGGTATGGTTGTGACCGGGATGACGAGACAAGCACAACCATGCCCTTAGAATTCATTTTTATGGCCTACAGCAGATTTTGGAATATGCATGACTTGTAGTGACGGTCTGTGTCCGTGGCTATAGGTTTTATAGGGTTTTAGCCACGGATGGAAGGTTGAAGACGATGCGTAGCAAGGCGTGGTTGGCCCATTCAAATCACGCGCGTATATTTTTTGTTCTGACCAATAATCATTGTTTTATTTTATTATATTTTCTTTGTATTATATTAACAAACAAAGCCAAGTGGCCTAGTGGCAAGGCAGACGCTCCAAACTCCTTCAGGACCTGGGTTCGAATCCCAGGTCCCCCAATTTCTATTTGATTTTGCATTTCAGGTGATCAAGTGCATATCCAGGCTTGCAGTGTACCATACATTATCATCTATCCAATGGCCAGATGGCCAAAGGCCAAATCTGGTGGCCAGGATCTGAGGGTCCACCATGGAGTCAAGTCCAATCATGCACACCAAGTCCAAAAAAGTCAACAGGGCCAGTGTTTAATGGGCCACAGGATTGCTATTCAGACCACCAAAATCAGGACCAAACCTCTTCTCTTTATTTATTTTATTTAGTATTTGTTTTATTGATTTAATTGTTTTATTAAATTCTAACCAATCAAAAATCATTTTCTTATAAAATAAAATCACAAAAATATTTTTTTATATTTAATCAAGTTTTAATTTTTATTTTCATTAATAAATGCTAATTAAATTAATTTAGGTTTTAATTAGAAATAAATTTAACCTATTTTTTGTAAATAATTAAAATTAACTAGACTTAATTAGGTTTTTACTAATTCAATTAATTTTTATTTCTTTCTTAAAATACCAAAAACCCAAAAATAATTTATTTATTAATTAATTCATTTATTTAGTAATTAATTTAGGTTAACTTCTTTCTTAAAATAAAAACCAAAAAAAAGATCTCTTCTTTAACAAAAAGGGTCAAAACCCTAGAACTTTGCGCTCGATTTAATTTCCCGCACGCGATTTACTTTCTTTTACCAATGATGTATTTGCCTCTGGTTTGTAATAGCTTAATAGGACTTTTATTATTATTTTTTATCGCTTTATTTATTCTTTAAGGGTTTGTCTTTGGCGATATAAATACCCGACGCCTTGTAATTTAAATTTCGCATTTTATTTCCGCAATATATAACTGTTAGATGTTTGATAATAGGGATGCATGACAAGACTGAATGTTTTAACCTAAAATCAACTTAGTTCACCCTTAACATGTACAAAGATAAAATTAACTGAAAATGACACACTCGCACATGCGCACTCTTAGGGTACACCCCACTTGGTTGCCTTCGTACACAGTCATTGAGTATAGGATATTTTAGTGGTCGTCCTTTTGTCCAAAAGATCAAGTTGCCTCGGAAAAGTTACCTCAGATATGGTTGCCTCGGATAAATGATCTAAGACATTAGGGTTATTACTAAGGCGTCCTAGCATTGCTTTAGTGACCGTAAGTCCCTCGTTCGAATTGACCCTTAAACTCCAACGACGGTGTTACCTACTCATTCATAGTGGGATAACATTATCTAAAGGACATTAGCATAGAACGATTCCTTTTTCGAGTAGGTAGATGGTTCTTAGATACTTCCTCTTTCAAAAAACAAAAACTTTTCACATTTACACTTTTCGAACAAAGTTTTCAAAAACACTTCATACGCTCTCGAGGACAGAAACAAGAGTTAAATCGAAGTTTTCAAACAAAAACTTTTTCAAACCCACAAGCACCAAGAAAGCAATATTTTGAAAACAATATGAGCAAGTATCTAAGATCCCGTGGATAACCACGGATAGAAAGGGTGCTAACACCTTCCCTTTCTATAATCTACCCCCCGAACCCGAGAAATATCTCGAAAAAGGAATTTTTATGTGCTTTTTTCCTTTCCTTATTGGATAAAATAAAAGTCAGTGGCGACTCTTGCTTACCGCGACATTTTGCAAAAACAAACGCAAAACGCAAACCAGCATTCCAAAAAATAGTCAGTTCTTCCCACCGTATCACAGAACTGGCGACTCTGCTGGGGACGCTTATAAGTGGGGTATACCTTAGGAATAGTTCATAATGTTTTCAATTGCTTGACTTGTATGATTTATATTTGTGGGCTTGTATCAGAGTTACTATAGATCCTAACCCGAATCTGGGGGATACCCTTTAGGTAAGTAGCAATAAACTGTGAGGGAACTGTACGGCGTAGACCGATACGGTTGAAGCAGTAGCTACGTTGGTGTGGCACTTTAGATTGTACTGATATCCCTTGTGGAGCAACGAGGAGAATATGAGTCTACTAAGGGGTCATTAAGCACCAACTGACCTTAGAACCTTTAAATTGACCAACTTGGCCATAGAACAATAGCAGTATGCTACGCTCATTGAGACTAAACTCTCGCGATGATTCCGGCAGCAAGAAAAGGTTGCCAAACTGGAATTATGACCGATCGAGGGTAGTCAGTGATATTTAGATCCTCTAGAACCCAGTTACTATTACTAGGACAGGTTGAACCAACTAAACTGAAAGAGGGTAATACCTAAACTCCATGCCAACCTGAAATTTAAGGGCTATTGTGTGACTTGTGTTCTTTCAAACTTGAACTACTTGCACATTCTTGTTATCTGACAACATGAGTTCCTTGTAGGTTTTGTTTACAGCCCTTATCCAATAATCTGGATTTATTGCAGGGTTCACTTACATCACCTCGCACTTTTGCTTTAACGCATAGCATACACATCATAACATCATGCCTTAACATTTCCTTAACCATTTCAAGGATCTCAAGGGTTTGTGATGCAGGTTATGGTAAATCAAATGTCTAGCAAGGGGAAAAGGGGATTTATTTTCCTCTAGCCAATGTCGTCTAGAGATCAAAACACGATGACTTGAGTCGGGGGCTATGACCCACTCGATATGGTGAGCTTGACTCTTGAAGAAGGACTCTTAACAACACGAAGTTTCTTCAATCAAAGATGCAAAATTCAAATTCTAACAAGTTTCTTGTTTACTCCGCGAGATCCTTGAAAACATCGCATACATATCATACATATCATTGCATAACAGGTCTTCCAGTACAGGTCTCTCATGTTCTCGCTGTTTATTTCAGCAATGGCTTTCCAACAAGACAATAGAGATCTTCAAATTCGAGAAACTCAGTTCAAAGAAATCTTCCTAAACCTATCCAAGGGGCAGGAAGAGTTAAAAACACTCCTCGTTGGAAACTTGGTCAAGAAAAGTCCTGAAGACAATAAGGACGAACGACTGAAACATCTGCAAGCTGAGGTAGATGCAATGAGAACCCGGATGCTGGGGCAGATGGCTCTTATCCAAAGCATAACCCGGGAACAAGAAGAGTTGAGAACCATTATCAACCAGCTTCATCAAGACAGATACAACAGTATGAAGTAAACAGTCGGGGCCGGAGGCCGAGTCACTGATCAGCTTTCAAGAAAACCAGGTTTAGGTTTGGTGAAGAATGGACCTCTCCAAGTTGCTGCTACCTCACGGGTCCAACAACAACCTCGCCAAAAACAACGGGTTAATCAGAGTAAGTCGGATACACCCAAGAGGCAGTATACCAAGCTCAACATGCCGCTGTCTCAAGCTTTATAACACCTGTTGAGATTGAATCTGGTGACGTTAAGGGACCCTCCTCAGAATCCCCACATAGCTTCCCCAAGGTACAATCCTGATGCAAGGTGTGCATATCACTCCAACAGCCCAGGGCATGATACTAACAGCTGTTGGGCGTTGAGAAACAAAATTCAAGACCTGATTGATGAAGGAGCATTAGAACTCACACAAGACGGTCAAATTGAATTCTTTTGCCATCCCCCAAGGTTCACCATTTGAAGTGATAAGTACTGATACGAGAAGACTTTTTGTTCATTAGAATTTTCAAGTTGTAATTTTCTTTTGATTGTTCAAACATTTATTCATATCAAACTTTATTACTTTATCAATGCATTGCATATGTCGGTTTTGAATCAATCCATTCGTATTCACTATATTCAAATTGTTTTCATTTTTGTGATGATCAACTCTCGATTAAAAAAAAATTCTAAGCCTTTAGAGGGAGGATGACGAAAATGATACCAAATTCTCTACAGTATGATTTTGAACAGACCCCCCTGACGATGTACAAGCATTGTTTCAAATCCTAAACAGTGGAGTTATAAGGAAGATAATCCCTCGTCAACCCCTTTGAGCCAAAGAAGTTGGAGTTTTTCTTTTCGCAAATTAAAACCCTTAATTATAACCTGGGGCAGGGTAGTTTTCTCAGTTAGTTCAGGTGCACAATGAATGGCATCAAAGAAGTCCTTCCAAAGCAAAAGACGGTGATGGTTCTGTATAATCGTAAGGACAGGCAGTCATTATCTCTCAAAATAAAATCCCATCAAGTCAAAACCTATGAAGGAGACTTAAGAAGAAAAATTAGGGCATCCCGCTGACTGCAATCACAAAAAGAAACAGTTCAGGAAAAAGGCAGGGATAATAAAATAAAAAGAAAGAGGTCCTACAAACCCTCAACAAAAAATGATTGCCTGTTTAAAGATAAATTGTCAGTATCCGAACCATCGCTGGAATATCAGAGCAAAGACTCAAACGAGATCTAATGCATGATTAGCTGAGTTTAGGATCGAAGAACATCACGAAGAGCGGGTGGGAACAAATAAATTTTGAGCCTTTATCCTTTGTTTCTTAAACTGTGAACCAGGCCACGTTATAACCCTTAAAAGTCCTATCTGAAGCATGGGTTAGTTCGAAAGCATACTATTACAAAAGGTATCCTGACTCCTGTAGGGCTTGCTGTAAATCTTGAGTTGACATCACATTTTACCAAAAAAAAATTTGCTTGAAAACTGCATTTTCAAAGAACTTCAAAACAGACATAAGCTTTGCATTCTTAAAATAACATTGTTTGCATATGACTATTTGCTCAACAGCAGAGAAATTCGCACGACGAATATCTAGTGAACAAAAAACTTTTCAATAAAAAGGGTCACCTCAAGTGGAAAAAAGAAATTCCAATCAAGGGGCACGGCATGAGCATTGTCTATCATCTGGGGCAGTTAAGTCAAGATTCAAGGAATCTCTCAAAGATGTCAAATAGCCAAGGGCAAATCTCCATCTGAACCACTTGGGGCATTGGACATAAATTCCAGCAACGAATCTTGCATGATCAAACGAACATCTTCTAGTAGTATGGTAACACAACACTACTGACAGTGATAACTCCCTACACCCTGAGAGCGTGGACATAGTCAGAAAATACTGCGCATGAACAAAGACCCGCTAGGTTGACAGGCCTATGAAAAAATAAGGGCATCCCGACGAACCAAAAGGGTTCGGGCAAAAATTAGGGATAAAAACAAAAAAGATTTGTACACCCGGCAAGTCGAAAACCTGAAAAGGTGGCTTGGGCAAGAAAGGGTATCCCGGTGGACTGAAAATCTGAAAAGACAGTTCAGGAAAAAGTTAGGGATTAAAGCGTACGACTATGTCCCGTCATCTCGTTATTTTCCTAACAGAAGAAGACTGGTCATTTCAATCAAAAGATACCAAGCACCTCATAGGTTGGGATAATACTCGATCCACAAGACTTCCGCAGGCACCTTCTCCCGTATATACAGTGGCAGAAAAGTCTCGATGCAAAGCCATCGTCATATCCTCAGCACGCGTCCCAGTAACATTCACTCCCCGCAGAGTAAGAGAAAGACAGTAATGATAACTCTCCCCAGCTGAAGGCTCGCAACCGCGAACGAGTCGGCAATATTCTCCCCAAGAAGAGTTTATCTACCATCAGCACTGAAAGGTCTTAATATCCCCGGCAGAGTATAACATATCCCCAATGTAGTTTGAAATTTTCCCAGCGCAGTCTGAAAAAGCTTCCCCAGTGGAGTTGAAGAATCATCCCCAGTAGACTTCGGAAGATTGTCCCCAGCAGAACTCAAAGGATTATCCCCATTAGAGTCTAAAAGGTTATCCCCAGTGAAGTCGCAACTGAAAGATCATCCCCAACAGAGTTCTTTCCTTTCACAAACAGAATTCAAATCCCCAGCAGGATTCAATATCACCAGCAACGGTAATTCATCCCCAGCGGAATTTATTGGTGGAACCCTCAGCAAAGCATCTCTTCTCCACAGAGTAATCTCCTCATCATTTTATTCCCCAACAGAGTTATCCTCTCCTGCAGGTATTTCTCACAATCATCTTCGTTCGCCATCCCCAGCAGAAACGAAGAATTCAACTCTTTTCTCCAGCAGCTATCCGGGATTTATTTTCCCCAGCTAAAACATTACATTTCCATACATCATGACACATGCATATACGCATCATACAACACAATCTCATTTATTTTGAACACCATTGCTTGAAATATATCATGCATTGCATACGACTAACCTTTACTTTTTAGAAAAAATGCAGTTAGGTTCTCAGCTATGTCGAAGAACTGACCGGTTCATAAATCTCAACTGAATTATTATCGGTTGAATTACAGATAAGGTTCTCAATCTCGGCAATTTTCCTCCGTCGAAGTGTGGACGAGTTCTTAAATCTCAACAGAATTATCCTCTGTTGAAGTAACATACAGTCCTAGATCTTGATGAAGATGTTTCCCTCAGTCGAAGACCTGACCGGTTCTTAAATCTCAACTAAATTATTCTCAGTTGAATTACAGATAAGATTCTCAATCTCGACAATTTTCCTCCATCGAAGTGTGGACGAGTTCTTAAATCTCAACAGAATTATCCTCCGTTGAAGTAACAGATAGTCCTAGATCTTGATGAAGATGTTTCCTTCAGTCAAAGACCTGACCGGTTCTTAAATCTCAACTGAATTATTCTCGGTTGAATTACAGATAAGGTTCTCAATCTCGGAAATTTTCCTCCGTCGAAGTGTGGACGAGTTCTTAAATCTCAACAAAATTATCCTCCGTTGAAGTAACAGATAGTCCTAGATCTTGACGAAGATGTTTCCCTCAGTCGAAGACCTGATCGGTTCTTAAATCTCAACTGAATTATTCTCGGTTGAATTACAGATAAGGTTCTCAATCTCGGCAATTTTCCTCTGTCGAAGTGTGGACGAGTTCTTAAATATCAACAGAATTATCCTTTGTTGAAGTAACAGACAGTCCTAGATCTTGATGAAGATGTTTCCCTCAGTCGAAGACTTGACAGATTCTTAAATCTCAACTGAATTATTCTCGGTTGAATTACAGATAAGGTTCTCAATCTCGGAAATTTTCCTCCGTCGAAGTATGGACGAGTTCTTAAATCTCAACAGAATTATCCTCCGTTGAAGTAAACAGACAGTCCTAGATCTTGATGAAGATGTTTCCCTCATTCGAAGACCTGACCGGTTCTTAAATCTCAACTTAATTAGTCTCGGTTGAATTACAGATAAGGTTCTAAATCTCGACAATTTTCCTCCGTCGAAGTGTGGACGAGTTCTTAAATCTCAATAGAATTATCCTCCGTTGAAGTAAACAGACAGTCCTAGATCTTGATGAAGATGTTTCCCTCAGTCGAAGACCTGACCGGTTCTTAAATCTCAACTGAATTATCCTCGGTTGAATTACAGATAAGGTTCTCAATCTCGTAAATTTTCCTCCGTCGAAGTGTGGACGAGTTCTTAAATCTCAACAGAATTATCCTCCGTTGAAGTAACAGACAGTCCTAGATCTTGACGAAGATGTTTCCATCAGTCAAAGACCTGATCGGTTCTTAAATCTCAACTGAATTATTCTCGGTTGAATTACAGATAAGGTTCTCAATCTCGGCAATTTTCCTCCGTCGAAGTGTGGACGAGTTCTTAAATCTCAACAGAATTATCCTCTGTTGAAGTAACAGACAGTCCTAGATCTTGATGAAGATGTTTCCCTCAGTCGAAGACTTGACCGATTCTTAAATCTCAACTGAATTATTCTCGGTTGAATTAAAGATAAGGTTCTCAATCTCGGCAATTTTCCTCCGTCGAAGTGTGGACGAGCTCTTAAATCTCAACAGAATTATCCTCCGTTGAAGTAACAGACAGTCCTAGATCTTGACGAAGATGTTTCCTTCAGTCGAAGACCTGACCGGTTCTTAAATCTCAACTGAATTATTCTCAGTTGAATTACAGATAAGGTTCTAAATCTCGACAATTTTCCTCCGTCGAAGTGTGGACGAGTTCTTAAATCTCAACAGAATTATCCTCCGTTGAAGTAACAGATAGTCCTAGATCTTGATGAAGATGTTTCCCTCAGTCAAAGACTTGACCGGTTCTTAAATCTCAACTGAATTATTCTCGGTTGAATTACAGATAAGGTTCTCAATCTCGGTAATTTTCCTCCGTCGAAGTGTGGACGAGTTCTTAAATCTCAACAGAATTATCCTCCATTGAAGTAACAGACAGTCCTAGATCTTGATGAAGATGTTTCCCTCATTCGAAGACCTGACCGGTTCTTAAATCTCAACTAAATTATTCTCGGTTGAATTACAGATAAGGTTCTCAATCTCGGCAATTTTCCTCCGTCGAAGTGTGGACGAATTCTTTAATCTCAACAGAATTATCCTTCGTTGAAGTAATAGACATTCCTAGATCTTGATGAAGATGTTTCCCTCAGTCGAAGACTTGACCGGTTCTTAAATCTCAACTGAATTATTCTCGGTTGAATTACAGATAAGGTTCTTAATCTCGGCAATTTTCCTACGTCGAAGTGTGGACGAGTTCTTAAATCTCAACAGAATTATCCTCCGTTGAAGTAACAGACAGTCCTAGATCTTGATGAAGATGTTTCCTTCAGTCGAAGACCTGACCGGTTCTTAAATCTCAACTGAATTATTCTCAGTTGAATTACAGATAGGGTTCTCAATCTCGGCAATTTTCCTCCGTCAAAGTGTGGACGAGTTCTTAAATCTCAACAGAATTATTCTCTGTTGAAGTAAACAGACAGTCCTAGATCTTGATGAAGATGTTTCCCTCAGTCGAAGACCTGACCGGTTCTTAAAATCTCAACTGAATTATCCTCGATTGAATTACAGATAAGGTTCTAAATCTCGACAATTTTCCTCTGTCAAAGTGTGGACGAGTTCTTAAATCTCAACAGAATTATTCTCCGTTGAAGTAAACAGACAGTCCTAGATCTTGATGAAGATGTTTCCCTCAGTCGAAGAACTGACTGGTTCTTAAATCTCAACTGAATTATTCTTGGTTGAATTACAGATAAGGTTCTAAATCTCGGCAATTCTCCTCAGTCGAAGTACTAACCGGTTCTTAAATCTCAACTGAATTATCCTCGGTTGAATTACAGATAAGGTTTTAAATCTCGACAGAGTTTCCCTAGTTGGATTAAGGACAAGTTCTTAAAACTCAGCAGAGATGTTCTCTCAGTTGAAGTACAGGCAAGTTCCTAAATCTCAACAAAGATCAGGCTTCCCCAGCGGAATCTTCAACAAGAACAGGTATGCAAGTTCTCGCTAAGGAATCTCTTACGCGATCGGCACTCCTGCGGATGGCATCTTTAAGCCCATCCTCCCTTCAGCAACCTCCAAATGGCATCGGCAAGCCCATTCCCGACATCGCAAGGCTGATACTACTTCATGCGAGTGCAAATTTCTGGGCACTCTAGTGTTCAATCATCTTCCACCTTCGGATCACGAAAGGCACGAAATCCAATCTACATCCTCAGGTTTAAGAAGATTTAACAGGGGAAACTGTTGTACCCCAAAATTTGCCTTCTCATATTTATCAAAACATTGCAAGAAAAATCTCCAAGTGGCTCAAGCTTTCTCAAGAGTTGGACAGACAAGTCATCTCCTAAGGCAGTCTTCCCCAAATTAGGGTTTTGTGTTGCATCAAGATCCTTGGGTTAAAATTACCTCAAGTTCTCCCCAATGTCCTAATATGTTATCAAGATCATCCATGTCAAATTTCAAGCCTTGCAGAGGAAGTTTGCTCAGTCAATTGCTCAAAGGGTCCAAAAATCGACTATGCTAGGGCAAAAGTCAACTGTGACCCAAATACAGTCAAACTCAAGATTTTTTGTCAACATTCTCATTTTTGAGGATATTTCATCATTTGATCAAGGGTTGATCATGACTCATCAAGGATTGCTCAAAATTCATCAAGACTCAAAAGTTGCTAAATTAGGGTTTTGTAGGGAAAGTCAACTCAACTTTGACCAAGCATAACTTTCTCATACTTTATGAGAAATGACCCATCCAAAGCTCATTTTGAAGAGGATTCAATTTCCTACAATCCATCTTCATACCCCAAGATAAATAAATGTACTCACAAGAAGTTATGAATTTGGACATTATAGGTCATTTATGAAAGTCAACAAAAACACCTTTTTTTCCAAAGCTTATAACTTGAGCATGGAATATCAAAATGAGATTAGACCAAAAGGGTTGGTTATAGGACATCTCAAGCTTTCTAAAAAGTCACAGAAAACTTCCAAAAGTTCAAAATTGAAGAAGTTATGTATTGTTGAAGTTGGACATTTTTGCAAAATTGCCAAAAGTCAACCATCCCCAAAACTTCAAATTTTGTCAAATGGGCCCATTCTTTTCCACTTGATTTGAGCTTGCATCATTGTCCAGGTGTCCTAGCTTCAGCCATGAGCCCATATTTTATTTTTATTATTTTATTTGATTTTTTATTGAATTTATTCATTTTAAATCATATAAAATCCAAAGCTTTGATTACCTAAGATTTTTTGGCTGTTTCAGGTTGTAATTATCATCAATATCATCATCAAACTCGAATCTCACAATATCATGTGCAAAAAGATTGAAAATTGGAAAATTTGGCAAGTTATAAAGAGTGAATCAAATCAAATTCCAATGCATTGAGTTAGAGAGATTCAATCCAAAATTGTTACGCTAATACATTCCATTGTACATAAGCAAGCTAGGACACACGAAACAAAGGGTTGGAGGCTGCAAGGAGAGGCAGAACAAAGTTTGAAAAAAGTCACTAAAAGCTTGAATTCGAAACCATAGCTAGAGACATTTTCAGAAGCTGAGACCTGTCCCAATCTCTTCCTGGGTCTTCACTCAATCTTCCTGGATCAAAAGCAAGCTCGATCATACGCCCAAACGCACTGTAAGGGTCACGATAATCCGCTTTGTTCTTGAAATTGTAATTCATCATTCTTGCATCATTTGAGTAAATTATTGGTATATTTGAAATCCTAATAACATTTCCAAACTATTGGTATTATTCAATTTTGTTTATCTGACCTATACTGCAAAATACCATAGCTAGGGTTTCGTGGATATTTTTGGGTGTTTCTGTTTCAGGGATAATTGGCCATCGAGAAGGGTATAGTTGTGACCGGGGTGATGAGACGAGCACAACCATGCCCTTATAATTCATTTTTATGGCCTATAGCGGATTTTGGAATATGCATGACTTATAGTGGCAGTCTGTGTCCGTGGCTATAGGTTTTACATGGTTTTAGCCACGGATGGAAGGTTGAAGACGATGCGTGGCAAGGCGTGGTTGGCCCATTCAAATCACGCGCGCATATTTTTTGTTCTGACCAATAATCATTGTTTTATTTTATTATATTTTCTTTGTATTATATTAACAAACAAAGCCAAGTGGCCTAGTGGCAAGGCAAACGCTCCAAACTCCTTCAGGACCTGGGTTCGAATCCCAGGTCCCCCAATTTCTATTTGATTTTGCATTTCAGGTGATCAAGTGCATATCCAGGCTTGCAGTGTACCATACACTATCATCTATCCAATGGCCAGATGGCCAAAGGCCAAATCTGGTGGCTAGGATCTGAGGGTCCACCATGGAGTCAAGTCCATGCATGCACACCAAGTCCAAAAAAGTCAACAGGGCCAGCGTTTAATGGGCCACAGGATTGCTATTCAGACCACCAAAATCAGGCCCAAACCTCTTCTCTTTATTTATTTTATTTAGTATTTATTTTATTGATTTAATTGTTTTATTAAATTCTAACCAATCAAAAATTATTTTCTTATAAAATAAAATCACAAAAATGTTTTTTTATATTTAATCAAGTTTTAATTTTTATTTTGCATTAATAAATGCTAATTAAATTAATTTAGGTTTTAATTAGAAATAACTTTAACCTATTTTTTGTAAATAATTAAAATTAACTAGACTTAATTAGGTTTTTACGAATTCAATTAATTTTTATTTCTTTCTTAAAATACCAAAAATCCAAAAATAATTTATTTATTAATTAATTCATTAATTTAGTAATTAATTTAGGTTAACTTCTTTCTTAAAATAAAAACCAAAAAAAAAGATCTCTTCTTTAACAAAAAGGGTCAAAACCCTAGAACTTTGCGCTCGATTTAATTTCCCGCACGCGATTTACTTTCTTTTACCAATGATGTATTTGTCTCCGGTTTGTAATAGCTTAATAGGACTTTTATTATTCTTTTTTATCGCTTTATTTATTCTTTAAGGGTTTGTCTTTGGCGATGTAAATACCCGACGCCTTGTAATTTAAATTCCGCATTTTATTTCCGCAAAATATAACTGTTAGATGTTTGATAATAGGGATGCATGACAAGACTGGATGTTTTAACCTAAAATCAACTTAGATCACCCTTAACATGTACAAAGATAAAATTAACTGAAAATGACACACTCGCACATGCGCACTCTTAGGGTACAGCCCACTTGGTTGCCTTCGTACACAGTCATTGAGTATAGGATATTTTAGTGGTCGTCATTTTGTCCAAAAAATCAAGTTGCCTCGGAAAAGTTGCCTCGGATATGGTTGCCTCGGATAAATGATCTAAGACATTAGGGTTATTACTAAGGCGTCATAGCATTGCTTTAGTGACCGTAAGTCCCTCGTTCGAATTGACCCTTAAACTCCAACGACGGTGTTACCTACTCATTCATAGTGGGATAACATTATCTAAAGGACATTAGCATAGAATGATTCCTTTTTCGAGTAGGTAGATGGTTCTTAGATACTTGCTCTTTCAAAAAACAAAAACTTTTCACATTTACAGTTTTCGAACAAAGTTTTCAAAAACACTTCATACGCTCTTGAGGACAGAAGCAAGAGTTAAATCGAAGTTTTCAAACAAAAACTTTTTCAAACCCACAAGCACCAAGAAAGCAATATTTTGAAAACAATATGAGCAAGTATCTAAGAGCCCGTGGATAACCACAGATAGAAAGGGTGCTAACACCTTCCCTTTCTATAATCTACCCCCCGAACCCGAGAAATATCTCGAAAAAGGAATTTTCTGTGCTTTTTTCCTTTCCTTATTGGATAAAATAAAAGTTGGTGGCGACTCTTGCTTACCGCGACATTTTGCAAAAACAAACGCAAAACACAAACCAGCATTCCAAAAAACAGTCAGTTCTTCCCACCGTATCACAAGAGGTAATCAAAGCATTGATATCAGTTCTCTTAGAACGGGAAGTAACCTCCCTAGCCAGGGTCGTCCAGAAACCTAACACCTATGTCCCCTAGTCGAATTTAATAATCGCGAGTGGATCATCATAAATTTTCATCTCCCCAAGCAGGGTCTATTTCTCTGGATACCTAAGCTCAATCCCCAACAGAGCTTATTACTTCAGCTACGGAAGTCCACCTTCCAACAGAGTCATTCTCCTGCAGAGCTATTCTCGTACAGAGTCTCTCCCTGGAAGAATATTCACAAACAACAAAGAGAAAATCTCCAGCATAGTCATTTTCGTTCACCATCCCCAACGGAAGTAGAAGAACCCCAGTTCTCTACAACGGTCAGGAATGTTATACTCTCCAGCAGCAGTCAGGGATTTATTTTCCCAGACTCGGATATGTCACAATTAACATCTCATGCTCATACATCATGACATGCGCATACATATCAAATACAACATAATCTCATTTATTTTGAGAACATCATCTCACAACGTATTTCATGCATCGCATATAATTAACCCAATTATCTTTTCAGGAAAGTCAGTTATCACTAACAATTCCAGTAGTTATACATGTCATATCTGCAGACAGCTAATGAAAAATCAGTTCCCGAAACTAAACGGGTCAACTAATCTACATGATCAAGCGAGGTAACCCTACGACCCAGGTTCCTTCCCATAAGCCCTACTATCCAGGCTTTCATTTCGAAGTAACCCTACTACCCAGGTTCCTTCCCATAAGCCCTACTATCCAGGCTTTCATTTCAAAGTAACCCTATTACCCAGGTTCCTTCTCACAACCCTATTATCCAGGCTTTTATCTCGAAGTAACCCTACTATCCAAGTTCCTTCCCATAAGCCCTATTATCCCGGCTTTCATCTCGAAGTAACCCTACGACCCAGGTTCCTTCCCATAAGCCCTACTATCCAGGCTTTCATCTCGAAGTAACCCTACTACCCATGTTCCTTCCCATAAGCCCTACTATCCATGCTTTCATCTCGAAGTAACCCTACTATCCAGGTTCCTTCTCTTAGCCCTACTATCCAGGCTTTCATCTCGAAGTAACCCTATTATCCATGTTCCTTCCCTATAAGCCCTACTATCCAGGATTTCATTTTAAAGTAGCCCTACTATCCATGCTTTCATCTCGAAGTAACCCTACTATCCAAGTTCCTTCTCTTAGCCCTACTATCCAGGCTTTCATCTTGAAGTAACCCTACTATCCAGGTTCCTTCTCCCTTATCTCCAGACAATAGTTTACAACACTGTAAGGCCCGGACCCAACCAAATACGGTCGATTTCACATTTCCCCAGTAAGTCATTGTACGGCCTGGACCCTAATCAGGTATGCATTCTACTTTCACCTCCTCAATCAAGAGTTAATTCCCCAGCAGAGTAATGGACAACTGAAACCCCTAGACTCTACTTCCCAGGACATAAATCAAAATTTCCCAGCGAAGTCCTCCTCAACCGCAGGTACAGGAATTCTCACCAACAAATATCTTATACAACCGGTCTTTTCTGGATGGCATCTCTAAACCCATCTCCGATGATTCTCCACAGCCTTCTAAATGGCATCTGCAAGCTCATTCCCGATATCAACAATCAGTATTACTTCATGCGAGTGCAAATTTCTGGGCACTCTAGTGTTCAATCATCTTCCACCTTCAGATCACGAAAGGCAAACCAGCCAATCTACATCCTCATTCTTAAGAAGATTGAACAGAGGCAGCTGTTGTACCCCAAAATTTTCCCTCTCATTTCTCAAAGGATCATCCTAAACCCTCAGGTTTGCTTCTATCAAATTTCAAGTCTTGAATTACAACTTTTCAAGAAAATCATCCACAAGGGCAAAATGGTCAAAAGCACACTGAAAAGTCAAACATTGACTTTTAGATCAAAAAATTAAGTGTCAACAATTATATTTCATCTAGACATGAAATTGGTTCATCAAAAAATCAGAAGTCAGAAATTACTTTGAAAAAATAAAATTTATAAACATTTAGAAAATTTTCTAAGTGTTAAGAGAATATGATGCTTCAGAACTTCTGAGCCAGCCTCCATGCAAGTGTAGTCAGAAGTTGTAAATATGGTTCAGAACATAGCTCTTCAATCCGAACATGACTCTTCAGCATATGCTTCGATCAGAGCATCACCCTTCAAGTTTCATTTTGGTCTTCTTCGATCAGAACATCATAAAGCCCCAAAACCTTGTTTGAAAGGCCTGCTGCACTGCTATAGCACAGTCCTGCAATCAGCTGCCACAACACTCCAAATTACTGTTGATCTAGTCCATGCCTGCATTTTTCTCAAACCCTATATTTGCACCAAATTAGCATACAAAAACTGTGATTAAAAAGCAATGGAACATTATACCAAAAAGGTTTTGAATCCCATTTGTTTTCCCCCCAAAACCACAGCAAACCCATCTATAAATAATTTGATCCTTCATACATTCAAGAGGTTGGTTTTTGGAGAGAGAGAATCATCAAAAGAGAGAAAAGAAACCTGTGAAACCCTTCGTAAAAATCCAGAAATCCCAAACAGAAAACCAAACCTTTATTCTTCCCTTTGAATCAAAGAACTTGACATTTTCTCTTTTGTTGCTCTCGCTGACTCCAGAACATCTGAAGGCAGCAATTCAAATTCCAAGCACACGCTCCGGATTCAAGGTAAGTCTTTCTTACTTTGCATCTTCTCATTCAGCACATCATTAAATATGTAAATATCATAGTATTGATGTTGTCATATCATTGCATAATTAGAAAAAATCTGTGGATCAGAACTTCTTGATTAAAGCTAGGCTCAGAATTAGGATTAGAACTTCTATAAACTGTTATGCTTTTATCCTTTTGATTTGTTGTTTGTTAAGAACTGAAAAATTGTTGATGTGATGATTAATATGAGGAAAGAGCTGAAATGTGGCAAAGAACTTCTGATTTTTACTCATTTGTTTTAACACAATACATAACTTCTGAGTTCTCCTTACTGTTAAATACACTGAACTTCTGATTGTTTCCACTCGCTGTTTTAACACTTAGAACTTATGATTTTCATACGCTAATAACACGTTGAACTGCTGATGCTCACTCACTGTCTTAGCACAATGCAGAACTTCTGAGTTCTTCCCACTGTTTTAACACGTACAGAGCTTCTAAGGTTTTCTCACTGCTCCCACATTCATAACTTCAGCACGTAACAACCCAGAATTTCTGTATTTTCCCTCTAACGTTTCTTGCAGGACCTCAGAATGTATCAATCCAAAACTTCTGATGCCCACTAACGTTTCTTTCTGAGTCACATCACTCCTGGATTCAGAACTTCTTATCCCTTTTGTTTTGCTTGCAGCAGCACGCTGATTCTAGATCTCATTATTTTCCCCTTTTTATCATTGTCAATATTAATACCCATTTTATCAATATAAAAAATACACAAAAATATTTTCTTTTTACTAATTAATCTATTTCTTTTTTTTCTTAATTCATTAAGACAAAAAACCATTTTCTAAACAAATCTTTTTCTTGCATTGTACATTTCGATATGGTTGTAATAGTTAATTAGGATCTAAATTCTTGCAACCCCCTATTTGTAAATTTGTACCCCCATCCCTGAAATATTGTAATAGCGTAGGACTTTTATATTTCCTCAATTTATCGCTTTTCAAATATAAATGCTACTAATTAGAGTGTGTGTGGCAAGATATGAAATCGACAAATAGATCACCCTAATCAAGACTAAAATGCATGCTGTGATCGGTGGATCTGGAACTGACTGTTTAACGCTGGTTCGCGAAATGTCGCGGAAGCAAGAGTCGCCACCGTCTTTTATTTTCTCCAATTGGAAAGGACAAAAGCACAGAAAAATTCCTTATAGAGATTGCTCTCGGTTCGGGAGGTAGGTTATAGAAAGGGAAGGTGTTAGCACCCTTTCTATCCATGGTTATCCATGGGCTCTTAGATACTTGCTCAATGTGTTTTCAAAATCGTTTGTTTGCTTTTCAACGTGGGTTTAAAAAGTTTCTTTGAAAAATTTCAGTTCGACTCGTACGTCAGAGTGTTTGAAAAATTTGCTTTGAAAGCTTTTGAAAAGTGTCAGTGTGAAAAGTCTTTTTTGAGTTTGTTTTGAGATTAGAGCAAGTATCCTTGAGAACCTACCTACCCTAAGGAATTCGTCTGTGTAAGAGTCCTTTAAAGTAGTGCCATCCCACCATTGAGAGGTAGGTAGCACCACCGTTGGAGGTGTTCGGGTCAATTCGATTTTTAGGGACATAGTGCTCACCAGAGCAATGGGAAGACACCTTAGAAGCTACCCTCATGCCAGGTTCCCGGATCATGAGGACTTACTAAGACATCCTCTACTCGACGATCACCTTTCGAAAGGCAACAGTGAGGCGTACCCTAGGGGTGGTGTGTGCGAATTGTGCGTCATGTTTCAGTTATTTGTCTTGTCATGTTTATTTTGTGTTCTACGCTTGATTTTAATTAGGGCCATTCATTCTTGCATGCATATTTAACAGTCATAATGTTTGCGGGAAAATAAATCTAAGACTATTACAAATGGCGCGGGTCCACATCGCCAAAATTAAACCGGACCCGATTTAGCGGAAAATAAATAAAGCGATAAAGTAAAGTGCGAAAAGTAGAGTTACATGGCTTTGGGAGATTTACATAATTATTTAAACGATTATAAAATAAATGCGCGAAATAAAGGAATTAAACAAAACTAGGGCGTTGGACTCTTTTGCAAACAATTAAAATTAACAAGGAATTTAAAATTAAAATTAAATGAAAATGGTATTTTTGTGTTTTTTAGATTTAATGAGAAAAAGGAGTTAATTGAAATTAAATTAAACGGCAAACCCTAATTCTAATATTTTATTTATTATGAAAGAATTAAAATATAATCTACATTAAACCCTAATTTATTTATATACAATTTAAATAGGAAAATAAATAATTAATATTATTATTCTGAAAAAAGGGAAAAATTAAAAGACAATAAAAATTATTAAACCTAAACTCTATTTTTTGGATTTTAATAATTAAAAAGAATTAAGTTTGTAACCTAATTAAAACTAAATAATTACAAGCATTTATTTATGAAAATAATTAAATTAAAATATTTATTGCATTTTTGTCTTTTCTGAATTTTTCTGATATTTTAATATTTTGTAAAAATAATTATCTAAATTAAAAAATAAAATAACAATCAAAATAATAAAAAAAGAAAGGAAGCAAACCAGGGGGGGGGGGGTAGCCCCAGATTAGGAGGTGCAGGCCCTAGAATTCTGGCCCAATTAGCTATGAACCTGTTGACTTTTCTGGATCGTGTGTCAATGTATTGACCTGGTGTATGCTGCGCCTTGAATCTTGGCCATTTATCTGATTATTTTGGACGCGTGTATGGTCCAATTTGAAGACGTATGGTGAGTCCTCATATTATGCCTGCATGAGAATACGCATTGAAAAATAATATTGAAACTTTGCAAGACCTGGGATTTGAACCCAGGTCTTTGATGTTACCAACACGTATCCCTGCCACTGAGCCATCACGTTCTAATTAATATATTATAGCAAGTAAATAATAAAAAGCAAAACTGGTTAGTGGCCCCTAGAAGCGCGCGAAATTTTGAATTGGCCTGTCCCCTTATGACACGACATCATCGTCTTCGCGTCCCCTGTAACAAAACATATAAGGCAACGGTTTTCGTTGCGTTTCCTTAAGCTAGCTACAAGAAAATAACGATTAGCCTATTTCCAAACATAAATTAGGCGCGAGTATATGGATCTTTTCGTCTCTAAGCACTGAGTTCAACCATGGTATTCATGGGTCCTGATTTTTCCTCTATGCAAAAGCCCTAATTCCAGAAACCTGCAACCCTAGAAATTGAACATGGCGAAATCGCGTATGTGGCACAACAATGCAATTAAACATAATGGTTAGCTCTAGAAACTCATAAGGAACATAGATCCACAGTTAGAATGTCATGATGATGCTTAGAATGTAAAACACGATTGCCACTTTTTTGCTGTACAATTTGAGTTATAGATACCAATTCAGGGCGTTTTGGTTGATGTTAATGATTGAGAAACGTTCAGTGATGCTTCAGGATGCTAATGGAATGAAAATTGAGGCTTGGATCGAACTAGAACCCTGATTTCAGATTTGAGCTTTTTGAGAATTTTTGCAAGTTTGTATATTGATTTTCTGCGCAGCTTGGAGTGTAAGGCCATTAGGGTTGTGTTCCTGATCATATAGTGAGGCTTTTAGGTCAAAAATATCAATCAAATCTTCTTCATTCAATGGTTTTTGCAAATTGATTTTTCAAGATTTTTTCATATCTTTTTTTTCATGTTTTTGGTTCAATCATGCTCAAATCTCATCAAAACTTGCCTAATTGGGATATGCACGTGATATTGAGAATAAACATGCATGAAAAGATTTTTTTAGGTCAAGTTTGATATTTTTCATGTATTTAATTAATTTAAATGAATTAATATTAATATAAATTCAAATAAATAATTAAAAAATGAGAAAATACTTCCCTTTGAGCCTAATGGTCGTGCATAGGCTTGGCATGAAGAAACTTGGAAGAAAAATGGGCCCATTTGCATTTTTAGGCCTTTTGCATCAATGTTGACTTTTCAAAATTCCCAAAAATTTCCCAACTTCCACAAGGCATAACTTGCTCAATTTTTAAGCTTTTCACATGTTCTTGGACATTTTGGAAAGGTATTTGAGTCCTTTAACCAATGCCTTTGGTCCCATGTCATTTTGATTTACCAATCTCAAGTTATGGCCTTTGACTTAAAGTCCCTTTTTGTTGACTTTTGAAAATGACCTATAATGTAGAAATTGATAACTTTTTGTGAGAGCATTTCTTGGACTTGAAATATGAAGATGAATTGTAGGAAATGTCTTTCTCTTCAAAATGAGCTTTGGATGGAATTTTTCTGATAATCCATGTGAAAGTTATGCCTTGGTCAATTTCAGTTGACTTTTTCAACTGTCCAAATATAGCAACTTTTGCATCTTTGATGATTTCTGAGCCAAATTTTGAGAATCATGATCAAGCATTGATCAAATGATGTTTGTGGCTTCAAAATGAGATGTTGACCAAAAATTTGAACTTTTGACTGTCAAATGACCATTTTACCCCTACAGTTGACTGTAGTGCAATTTAGGGTTTTGACTGTGCAATTTTGAACTGAATGCCTTGAAACTTGATATGAAGATGTTTGACCACATTTGTAGGCATATGAGACTTAATTGGGCCTTTGAAAACTTCCAATTCTTGATCAGAACTCAAACCCTAGTTTTGACTGTATAGGAGGCTGTTGAGCTGCACAACCCTTGGGGCATTTTGTGACTTGACTTGGCCATTTCTTGATGAATATGGGAGGGCAAATTTTGGGGTACAACAGTTGCCCCTGTTCAATCTTCTTAGACTTGAGGATGCAGATTGGCTGACGTGCCTTTCGTAATCCGAGGGTGGAAGATGATTGAACACTAAAGTGCCCAGAAATTTGCGCTCACATGGTAGCAGTGATGGGGGGAATGGGCTTATAGATGCCATTTAGAGGTTGCTGGATAGGATGATGGGCTTATAGATGCCATCCGGATGTTGATCGCGTAGGAGATTCCTTAGCGAAAACCTGCATACCTGCAAAAGAGAAAATGAGTACCTGACACGTTGCAGGAGCTGATTTTAGATGCTTGGTATAGATGTGTCCTGACTGGTTACAGGAGCTGAATCTGGAGCTTCAAACGCTGATGAATGAACCAGGGATGGTTACTACCTTAGCATGAACGGTAAGAGAACCTTGGGTGACTTTAACTTCAACAATGCTCGTTGAGAAAAATCTTGGGTGTCTTCTACTGGATAAGCATCAGGGAGATCTTAGGGTCGATCTGACTGAACCAGAGGAGGCCTTTGACTGGATAAGAATCAGGAAAATCTTAGGGTCGATTTAACTGAACCGGACAAGGTCTTGAAATATCTTCAACTGGATAAGCATCAGGGAGATCAGGAAAATCTTAGGGTCGATTTAACTGAACCGGACCAGGTCTTGGAATATCTTCAACTGGATAAGCATCAGGGAGATCTTAGGGTCGATCTGACTGAACCAGAGAAGGCCTTTGACTGGATAAGCATCAGGAAAATCTTAGGGTCGATTTAACTGAACCGGACAAGGTCTTGGAATATCTTCAACTGGATAAGCATCAGGGAGATCTTAGGGTCGATCTGACTGAACCAGAGAAGGCCTTTGACTGGATAAGCATCAGGAAAATCTTAGGGTCGATTTAACTGAACCGGACAAGGTCTTGAAACGTGATTGAGACTTTAAACTGCATCTTTCCTGAAAGGTAAAAGTCAGTCATATGCAATGCATGATATGGATCAAGCAATGATGTTCTCAACATAAAGGAGACTTGTATGATGCAGTGCGTTATGCATGCTATAATGATGTATGTGAAGTCTTATGTATGTTTTCGTCTAGGAAAGTGAATCCTTGACGGGTGCCGGGAAGTTGTATCCTGGGCTGACGTTGAAGAATAGATTTTGCTTCCGCTGGGGATGATAACTGCAAGAATACCGGTAGGAGAAGATGACTCCGTTGAGGAATAAACTTGGCAAATGAAGAGTCTGCGGGGAGAAAAGATACTCTAGCGACCATGCTGGGAAGCAATACTCTGTGGGATAGAGATGCTTTGCTAAATGTTGATAGTTTGCTGGGGATAGGCTTGTTGTATAGGAAGTGTTGAAGGACTTCGCTGGGGTAAGAAGACTTTGTCGACGACGCTCTTTCCATGGCTTTTGGCTGAGGATAACCCAGTTATATCCTGTTAAGGAAATAACTCTTTAAATAAAGCCGGACGACGCGTTCGTGCTCTGCGAGGAGGTAAGCTTCCAGAATTTACTGGGGATAAGCTTACTGCTAGGGGGAGATGAATTCCAATTTTCCTGGGGAACTAGATCTTCTGGGGAAGTTTGAACTGTAATTGTTGTAGGTTGAAAGAGGGAACCTATGTAGGGTTGCCTGCTGATGAGCTCGTGTAAAACCGCATCTGAAATGGGGAAGGAACCTGGGTAGGGTTATTTTGATGATGAGTTCGTGTAAAACTTCGTTTTTTGAAAGGGGGAACCGGTGTAGGGTTGCTTGGTGAAGTAAGTTCATGTAAAACCTCTTGATGAACCGGGGTGAGGTTATCTTGAACTAAATCCATGTAAGACTTCTGGAGGAACCGGGGTTAGGTTACCTTAGGGTAAATCCATGTGAGATTTCTTGACGAACCGGGATAAGGTTACTGGAGACGAGTCCCTGTGAGACTTCTGGGGGGAACCGGGGTCAGGTTACCTTGAGATAGATCCGTGTGAGATTTCTTGACGAACCGGGGTAAGGTTGCTTCGGGATAAGTTTGTGTAAAACTTCTTGATGAACCGGGGTGAGGTTATCTTGAACTAAATCCATGTAAGACTTCTGGTGGAACCGGGGTTAGGTTACCTTAGGGTAAATCCATGTGAGATTTCTTGACGAACCGGGATAAGGTTACTGGAGACGAGTCCCTGTGAGACTTCTGGGGGGAACCGGGGTCAGGTTACCTTGAGATAGATCCGTGTGAGATTTCTTGACGAACCGGGGTAAGGTTGCTTCGGGATAAGTTTGTGTAAAACTTCTTGATGAACCGGGGTTAGGTCATCTTGAGATAGGTCCATGTAAGACTCTTAGAGGAACCGGGGTTAGGTTATTTGGAGGTAAGTTCGTGTAAAACTTCTTGATGAACCGGGGTTGGGTCATCTTGAGATAGGTCCATGTAAGACTTCTGGAGGAACCGGGGTTAGGTTACCTTGGGATAAATCCATGTAAGATTTCTGGAGAAACCGGGGTAAGGTTACTTGGCTAAGTTTGTGTAAAAACTTCTTGATGAACCGGGGTTAGGTCATCTTGAGATAGGTCCATGTAAGACTTCAGGAGGAACCGGGGTTAGGTTGCTTCGGGATAAGTTTGTGTGAAAACTTTGATGAACCGGGGTTAGGTCATCTTAAGATAGGTCCATGTAAGACTTCAGGAGGAACCGGGGTTGGGTTACCTTGGGATAAATCCACGTAAGATTTCTGGAGGAACCGGGGTAAGGTTACTGGAAGCGAGTCCATGTGGGACTTCTGGGGGAACCGGGGTTAGGTTACCTGGGTAAGTTCGTGTAAAAACTTCTTGATGAACCGGGGTTAGGTCATCTTGTGGAGGAGGAGTCTGTGTATGACTTTGTCTGAAGGTTGAGAGGAACCGGTGTTGGGTCGCATGACTTTGATTAAGTGGATGATTGTCCTGTTTGGTCTCGGACGTTAGCCCACAATCTGGAATTCGTAAAGGTAGATGGTAATCATTCTTATGTTGATCTGTCCTTTGTACTTTGGTTGGCAGAGAAATTGGATCGCCTGGATAACTCATTATTGCCCCTGCTTCGGAGGCGGGGGAAGAGGATACCTGTGTGGGTGGTCGACAAATCTTCGGGTAGGCAAGTGACGAGGTACCGGAACATAGTCGTACGCTTTGATCCCTAACTTTTTCCTGGACCGCCCTTTCGGGTTTTCAGTCCACCGGGATACCCATTTTTGCCCAAGCCGCCTTTTCAGGTTTTCGACTTGCCGGGTGTACATGTTTTTTTTCATTTCATCCCTTCATTTTGCCCGAACCCTTTTGGTTCGCCGGGAAGCCCTTGTTTTTGCCTAGGTGTGTCAACCTAGCGGGTTTTTGATTACACGTAGTATTTTCCGACTATGTCCACGCTCTCAGGATGTAGGGAATTGCCCCTGTTGGAAATATTTTGCCATGCCCCAGGTAATGGGCAATGCTCCTACTGTGCCCCTTGATTGGAGGTACTTCTGTTCACAAGGTGTTCATCGTGCGAAATTCCCTGTTGTTCAAACAAATAATCATATGCAAACAAGGTTATTTTAAGAATGCAAAAGTCTATGTCTGTCTTGAATTTTGAAAATGCATTTTTTGTAATACAGTGCGATGTCAACTCAATATCTTACAGCAAACCTTCAGGAGTCAGGATACCTTCGTAACAGTATGCTTTCGAACTAACCCATGCTTCAGCTAGGACTTTTAAGGGTTATATCGTGGCCGGGTTCACGGTTTAAGAAACAAAGGATAAAGGCTCAAATTATTTGTACCCACCCGCTCTTCGTGATGTTCTCCAAACCTAAACTCAGTTGATCGTGCGTTAGACCTTATTTGAGTCTTTGTTCTGATGTTCCAATGATGGTTCAAATGTTGATGATTTCTTTTGGATAGGCAGTCATTTTTGCTTTGGTTGTGAGACCTCTTGCTTGACTTTTGTTATCCCTTTCTTTTTTGCCTGAACTGTTTCCTTTTTGGAATTACAGTCAGCGGGATGCCCCAGTTTGGTAAGTCTTCTTTATTGGTTTGGGCTTTTCATTTATGACTTTTTTTTTTGATAATGACTGCCTGTCCTTATGATTGTTCTGAACCATCATTGTTTTTTTTTTTTTTTGTAAAGATCTCTTCAGTGCCATTCGTCATGCACTTGGATCAACTGAGAGACTACCCTGCCCCAGGTTATGATTAAGGGTTTTGATTTTCGAAAATAAAAACTCCTACTTCTTTGGCTCTGATGGGTTGACGAGGGATTATCATCCTTATAACTCCAGTGTTTAGGGGTTGAAACAATGCCTGTACCTCATCAGCGGGGTCTGTTCAAAAGCATACTGTAGATTGTAGTATCGTTTTCGTCATCCTCCCTCAAGAGGTTTAGAGTCTTCAGTTAAGAGTCGATCATCGCAAAAATATGAAAACAGTTTTAAGCGTAGTAAACATAATTAAATCAAGACAGACATGTGTAATGCATTCATGAAATAAAAGAGTTTAACATAATAATTGTTTATCTGAACAAGAAAGGAAAAATACAACTTGAATTCAAATGAACAAAAAAAATTCTCCATCCTAGCCATGTTTTGGCAATGGAGCATTGATCACGTTGGGGGTTTCAGCAGGCTCGAACTCGATCTCTTTGGCGTCGATCATGTTCTGAATCTTGTACTTTAGTGCCCAACAGTCCTCAGTATCGTGCCCCGGGCTATCGGAATGATAAGCGCATCTGGCTTCTGGATTGTAGCTAGGAGAGGAGGTCTTAGGATTGGCAGGAGGATTGATCACTGCAATCAGGTTCATCTTCAACATATGTTGCAGTGCCTGCGACCATGGCATGTTAATGTTGGTGAACTGCCTTTTAGGCCCGTCCGGCCTTTGCTGGTTTCCCCTCTGTGGTTGGCGGCGTGGTGCAGAACCAGGGATCATGACTGCCCCTGCATGTTGATCACGTCGACTCTTATGGCTGTAAGCTGCATTAGACTCTTTCCTTCCCGTGTAAGGCTTCCTGTGGGTGTCAGAAGGTGTGGCCTCTTGGATTTTCCCGCTCTTGATACCAGCTTCGATTCTTTCGCCAGTCAGGATGAGGTCGGTAAATCCGGCAGATGAATTACCAATCAGGTGGTTGAAGAATGGCCCGGATAGGGTCCCCAAGAACATGTCAACGAGTTCCCGGTCAGTTAATGGAGGTTGTACCCTTCCAGCAAGGTCTCTCCATTTCTGTGCATACTCTTTAAAACCTTCACTTGACCCTAACGACATACCCTGGAGTTGGGTACGCGTAGGAGCAAGGTCGGCATTATATTGATACTGCTTATAGAAAGCAGTAGCCAACTCCTCCCAGTTACGAACTTTGGTCCCATCCAGCTGATAGAACCATTCGAGATGAGTCCCTGAAAGACTCTCCTGGAAGAAGTGGATCCACAAATTCTTGTCCACCGTATAGGGTTGAATCTTCCGAACATAGGACCTCAGATGCAGCTTGGGGCAAGATGCCCCGTCATACTTAGTAAAGGATGGTGCTTTGAACTTCCGGGGAATAACCACACCAGTTGACAGACCCAAATCTCCAAGATCCAGCCCAGGTGCCTGTTGCACCTCCATAGCCTTCATCCTATCCTCCAACTGTTTGTACTTGTCCTCCGCCGGAGGGTACTGTTCGTCGTCGAAATCTGTCTCATTGTCGGAGACCACTGGACTAGGCACCTCTCTCTCATGGTGACTGCTTTCCCTCACAGATGGAGTTGTCCTCTCAGTTTCGACTTGCGGTATATTCCCAGATCTGCGTCTGGGGCTGAACAAGACAATCCTCTTCTTCTTCTTTTCCTTCTTCAAGAGCAGAGCCTTCAGATCTTGCTGCCCCTGGGTCAAGTTCATGATTAGCCCTTGGAATTGGGCATTCTGAGCCTGGAGGGCCTTGATAGACTGCTCAGCTGATGATTCAGGATTCATGACGATCGGCTGAAATAAACAGCGAAGAAGGTAAGTAACCTGCAGAGAAAGGGTACCTGTTATGCAATGATATGTATGACATGCATGCAATGATTTCAAGGACCTCGCGGGGTAAACAGAGAAACTTGTTAGAGTTGCAAGCCGGTAACTTGATTGAAGGCACTTCATGTTGTTGAGAGTCCTTCTTCAAGGGTCAAAGGCTCACCATATCCAGTGGGTCATAGCCCCTGACGACCTTGGCTAGAGGAAAATAAATCCTCTCTGCCCCTTGCTGGGATAATTGTTCATCATGACCTGCATCACAAGCCCTTGAGATCCTTGAAATGGGTTAGGATGTATGCAATGGTATGATGTCATGCTATGCATGGGGTAATGTGAGTAACCCTGTTATGAGCCCCAATTAAGGACTATAAACAACCCTGCAAGAAATTCAGTATATTTTGTTATGAGTCCCAATTAAGGACTATAAACAAAACCTGCAAGACATCAAGGGTCAGATAACAAGCATGCAAGTAGTCAAGTACGAAGGCACACAAGTCACACAAGAGAAGCCCTTAGAGTTTAGGCCAGCATGGGGTTTGGGTATTACCCTCTTTCAGTTGGTGGGCTCATCCTGTCCTAATCAAAGTAACCGGGTTCTAAGATTCCCAATATCACGGGATTGCTTTCATTGTTCATCGTTTCGATTTAGCCACTGAACTGGCGACCGAAATATTCCAGGAAAGCAACCCTCAATTGAGTGTAGTATCGAGTATCAACCAACCTCGGACTGCACCAAAGTCAGTTATCTCACTACCCTAAAGAGGCCAAGATAGTTCAATTAAGGTTCCTAAGGTCTGTTGATGCTTCACGACACCACGCGGAGGCCCCGTACTCTCCTTGACTGAACTCAAGGGTTACCGGTACACACCAAAGTGCCACATCAACGTAGCAGACTGTTTCAACCATGTCGGTATACCCCGCACAGTTCCCTCACAGCCTTGTTGCTACTTTCTAAGAAGGTATCCCCAGATCCGGGTTAGGATCTATAGAACTCCCAAGCAACCCACAATTTTAAAGCACACAAGGAAAGCAATTGAAAACACAGTGATCTTAGTCCTAAGGTACACCTCACTTTAATTTTTAATCCCCAGCAGAGTCGCCAGTTCTGTGATCGGTGGATCTGGAACTGACTGTTTAACGCTGGTTCGCGAAATGTCGCGGAAGCAAGAGTCGCCACCGTCTTTTATTTTCTCCAATTGGAAAGGACAAAAGCACAGAAAAATTCCTTATAGAGATTGCTCTCGGTTCGGGAGGTAGGTTATAGAAAGGGAAGGTGTTAGCACCCTTTCTATCCATGGTTATCCATGGGCTCTTAGATACTTGCTCAATGTGTTTTCAAAATCGTTTGTTTGCTTTTCAACGTGGGTTTAAAAAGTTTCTTTGAAAAATTTCAGTTCGACTCGTACGTCAGAGTGTTTGAAAAATTTGCTTTGAAAGCTTTTGAAAAGTGTCAGTGTGAAAAGTCTTTTTTGAGTTTGTTTTGAGATTAGAGCAAGTATCCTTGAGAACCTACCTACCCTAAGGAATTCGTCTGTGTAAGAGTCCTTTAAAGTAGTGCCATCCCACCATTGAGAGGTAGGTAGCACCACCGTTGGAGGTGTTCGGGTCAATTCGATTTTTAGGGACATAGTGATCACCAGAGCAATGGGAAGACACCTTAGAAGCTACCCTCATGCCAGGTTCCCGGATCATGAGGACTTACTAAGACATCCTCTACTCGACGATCACCTTTCGAAAGGCAACAGTGAGGCGTACCCTAGGGGTGGTGTGTGCGAATTGTGCGTCATGTTTCAGTTATTTGTCTTGTCATGTTTATTTTGTGTTCTACGCTTGATTTTAATTAGGGCCATTCATTCTTGCATGCATATTTAACAGTCATAATGTTTGCGGGAAAATAAATCTAAGACTATTACAAATGGCGCGGGTCCACATCGCCAAAATTAAACCGGACCCGATTTAGCGGAAAATAAATAAAGCGATAAAGTAAAGTGCGAAAAGTAGAGTTACATGGCTTTGGGAGATTTACATAATTATTTAAACGATTATAAAATAAATGCGCGAAATAAAGGAATTAAACAAAACTAGGGCGTTGGACTCTTTTGCAAACAATTAAAATTAACAAGGAATTTAAAATTAAAATTAAATGAAAATGGTATTTTTGTGTTTTTTAGATTTAATGAGAAAAAGGAGTTAATTGAAATTAAATTAAACGGCAAACCCTAATTCTAATATTTTATTTATTATGAAAGAATTAAAATATAATCTACATTAAACCCTAATTTATTTATATACAATTTAAATAGGAAAATAAATAATTAATATTATTATTCTGAAAAAAGGGAAAAATTAAAAGACAATAAAAATTATTAAACCTAAACTCTATTTTTTGGATTTTAATAATTAAAAAGAATTAAGTTTGTAACCTAATTAAAACTAAATAATTACAAGCATTTATTTATGAAAATAATTAAATTAAAATATTTATTGCATTTTTGTCTTTTCTGAATTTTTCTGATATTTTAATATTTTGTAAAAATAATTATCTAAATTAAAAAATAAAATAACAATCAAAATAATAAAAAAAGAAAGGAAGCAAACCAGGGGGGGTAGCCCCAGATTAGGAGGTGCAGGCCCTAGAATTCTGGCCCAATTAGCTATGAACCTGTTGACTTTTCTGGATCGTGTGTCAATGTATTGACCTGGTGTATGCTGCGCCTTGAATCTTGGCCATTTATCTGATTATTTTGGACGCGTGTATGGTCCAATTTGAAGACGTATGGTGAGTCCTCATATTATGCCTGCATGAGAATACGCATTGAAAAATAATATTGAAACTTTGCAAGACCTGGGATTTGAACCCAGGTCTTTGATGTTACCAACACGTATCCCTGCCACTGAGCCATCACGTTCTAATTAATATATTATAGCAAGTAAATAATAAAAAGCAAAACTGGTTAGTGGCCCCTAGAAGCGCGCGAAATTTTGAATTGGCCTGTCCCCTTATGACACGACATCATCGTCTTCGCGTCCCCTGTAACAAAACATATAAGGCAACGGTTTTCGTTGCGTTTCCTTAAGCTAGCTACAAGAAAATAACGATTAGCCTATTTCCAAACATAAATTAGGCGCGAGTATATGGATCTTTTCGTCTCTAAGCACTGAGTTCAACCATGGTATTCATGGGTCCTGATTTTTCCTCTATGCAAAAGCCCTAATTCCAGAAACCTGCAACCCTAGAAATTGAACATGGCGAAATCGCGTATGTGGCACAACAATGCAATTAAACATAATGGTTAGCTCTAGAAACTCATAAGGAACATAGATCCACAGTTAGAATGTCATGATGATGCTTAGAATGTAAAACACGATTGCCACTTTTTTGCTGTACAGTTTGAGTTATAGATACCAATTCAGGGCGTTTTGGTTGATGTTAATGATTGAGAAACGTTCAGTGATGCTTCAGGATGCTAATGGAATGAAAATCGAGGCTTGGATCGAACTAGAACCCTGATTTCAGATTTGAGCTTTTTGAGAATTTTTGCAAGTTTGTATATTGATTTTCTGCGCAGCTTGGAGTGTAAGGCCATTAGGGTTGTGTTCCTGATCATATAGTGAGGCTTTTAGGTCAAAAATATCAATCAAATCTTCTTCATTCAATGGTTTTTGCAAATTGATTTTTCAAGATTTTTTCATATCTTTTTTTTCATGTTTTTGGTTCAATCATGCTCAAATCTCATCAAAACTTGCCTAATTGGGATATGCACGTGATATTGAGAATAAACATGCATGAAAAGATTTTTTTAGGTCAAGTTTGATATTTTTCATGTATTTAATTAATTTAAATGAATTAATATTAATATAAATTCAAATAAATAATTAAAAAATGAGAAAATACTTCCCTTTGAGCCTAATGGTCGTGCATAGGCTTGGCATGAAGAAACTTGGAAGAAAAATGGGCCCATTTGCATTTTTAGGCCTTTTGCATCAATGTTGACTTTTCAAAATTCCCAAAAATTTCCCAACTTCCACAAGGCATAACTTGCTCAATTTTTAAGCTTTTCACATGTTCTTGGACATTTTGGAAAGGTATTTGAGTCCTTTAACCAATGCCTTTGGTCCCATGTCATTTTGATTTACCAATCTCAAGTTATGGCCTTTGACTTAAAGTCCCTTTTTGTTGACTTTTGAAAATGACCTATAATGTAGAAATTGATAACTTTTTGTGAGAGCATTTCTTGGACTTGAAATATGAAGATGAATTGTAGGAAATGTCTTTCTCTTCAAAATGAGCTTTGGATGGAATTTTTCTGATAATCCATGTGAAAGTTATGCCTTGGTCAATTTCAGTTGACTTTTTCAGCTGTCCAAATATAGCAACTTTTGCATCTTTGATGATTTCTGAGCCAAATTTTGAGAATCATGATCAAGCATTGATCAAATGATGTTTGTGGCTTCAAAATGAGATGTTGACCAAAAATTTGAACTTTTGACTGTCAAATGACCATTTTACCCCTACAGTTGACTGTAGTGCAATTTAGGGTTTTGACTGTGCAATTTTGAACTGAATGCCTTGAAACTTGATATGAAGATGTTTGACCACATTTGTAGGCATATGAGACTTAATTGGGCCTTTGAAAACTTCCAATTCTTGATCAGAACTCAAACCCTAGTTTTGACTGTATAGGAGGCTGTTGAGCTGCACAACCCTTGGGGCATTTTGTGACTTGACTTGGCCATTTCTTGATGAATATGGGAGGGCAAATTTTGGGGTACAACACATGCAATCAAACACACTTGCACACTAGAACCCTTAGGGTAATCTCACTTTGTGGCCTATCGGAAAATACTCATGTCCCTTGAATATGGGCGTTTTAGCAAAGACCCTCGATAAAAGACCATAGTCCCTCGACGACCCTTGATGTTTCCTTCGGTAAACGATCTAGTCCCTAAAACGACATCGCTAAAACGTCCTATAGGTTGCCTTCTATGACTATACAAACGTCCCATGCCCTTCCCTTCACATCCAACGACGGGGTTTCTTACCAAAACAATGGTAAGATACATCTAAAGGAGGAGGAAAAGAATATCTAAGACCTTTTGAGTAGGTAGATTTTCTCCTAGTTGCTCGCTTGCTCACAACAAAAACATTTCATACACCAACACTCTCATTTTGAAACATTTTCAAAAGACAACACTTTGTACGCGTTCTTATAGAAACGTGAACCATTACAAAGATATTTCTAAAATACTTTCAAAACCCACACCACAAGCACATTCAAACAAAAGTAAGTGATCTAGCAAGCAACTAAGAGCCCTTAGATAACTACGGATGAAAAGGGTGCTAGCACCTTCCCTTTTCATAATCTATCCCCTGAACTCAAGAAAACATCTTTAAAGGTCTTTCCTGTGCTTTTCACCTTTCCTTTTAGATAAAAGAAAAGTCAGTGGCGACTCTTGCTAACCGCAATATTTGTGATCAAACACAAAATAACCAAGTCAGTTCTCTCACCGTATCACACATACCATACGAATACACTCAGGGTTCCACACATCAAACATCATATATTTCACATACATACAACATTCAATATGCATGCATACGCATATATCACATAGTAAGTAAACAGCCTCACCCTAGATTTAGCTATCTAAGGATCGACCAACGTAATACTTCTCCTACGATTCAACCCGTCACCTCAGTCTTCATGTTGTGACACATTCAGCCCATCACCTAAGTCTTCCTGCAGTGATGAGTTCCTTACAAACCCAGTACATTGCCTCTAAGCCGTAATGTATCCGCAAAACTCATTACATTGCCTCTAAGCCGCAATGTATTCTTAAAACCCATTACATTGCCTCTAAGCCACAATGTATTCTCAAAACTTAACACATTACCTCTAATCCGCAATGTATGACTCAAACTAAACACATTGTCTCTAAGCCGCAATGTATTATCCAAGCCAACACATTGCCTCTAAGCCGCAATGTGTTCTCAAAACTCAGTACATTGCCTCTAAGCCGCAATGTATTCTCCAAACTTGGTACATTTCCTCTGAGCCGCAATGTATTCTCGCAACTTAATACATTGCCTCTAAGCCGTAATGTTTTCACAAAACCTAGATCATCGCCTCAGACTTCATGCAGCGATGCTCGAAAGAAAACAAAAACTCTAGCTTATCGCCTCAGACTTCACACAGCGATTTGTGAACCGAATCCATTGCCTCAGACTTCATGCCGCAATGTGTTTCGTTATGCCAAAACTCCAGACTATTGCCTCGGACTTCATGCAGTGATGTTTGAAACAATAAATTTAGCTTATCACGTCAGACTTCACGCAGTTGATTTGCAAACCTAACCCATTGCCTCAGACTTCATGCAGCAATGTGTTTCTTATTCTGTGACACATATCATTGTCTCAGGCTTCACACAACGATGTCAAAAAACCAAATTTAGTTTATCACATCAGACTTCACACGATGATTTGCGAACCTGGCCCATTGCCTTAGTCTTCATGCAAAAAATGTACATTTCTTTATTCAGTAACACAAATCATCTCCTCAGACTTCATGCAACGATGTTCGAAAACCAAATCTTGCTTATCTTCTCAGGCTTCACACCACAATTTGCAAATCTAACCCGTTGCATCAGACTTCATGCAGCAATGTGTTTTCTTTATCCCAAAACACTGATCATCGCCTCAGGCTTCATGTTGCGATGCTCAAAAGAAAATAGAACTTTAGCCCATTGCATCAGACTTCATGCAACAATGTGTTTTCTTTATCCCAAAACTCTATCCCATCGCGTCAGACGTCCTGCAGTGATTCGCAAACATAATCCATGACCTCAATCTTCAAGTAGCCATGCATCATCAATCATTGTTGTTATTCATCCTCCAAATGGGTGAATAAGCCAAGACATACGAAATTGCACTCTTAAAACCATTTGCCTCGTTATCAAACCCGGGTAAGCGATATATCATCAGCTTTGCCTACTTTCCCAAAGACTCGTAAGGGTATGCTATATCAGGGTAAACTTATGTTTGTCGGACAAATTTTGGGGATACTTTAAGTATTCAATAAACTTCCAATCAGAATGCGCAAGACTCGAGTTTTCTCGCGCTATTCGACTGAAAGATAATTGAATAGGGACAGATGTCGTAACCCAAATTTGTCCTACCTCGATGATTGTATTTTTCGAGATTTAAGTTGAAGAAATATTCAATTAAAGATAGTATATCAATATCTAATAATTCGTCTTTATCCGACGAGGGGGTGTACCTTAAACTCAGGAAAGCGGGGCTTTCTAAATCAGAAAGACTCGTGTATCCGTAAATTCATTCGCAAAGTATGTTGCCCAATGGCCAATGCAATTCAAAAATAGAAAATTATTTTAAAGAAAAGGAAATTATAATGACTAGGTTATTAAATTATTAAGTCCACTTATGTTTAATTTGCTAGTAATTAATAATTAAGTTTTAATAAAACTCATTTTAGTGTTGTTAGTAAAAAAAAAGGGGGGGGGGGGGGGGGGGGGGGGGGGTGAAAACTTCAAGTCCATTAGAATTCAGGGCCCATTTTGTTTTGATTGAGTAGCAAAGGGGGGGGGTGTTTATAATTTTATTCGCTTATTAAGATTTGTTATGAAACCTTGTATTAAGTTTAAGAGAATTTAATATTTTGTTATTTATTTAAACATTTTTATAATTAAGTTACTAAGGGATTTATTATAATCATCTTTAAACTATGTTATCAGACTTTTTATAATTAATAAAGGTTTTTTTTGTTTGAAAAAAAAAAGAAGAAGATTTGTTTCATAAGGCCATTCAGGCCCAATTGAAAAGAAGACTTTATTGTTTTAATACACTTAGAAGATTTTTTTACTATAAAAGAAGATGTTGGGTTGGGTGAGTACGAAGCTAGCGCATGGCCCAATTTGGAGAAACGACAATTGTACCCATTAACCCAAAAGCAAGCGCATGTTTTGGCCAATTACGTATACTGTAGAGATTAAAATCAGACAATTAATTATTGAATAAATCTTAAACCCAGAAAATCATTAACATTTTTACAGCACTCAATCCAGCATATTACAGATATTACCCAAACCAGCGAATCTAAGATCTCTTATTATAGTTAAAACTCTAACTACATAATCAAATCTTCTTACAAAAACAAATCTCAGGAATAATACAAAATCAGTTAAATCCCTAATTACAGAACAATCAAATCTAAAGATCTAGAACAAAATCTGGAAATCAATTACAACATGAAATCCAATACCTAATTCTTTCTAAACTTCCTAAATCTATGTTAATCTGTAACATCAAATTCACAAAACCTAATGAAAAAACCTATAAGTACAAAAAACAAAAATATAGTAAAGGGGGATTGGAGAGTAGGCGGAAGAGAGGGACGGTACAGAAGAACAAGAACAGGGCGGAGGATTTTTTGGAGAAAACGAGAAGAGAACAAAGAACAAACCCAAGCCGTCGTAGAAAGCTGAAGTAAGGAGCGATTAGGGTTTCATTGTTTGAAACCCTAATCGCGTCTTCAACAGTAATCGTCATTACTGCCACCATCGACCACCATCCTTAAAAGCATCACTGAAGCACTGAAAACAGGGAGAGGAAGAAGGGTAGCATTGAAATCGAAAGCCGCGTGCAGGGGTAAAATCTAACTCAGTTTTGTCATATTATTTTTATTTTGGTTATGGGTTTTATGGGTTGATGAACGTTGGGGTTGTGGTTCCGATTGCGCCGCCGCGACGTGGGTGTTTGGGTTTTTTAGGGAAGAAGAAGGAGATGAATTGGGAGAAGTTAGGGTTCGGAAGAAGAAGAAGAAGGAGAGGGTTGGTGTTGTTTCGCGGAAGAAAGAGGAAGAGAGTTGTATTGTAAAACAAAATAATAAAAACATAATATTAAAACAAAACATTATCTGTAAAGATCCCGTATCTGCGTGCGTAGTGTAACTAAAATAGTCTCTCATTATTATCCTTCTGATCATGATCTGAGGCCAAGTCCCTATCGTACTCCATACTCCCTCGCCGCAGGCAATCATCCGGACTCTCCTTCAATTTGTTTATGGGCCAAGCCCATTAATTTTCGCACTCCCTTTTGCCACTTTACTAAATACCAAAGCAATTTACACCCATGTCCGGTCTGTACAATGGGCCTAGCAAAACTTCTTTTAACACCCCCCTTATTTTACTTACTAATATAAATTGCACCCCTTGTTTAATTTCAACAATTTTTCCATCTTTTATATATTTTCTATTATTATTATTTCTTACTACCATTATATTGTTTAATAATTGTTATTATTATTAATATTAATTTCTATTTTATTATTACATATTATTATATTTTTTATATATCCTTTATTTATTACATATAAATATCAGTTATATTATCATAAACGAATTATTTTTATTCAAAGAAATGCATATTATTTTAGGTATTATTTGTATTAAATCTTTTTACCATGTATTAATCAAGATTTCTTCGCAACTAACATGATTACAAAACACAAACAAATCATCAAACTATTTTTCACAATAAACTAAGCTAATCAACTGTTTTTTTTTGCAAAAGGGTTTCAAACTGGTTTTGACTTACTGCGCACTCAGTCAAAATCTTCGCAATTACCACTCCCAATCGAGTGCGAGGTGATTCAAAATATCTTTGCAAACCCCTAAAAAATAACCCATACGAACTACGAATTAGGACTCTGATTCCTCATAAGATGATACGTAGGCATACGATCAAAAATTATGGCGAGTCTTTCTAATTAAAACTTAAATCTTGTTTACCCCAAACCTAAATCTAGATCCTAATATCCTTATGAACAAGGTAGATGAAATGTTCTTAACACCTTCCTTTCGTCTAATTGAGTCTGAAACCTAGAATCTCTGTCTATGAATTAGGGTTTTATGTTAGATTCCTTTCCTTAGGATAAAAACTAATAGTGGCGACTCTTGATTTAAAAACCAGTTGCTACACTTTGTTTTTAGCTAGAAATTTTTGAAAGCTATGAACATATTCTTTTATGATTCCATCAGAACTAGACACTTCTGAAACAGTTTCTTTCTAAGTTTTTTGTAATTGATTTTTAATAATATAATTTTCATTTTCGAATTTAGAAATGGTTTCTTTTAGCACTGCATTTTCTGTTTTAAGTTTCTTAGTTTCTTCAGAGTCAGATACTAGATCCTTTTTCAGGTTCTTATTTTTTACTCGTAGCTGTTGATATCTTTCAAGAATTTCTGACAGACTTTCTTCTAATTGATATCTAGAAAAGTTATAGAATACCTCTTCTGCCTCTGGGTCTGATTCAGATGATACAGTGTCATTTGATACATTGGCCATTAAAGCTAGGTTGGCTTGTTCATCTTATGATTCTATTTCAGCTTCAGGAGATTCTGAGTCATCCCATGTTGCCATAAGGCTTTTTCTTATTTTCTTTAAAGAACTTCTTTTTAGGTTTGTCTTTTTGAAGATTTGGACAGTCTCTTTTGTAATGACCTTATTCATTGCATTCGTAGAAAACAATATCTTTGTTACTTGATTTTCTGTATCCAGAAGATGATTCATAATGATTCCCTGTTCTTCTGGGAGTTCTAAATTTCCTCTACATGTGCTTCCACAGCTGATTGACTCTTCTGGAGAGAAGAGATAGTTCATCTTCTTCTGATGAGGATCTGCCAGAGTTTTCTTCTTTTGCCTGTAAAACTTTAGGTTCATATTTTTTATTAGATTTAAGAGCAAGAGACTTTCCTTGCTTTTGGGGCTCATCTTCTTCTAGTTCTATCTCATGACTTCTCAGGGAGATGATAAGTTCTTCAAGAGATATTTTATTCAGATCTTTGGCCAGTTTTAAGGCTGTCACCATGGGTATCCATTTATTGGGTAAACTTCTGATGATTTTCTTTACATGATCTGCTGTTGAGTACCCTTTATCCAGAACTTTTAGCCCAGCAACCAGAATTTGAAACTTTGAGAACAATGTTTCAACTATTTCATCCTCTTCCATTTTGAAAGCTTCATACTTCCGAATGAGAGCAAGAGCTTTGGTTTCTTTGACTTGTGTGTTTCCTTCGTGCATTATTCTCAAGGAGTCAAACATGTTTTTAGCATATTCTCTGTTTGTGATCTTCTCATACTCGGTGTACGAGATAGTACTCAAGAGGATTGTTCTGGCTTTGTGATGATTTCTGAATTCTCTCTTTTGATGATCTGTCATTCTTTTTTTGTCAATCTTCTAACATCTTTCGTCAACTGGATATATGTACCCATCAGTCGCTATATCCCAGAGATCAGCATCATGAGCTAGAAAGAAACTCTTGATTCTATCTTTCAAGTGATTAAAGTTTTCACCATCAAATATCGGAGGTTTGATGCTGATTATGTCTTTCTCATCATGATTGTCATTGATGATTATCTGACTTAGTCCTACCATAGTGTTTTTCTTACTTGGATATTTTTCTGACATTGTTAAGTGTTTGCAATCAGAACTAGGCACTCTGATGCCAATTAAAGAATGGAAAAACACAAGAAGGAGGGTTGAATTGAGGTTTTAAAAACTTAAAGCAATAGACACGTTGATTATCCTGGTTCGTTTAAACTCAAACTACTCCAGTCCACCCGCCAAGGTGATTTCGCCTCTCTCAATTGAGGTCTTAATCCACTAATCAAAACTTGATTACACAGACACAATGACAATTGTCAATGTCTTCTTGAGTCTAAACCATAACTCGGTTTTCTCAAGGAATTACAGAGTAATATAATTGAAGGTGTATGCAAAGGAGTTTTCTAAATAAAACAATATCACCACAGTGATGTATTACACAAATTTAATATCATAAACTAGAAGGATAATGAAATTTCTCTTTTTCAGTGCGCAACAAAAATCATTTTGATTTCTTCTTCATGTCTACTTTATATAGGAAATGCATGAGAGACATAAGAATATGCTTTTGGACGGTTGATAAATAGTAGTTAATGTTCTTTCCAAACATAGAGATTTTTGTCTTGATTCAGCCGTTACTTTTGATTTGCAATGAATAAAATGTAACGCTTCATAGTATGCTTGCTGAAGATCATATCAGAAGATGAATGTTACCATTGAGACTCTTTTATTTCTTTCCAGAACTATACAATCAAAATCAGAGATCTTGTTTCGCAGCTTTGGTGCATTCAGAAGTTGTAACATCAGAACTTCTTTATATCAACATGTTTACACAGATTTTCTTTTAAGTAAAATGTGTCATAACAGAGCCTTAACAATGTTCTTTCTCATCTTCTATGCTTCTTACATCAGAATTTTCCTGCATATAAAATATTCTATTAGAGAGCATACTTGTTCTTTGTATGTTTGTTGTCATCAAAACTCTTACAGGATGTAGAACCAAACTATGTTCTAACACATCCTAGAAATGCTGAGACTTAGAATTCTGAGATATGTCTGTCACTAATAAGAAGTCAGAATGGTGTCACAAACAAGCTATTCACTACTACAAATAATATAGTTCATGACAAAACTTTCACATCACCCAATAAAAAACTGAGGTATAATTTCAGGATGCGCCATGTTTATTTTTTATTTTTATTTATAAAGATAAAAAGCTATTCACTACTAGTATTGTTTATTTAACAAAAACAATACTAGTATTTTGATATAAAGAATTGTGCAAGAATATATGTATATGTATGTATGTATGCAGATGGGAGAATTTTCATCAAGAATGATCAAGATGTATTAAGATTTGTGAAGAACATTCATCAGGAATCATCAAGATTCATCAAGAACCGTGATAAAGAATATACATATGCTGCAGATGGGACAATGTTCATCAAGAATCATCAAGATTTATCAAGAACAACAATGATAAAGAGAATATGCAACTATACCTGGAGATGGCTTGCGACATGTTTGCTAGTAATGCCATCAACATTCATCAAACCAACTATTTTTTTGGGAACAGCATCTGCAAACAAGAAACAAAATCTTGTATATATTAGGGATTAAACAATTCAAGGAGTGAAACAACAAGTATATTTATCCTGTTAGGGTTTGTAGAAAACATACATACCATGTAACCCAAGTAGGCTAACAGCTTCAACAAACTTCGCATGAAGATCGTCTGACCAAACAACACGACGTTTCTTAGTATTATTATATGATGACAAAGAGTCATTGTCATTATCTAGATCTTTCTTCCTTTTATCCATTCCGTCAATCACCACCGCTGCCATATTTATCAAAATTGAAGTGAAAACTGTAAAAGTGAGTGTAATGCTTTATATAGAGAGCTTTGGGTGAGAGAGAAATATAATTTAGCTTAGCTTGTGTTATATATATAGTAATTAATTTTACTCATCAATTAACCGACTTAACTTGGAAAAAAAATCAATAAGAAACACAACTTACTTGGTCAACTGACCGTTGCATTATCCAAGGGAGAGGGTTTAAACCCTCCTTTGGTACCATATTTTGATTTGGGTCTATTATAATTCAACAAAAAATAAAAAATATTTTTTAAAGAAAAAAATTGAAATAAAACAGTGAAAAAAGTTAGGGTTTTTGTTCTAATTCAATTTGAAGCCCTTTAATTTATGGGGCTTACTTATTTGAGGCTCATTTATTTTTAAAAATTAAATATTGTTTCTTTCACTCTATGTGGTGGAGAAACACCCTAAGGAAATTCCAAAATATCTCGGTAAATTTGAAAAACATTTTTAGATAAATTCATTTTACACTAAACATGCATTCTTAACTGAGATACATTAATTTTTTATAAAATTAATCTAGAGATGTAACTATGTAGTAGGTTATAGAACTTCAATTATGTATTAACTCTATAAACACCTCATGCATTCATAACTGAGACACATTTATTTTGTCTTAAATTGATTCGGAGACGCGTCTTCGTAAATTGTTATGGGGAT
Organism: Vicia faba; assembly: GCA_948472305.1. NCBI lineage: Eukaryota > Viridiplantae > Streptophyta > Magnoliopsida > Fabales > Fabaceae > Vicia > Vicia faba. The sequence goes on from OX451736.1 coordinate 888,236,459, forward strand.
GCACATTCGTATTCACCATACACTGTAAATTTTGTCCTTGTTTTTAAATACACGGATGTAATAAACTATGTGTTATAATTATGTTATCTTAATAAAAAAAGTTATAAATTAAACCATACATTTTGTAGTGTATATTTGTAAGGTATAAGACAAGGGTGACTCTGGCGTTCCCGCCCAAGGGTGATGTCGTCTGGGCGACATCCCCACAAAATAAAACCAGGGGGCTCGTCCTGGGGATAGATGACATATATAAATATTATTATCTCCAATTAGTAAGAAGGGAAGGAGTCCAACATGATTCCCTAGAGAATATATGGTCAATAATCACCTAGTTATAAAAGAGCGGTTGTCGCCTATAAGGATTTTAGAAATCCTAGGCCCAAAAGGCCTCTATAAGTACTTCTCTCCAAGGGGAGAAGCGACAAATCTCAATTCACACATAAAGACCATACTCACACGCTTGTACATAAACACCAAACTCAAATACAAAATCTTTCACCTCACGTGAGCATGTCCTATAGACACCACCGTATAGGGCTTCTCACCGCCGTAGGTAAGCCGTAACCACCAATTAAAGTAATATACCTACATATACATTAAATTCCCCTGTCATTGCTGGAGGAACATACACACGTGTACTTTTGACCAGTATAGTGGAATCCACTGTGGGCTCCATCAAAACTAACTTGCGTCGCTCATTCTTCATCACCATCACCCTACTCACTATTACCCTTGAAATTGTGGCACTTGAAAGATAAATGTTAAAAAACTGATGATTCAACAAAAACACGATGTCATGACAAATGTTATAACAGCCGTGGATAGAAAACTTGCGAAATTTGGAGATTGTGCTGAAAGATAAATTGCACAAATTTAAATAACACAATCAATTGTTAACCCAGTTCGATGCAACGTTACCTACTCTGGGGGCTACCAAGCCAAGAAGGAAACTTATTATGATAATATTATTTCAAAGCTAAACCAACCCTAGTTTACAACTTCTCGCCTAATTGATGCGTTCGCAAGTGTAGGAAATATCGAAGTAATATAAAAGATTGTCGAACTCATAAAGACCAATGCCAACCTATTGTAATCTATTTTCGCTTTATAAAGCTAAGGCTAATGAATGATTGATTAAGGGGAAACCAAGAATAAAATAATATTAAATAAGTATATAATAAAAGAGAGAGGCCAGAATGTGGATTATGTGTATCTCAAGGACTCTGTAACTTGTAGTCATACACCGGACTCTATACAATTTAGTTAGACATGGAAATAGTTAAAAATGAATTAAACATAGCAACTGCAATTAAAAACAACATGGTAATTAAATTTGACAAACAAAGCAATAATGATAAATAATGCGATAAAAAGAAACTTGTAAAGATTAAAGCTTTAAAACTAAAATAAACTTCTATTATAATGGCAAGATTGTGATCCAAGAGTACATAGATTGTAATCCAAGGAACTAACAATCTTCCCTTTGGCAAATTTTGGCTAAAACAATCAATGCACAGAAACCTTAGAGAGAGGAACAAAACCACAACACAAGCTACATGCAATCATCTAAAATTTGTACAAACTTCATCCATAAAATGTATCAGAGACAACACTGTAGTTACAGATCATCATGTTTAAAACTTCAGAAGAACAGATATTCAGACATCTGGTTTAATATCACACAACACAGCTCATCCACAACACAAGAGATAGAGAAATCAGACAGGTCCATCACCCCCTATCATACATGATGAAGACTCCCCCTCAAAGGGAAAACTCAAATCACTTTAAAATCAGGTAAACCAAATATGAAATACCCAAGTTCACACATCAGAGGCAACAATATGAACTACCCAAGTTCACACATCAAAGGCAGCAACAGTAGAAGATAAAATAGCCTCACATCAGGATTTCCATATAGGAAGAAAGATGTCAGAACATCTGGTAAGATATCCTACACATAAACTCAACTAGAAGAAGCAGCAGCAGTATCAACCAAGCATGAAATACTATCATGCTTCCCCTAAATAGTTGCATCCAGCAAGCAACCATAATAAGTACTCTCTCCTTAGCAGTATCACAGTCCTATCAGCATGTTAATAAACATGTCAAGACATGTTCCATAACATTAGGACACACACAACACACTAATACTTTACTCCCCCTTTTAAGCTAAAAAATGACAAAAAGTAGAATAAATGTAAACATAATTGGAAGCACACATGGAAACACACATAGCCCAAAAGCACAAAACACATATGGAAGTTGTTGTACCCCAAAATTTTCCCTCCCATATTCCTCAAGACATGTCAAGAATCATCTCCAAGTTGTTCAAAATGGCTCAAGAATTGGACAGTCAAATCACCTCATAAGGCAGTCAATTCAAAATTAGGGTTTTGTGTTGCATCAAGGTGCTTACATCCAAATGACCTCAAATTCTCCCCAATGTCCTAATATGCTCTCAAGTTCATCCATGTCAAATTTCAAGCCTTGCATAGGAAGTTTGGTCAGTCAATTGCTCAAGAAGTCCAAAAATCGATTGTGCTAGGGCAAAAGTCAACTGTGTCCCAAATACAGTCAAACCTCAAGATTTTTTGTCAACATTCTCATTTTGAAGGATAATTCATCATTTGATCAAGGGTTGATCATGATTCATCAAGGATTGCTCAAGATTCATCAAGATTCAAAAGTTGCTAAATTAGGGTTTTGCAGGAAAAGTCAACTCAACTTTGACCAAGCATAACTTTCTCATACTTTATGAGAAATGACCCATCCAAAGCTCATTTTGAAGAGGATGCAATTTCCTACAATCCATATTCACACCCCAAGATCAAGAAATGCTCTCACAAAAAGTTACAAATTTGGACATTATAGGTCATTTGTGAAAGTCAACAAAAACACCTTTTTTGCCAAAGCTTATAACTTGAGCATGGAACATAAAAATGAGATGAGACCAAAAGGGTTGGTTAGAGGACATCTCAAGGTTTCTAAAAAGTCCAAGAACACCTCCAAAAGTTCCAAATTGAAGAATTTATGCATTGTTGAAGTTGGGCATTTTTCTGAATTTGCCAAAAGTCAACCATCCTCAAAACTCCAATTTTTTACAAAAGGGCCCACTTTTTTCCACTTGATATGGTATTGTCATGCCACACACGTGTCCCATATTTGATTTCATGTCCATTCATTTATTTTTCTATTTTATTTAATTTTTATCGATTTAATTCATTTTAAATCAATATTAAATCAAATAAAATCTAAAAAATTGATGTAAGGGGATTCTTGTGATCATTACAACTTGCAAATATCATGTGATACTCAATCAAACTCGTTCCAAGTCAAAACAAGCTCAAAATCTCAGATTTGATGCAAATATGGCAACTTGATTATGGTGATCAAAAGCAAATCTTGATTCTTCAATGCATATGGTTTAATGCCCAAGTTTTTTGACCTAAACACATTCTATTATATGCACACAAGTGAGGCATACCAAAAACACGCACAAAGCACTGCTGAAACAGCCAGAAGAAGTTTGAGAAAAAGCTTGAAAAAGTGAAGATCGAAATCAACATTGGAGGCCAATTCAATCCAAAATCACAACGTGTTGTTCTTGTTTGCAATCTCCTGAAGCTATAGCAACCAAAGCCAAGGCCTGAAGCTATCTGAAAAGCTTTGTAAGTGTTCTTGAAAACGGCTCTGAACATGAAATCGAAACCATTCATTTTTGCATCCTTTTGATAAACTATTGACATAATTTTGATCCTTATCAAATTTCTAACAAGTCTGCATCATTTAATTTTGTTTTCATGGCCTATAATCATGTACCCGAACCTAGGGTTTTATTGTGTTGTTTTTAGGCATTTGAATTACAGGGAAAATTGGGCCAAATAATGGTTACAGGGATGACCAGGAGGAAGAGACGAGTGCATTGGTACTCTTGGGTTTCGTTTACATGGCCTGGAGAAGGTTTTTGAGATGCCCCACGAATCTTCCTGCAGATAAAAATCTGCAGGTAAATAACCAGAGTTATTTTGGAGAAGACGACCAGACGTCGCCCTCCCATTGGCGCATTTAAAAATACGCGCTTTTATTTTTTTTATTCAGGCATAGTTGATTGTTACGCATATAATGCTTATTGATTATCCTATTAACAAGAAACACCAATGGCTCAGCTGGCAAGGCATTAGCGCATGATACCATTGAGACCTGGGTTCGAATCCCAGGTCTCCCAAAACTTTATTGCAATTTTATTTCAGGTTATTCCATGTGGACTCAGCAAGCATGGATTACCATATACCTCCAGATCTCAAATGCCAAGTGGCTCACAGGGCGAAACAATGGCCAAGGTTGAAGGACCACCATGGACTCAGGTCAACAAGCGCATACTGGAGTGGAAAAGTCAACAAAGGCCAACGTGTTGGGCCTGGAAAATTGCCAGATTCACACCTAAATTAAGCCCAGCACCCCCTGGGTTATTTCTTTTTCCCTTCATATTTTCATTTTTTGTTTTAATTATTTATTTTGTTATTAATTAATTAACCAATTAACATTTTTTATAAAAAAACAGAAAACCTAAAATAAAAATAGTATTTTTATTAATTTCACTATTTTTATTTTGTAAATAAATTTTAGTCAATTAATTTAGTTTTTAATTAGGTTCAATTTTAATATCTTTTTACAATAAATTAAAATTAATTTAGAGTTAGGTTTTTAATATTTTTAACCATTCTTATTTTATTTCCTTAATTAAAATAAAAACCCAAAAATATTTTCATTTAATTAATTAATTCAATTATTAATTTAGACTAATTCTTAATTCAAAAAAATAACAAAAAATATGCTTTATTTAATAAAAAGGGTCAAAACCCTAAGACACTTCGATTTAATTTTCTCGCGCGCGAATTATTTTTGATCCATATTTCAATATTGTAACTGCTTCGGGAATGTAATAGTTTTTAACTTAGGACTTTATTTATTTATTTACCACTTTTATTTACTTTTCACAATTTAATTTTAAAGGGTTTGTCTTTGGCGATGTAAATACCCGACGCCTTGTAATAGCTTAGATTTATTTTCCGCAATTTAATTTCTGCAACCATTAACTGTTAGATATTTGATAAATAGGCAATGCATGACAAGATTAACTTTTAACCTAAAATCAACAGTAGCTCACCATTAACATGTACAAAGATAAATAACTGAAAAACAATACACTCGCACATGCGCACTCTTAGGGTACACCTCACTTGGTTGCCTCGAACGTGGTCATTGAGTATAGGAAGTTTTAGAGGTCGCCCTCTCGTCCAAAGATCATCAGTTGCCTCGAAATGGTTGCCTCGGATAAAATGATCTAAGACATTAGGGTTACCGCTAAGGCGTCCTAACATTGCTTTAGTGACCACACGTCCCTTAAATCGAATTGACCCGAAAACTCCAACGACGGTGCTACCTACTCATCAATAATGGGCTAGCATTGTCTAAAGGACACTTGTACAGATTAATTCCTTTTTGAGTAGGTAGATGGTTCTTAAGTACTTGCTCCTTTTAAACAAAACAAAACTTTTCGCACTTACACCCCTTTCAAACAAAAAACTCTTTTCAAACCCACAAACACAAAGAAAGGCAAACTTTTGAAAACATAATGAGCAAGTACCTAAGAGCCCGTGGATAACCACGGATAGAAAGGGTGCTAACACCTTCCCTTTCTATAATCTACCTCCCGAACTCGAGAAACATCTCGAAAAAGGAATTTTTCTGTGCTTTTTTTCCTTTCCTTGTTGGATAAAATAAAAGACGGTGGCGACTCTTGCTTACCGCGACATTTTGTGAAAACAAACGCAAAACGCGAACCAGCATTCCAAAACAGTCAGTTCTCATTCCCATCGATCACAGAAGCACACATAGCAGATGGAAACACACAAACTTCAACAACTTCAGGTGGTCATCCACCTCTTGCCCCTATCAAAGATCCTCCTACACTCCTTGGTAATGTCACTAGAACTCTATAGAGAGTATTTGTTCCATCTAATAGTAACTAACTTAGGCTTCCTAAGCATCAGAACATAGAGGAAAAATGCAGTATCAGTTACACTCCTCCAAATTTGTAATTGCTATAACTCCTCAATAATGCATATTTTGAGTTCACCTCTGAGCTTTTCAAACAGATTTGTACCAAAGCTTTGGTGAAAATATCAGCCATTTATTTCTCAGTGGCTATATGCTTCAGAGTAATCACCTTATCTTCAATAAGATCTCTGATAAAATGATGATGAATGTCAAAGTGCTTTGTCCTGCTATGTTGAATAGGAATTTTTGAAATATTTATAGCACTCAGATTGTCATAATATAATGTCATGACATCTTTCTAACAATTTTTTGATCAGTGGTGGCCTCATTAGAAAAAGAAGTACTTCTCCATACCTGACTTTCTTCAAAGGCTTATCGACACCTTTAATTCTTTGGAAACTCGATAGGAACAAGAATGCCCTTCATTGGTTGACTTGATTCAAACTTTTCCTTCTGAAAAGGTGCATGAAACGACACCTTCCTTTTTTGCAGACTCAGTCTCACCAGGGTATAACATTGTGTCATCCAACTTAAAGGTACCTCTTTTTCTCTTCTCTCTCCGCTTCTAATTTTGTTCCTTACGTTAACTTAACCAAAATCCTCCCAGGCGCCACCTCATGCAGGTGGCGTCGAACTGAATCCAACTAGAAGCATTCTTGTTGGTGACAACACTGCAAGGTCCAGTCATCCAGCTTTCATCAAACCTACCTACCACATTTTGCATGATACTCCATCTTTCAATTTTGCCACCCAGAATGAGATCGAAGTGTTGAAGAAACAAGATTTAATGGCAGCCTTTAGGAAGATTCACCTTCTCCGGCACACCATAATTGCTTCCCCAAATCTTAGTTCGACGTCTCTACCCATTGTTGAACTGGACGCTGAAGTAGTCCATGCGCTTCATGAGCTAAGGTCTTATTTTTTTGAAAGTGAGTTTTTAGTTGTCGTCGAGGAGGGCACTCTCATGGCAGCTGTGATTTTTAAACTTCTCGATACCATTTCCCAATATCCTCTTCCTAATCCCTTGGCTCAGTACTTGATTGATTTCAAAGCTTTCTTCACCCAACTTACAAACGATCTTTCATTTCGCCGACACACCGATCTCCAGCTTAAAACCAAAGCAAATGTAATGAGAGTGGAGTGGGACCTAAGAGAAATTTGTGTGAAAAGGGCTAATGACCTAGAAGCTAATAAAAACCGTTATGAACCTTTGAGTATTCAAATTTTTTACGACCATTTAACGTATATTTTTTTCATGGTAATGTTAGACTCTTACAAAATCCAAATCAAAAGGTAAGGGGATTACATAGAAAACTGAGTCAGTTGCATCTCAAAAAGAGGTACATTTATATATACATAGAAAAAGTTAATTCACGATCTTATACTTCACCTAAGTTATATTCATTTGATCTTTAGATTCACGCTAAAGAGATACAACAAGTAAATATGAGTAAGAATCCTGAAATTGGCAACATGTCCACACAAAAAAAGGATGTTGCAAAGTCTTCGACTAGAAAAAAGCCTACTTCTCGGTATATGTAGTGCCTCCAGACATTAGTGGGAATATCAAATTTGGCTGGCAGAGGTGCTCGTAATATACCTATGGATGCAGGTATTTTTGGTTTTTCCTATTACGAAACAATTAGTAAAGAGGATGTGGATCAAGTTCTTAGACATTAGGAATTAGGCCTCGGTGTTATCGATACATACATCAGGTATACTTCGATCAACTTTATTTAATTAATTGAAAAATTTATCTACTCATTTCAATGAATTGTTTTAATATTAATGATGTTTTTACTTAAGTTTCATGTATGCCAACTTGATTCGCCCGCATCAATTAGACCAAATATTATGTTTCTTATCTCCAAACAATATCAACTCACTATTAATCAAACAAAGACCAGATGAAGTCAAAGAGTACTTTGTCCGTGCATTTATAGTCAACAAAGATACATAAATTTTTTTTTTACCATTTAATACTGACAATGGGTAAGATTTTCATTCAAACTTCATCTATTATAATTTTTTTTTTTTTACGTTGTGTAGAAAGTTTTCTTCTAACCTTTGTTAATCTTACAGTGGACACTGGTTGTTGGTTAGGATTAATCCAATAAGATAAATTGTATATTATCTGGATTCGTTAGAAAGTGATTAGACAAAGTACCCAAATATGAAGGAGATTGTTGATACGTAAGTTATATTATTCTAAATCTTCGTTTGCATACTTATTTATTTATTTATGTGAGATTATTCTAAATATTTGTTTATATTTTGTTAGAGTTATACAAATTTTTCAATCACAAAGAGATACTCAAGTACTAAAGGTAAAGCAAACAACATTACATGGATCAAAGTGCATGTATATTCTCACAATTTTGATTATATTAGTGACGCTATTTGATAAAACAAGTTAAACTATATATCCTGATATATATTTGTATTTTTTCTATGTGTAGTATCCTCGTCAGCGCAATGGTATAGATTGCGGTTATTTCATGTTGAGGTTTATGAAAGAAATTATTCTTTTGAATCAAATAGAGATTCCAACCATGGTATGAGTTTCTAACTTATGATTTATTTTAATATATTTAACACATTTCATCTAGTTAATTAGTTTTAACTAAATCACATTATGGTATATTATGTAGTACTTTGATGAATACAAGTCTTCTACTTACTCGAAAGATCAATTGGACGAAATTAAGGAGGATTGGTCTCAATACATTATTGAGATGAGAATTTTATAAGGTATTGTGACAATTTTATTGATGAGAATTTTGAGTATATATAGGTTTGAGTTTTGATGAGATACTATATCGTCATTAGTGTGGTAAATTGTGTTTCAATGTTATTGTTGTTATGTGGAAGGTTAGTTAGGATGATATTGGATTTAAATTCAAATAAAGTTTTGTTTGTATCATGGTATGAGTCGGGGAATTTTTAATGGTGGGTTATAACGGATTCTTGATTTGTTTTTGTTACATGGATTTGTGTTAAATTATAATAGTTATAATATTTAAGTGTTATATAGCTTGGTTCTGATATGCCTTTGTTGATTTTGTTTCAGGTAGGTGCATATGTAGAAGATATAGAGATAACAAGTTCATTTAGGATTCTTCATTGTTGTTGTTTGTAGAGAAGATAGTAGAGAAGATAACAGCTCTAGAAGATAATAATATGTACATTTGGTGCATACTTATTGGATTATAAAGCTGTATATATAAATATGTAAATTTATGTATGTATAAATTATTGAATTCTTCAAGTTGTATCCCATTTATGTATATATTAATTTTTGGATTAAAGTTGTATATATAAATATATAAATTTGGTGCATACTTATTAGATTGAAGCTGCAAATTTATGAAATCTGTTGCATATTGGAAAGACAGCGGTTAAATTTTAAGTGATTATTTGTACAGGATGCTTAAAATATAAGTTGTATATATTAAAAAACCCGTGAATATTAGACAACGCTTTAAACAAAAGAGTGTTGCCTATATTGGAGAATAGAAAACGTTTTTAAAGAAAGTGTTGCCTAAAGGGGTGCGTACAAATGCGCTTGTGAAGTACAAAGCACTGCCTAAAAGCGACTTTAGAAATCGCTTTTAAAGAAAGCGCTGCCTAAAACATAAAAAAAAGTGAACAAAAATATACGTTACACAACGCTTTTAAAAGCGCTGTCTAAAGTGAAAGCGCTACTATAGGCACACTTTAGAAGCGCTTCTAATGTAAAAAGTGTTGCCTGTATGGGCCTTTAGAAAGCACTTATTGAATAAAGTGTTTTCTAAAGGCTACATTAAGCAGCACTTTTACATTGACAAAAAGCGACGTCTTTACTTACAGCAGCGCAAGAATAGACAGCGCTTTTAAGCGTTGTCTATGGCAAAAAAACGATATATATTCCCTTATATGGCGTAGTGTATCCAACATTAGAAAATGATGTCAAGACAGATGTTACAACATATCTACACAGACTGAACAACAATATCAAACTGAATAATATGCAGAATGATAAATAACAAGTCAATTGTTAATCCAGTTCGGTGCAATATCACCTACATCTGGGGATAACCAAACCAGGAAAAAAATCCACTATCGGTAGTATTAATTCTAATCCTAAACAATCCTAGTTTATAACTTATCACTTAATCCCTACCCAATGCAACTTCTACCTATGAACCTCCTAGATATGAGAAATCGTCATCTCACTCCTAATCATCACAGTGATATCAAACAAACCCAATCCCAGGGAATGTCTCAAGAAACCAAATAGAAGATTACACTTCCAATACAAAAATACTTAGTCAAGACTCTTAACTAAGAATAATACTTGGTTTTTCTTACAAGCTTCATCCAAGAACAATACTCAACTCATTACCTAAAGGCTTCTGAGTGAGAATATTATGTCTACCACAAGTATAAAAAATATAAGGATGACTTACAAACACAAAGTACACAAGAGACTCTCAAAACCTAAACCCTTATTTTTATCTAAAAGATTAAAAGAACTAATTTTTCCTATGTCTTGTCTTCCTTTGATAAGCTTCAGTTGTCCATGGGCTTCGAATTCTCTGTCCAATTATTCCTTGATTCATACATTGAATGCTGCAGAAAATATCTCCTTAAATTTTGGAACAAATCTTCAAGTATCCTAAATTTTCTCAACCACCAAATTTAGAAACATTAATGCTATTGGAGATTTAATTCACTTGTTCCAGATTACATCTTCTTGACCTGCGAAAATAACTGAGATATATCCAAAAGGAATCTCAGAAAATCAAATCAAACCAGTCAAAAAATACACAACAGCCACTACTGTATAACAGACCATGATGTCAGAACATCTGGTTTGACATCTGCAAAATAGCATGACAGCAGATCCTGCCATGACAGTTGGTCAAGATGTTATAACATCTTTCTCAACATTAGTAAGAATCATATTTTAACAAAATTTAGTCAATCACAAAATCATGGAAATAACATATTGATTCAACCTAATTTGGAAGGTTTTGAAATAGAACCATTTCCATCACTACAAGATAAAGGCTCTCCAGCCACGTGATTTTGCCACGTGATTTTCATGTGGCTAATTAAAGCCAGTTGCAACGTGAAAATCACGTGGCAACATGTTTTACTAATAAATAAAGAAGCATGAAGTTTGTCAGTCTTTTTTATTAAAAAAAATGTTGCGACGTGGGATTCACATGGCTAATAAAAATACAATAAAAAATAATTAAATTACTCTAATGTTCAGATATTTGTCATTTTTAAATTTTGAAAAAGTAAGTTGCGATGTGTTTTTCACGTCGCAACATTTAAGAGGGAAAAATCACATTTTTCCAGACTGGCGTGTTCAGGTTTTGAAGGATGTGAAGAAAGAGAAAATAGTTGTTGGGATTGTTGCGACGTGAAAATCACGTGGCAACGTTGCAGCGTGATTTTCACGTCGCTACATGCTTTATATATTTCTTTCAAACACGCTCCACAAACAGACAGTAATGTTATTTTATTTCAAGAACTTCTTCTTCAACCCTCCTCCTTCCATCCCTCCATAACCATTTTCTTGTTCATAAAATTTATTCTTCTCCAAAATTAAATCCCTTCAATCTCCATTAATTATTGTCTTAAGGTAAATTCAATTCATTTTTGTCTGTATTTTGTTAACAGCTTTTTATTTATTGTATTATTGGATGTAATTTTTTTTCAATTTTTCTTTGAATAGAAGAAGATTGATAGAAGTAGATTGCAAAAAGGGACAAGAAGATTGAAGGAGTTACAAGATAAAAGGTATTTCTTGAAAAAAAATTGAATTTAGTATATTTTCTGAATTTAGTTAATTTTTAGGTTGAATTTGGGTTAAAATTTTAGGTTGAATTTGGCTTATATTTTCTGAATTTGGGTTAAATTTTAGGTTTAAGTATTTAGTTTATAATAAATTTAAAAATAAAAAAGATTATATCGATATTACTTTATATTTTATATCTTTATAACCATTTAAAATTTAAGTTGATTATATTCTTAGGGGTATATAATAAAAATTTAGTAATAAATAAATTAATGTTACAAAATAAATAATAATAAATATAGTAATTAGTGAAAAACACAAATAAATAAATAAATTGTGATGAATAACAGTTATAATTATTAATTTATGTAGTAACGTTAGTGATAAATTTTAAGTGTTTAAATTAAATTTTTAGGAGTTTATAAAATTTTAAGTGTTTAAATTAAATTTTTAGAAGTTTAAGTGTTTAAATTTTTAGGAGTTTATAAATTTTAAGTGTTTAAATTAAATTTTAAGTGTTTAAAAATAAATAAATATTTTTAGGAGTTTATAAATTTTAAGTGTTTAAATTAAATTTTTAGGAGTTTAAGTGTTTAAATTTTTAGGAGTTTATAAATTTTAAGTGTTTAAATTAAATTTTAAGTGTTTAAAAATAAATAAATATTTTTAGGAGTTTATAAATTTTAAGTGTTTAAATTAAATTTTTGTCTTAACTGAAAATATTTTTTTTGGATGAACTATTTTAATAGAACGTTGTTAAGTCTAATAAGTTAGAATCAGAAAAAGTATAATATGTTTTTTGAAACATATGTACATTTACTGTCACTAAAAATTTAATTTTCATAAACATATAAGTAATTACCATAAATTTTTAGTAGTATATAATAAAAAATATTATATATTAAAAATAGTTAAAGTAAAAGCATATATTTATCTTTAATAGTATATGTTTAGGATTATTATTAAGTTGATTAATTAATATTTCTAATTAAATAGGTTTTGATTATATAAATTTGCAGTAAATGGAATATTATAGGTATTATCGTAGTTGGATGTACGATAGACTATATCCAGGAAGACGCGCACTTAAACCCAATTTTATAGACGGAGTTAATGGTTTTATCACGTGGACGTTTGCTCAGGAATGTTGTCGAAGTGAAGGAGGAGTTAGGTGTCCTTGTCTTAAATGTGGATGTAGATATATAATTAGTGACCCAGAGGAAATAACACGTCATTTGCATAGAAAAGGTTTCATTGAAAATTATTGGGTTTGGACGTATAATGGTGAAACACTGCCGAGTAATGTACCAGAGACTAGCAACACAGATGCTTCAAGTAGTCAACCGACTATGCAACCACCTATGGAATTTGAAGAAAGCTTTAATCTGATAGGTGACATGGTTGGTGATGCTTTTGGTGTTAACGTGACCTATGATCAACCTGAAGACTTTGACGGGGAAGAGTTGCCGAATGAGGAAGCGCAGAGATTTTATCAGTTGTTGAATGAGATGAATACGTCGTTGTTTGAGGGGTCGCCAGACTCAAATCTATCAATGTGTGTGAGATTATTGGCCGCCAAGTAAAATTGGAATGTTCCTGATCAGTGTTTGGAGCACTTTGCAAAAATGATGTTGGACTCAACTGCAACGAAAGACAACTTGCCTGCGAGTTTCTATGATGCAAAGAAGTTGGTGTCGAAGTTGGGTTTAAGAGTAAGAAAGATTGATTGTTGCATTAATGGTTTCATGTTGTTTTATGACAATGAGTTTGGTACTCAAGATGGATCGTCAGAGGAATTGAAGGATGTAGAATTGAAGGATATGGGGTCACACATAATTGGACAAAAAGAAGTATATTTTGGGACCTTCCGTATTGGAAAGATAATTTGTTGCGCCATAATCTTGATGTTATGCATATTGAGAAGAATTTTTTTGATAACGTATTTAACACAGTGATGGATGTTAAAGACAGAACAAAAGATAATGTGAAGGCTAGACAAGACATGGAAATTTGGTGTAATCATAAAGAGTTGGAATTGAAGCCTAAACCAAATGGAAAATTATTTAAACCCAAAGCTTGTTTCAGCCTGACCCCCCAAGAAGTTAAAGTGGTTTGTGGATGGCTAAAAGGTTTGAGAATGCCCGACGGGTATTCTTCAAATTTAGCAAGGTGTGCTGATGCTAACACTGGGAAGTTGCATGGTATGAAAAGTCATGATTGCCATGTTTTTATGGAACAATTGCTACCAATTGCGTTCAATTCTCTACCCAAACATGTGCTTAATCCAATCACTGAAATTACTCAATTTTTTAGAGATATTTGTGCATCAGCTTTAAGAGTGGATGACATCATTAAGTTGGACCAAAATATTCCAGTCATTCTCTGTAAGTTGGAACAAGTATTTCCGCCAGGTTTTTTTTACTCCATGGAACATCTACCTGTGCATCTTGCATATGAGGCTTATCTAGGAGGACCTGTTCAATATAGGTGGATGTATCCGTTTGAAAGGTTCATGGGTGATTTAAAGCGATCAGTGAAAAATAAAGCTAGAGTTGAAGGATCAATATGTGCACATTACTTGCATCGAGAAACTTCACATTTTTGCAGTCACTATTTTAAGCACTTGATGTTAACTCCAAGAATCATAAGGAATCATGTAAATGTTATCGAAAGAAGTCAGTACACCTTATCAGTCTTCGGGCTTCCAGGTCGTCCCTCTGGAAAGAAGGGTGAGCATTGGTTGACCCAACAAGAAATGCAATCTACACATGTTCATGTCTTGATCAACTGCATTGAAGTTAAACCATATCTTGAGTAAGTATAATCCAACTTTTTAATTTTCTTTATAGTGTGAATATAAAATTGATTACCTTGAAACTTATAGTGTGTTTCTTTTTAGGGAATTTAACAACGCCTATTTTGATAGTACCGGCGTACAATCAACATCTGGTGTCATTCATGCCCAATTTCCAACATGGTTCAAGGAGAAATTATATAGGGTTGTTGCACCGACTCCAGAAATACTCCATTTGAGAAACTTGTCTAATGGCCCTCGTCAAAGTGCAAACAAATGGCATACATACTTCGTGAACGGATATAAATTTCACACTCATGAATGGACTGAAGGGAAAAAAACCATAAACAGTGGCGTATTTGTGAAAGGAGTTACAGATGGTGGTGAAGATGACTTCTATGGTTTTGTTAAACATATCTACGAGTTAGTATACAATTACTTGGACTCGGAAAATAAAGTTGTCTTGTTTTATTGTGAATGGTATGATCCAACTAGAGGCACAAAAATAGATAAGACATATGGTACTGTTGAGATTCAAATGGACCGGAGGTACAAAGAGTACGACCCTTTCATAATGTCAAATATTGTTAGGAAAGTTTATTATGTTCCCTATCCTTCATTTGTGCCACGTAAACAACGGTGTTGTGTTGTAATAAAAACAAAACCATTGGGTTATATTGAAACTGACGATCTAGTGGAGGATGTTGCTTACCAAGTTGATGAAGTTGAAGTTAATGATGTGATTCCAGATGAACACACTACAAGTTTGTCTGATACAATGGTTGAGGGGAATCAAGTTGATGAGGATGAAGATCATGAAGATTCTGGATCTGAGGACAATATCACATCAGATGACGAGGATGATATGGATGACGTGCATGACGATTTAGAATAGTGAACCTATATTAATGAGAATTGTGTCTTGTAATTTTACTTAACGAACCATCTATTGAATGATTTAATGAATATGTATTCATGAGAATTGTGTCTTGTAATTTTACTTGACGAACCATCTATTGAATGAGTTAATGAATATATATTCATGAGAATTGTGTCTTATAATTCAAATATATTATATCTTAACTTGTATTTTCTATAAATAGGTAAAAATGCCACCCAAAGATAATAAGGGTAAAGGTCCTAGTGATAGTGGTAGGAATCCCAGGCGTCCAAGGGTAGTAGTATGCCAGTCACCTCACTCAGCCACGTGTCCTCCCCTGCAGAGTCAGGTTCATCATATGTCCATGGACAGTACTATTCCATTTACGCCATTACTATCATCTCAGAGTCCTCTTCAGTTCCCATCTGGGAGTCCATGTTTTATTAGTCCATATGGGGCCCCACCTGGTTTACCATTCCAGCAGACATAGGTGCCCTCATCCTTCCAGCACAGTTTTCCATTTCCCACACAGATGCCCTTATTCGTGCAGCAACCTGGAGGATCCAGCACCCCACTTCCTACACAGATGCCCCCATCTGTCCAGCAGCCTAGAGGATCCACCTCTTCACGACCCACACAGACTGGTCTCACCCCACATCCCACACATGTACCTGCATCTGATGATCATGCAGAGTCGGATGATGACGATCTTGGTGTGGATGATGATCAGATAGATGGGAGAGATCTTCGAGGGGATGATGATCCGAGTGAGATTCATACCATTGATGGGAGATTTTGGATTTGGCCTGAAGCGAACTCGTAAGTTTCTTATTTATTGATTTTTATTTATAAGTACACATTTCCATTTTTAATATAACTTTATATAATTAATTATGCTAATTCAATTATTGTTGTTTTAGTTTCGGGCCGAGTCGGACTGCTGCTAGGGTTATAAATTATATAATTCAGCAGAATTATACAAATTTTTTGAAGAGTTTTAGAGAAGTTTCCGATAAAGAAGAATGGTTTAAGAAATTTCAGGTATAATTAATTTATTTCTTAAGTTATTTTTATTTAAATGACCTTTTCATTATTGTTATAATTTATCTAACTATTTATTTTAATGTCATACAACATTGCAGGCGAAATGTGTTTAGGATCCACTGAACCATAACAAAGTAAAAAAAAAATATTTTGGCAGGAGTTCAAGACGACTTTCTAACATGCTACGACGTGTTAGAGAGTATTGGCAACTTTTGGGCATTCGTCCCAAATGGATAGGCAAAGAAGTTTTTGAACAACTTCTTAAGTATTGGGAATCAGATGAATTTAAGGCTAAATCTGAAAATGCAAAGAAGATGAGGGCATCGGAAAAAGGGGGTTGCCTTAATGCTGTTGGAAGTATTAGTACTGCTGAGCATGCTCGACGCATGGTAATTATTACCACTTTTTAAATTCATATTTGGATTTATAACATATTATTAATTTAAGTTAATTTTTTTTATTTAGGCTAAGCGTTTGGGGAGAAACCCATTGATGACTGAGCTGGTTACGGAAACTCGGACAAAGAAATCGGGAGGATTTATTGACGAGTGTACAAAAAAAGCCCTGGTAAGTAAATTTATGTTTATATTTTTTTAAGCAATTTTGTGACGTGATTTTCACGTAGCAAGTGACATGTTGTGGCGTGAAAATTGAGTGGCAACTGATAAGTTGTGGCGTTACAATCACGTGGCTATTTGTTTTTTATTTTTATTTTTTATTTAATTTAATTTCATTAGTTTTACTTATAAATTTAACTTGATTTTTTTATTGTATGTGTAGGAGGATTATCAGGCCTTGCTTGTAGAATTTCTGACCCATAATCCTCAGTATACTCCTCCTCCGGGAAAACCGGTTCATCCAGATGTGGATTTCTATATTTGGAGTCAAGTTGTTGGGGGAAAGGGGCCTAACGGGTGTTTTTTTGGTGGTGGAAATTTGGCGGGCACCTTGAGGAGTGGGGATAGAAATATGTATCAGAGAGCTGCGGACAGTGAAGGAGAGTCACGTCAAAAAAATTTGACACCAGATCAGTTAGAACTGGTAAGACAATTGGCTAGACGCGAGTCCGAAGAACGTGAGGCGGCATTGAAGGCCCAAATGGAGGCAATGGCGAAGAGGCAGGCTGATATGGAGGAGCAAATGCGACAATTTATGCAAGCATTTTGTAGAAATCCCAATAGTGGTGGCCAAAATAATAACCACCAAAATAATGATGACTTTCTTCGCGACTTTTTCGACGACTCGAATGATTATGCTTAGTTTTATTTTTATTTTGTATTTAGTTTTTTATTTGTGTAATATAAATTTATAATCATATTGTATATTTAAAAATATTATAAATTTAAATTTTAGTTTATTAAATTTATAATATTAAGTATATTAATTTATACATTTAGATATATTTAGTTTTATTTTTGGTAGTTTAATTTATAATATTGTATTTAATAAATAAATTATAATATTTAATTTATAAATTTAATAAAAATAATAATATTAATTATTATATCAGAATTAATATATTTAAAACACAAAATGATTTTAAAAAATAAAAAAAAACAAGTTGCGGCGTGTTTTTCATGTCACTAATTAGTGACGTGAAAAACACGCCGCAACAGCAAACGTAAAAGTAAATATAAACCTGTTCTGACCCTCTGCTCTGCTCTGAATTGCTTTGATCCTATAAAGTTTGTTGCGGCGTGAATTTCACGTGGCAACGTTGTGACATGTTTTTCACGCCGCAACAAAATTGCCACGCGCTCTCCAGCGACATGTTTCTTAAGGTGCACTACACCAAAAATAACTTACGAAAGCGCTTTTTTTGGCCTTTAAAAGCGCTTAAAAGCGCTTTTTTGGCCTTTAAAAGCGCTTTCTAAGGTGGCGCTGCTATAGGTTTTAGCAGCGCTTTTTGTTTAATGAAAAGCGCTTTCGTAGGTCTACCTAATACAACACTTTTTCTAAAAAGTGCTCTCTTAAGTAGGCTTTTGGCAGCGCTTTTTTATGAAGAAGCGCTTTCATAGGTCTACCTAAGGCAGCGCTTTTTTCTGGAAAAGCGTTGTCATATGTTTACCTTAGACAGCGCTTTTTGTGAAAAAGCGCTTTCATAGGTTACCTAAGGCAGCGTTTTTCTTGAAAAAACGCTTTCATAGGGTGTTTTTTTTAGAGGTATAATTTATATAATTCATATACCTCCATTGTTTGCAACATATTATTTATATAAACCAGTTGCCATAACCTGTAATTCATAAACCGCGGTAATGCAATGTATACCATTGTAATCCAAAATATATATACACCATTTTTGCACCTCAAAATATATAAAAACCATTGTTATTAGCATTGTAACTTAAAATCAGTCTTACAAAATCAACCCTAACAACAACTAAACCAGTCCTAATGTATGAAAGAAACACGCTCAATTATGTATTAAGGTCCTAGTCCTAAGTTATAAATCCATACCGTGACTGGAATCTCTATTTGATTCAGTTGAAGGATTTCTTTGATAAACCGCATAACGAAGTATCCGCAATCTATACCGTTTTGCTGTTGAGGACACTACATAGAAAAACAAATAAGAATATATAGTTGTATTGTTTTATCAAATAGCATAAATATTATAAGAAAAATAGTGAAAATTAATATACCTGCACTTTGATCCAATTAATGTTGTTTGATTTAGACCGTCGTACCCGAGCTTCTCTTTGACACCGGAATACTTGTATCGCTCTAACAAAATAAAAATATATATTTAGAACAATGTCACATAAATAATTAAATATATAAATACACACAAATATTTAGAATAATCTCACTTACGTATCAATCATTAACTTCATATCCAGATAATTTGTCCAATCACTGTCAACCGAATTCAGATAATAGACCACTTCTTTTATAGGATTGATAGCAACCAACAACCAGTGACGCCTATAAATTAAAACAACAGTTTAGAAGAAAAATTTTTACGCAAAAATTACAAATATTAAAATGAACTTAGAATGAAAATCTAACCATGTAGGAATAGTATTATACGCCCAAAGATATAAGCTTTATGTACTGCCAGTTGCCATGAATCTTTCGACTAAGTTCTCTCTTACTGAATCCGGTTCCCTACCAATTGTCGCTCCGCTGACACGGGAGGAAGACACAAAATGGAATCTGTTTGACAATTGATTCCCGCGCATCAATTTGTCATATAACAACCTTAAATAAAAACATAATTAATATTAGACTATATTCATTGAAATGTTTAAATTTTTTTAGCTAATTACATAATATAAAGATGGGGTTATCGGATGTATGCGTGCATAATACTGACGCCTAATTCTTTATGATGGAAAATCTCTTCCACGTCCTCATGTCCAATTATTTCGGTGCAAGGAAAACCAAATATACCTTGATCCATATCCATTTGACGAATACCACCATCCATCAAATATGTTGTTCCCACTATTGTTTCAAGACACTGCCGATATCGAGGGAAAAATTCAGTCCATACCATACATCGTATACAAAGCTTCATACATACATGTCCATATACATCAAGTATGCCCTCACGATTTTGTATCTTCATTCCGTGTTACTCCATGTTCAAAGATGTACCTGCATCACGAAAATCCCACATCAACATGCTGCAAATTCACGACAACCTCAGACCAGATGCGAATACACAAATACAATAATGCACATGCAGTATAGTGTATGTATATAGCCATGAGAGCATTCAAGTACATGCAGACATTACACTGATGCAAATATGCCATGAGGCTGCCCTGCACATACAAAAACAGATCCGAGAAACTATATACTAACAATTATACCAATTAACCTTAATAACTTATCCATTTCAAACTACCAGTTAACCAATATTAACTGGTCCTCTAACAGTTTCTTCCATCCAAAAACTTACATTCAAGTTTCAATTTCCTTCTAACTATCATTAACTGCCAGTTAACAAACTTTCTAACTGTTAACTTCACTAACCATCATCACACCTACATCTGAAAAGATAAATAAAAAAACTAATTTGTAATAGAGGCCATCAACCACCTCACTCTCTCTGCACTATCATCATCTTCATCACTTTGCAATCAGAGGCCACTCCCTGCAACCGAATTTCTCCTTCATTCTCCAACCAAATTTCTTCTTCATTCCTCAACCTTTATCAACTGCATCATCAACATAATCTTCGTTCTACAACTCCAACAACTTCACTATAACGCATACAGAAGAACAAGTCGCAGATAGTAGAATACGAAGAGGAAGTGAAAAAGCATAAAGAAGAATTCTCAGACGCTAGTTGTTACCTGGTATTCATTGAAGATATTCAGACTTCTCATAATTTCCGCCGCGTCTGAAGAACTACCGGAGCTCTCCGGTAGGTAATCCGTTTCAGTCACCTCCTTGCATTCTCTTCATACCGCTGTGTAGAGTAGAATAGTGTAAGTATTTCCCCCAAGGTTCCATAGCCTGAAACGCTACCGTCAATATTTAATTTTAGTTTGTAACAACTTAGGGTTTAGAATTTCTGTATAGATTTCGAATGATAAGGGCGGATTCGGATTTAGAACAATGAGGCAAAGAGGATGATGCTGATTTCGTGTGATAATGGGGACATAGCCATCGCAGTCGTCGCCGTAGGCGTGCCAGCGCGGTGGCCTCAATTGTTTAAAAGTGAGAGACGAACAAGAGAGAGGGAGATGAACTTTTGTTAAAAGAAGGTGAAAAGTCACATGGTTTATCATATAACACCAAACACGCCGTTTCATCTATAACAGCGGTTTTACATCAAAAAGCGCTTTCGTAGCATATCCTATAGCAGCGCTTTTAAAAGCGCTTTCTAAAGGTCAGCTTTAGCAGCGCTTTGGAAAAGCGCTTTCTAAGGCTGACCTTTAGCAGCGCTTTTGAAAAGCGCTTTCTTAAGGTACCCTCTGAAAGGCCAGCTTTAGCAGCGCTTCCCAAAAAGCGCTTTCTAAGGGTTACCTTTAGAAGCACTTTTGAAGAGCGCTTTCTTAAGGCACCCTTTGAAAGCGCTTTTTTAAGCGAATTTTTTTTAAAACCTACAACAACGCTTTTTTCCAAAAGCGCTTTCTTTTATGTGCTGCTAAAACTTATTTTTGGCGTAGTGGTGACAAAAATGGAGTTGTGGCGTGATTTGGGTGTTAGCGACGTGGGATTCACGTGGCAAAACACAACTTATTTTGTAGTGCATTATCTAATTTATTAGGCACTTATTAAACGATTATAGACTTGTTTTCCCCTTATCTAATTGATTAGGCACTTGCAGAAGCCCGCTTAGTACACTTGACAGTAAGGAGAAAAATCATTTCTTATTTTCGCCATAACTTAAAAATCGTAACTCTGATTTACGCCGATTAGAAGCATTGGAAAGCTCATTCAATGCTCTATATTACAATGATTAAATATCATTGCTTGAATAACTACAAAAATGAGATAAAAAAACAATCAAACGCAATGATATTTACATGATAATGCAATATATACATTATAACATAAACTATGCCAAATATACACTAAAGTTGAGGTTTGTTGACGAAAATTAAACAAATTAAGCCGATGAGTGTTAATTATTCACACTCAAATTCATAATAATTTAGCACTCATCAAACTCTCTCCAACTTAAACCCGTTTGTCCTCAAACAAGAATCAATCAACCTAAAGAAACAAAAGCAATTGCTAAGAATAATGATCAACAAGTATTTTCAAATAGAAATAAATGTATGCCTCAAATATCAAAAGTACACGCAAAGAAATGCTTACCATAAACTACAATGAAACCGTGATTATAAAAACATCAATTCAAATTATGCATTCATCTAGCAAACCATATTGTTCCCGCGACTCTTCTAAACGTACCATATGTCCTTTTCGTCTAAATAGAGATGGAAAAAAATTAAAATCAATCATTAAATTTATCGTAAATTAAACAAAAATGACTAATATTATATATTTTGAATAATTAAGAGATCAAAATGAATGTCGAAATTACCATAGGAGATCAAACTAAAATATTATTATTTCATTTGTGGAGATTTTTTTTAAACAATTTATAGATTTTATCATGTAGTATGAAATGGTAAAGGCGTTGAAATGGAAAAGTTATCTACTAGAGTTTCAATAATATATCTACAGAAATATGATAAATATAGTATAATGTTACTTTACTAAAGTTAAAAGTTGTTTTCTAGTATTGATAAAACGGTAAAACTACAAAAACAAAAAGAATTAATATTTGACATCCATGTTAAATTGTTATGATCTCCAACTAAATAATGTTAAATTGTTTACTAATAAAAAGTAAATGATAAATTAAATAAATTTCAATTAGCCATGAAATAGAACTTGGTAGACGTGTCATAAACAAGAGTTCTGAATACAAAGAAACATAGTTTGCAGCTTACATGACAATAACTTCTAAACACTTATCTTCAACTCAAAAGTTGTAAATAATAATACTATAGTAGTTAGAATGTGAATGTGCTTCCCTAAACCAAAATAATTGTTAATTTATTAACTAGCATCAATATAGTGATGGCAGCTTCATAACATTTATGAGATCTTCTTCTAGGCATCCCCACTCCAAAGTGTTACAATTTGTTTTTTCAACTGAAAAGTCAATAGGACTATTTTCACTACACAAATTATAATCTGAAATATCGATGTTAGTGTCGTCTTCCAAATTATAATCCGAAACATCAATAAATGGCTTTGTCTGCTGTGAACTCATTTGACTTGTTTTGTCAGAATCTGATATCGGCAAAGAATTGTTGGGAAGTTGAAGAAACTGAGGTTCCGTTTTCATGTATTTTGTATACCAATCATAATCCGAAATGCTTGTGCTTTTGGAAGAAGCAGATCCTACAAAAGGGAAGTTAGTAGCCCTAATGTCATGGAAGTCGAAAGTTGTTGCCAATGCAGGTGGAGTTGCAGATTGGTTAACAAGAGTTGGAAAAGTAGAGGTTTGATGATATAAAGGAAATGTGGATGGTGGTGGATGGATGATTGACGAGCTGTCGTTGATATTTTGAAACTGAGTAGGACTCCGTCCACTCATGTTCAAACCCGATGGAGAGTAAATTTCTGTATTAGGAACAGTATGAGATTGATGGAGAGGCATTTTGTTAGGGAGGAGTAAAGTTGATGTTTGATTTACAGGAAAATTGTATGATGGATGAATGTTAAACGAGTTGTTGATGATGTTTTGAGACTGAGTTGGAAAAGTAGAGGTGTGATGATATATAGGAAAGGTGGATGGTGGTGGATGGTTTTTGATGCTTTGAGATTGAACCAGTGTTGAAGGACTGACTCCACTGATGTTGAAAACACGTGGAGAGTAAATTTGTGCAGGAACTGTATGAGATTGATGGAGAGTGATTTTGTTAGGGAGTAAACTTGGTGGATGGATGTGTAAGGAGGTGTTGATGATGTTATGAGATTGAGTAGGCTGTTGAATGAGTGTTGAACTTGAAGGAATCCTATCAGCTTGATGTACTACCTTTTTGTTATGGAGTCTATATTTCTGCATCACACAATTAGGTTACTTTAGTCGATCAGCACCCTCTAACAAAGATTTAAAGAATTGTGCAACAGAAAACTCATCAAGAATCATCAAGATTCATCGAGAATCATCAAAAATCATCAAGAACAATGATCAGCAATACATACATAAGGAAAAATATTCATCAAGATATATACATGGAGATGACTTGCGACATGAGCGGTAGTAATACCATCAACATTCATCAATGCAACTATTTTTCTTGGAACAGCATCTGCAAACAACAAACAGAATCTTTTATTAGCTAGGAATTATTCAAACAATTGAATGAGTGAAACAACAAGTATATTTATCCTGTTAGGGTTTGTAAAAAACGAAACACACCGTGTAACCCAAGTGTATTAACAGCTTCAACAAACTTCACATGAAGATCATGAGACCAAACCACACGACGTGCTTTCTTCTCATTACGTGACAATAAGTCATTGTCATCATCTTGTTCTTTCTTCCTTTTAATCACGGCAGCCATGTTAGTAAAAGTTGAAGTGAATGTAATACTATATATAGAGAGCTTGTGTTATATATAAGAAGTAAGTTCACTCCTCAATCCACCACCGACTTAACTTGACAAATAAAGAACAGTTCATTTGTTTAAGTGACCATTGCATTAACCAAACCAAAAGTATATGCCACAAATCCTCATATTAAATAAATGATAATATTAAATATATTTTAGAATTTAAATAAAATAATAATAATAATAATAATAATAATAATAATAATAATAATAATAATGTTAAAAACAATTAAATGAAGTATATAATTCTCATTAAAAGAAGTCAACTATTATAATCAAAATACGTTAAAAAGCACTATATTATGTTTCTCACTTTATTAATTATTATTATTATTATTATTATTATTATTATTATTATTATTATTATTATTATTGTTATTGTTGTTATTGTTGTTATTATTGTTATTGTTATTATTATTATTATTATTATTATTATTATTATTATTATTATTATTATTATTATTATTATTATTATTATTATTATTATTATTATTATTATTATTATTATTATTATTATTATTATTATTATTATTATTATTATTATTATTATTATTATTATTATTATTATTATTATTATTATTATTATTATTATTATTATTATTATTATTATTATTATTATTATTATTATTATTATTACAAATACCTCACTTGTATCCGTATTAGATTAAACCTACTTATATTTTGAATCCATATTACAATGTGCATGCTCAATATGGTATAATGCATACTTCTAAAGAGAATAAATGGAGAGAGTTATATATATATATATATATATATATATATATATATATATATATATATATATATATATATATATATATATATATATATATATATATATATATATATATATATATATATATATATATATATATATATATATATATATATATATATATATATATATATATATATATATATATATATATATATATATATATATATATATATATACCCTGCAATATAAGTGAGATTCACTTTAACTCTTGTAAAAGTTTTTTTTATCCTTCTTCATAATACATAAATTTCGTCTGTAAGGTCCCCAAACGTCAGATTTCACCCAAGACTCCTTATTGTTTTCAGCATGGCTTGTGTATAATTGACAATGTGGCATTTATTTTTTATTTTGTTCATAATACGTAAAAATTTGTTTAATCATTTTGTTCCATTTCTGCTAGAGTTTTCAAGGATACAAAATTTTCCCCTTTCTTGCTATTCAATTTGCACTCTTCTATTCCATTTTGTGGCGCAATATTTCAGCTACGGTCATCTAGAATAATCTTCATCGAGTTTGAAATCATGGGTGGAAGAAAAACCTCATATGTTGGTAACTCAAGTGGACTAAGTTTGCCTAAATGTGGTTGTAATGAATCAATGAAGATGTGAGTATCAAAGACCATTATGGAAAAGTCGAAATTCAATGGTAAGTCTCTGTTCATATTTTTCTTCATTTTTCTCTTGACCTTACCTCTTATATTTGTTCTAAGCAAATTTGTAGAGTGGGTGTGAATTTTTCATGTGGGACGATGAGGTTTGTCGGGTTCAAATGACTAAACTGATTCCCATAGATATTGTGAATGTGAAATGACAAAGGTTTATTTGAGGGAATATGCGAAGGACATTGTCAAGGAAGTTGGGAACGGAATTGGCTAAAAGTGTGGTGTAGAAATTAGTTCAAAGAAGATTGAAAGTGAAATTCTGGCTGCAGATACTCAATGTCACGTTCAATGTTATGACACCGTATCTGACTTACTATATGATAGTAAATACAAAAACAATAAAGAACACAGTCAATTGTTTACCCAGTTCAGTGTGCAACAACACCTACTCTGGGGGCTACCAAGCCAGGGAGGAAATCCACTATAAGAGATTTTAATTCAGGAATAAACCAACCAGTTTATCTCCTTCACTTAAGACCTGCCCAATGCAATTCCAATCTAAGTACAACTTAAACCTGAGTTCCTACTCACTCCCCCTCAATCACAGCAGTGATACATAAACCAATTTGACTTAAGAATTGATGAAGACACTCTTCAAAAACTAACACTTGATTAAGCTTCACAGCTTTTTAATCAAGCAACACAATCACTCGTGCTTCACAGCTTTGAGTGATGCACACATCTAACTTGACTCTGCTTCACAGCTTTAGTCAAGGAACATTCCAACACTCTTGCTTCAAAGCTTTGAGTGCTACACAACCCTTACAATTAGAAACCTATTCCAAGGCACTTATCACAATGATAATTGCTTGGAGTACAATAATCAAATCTATACAGATTACAAATGATCTTCTGATCGATCAAGAGAGATGCTTGAAAAACAGCAGCTCTGTTGAATATATAGCAGCTGCAACTTCAGTTAGGGTTTCCAAAATCCTAGGGTTAATTCCGTTTGACCTAAAGACCAGGTCACAGGACTTTATTAACCAGGTTAGGGTTGAGCTAGGTTACCCCTCAGAAAACGCAGGATTCTGTTCAGGAAAGACTGAGTTATTTCCTGAAAAAACTCAGACTTATCCATCCTGCATACCTGTTAGTTCAGAACAGGATGTCATAACATCTGTTATGACATCTGAGAAAACCTGTCTACTGATTTAGCAAAATGTGATCATTTTGCAAAATGCTCAGATACACACTTATAAACATCAGTACTTCAATTACAATATTTTTCTGCAAAGGTACCTAATGAGTCAGTACAAACTGAACTAGAATGTTATGACATCAGTCATGACATTCACACATACACTTGGGATTTACCAAAAATGCAAGCCAATACCTAAACACCTACAAACTCCCCCTTTGGCAGATTTTTGGCTAAAGACCCTAAACAATCAGAGATAGATAGCAGCAGAAATAAGTGACAGCAGAAAAATAGAATGTCAAGTACTAATTAAGTAAGTACCAAAATATTCTCCCCCTCTTTAGCCACAAATGGGCCAAAGATACAAGTTCATAAAATTATACAGTTCCAAAACAAAATAATAGGAGCAGCAGCAGAAAACAAGTGAATACACTTCCAAACTCCACCAGATATCAGCACCAACCAGCAACACCACCAAACAGCAATCAACCTTCAAGCACTGTCATCAGACTCAGAGGAGCTAGTTTCTTCAATGTTGAGATGTCCTTCAGCTTCTACACCTTCTTCCCTTCTGTTTTCTTCAGCTTCCTCCTTTTCTAGCCTGGCAATTAGAATTTCTAGGGTCCTTTTTCTAGCATCCAGCTCTTTGCAAGTTTCTTTTAAAACAGCTATGACATCTGATGTCTTGGACTGGGTCTTTACAGAAGATGTCTCAGCTGATGTTATGACAATGTCTGGAGCATGAGATCCCTGAAACAGTTTGTAGTGCAGGCCAAGGGCAGGAGCTCTTTTGCAGACTGTATCTCTTGCCACAAGGATATCAGGGTATTGTGCAAGGATGATTCCACAAAGGAGGGAGGGAAAGGCAATTGGTCCTTTGACAGCATAACTGCCAGCATGCTTTAAAGTTTGTTCAAAGATGTACCTCCCATAGTCAAAAGCAGTCTTTGTTCCTACAGCATAGATAAATCTCCCCAATCCTGTGGAGATAGTTGATTTGTGATTTGTAGGCACCCAGTTGGCTGCACCTATTTTATGCAAGATGGCAAATTTCATGCTGAGTTTACTAGCATTCAGCTTCCCTTTCAAGGGCCAGCACTTTACTTGCCTGGATGTGATGGTTAGACAAACTTCATTGTCAGTTGCCTCTAGATCAGGACAGTCCTCATTTGTTCTTCCAAGAAACTTGTTGATTTCTGATGGAGAGAACTTGACCCTTCTTCCTCTAACAAAAACACTTTCAAAGTCAGCTGACCTTCCATCAGCACAATCATTTGACAAGTTCACTACAAACTCCTTGACCAGATTTTCATAACATTTGTTAAACTTTATCACTGTCTTCATTAGCCCAGCATTCTTGATCAGGTCCATGATGTCTTTGCACTCCAAGGCATCATTGTTGAGTTCTCTCTCTAAGGCTATTCTCTTTAAGCAAACATACTTCCATCTGTTTGCATTGTCAGGATGATGAAAAGAGATGTTGTCTGTTGGCACTTCAGGCACTCTAGCAATTTTGCTGGAGGGGAGCTTCCTTCTGATGGGAGTTTCTTCAATATCAATCTCAAATTCTGATTCCTCATCAGAATCAGAAGTTTCAGGTTCTTTACTCTTCTTAGAGATTGGTTGTCTAGCAGTATGCACCTGGGCCTTCTTCCCTTTTGTCTGAATACTTTTCTCAGCCATGCCTTCAGCCTTGGATTTCTTAGCATCAGGTTTATTATTCTGACTACTCTTTCTTTTCATCAATCTCCTAGCTATGCTAGGGTTCACATTAGCAATCAGTTCATTATCTGAGTAATCTTCATCCACATCAATGATAGGTGGATCAGCAGCCTTTTCAGAGGGGTTCTGAATGTTGTCTTTTGGTGTCACAACATTCTCAGTGACATCTACATTTTCAGAAACTTCCACATTTGGACTTTCTGATTGATTTAAAGGGACAGAAATCCCCAGTACAGATTGGTTGCCACTCAGTATACTAGTAACCAGCCTAGCAATAGCTTGGTGAACTTGAACTGATCCTTCTCTATTAGGTACAGAAGAAGAAGGATGAGAAGAATTACCAGAGGCTGTAGCTGGAGCTCTTCCTGCATG
This sequence comes from Vicia faba, assembly GCA_948472305.1. NCBI lineage: Eukaryota > Viridiplantae > Streptophyta > Magnoliopsida > Fabales > Fabaceae > Vicia > Vicia faba. Next base: position 888,265,798 of record OX451736.1, read on the forward strand.
TCTGGTTCTGAGCTTTTTGACTTTGGCTGGGTCAGTTGCCATCTCCCTGAGAGGAGTGACCTCAAGAACTTCAGATTCTATGCATGTGGTGATTGCCCTAGAATCTTGGTCAGATGATGACGATGATGAGGATGACGAAGTTGCCATGGTTGAAGACGATGTCTGAGACATTTTGATTGACTTTGAGTAATGGTAGTAGTTTGAGGAAGATCTTTGATTGAGAGGAGAAAACAGGTTGCAAGGACGAGAGAGGTAGAGGGTAAAAGGGAGTCTTTTCAACTTCTTAAAGATTTTGAAAGAATTGTGAAAGTATAAGCTTAACCCACTAATGATAGACTTAATAAAGTTAATTCCTTCAACCTTTGTTTTAAGCAAAATTAATTGCTATAATTTCTTATGTTGGAGAATACCCAACCTGCCCCTCAAATTTTCAAGCTTATTTCCAACAAGAGCCTTGGTAGAAGAATCAGTCAGCTGAAGCTTAGAGAAACTATGTTCCAGTTTAAATGACTTCTTCTCTTCAAAGTCAATAGGGTTCAAGGAAATGTTGATTGTTTTCAGATTGTCACAACACAATGTCACAACATCTTGTGTAACATTGTACTCAGGGAGCATCTGTTCTGACCAGATGTTTTGAGAACAGAATTTATTAGACTTGTTATTTCCAACATCCTTGTCAAGATGACTTAAGGTTCTGACAACACATCCTTCTTCAAGTTTATTTGCCACATCACAGATATTATCAACCTGTAGTTTTGGAGTTCTTCTGACAGCTTCCATAGAGATAGCTCTTAGATGAAGGAGACCAAGCTTATGCTGCCACAGTTTCATCTCTTTTTCTTCTTTGATGATTTGACACATAGTGGAGATATCAGTGTTCTCAGGCTGCCACACGTAACAGTTATCTTTGGATCTGATTCCTCTCATTACAACTACTAGTTTTTCATTAATTACTAGACATTCAGATCTTGAGAAGTTGACCTTGAATCCTAGATCACATAATTGACTGATACTAATGAGATTAGCATTCAACCCTTTTACCAGCAGTACTTTATTCAGACTTGGAACTCCAGGGCAGTCCAAATTACCAACTCCTTTGACTTCACCTTTAGCACCATCTCCAAAGGTCACAAAACTGGTGGTGTGAGGCATAACATTATTGAGGAGATTTTTGAATCCAGTCATGTGTCTGGAACATCCACTGTCAAAGTACCAATCTTCCTTTGCAGAGACCCTCAGGGAAGTGTGAGCTATCAGTGCAGTAGCCTTTTTCTTCCATTTAGGAGCATGTGGTACCCTTTTAGACTTAGGTTTGACACCTGAGTTCTGATTAGGATATCCATGTAGTCTGAAGCAGAAGGGCTTTATGTGACCATATCTCCCACAATGATGACATTTCCATCTTTGGTACCTTTTCTTCATATGTCTCTGTTCCTGATGTTGAGAGTTGTGTTGAGACATATGTTTTGACATTTGCTTACCAGTACCAGATTTCTTTGCTTCCATAAATCCTAGTCCAGATTTATTTCCCACATTTTGTCCAACCTGAAGGATCTCTTCCAATTTGTCTGTTCCATTTGTCAACATCTTGACAGATTTGGTCATTTGATTCAGTTGTGAGTTCAGCAATTGAACTTCTCCTTCTAGATGACTTATAGTTTCAAGATTTGCCCTTTTTTCAGCCTCCATCTTTATGATGAGTTTTGATTGTTTCTCATTCTGCACACAGACTTCAGTACTTCTGATACACAATTCCTTGTAAGTATCAGCCAGTTCTTCAAAAGTCACCTCTTCATCATTGATGTCACTTTCAGAGGTACAAACACCAGTTAAAGCAGTAACTCGTTTGGCAGTCTCTTCTTCAGAATTACTTTCTGAATCACAGTCAGACCAAGTAACTGTCATTACTTTTTGTTTCTTAAGAAAGGTAGGACATTCAGCTCGAATATGCCCATATCCTTCACAACCATGGCATTGAATTCCTCTGCCTTGAATTCCCTTCTCTTCTGACCTTGGTCTTCTGCTGGAACTGTCAATGTTAGAGGGAATGTTATGAACATTAGACCTTGACTTTGGATCTATTCTTTTGATGAGTTTGTTGAACTGTCTTCCAAGCATGGCTACAGCTTCTGAAATGTTTTCTTCAACATCAGTGTTGGACATAAGTGTTATGCTCTTGTTCTTTTTGACACCATTATCAGTGATTCCCATCTCAAAAGTCTGAAGATACCCAATAAGTTCATCCACTTTCAACTTGCTAATGTCCTGGGCTTCCTCTATGGCAGTTACCTTCATTGCAAATCTTTTAGGCAAGGATCTGAGAATCTTCCTCACCAGTTTTTCTTCTGACATCTTTTCTCCCAGTGCTCCTGAGGTGTTGGAAATCTCCAAGATGTTCATGTGAAACTCATGAATGGTTTCATCTTCCATCATTTTTAGATTCTCAAATTTGGTAGTCAACATCTGAAGCCTTGACATTTTTACTTTGGAAGTGCCTTCATGAGTAGTTTTGAGAGTGTCCCAAACTTCCTTGGCCAGTTCATATTGATGTACTAGTCTGAAAATGTTTCTATCAATTCCATTGAACAAGGCATTTAAAGCTTTTGAATTTCCCAGAGCTAACTCATCTTCTTCTTTACTCCAATCTTCCTCAGGCTTCAGACTGATTGTCCCATCTATCTCAGTTATGGTGGGATGAATCCATCCTTTGTCAGCAGCTCTCCAAGCCTTTTTGTCCAGAGATTTTAGGAAGGCAATCATACGAGGTTTCCAGTAGTCATAATTGGTTCCGTCCAGAATGGGTGGTCTATTTCCAAAAACTCCTTCTTTGTCCATAGTGCCAGAAAGTGATATCCCTAGATCTCACCCAGTAATACAGGCAGGGTGCCTGCTCTGATGCAAATTGAAATTCTGGCTGCAGATACTCAATGTCACGTTCAATGTTATGACACCGTATCTGACTTACTATATGACAGTAAATACAAAAACAATAAAGAACACAGTCAATTGTTTACCCAGTTTAGTGTGCAACAACACCTACTCTGGGGGCTACCAAGCCAGGGAGGAAATCCACTATAAGAGATTTTAATTCAGGAATAAACCAACCAGTTTATCTCCTTCACTTAAGACCTACCCAATGCAATTCCAATCTAAGTACAACTTAAACCTGAGTTCCTACTCACTCCCCCTCAATCACAGCAGTGATACATAAACCAATTTGACTTAAGAATTGATGAAGACACTCTTCAAAAACTAACACTTGATTAAGCTTCACAGCTTTTTAATCAAGCAACACAATCACTCGTGCTTCACAGCTTTGAGTGATGCACACATCTAACTTGACTCTGCTTCACAGCTTTAGTCAAGGAACATTCAAACACTCTTGCTTCAAAGCTTTGAGTGCTACACAACCCTTACAATTAGAAACCTATTCCAAGGCACTTATCACAATGATAATTTCTTGGAGTACAATAATCAAATCTATACAGATTACAAATGACCTTCTGATCGATCAAGAGAGATGCTTGAAAAACAGCAACTCTGTTGAATATATAGCAGCTGCAACTTCAGTTAGGGTTTCCAAAATCCTAGGGTTAATTCCGTTTGACCTAAAGACCAGGTCACAGGACTTTATTAACCAGGTTAGGGTTGAGCTAGGTTACCCCTCAGAAAACGCAGGATTCTGTTCAGGAAAGACTGAGTTATTTCCTGAAAAAACTCAGACTTATCCATCCTGCATACCTGTTAGTTCAGAACAGGATGTCATAACATCTGTTATGACATCTGAGAAAACCTGTCTACTGATTTAGCAAAATGTGATCATTTTGCAAAATGCTCAGATACACACTTATAAACATAAGTACTTCAATTACAATATTTTTCTGCAAAGGTACCTAATGAGTCAGTACAAACTGAACTAGAATGTTATGACATCAGTCATGACATTCACACATACACTTGGGATTTACCAAAAATGCAAGCCAATACCTAAACACCTACAGAAAGGATGAAGAAAAAGCTTGTAATGGAGAAGAACAAAAACCATTGGTTGATAATCTTATGTTCCAGTTATTGTACCAGTGTATCTATATGTGTATTATATGTTGTATCAATTATCCTTTTATTTAATGGAAAAGTTGGGTTTGAGAGAAATTTTGTCTGCTATTGCATTTTGTTTAAAATATTTGTACATAATTGGTATATTGTGAGGACAAAAATGCATAACTTAATGGCACATGAGTGCATTTTTCATTACCAAGTAACATATATAGTACATAAGTCAGATGAAAAATGGCACATGAAGTGCAATAAGTCAGATACAAAATGGCACATGAAATGCATTATTGCAAACATAACAAAATGACACATAATCTGTCAACATTACAAGCATAACTAAATGGCACTTAATATATCAACATTACAAGCATAATTTAAATAAAAGTTAAACATACTACTAAAGTAGAACATAATGTGCATCATTACTACATAATCTGTCATTTCTTTTTCTTCTAAGACTTCAATGATCTAGTTGACACCCCAAACTTAGAATCATGTCCATGTCTACTTGTTCTTTCTTCAGGTTTTGTCATTGTTATTGGTTGGTCACTAGTTGAACCTTGACATATAATTATCTTTTGAAACCACGTCAACTTAATTATTTTACTTTGCCTTTTTCTCATCTTCGTGACATGTTTTTTTCCCTTCTTTTATTTTTGCTTGTGCTTAACTTAACCAATCTGACTTGTGTCTACTCCACATGAATGAGTAAATGATTTAGGTCCATTAATCAAATAGAGTAGTAAGAATAACAATTATAGAATTAGAGTTAGTATTTGAAAATATAACAAGAGAAAAAAAGAAAAGAGGAAAAGAGGAGAAAAGAAGATAAGAAGGAGGAAGAATCCTAAAGTGGCTACAATCAAGGTAAGGGGGGAGAATCCTTGTTATTATGGGTTTTTATATGATTATATGATGATTAGTAACATGAACTAGGATTGGGTATTTCAATTTCAAGGTTTTTGATTCACTTAGGTTGAAATTAGAATCCCAAATTGATGTTTGGAAATCATTTATTTATGTTATAAATAGTTGCTATGTGATAGATACATGCTAGAATACATTTATTTGGTGAAAATTGGACACTAGAACATGGTCTAAGTTGGATTTTCGTGATTGGACAGAAGTTGTTAGAAGCAAATTTTTATGCATAACGTGAAAGGAGCTTAGCATGGGTGCTTGGGATCAGAATTTCTGATTTTTCATGAATGGCTTAGGAGTTTGCATGCTTATGATTTATCATTAGTTTAATAAATTTTAGTAATTTATTCTATGTATTTTGTATTGTTTTTAATGAGTTTTGATGAGGAACATGATACTTGATTTTAGTATATGTATGTTGTATTTTGGTGGTAATTGAAAATAACATTGGTTGGCTTATATGCTATATGTTAATTGTGAATTGTAATGATGATTAATGTTATGTAAAAGCATTGTTAATGGTGTTTATATGATACATGATGTTTCGTGCAATTGTTGGTGGATAATTCAATGTGTCAAATTATTGTGATATGCTTGGATAATTAAGATTTGAGATGGTATTAATTGCATATGTTTGTTGGTAATTGCACATGCATTCATGGGAAGATTGTACAACATTTGGTGGCTTTGTTCCTTATGTGGATCGGAAGCAGTGGACTATATGTTCATATTTGGGCTTTGATCCTAGTCTGAATCGGAAGTGTGGCTCTGATTTTAGATATAGAATCGAGATTAAGGTGAGCTAGATGTTCACGTTGGTACCACATGCATGAGTCGCATTGAGTGTGTTGTAGTCTCATGAGTCATTATGTGATGCTTGCTTTGATTTGAAATATGCGATAATTGGTTAATGGTTACATGAATGTTACGTTTGTGGTAATTCTACTATATGCGATAAATGTGTGTATTGTTATACTTATAATGCTTGTATAATGATTACTTTAGCACTTAAATTGGTGAGTTATTCTATATAAATGATTATATGAAGTGTGAGGAATTCTTGTGATAAATATTCACTATATATTACTTCTTATTATACATTTCCATAATGATATGAATTCTCACTCTTCTGTTGGAATGATGTTCTATGCGACATCGCTCAGGTACCGAAGATAGTGGTGCTTCACACGAGGATAGTTAATGAGCTTAGTTTGGTTTATCTACTCGATTAGGTAGCGAGTCGATGCTTTGGTCATGTAACACTGGGGAAATATTTTTGAACTAATGTTTGTTGTTAAGAGATATTGTTATACTCTCGTATTTCTTATTTGTATGTCGAGTGGCCTTGGTGCCCAATGCTTGAATTATGTACCTTATTTTTGATATGAGACTTGTGATAACGCGAAATTATATCGTATATTTAGCTCAAATTGCATGCACTTTAGTATCATATTCTGTTAATTATGTTGCATTACGTTTGTATTTTAAGTTTGTTTCAAATATTTATATTCCACAAGGCTTACATGAGAAAAGAGGAAGAAATGGCAAAGAAATAAGTTGAAAATCACATTGTAGAAGAAAAATAGTAGGAAAACGCATGACAGAAGATTGTGACGATTGTCACATCCTTCATGTCAGCCGCCATGTCTTGAAAATATGTGTGTCCCTCGGCACACATGATGTTACGGTCGCCACAATTTGAAAGTTTGTGTGCCCCACAGCACATAAGGCATGCCCCCTCGCCACAGATCATTTCTGCAGGCCACATACTTGTTTTCTCCACTTCACCCACTCACCCCATGATTTTCTCAACTTCTCCGACCATGATTTCCATTATCTCCACTACTTCTCATGTGATAACTTCCAGCATTTTTCTCTATATAAAGGACCTAGAAGTCATTGTTTGGACATCCAAGTTTTTGCGCGAAAGCGCTGTTCGTAGTTTTAGGCAGAAATTACTTTTATAAAAGTGATAGTGTCTCACATTAGGGAACTATCACACCACTAGTACTAGAACTCTTGTGTGTAACTTGCTTGGATCAACAATCTTGCCGCCATCATTGAAGTTATTTCCAGTTTGTATTTATTTTCAAGTCTTTTACAAATTCTCTATCATATTGCTTATTATTATTATTATTATTATTATTATTATTATTATTATTATTATTATTATCAGTATTAATATTATTATTATTATTATTATTATTATTTATCATTATTGTTTTGTTTGTCAAATTTAATTAACATGTTTTTTTTAAATTGCAATTGTTATGTTTAATTTGTTTTTAATCAATAGTATGTCCGACTAAATTACTTAGAGTCTGGTATGTGAGAACCGTCGTTTCTGAAGGGACTCGATAATAAGTTGGCTTAATATCTGTTTGAAAATTCAGTTTCGGTCTTTGTTTTTAAACTTAATTTAAATAACTTTGTCACGAGAGTGAGAGGTTACTTAACACGATTTTTCTACGAGAGTGGGAAATTAACTAAAGTTCGAGTCGGCACTGCGAGAGCGAGGGGGTCGAACCGAATAGTAGTAACTATGCATTAATTCTAAACACAGCGAGAGTGCTTTAAGATTAATTAGAACTTGTTCAGTTTTCAAAATACATTCCTTAATTAAAATGGGCGAGCGAGAGAAAAAGCTCATGGTTAAGGAATGCGGCTTTATTCAAAACCACGAGAGTGTGAGGTTTAGTCTTTAAATTGAAATTTTCTACTAAACACATTTTTAACATCAGTATAAACCAACGAGTTACAGAGTCCCAGAGATACGCGGAATACATATTCTGGTCTCTCTTTTCATATGTATTTCCTTAATCTTATTTTATTTCAGTTTTAGTTCTTAGTTTCTCCTAAATTAATCATTCATTAGCCTTAGCTTTAAAAAGTGGTGCCTGTATGGGCCTTTAGAAAGAACTTATTGAATAAAGTGTTTTCTAAAGGCTACATTAAGCAGCACTTTTACATTGACAAAAAGCGACGTCTTTACTTACAGCAGCGCAAGAATAGACAGTGCTTTTAAGCATTGTCTATGACAAAAAAGCGATATCTATTCCCTTATATGGTGTAGTGTATCCGACATTAGAAAATGATGTCAAGACAAATGTTACAACATATCTACACAGACTGAACAACAATATCAAACTAAATAATATGCAGAATGATAAATAACACAGTCATTTGTTAATCCAGTTCGGTGCAATATCACCTACATCTGGGGGCAACCAAACCAGGAAGAAAATCCACTATCAGTAGTATTAATTCTAAGCCTAAACAATCCTAGTTTACAACTTATCACTTAATCCCTACCCATTGCAACTTCTACCTATGAACCTCTTAGATATGAGAAATTGTCATCTCACTCCCAATCATCGCAGTGATATCAAACAAACCCAATCCCAGGGAATGTCTCAAGAAACCAAAGAGAAGATTACACTTCCAATACAAAAATACTTAGTCAAGACTCTTAACTAAGAACAATACTTGGTCTTGCTTACAAGCTTCATCCAAGAACAATACTCAACTCATTACCTAAAGGCTTATGAGTGAGAATATTATGTCTACCACAAGTATAAAAAAATATAAGGGTGACTTGCAAACACAAAGTACACAAGAGACTCTCAAAACCTAAACCCTTATTTTTATCTAAAAGACTAAAATAACTAATTTTTCATATGTCTTGTCTTCCTTTTATAAGCTTCAATTGTCCACGGGCTTCGAATTCTCTGTCTAATTGTTCCTTGATTCATACATTGAATGCTGCAGAAAATATCTCCTTAAATTTTGGAACAAATCTTCAAGTATCCTAAATTTTCTCAACCACCAAATTTAGAAACGTTAATGCTATTGGAGATTTAATTCACTTGTTCCAGATTACATCTTCTTGACCTGCGAAAATAACTGAGATATATCCAAAAGGAATCTCAGAAAATCAAATCAAACCAGTCAAAAAAATACACAACAGCCACTACTGTATAACAGACCATGATGTCAGAACATCTAGTTTGACATCTGCAAAATAGCATGACAGCAGATCCTGCCAAGACAGTTGATCAATATGTTATAACATCTTTCTCAACATTAGTAAGAATCATGTTTTAACAAAATTTAATCAATCACAAAATTATGGAAATAACATATTGATTCAACCTAATTTGGAAGGTTTTGAAATAGAGACATTTCCATTATCTAATTTATTAGGCACTTATTAAACAATTATAGACTTGTTTTCCCCTTATCTAATTGATTAGGCACTTGCAAAAGCCTGCTTAGTGCACTTGACAGTAAGGAGAAAAATCATTTCTTATTTTCGCCATGACTTGAGAATCGTAACTCTGATTTACACCGATTAGAAGCGTTGGAAAGCTCATTCAATGCTCTATATTACAATGATTAAATATCATTGCTTGAATAACTACAAAAATGAGATAAAAAACAATCAAACGAAATGATATTTACATGATAATGCAATATATACATTATAACATAAACTATACCAAATATACACTAAAGTTGAGGTTTGTTGACGAAAAGCAAACAAATTAAGCCGATGAGTGTTAATTATTCACACTCAAATTCATAATAATTTAGAACTCATCAAACTCTCTCCAACTTAAACTCGTTTGTCCTCAAACAAGAATCAATCAACCTAAAGAAACAAAAGCAATTGCTAAGAATAATGATCAACAAGTATTTTCAAATAGAAATAAATGTATGACTCAAATATCAAAAGTACACGCAAATAAATGCTTACCTTAAACTACAATGAAACCATGATTATGAAAACATCAATTCAAATTATGCATTCATCTAGCAAACCATATTGTTCCCGTGACTCTTCTAAATGTACCATATATCCTTTTCGTCTAAATAGAGATGAAAAAAAATTAAAATCAATCATTAAATTTATCGTGAATTAAACAAAAAATGACTAATATTATATATTTTGAATAATTAAGAGATCAAAATGAAGAATTTTTTTTGAATAACCAGGTATTAAAAAAAATCGCAAATAACCACGTTTCGGAAAAAATTACGCAAATAACCATGTTTCAGATGACTCCCCAAAGGAGGAGCCATCTCACTTGGCGCCTCCACCAACATTTTTGCCCTAGGCGCCATCTCACTTAGCGCCTCCTCTCTCTTTTAGCCAAGTGAGATGGCGCATGCTCTTTAAAAGTGAGAGGAGGCGCCATCTCACTTGGCTCCTAGGGCAAAATGTTGTTTTTATAAATAATTGGTTCATTTCTCTGTCATTTCTCACACTTTCTCGCACTGTTTTCTTATTTTTTACTTTGTTATTTGCATCATGACCTCGCCCATGATTTTTACCAGAGATGGTTACGTTATCTTCTCCGCCACGAAACCTGCGATGAAAATGAAATTCTGGCACATTCACTCCATGGAGCGTCTGAAGCGGGAGTTGATGCGATGGCTAGATGGAGACATTGTGGAGGGGGGAAAATTCGAAGGATCCAGCAAAGACGAACAACAACCTCACATGCGACTGGAAGACCTAATGTATGGTTGGAGGAAGTCAAAACAGACAGCGACGTAATGTTGATGATGCATGGGTCAGATGAAATTGTTTTAACAGTTGTAATTTCGTAGACGGAATATCATGTTTTTTTTCTTGTACACGCAATATTTATTGTAGCAAATATTGTTAACGAAAAACCCTAATGTTTACAATATAATTAAGGAAAAATTTATGTATTACAATTTTTATGTGGTCGAGGCAGACGCCCGATTCAGACAATTTTTGCGATTGTGTCTGACCTGACGGCATAAACCACACTTTCTTTCCAGCTTGTCAAGGTCGTCCATTTCGGTTGTGATGCGCTTACTTTTGGGACGACCCTTCTTGTTCCTTTGCATTTGGTCATTGTGCCACACTATTTCACCATCGTATGCAGGCCAATAATCTGGTTTTGCTACCAAAGGAAAGCTGTTGTTGTAAACTTTGAGCAACGTTTCAGATTTGTAAATGTGTGACAGAAGTTGTAGTGCGTCTTGATGGGTATAAGCACAAGCAGAAATGACATGAGAGCAAGGCATACGAAAGGCTTGAAACTTGCCACAATCGCACCAACGAGAAGGTAGTACAACCCTATATTCTTGTCTTGGCAAGCCTTCGTTGTGGTCGATTGTCTCTTTCACAATGAAGTTGTGGCTGTGTCGGTCAAACCGTATAACCATATGAGTGTTGGCTTTGGCACTTTCTGCCTTAATGTACTTCATGCAGCTTTCACTCCATAGTTGTCCAGATTGCAACACCGCATTCCACATTTCACCTCTTTTGGCAAACAACGAAGCCATCCTAAAATACGTAGATTTTACCAAAGCAGTGATCGGGAGGTTTCGTGTGCCTTTGAATACCCCATTCATCGATTCAATAATATTTGTTGTCATGTGCCCCCATCTTTGGCCATTGTCGTATGACCTAGTCCATTTTTCCACTGGAATATTATCGATCCACCTACCGGCTTCCGGATTTGACAAACGGATCTCGTTGCGGTAATATTTGAACGTGGGTTGTGTCAATGCATATCCTGTATTCATAACCTCTTCCCTTAGTGTTTTGTCCTTGATCTCCCTCATGAAATTTTGGACGATATGCCTAACGCAATAGACATGTGTAGAAGGAGGGTCATGCCAACCGTTTGCAGGATTATTGTAGGCACTTTCAATAGAGGCATGTATATCCGAGATCAAACAGAGATTTGGTTGAGGAGCCACGTGTGTTCGCAGGTTTTTCAGAAAAATCTCCAAGCACCACTGGTCTCCCCCTCGACTAGGGAAAAGACAATTGGGAAAATGTTATTGTTGCCATCTTGTGCAACTGCCATCAGTAGCGTGCCTTTGTATTTCCCATACAACCAAGTCCCATCAATTTGTATAATTGGTTTGCATGATGCAAACCCTGTGATGCGAGGTTGAAATGCCCAAAACACTCGACTGAATATTCCGTTTCCGTTTAGTTGACTACCATCTTGGGCGTATGCTGGCACTGTTTCCAGAATGTAAACAGTACCCGGAGAATAAGTCTTGAGTGCATTCAGGTAGCGAGGAAGTTCTTGGTATGACTCCTCCCAGTTTCCGTACACCTTTTCAATCGCCTTGGTCTTTGCTAACCACGCCTTACGGTAAGACGACGTATAGTTAAAAACTGTAGTGATGTGGGAGATGATGGTTTTCACCTTCAAAGATGGGTCATTGTTGACGAGTGGTAGGATTTCTTGACAAATGAGATCGTAATTAAGTTTTTGATGGTCCTGTGATTGGGTAGAACTGACACAAGTGTGGGTAGACATGGAACCTATGACCCAACAATCACCTCTTAATCTGTATGATGCAGTGAGCTTGAACATACAATCAGGGTGGACACACTTGATCTTGTACCTTTATGGGTTGACACGGTCCACCTTAAAATCGACCGAGTTGAGCATGTGGAATTTTTTTATGGCTCTGATGCATTCCTCTCTGTTACGAAACTTGTCCTTCTCTTTTAAGTTTTCATCCGACTGCATATACGGATTGAAAAAAAAATCAGAAGACGGTTCATCTCTACCCATGTTGAAGTTTGTCATGTGCGGAGGTGGTGTGTAGATCTCGTTTGCAGGAATACTAGGTATCCCCTCGTCTTCGGAATCATCATTCACCATTTCATCAAACTTTAACTCGTCATCTTCTTATTCTTCATCAACTGCATCTACCTCTGCTTGTTCGGTATCCAAAGGATCAACCACTTATGTCACCTGAGGCTCTCGCAGCATAATGTACAACTCAATAGAGTCGTACCCATAATACACATGACTAGAAAACATATTCCAAAGATCCTCGTCATCTTGAACCTCAACCTTATAAAATATTATTTGGTTGTTACCAAAAAAAACTGGATTCTGATAAAATATTTGTGTCACCGGGCCTCGTCCAAGTTTGGCCTCCAATTGTTTTTAAAGTACGAGAAATTGGCTTTCCCATTTAAAAGAAATCGGATGTTGTCTGTGTCTCTAAACAAAAACCCAGAGGTGGGACAAATGTATGTCTCACCGTTGAAATGTGCATTGATGACATATTGGGGTGCAGAGGCCATTGTGTATGGTTGTTTGAAGGTTTGAAGGTTGGAATGTTTGAAGTTTACGAGTTATTCGAAGGTTTGTATGTTTGATTGTTTGAAGGTTTGATTGTATGAAGGTTTGAAGGTTGGAAGGTTTGACAGATTAAGTGAATCAGTGTTTTGATAAATGTAAGACTAAATAGGTCATACTGAATTTGAAATAAGTAAGGTTGTAACCTCCAAGGCTGCCACCTAGCCTGCGCCTACTCTACACCTACACTGTAACATGTAAGTCTCCTCCCATCACCTCCAATAGTGTTACATGCATTCAGGCATGGCTTCTACAAGGCTGTCACCTAGCCTGCACCTACTCTGCAACCCGTGCCACCTCTTATTCTCCAATGGGGATGGCGACACCTTTCATTTTTGTACTCTTTCGCCAAGTCCAATGGCGCCTCCCTTAATGTCCAATTGTGTTACATGCATGCAGAGATTCCTTCTCCAAGGCTGCCACCTAGCCTGCGCCTACTCTGCACCTACACTGTAACATGTAAGTCTCCTCCCATCACCTCCAATAGTGTTACATGCATTCAGGCATGGCTTCTACAAGGATGTCACCTAGCCTGCGCGTACTCTGCAACCCGTGCCACCTCTTATTCGCCAATGGGGATGGCGACACATTTCATTTTTGTACTCTTTTGCCAAGTCCAATGGCGTCTCCCTTAATGTCCAATCGTGTTACATGCATGTAGAGATGCCTTCTCCAAGGCTGCCACCTAGCATGCGCATACTCTGCACCTACACTATAACATGTAAGTCTCCTCTCATCACCTCCAATAGTGTTACATGCATTCAGGCATGGCTTCTACAAGGCTGGCACCTAGCCCGCGCCTACTCTGCAACCCGTGCCACCTCTTATTCGCCAATGGGGATGGCGACACCTTTCATTTTTGTACTCTTTCCCCAAGTCCAATGGTGCCTCCCTTAATGTCCAATCGTGTTACATGCATGCAGAGATGCCTTCTCCAAGGCTGCCACCTAGCATGCGCCTTCACTGCAAGATTGACACTTATCATGCATGCGTGCACCAGCTACCACCTAACTTACTCTATGAAATTTTTTTGCCTATAAATACAGAGCATAACATACTTCTCTCGCACCCACAATCATCCCACTCTCTGCTACAAAGTCTTTCATAATCTCTTACAATTTCTAAGTCTTTCATAATCTCAGGCATTTTCAACAATGGCTCTTCTCACAATGGGGGATTCTCACAGAGGCACAAGGGACAACATTGCAGCATTTGTAAGTTTCTTTTATAGTTATACATTTTTTATACTTCTGGTAATGCTTTGTTCATCTTACTTAATATTACACCTTTACATTATTAACTCAGGATACCAAAAGATTCAGAATCCGGTCTCACAACTACCTGGCTCCCGAGCCATTTATCGTACCATATCTGGAATACGCAGGTTTCAGACATGTTATAAAGATCTCCAACTGCACAATAGATTCAAAGTTCATACTTGCCATGTTGGAAAGGTGGAGACCAGAGACCCATACATTTCACCTACCAATAGGTGAATGTACCGTTACGCTAGAGGATGTGTACATGTTACTGGGTCTCCCTGTCGATGATAAGGCTGTTAAAGGGTCGGTTCAATAACCCAATTCTCTGTGTGAAGAATTGTTGGGCAGGGATATGGTTGAAGGTGGTGGTGCGAGAGGTCAGGATATAATACTAACTGAGCTTAAAAATCATTACGCAACTTTGGAATTAAACGAAAATTCCTCCGAGCAAGATAGGGTAATAAAAGCTAGAACTTATCTAATGATACTATTTGAAACCTTTTTATTTCCCGAAAGTACGGGAAATAGTGTAAATTTTATGTATTTAAATTTACTTAGAGATTTCGAAAAAACTAGAAAGTATAGTTGGGGTTCTGTTGTTTTAGCCCACCTATACAGTTCCTTGTGCAAAAATACAATCAAGGAAAAATGTACATTTTATGGCTGCGCTTTTTTACTTCAAGCCTGAGATTGGTGGAGGATGGAGTCCCTAAACCTCGTCAACAACACATTCGTTTTCCCGTACGCAACAAAGTAAGTCATCTAGTTATATCATTTATTACGGTTCATCTCTTCACTAACTATATGTTAAAAATAAAATATTTTTCATTTCCTTTAGGTATTGCGTGAGGGGTATGGATTACGGCAAGAATCCAAGATTCTATGTCGCACTATACCGTAATCTATTGGATCACCTAGGCCCGGATGATGTACGTCGTACCTTTCAACTTTCCTACTTTAAAATTATTTATGTATTACGCTTTCATTAACCTGATTTAATTTTACGCACAGTTTATCTGGAGACCATATTTGGGTTTGGTCCATGAACCAAACCCCGAGGATGCAGCAATTTGGAGCGCCAAGACTGCAATCATACGGTTCAATGTTGTGGAGATGCACCACATACCGTGTGAAGATGCAGTTCGGAATGTATCAAGAGATACCCAGTGATCCGACTTGTTTGTCCCCGTGGCATCTTAAAAGGGTCGACACCCAGTGGGGTCTTACCAACTGGAAAGACTTTTCTCCAGAATGGTGTAAGATATGGCAGAGGCGTCACCGACATGTCTTGCAATTCCCTATTTTCCTCAATCATGGTAATATACGACACACGGATCAGTATTTATCTTGGTACAAGTCGGTTAGTAACCCTGAAATGCACGTGTCTCATCCAAGGTATTTGGTTGACCCACGAACATAATGGGCACAACCCTCGTTTCCCCAACACAAACCCAACACGCATCAACCTCCCACCAACCCCCCAGACGAAACCGAACCACAAACACCCAACCACAGTCCCCACCACAACACAATTACACCCAAATGCCCCACAACCAACCACAATCACCACCTCAGTACCAATACCCCCATATGCCTCACACCCAACCACAATTCCAATCACAATACCAACACACCCGCATACCCCACACACAATTTCAGTTCTTTGTATATCCCAATATGGGCCCGTCAACATCCAGCCTTAGCCCTGATCTAGGAATGTCGGAAGATTATGAACCAACCGACCCAACTTACCATCAACCACAGTATCACCAAACCAGCCAACATCCTTAATACCAAACACCCCAGGATCCATTTCCTTTCTACCCCCCGTACTCAGACGATCAATGCTACAGACCCACCATGGAATCTCATCCACCGCCAACACGACCAAACTTTGAGGGTATGGGTAACCGACTGTACCAAAGCGGATCTTCTAGATATGAAGATCTGACTGATTTCATGGATCCGGAACGCATTGACTTCGCTGGACCATCGATCCTGCCACAACAGGAAACGCGATGACACCCAGCACGGGAAAGGCGAGGATGGGGATGCGGAACCGGAGGTCATTACCGGGTTCCGGGAGACCACTGATTAATCTATTTTTTATCTGTATTTTTTATGTAATTCTTATGGGTGTAATCATCTTTTGTAAATAAAAAGTCAATTTTGTTGATCCTATATCGAATACGCAACGCACCGTATTGAAGAAAAAAAACGCGAAAATTGCCCTAGAAATGCACATAGGCGCCACCTCACTTGGCTTAGGGCAAGCCCTAAGCACCTAGGCGTCAAGTGAGATGGCGTCTCCCCTTAAATAATAGGTGTAGGCGCCAAGTGAGATGGCTCCTCTTTTGGGGAGTCATCTGAAACATGGTTATTTGCGTAATTTTTTCTGAAACATGATTATTTGCGAAATTTTTTTTAATACATGATTATTGCAAAAAACAAAATTCCAAAATGAATGTCGAAATTACCATAGGAGATCAAAGTAAAATATTATTATTTTATTTGTGGAGACTTTTTTTAAAACAATTTATAGATTTTACCATGTAGTATGAAATGGTAAAGGCGTAGAAATGGAAAAGTTATCTACTAGAGTTTCAATAATATATCTACAGAAATATGATAAATATAGTCTGATGTTACTTTACTAAAGTTAAAAGTTGTTTTCTAGTATTGATAAAACGGTAAAACTACAAAAATAAAAAGAATTAATATTTGACATCCATGTTAAATTGTTATCATCTCCCACTAAATAATGTTAAATTGTTTATTAATAAAAAGTAAATGATAAATTAAATAAATTTCAATTAGCCATGAAATAGAACTGGGTGGACGTGTCATAAAAGGATGAAGAATGATATACCAAGATTAAGCTAAGCTGTTAACCAAACTCGGTCTCCTTAAATTCTAACCATTTCTATTTTCAACTTCATTCTTTTCTTAAATCTCTCATCAGTAACCAAAAGTAGAGTTCACTTATATGATCCTGCTTTGTAGGTTTTTGGTTCTTGTTCCTATACTTGTAAAATTATTGGTGCAATAAATACTAGATTAGCTTAACAAGGTTCAAAACATGAGTAGCATAGTAACATATCCATGTCTTTCAATGTGTTCAAATTATTGTCAATCTGCATAATCAGAATTCATAAACAAGAGTTGTATAATAAAACAAGAAACAAATTTGTAATAAGTTCTAAATGCTAATCAACTCAAAAGTGGTTGCAATATATATAAGTTGTAAATAATAGTTACAATTAATGTGTGCTCTAAACTAAAAGAATTGTTGATTAATCAAGTAGAACCAACATATGCTTAATATTAACAACATGAAGGCTGCTGCATAACATTAGTGACATCCTCTTCTTGGAAGCACCTCCAAACATTAATGAGATCCTCTTCTTCTATGCATCTGCTCATATCCTCTAAAGTCTTAGGATTTGTTTCTTCAACCGGAAAGTCAATAAAACTATTATCATCACACCAAATATTGGTGTTTTTTTCTTCCAAAGAAGAAGCAGATCCAACAATAAATGGCTCAACAACATTATGTGTGTGCTGTGAATTGTTGTTCATTTGACTTGTTTTGTCAGAATCCAATACCGGAAAAGAATTGTTGGGTAACTGAAGTAGCTGAGGTTCCTTTTTCATGTATTTATGATACCAATCATAATCCGAAATGCTTGTGCTTTTTGAAGAAGCAGTTCCAACAAATGTCCCTGCATTGTGGAAGTCAAACGATGTTGCAAATCCAAGTGGAGATGTAGATTGGTTAAGAAGAGGTTGAAATAAAGTAGAGGTTTGATGATATATAGGAAAGGTGGATGGTGGTGGATGGATGATATTATGAAACTGAGTAGGACTCCGACCACTCATGTTCAAATCGGATGGAGAGTAAACTTGTGGGTGAGATTGATGGAGAGGCATTTTGTTAGGGAGGAGTAAAGTTGAGGTTTGATTAACAGGAAAATTGTATGATGGATGAATGTTAAATGAGTTGTTAGTTGGAAAAGTAGAGGTTTGATGATATATAGGAAAGGTGGATGATGGTGGTGAAGGAGCAACTCCACTCATGTTCAATTGATGGAGAGGCATTTTGTTAGGGAGGAGTAGAGTTGAGGTTTGATTTACCGGAAACTTGTATGATGGATGGATGTTTAACAAGTTGTTGTGGATGTTTTGAGATTGAGTAGGATGAACAAGTATTGAAGGAACCTTGTCAACACACTTTTTGTTATGGAGGAGTAAACTTGATGGATGGATGTTGATGTATTGAGATTGAGTAGGCTGTTGAGTGACTGTTGAAGGAACCTTGTGAGCAGCCTTTTTCTTACCGAGTCTATATTTCTGGATCACAAGCAATATTGTTCAGTTTAGTCACTCACCGTGTAACAATGATTTCAAGAATAAAACAATACTAGTATTTTGATATAAAGAACTGTGCAAGAATATATGTATATGTATGTATGTATGTATGTATGCGGATGGGAGAATTTTCATCAAGAATGATCAAGATGTATTGAGATTTGTGAAGAACATTCATCAGGAATCATCAAGATTCATCAAGAACCGTGATAAAGAATATACATATGCTGCAGATGGGACAATGTTCATCAAGAATCATCAAGATTTATCAAGAACAACAATGATAAACAGAATATGTAACTATACCTGGAGATGACTTGCGACATGTTTGCTAGTAATGCCATCAACATTCATCAAACCAACTATTTTTTTGGGAACAACATCTGCAAACAAGAAACAAAATCTTGTATATATATTAGGGATTAAACAATTCAAGGAGTGAAACAACAAGTATATCTATCCTGTTAGGGTTTGTAGAAAACATACATACCATGTAACCCAAGTAGGTTAACAGCTTCAACAAACTTCGCATGAAGATCATCTGACCAAACAACACGACGTTTCTTAGTATTATTATATGATGACAAAGAGTCATTGTCATTATCTTCATCTTTCTTCCTTTTAGCCATTCCGTCAATCACTACCGCAGCCATATTTATCAAAGTTGAAGTGAAAAGTGTAAAAGTGAGTGTAATCCTTTATATAAACAGCTTTGGGTGAGAGAGAAATATAATTTAACTTAGCTTGTGTTATATATATAGTAATTAATTTTACTGATCAATTAACCGACTTAACTTGAAGAAAAAAATCAATAAGAAACACAGCTTACTTGGTCAACTGACCGTTGCATTATCCAAGGGAGAGGGTCTATTATAATTCAACAAAAAATAAAAAATATTTTTTAAAGAAAAAAATTGAAATAAATACAGTGAAAAAAAGTTAGGGTTTTTTTTCTAATTCAATTTGAAGCCCTTTAATTTATGGGGCTTACTTATTTGAGGCTCATTTATTTTTAAAAGTTAAAGATTGTTTCTTTCACTCTATGTGGTGGAGAAACACCCTAAGGAAATACAAAAATGTCTCGGTAAATTTAAAAAACATTTTTAGATAAATTCATTTTACACTAAACATGCATTCTTAACTGAGATACATTAATTTTTTATAAAATTAATCTAGAGATGTAACTATGTAGTAGGTTATAGAACATCAATTATGTATTAACTCTATAAACACCTCATGCATTCATATCTGAGACACATTTATTTTGTCTTAAATTGATTCAGAGACGTGTCTTCGTAAATTGTTTTGGGGTGCACATTCGTATTCAACCTACACGGTAAATTTTGTCCTTGTTTTTAAATACACTGATGTAATAAACTATCTGTTATAATTATGTTATCTTAATAAAATAAATTATAAATTAAACCATACATTTTGTAGTGTATATTTGTAAGGTATAAGACAAGGGTGACTCTAGCGTTCCCGCCCAAGGGTGATGTCGTCTGGGAGACGTCCCCACAAAATAAAACCAGGGGGCTCGTCCTGGAGATTGATGACATATATAAATATTATTATCTCCAATTAGTAAGAAGGGAAGGAGTCCAACATGATTCCCTAGAGAATATGTGGTCAACAATCCCCTGGTTATAAAAGAGCGGTTGTCGCCTATAAGGGTTTCAGAAATCCTAGGCCCAAAAGGCCTCTATAAGTACTTCTCTCCAAGGGGAGAAGTGAAAGATCTCAATTCACACATAAAAATAATACTCACACACTTATACATAAACACCAAACTCAGATACAAAGTCTTTCACCTCACATGAGCATGTCCTATAGTCACCACCGTATAGGGCTTCTCACCGTCGTGGGCAAGCCGTAACCACCATATAAAGTAATATACCTACATATACATCTAAGTTCCCCTGCCATTGCTGGAGGAACATACACACATGTACTTTTGACCTGGAATCCACCGTGGGCTCCATCAAAACTAACTTGCATCACTCATTCTTCATCACCATCACCCTACTCACTATTACCCTTGGAATTGTGGCACTTGCAAGATAAATGTTAAAACTGATGTTTCAACAAAAACACGATGTCAGGACAAATGTTATAACATCCGTTGACATAAAACTTGTTAAATTTGGAGATTGTGCTGAAAGATAAATTACATAAATTTAAATAACACAATCAATTGTTAACCCAGTTCGGTGCAACATTACCTACTCTGGGGGCTACCAATCCAAGAAGAAAATTCATTATGATAATATTATTTCAAAGCTAAACCAACCCTAGTTTACAACTTCTCACCTAATTGATGCATCCGCAAGTGCACGAAATATCGAATTAATATAAAAGATTGTCGAACCCATAAAGACCAATGCCAACCTACTGTAATCTATTGTCGCTTTTTAAAGATAAGGCTAATGAATGATTGATTAATGGGAAACCAAGACTAAAATAATATTAAATAAATATATAATAAAAGAGAGAGGCCATAATGTGGATTCTGTGTATCTCATGGACTCTGTAACTTGTAGGATTACACCGGACTCTATACAATTTAGCTAGACAAGGAATTTATTAAAAATAAATTAAACATAGCAACTGAAACTAAAAACAACATGGTAATTAAATTTGACAAACAAAGCAATAGTGATAAATAATGCGATAAAAAGAAACTTGTAAAGATGAAAGCTTTAAAACTGAAATAAACTTCTATTATAATGGCAAGATTGTGATCCAAGAGTACATAGATTGTGATCCATGGAACTAAGAATCTCCTCCTTTGGCAAATTTTGGCTAAAACAACCAATGCACAGAAACCCTGAAGAGAGGAATAAAACGACAACACAAGCTACATGCAATCATCTAAAATTTCTACAAACTTCATCCATAGAATGTATCAGAGATAACACTGTAGTTACAGATCACCATCTTCAAAACTTCAGAAGAACAGTTGTTCGAACATGTGGTCTAATATCACACAACACAGCTCATCCACAACACAAGAGCTAGAGAAATCAGACAGGTCCAATACTCCCCCTGTCATACATGATGTAGACCCCCCCTCAAAGGGAAAACCCAAATCACCTGAAAATCCAATAAACCAAATATGAAATACCCAAGTTCACACATCAGAGGTAACAATATGAACTACCCAAGTTCACAAATCAAAGGAAGCAACAACAGAAGATAAAATAGCCTCACATTAGGATTTCCACATAGGAAGCAAGATGTCAAAACATCTGGTAAGATATCCTGCACATAAACTCCACCAGAAGAAGCAGCAATAGTACCAACTAAGCATGAAATACTATCATGCTTCCCCTAAATAGTTGCATCCAGTAAGCAACCACAATAAGTACTCTCTCCTTAGCAGTATCACAATCCGATCAACATGTTAATCAACATGTCAAGACATGCTCCATAACATTAGGACACACATAACACACTAACACTTTACTCCCCCTTTTAAGCTAAAAATTGACAAAAAGTAGAATAAATGTAAACATAATTGGAAGCACACATGGAAACACACATAGCCCAAAATCACAAAACACATATGGAAGCACACATAGTAGATGGAAACACACAAACTTCAACAACTTCAGGTGGTCATCCACCTCTTGCCCCTATCAAAGATCCTCCTGCACTCCTTGGTAATGTCACCAGACCTCTATAGAGAGTCTTTGTTCCATCTAATAGTAACTAGCTTAGGCTTCCTAAGCATCAGACCATAGAGGAAAATGCAGTATCAGTTGCACTCCTCCAAATTTGTAATTGCTATAGCTCCTCAATAATGCATATTTTGAGTTCACCCCTTAGATTTTTAAACAGATTTGTATCCAAAGCTTTGTTGAAAATATCAACCATTTATTTCTCAGTGGCTATATGCTTCAGAGTAATCACCTTATCTTCAATAAGATCTCTGATAAAATGATAATGAATGTCAAAGTGCTTTGTCCTGCTATGTTGAATAGGAATTTTTGAAATATTTATAGCACTAAGATTGTCATAATATAATGTCATGACATCTTGCTAACAATTGTTTGATCAGTGGTGGCCTCAATAGCAAAAGAAGTACTTCTCCATACACGACTTTCTTCAAAGGCTTATCGACGCCTTTAATGCTTTGGAAACTCGACAAGAACAAGAACGCCCTTCATCGATCAACTTGAACCAAACTTTTCCTTCTGAAAAGGTGCATGAAATAACACCTTCCTTTTTTGTAGAATCGGTCTCACCAGGGCATAACATTGTGTCATCCAACTTAAAGGTACCTCTTTTTCTCTTCTCTCTCCGCTTCTAATTTTGTTCCTTATGTTAACTTAACCAAAATCCTCCCTGGGGCCACCTCATGCAGGTGGCGTCGAACTGAATCCAACTAGAAGAATTCCTGTTAGTGACAACACTGCAAGGTCCAATCATTCAGCTTTCATCAAACCTACCTGTCGCATTTTGCATGATACTCTATCTTTCGACTTCGCCACCCAGAATGAGATCGAAGTGTTAAAGAAATAATATACAATGGAAGCTATGATACGGTGGGAGAACTGACTTGAGGTTTTGCGTTTGTTTTCGCAAATGTTTCGGTTGAGCAAGAGTCGCCACCGACTTTTTATTTTATCCTAAGGAAAGGTTAAAAAGCACAGCAAAAACCTTTGAGATGTTTTCTTGGGTTCGGGGAGTAGATTATAGAAAGGGAAGGTATTAGCACCCTTTCTATCCATGGTTATCCATGGGCTCTTAGTTACTTGCTTAGATCAACTTGCCTTGATTTTCAATTGTTTGAAATGATGCTTTGTGTGTGGGTTTTGAAAATGTTTTTGAAAAGAGGCTAATGTGGTGGCAACCTTTGTAATGATCCATGTTGGGATGTATACAAAAGTGTATGTCTTTTGAAAAGTTTCCAATGTTTTTGAAAGTGGTTTTGAAAGTGTGTTGTGATGTGTGATTTTGAAAAATAGGCAAGTGCTTTTGTTTTGCAAGTTGGCAAGTAACCAAGAGTTTGTCTACTCTAAATTTCTCAAAGATTTTGCTATGTCTTAACCCTTTTAACAGTTTTGTTCCACCATTGTATTTGGTGGACAATCTTGTTTTAGGATGTGAACGGGACGGGCGCGGGTCATCGTTTAGACCATGATTGCATTGGTGCCAAGTATCTTTGGGCAATTTTTCCTTTAAGGGACTTGATCATTTTTAGGCAACTTTTGAAAGCGTCATCGAGGGACTATGATCATTTGATTGTTTTGTTTTTGCCAAAGATACCTAACATGCAACATGGCCCATTTATTGAAGGCAACAAGTGGAGTACCCTAGGGGTGCAAGTGTGATTAGTGTTGTCCATTTTCATGCTTGTTTATCTTGAATTTAGGTCAAACTATTTGTTGGTTGATTTTGGCATACAAAATCCTAATTCTAACATGGCATAATTAGAAAGCTTTTAAAGTGCGGAAAATAAAAGGTCCTAAGTTATTACAACACAATATATGGGATGGGGGGTACAAATGTTCAAATGGGGATATTTTAGCAAGAAATTAAAATCTAACTATTACATCCAAATTGAAATTTTACAAGGTATTTAATTGCACAATAATAAAATAAAATAAATATGCAAGATGCAAAAATGATTTTTATATGTGTATAAAAAAAAGTATTTTTCATGTATCAAATAAACAAAAATAAAAATGAATTAATTTTGGTCTTTTTATGCATTTAGGGCAAAACCCTAATTTTATAAATAAAAGGTATTTATTATATAATATATGCAATATTTATTAATTATGTACAAAAAATAAATAAAAAGGAAGTATATTATCAAAAGGTGATTTTTTAAGTTAAATATTAATAAAAATAAAAGTGTATTATTTTTGTGTTTTTAACCTAAATATACTAATAAATATATAAGTATTTACATTATTTATTAAATATATATATTATATGTACAAAAATAAAATATTTAATATTTACAAAAAAAAGTATATTTTATGTAAAATGTTTTCAAAGGTAAAATAAAATAAAAATCAGAAAATAAAAGTGTTTATATTATTTTTTGGTTATTTCAAATAAAAGTATATAAATGTTTATTTATGTACAAAACTAAATAAAGCCAAATAAATATCAAAAAAATGCAAAAAAAAATGGGAAAAATAATTTTAATATTTTTTCATGTTTAAATAAAAATATAGAAACAAAATCAAAAGGAAAAAAATTAAAAATGATAAATAAAACTCAAAATGGGCCAGGGGGTGCATGTGTAAAATAGTGGTGTGAAAAGGAAAAACATTTCAAGCCCATCCCAAGGACTCTGTCTTCTTCAACCTCCAGCATCCTTGAACAAAACACGCGTTTCTGCTATCTCATAATTCTTGGACTTTTAGCACAAACTCACAACATGAAAAATATCAAGCATCAAGCCACGATTCCATACATATAAAAAACTTAACTTAACTCTCAGAAATGAGAGAGAATTTCTCCATCCCTAATTCTTAACCTAAGTTTTTGTCAATGTTCAGGTCTTAAATTCTCTCAGCACATGCAATATAAATGGAAAGTGAAGATATGTATAGCTTCAGGGGCATGAGTAGAACATTTTTCATTCATAAACTTAAAGATAACTCTTCCTATATTGAGAGATAGAAGTCCATGAACTTACCTGTTTAGCTTGGATCGTGTCTGGCAATGGAGGCACTTTCAAGGCAAGGTGAGGATTGGTACAACTTGCTTGAAGTCCAGGGATGTTATTCCAACCTTTAGCTTACTTTGAAACCAAGTGAATCAAGCTATGGCAATCAACCTACAAAACAGAAAAAGCAAAAATGGTGAAGTTGGTTAGAGGTGTTACAGGTCGTGTCCAATGCTTAGGATAGCTTGTATATATGGTATGGAGTGTGTATGAACTGGTTTTAGCAAGAATGCACGAGTGGATTGAGCTATGGAAGTCCAACTGCAGAGGTGACTCTGTTTTCTGCAGTAGGATGGTGTTTTGAGGTTTGATGAGGTTCGGAAGGTGTTTTGGTCGTGCCTTATCTTAGTGATGTTGTTTGGGATGTGTCTAACAACTTTGCTTTAGCTTGTGTTGGCAGAAAATGAGAGTTGTTGTGTGTTATGCCAAGTTTCTTCACACTTAAGCAAAAAATGTCAACTTGGTTTCTAGACTTGTGAAGGCCCCTCAAATGTGCTGCAACCATCCCTCTTGATCAGTGTGATATCCTTCTGAACTTGTGCCAAAGAGATTTGCCTTGTACTTCTTGATTTGCAAATTTGACATAAAGTTCAACTTTTCAAAAATGGATATATTGCTTTTTCTAATTATGGCTCAATCTTGTATGCAATGTTTAAACACATAAGATAAGGCTTGAACACAAGGGGTTTGCATTAAATTATTGAGTGTGGATGAGATAAAAGGCCTGTAATCTAGCTTAGAGCATGTTGAGTTCAAAAATCCAAAGTTATGGACATGTAAATTGGCCATGAACAAAGTGAGTTTTACCCATATTGCCAAATTCGATTCTCCCTAATCACAAGGTTGTTTGATGAGTTCTTGGATATTTTGGAAATCTTGGAATGTGTACTACAATCCATATTTGTAATGAAAGTTGAAATTCAAAGTGGAAGCATGTGAAAAGTGGCCATGAAGTTAGGCAAAAATCCTGCCTAGAATAGGTCAAATTTTTTCTAAGTTAAGACTGTTTTGCACCCTTGTTCCAAAAATCATAACTTGAGTTACAAGCTTCTTTTGAGGAAACTTTGTGAATCAAAGTTGTAGATTTTGCAATGGACTATAACTTTCATGTTTTGAGTTTTCCTTGAATCCAAATGTATCTTGATGAAAAAGTGGGACAAAGTTAGGAAAAAAATTAGGGATTTTCATAACTTAGAAAAATTCTAAGTTATGAAAATTCTTCATTTTAAACCCTAATTTGCAATTTTGGGTTTCTTGATGAACAAGTTTCATAATTTGACATGTTTTGATGGAAAATGAATCTTGACACTTGATTTTGACCAAAAAGTCAAAGTTTGACTTTTTAGTATACAGTCAAATTTGGCTCAGTTGACTGGAAAATTCATCTGTCAATCTTGTGCATTTGGGATTTTTTGAACTTGTTGAACATATAAAGACAATTACATGGGGTCCTTGAGTCCATATGTGAGCTTGGTTTGCCATTGGATAGGTCAAACAGTCAAAAATTGCCTTTGTGCAGTCAAAACCCTAAAAATGACCATTTTGCCCTTTTGGTGATCTGATCACATTTCTTGTGGAATTGTGATCCAAACTTGATCAAATGGTTTATATGAGTTCAATATGTTGATGTGGGTCAAAAATCATGAGGTTTGACTGTCAATTGGCCACAGTTGACTTTTTCCCCAATACAGTTGATTTATAGGTCAACTGTCCAATTGACTGGGCAAAGATTGGAATCAAGGCTTGAAATTTGGTATGGGTAAACTTGGGAGTCCAACATGAAGCATGAAAGTCATCTTAGGCATTTTAGGTCAAAACATCTTTGTGCAAACACAAACCCTAATTTGGGTCAACAGTGCAAGGAGGAGTCCTGAGCAGAGGAAACCCTAGCTGGATCTTGAACTCCAAGGGTCTTGTGGTGAGAAAATGTTGAGGAAATGGGAGGGAAAATTTTGGGGTACAACAGTTGCCCCTGTTCAATCTTCTTGAACCTGAAGAGTTAGATTGGCAAGTTTGCCTTTCGTGACTCGAGGGTAAAAGGAGATTGGACACTAGAGCACCCTGAAATTTGCACTCGCATGCTGGAGTATCAGCAATGTGATGGCGGGAATGGGCTTATAGATGCCATTTGGAGAGATGGTGGATAGGGAGATGGGCTTATAGAGTCCATCTGGAGACGTGACAGAACCTCATCGGGAATGGGCTTATAGATTCCATTTGGAAGTATTGATCGCATAAGAGATTCCTTAGCGAGAACTTGTGTATTTTGAGAAAGAAAGATGTTTCCTGGCTTGTTACAGGTGTTGATCTTCAGTATCTTCATGCAGATACGCCCTGGCTAGATACAAGTATCGAATCTACAATTGGTTGCTCACAGATGTGCCCTGGCTAGATACAGGTATCGAATCTGGAAATGTTGTCTACAGATATGCCCTGGCTGGATACAGGTATCGAATCTGGAAATGGTTGTCTACAGATATGCCCTGGCTGGATACAGGTATCGAATCTGGAAATGTTTGTCTACAGATATTCCCTGGCTGGATACAGGTATCGAATCTGGAAATGTTTGTCTACAGATATGCCCTGGCTGGATACAGGTATCGAATCTGAAAATGTTTGTCTACAGATATGCCTTGGCTGGATACAGGTATCGAATCTTCAATCAATCACTCACAGATGTGCCCTGGCTAGATACAGGAATCGAATCTGGAATTGCGATAGTTGATAGTAATCATCTTTGGATTGACTTTTCCTGCAAAGGCAAAACATTAGTTGTATGCAATGTCGTGATGTGCATGATGCTCAAAATGAGATAGTGTTGTATGCAAGCAGGATGTATGAAATGTGGAATGTTTATGAATGTATTTTCGTCTAGGAAAATAAATCCTTGACGACTGGCCAGGGAATCAAATCCTGGGCTGATGTTGAAGAGTAGAGTTCTTCGCTTCCGCTGGGGATGATGGTTGCAAGAATAAATCGGTAGTAGGAGATGACTCCGTTGGGGAACAAACTTGTTAGAGAAATTACTCTGAGGGGAATTACTCTGTGGGAAGAGATACCTCGCTGAGGTTTTAATGAGAACTCCGCTGGGGATTTCAACGATAAACTCCGATGGGGATTTTGCTGATAAGTTATGTTGGGGAACTTTGATGAACTCTGCTGGGGATAGGCAGAACTTTGCCGAGGACGATCTTTCTGTGGTTATTAGCTGAGGATAACCCAGTTATAAGCTCTTATGAGGAATAACTTTGAATAAAGTCGGGGAGAGACGTCCGTACTCTGCAGGGGATATTAAGGCTGACAGTGGATTATTTCTGCTTGGGGAGAGTATTGCTGACTTGCTGGGACTATTCTGTGGGGAATTGAGGTAACCTGGTTACGTTCTTCCGCCGAACTTACCTTGGTACCTCAGTGGACAGAGCAACTAGATCGCCTAGACATTTCTAAATTGCCCCTGCTTCTAAAATCATCTGTAATTAGTCTTTTGTTTCGCATGCAACTATTCGTGATTAGCAATTAACGTCAAATGCATATATCAAAAATGAACATTGGACGTTCTTTGCAAAACAAAACAGAAAAAGGAAAAACAATGGATAACTTGTCTGAAAAAATTGAACTTGTATTGATTTTGAAATTTGCCTGTAAATAGGCGTTTTTGTACAAGAGGCTGACGTCCTAGTAAGAGAACGCCACCAATCAAAATAAAGTTTATACAAATTTGTGAAAAGGAAACAAAACAGCTATGTGAAAAATAATCCCACTAGGTTCTAACTCTGCTATCGCCTTTATGTCTTCAAGCGTCTCATCACTTTGCTATTTAATTGAATATGAAGTTGATTGATCGATGCCGAAGTCTGATGGTTGATGTCGAATTCTGGATGCAAGGTGATCCAATGAGACATAGTATTACGCTTTATCCCTAACTTTTTCCTGGACCTCCCTTTCGGGTTTTCAATCCACCGGGATACCCATTTTTGCCCAAGCCGCCCTTTCAGGTTTTCGACTTGCCGGGTGTACAGATTTTTCATTTCATCCCTTATTTTTGCCCGAACCCTTTTGGTTCGCCGGGAAGCCCTTATTTTTGCCTAGGTGTGTCAACCTAGCGGGTCTTTTATTCATGCATAGTATCTTTTTACTATGTCTGCATTGGCGGGGTGAGGAAGGTCATCACCATCCATAGTAGTTAGAATCATAGCTCCTCCTGAGAAGATATGTTTAACCACAAATGACCCTTCGTACGTAGGGGTCCATTTGCCCCTGGGATCACTTTGAGGAAGAATGATGCGCTTGATTACCAGGTCTCCGACTTGATAGTCTTGTCGTTTGACCTTCTTGTTAAATGCCCTGATCATCCGTTTTTGATACGTCTGACCATGACAAATAGCGGTGAGTCTCTTTTCGTCGATTAGGTTTAACTGATCAAGCCGAGTCTGGATCCAGTCATCTTCGCTCAAGTCTGCATCCTTCATTATCCGGAGAGAGGGTATCTGGACTTCAATAGGAAAGACTGCCTCCATGCCATAGACCAAGGAAAAGGGAGTTGCCCCTGTTGACGTCCGTGCTGAGGTACGGTATCCATGAAGAGTAAACGGTAACATTTCGTGCCAATCTTTGTAGGTCACTGTCATCTTCTGCACAATCTTCTTAATATTCTTATTTGCCGCTTCGACAGCCCCATTCATCTTCGGCCGGTAGGGAGAAGAGTTATGGTGTTGTATCTTGAATTGCTCGCAGAACTCAGTGATCATCTTGTTGTTAAGATTGGTACCATTGTCCATAATGATCCTCTCAGGTACACCGTATCGACAGATCAGGTTGTGTCGAATGAATCGTGCCACGACGCTCTTGGTTACGGTAGCATAGGAAGCTGCTTCAACCCACTTCGTGAAGTAATCAATCGCTACCAAGATGAAGCGATGCCCGTTGGATGCCGTTGGTCGGATCTCGCCGATCATATCAATGCCCCACATTGCAAAAGGCCAAGGTGTTGTCAAGACGTTCAGAGGAACCGGGGGAATGTGCACCTTATCAGCATAAATCTGGCATTTATGACAAGTTCGAGAATGTTGGTAACAGTCGGCTTCCATTGTGGACCAGAAATATCTTGCCCGAAGGATTTTCTTTGCCATGGTATGCCCGCTGGAATGTGTTCCGAATGCACCTTCATGTAGCTCTGCCATGATCCTTTCTGCTTCAGTCTTATCCACACAACGCAGTAAGGTTGAGTCATGGTTTCGCTTGTAGAGAATGCCATTGCTGAGGAAGAACTTTGCTGCGAACCTTCTCAGAAACTTCTTGTCGTTAACAGATGCGCCTTCGGGATATTCTTGAGCTTCCAAGTACCTCTTCACTTCATGATACCAGGGTTTTTCAATTACTTCCTCAGCCTCAAGATCACAGCAATATGCAGGCTCGTCCAACTTCCAAATGATGATTCGGGGCGCCTTGTTGTCCCATTTGACTTTGAACATTGAAGACATCATAGTTAACGCGTCTGCCAACTGATTCTCCTCTCTTGGGAAGTGTTCAAAAGTTATCTCTTCGAAGTGGGGAAGCAATGTCAGCACATACTCCTTGTAAGGAATAAGATTTGGGTGTTTCGTATCCCACTCGCCTTTGACCTGATTGATCACGAGAGCGGAATCTCCGAAGACACTCAGAAACTTGATCCTTAGGTCAATTGCAGCTTGAATACCCATGATACATGCCTCATACTCCGCCATGTTGTTGGTGCAGTTGAAACATAACCGAGCGGTGAGTGGAGTATGAGTGCCTTTGGGGGATATGATCACAGCGCCGATACCATTACCCAAAGCGTTTGAGGCTCCATCAAAATGCATAGACCATCGGGATCCTTCCTCAGGTCCTTCATCCGGTCCAGGTACTTCACAATCAGTTACTACCATGATATCTTCGTCTGGAAATTCAAAGTTCAACGACTGGTAATCGTCCACAGGTTGGTGTGCCAAATGGTCTGCCAATACACTTCCTTTGATTGCTTTTTGCGTAGTGTACTGGATGTCATATTCCGTCAAGATCATTTGCCATCTTGCTATTCTTCCGGACAGAGCAGGCTTTTCGAGTATGTACTTGTTTGGATCCATTTTTGAAATCAAGAGAGTAGTGTGAGTCAACATATACTGTCTCAGCCGGCGAGCAGCCCATACCAGAGCGCAGCAAGTTTTCTCGAGCAGTGAGTACCGAGTCTCACAGTCGGTAAACTTTTTTCTCAGGTAATAAATGGCGTGCTCTTTTCGGCCAGACTCGTCATGCTGCCCCAGCACACACCCCATTGAGTTGTCAAGTACTGTCAAGTATAAGATTAGAGGTCTCCCTTTAACCGGTGGCATAAGAATGGGTGGCTCTTGGAGATACTCTTTGATCTTTTCGAAAGCAGCCTGACATTCATCATTCCAACGTACTACTTGATCTTTCTTCAGCAGTTTGAGGATTGGTTCACAGGTAGCAGTTAGATGCGAGATGAATCGGGCAATGTAGTTCAACCGTCCTAGAAAGCCTCTGACTTCTTTCTCTGTCTTAGGGGCTGGCATCTCTTGTATGGCTTTCACCTTGGCAGGATCTACTTGAATACCTTTGTCGCTTACAATGAAACCTAGTAGTTTTCCAGATCTCACCCCAAAGGTGCACTTTTTCGGGTTCAACCTTAGCTTGTACAACTTCAGACGGTCAAACAGCTTCCGTAGATGGTCAAGGTGTTCCTCCTCAGTTTGGGACCTTGCAATCATATCATCGACATACACTTCTATTTCATGATGGATCATATCATGAAATAAAGCAACCATGGCACGTTGGTAAGTTTCCCCAGCATTTTTCAATCCAAATGGCATGACCTTGTAGCAAAAGGTGCCCCACTGAGTAATGAAAGTGGTCTTCTCCATATCTTCAGGAGCCATCTTGATCTGATTATAACCGGAGAAGCCGTCCATGAAGGAGAAAACTTTATACTGAGCAGTATTATCAACCAGAACGTCGATATGAGGCAGAGGGAAATCATCCTTGGGGCTGGCCCTGTTCAAATCCATGTAATCAACACACATTCGGACCTTACCATCTTTTTTGGCACTGGAACCACGTTGGCAACCCACTGAGGGTAAGAAGTCACTGCTAGAAACCCGGCATCAAATTGTTTCATAACCTCAGCTTTGATTTTCTCGGACATCTCTGGACGCATACGGCGGACCTTTTGTTTTACCGAAGGGCAGTCTTCCTTGGTAGGTAGGTGATGAACCACAATGTCGGTATCCAACCCAGGCATATCTTCGTAAGACCAAGCAAAGATTTCCATGTAGTCATGCAGCATCTGAATCAACCGTTGTTTTACACTGAGCTCTAGATTGGCACCAATCTTGACTTCCTTTTTGTCTGTCTCAGTACCTAGATTTACCGTTTCCACTGGCTCTTCATGTGGCTGAATGGCCCTCTCTTCCTGGAGTAGCAGTCTTGCAAGCTCACCAGGCACTTCGCAATCATCTTCACCTTCGTCTTCGGCTAAGTTGATCGGATTTTCGAAGTCATAACTGGCGGTAGCAGAGTCGTTACCAGTGAGATCCAGAGTGGATTGGAACCTGTATAAGTGAGTGTGTGTAAATATAGCTGTTTTGCAATATATGATAAAGAAAGAAAAGGAGCACAAGATTTGAAATGCAACAAACGTCCAATGTTTTGATTAATGATATATGAAAATGTCATACAAAAGCCCTCACAAATGGAGCCACGGTGCCCCGGGTAGGGCACCGAGCTATAAAAGTTTCAACATATTGTTTGTTACAAATTAAAAACAAAAGAGTTCATTACTGAGTGACAAAAGTAATAGGTGTGAAGTCTTTGGCAGTCCAGTTGCTTGGTCCATTGTCGGTTGTTGGGTAGATCCAGCTGTCGAATTCAGATTCCTCCACTTCCTCTTCCACAACATTCACTCCTGGGTTGGTGATGAACACAGGAGGTCTTCCAATCCTTGCTTTGCGAACAGCCCTCTGAGCCTCTGCAGTGAAACCTAAGCCAAACTTGTCGATCTTCGGAGTAAAGTCAGGAAGTCGACCCCAGTTTGCGCACTCACCCTTCTCAATCACAGCCCGGGCATCCTTTACGGAAGCCATCTTCAAAGGGGGGTCTTCAATCACAGTTTCAGCTGACGCCAATGTCTGAGGCACCTCTTCAAAGTGTTGAAAGGGGGTTTCAATGAATTCCCCATCCATTTCTATGTATCAGAACGAGTTTAAGTGGCTGACCATATATTCTTCCTCCCCTTGAACTATGACAATCTTCCCCCTAACCGGGTACTTAAGCTTCTGATGCAGTGTGGATGTCACAACTCCAGCCTTGTGGATCCATGGACGACCCAGCAAACAAGAGTAGGATGGACGGATGTCCATCACATAGAAAGTAGAATCAAACACCTGAGAACCAACCCTGATTGGAATGTCAACCTCGCCATGCACCATTCTCTTCGAACCGTCAAAGGCTCGGACAACAATGTTACT
This sequence comes from Vicia faba, assembly GCA_948472305.1. Taxonomy (NCBI): domain Eukaryota; kingdom Viridiplantae; phylum Streptophyta; class Magnoliopsida; order Fabales; family Fabaceae; genus Vicia; species Vicia faba. The sequence continues at coordinate 888,299,747 of OX451736.1, forward strand.
AGGCTTGAGCTCCAGACCCTCACAATCCAATCTGTCTAGGGCCTTCTTGGGCAATACATTCAATGAAGAACCGGTGTCCACCAACACATGGGCAAGAGTAGTGCCCCTGCATTCAATAGAGACATGCAGGACGTCATTATGGTTCTTTCCTTTTGCAGTCAGATTGGCGTCAGAAAAGCCCAGACCATTATCAGCAGTCAAATTGGCCACACAATCAGTAAATTGATCAGCAGATGTTTCTTGCGGCATATGAGCCGTCTTCAGGAAGGAGATCAGGGCCTTGGCATGGGCCTCTGAACATAACAACAATGATAGCATAGAAATTTTTGATGGGGTGTGCCCCAACTGCTCGACAACATTGAAATCACTTTTCTTGATAATCTTGAGGATCTCCTCCATCTCTTGCTGGGAGGCTTCAACAGTGGTTGTCTTCGGCGCCTCCGTCAGGGCAGGCAAATCAGTAGCAATCCATTTGCCCCGAGCGTTAGAGGACTCGGCAGCAGGGGTAGAAACAGGAACTTGATTAGGAAGTGGAACATGCACACTTGCAGGTGTGATGATAAGAGGTTTTTGAATTGTTGGTGGTGCAATATCTGGCGAGAACAGCCTACCACTGCGAGTAATTTTGGCAGGCCCGGTGATGTTACTGATACCGGTACTTGTATCAAACTCTTGCTTCACTCCAAGCACATAAACATCTGCCCCATAGTGCCATGGGACAGCTTTATCGGATGTATAAGGGAGAGGCCCTGGAACAGTGATGATGATGGGAGCAGTCTTCTGAGTGGATATGATTTTGACAGGCTTCTTTGAGGGAGCCTTAGGAGGTTTGCTGAAAATAGTGACAATAGAAACTTCTTCGGCAGGGACAGCGGGAACAACAATCTTCTCGAACAAGATTTCTTTGCTATCCATCAGGCTTTGGATACCTGATTTCAGCAAAGGACAACCAAAAGGCGAAACAGCACATAGAAGGCAATCTTCGCCACATCCCGGAAATAAACCGGCTAGCAACAGATTCCTTTTAACAGTCGATAACGGAGTAACAATCTCTTCCACGGAGGCTACATATCGGTCTTCTTCCACGGCATTTACTCCATGCTGGGGCATGGGAGCAGTCACAACATTGGGCCTTTCAGGCGCCTCAAACTGTATTTCCTTAACATCAATAAGGTCTTGAACCTTATTCCTCAGAGCCCAGCAATTGTCCGTAGTATGCCCGGGGCTATCAGAGTGATAAGCGCAACGGGCGTTGGGGTTATACTTTGGAGAAGTTGTGTTCACAACCTTCGGAGCTTCTTTGATAGTTACCAGATTGGTTGATAGTAGTTGCGGCAAAATCTGAGACAGGGTCATACTAAGTCGGGTGTACTGCCTTTTGGGTCTCTCACCCCTTTATTGATTATACTGCTGAGGAGCAGCAACAGGCTTTGAAATTACCAACGCATTGACAGCTTGGCGGCGTTCCGGCTTAACTTGTCTTCTAGGACCATAAACAGCACTAGCTTCCTTCTTGAAAGGCTTCTTCTCAATACTCGCAGCGGCACCTTTCTGTATCTTCCCTGACTTGATACCAGCTTCTATCCTCTCACCAGTCAAGATCAAATCTGTAAACCCATCAGAAGAATTCCCAATCAGATGATTGAAGAATGGTCCGGACAGGTTCCCTAGGAACATGTCAACAAATTCACGGTCAGTCAGTGGTGGTTGCACCCTGCCAGCCAGGTCTCTCCACTTTTGTGCATACTCCTTGAATCCTTCGCCCGTCCCCAGTGACATACCCTGAAGTTGGTTACGCGTAGGAGCGAGGTCAGAATTATACTGATACTGTTTATAAAATGCCGTAGCCAAGTCTTCCCAGTTTCGGATACTGGCTCCATCCAGCTGATGGAACCATTCGAGTTAAGCCCCAGAAAGGCTATCCTGAAAGAAATGGATCCAAAGGTTCTTGTCTGCAGTGTAAGGTTGGATCTTCCTTACATATGATCTGAGATGCATTTTCGGGCAGGACAGCCCATCATACCTTACAAAAACGGGCACTTTGAACTTCGGGGGTGTGATACGGTGGGAGAACTGACTATGGTTTTGCGTTTGTTTTTGCAAATGTTTCGGTTGAGCAAGAGTCGCCACCGACTTTTTATTTTATCCTAAGGAAAGGTTTAAAAAGCACAGCAAAAACCTTTGAGATTTTTCTTGGGTTCGGGGAGTAGATTATAGAAAGGGAAGGTATTAGCACCCTTTCTATCCATGGTTATCCATGGGCTCTTAGGTACTTGCTTAGATCAACTTGCCTTGGTTTTCAATTGTTTGAAATGGTGCTTGATGTGTGGTTTTGAAAATGTTTTGAAAAGATGCCTTGTATAGGCTACCCTTGTAACAATTCTTTACTCGAATGTTTTACAAAAGGTGTTTTGTCTTTTGAAAAGATGTTTCAAGGTTTTTGAAAGTTTGTTTTGAATGTGTTTGTGAAGTATGGTTTGAATTTAGGCAAGTGTTTTCTTTGCAAATTGCCAAGTACTTAAGAGTCATCTACCCTAAAGTTTTCTCAAGGATTTTTGTTATGTTTTAAACCTTTTGACAATTTTGTTCCACCATTGCATTTGGTGGACAATCTTATCTTAGGAGGTGGAAGGGACGGGCGCGGGTCATCGTTTAGACCATAATTGCAATAGTGTTAAATGTCTTTGGGCAATTTTTCCTTTAAAAAGGGACTTGATCATTCATTTAAGCAACATTTTGAGGGACTATGATCATTTGATTGTTTGTTTTACCCAAAGAATTTCAACATGCAATATGGCCCAATTATTTGAAGGCAACAAAGTGGAATACCCTAGGGGTGCAAGTGTGGAATGTGTTGTCCATTTTCATGCTTGTTTGTCTTGTATTAGGTCCAACTATTTTGTTCGTTTTATTCGCATACAAACCCTAATTCTAGCATGGTAGGTTTAGAAAGCTTTAAAGTGCGAAATTTAAATTCCTACACTATTACAACACAATAATATGGGGAGGGGGGTACAATGTTTCAAATGGGGTATATTTAGACAAGAATTTAAACCTAACTATTACATCATTTTCTTTGAATATTTACAAGACAAATAATTTGCACAATTAAATGGAAATTGAAATAAATATGCAAAATGTCAAAAGAATTTTCATGTGTATGAAAAAGAAGAATATTATTTATGTGAAATAAAAAGGGAAATAAAAAGGTATTATTTTTTGGAGTATTTTCAAATTTAGGGCAAAACCCTAATTTTAATCAAAATGGTATTAGTTATTTAATATTTGTAATATTTACTATTTATATACAAAATTAAAATATAATATGGTATATTTGTAAAAAAAGGTATTTTTTAGTATTAAATATTAAAAAATAAAATATGTACATTTTTTGGTATTTATATCCTAAGTGTATTAATATATACCTATTTATTTATATTATTTACAAAATATGTATTATATATATATTAATTAATAATATTTAATATTTAAATAAAAAAGGTATTTTTTTTTATGAAATATTTTCAGGAAGCAAAAATAAGATAAAAGTGCATAGAATATATTTGTGCTATTTTAATAGTTTAAACAAAAAAAGTATATATTTATTTATTTATGTACAAACTAAGAGAAAAAATCAAATAAATACCTAATAAATTCAAAAATGATGAGAAAAATATTTTTATATTTTTAATATGCTGAGAAAAAATAAATGAGTCAATTAAAAAAAGAAAAAGTCAGAAAACATTAAAAATAAAGCAAATGGGCTCAGGGGGTGTAAAACCAAAAAGGTGGTGTGAAAAGAAAACACAAAGCAAGCCCAGCCAAATGCCACCTTTCTTCAACCTCTGAACTGTGTCATTCAAAAAAATGCGCGCCCTGTTCTTGATCTTCTAACTCCTGATTCCCGGCTTATTAATGAAAACTCATAACATAAAAAATGTTCAGCATCAAGAGACGAATCCAACCATATGCAGAACTTGATCTAACTCTCTAAGATGAGGGAGAATTTCTTCTCCCCCAAATCCTAACCTAGATTTTATGCCATTTTCAAACCTCAAATTCTCACAGCTCAAGCAAAAGAAATGAAAAGTAAAAACATGTACATGTTCAGTGGCATGAGTAGAACATTGTTTATTCACAAACTTAGAGCTAATGATGCTTGATAAGAGAGATAGAAGTTCACCAAGATACCTGTTCAGTTGAAGTTCTATCTGGCAATGAGGAAGCTTTCAGTGCAAGGTGATGATTGGAAAAGCTTCCTTGAGGTCCAGGGATGCTATTCCAATGTTTACTTTGTCTTGAAAGCTTTTGAATCGTGCTAGAGCACTTCACCTGCAAAACAAGAAACTGAAAAGGGTGGAAGTGGTTAGAGGGATTACAGGTCGTGTTTCAAGTCATGGTTAGCTTGCATAGATGCTAGGGAATGTATGTGAACTGGTTTGGGCAAGAGAGCTTGAGGGAAATGGAAGATGGCACTCAAACTGCAGGCCTGGCCCTGTTTTTGCAGTTTGAAGATGATTCTGAGATTGGGAGTGTATGAGAGGTGTTAGGGTCGTGCAATAGCTTGGTTGAGATGTCTTGAGTGTGTTTGATAAGTTCACTTAAGGGTTTGTAAGCTGATATGAGAGTTGGTTTGAGTTATGATGTGTTTCTTACACTTTAAGCAAGCCATGGTTACTTTTTGCCTCTAGCCTGTACAGGCCCTCATACTATGCTGCATAATCCCTCCTTGATCAGTGTGATTAACACATAAACTTGTGCCAATTAGATATGGACTGTACTTCTTGGATTTGTAATTGGACATAAAGCCACCTTTTGCAAAAATGGAAGAAATGCTTTATCTATTTTGGGATTAATCCTTTATGCAATGCTATAACACAAAGAACATGGCTTTGGCACAAAGAATATGCATTAAATTTATGAGTGTTGGATGGTTTAAGGACCTGTAATCAAGATATGCAAGCTGAGATTGAAATGCATAGTGTTATGAACATGTACATGGCCAAGAACAAAAGTGACTTTTTCCCATTTTGCAAAATTCGATTCTCCCTAACCATGAGGTTGTTTGAGAAGTTCTTGGACATTTTGGAAAGCTTGGAATGTGTAATACAATCCATCTTTGAAATGAAATTTGAAATTCCAAGTGGAAGTGTATGGAAAATGGCCTTGAAGTTGGGTAGAAAACCTTGTCAAAATAGGTTAAAATTTCACTAAGTTAAGAATGGTTTAGTGCCTTTATTCAAAAATTTGTAACTTGAGATACAAGCCTCAAATGGGAAAACTTTGTGAATCAAAGTTGTAGATTATGCAACAAGCTACAACTTTCATTTTTTGACTTTTGTTTGAATCCAAATGGATCTTGGTGAAAAAGTGGGGCAAAGTTGGGAAAAAATTAGGGTTTTTTATAACTTAGAAAAATTCTAAGTTATGAAAAATTCTAATTTCTAACCCTAATTTGCATTTTGTGATTTCTTGGTGAACAAGTTTCATGATTTGGCATGTTTTGATGAAAAATGAATCTTGACTCTTGATTTTGACCAAAAAGTCAAAGTTTGACTTTTCAGTATACAGTCAAAATTGATCAATTGACTTGGAAATTCAACTGTCAATCTTGTGTACTTGGGATCTTTTGAGTTTGTTGAGCATATCAAGATAATTCCATGGGGTCCTTGAGTCCATATGTGAGCTTGGTTTGCCATTGGTTGGGTCAAACAGTCAAAAATTGCCTTTGTGCAGTCAAAACCCTAAAAATGACCATTTTGCCCTTTTGGTGATCTGATCAAATTTCTTGTGGGATTGTGATCCAAACTTGATCAAATGGTTCATATGAGTTCATAATATTGATGTGGGTCAATTTCCATGAAGTTTGACTGTCAATTGGCCACAGTTGACTTTTTCCCCAATACAGCTGATTTCTAGGTCAATTGTCCAATTGACTGGGCAAAACTTGGAATCAAGGCTTGAAACTTGATGTGGATAAACTTGGGAGTCTAATATGAAGCATGAAAGTCATTTTAGGCATTTTAGGTAAAAACATCTTGGTGCAAACACAAACCCTAATTTGGGTTAACAGTGCAAGGAGAAGTCTTGAGCAGATGAAACCCTAACTGGATCTTGGGCTTCAAAGGTTTTGTGATGAGAAATCATTGAGAAATAGGAGGGAAAATTTTGGGGTACAACAGTTGCCCCTGTTCAATCTTATTGAACCTGAAGAGTTAGATTGGCAAGCTGCCTTTCGTGACTCGAGGGTAAAAGGAGATTGGACACTAGAGTGCCCTTAAATTTGCACTCGTCAAAGTAATGGATGCGGGAATGGGCTTAGAGATGCCATTTGGAGATGGGCTTAGAGATGCCATCTGGAGGGGTGACAGAATCTTGTCGGGGATGGGCTTAAAGATGCCACCGGGAAATGAGTATCAGGAAGGTGTCCATGCTTTGGACCATCTTCAAACTGAGGGTCTGAATAAGCAATAGATTGACGTCCGTTGTTGGGAGGAATCCGTAGACTGTTTTCAGAAGTCTTGAAGAAGAATCTGAACAAGTGATAGGTTAACATCCGTTTACTTGGAGAACCCGTGAACTGTTTTCAGAAATCTTGAAGTTGAATAAGCAATAGAGCAACATCCGTTGTTGGGAAGCGTCCGTAAACTGTTTTCAAAAGGTTGCATCTGAACAAGTTGATAGATTGCCATCCAATGTTGGGAAGAATCCATAGACTGTTTTCAGAAGTCTTGAAGAAGAATATGAACAAGTGATAGGTTAACATCCGTTACTTGGAGAACCCGTAAACTGTTTTCAGAAATCTTGAAGTTTGAGGAGGAACCGGTGTAGGGTTGCCTGATGGTGAGCCCGTGTAAAGCTGCAACTGAAACCGTTAATGATAGCTTTTTGTTCTTATCCTGAAAAGGACCAAAATGATAACTAGCACAAAATTATGTTGCATGAAATGTGTGATGCAATATGTATTATGTCAACGTTTATGATATGAATGTAATGAATGTGCATGTAAGCTGATGAGCTGTCTTGCTGGGGATGACTGAAGATAAAAGCATCCTGACTACTGCCGGGATGAATAATTCCTTGGCTGTTGCTGGGGAACAAAGAACTTGGGTTGTATACCAGACCTCTGGGGAAATCCTGATGACTTCTACTGGGGAGTGCCAATCCTAATAGATTCATGTTGGGGAGGTAAGACTGAGAATCTTCCACTTGGAGGGAAGTACCTCTAGCGAATTCACTGGGGAACTCAAGATTTTCCTTTCTAAAACTCTGTGGGGGAACGGTTCATTAGTTTGGCTCCGCTGGGGAATAGATAACTTTGAAGCTTTAGCTCAGCTGGGGATGCTGAAAATTTGAACTCTGAGGGGAAATGAGTTCTGGAGGATTCTCTGGCTGGGGATGACAAAGATAAACTCCTCTGGGGATTGTATTGATAAGTTATGATGGGGAATTTTGATGAACTCCGCTGGGGATAGGAAGAAATTTGGCGAGTGCGATCTTCCGTGGTTGTTAGCTGAGGATAACCCAGTTATAAGTCCTTGTGAGGAATAACTTTGAATAAAACTCGGGAGAGACGTCCGTTCTCTGCGGGGATAAGCTTCCAGAATCTACTGGGGATGAGCTTCAAGACTTGCTAGGGATATGGATTCCAAATTTCCCGGGGTTTCCTTTGAAAGGGTATCGGGTTATCCGACTGTACCTTCGACTTATCAGTAATCCTCTTTCTTGGTTCATAAGGAAATGATTATGTTTCAAATGCATATGCCTATTTAACAAAACATTGGACGTTTCTCAAAATAAACAAATAGTGCAAGAGAAAAGAAAAGGAAATGACACAAATTTCTGGGAAAAGTATTTGTATTGATTTTCTATGAGTATATTTGTACAAAGGAGACAATCATCCTAGTAAGAGGATTTTGTCGTAAATATTTGAAAGGTTTATACAAAATAAAGATGGCTATGTGAAATAATTCCATGGGATTCCATTCCGCTATAGCTTTCACAACCCTGAATATCTGTTCATTCAATGCTTCGTTTGACGATGACTGGATTGATCAGAAGCCTGGAACCGGTTGATGAAGAGATTATCTTTTAAAGTGATCCGACGAGACATAGTCATACGCTTTAATTCCCTAACTTTTGCCTGAATCGCCCTTTCGGGTTTTCGATCCACCGGGATACCCATTTTTGCCCAAGCCGCCCTTTCGGGTTTTCAACTTGCCGGGTGTACAGGTTTTTTTTATTTTATTTATTTTTATCCCTAATTTTTGCCTGAACCGCCCTTTCGGGTTTTCGGCTCACCGGGATGCCCATTTTTGCCCAAGCCGCCCTTTCGGGTTTTTGACTTGTCGGGTTATTTTATGCGTAGTATCTTTTGACTATGTCTGCGTTCGCAGGGTGCGGCAAATCGTCGCCGTCCATGGTGGTCAGAATCATTGCTCCACCAGAAAATATGCTCTTGATCACAAATGGTCCTTCATATGTAGGAGTCCATTTGCCCCTGGGATCACTTTGCGGCAAGATAATCCGCTTGATCACGAGATCTCCGACTTGATACACTTGACGTCTGACTTTCTTGTTGAAGGCCTTGATCATCCGTTTTTGATACGTCTGACCATGGCATATAGCAGCAAGTCGCTTTTCGTCGATCAGATTGAGTTGATCAAGTCGGGTCTGCATCCAATCATCTTCATTCAAACCTGCATCCTTCATAATCCTTAGAGAAGGGATCTGGACTTCCATAGGCAAAACAGCTTCCATGCCATAAACCAAAGAAAATGGGGTTGCCCTAGTTGAAGTACGTGTCGTCGTACGGTATCCATGCAGAGCAAACGGTAACATCTCATGCCAGTCTTTGTAAGTGACTGTCATTTTCTGAATGATCTTCTTAATGTTTTTGTTCGCAGCTTCAACAGCACCGTTCATCTTCGGCCGATAGGGAGATGAATTGTGATGATAAATCTTGAACTGTTCGCATAATGCAGTGATCATTGTGTTATTCAGATTTGTACCGTTGTCTGTGATGATCCTGTCTGGAACACCATACCGACATATGAGATTTTGCTTGATAAAGCGGGCAACCACATTCTTAGTAACAGAGGCGAAGGAAGCTGCTTCGACCCATTTGGTGAAATAGTCAATGGCAACCAGGATGAAGCGATGTCCGTTGGAAGCCGTGGGCTTGATCTCTCCAATCATATCAATGCCCCACATTGCAAAGTGCCGCGGAGCAGTCAGGACGTTGAGAGGAACCGGAGGAATATGAACTTTGTCAGCATAGACTTGACACTTGTGGCAAGTACGGGAATGTTGATGGCAGTCAGCTTCCATGGTAGACCAGTAATAGCCTGCCCTTAGGATCTTCTTAGCCATTGTGTGCCCGCTCAAGTGAGTTCCTAATGTGCCGCTGTGTATATCAGTCATGATTAACTCTGCTTCAGCTTTATCTACGCATCGGAGTAATACACAATCATGGCTTCGTTTGTAAAGGATGTCGTTGCTCAGGAAGAACTTAGCAGCGAATTTCCTTAAGAACTTCTTGTCATTCACGGAAGCTCCTTCAGGATAATCTCGGGTCTCGAGATACCTTTTGATTTCATGGAACCAAGGTTGTTCCACTACTTCTTCGGTATTAATCTCGTGACAATGCGCAGGTTCATCCATTCGCTCGATGGTGATTTGGGGAGCCTCGTTATCCCAGTTGAGTTTAAACATGGAAGACATTGTTGCCAGAGCATCTGCTAGCTGATTCTCTTCTCGCGGGAAATGCTTGAAGGTAATTTGCTCGAAATGAGGCAACAATGTCAGGACATATTCTTTGTATGGGATAAGATTAGGATGTTTGGTATCCCACTCTCCTTTGATTTGGCTGATGACCAAAGCTGAGTCCCCAAAGACGATCAAAGATTTGATCCCCAAGTCTATAGTAGCCTTGAGACCAAAGATGCAAGCTTTGTATTCAGCCATGTTGTTTGTGCAGCTGAAGCAAAGTCGGGCCGTGAAAGGTGTGTGACAACCTTCCGGAGAAATGAGTACCGTGCCGATACCATTTCCAAGTGCATTTAAAGCACCATCAAAGTACAGGGTCCATCGGGATCCCTTTTCGGGTCCGTCATACGGTCCGCCACCTTCAACGTTGTCCAAATTCATGATGTCCTCGTCTGGGAAGTCAAATCTCATGGGTTGATAGTCTTTGATAGCCTGATGAGCCAGATGGTCAGCTAATACACTCCCTTTTATAGATTTTTGGGTGGTGTACTGGATGTCATACTCGGTCAAGATCATTTGCCATCTAGCTATCCTTCCAGATAAAGCGGGCTTCTCGAAGATATATTTGATAGGGTCCATTTTGGAAATCAACAAGGTAGTATGAGTCAGCATATACTGTCTTAGTCGGCGAGCAGCCCATACCAAAGCGCAGCAAGTTTTCTCGAGCAGTGAGTAGCGAGTCTCACAGTCGGTAAACTTTTTGCTAAGGTAATAAATAGCATGCTCTTTTCGACCAGACTCGTCATGCTGGCCCAAAACACACCCCATTGAGTTATCCAAGACGGTCAAATACATGATCAATGGTCTTCCTTCGACGGGTGGCATCAGAATAGGAGGTTCTAGCAAATACTCCTTGATTCTATCAAAAGCAGCTTGGCAATCGTCGTTCCATTCCACTACCTGGTCTTTTTTCAAGAGTTTGAAAATCGGCTCATAGGTAGAAGTCAGATGCGAGATGAATCTGGCAATATAGTTTAAGCGCCCCAAGAATCCTCTAACTTCCTTCTCAGTACGGGGAGCAGGCATCTCTTGTATTGATTTTACTTTTGCAGGATCGACTTCAATGCCTTTGTTGCTTACAATGAATCCCAGGAGTTTACCAGACCTAACTCCAAAAGTGCATTTACTTGGATTCAGCCTGAGCTTGTATTCTTTTAACCTGGCAAACAGCTTCTCCAGATGTTCAAGGTGCTCTTCCTCTGTTTGTGACCGAGCTATCATATCGTCTACGTAAACTTCGATCTCATGATGTATCATATCATGAAATAAAGCTACCATGGCGCGTTGATAAGTTGCCCCTGCGTTCTTCAGTCCGAACGGCATCACCTTATAATAGAAAGTGCCCCATTGTGTGACAAAAGTTGTTTTCTCCATATCCTCGGGGGCCATTTTGATTTGATTGTAGCCCGAGAATCCATCCATGAAGGAAAACACTTTATGCTGAGCTATATTATCGATCAAGATGTCAATATGAGGTAGCGGGAAATCATCTTTAGGGCTGGCTCTATTCAAATCGCGGTAGTCCACACACATCCTGACTTTGCCATCTTTCTTAGGTACCGGCACAATGTTAGCGACCCATTGAGGATAGGACGTAACAGCCAGAAAGCCAGCATCGAACTGCTTCATTACTTCCGCTTTGATCTTTTCAGACATGTCAGGCCTCATTCGGCGAACTTTTTGCTTGATCGGTGGAAAGTCTTCTCTTGTGGGGAGACGGTGAACCACGATGTCTGTGTCTAAACCCGGCATGTCTTCATAGGACCAAGCGAAGATTTCAACATACTCATTCAACAACTGTACCAGACGCTCTTTGACTCTCGGCTCCAGATTGGCACCCACTTGCACCTCCTTCCGGTCTTCCTCGGTTCCCAAGTTGACAGTTTCCAGTGGCTCTTCATGCGGTAAGATGGCCCTTTCCTCTTGTCGCAGAAGTCTGGCTAGTTCCCCGGGTACTTCACAACCCTCGTCATCTTCATACTCGGCTAGATTGACCAGATCTTCAGAGTTACTGAAAGATATAGCAGAATAGTCATCCATGGAATCCGGAGTGGATGGGTACCTGCATTGGTGAGTGTGGGTGTGTGTAAGGGATAGCCATCCTTAAACAAAAATGAAAAAGGAAAGAAAATGAACATAAGCAGTTTATCAAATGAAAAACGTCCAATGAATCATTAAACATGGCATATGGATATGAAAAAGAATCAAAACCCTTATAAACGGACCTACATGCCCCGGGCAAGGCAGGAGGTGAAAAGATAGTGTACGGGTTGTTTGAAAGTAAATATTACAGACCAACATAAGAAATGTTTAACAGATAAATTACTGATGAATAAAAGTGATGGGGACAAAGTCCTTAGCCTCCCAATTGCTCAATCCTCCTTTGACAGTTGGATAAATCCACTCTTCAATGTTGCCCTCCTTGTCTTCATCTTCCAAGGCGTTGATTCCGTAGGGAGAAATTTTGACTGACGCCCTTTCAATCTTTGCACGGCGCATAGCTTTCTGGCCAACGGCTGTGAACCCCAATCCAAACTTGTCAGTCTTATGCGGAATGTCAGGTAACTGCCCCCATGCCGAATTCTTCCCTTCTTTTATTGCGGCCCTCGCGTCCTCCAGAGATGCCATCCTGGCCATCTGCCTCGGTGTCTCAGCGGCCAACTTTGCTACTGCTATTTCAGGAAGGACTTCTTCGAAATGTTGAAACAGTGTCTCAATGAACTCTCCTTCAACCTCCACATACCGGAAAGAATTTAGGTGGCTAATCATGTACTCTTCTTCGCCATGGACAGTGATGATCTTTCCCTTGACAAGATACTTTAACATCTGATGTAAGGAGGAGGTGACTGCCCCAGCATGGTGTATCCAAGGTCTACCCAGCAGGCAAGAGTATGATGGACGGATGTCCATCACATAGAAAATGGATTTAAACACCTCGGTGCCTATCTTGATGGGAATTTCAACCTCTCCATGGACCATTCTCTTCGAACCATCGAAAGCCCTGACAACAATATCACTCGGCTTCAATTCCAACCCTTCACAATCTAGTCGGTCCAAGGCCTTTTTAGGCAATACATTCAGCGACGAACCAGTGTCGACCAAGACGTGTGCGAGAGTAGTTCCGCGACACTCGACTGAAATGTGCAAAGCATCATTGTGGTTTCTGCCTTTAGGAGTTAGGTCGGCGTCAGAAAAACCTAATCCATTGTCCGCAGTCAGGATAGCCACGCAATTCTGAAATTGATCCGCAGAGGTTTCTTGGGGCACATGAGCTGCCTTCAGGAATTTTATCAGAGCTTTAGCGTGCGCTTCCGAGCAAAGTAGTAGTGCCAGCATGGAGATCTTTGAGGGGGTTTGCCCCAGTTGTTCTATCACATTGTAATCACTCCTCTTGATTATCTTCAAGATCTCATCCATTTCCTTCTTGGAGGTTTCCGGGATAACCAAGGGTTGAGCCCTCGTCCTGACGGGCCCATCTTGGATTCCCTTACCTTTGTCAGCAGCGGTAGGAGAGACAGTACTAGGAACAACAATGTCTTCAATCAGAGGGGTTCTAGCAGAAAGTTTTATTGGTGCAGGGATGTCTTCGTTAGCTGATGAGGGTCCAAAGACTGCTCTTGGAGGGGCAATCTCTGGAGAAAATATTCTCCCGCTCCTGGTGATTTTGCTAGTGCCCGCAATGTTGCTAATGCTGGCTTCATCATCATCTGAACTTTCTTCAATTACTTCGATTTGCTTGATACCATGGTAGTAGATGTCACCGTCATAGTTCCAAGGTATCGACTTCTCAGAAACATAGGGAACAGGCCCTGGCATTGTTATCTTCAAAGGAACAGATTTTGCAGCTGGTGTAATCTTAACAGGCTTTTTGACGGCCTTGGAAAGATTGGCGTGAATGGTTATGATTGAGACATCTTCAGTATGAACGGGAACGGCAGAAACGTTTTCAAACAAAATTTATCGACTATCCATAAGGCCTTGGATGCCTTTCTTCAGTAGCGGACAATCAAACGGCAGAGAGTAGCAACAATAGCAGTCTTCCTTACATCCCGGAAAGATCCCGGCCCTCAACAGATTCAACTTAATGGTTAGCAGTGGAGTAGTCAGATCACTGACATCAGCAACATACAAATCTTCTTCAATGGCGTTGACATTTCGGCCTTGCTTCGACATGGGTGCAGATATCACATTAGGCTTTTCCGGAGCGTCAAACTCCACCTCCTTTGCCTCTATTAGGTCTTGGATTTTATGCTTGAGCGCCCAGCAATCATTGGTGTCGTGTCCAACACTGTCTGAATGGTAGGCGCATTTAGCATTGGCATGATAATGCGGAGAGGACGTATTCATATTCTTTGGTGCCTCCTTGATGGTGGCGAGGTTCAACTTCAGTAGATGGGGAAGCACTTGCGCTGGAGTCATGTTAATACGGGTGAACTGCCGTTGTGGCCGTTCCACCCGTTGTTGATTTGGTCTGGACTGGTTATAGCGAGGCTGCTCACTTGGAGTATTTTGAATCATTACGGCCCCCACAGTTGGCCGACGCTCCGTCTTCCCTGCTCTTCTCTGAGAATATACCATAGCTGTTTCCTTCTTAAAAGGCTTCTTCTCAACACTTACAGCAACACCCTTCTGAATCTTTCCTGACTTGATGCCAGCTTATATTCTTTCGCCTGTTAGGATCAAATCGGTAAACCCCGCGGAAGAGTTACCAATTAGATGATTGAAAAATGGCCCAGATAGGGTCCCAAGAAACATATCGACGAGCTCACGATCGGTTAAAGGAGGCTGCACCCTGCTAGCCAAATCCCTCCATTTTTGTGCATATTCTTTGAATCCCTCACTTGTTCCTAGTGACATACCCTGAAGTTGGGTACGAGTAGGAGCAAGATCAGAATTATACTGGTATTGTTTGTAGAAAGCGGTGGCCAAATCTTCCCAATTTCTGACACTGGTTCCTTCTAGCTGATAAAACCACTCCAACTGAGCTCCCGACAGGCTGTCTTGAAAGAAATGAATCCAGAGGTTTTTATCTGCCGTATAGGGTTGAATCTTTCTCACGTAGGACCTGAGATGCATTTTGGGGCAGGACAGCCCATCATACCTCACAAACACTGGCACTTTGAATTTTGGGGGAATCACAATCCCGGCCACCAAGCCCAAGTCTTCAAAATCCAAACCCGGTACTCTTTGTAGTTCCATGGCGGCCAACCTGTCTTCTAAACCCTTGTATTTATCATCAGCTGGAGGGTATTGCTGGTCAGAATAATCTTCATCCTCTTCAACCTCTTCTTCCTCCGCATCAGACTCGGAAGGCACCGCAACTCCATCTCTTTTACTAGTCCCTTCATCAGAAGTAGGAGGAAATTCAAGCACTCTCCGAGCTTCTCCGTCAAATCTTCTCCCCAAAGTAGCCACCCCGATCCTCTTTTTCTTCTTCTTTACTGGGTCCTTATTCCCCAATTGAGTCTTGATATCCTCCTGACCCTTAGCCAAGGTCATCAGGAGTTGCTGGAACTGTGCATTCTGAGCTTGTAGGTCTTTGACTGTTTGCTCGAGATCCATCCTACTGAAATAAACAGCAGACAGATAAGGAAACCTGGAGTGAGACCTGCTTATGCACATGATGAATGGTATGCTTATGTATGCAATGCATTCAAGGATTTAGAACATTCAAAATTGTTTTAGACAAAGAAGAACGCACGTCATATTAATAAGAAGAAATATGTTAGTACATAAATGCCCCATGGGCCAAACATTACAAAATAAACTTCTTAAGGCAGAAAGACATTGCGCATCCTCTTTGGTGCGATGTAGGTGTTGAGGGCCTCTTGCTCGTGGAGTCGGCGGGTAAGCTCTAGAACCTTCTTTTCACTGGCGTAGTAGCTAGCTTCAAAAGTATTATGTTCCTCCTTGAGCTGAATCCAACTTTTTTGCATTTCCTCCCACGATGTAGGCATGTCTGGATGTAGGATGGTGTAGGGAACCTCTCCTTCATTGACGGGATCTTTAATCACTGGGAGTACATGAGGATAAGGCATCATTAGACTTTGGGCTCGGGTTCGCACCCACTTGAGATAGGGCTCAATAGGGATGGAGTTCTTGTGTCCCAAAGTCTTACTATCAACCTTGTTGAGTTTTCCCCAAGCTCTGATGAATCTTTGGCGAAGTCCTTGCGCATCGTTGTCGAAGTCAAAAACTAGGCTAGGAATCAACATATCATGAGGGCCATCCCTCCGTGCATATCCAAATTGCCTCAAAGCTAGGCAAGGGTTGTAGGTGATACCTCCTCTGATTCCAAGTAAAGGAACATTAGGAAATTCTCCGCAACGATCGACGATGATGACATTTTCTCTGGACCGAGAACACCAATGTACATCAGAGTGAGTAAGAGTCATCAACCGTTGGGACCACCTTGTACCTTGGTCATTCTTCAAGACAGATTGTGGAAGGTGCGAAATAAACCACCTTGCAAGGATAGGAGTACAGAACATGAGAACACCCCTCTTTCTCATTGTTCGTGTGTAAAATGAGTGAAGAATGTCTCCAAGCAATGTTGGTATTGGATTTCTGGACAAGAAGATTTTGACGGTGTTGACATCTACCAATTAGTCAGGATTTAGGAACAAGACCAGCCCATAGATAAGGAGTTCCACAATTTCTTCAAAGGCTTGTAGGTCCAATGAATTCCAACATTCTTGTGCCTTCTCAAACAAGAATTTTGCTAAGAATCCCTTGACGCCGCTTCTGGTTTCCCAATGCCCCTTGATGTCGGATGGTTGTAGATGTAATGCTCGAGCAACATCTTCCGGATTTGGTTCCTTTTCCGTACCGTTGAAGGGTAGTTGATTAAGGATAGGAATTCTCAGGAGTTGAGAAAACTCCTCCAAAGTGGGTACCAACTGATAATCAGGGAAAGTGAAGCAGTGGTGAAGAGGGTCAAAGAACTGGAATAGCACTTTCATCATGTCTTCTTCAATGTTGGTGTTGACTAGGCTGAGCAGTCTACCATGTCTTTCACTGAAGGATGAATTTTCCGGAATTCTTGAGGTGAGCTCCTTGAGTTGAGGAGAGATTCTCACAAGGTTGACTTGAATGGTATTTCTGCGAGGAACTTCCATGACCTACAAAACAGGAACAAAGATGAAGATCCAAACCCTTGAAATGGTTAGTAAATGCATATGATGCTTCATGATGTTTATGACGTATGCGCAAAACATATGTACAAGCAATTCACACCAAACCCTAGTTTCAGGCTTGCATGGGGTTTCATAGGTAAGTACCCTAATTTGCATTTTGTGATTTCTTGGTGAACAAGTTTCATGATTTGGCATGTTTTGATGAAAAATGAATCTTGACTCTTGATTTTGACCAAAAAGTCAAAGTTTGACTTTTCAGTATACAGTCAAAATTGATCAATTGACTGGGAAATTCAACTGTCAATCTTGTGTACTTGGGATCTTTTGAGTTTGTTGAGCATGTTAAGATAATTCCATGGGGTCCTTGAGTCCATATGTGAGCTTGGTTTGCCATTGGTTGGGTCAAACAGTCAAAAATTGCCTTTGTGCAGTCAAAACCCTAAAAATGACCATTTTGCCCTTTTGCTGATCTGATCAAATTTCTTGTGGGATTGTGATCCAAACTTGATCAAATGGTTCATATGAGTTCATAATGTTGATGTGGGTCAATTTCCATGAAGTTTGACTGTCAATTGGCCACAGTTGACTTTTTCCCCAATACAGCTGATTTCTAGGTCAACTGTCCAATTGACTGGGCAAAACTTGGAATCAAGGCTTGAAACTTGATGTGGATAAACTTGGGAGTCTAATATGAAGCATGAAAGTCATTTTAGGCATTTTAGGTCAAAACATCTTGGTGCAAACACAAACCCTAATTTGGGTTAACAGTGCAAGGAGAAGTCTTGAGCAGATGAAACCCTAACTGGATCTTGGGCTTCAAAGGTTTTGTGATGAGAAATCATTGAGAAATGGGAGGGCAAAATTTGGGGTACAACACCGGGGATCACAATTCCAGCAACTAATCCCAAGTCTTCGAAATCTAAGCCGGGAACTCTCTGCAGCTCCATAGCTGCCAACCTGTCTTCCAAACCCTTGTACTTATCATCAGCGGGCGGGTATTGTTGATTAGAGTAGTCTTCGTCTTCTTCAACCTCCTCTTCCTCAACCTCGGATTCGGAAGGTACCGCAGCCGCATTCCCTTTACTGGTTCCTTCTTCAGATGTAGGGGGAAATTCAAGCACTCTTCTGGCTTCACCCTCAAACCTTCTCCCTAGGGTAGCCACCCCGATTCTCTTCTTCTTCTTTTTCACTTGGTCTTTGTTCCCCAGCAGGTCTTTCAGATCCTCCTGACCCTTAGCCAAGGTCATCAGGAGTTGTTGAAACTGTGCGTTCTGAGACTGCAAGTCCTTGACCGTTTGTTCGAGATCCATCTTACTGAAATAAACAGCAGAAAGATAAGGAAACATGGTGTGGAGACCTGCTTATGCACATGATGAATGGTATGCTTATGTATGAAATGCATTCAAGGATTTAGAACATTCAAAATTGTTGCAAACAAAAAGGAACGCACGTCATATTAATAAGAAGAAATTTGTCAGTACATAAGTGCCCCATGGGCCAAATATTACAAAAAACTTCTCAAGGTAAAAAGACATTGCGCATCCTCTTTGGTGCGATGTAGGTGTTGAGGGTCTCTTCCTCATGGAGTCGGCGAGTAAGCTCTAGAACCTTCTTCTCACTGGCGTAGAAGCTGGCTTCAAAAGTGTTTCGTTCCTCCTTGAGTTGGATCCAACTCTTCTTCATCTCCTCCCACGATGTAGGCATGTCAGGATATAGGATGGTGTAGGGAACCTCTCCTTCCTTAACGGGCTCTTTAATCACAGGGAGAACATGAGGATAAGGCATCATTAGACTCTGGGCTCGGGCTCGTACCCAGTTGAGATAAGGCTCAAGAGGGATGGAATTCTTGTGCCCCAGTGTCTTGCTGTCAACCTTGTTAGGCATCCTCCAAGCTCTGATGAATCTTTGGCGAAGTCCTTGCGCATCGTTGTCGAAGTCAAAAACTAGGTCAGGAATCAACATGTCGTGAGGGCCATCTCTTCGTGCATATCCAAATTGTCTCAAAGCTAGACAAGGGTTGTAGGTAATTCCCCCCCTAATACCAAGTAATGGAACATTAGGGAACTCTCCACAATGATCGACGATGATGACATTTTCTCTGGACCGAGAACACCAATGTACATCAGAGTGAGTGAGGGTCATCAACCGTTATGACCACCTTAAACCTTGGTCATTCTTCAAGACAGATTGTGGAAGGTGCGAAATAAACCACCTTGCAAGGAGAGGAGTACAGCACATGAGAACACCCCTCTTTCTCATTATTCGAGTGTAAAATGAGTGAAGAATATCCCCAAGCAATGTTGGTATTGGATTTCTGGACAAGAAGATTTTGACGGCGTTGACATCTACAAGCTGGTCAGGATTTGGGAACAAAACCAAACCATAGATGAGGAGGGCCACAATTTCTTCAAAGGCTTGTAGATCCAATGAATTCCAACACTCTTGTGCTTTCTCAAACAAGAATTTTGCTAAGAAGCCTTTGACACCGCTTCTAGTTTCCCAGTGCCCCTTGATGTCATATGGCTGTAGATGTAGTGCTTGAGCAACATCTTCAGGCTTTGGTTCCTTTTCTGTACCGTTGTAGGGTAGTTGATTAAGGATAGGAATTCTCAGGAGTTGAGAAAATTCCTCCAAAGTGGGCACCAATTGGTAGTCGGGGAAAGTGAAACAGTGGTAAAGAGGGTCAAAGAACTGGAACAGCACCTTCACCATGTCTTATTCAATGTTGGTGTTGACTAGGCTGAGCAGTCCACCATGTCTTTCACTGAAGGGAGAGCTTTCCGGAATTTTTGATGTGAGCTCCTTGAGTTGAGGAGGGATTCTCACAAGGTTGACTTGGATGGTTATTCTTAGAAGAATTTCCATGACCTACAAAACAAGAACAGAGATGAAGATCTAAACCCTTGAAATGGTTAGTGAATGCATATGATGCTTTATGATGTTCATGATGTATGCACAAAACATATCTACAAGCAATTCACACCAAACCCTAGTTTCAGGCTTGCATGGGGTTTCATAGGTAAGTACCCTCTTGAGTGTAGTTGGCTTAAAAACCTGTCCTATAAATAGTAACCGGGTTCTAAGGAGCTCAATATCACTGGATTGTTTTCATTGTTCATTGTTTTGGTTTAGCCACTTAACTAGCGACCAAAATATTCCAAGAAAACAACCCTCAATGAGTGTAGTATCGAGTATCTACCAACTTCGGACTGCACCAAATCCGGTCATCTCACTACCCCTAATGAAAGGCCAAGATGGTCAAGTAAGGTTCTAGGTCATTAGTGCTTAGTGACATCACTCAGCGGCCCCGTACTCTCCTTGATTGAACTCAAGGGTTACCGGTACTCATAAATATGTCGCACTAATATAGCTATTGCTTCAACCATGTCGGTATACCCCACACAGTTTCCACAACATATTGCTATCTATGAATGTTTCCCCAAATCCGGGTGTAGGATTGCAAACCCAAACAAGAGAGCCAAGATATAAAGCAATCAAAACAAACAATTAGTCATGCAAGAGGGTGATCTAAGCCCTAAGGTTACTCCACTTTTAATTTTTCCCCAGCAGAGTCGCCAGTTCTGTGATACGGTGGGAGAACTGACTTGAGGTTTTGCGTTTGTTTTCGCAAATGTTTCGGTTGAGCAAGAGTCGCCACCGACTTTTTATTTTATCCTAAGGAAAGGTTAAAAAGCACAGCAAAAACCTTTGAGATGTTTTCTTGGGTTCGGGGAGTAGATTATAGAAAGGGAAGGTATTAGCACCCTTTCTATCCATGGTTATCCATGGGCTCTTAGTTACTTGCTTAGATCAACTTGCCTTGATTTTCAATTGTTTGAAATGATGCTTTGTGTGTGGGTTTTGAAAATGTTTTTGAAAAGAGGCCAATGTGGTGGCAACCTTTGTAATGATCCATGTTGGGATGTATACAAAAGTGTATGTCTTTTGAAAAGTTTCCAATGTTTTTGAAAGTGGTTTTGAAAGTGTGTTGTGATGTGTGATTTTGAAAAATAGGCAAGTGTTTTTGTTTTGCAAGTTGGCAAGTAACCAAGAGTTTGTCTACTCTAAATTTCTCAAAGATTTTGCTATGTCTTAACCCTTTTAACAATTTTTTTCCACCATTGTATTTGGTGGACAATCTTGTTTTAGGATGTGAACGGGACGGGCGCGGGTCATCATATAGACCATGATTGCAATGGTGCCAAGTATCTTTGGGCAATTTTTCCTTTAAGGGACTTGATCATTTTTATGCAACTTTTGAAAGCGTCATCGAGGGACTATGATCATTTGATTGTTTTGTTTTTGCCAAAGATACCTAACATGCAACATGGCCCTTTATTGAAGGCAACAAGTGGAGTACCCTAGGGGTGCAAGTGTGATTAGTGTTGTCCATTTTCATGCTTGTTTATCTTGAATTTAGGTCAAACTATTTGTTGGTTGATTTTGGCATACAAAACCCTAATTCTAACATGGCATAATTAGAAAGCTTTTAAAGTGCAGAAAATAAAAGGTCCTAAGTTATTACAACACAATATATGGGATGGGGGATACAAATGTTCAAATGGGGATATTTTAGTAAGAAATTAAAATCTAACTATTACATCCAAATTGAAATTTTACAAGGTATTTAATTGCACAATAATAAAATAAAATAAATATGCAAGATGCAAAAATGATTTTTATATGTGTATAAAAAAAAGTATTTTTCATGTATCAAATAAACAAAAATAAAAATGAATTAATTTTGCTCTTTTTATGCATTTAGGGCAAAACCCTAATTTTATAAATAAAAGGTATTTATTATATAATATATGCAATATTTATTAATTATGTACAAAAAATATATAAAAAGGAAGTATATTATCAAAAGGTGATTTTTTAAGTTAAATATTAATAAAAATAAAAGTGTATTATTTTTGTGTTTTTAACCTAAATATACTAATAAATATATAAGTATTTACATTATTTATTAAATATATATTATATGTACAAAAATAAAATATTTAATATTTACAAAAAAAAAGTATATTTTATGTAAAATGTTTTCAAAGGTAAAATAAAATAAAAATCAGAAAATAAAAGTGTTTATATTATTTTTTTGGTTATTTCAAATAAAAGTATATAAATGTTTATTTATGTACAAAACTAAATAAAGCCAAATAAATATAAAAAAAATGCCAAAAAATATGGGAAAAATAATTTTAATATTTTTTCATGTTTAAATAAAAATATAGAAACAAAATCAAAAGGAAAAAATTAAAAATGATAAATAAAACTCAAAATGGGCCAGGGGGTGCATGTGTAAAATAGTGGTGTGAAAAGGAAAAACATTTCAAGCCCAGCCCAAGGACTCTGTCTTCTTCAACCTCCAGCATCCTTGAACAAAACACGCGTTTCTGCTATCTCATGATTCTTGGACTTTTAGCACAAACTCACAACATGAAAAATGTCAAGCATCAAGCCACGATTGCATACATATAAAAAACTTAACTTAACTCTCAGAAATGAGAGAGAATTTCTCCATCCCTAATTCTTAACCTAAGTTTTTGTCAAAGTTCAGGTCTTAAATTCTCTCAGCACATGCAATATAAATGGAAAGTGAAGATATGTATAGCATCAGGGGCATGAGTAGAACATTTTTCATTCATAAACTTAAAGCTAACTCTTCCTATATTGAGAGATAGAAGTCCATGAACTTACCTGTTTAGCTTGGATCGTGTCTGGCAATGGAGGCACTTTCAAGGCAAGGTGAGGATTGGTACAGCTTGCTTGAAGTCCAGGGATGCTATTCCAACCTTTAGCTTGCTTTGAAACCAAGTGAATCAAGCTATGGCAATCAACCTGCAAAACAGAAAAAGAAAAAATGGTGAAGTTGGTTAGAGGTGTTACAGGTCGTGTCCAATGCTTGGGATAGCTTGTATATATGGTATGGAGTGTGTATGAACTGGTTTTAGCAAGAATGCACGAGTGGATTGAGCTATGGAAGTCCAACTGCAGAGGTGACTCTGTTTTCTGTAGTAGGATGGTGTTTTGAGGTGTGATGAGGTTTGGAAGGTGTTTTGGTTGTGCCTTAGCTCAGTGATGTTGTTTGGGATGTGTCTAACAACTTTACTTTAGCTTGTGTTGGCAGAAAATGAGAGTTGTTGTGTGTTATGCCAAGTTTCTTCACACTTAAGCAAAAAATGTCAACTTGGTTTCTAGACTTGTGCAGGCCCCTCAAATGTGCTGAAACCATCCCTCTTGATCAGTGTGATATCCTTCTGAACTTATGCAAAAGAGATTTTCCTTGTACTTCTTGATTTGCAAATTTGACATAAAGTTCAGCTTTTCAAAAATGGATATATTGCTTTTTCTAATTATGGCTCAATCTTGTATGCAATGTTTAAACACATAAGATAAGGCTTGAACACAAGGGGTTTGCATTAAATTATTGAGTGTGGATGAGATAAAAGGCCTGTAATCTAGCTTAGAGCATGCTGAGTTCAAAAGTCCAAAGTTATGGACATGTAAATTGGCCATGAACAAAGTGAGTTTTACCCATATTGCCAAATTCGATTCTCCCTAACCACATGGTTGTTTGATGAGTTCTTGGACATTTTGGAAAGCTTGGAATGTGTACTACAATCCATCTTTGTAATGAAAGTTGAAATTCCAAGTGGAAGCATGTGAAAAGTGGCCATGAAGTTAGGCAAAAATCCTGCCTAGAATAGGTCAAATTTTTTCTAAGTTAAGAATGTTTTGCACCCTTGTTCCAAAAATCATAACTTGAGTTACAAGCTTCTTTTGAGGAAACTTTGTGAATAAAAGTTGTAGATTTTGCAACGGACTATAACTTTCATGTTTTGAGTTTTCCTTGAATCCAAATGTATCTTGATGAAAAAGTGGGACAAAGTTAGGAAAAAAATTAGGGATTTTCATAACTTAGAAAAATTCTAAGTTATGAAAATTCTTCATTTTAAACCCTAATTTGCAATTTTGGGTTTCTTGATGAACAAGTTTCATAATTTGACATGTTTTGATGGAAAATGAATCTTGACACTTGATTTTGACCAAAAAGTCAAAGTTTGACTTTTCAGTATACAGTCAAATTTGGCTCAGTTGACTGGAAAATTCATCTGTCAATCTTGTGCATTTGAGATTTTTTGAACTTGTTGAACATGTCAAGACAATTCCATGGGGTCCTTGAGTCCATATGTGAGCTTGGTTTGCCATTGGCTAGGTCAAACAGTCAAAAATTGCCTTTGTGCAGTCAAAACCCTAAAAATGACCATTTTGCCCTTTTGGTGATCTGATCACATTTCTTGTGGAATTGTGATCCAAACTTGATCAAATGGTTTATATGAGTTCAATATGTTGATGTGGGTCAAAAATCATGAGGTTTGACTGTCAATTGGCCACAATTGACTTTTTCCCCAATACAGCTGATTTTTAGGTCAACTGTCCAATTGACTGGGCAAAGATTGGAATCAAGGCTTGAAATTTGATATGGGTAAACTTGGGAGTCCAACATGAAGCATGAAAGTCATCTTAGGCATTTTAGGTCAAAACATCTTTGTGCAAACACAAACCCTAATTTGGATCAACAGTGCAAGGAGGAGTCCTGAGCAGAGGAAACCCTAGCTGGATCTTGAACTCCAAGGGTCTTGTGGTGAGAAAATGTTGAGGAAATGGGAGGGCAAATTTTGGGGTACAACAGAAGCCTTTAGGAAGATTCACCTTCTCCGGCACACCATAATTGCTTCCCTAAATCTTAGTTCAACGTCTCTACCCATTGTTGAACTGGACGTTGAAGTAATCCATGCGATTCATGAGCTAAGGTCTTTTTTTTAAGTGAGTTTTTAGATATAGTCGAGGAGGGAGCTCTCATGGCAGTTGTGATTTTTAAACTTCTTGATACCATCTCCCAATATCCTCTTCCTAACCCCTTGGCTCAGTACTTGATTAATTTCGAAGCTTTCTTCACCCAACTTGCAAACGATCTTTCATTCCGCCGACACACTGATCTCCAACTTAAAACAAAAGCAAATGTAATGAGAGTGGAGTGGAACCTAAGCGAAATTTGTGCGCAAAGGGATAATGACCTCTAATTAGCGAAGTCACCGTCGATGGCGAAAAGGTCTGAAGACGTTTCTTCAAGAACTCAGGTTTATCCTCGTACTCATCCTCTCCGTCTTTGACTACTTCTTCTTCTGATCTGCTCTTTTGTGATTTATGCATTGTTGCTGATGAACCTTAAGGTTACGTTGAAGATTGATACAAAATTTGTTGATGCGAATTCGGCGTTGTCGTAGAAATTATACGAAGTTATTTGCAGAAGTTGATATTGAACCGCATGTGCAGTAGCAGTTTTAGGGTGAGATTGTGATTAGGTGCGACGAAGATGAGTGAGGATGATGAAGAGTAGAGTAATTCTGGTGAATGAGCGATTTGAGGAACATGAAGATGAAGCTGATGAAATTTGGTTGGAGGAGTGATTTGCGGTGGTTGCAGAGAGGGAATCAAGATTTTTTGGTGAGTTTTTATTTGTGAATAATCATCAGTAATTTTCTATAACTGAACTTTCTCTGTATGAACAAATTCTATTATATATCCTATACCTTCCTCTCTTTTATGTTATCTTCCCTTGGAATCCTTCTCCCCTTCTCTGTTATGAACCTATTAGGAGTTTGTGTTAGTTGCTTACAAGTCAGAAACGGTTAGAGAAAAACTGTTAGGGGTTTTTTGCTGTTAGTTTTTCCTGTTTGGTTTGTTATGGAATGGTTAGAAACGGTTAGGAGTTAGTTAGGTGATTCAGTTACTTTTTTGTTTAGAAACCATTAGAAAATTGGTTGAAAGTTATGTTAAATAGTTAGGAGATGGGTTAAGGGTAGTTATAGGCTGTGGACAGTTAGAAGGTTGTGATAGGAAATCTTTTTTGCTATTTTTCTGCTATAATTTCTGCTTTGACTGTTAGCTAGGTAGTTCGTTAGAGGCTAAAGCGGTTAGGATATGGTTAGAGGTTTAAAATTATGTTTTGCTTCAGTTATGAACTAACTGAAATTTTGTTACTGGGCTGGAATTTGGTTAGGAATTAATAAAATTTGAAATTCTGCCTTGAGAAAACAATTACGGAATTTGGGACTTATTTGGGAAATTATGCTAGATGTTTTGTTTAATTTCTGAATTTTCTAAAATATGCAGGGCTGATTATACAATGAGTTATGTGTAGGTTTATAACCCTCTCTACAAGCTGGGGACGGTTTCGATGCAGCTACGAGTTCGACATGAAGGTGACAGCATGGAGGAGAGCTAAGGAAAAAGATCTTGTCAGCTATGGAGTATGGGAGTTCAATAAACACGGAGCAATTTGAGATGACAAAGACCAAACCAAAGCTGAAGTGAAATAGGTTGTAGGAGTTTTTTTAATCAAATATCATACTTTGGTCAATGGTGAATTTGTTTAAGGATCCATGGTTTTCTCCCTTTCTCCTCTTGTTGAATTTGAATTTCACTTAATTGCCTTTTGACCTTGTAAATGAATGTCCGTTTCATTGATCCTGAAATACCATTGATGGAATAATAATGAATATCGCGAACTTTGATGATGAATGTGTTTGAACCATAATTTCACAATATTCTTTCTTTCCCCAATATTTCACGCTTATCACCACTCGAAAATATCAATGAACGTGAATACCCCTGCACCAAAACCTTCTTTCAATTGCCCTTTTGACATTTAGAGTTTTCTTCTTGATTTTACAATATAGAATGAATCTCGAATGAAACTTGAATGCTTATGAATTTTGTTTGAATCAGGAATCTTGAATCTCAATCAAACTTCATTCTATGTTTGCACCAACGAATCCATATATGAAAACCCCAATAGCTTAAACTTAACTTTGAAATGATCTTTGTATCAAATACACAATACTTCTTGCAAAGCACTTAACCAAATGAAACAACCTTCTCCTGATGATCCACAACACTCAACTGTGAGGTGCGCTCCATGAATGTCGGGAAACCAAAACCTCCATATACATTTGATGACCAATAGCACAATAAAGTGAATCCCTGCCCGTGAATAAATCTTAAACCCCATGCCTTGTTTTGAAGCAAATCACTATGAAAATCCCAACTTATGATCGAGGATCCCCGAAGAAGAACCTCTATCAGAGTATGATAACTGAAGAGAGTTCCGATCTTTGTTCGCACATAGAGAGATGGACCCTAATAGCCTTGTAACTTGATGAGAAGAAGTCCAAAAATGAGCATGAATCAAAACCCTAATTCCACTGTCTTGTACACCAAGAAGAAACAGAATAATCAACCTTATTCAATCATATACACCTTAAATCAGTCATAAACCCTAGATTTATAGTTGTTAATATTTTGAACCTCATATGCTCTTTTAAATGCAATGCATGCTATGTTAGTGACCTAATGGAATATATGCGAATGAATGCGAAGGTCTAAGCCAAATAAAAGAAATTAGGAGGGAAAATTTTGGGGTGCAACAGCTGCCCTTATTTAATCTTCTTAAACCTAAAGGTGAGTTGGCGCCAGCCTTTCGAACTTTCAGGGTGGAAGAAGATTAAACACTTAAAGAACCTGAAAATTTGTACTCCGAAGCCAGTCAGGAATACATTATATTTTTGGTTTTCTGTATTTTATATTTTTTTGCTTTTTTGGATCGCAGTAGTTAGCTGAGTAAATCTCTTGGATGTCAGGTCAAGATTAGACATACCCAAGAAAGAAACTGATCGAGGAAGGCTCTGACGAAGGAACACGGATCAAAGGCGAACTTACTGTGAAAAGAAACCAAACGAATAGGACTCCTGACAAATGATGCCAGCCGAAGATGGATTTTAACAAATGATACCAGCCGAAGATGGATCTTCACAAAGGATACCAGCCGAAGATGGATTTTAACAAAGGATACCAGCCGAAGGTGGATTTTAACAAATGATACCATCCAAAGATGGATTTTAACAAAGGATACCAGCCGAAGATGGATTTTAACAAAGGATATCAGCCCAAGATGGATTTTAACAAATGATACCAGCCGAAGATGGATTTTA
Organism: Vicia faba; assembly: GCA_948472305.1. NCBI lineage: Eukaryota > Viridiplantae > Streptophyta > Magnoliopsida > Fabales > Fabaceae > Vicia > Vicia faba. The sequence continues at coordinate 888,327,708 of OX451736.1, forward strand.
ACAAATGATACCAGCCGAAGATGGATTTTAACAAATGATACCAATCGAAGATGGATTTTAACAAATGATACCAGCCGAAGATGGATTTTAACAAATGATACTAGCCGAAGATGGATTTTAACAAATGATACCAACCGAAGATGGATTTTAACAAAGGATACCAGCCGAAGATGGATTTTAACAAAGGATACCAACCGAAGATGGATTTTAACAAATGATACCAGCCAAAGATGGATTTTAACAAAGGATATCAGCCGAAGATAGATTTTAACAAAGGATTCCAGCCGAAGATGGATTTTAACAAAGGATATCAGTCGAAGATGGATTTTAACAAATGATACCAGCCGAAGATGGATTTTAACAAAAGATACCAGTCGAAGATGGATTTTAACAAATGATACCAGCCGAAGATGGATTTTCACAAGGGATAAAGATATGCATATCTGGTCAGAGTTAGACACACAAGAGCGAAATTGAGCATTAAGAAACAAATGTTTGGAGCAGATAGTGAACACAAGAACGAGACTAACCGAAGAAAGCCCCAATAAGAAAGGATGCATTCACCTAAACAAGGACGCCAGACAACTGGACTTTGAAGAGACACTAAAGGAATCTTAACACAAAAGGTTAGCTAAGCTAACGAAAGGAGGGCCCGACTAACACTACTAAAAAAAAGACATTTGAGAAAAGATTTTTACATCGGGTATCAAAATATATGATGTAAAAAATACAATTAAAAACATTTTACATCAGGTATTTATTTGCAATGATATAAAAAATAAGAAAAAAAATATTTTTCGCTACCTATTACATCGGGCAATCTCATCCACCGATGTAAAAGGTTTTCAGAAAAAAATACGGTGGCATTTTTATAAATAAGAAACAAGGTGGCAGAAATGTAAAAAAAAAAAATAAGCAAGATATTACATCGGTTTAACTAAAAACCGATGTAATAGGTTCACAGGCAGATTGTTATTATATAAAATATATTAAAAAAATTACATCGGGGAATATTTTAAACCGATGTAAAAAACCAATAAAAACACGCTTGCATCGGTCCACCAACCAACCGATGTAAAAAACATCATAATAACACGCTTGTATCGGTTCTTGTCTCCACCGATGTAAAAACTCAAACGCTTGCATCGGGCCTTTTTCCACCGATGTAAAAACTGCATAGGCCCAAACCCTTACATCGGTCCCTTGATTCCACCGATGTAATAGGTTCCATATATTATTCAGTTTATTTCCTAAATGCATATTATTTCCACTGAACAATACTCTCACGCAGACGCCGCCCCTGTTCACGCATACGCCTCACAACTTCACGCCGTTTCACATCTCCTTGCCGTTGTTTCACGTCTCCTCGTCGCCGTTCACGCCGTTAACGACTTCTCATCGGCAGATTTACGCCCTTCCTCGCTGTGATACGGTGGGAGAACTGACTTGGGTTTTGCGTTTGTATTCGCAAATGTTGCGGTTAGCAAGAGTCGCCACCGACTTTTTATTTTATCCTAAAGAAAGGTTAAAAAGCACAGCAAAAACCTTTTGAGATGTTTTCTTGGGTTCGGGGAGTAGATTATAGAAAGGGAAGGTATTAGCACCCTTTCTATCCATGGTTATCCATGGGCTCTTAGTTACTTGCTTAGATCACTTGCCTTTGCTTTCAATTGTTTTAAATGGTGCTTGAGTGTGTGGGTTTGAAAATATTTTGAAAAGAGGCCAATGTGTTGGCAATCTTTGTAATGATCCATGTGGGGATGTATACAAAGATGTAGGTCTTTTGAAAAGGTTTTCATTTGTTTTTTGAAAGTTGTTTTTGAAAGTGTAGTGATGTGTGGTTTTTAGGCAAGTGTTTTGTTTTGCAAGTTTGATTCAAGTAACTAAGAGGTTATCTACTCCTAAATTTCTCAAAAGATTATTGCTATGTTTTAACCCTTTTAACAAGTTTGTTCCACCATTGTATTTGGTGGACAATCTTATGTTTAGGATGTGAAAGGGACGGGCGTGGGTCATCGTTTAGACCATAATTGCAACGACGTTAAATATCTTTGGGCAATTTTCTTTAAGGGACTTGATCATTTGTTTTTGTTTGTTTTTGAAAAGTTTTATCGAGGGACTATGATCATTCAAATTGTTTGCTTTTCCCAAAGAAGTTCAACATACAATATGGCCCATTTATTTGAAGGCAACAAGTGGAATACCCTAGGGGGTGCAAGTGTGAAATGTGTGTCCATTTTCATGCTTGTTTATCTTGAGATTGGGTCAAACTATTTTTTATCGTTTTTTTGCATACAAACCCTAATTCTAACATGTTATCATTAGAAAGCAATAAAGTGCGAAATTAAAATTACTAAGCTATTACAAAACCAAATATGGGAAGGGGGGTACAAATGTTCAAATGGGGATATTGACAAGAATTTAAATCTAAATTATTACATCATTTTGAATATTTGCAAATTAATCAATGTAAAATATTAAATAAGAATGCAAGATGCAAAAGAAATGTTTTGTATATGTATGAAAAAATATTATTTATGTAAAAGAGAAAAGAAAATAAAAATATATTATTTTTTTGGAGTATTTTGAATTTAGGGCAAAAACCCTAATTTTAAAGAAAATGCATTATTATCTAATTTAATACAACTATTTATTTATTATTTATAAAAATAAAATAAAATGAAGTATATTATGAAAAAAGTATTTTTGTATCAAATATTAATAAAATGAAAAATTCAGGTATTTTTATATTTTATCTTAAATATATTAATAAACATATATATATACATATATTAATTTCTTAAATATGCATTATACACAAAATAAATATTTATTTAATATTTTAATAAAATAAATAAAAAGAGTATTTTTTATGTGAAATATTTTTAGAAGGTAAATAAAAATAAAAAATGTATTTACACTATTTTTCTATTTATTCTAATAATAGTATATATATAATATTTATATGCAAACAAAAGAAATAAATCAAATAAATATGCCATATATTCAAAAAATGATGGAAAAAATATTTTTATGTTTTTTATATCATGAGAAAAAATAAACAAAGTCAACCAAAAAAGAAAAAGTCAAAAAGAGTCAAAAATGAAGCAAATGGGCTCAGGGGGTGTAATAGCAATTAAGTGGTGTGAAGAGAAATAACATAAAAGCCCAGCCCAATGATCACTGTCTTCAACCTCCAGCACAAAATATTTGAAAAAACGCGCGCCATGTTCAGCTTCTTCTAACTCTTGATTCCTGGCTTTTTAGCAAAAACTCATAACACAACAAATGTTCAGCATGAAGAGACGGTTCTAACCATGTATGGAACTTGACCTAACTCTCTAAGACGAGGGAGAATTTCTCCTCCCCCAAATCCTAACCTAATTTTTCTGCCATTTTTAAACTACAAATTCTTCCTACTCAGGCAAAAGAAATGAAATGTAAAGATATGTACATGTTCAGGGCTATGAGTAGAACCTTGTTTCTTCACAAACTTAAGACTAAAGATGCATGATAAGAGAGATACGAGTTCAAAGTTTTACCTGTGCAGTTGAACTTCTATGTGGAGAATGAGGAACTTTCAGTGCAATGTAATGATTGGAAAAGCTTCCTTGAGGTCCAGGGATGCTGTTTCAATGCTTACTTTGTCTTGAGAGCTTCTGAATCAAGCTATGGAACTTTAACTGCAAAAGGAAAAAATGAAAATGGTGGAAACTGTTAGGGTGATTACAGGTCAGGTTTTAGGCCATGGTTAGCTTGCATATGTTGTAAGGAAGGTAGAGGAACAAGTTTGGACAAGAATGCTCGAAGGGATTGAGAGATAGCACTCAATCTGCAGGGGTTCCCCTGTTTGTGCAGTTTCAAGGTGATTAGAGCAATGGGGGTGTTTTAGATGGCAAGGGCTCGTGTGTTAGCTTGGATATGTTCTTCTGAATGTGTTTGATAACTTCTCTCTTGTGTTTGTAAGCTGAGATTCAAGTTGTCACAAGTTATGGACTTTTCTTCTATGTTAAGCAACAAAATGCCACTTGACTTTTCTAGCCTGTACAGGCCCTCCCACTATGCTGCTATCCCTTGCCTTGATCAGTGCAATTTGCTCACAAACTTGTGCCAAGAAGATCTTGATTGTACCACTTGGATTGCAAACTTGACATAAAGTTCTTCTTTTCAAGAATGGAAATAGTGCTTTTTCTAGTTTAGGCTTAATTCCTTGTGTAATGACCAAAGGCTTAGAATAACAACTTGGTTCAATGGTTTTGCATTAAATTTATGAGTGTCAAAGGGTTTTAGGGCCTGCAATGTAGCACAAACTATGCTGATTTGAAAATGGTCCAAGTTATGAACATGTTCATGAACCATTCAAAAGTGGATTTTTGCCAACTTGTGAAATTCGAATCTCTCAAGTTATGAGGTTGTTTGATGAGTTCTTGGACATTTTGGAAAGCTTGGAATGTGTACTACAATCCATCTTTGAAATGCAAATTGAAATTCTAAGTGGAAGGGTATGAAAAGTGGCCTTGAAGTGGGGTAGAAAACCTTGTCAAAATAGGTTAAAATTTCACTAAGTTAAAAATGGTTTAGTGCCCTTATTCAAAAAATTGTAACTTGAGATACAAGCTTCAAATGAGAAAACTTTGTGAATCAAAGTTGTAGATTATGCAACAAGCTACAACTTTCATGTTTTGACTTTTGTTTGAATCCAAATGGATCTTGGTGAAAAGGTGGGGCAAAGTTGGGAAAAAATTAGGGTTTTTCATAACTTAGAAAAATTCTAAGTTATGAAAAATTCCATTTTCAAACCCTAATTTGCATTTTGTGATTTCTTGGTGAAAAAGTTTCATGATTTGGCAAGTTTTGATGAAAAATGAATCTTGACTCTTGATTTTGACCAAAAAAAGTCAAAGTTTGACTTTTCAGTATACAGTCAAAATTGATCAATTGACTGGGAAATTCAACTGTCAATCTTGTGTACTTGGGATCTTTTGAGCTTGATGAATGTGTCAAGACCATTTCATTGGGTCCTTGAGTCCCTATGTGAACTTGGTTTGCCATTGGCTAGGTCAAACAGTCAAAAATTGCCTTTGTGCAGTCAAAACCCTAAAAATGACCATTTTGCCCTTTTGGTGATCTGATCAAATTTCTTGTGGAATTGTGATCCAAACTTGATCAAATGATTCATGTGAGTTCATAATGTTGATGTGGATCAAATTTCATGAGGTTTGACTGTCAATTGGCCACAGTTGACTTTTTCCCCAATACAGCTGATTTCTAGGTCAACTGTCCAATTGACTGGGCAAAACTTGGAATCAAGACTTGAAACCTGGTATAGGTAAACTTGGGAGTCCAATATGAAGCATGAAAGTCATCTTAGGAATTTCAGGTCAAAACATCCTTGGGCAAACACAAACCCTAATTTGAGTCCACAGTGCAAGGAGAAGTCTTGAGCAGAGGAAACCCTAATTGGATCTTGATCTTCAAAGGTCTTGTGATGAGAAAATGTTGAGGAAATGAGAGGGCAAATTTTGGGGTACAACAGTTGCCCCTATTCAATCTTCTTGAACCTGAAGAGTTAGATTGGCAAGTTTGCCTTTCGTGACTCGAGGGTAAAAGGAGATTGGACACTAGAGTGCCCGGAAATTTGCACTCGCATGCTGGAGTCTCAACAATGTGATGTCAGGAATGGACTTATAGATGCCATTTGGAGAGGTAGTGGATAGGGAGATGGGCTTATAGATGCCATCTGGAGATGTGACAGAACTTTGTCGGGAATGGGCTTATAGATGCCATTTGGAAGTGCCGATCGCATAAGAGATTCCTTAGCGAGAACTTGTGTATTTGAGAAAGACGGATGTTTTCCCGGCTTGTTACAGGTGTTTGATCCTCAGTCTCCTTATGCAGATGTGCCCTGGCTGGATACAGGTATTGAATCTACAATTGGTTGCTCACAGATATGCCCTGGCTGGATACAGGAGTCGAATAGATGTGCCCTGGCTGGATACTGGAATCGAATCTTCGAACTCTTTAGACGTGCCCTGGCTAGATACAGGAATCGAGTCTGGAAACGTGGTCAACAGATATGCCCTGGCCGGATACAGGAATCGAATCTGGAGATGTTGTAGTTGATAGATGTGCCCTGGCTGGATTCAGGAATCGAATCTTCGAACTTTTCAGACGTGCCCTGGCTAGATACAGGAATCGAGTCTGGAAACTGATCACTCTCAGATGTGCCCTGGCTAGATACAGGTATCAGATCTGGAATTGTGACAGCTGAAGGTAAATTTTTTTTGGGATTGTCTTTTTCCTGAAAAGGCAAAAACGTAAGTTGTATGCAATGTCATGATGTATGATATGCATGATATCATGATGTTCAACATGAGATAGTGTTGTATGCGTTTCATCATGTATGTAAGCAAGATGTATGAAAATGTGAAATGTTTATGGATTGTAATTTCGCCTTAGGAAAATAAATTCTTGACGGCCGGCCGGAGAATTGCTCTGTGGAAGAGATACTTGGCCGAAGTTTTTATAAGAGGCCTGTTGAGGACTCTTGATGATGGATTCTGCTGGGGATAATGATGATAGACTCCGCTGGGGATTGAAGGAACTTTGCCGAGGGCGGTCTTCCGTGGTTTTTAGCTGAGGATAACCCAGTTATAAGTCCTTGTGAGGAAATAACTCTAAATAAAACTCGGGAGAGACGTCCGTACTCTGCAGGGGATAAGCTTCCAGAATTTACTGGGGATGAGTTTTTAAGACCTGCCGGGGAATGTGTGCTTTTCCAGGATCGACGGGGAATCAACTCCGCTTGGGGAAAGTATTGCCGAATCTTGTTTTACTCTGCGGGGAATTTGAGATGATCTGGCTACATTCTCCAGTTGACCCCACCTTGGTGCCTTGGCGGACAAAACAACCAGACTGCATTAGACAACCTCACATTGCCCCTGTCTTTGATGTCACCTGTAATCAATCTCTTGTTTTATATGCAAATATTTATGAATCAGCAATTTAATGTCAAATGCATATATCAACAATGAACATTGGACGTTCTTCGCAAGACAAAACAGAAAAAGGAAAACAATGGTAATTTGTATGGACAAGTGAATTTGTATTGATTTAAACTTTGCCTGTGAATAGGCGTTTTTGTACAAGAGGCTGACATCCTAGTAAGAGGACATCGCCAAATAGTATAGAGTTTACAATTTGAAAAAGGAAACAAAACAGCTATGTGAACAATCCCACTGGGTTCCAACTCTGCTATTGCCTTTATGTCTTCGAACGTCTCATCGCTTTGCTACCTAGTTGAAGATGAAGTTGATTGGTCAATGCCGAAATCTGGAGCCAGATAGTTGATGCCGAATTCTGGATGCGAAGTGATCCAATGAGACATAGTGTTACGCTTTTATCCCTAACTTTTGCCTGGACCGCCCTTTCGGGTTTTCAGTCCACCGGGATACCCATTTTTGCCCAAGCCGCCCTTTCAGGTTTTCGACTTGCCGGGTGTACAGATTTTTATTCATTTCATCCCTTATTTTTGCCCGAACCCTTTTGGTTCGCCGGGAAGCCCTTATTTTTGCCTAGGTATGTCAACCTAGCGGGTCTTTTATTTATGCGTAGTATTTTTTCACTATGTCTGCATTGGCAGGGTGAGGAAGGTCGTCACCATCCATGGTGGTTAGGATCATGGCTCCTCCTGAGAACACACGTTTAACCACAAATGGCCCTTCGTAAGTAGGGGTCCATTTGCCCCGGGGATCACTTTGAGGAAGGATGATGCGTTTGATTACCAGGTCCCCAACTTGATATTCTTGCGGTCTAACTTTCTTGTTAAATGCCCTGATCATCCGTTTCTGATACGTTTGACCATGACAGATAGCAGTGAGCCTCTTTTCGTCAATCAGATTTAATTGATCAAGTCGAGTCTGGATCCAATCATCTTCATTCAAGTCTGCATCCTTCATTATCCGGAGAGAGGGTATCTGGACTTCAATTGGCAAGACTGCCTCCATGCCATAGACCAAGGAGAAGGGAGTTGCCCCGGTTGACGTCCTTGCTGAGGTGCGGTACCCATGAAGAGCGAACGGTAACATCTCGTGCCAATCTTTATAGGTCACTGTCATCTTCTGCACAATTTTCTTGATATTCTTATTGGCTGCCTCTACAGCCCCATTCATCTTCGGCCTGTAGGGAGAAGAATTGTGGTGCTGTATCTTGAATTGTTCACAGAGTTCAGTGATCATTTTGTTATTGAGATTGGTACCATTATCCATAATGATTCTTTCCGGGACTCCGTACCGACAGATCAGATTATGCCGGATGAAACGTGCCACGACGCTCTTGGTTACTGTGGCATAGGACGCTGCCTCAACCCATTTCGTGAAGTAATCGATTGCCACCAAGATGAAGCGATGCCCATTGGATGCCGTTGGTCGGATCTCACCGATCATATCGATGCCCCACATTGCAAAAGGCCAAGGCGCTGTCAGGACATTCAAAGGAACCGGAGGGATATGCACCTTGTCAGCATAGATCTGGCATTTATGACAAGTTCGGGAGTGTTGGTAACAATCGGCTTCCATTGTGGACCAGAAATATCCTGCCCGAAGGATTTTCTTAGCCATGGTGTGTCCACTGGAATGTGTTCCAAATGTACCTTCATGCAGTTCCATCATGATTTTCTCCGCTTCAGCCTTATCCACACAACGTAGCAGAGTCGAATCATGATTCCGTTTGTAGAGAATGTCGTTGCTGAGGAAGAATTTTGCAGCAAACCTCCTCATGAACTTCTTATCATTGACAGATGCACCTTCAGGGTATTCCTGAGCTTCCAAGTACCTCTTCACCTCATGATACCAGGGTTTCTCAGTGACCTTCTCAACCTCGAGCTCGCAGCAGTATGCCGGTTCATCCAACTTCCAGATTATGATTCGGGGAGCCTCATTGTCCCATTTAACTTTGAACATTGAAGACATCGTGGCTAGTGCGTCCGCTAGCTGATTCTCCTCTCTAGGGAAGTGCTCAAAAGTTATCTCTTCAAAGTGGGGAAGCAAGGTCGACACATACTCCTTGTAAGGAATAAGATTCGGGTGTTTCGTATCCCACTCGCCTTTGATCTGATTGATCACGAGAGCGGAATCTCCGAAGACACTTAGAATTTTGATCCTTAAGTCGATTGCAGCTTGTAAACCCATGATACATGCCTCATATTCTGCCATATTGTTGGTGCAGCTGAAACATAATCGGGCGGTGAGGGGAGTATGAGTTCCTTTGGGAGATATGATTACAGCGCCGACGCCGTTACCCAAAGCATTGGAGGCTCCATCAAAATGCATAGACCATCGGGATCCTTCCTCAGGTCCTTCATCCGGTCCAGGTACTTCACAGTCAGTTACCACCATGATGTCTTCGTCCGGAAAATCAAAGTTCAATGATTGGTAATCATTCACAGGTTGGTGTGCCAAATGATCTGCCAGTACACTTCCCTTAATTGCTTTCTGAGTTGTATACTGGATGTCATATTCTGTCAAGATCATTTGCCATCTCGCTATTCTTCCAGACAGAGCGGGCTTTTCAAATATGTACTTGATGGGATCCATCTTTGAAATCAATAAAGTAGTGTGAGTCAGCATATACTGTCTCAGCCGGCGAGCAGCCCATACAAGAGCGCAGCAAGTTTTCTCAAGCAGTGAGTAACGAGACTCACAGTCGGTAAAATTTTTGCTCAAGTAATAAATAGCGTGCTCTTTTCGGCCAGACTCGTCATGCTGCCCCAGCACACACCCCATTGAATTGTCAAGTACTGTCAAGTATAGTATCAGAGGTCTTCCTTCCACCGGGGGCATAAGAATGGGTGGCTCTTGGAGGTATTCCTGTATCCTTTCAAAGGCAGCCTGACATTCATCATTCCAGCGTACTACTTGATCTTTCTTCAGTAATTTGAAGATTGGCTCACAAGTAGCAGTCAGATGTGAGATGAATCGGGCAATGTAATTCAGTCGTCCTAGGAAACCTCTGACCTCTTTCTCTGTTTTTGGAGTCGGCATCTCTTGTATGGCTTTTACCTTGGCAGGGTCTACCTGAATACCCTTATCACTTACAATGAAACCTAACAATTTTCCGGATCTTACCCCAAAGGTGCATTTGTTGGGATTCAACCTTAGCTTGTATAACTTGAGTCGGTCAAACAGCTTCCTCAGATGGTCAAGGTGCTCCTCCTCAGTTTGAGACCTTGCAATCATGTCATCAACGTATACCTCAATCTCATGATGGATCATATCATGAAATAAAGCAACCATGGCACGTTGATAGGTTGCCCCAGCATTTTTCAATCCGAATGGCATGACCTTATAACAAAAGGTGCCCCACTGAGTCACAAAGGTAGTCTTCTCCATATCCTCTGGAGCCATCTTGATCTGATTATACCCCGAAAAACCATCCATGAAGGAGAACACCTTGTGTTGAGCTGTATTGTCGACAAGGACATCAATGTGAGGTAGGGGGAAGTCATCCTTGGGGCTGGCCCTGTTCAGATCCCTATAGTCAACGCACATTCTGACTTTACCGTCCTTCTTCGGTACTGGCACTACATTGGCAACCCACTGAGGGTAAGAAGTCACTGCGAGGAATCCGGCATTGAACTGCTTCATAACCTCGGCCTTGATCTTTTCAGACATCTCTGGACGCATCCGTCGGACTTTTTGCTTTACCGGAGGGCAATCTTCCTTGGTTGGCAGGTGGTGAACTACAATGTCGGCATCCAAACCAGGCATATCTTCATAGGACCAAGCAAAAATCTCCATGTAATCTTGTAGCATTTGGATCAATCGTTGCTTCACGCTGAGCTCTAGATTGGCACTAATCTTGACCTCTTTCCTATCCGTCTCAGTACCCAGGTTAATTGTTTCCACAGGCTCTTCATGTGGCTGAATAGCTCTCTCTTCCTGGAGTAGCAATCTCGCAAGTTCACCAGGCACTTCGCAATCGTCTTCACCTTCGTCTTCGGCCAAGTTGATCGGATTTTCGAAGTCATAACTGGCGGTAGCAGAGCTGTTACCAGTGAGATCCAGAGTGGATTGAAACCTGTATAAGTGAGTGTGTGTAAATATAGCTGTTTTGCAATATATATAACACAGAAAGGAAAAAGAGCACAAGATTTGGAATGCAACAAACGTCCAATGTTTTGATTGATGATATATGAAAATGTCATACAAAAAGCCCTCACAAATGGAGCTACGATGCCCCGGGTAGGACACCGAGCCAACAAAGTTTTAACATATTGTTTGTTACAAATTGGAAATCAAAAGAAATTAATTACTGCGTGACAAATGTGATAGGGGTAAAATCCTTTGCCGTCCAGTTGCTTGGTCCGTTGCTGGTAGTTGGGTAGATCCAACTGTCAAACTCTGCTTCCTCCACATCCTCCTCGATAGCATTCACCCTTGAGCTGGAGATAAACACCGGAGCCTTTCTGATCTTCTCTTTGCGCACAGCCTTCTGAGCCTCTGCAATAAAGCCCAGCCCAAACTTGTCATTTTTCTGAGTGAAGTCAGGAAGCTGACCCCAGTTTGCACAATTGCCCTTCTGAACCACGGCCCGGGCATCCCTTAGGGAAGCCATCTTCAAGGAATCATTCTCTTTGACTGTTGTCTCTGCAGCTGCTGAAATTGGATGTACCTCCTCGAAATGCTGAAAGGGGGTTTCAATAAACTCCCCGTCCATCTCAATGTATCTGAAGGAATTCAAATGGCTCACCATATACTCCTCTTCTCCTTGCACGGTGACGATCTTTCCCCTGACGGGATACTTCAGCTTCTGGTGCAAGGTAGAGGTCACTGCCCCAGCTTTATGGATCCAAGGTCGACCCAGTAGACAAGAGTACGATGGACATATATCCATCACATAAAAGGTAGAGTCAAACACTTGAGAGCCCACACGAATAGGGATGTTAACCTCTCCATGAACCATCCTTTTAGAACCGTCAAAGGCCCTGACGATGATATTGCTGGGCTTCAATTCCAGGCCTTCATAATCCAGACGATCTAAAGCCTTTTTCGGTAGAACATTCAAGGAAGAACCAGTATCCACCAATACATGCGCCAGAGTAGTGCCCCTGCATTCGATAGAGACATGCAGGGCATCATTGTGGTCTCTTCCCTTCGCGGTCAGGTCAGCATCTGAAAAACCCAAGCCATTGTCTGCTGTCAGATTCGCTATGCAATTAGTGAACTAGACTGCAGACGTCTCCTGCGGCACATGGGCCGTCTTGAGAAATGAGATCAAGGCCTTAGCATGGGCCTCGGAGCATAGCAATAAGGAGAGCAGGGAGATCTTGGAGGGCGTATGCCCCAGCTGCTCGACAACATTGAAATCACTTTTCTTTATTATTTTCAGGATCTCCTCCATTTCTTGTTGGGAGGCCTCAGCATTTATGGGTATTGGTGCCTCCATCCGGGCAGGCTCTTCTTCAATCCCTTTGCCCCGAGCATTTGATGACTCGGCAGCAGGGGAAACAATTTGATCAGCAACAGTAACAGGTACACTTGTAGGTGTTATAAGGAGGGGTTTTCGAATAGCGGGCGGTGCAATGTCAGGCGAGAAGAGCCTGCCACTGCGGGTGACCTTGGCTGGACCAGTGATATCGCAGATACTGGCGCCAGTGTCGAAATCTTGCTTGATTCCATTTACATACACGTCTGCCCCATAATGCCAGGGGACAGCTTTATCAGATATGTAGGGGAGAGGCCCCGGGACAGTAATAATCACAGGTGCAACAGTCATGATTTGAACAGGCTTCTTCGGGGGAGCCTTGATTGGATTTTTGAAGATGGTAACCACAGAAATTTCTTTTATCGGAACCAACTGAACAGCAGACTTCTTAAACAGAATCTCCTTGCTATCCATTAGGCTTTGGATGCCTAACCTCAGCAAGGGACAACCAGACAGGGAAACAGCACAGAACAGGCAACCTTCACCGCAACCCGGAAATAAACCGGCCCGCAGTAGGTTCTTCTTAACGGTCTTCAGAGGGGTAACAACTTCATCTACCGAAACAGCGTACATTTCTTCCTCAATGGCATTTACTCTATGCTGGGGCATAGGAGCAGTTACGACATTTGGTCTCTCCGGCGCTTCAAACTGAATTTCCTTTGCGTCGATCAGATCTTGTACTTTGTTTCTCAAGGCCCAGCAATCATCAGTAGTGTGCCCGGGACTATCAGAATGATAAGCACACCGGGCATTTGGGTTATACTTAGGAGACGCAATGTTGACGACCTTAGGAGCTTCTTTGAGGGTCACCAGGTTGGTGGATAACAGTTGGGGTAAAATTTGAGATAAGGTCATACTCAGCCGAGTATACTGCCTCTTGGGCCTTTCACTTCTTTGTTGATTGTACTGCTGAGGAGCAGCAACAGGTTTTGAGATGACCAAAGCATTGACGGCTTGGCGACTTTCGGGCTTGACTTGTCTTCAGGACCATAGACGGCACTTGCTTCTTTCTTAAACGGCCTCTTCTCAGCACTTGTGGAGGCAGCCTTTTGTATCTTGCCTGACCTGATGCCAGCTTCAATTCTTTCTCCTGTCAATATCAAATCTGTAAACCCAGCGGAGGAGTTACCAACCAAATGATTGAAAAATGGACCAGACAACGTCCCTAGAAACATATCAACCAGCTCTCGATCAGTCAATGGAGGCTGCACCCTGCCAACCAAATCTCTCCATTTTTGAGCGTACTCTTTGAACCCTTCACCCGTTCCTAGAGACATACCCTGAAGTTGGGTACGCGTAGGAGCGAGATCAGAATTGTATTGGTATTGTCTGTAGAATGCGGTTTCCAAATCTTCCCAGTGTCGGATGTTAGCTCCATCTAATTGGTAGAACCATTCAAGCTGTGACCCCGAGAGGCTATCTTGGAAGAAGTGAATCCAGAGGTTCTTGTCCGCCGTGTAAGGTTGGATTTTCCTTACGTACGACCTCAGATGCAGCTTTGGGCAGGAGACCCCATCATACTTGGCGAAGGCGGGCGCCTTAAACTTGTGTGGAATTACTACCCCGGAAGATAACCCCAAATCTCCGAAATCCAGTCCCGGCACATTCTGAATTTCCATGGCGCTCAACCGGTCCTCCAATTGCTTGTATCTATCAGCAGCAGGTGGGTATTGTTCGTCGTTATAGTCCGTCTCGTTGTCGGAGACTGCGGGACTAGGAGCTCCTCCCCCTTGGGGACTGTTTTTTCTCAGCAGAAGAAGTAGTTGGATCAGCTTCATTGTGGAGTGTGTTCCCAAATCTGCGTCCGGTGTTGAACAACGCAGTCCTCTTTTTCTTCTTCTTCTTCAGGAGTAGAGTCTTCAACTCTTGCTGACCTTGGGCTAGGCTTAGGACCATCTCTTGAAACTGTGCACTTTGGGCCTGTAGGGCCTTGATTGCTTGCTCACTGGAGGAGTCTGGATTCATGATGACTGTGCACACAAACAGCGAAGAAAATTAAGCAACCTGTGAAATAGGGTACCTGCTATGCATATGGTGCAATGGAATGCGTATGTATGCAATGCATTCAAGGATTTAGAACATTCAAAATTTGTTGCAGACAAAAAGGAACGCACATCATATTAATAAGGAGAAATTCGTTAGTACATAAATGCCCCATGGGCCAAATATTACAAAATGACTCCTCAAGACAAAAAAACATTGCGCATCCTCTTTGGTGCGATGTAGGTGTTGAGATTCCTTTCCTCGTGCAGTAGGCGGGTGAGTTCCAGTACCTTCTTTTCGCTAGCATGCAGACTGGTCTCAAGAGAATTCCGTTCCTCCTTAAGCTGGACCCAGCTCTTCTGCATTTCTTCCCACGAGGTGGGCATGTCGGGATGTTGAATGGTGTAGGACACCTCTCCTTCCAAAACTGGTTCTTTGATCACAGGGAGCATATGAGGATAAGGCATTACTAACTTCTGGGAGCGGGCTCGTACCCACTTGAGATAAGGTTCCAACGGGATGGAGTTCCTGTGCCTCAGTGTCTTGCTGTCTATCCTACTTGGCATCCTCCAAGCTCTGATAAATCTCTGACGAAGTCCTTGAGTATCGTTGTCGAAGTCAAAAACTATGTTAGGAATTAACATGTCATGAGGGCCATCCCTCCGGACATAACCGAACTGTCTCCAAGCCAGGCATGGGTTGTAAGTAATACCTCCTTTGATTCCAAACAAAGGAACATTAGGGTACTCCCCGCAACGATCAATGATAGTGACGTCTTCCCTGGACCTAGGGCACCAATGTATATCTGCATGCGTAAGAGTCATTAACCGTTGTGACCATCTCAAACCCCGCTCGTTCTTCAAAACTGATTGTGGAAGGTGCGAAATAAACCACCTTCCCGGGAGAGGAGTGCAACACATAAGGACACCCCTTCTTCTCATGGTTCGAGTGTAACATGAGTGAAGGATGTCCCCCAGCAACGTAGGTATAGGATTCCTGGTCATGAAGATCTGGACAGCACTGACATCAATAAGCTGATCTGGGTTAGGGAATAACACCAAACCATAGACAAGGAGGGCCATAACTTCTTCAAAAGCTCGTAGGTCAAGGGAGTTCCAACATTCTTGGGCCTTCTCAAACAGAAACCTGGCTAAGAAACCCTTGATACCACTTCTAACTTCCCAATGTCCCTTGAGGTCAGATGACTGTAGGTGCAAGGCTTTAGCAATCTCTTCAAGCTTGGGCTCCTCTTCCGTACCGTTGTAGGGTAGTTGATCAAGGATAGGGACCTTCAGGAGTCGAGAGAACTCTTCCAATGTAGGCACCAATTGATAATCCGGAAAAGTGAAACAGTGATGCAGAGGGTCAAAGAATTGGAACAGGACCTTTATCAAGTCCTCCTCAATGTTGGTGTTAACCAAGCTGATGAGTCTTCCATGTCTCTCACTGAATGAAGAACCCTCGGGAATCCTGGACAGAAGTTCCTTAAGCTGAGGAGGGATCTTTACAAGGCTAATCTGAATTGTCTTTCTGCGAGCAGTTTCCATGTCCTATAAAACAAGAACAAAGATGAAGATTCGAAACCCTTGAAATGGTTAGTCAATGCTCATGATGTTGTATGATGTCATGATGTTATGATTAAATACACCACAAATATTCACAAAGGCAAACATGGTAAGGCACACAAGTCACACAAGACAAACCCTTAGAGTTTAGGCCTGCATGAGGTCTGGGTATTACCCTCTTGAAGTTTGGTGGGCTCAACCTATCCTATCAGAAGTAACCGGGTTCTAAAGGTCCCAATATCACTGGATTACTTTCATTGTTCATCGTTTCGATTTAGCCACTGAACTGGCGACCGAAATATCCCAGGAAAGTAATCCTCAATTGAGTGTAGTATCGAGTATCAACCAACCTCGGACTGCACCAAAGTCAGTTATCTCACTACCCTAAAAAGGCCAAGATGTTTCAATTAAGGTTACTAAGGTCAGTTGATGCTTCACGACACCACGCGGCGGCCCCGTACTCTCCTTGACTGAACTCAAGGGTTACCGTTACACACCAAAGTGCCACATCAACGTAGCAGACTGCTTCAACCATGTCGGTATACCCCGCACAGTTCCCTCACAGCCTTGTTGCTACCTAAAAAAGGTTTCCCCAGATCCGGGTTAGGATCTATAAAACTCCGATACAAAGCCCACAAATGTAAAAGCAAACAAGACAATCAATTGAAAATAAAGGTGATCTAAGCCCTAAGGTTACTCCATTTTTAAAAATATCCCCAGCAGAGTCGCCGGTTCTGTGATACGGTGGGAGAACTGACTTGGGTTTTGCGTTTGTATTCGCAAATGTTGCGGTTAGCAAGAGTCGCCACCGACTTTTTATTTTATCCTAAAGAAAGGTTAAAAAGCACAGCAAAAACCTTTTGATATGTTTTCTTGGGTTCGGGGAGTAGATTATAGAAAGGGAAGGTATTAGAACCCTTTCTATCCATGGTTATCCATGGGCTCTTAGTTACTTGCTTAGATCACTTGCCTTTGCTTTCAATTGTTTTAAATGGTGCTTGAGTGTGTGGGTTTGAAAATATTTTGAAAAGAGGCCAATGTGTTGGCAATCTTTGTAATGATCCATGTGGGGATGTATACAAAGATGTAGGTCTTTTGAAAAGGTTTTCATTTGTTTTTTGAAAGTTGTTTTTGAAAGTGTAGTGATGTGTGGTTTTTAGGCAAGTGTTTTGTTTTGCAAGTTTGATTCAAGTAACTAAGAGGTTATCTACTCCTAAATTTCTCAAAAGATTATTGCTATGTTTTAACCCTTTTAACAAGTTTGTTCCACCATTGTATTTGGTGGACAATCTTATGTTTAGGATGTGAAAGGGACGGGCGTGGGTCATCGTTTAGACCATAATTGCAACGACGTTAAATATCTTTGGGCAATTTTCTTTAAGGGACTTGATCATTTGTTTTTGTTTGTTTTTGAAAAGTTTTATCGAGGGACTATGATCATTCAAATTGTTTGCTTTGCCCAAAGAAGTTCAACATACAATATGGCCCATTTATTTGAAGGCAACAAGTGGAATACCCTAGGGGGTGCAAGTGTGAAATGTGTGTCCATTTTCATGCTTGTTTATCTTGAGATTAGGTCAAACTATTTTTTATCGTTTTTTTGCATACAAACCCTAATTCTAACATGTTATCATTAGAAAGCAATAAAGTGCGAAATTAAAATTACTAAGCTATTACAAAACCAAATATGGGAAGGGGGGTACAAATGTTCAAATGGGGATATTGACAAGAATTTAAATCTAAATTATTACATCATTTTGAATATTTGCAAATTAATCAATGTAAAATATTAAATAAGAATGCAAGATGCAAAAGAAATGTTTTGTATATGTATGAAAAAATATTATTTATGTAAAAGAGAAAAGAAAATAAAAATATATTATTTTTTTGGAGTATTTTGAATTTAGGGCAAAAACCCTAATTTTAAAGAAAATGCATTATTATCTAATTTAATACAACTATTTATTTATTATTTATAAAAATAAAATAAAATGAAGTATATTATGAAAAAAGTATTTTTGTATCAAATATTAATAAAATGAAAAATTCAGGTATTTTTATATTTTATCTTAAATATATTAATAAACATATATATATACATATATTAATTTCTTAAATATGCATTATACACAAAATAAATATTTATTTAATATTTTAATAAAATAAATAAAAAGAGTATTTTTTATGTGAAATATTTTTAGAAGGTAAATAAAAATAAAAAATGTATTTACACTATTTTTCTATTTATTCTAATAATAGTATATATATAATATTTATATGCAAACAAAAGAAATAAATCAAATAAATATGCCATATATTCAAAAAATGATGGAAAAAATATTTTTATGTTTTTTATATCATGAGAAAAAATAAGCAAAGTCAACCAAAAAAGAAAAAGTCAAAAAGAGTCAAAAATGAAGCAAATGGGCTCAGGGGGTGTAATAGCAATTAAGTGGTGTGAAGAGAAATAACATAAAAGCCCAGCCCAATGATCACTGTCTTCAACCTCCAGCACAAAATATTTGAAAAAACGCGCGCCATGTTCATCTTCTTCTAACTCTTGATTCCTGGCTTTTTAGCAAAAACTCATAACACAACAAATGTTCAGCATGAAGAGACGGTTCTAACCATGTATGGAACTTGACCTAACTCTCTAAGACGAGGGAGAATTTCTCCTCCCCCAAATCCTAACCTAATTTTTCTGCCATTTTTAAACTACAAATTCTTCCTACTCAGGCAAAAGAAATGAAATGTAAAGATATGTACATGTTCAGGGCTATGAGTAGAACCTTGTTTCTTCACAAACTTAAGACTAAAGATGCATGATAAGAGAGATACGAGTTCAAAGTTTTACCTGTGCAGTTGAACTTCTATGTGGAGAATGAGGAACTTTCAGTGCAATGTAATGATTGGAAAAGCTTCCTTGAGGTCCAGGGATGCTGTTTCAATGCTTACTTTGTCTTGAGAGCTTCTGAATCAAGCTATGGAACTTTAACTGCAAAAGGAAAAAATGAAAATGGTGGAAACTGTTAGGGTGATTACAGGTCAGGTTTTAGGCCATGGTTAGCTTGCATATGTTGTAAGGAAGGTAGAGGAACAAGTTTGGACAAGAATGCTCGAAGGGATTGAGAGATAGCACTCAATCTGCAGGGGTTCCCCTGTTTGTGCAGTTTCAAGGTGATTAGAGCAATGGGGGTGTTTTAGATGGCAAGGGCTCGTGTGTTAGCTTGGATATGTTCTTCTGAATGTGTTTGATAACTTCTCTCTTGTGTTTGTAAGCTGAGATTCAAGTTGTCACAAGTTATGGACTTTTCTTCTATGTTAAGCAACAAAATGCCACTTGACTTTTCTAGCCTGTACAGGCCCTCCCACTATGCTGCTATCCCTTGCCTTGATCAGTGCAATTTGCTCACAAACTTGTGCCAAGAAGATCTTGATTGTACCACTTGGATTGCAAACTTGACATAAAGTTCTTCTTTTCAAGAATGGAAATAGTGCTTTTTCTAGTTTAGGCTTAATTCCTTGTGTAATGACCAAAGGCTTAGAATAACAACTTGGTTCAATGGTTTTGCATTAAATTTATGAGTGTCAAAGGGTTTTAGGGCCTGCAATGTAGCACAAACTATGCTGATTTGAAAATGGTCCAAGTTATGAACATGTTCATGAACCATTCAAAAGTGGATTTTTGCCAACTTGTGAAATTCGAATCTCTCAAGTTATGAGGTTGTTTGATGAGTTCTTGGACATTTTGGAAAGCTTGGAATGTGTACTACAATCCATCTTTGAAATGCAAATTGAAATTCTAAGTGGAAGGGTATGAAAAGTGGCCTTGAAGTGGGGTAGAAAACCTTGTCAAAATAGGTTAAAATTTCACTAAGTTAAAAATGGTTTAGTGCCCTTATTCAAAAATTTGTAACTTGAGATACAAGCTTCAAATGAGAAAACTTTGTGAATCAAAGTTGTAGATTATGCAACAAGCTACAACTTTCATGTTTTGACTTTTGTTTGAATCCAAATGGATCTTGGTGAAAAGGTGGGGCAAAGTTGGGAAAAAATTAGGGTTTTTCATAACTTAGAAAAATTCTAAGTTATGAAAAATTCCATTTTCAAACCCTAATTTGCATTTTGTGATTTCTTGGTGAACAAGTTTCATGATTTGGCAAGTTTTGATGAAAAATGAATCTTGACTCTTGATTTTGACCAAAAAAAGTCAAAGTTTGACTTTTCAGTATACAGTCAAAATTGATCAATTGACTGGGAAATTCAATTGTCAATCTTGTGTACTTGGGATCTTTTGAGCTTGATGAATGTGTCAAGACCATTTCATTGGGTCCTTGAGTCCCTATGTGAACTTGGTTTGCCATTGGCTAGGTCAAACAGTCAAAAATTGCCTTTGTGCAGTCAAAACCCTAAAAATGACCATTTTGCCCTTTTGGTGATCTGATCAAATTTCTTGTGGAATTGTGATCCAAACTTGATCAAATGATTCATGTGAGTTCATAATGTTGATGTGGATCAAATTTCATGAGGTTTGACTGTCAATTGGCCACAGTTGACTTTTTCCCCAATACAGCTGATTTCTAGGTCAACTGTCCAATTGACTGGGCAAAACTTGGAATCAAGACTTGAAACCTGGTATAGGTAAACTTGGGAGTCCAATATGAAGCATGAAAGTCATCTTAGGAATTTCAGGTCAAAACATCCTTGGGCAAACACAAACCCTAATTTGAGTCCACAGTGCAAGGAGAAGTCTTGAGCAGAGGAAACCCTAATTGGATCTTGATCTTCAAAGGTCTTGTGATGAGAAAATGTTGAGGAAATGGGAGGGCAAATTTTGGGGTACAACACTCGCTCTCCATTTCAACTGTAAGTCACATTCTTCACTTATTTGATACATAATGTGACTTATTTAAAATATAGGTTAGGTTTGCTAGTTAGTTATGGGTTAGGTTAGGTTAGGGATTTTGATGAGGCTTTGTTCCATCATTTTGCTGCTAAGTTTAAGGAGGAGTATAAGATTGATGTTTATCATTTTGATGGCAACAAGTAAAACTCATAATGTGAAAGCCATAGTGAGTGTGAAACAAAGTGTTGGTGGTGTTATTGATTCAATGTTTGTTCTCTTGATTTAAGTCAATACCTTATGTTAACACTAGGTAGAAATTCATTTCAAGCGCTTTAACTTGTAAAATTTTCTTTGAGAAACTTTATTTATCCAAATTTCTAAGTTTTTTAAGAATAACAAAAGGTTTTATTACAAGATATGATAGATTCATGAGAGTTGAGTTAAAAAAGAAACAATATCTTTAAGAGAAGATAATAATCGGAAATATTGGAAAACATACCTAGAGAATAGAGATATCTTGTTCTAAAGGGTGGTTAACATGCTAGAGGAGATAATGCTACAGTACATTATGTACAAATTTTTTGTTTGAATTCATTTTAACTTATAATATTTTTAACGAGATAAGTTTTGTCACGTGATATTTAAATTGATTTTATCAAAACAATTTATAATATTTTTTGAAATTCTTCAAAATTATTTATAAAAACAATTTATAATCTATAACAATATATATAATACATGATTCATTGACATCAGGTGTTAGAATAGATATCTCAGAAAAAGTTTCCGCAATTGGTTTTATATATATATATATATATATATATATATATATATATATATATATATATATATATATATATATATATATATATATATATATATATTGTTGATAATGTAGATATAATACTGTATAGATAGAGATAGATAAGGAACGGCTTGAAGAATTTGTGGCTACTAGCTAGCCACCATTATTGTCACGTTCTTTTTTATGTCTCTTAAAAATGCAATTAATATAGTGTCAATAACACCAACCAACAACCAACCATAGCAAATTAGCAACTGAATCTTGAAATCTTATCACATTGGAGCCTTAAGGTCCTCTCAGAAACACACTGTTTATCTTTAACCTATCAAACTTAATAGAGTTATCACCTTGCCATTGAAATTTGATTCTATTTTTCTTTCTCCGCGAAGTAGCGCAACTTGCAATCTCGGAATCTCTGTGAAGTAGCGCAGCCACGGGCACACCGTTTGTCAGACCTTCCTCCGTGTGAACATAGTTATGGATCGTAGTTGGATGAGAGCTAATCGATTAAGTGATGTGTAAGAACATGGAGTGATGGAATTTCTACAGTTTGCTAAAAGTAATGCTGAAAAAAGTCTTCCTACGCTTTTTCTCTGTCCATGTGTTCGTTGTGCAAATAAAGAACCAAAACGTAGTAAGAAAGAAATAATGGATCATCTAATTTGTGTAGGGATTTGTCAAAGTTATACAAAATGGATATGGCACGGTGAAGTAGTAGCAAAGTCAAATGTGTCTCAAAGAGATGATGTTAGTGTAGAAATGGATGATCGTCTAGAAGACATGATGCGTGATATTGGACAAGATTCGTTTAAGAGGGCACATACGTATGATACTATATGCAATGACAAGGATAAACCATTGTACCCGGGATGCAAAAAATTTACACGTCTATCAGCCGTGTTAAAATTATTTAATCTGAAGGCAAATAATGGGTGGACTGATAAAAGTTTTACCGAGTTGCTTGAATTGTTGACCGAAATGCTTCCAGAAGGTAATGTAATGCCAAGTCGTTATTACGAGGCGAAGAAAATATTGTGTCCGATGGGTTTGGATTATGAAAAGATACATGCATGCCCTAATGATTGCATATTATACAGAAAATAGTATGAAAAGTATAATCATTGTCCGAAGTGCAAGGCTTCACGCTACAAAAAGAAAGATGGTGAATCAATTGATGATGAGGTGGTCAAAAAGGATCCTCCTGTTAAAGTGGTATGGTACCTACCAATAATTTCAAGGTTCAAGAGATTATTCGCCAATGCAGATGATGCAAAGAATCTTAGATGGCATGCAGAAGAAAGAAAATATGATGGACAGATTCTTCATGTAGCTGATTCTTTGCAATGGAAGAAAATAGATTCTTTGTTTCCAAATTTTGGCAAAGAGTCGAGAAACCTTAGACTTGGACTTGCTACTGATGGAATGAATCCGTTTGGTAATCTGAGTACTAACCATAGTTCTTGGCCTGTTCTCTTGATGATTTACAACCTATCTCCTAGGATGTGCATGAAGCATAAATATATTATGTTATCGATGATGATATCGGGCCCAAAACAACCAGGAAATGACATAGACGTTTATCTAAGTCCACTGATTGATGATTTAAGAGTGTTGTGGGAGGAAGGGGTGGATGTTTTTTATGCGTATTCTGGCGAATAGTTCAATACACGTGCCATGTTGTTTTGCACCATCAACGATTTTTCGGCATATGGTAATTTGTCTGGGTATAAAGTTAAAGGTCATAATGTGTGTCCTATATGTGAAAAAGACACTTGTTACCATTATCTTGAAAAAGGAAAGAAGACCGTTTATCTCGGGCATCGAAAATTTCTAAAATGTTATCATCCATATCGTAGATTGCGGAAAGCTTTCAATGGGGAACAAGAGCATGGTGTTGCTCCAAAGCCCTTGTCTGGAGAGGAAGTTTATCAGCGACAACAGGGACTTGATGTTGTCTTTGGAAAGTACCAAAAATGATCTACTGTGAAAAATGTATGGAAAAAGAGATCGATTTTCTTTGATCTTCCATATTGGTCTAGTCTTGATGTAAGACATTGTATTGATGTGATGCACGTGGAGAAAAATGTATGTGATAGTGTAATCGGAACACTTCTCAACATTCAAGGCAAGACAAAAGATGGTATTAATGCTCGTCTGGATTTGGGTTTGATGGGTATACGAGAAGAGTTAACTCCACAATATATAGGTAACAAGACATATTTGCCTCTTGCCTGCTACACTTTGTCTAAAAAAGAGAAAACAAGTTTTTGTGAGTGTTTACAAAGTATCAAAGTGCCGCATGGTTACTCATCAAATGTCAAGAGGCTTGTATCAGTTAAAGATTTTAAATTAGTTGGCTTAAAATCTCATGACTGTCACGTCTTAATGCAACAACTACTACCATTGGCTATTCGTGGGATATTGCCTAACAATGTAAGGAAGACTATAACTAGGTTGTGCTTATTTTTCAATGCAATTTGTTGTAAAACCATTGATCCACTAAAGTTAGACGATTTGGAAAATGAGGATGCAGTTATCTTGTGCCAATTAGAGATGTATTTTCCTCCTTCATTTTTTGACATTATGGTTCACTTGATTGTTCATCTAGTAAGGGAGATTAGATTATGTGGTCTAGTTTTTTTACGGTGGATGTATCCAATAGAGCGATACATGAAGATTCTAAAAGGGTATACAAAAAACCCACACCGTCCGGAAGCATCGATTATTGAGAGGTACGTTGCAGAAGAAGCAATTGAGTTTTGTTCTAACTATTTGTCAGGAGTGGATGTTGTAGGGGTTCCCAAGTCTCGTCGTGATGGAAGATATGAGGGTGTGGGTACACAAGGTTTAAAAGTCAAGAGCTTAAGTATTGATGTGGTTGTTCAAGCGCATTTGTATATATTGAATAACGTAGATGAAGTTCAACCTTACTTATCTGCTCACAAAAGCATCATAAAGAAAAAGTACCCCAAGATGAATGAATGAGGGTTGTTAAAAGAGCATAATAAGAGTTTCTCTGGGTGGTTTAAAGAAAGAATTGCTAATGAAGATAGTGTTTCTAATACAATTAAGTGGTTATCTTACGGGCCTAAATGTAACATAATAACTTGGAGTGGATATGATATTAATAAAACCTCTTTTTATACAAAGTCAAAGGATGACCGTAGTACCACGCAAAATAGTGGGGTAATGATTGTGGCCGATTCCATGCACTTCTCTAGTGCTAAAGATAAAAACCCGGTTATGGTATCTACACTGTAATTTGGGGTGATTGAAGAGATTTGGGAAGTTAATTATGTTGTGTTTAAAGTTCCTGTATTTAAATGCAAATGGATTGATATCAACAGTGGTGTCAGAATCGATGAATTTGGAGTTACATTGGTTGATCTTAGCAAGTTAGCTTATGAGAACGAACCATTCATCATGGAATCTCAAGCAAAACAAGTGTTTTATGTCACAGATCCTTCTAATAAAAAGTGGTCAGTGGTTTTACAAGGAAAGGTCCATG
This sequence comes from Vicia faba, assembly GCA_948472305.1. Lineage (NCBI taxonomy): Eukaryota > Viridiplantae > Streptophyta > Magnoliopsida > Fabales > Fabaceae > Vicia > Vicia faba. The sequence goes on from OX451736.1 coordinate 888,352,898, forward strand.
ATAGTGATGAAAATCATGATGAGAATCTTGATATTTCTGAAACTCATCCTTTCTCAACAAATGTGACTACATTCATGGAAGAAAATGAAGGGGATGATGTGCATGCTATTCGCATAGACCATGAAGAAGGGATATGGGAGGACTAGTAAGATTTTTTGTATAACTTAATTCCATGTTACTTTATTTTCTAATTGTTTTTATTTTGTGCTTAATTTTATTTCTAATTGTTTTTATTTTATGCTTAATTTTATTTCTAATTGTTTTTATTTGTTGCTTAATATTATTTCTAATTATTTTTGTTTTGTGTAAACAGATACATGGGTGATTCAAACCCCAATAAAAGAAGAGTTAGAGGTCCCACTTTAATGACACAAATTGACAAAGTTCATCAAACAGGTGAAAAGATAAAGGTCGAGTTTAATGCAAGAACCTATGAATGTATTGGTGTTGGTAAAAATGCTACACATTTCAAGAGTTATATAGCATCTCTTGCTCGACAGTATTGTAGTATTATGAAAAATGATTGGAAAGAAGTAGATGAAGGCGTAAAAGATGCTATTTGGACTGATATTCAGGTATTTTAAATACAATACTTTATTATATTTTATAATCATATACTAATTGACAACATATGACATATACTATATTTGTAGGCTCATTTTACTATTCCAGAATGTAAAGATCCAAAGAAGGATAGGTTGAAGAAAGAATGGATTAAATATGCGGGAGAGCGATGGAGAGGTTTTAAGACACAACTCACAGATAGATATATTCATCATCCCATAGAAAATGATCCTCCTCTATATGTCAAGTATAACTTTATTACGGAAGACGCATGGAAAGAGTTTCTCAAGATTCGAGATACCCCTGAATTTAAGGTTAGTAGGAGTTATATGTTTTTGTGTGCATAACATTTTTATTATATTTAGTGACTAATTACTTGTTTGAGTTTATAATAGGAAAAAAGTCAGAAGGGTAAGGATAATATGGCCAAGAATGTATACCCACACGTATTGTCTCGTGGAGGGTATCGCTTGCTTGAGGAGAAAATTATGAAAGAAAAGTCATCATCGAGAGATAATTCCACATTAGATAATAATGATAGTCCATATCCACCATCACGCCATGAGTTATGGAAGAGAGCACGACAAAAGAAAGGAGGAGAATACACATCAAAATCTACACAAGAGGTTGCTGAAAAAATTGTAAGTAACGATATCTAGTTCAAGAATTGATGTTTTTGTGATTGATTAATTGATTTATTCAAGTATCATTATATTTGTGATTGATTAATTGATGTTTTTGCATTTTGTAGGATTCTCTAGTTCAAGAAGCTGAAAAAGGTGCAATTGTTCCGGATGGACGTAACGATATCTTATCATTAGCCATTGGAACATCTGAGCATGGAGGTCGTGTTCGTGGTATTGGAAAACACCATAAACAAAGCACTTACTTTGGAAGATCACGTCAACATATTGACGTAAATGAACAACTTGCAATATTGGAAACAAAACTAAGAGCTGAACTTGAAGAAAAGTTGGTTGAAGAGTGTAAGATGTTTCAACAATCATTAATGGAGACACTTAAGTCTATGGGTTTATCACAAAGCACAGGTGATAATAAATGCATTGAAAAATTAGAAATTATCGATGGAAGCGGAAAAGGAAGTTGTTCAACTGCAAAGGGAAGCACAAAAGAGAGCACAAAAGACGTGGAAGTTGATGATGTTCAGAGATTGTTACTCATGGTTTTGAAAATAGATGATAACCATTTGGCAATACAATTAAGTCATTGTGCGAGTGTCTCTAATTTTTATGTTTCAGCTAAATGTATCAGAGAGTTATTGGTGGATTTAGGTCATTGGCTTGACGTGTCTATTCTACAAATTTGGTGCACGTAAGTACATTTTATTGTTTTATTAAAGTCAATCTCTATTAATATGTTATATCTCTCATCACTTTGATTCTAATGTTTATTTTAAAATTATTCAGGTATATTCATCGTGTTTGTCTTGAGAATTCCATTTCAGAATTATATGGATTTATGGACCCTGCTAGGTGTATTTATAATGATAATGTAGCAAAATCTCAAGAAGATGTTAAAAATTACGTACTAGAAAAGTTACGTGATGAAAACAGAGTGTGCCACTTACTACCATTAATTCATGGGTAAGAATTTTTATGAAATTATGTTTTATATTATTTAATTTTGATAACATATATATTTTATGTGACTTTTCTGTTTCCACACACACGTACAGGAGACATTGGCAATTAATAGTCATGTGTCCAAGAGACAATTTAGTTGTCGTATTTTGTTCACTTCATTGGGAAATTGACCATCACACGAAGAAAATTATTACAAAGTAAGTTTATCTTTCATGTGACTTTCATTGACAACTAATAGTTATGTGATTTTTCATTGGCGCGTAAATTTAGTTATGTGATGTTTATCTTTCTGTATTAGTTCTTTTGGGATTCATCAAATGGCAAATGGAAATAGAAAAAAAGCTACAGGGCTTCATACCAATATAAGTGTGATGTAAATTGTAATTCTATAGTTAAATTTATGATGAATATTCACTAATTATGTCATTCAATTGTAGACAAGGCAACAACATAACTCTAATGATTGTGGATACTATGTGATGAAAAATATGTTGGATATTGTCTCTGCTAATATAACCGAGAATTGGATGCAGGTACTAAAAATAACTTTACTTTGTTATTTACTTTTTGTTTTTCGACTTAATATGAATTTTCAAAAAATAACTCTATATTGTTATATTTATGTATTATAGGTATTTGATGACCCAACAGAATTAACACCAGATGATTTGTATGATTTACGACTCCGTTGGGCAAAATGTTTCTTTGAGTTACATGAAAATTAAGTTTATCTTGGTGAATTTTATAGAATTGTATAAGTTGTGGCTTTTGCACAATACATGTGGTTTTTGCACATGTATTGAGTTTCTTGATTTTTTTTTCTGATGTTAATTGTTATTATTTATTGTCAGGCAATGTGATTTTGGCGTTGTCTACCGAAGATTTTATATTGGTAATTCAAGTTTGGAAACTTAGAAATAGTTGAATATTTTTGTATATTTTGTGAATAATATGTAATTGTAAGTTTTGAAAAAGACTTATAAATAGTTGAATATTTTTGTATATTTTGTGAAGAATTTGTAATTGTAAGTTTGTTGTGAGTTTGTTTGTTGTAATACAATACAAGTTTGCAATACAATTGTTCAATTTGTAAGTTTGTTGTGAAAAATATGAAAACATCGACCTAGATATGGTCTATGTGATGTTGGAAAGCTATGAAATCTATATAGCGACATAAATATAGTCTGTGTGATATTGGAAAAATATGAAAAAATGGGTACAAATTAAATTTGTACAGGGAAACATCCAGAAAATAAATAATCTATTCCCAAAAAATTTCATACATTTTACATCGGTTATTACTCAAAACTGATGTAAAAACTTTCAAAAAGGGACTTTTTACATCGGTTGGGAGTAATAACCGATGTAAAAAGTTGCGTCACTAGGGACTTTTTACATCGGGTATTACTTCCAACCGATGTAAAAAATTGGATCAATTTTTTTAAAATATTGTAATAACTGTTTCTTACATCATTCTTATATTATAACCGATGTAAAAAATGTATCTTTTACATCGGGTATTACTTCCAACCGATGTAAAAAATTACATCATTTTTTTTAAAATATTGTAATAACTGTTTCTTACATCATTCTTATATTATAATCGATGTAAAAAAGGGACTTTTTACATCGATTGCAGAACCGATGTAAAAAGTACCTGATTTACTATATCGCCTGACTTTACATCGGACCCAGAACCGATGTAAAAAGTCAGTTTCACCCGATGTGAAAAGTCATTTCTGCACTAGTGTAATGCAGATAGACCAAAACAAGGAACCGACTAACACAGGGCCTTCAAAGAGCACTGATCGAAGGTGAACTCTACAAGAGAAAGAGACTGGTCAAAGAAGACTCTAACAAAGATTGCCAAAACACGTTGGGCTTTTGATAGGTTGCAAATACGCAAGAACTACAAAATCCCTCAGGCCAAAGGCGGGGTGTAATTCTTCAGGAGCGGCAATTATCTGAATTACCACACACCAAGTATGGATACTCAAATGCTTGAGAAGTAAGAAAGGTTATACACCAACTCTTACTCACACTCTAACGACAAAGTAAACACGGGTAAAATAACCAAAGGCTTGCAAAGACAAGCGCAAACCACAAACTTACTGGGGAAATGGAGAAATACCAAAGACCCGACTGGTGGTGAATCAAAACAAACTCCGCTGGGGAAACATAATAGAATTATCCTAGGCTTGTTGTAGAGATAAATCAAATATGAGCATATAACAATCTAGTTACCACAGGTGGACATAATTGGCTTGTTCCCGTGACTCTTCTAAACGTACCATATATCCTTTTCGTCTAAATAGAGACGGGAAAAAAATTAAAATTAATCATTAAATTTATCGTAAATTAAACGAAAATGACTAACATTATATATTTTGAATAATTAAGAAATCAAAATGAATTTCGAAGTTATCATATGAGATCAAACTAAAATATTATTATTTCATTTGTGGAGACATTTTTTTAAACAAGTAGTATGAAATGGTAAAGGCGTAGAAATGGAAAAGTTATCTACTAGAGTTTCAATAATATATCTATAGAAATATGATAAATATAGTATAATGTTACTTTACTAAAGTTAAAAGTTGTTTTCTAGTATTGATAAAACGGTAAAACTACAAAAACAAAAAGAATTAATATTTGACATCCATGTTAGATTGTTATGATCTCCAACTAAATAATGTTAAATTGTTTATTAATAAAAAGTAAATGATAAATTAAATAAATTTCAATTAGCCATGAAATAGAACTTGGTGGACGTGTCATAAACAAGAGTTCTGAATACAAAGAAACACAGTTTGCAGCTTACATGAGAATAACTTCTAAACACTTATCTTCAACTCAAAAGTTGTAAATAATAATACTATAGTAGTTACAATGTGAATGTGCTGCCCTAAACCAAAATAATTGTTAATTGATTAACTAACATCAACATAGTGATGGCAGCTTCATAACATTTATGAGATCTTCTTCTAGGCATCCCCACTCTAAAGTGTTACAATTTGTTTTTTCAACTGAAAAGTCAATAGGACTATTTTCACTACACAAATTATAATCCGAAATATCGATGTTAGTGTCGTCTTCCAAATTATAATCCGAAACATCAATAAATGGCTTTGTCTGCTGTGAACTCATTTGACTTGTTTTGTCAGAATCTGATACCGGCAAAGAATTGTTGGGAAGTTGAAGAAACTGAGGTTCCATTTTCATGTATTTTGTATACCAATCATAATCCGAAATGCTTGTGCTTTTGGAAGAAGCAGATCCAACAAAAGGGAAGTTAGTATCCCTAATGTCATGGAAGTCGAAAGTTGTTGCCAATGCAGGTGGAGTTGCAGATTGGTTAACAAGAGTTGGAAAAGTAGAGGTTTGATGATATATAGGAAATGTGGATGGTGGTGGATGGATGATTGACGAGCTGTCGTTGATATTTTGAAACTGAGTAGGACTCCGTCCACTCATGTTCAAACCCGATGGAGAGTAAATTTCTGTATTAGGAACAGTATGAGATTGATGGAGATGCATTTTGTTAGGGAGGAGTAAAGTTGATGTTTGATTTACAGGAAAATTGTATGATGGATGAATGTTAAACGAGTTGTTGATGATGTTTTGAGACTGAGTTGGAAAAGTAGAGGTGTGATGATATATAGGAAAGGTGGATGGTGGTGGATGGTTTTTGATGCTTTGAGATTGAACCAGTGTTGAAGGACTGACTCCACTGATGTTGAAATCACGTGGAGAGTAAATTTGTGCAGGAACTGTATGAGATTGATGGAGAGTGATTTTGTTAGGGAGTAAACTTGGTGGATGGATGTGTAAGGAGGTGTTGATGATGTTATGAGATTGAGTAGGTTGTTGAATGAGTGTTGAACTTGAAGGAATCCTATCAGCTTGATGTACTACCTTTTTGTTATGGAGTCTATATTTCTGCATCACACAATTAGGTTACTTTAGTCGATCAGCACCCTCTAACAAAGATTTAAAGAATTGTGCAACAGAAAACTCATCAAGAATCATCAAGATTCATCGAGAATCATCAAAAATCATCAAGAACAATGATCAGCAATACATACATAAGGAAAAATATTCATCAAGATATATACATGGAGATGACTTGCGACATGAGCGGTAGTAATACCATCAACATTCATCAATGCAACTATTTTTCTTGGAACAGCATCTGCAAACAACAAACAGAATCTTTTATTAGCTAGGAATTATTCAAACAATTGAATGAGTGAAACAACAAGTATATTTATCCTGTTAGGGTTTGTAAAAAACGAAACACACCGTGTAACCCAAGTGTATTAACAGCTTCAACAAACTTCACATGAAGATCATGAGACCAAACCACACGACGTGCTTTCTTCTCATTACGTGACAATAAGTCATTGTCATCATCTTGTTCTTTCTTCCTTTTAATCACGGCAGCCATGTTAGTAAAAGTTGAAGTGAATGTAATACTATATATAGAGAGCATGTGTTATATATAAGAAGTAAGTTCACTCCTCAATCCACCACCGACTTAACTTGACAAATAAAGAACAGTTCATTTGTTTAAGTGACCATTGCATTAACCAAACCAAAAGTATATGCCACAAATCCTCATATTAAATATATTTCTCACTTTATTAAATATTATTTTTATTATTATTATTATTATTATTATTATTATTATTATTATTATTATTATTATTATTATTATTATTATTATTTATTACAAATACCTCACTTGTATCTGTATTAGATTAAACCTACTTATATTTTGAATCCATATTACAATGTGCATGCTCAATATGGTATAATGCATACTTCTAAAGAGAATAAATGGAGAGAGTTATATATATATATATATATATATATATATATATATATATATATATATATATATATATATATATATATATATATATATATATATATATATATATATATATATATATATATATATATATATATATATATATATATATATATATATATATATATATATATATATATATATATATATATATATATATATATATATATATATATATATATATATATATATATATATATATATATATATATATATATATATATATATATATATATATATATATATATATATATATATATATATATATATATATATATATATATATATATATATATATATATATATATATATATATATATATATATATATATATATATATATATGTAATTTATGTTTTTTATTTCTTTAAAAGTGGTGCCTTATTTTTATTTTACTTTTTATTTATAAATTAAATGATCCATTCCTTCAGATTATTTAATAATCTGGGGGGTTAGATAATCAGATTTTACTATAAAAGCACTTGTTAGTTAAGTTTTACCCTAAACCCTAACTCATCTATAGCCGCTCCACACTCGTATACATCATTCTCTGGGATGAATTGCAAGACAAAAAAAAAATCTCTTAGGTTTTGTGTTGTATGTTGTTCTTCTAACACAAACCTTGAACAAAACATTTTTCTCTCTCTTACAATCTATCCCGCTAATGGTGTTGTTGTGTTTCCACCTCTTGCAATACCATTCTTATATTTTGGAATAACCTTCCTATGTGGTCAATCAAAGAAAACACTCTATAATTTATTATTTTTATTGGTTGACAACATTGAGAAATTTATTCATAACCAAAGTGTAAATTGCAAGCAATATTGTTGTTTTACGATACAAGTCATTTGTTTGAATATTTCAACACACAAAGAAAGTGGTGATCTTAAAAAAATTGAAAAAGGAAACAATACGTCTTATTTTTAATTTTTTAACATTCACCATTTTTGTCAGTAATATAGTACCTCGGTTTTTTTATAAAACTGATGGGGAAATCCCTATTTTATTTTATTTTTTAATTAAAAATAAAATAATCTTTCCCCTTGATTTAATTAAAGAATCGATAGATATAATTACTCAGTTAACCAACAATGAATCTAGGCCCTACATTCATAAAGTAACAACGCTCAAGATATTGCCAACACATCAATCTACGAGAAATCCTCTACATTTAATAAGAACTCGAACACCCTAGTATATACCTTGGACATTATCTTGTGAAACTCAAACATTGATAATGAAAGCCTTTGCCATGAAAATAGTAAAAACATTAATAATGAAAGCTTGAAACAGATCTCTGGGATGAATTACAAGTGCAGAAAAAAAATTGTTCTAAGGTTGGTGTTCTTATATAATATCTTATCTTTTAAATGAAATTTTATGTTTTGTATCTAACTTTATTTTTATGTTATATTAGAAATTAGTTACATGCAAAACCATTTAACTTGAAAAATAATGGGTATGCAACAAAATATGGATTTGTTGTTCTCTATGAATAACAACGATGATCATGAATTTAATTTGTCAAAATTTGGACTTGTTGTTCTCTAATTAAGAATAAGAAATTTTGTGTTTTAATAAAAAAATAGATATTTGTAAATAATGCAATTTAATATTATGTGTAAACAATATAATTTGTATTTTTAAAAAATATTTTCCCACGCGGTTTTTGATAGAAACCGAGAGGTATGTCATGCTAGTTTTGAAAATATAAAAAAGTTATTGTTGGGGATCAAACAAATGACAATTTTAACTATCCTCTGGTTTATCAGAAATTGAGAGGTAAAGTGGCAAGTTTCCATGATGCCTTTTGTTACTCGGCTTGTGTAATCGAGGTAAAATCCCCTTTGCGCTAGAGATGAAATGTGTTTTTTTGTAGTAGTGATTTCAGGCGAGATGCCTTAGGTCGGGATAATATAAAATGTCAACTTAGACAACACCTTATTAAAGGCCCTTTAATGCATGTTAATTAGCCAATTAATCATCATTAGGAGATATTCTCTACATCTCGACATCCCTCATAAATGTGGTTCAATGCTCATTATGCAAATTAATAAGGATTGATTCAAATGTTTAAGGAGCCATCACTATAAAATAGAACATTGCAAGAAGAAATAGGGAGACCATGGATACACCAAAATCTCCATAGTAGGTCCTCATTGGCCATTGCCAATGGGTTTAAAAACGAGTCTCGATCGGTCTCACACTGGCGACGTACATTGATGTTCTTTGCAGGAACACAATCTAGTAGACTGATTATAAATTGATAAATCATTTTCCTAATATAAGGGGAGAGGAAAATGCATAATGTATTTAATTCTCTATATATGCATACATTTATATGCGAGATGCAGAAAATTATTCTTTGTACTAGTTGCTTGAAAATTATGATTGCGGATGTGACTTTGTAAACTATTTGTTCTCCTTTATCATAATATTTTTCAAAATAGACAATCACATCAATATCCTTTCATAATAATCTATTTTAAATACATTTATTTCTCTCCCTCCACTGAACGACTATCTCTTTGACGGAGAAGACCAATCTTTATACTAGTTGGTTAAATGTTCTACTTGAAAGTGACTTTTTGTAGTGCTAAAATTTTTGCATGGTAGTTGTGGGTTTTTTCATATATCCCTATGAGATGGTTGAACACCACAAGTAACATGTTTGTGATCTACCATTATAAGGATGTGACAAGTAACCTACAACTCTAATGTAACAAAGTATATGTACAACTTTATTCCAATGTCTTAGAGTTGTACGTTACTTGTCCGATCCTCATAATGGTAGATTACAAACACGTTACTTGTTTACTTGTAGTGGTTCAACCAATTCAAGGAGATATGTGAAACAACTTATAGCAGCAAATTCATCAAATCATGCAGAACTTTTAACATTACTTGAAGTCACTTTCAACCATTTCATGGGCTCTGGGGATATATGAAACAATGAACAACTATAATGCAAAACTTTTAGTACTACATGAAGGCACTTCCAAATATAACTTTTATCCGACTAATACAAATGATTGTTCTTCATCATTAAAGAGAGGGTCTTTAGTTAAGGGAGAGAAATATCTTAAGTTAATTCTTATAAAAGAATATTGATGCGCTTGTCTGTTTTAAATAACATTATGGTAAAGAAGAAGGCAACAATTAATTTATAAAGTCACCCCTTCAAATAATAATTTTTCAATCAATTTCTATAAAAAATAAATTATATTTTGTCATGTATAAATGTATGCATAAGTGAAAGAATTAAATATATTTTGCATTTTTTCACTATAACTTTTTTTTGGATAGAGGGAGGGCAAAAGTCCGAAAAAAGATTACATCGGCATTAACTGAACCATAGAGAGTCTCAATCCAGCTTCTCTAACAATTGAGAAATGAAGTGAGGACAAACATCAAAGTTACACATAAGTTTAAAGAGAGGGATTCCCTTCCTAACTAAGACATTAACATAATAACTAGTCTCCCTATACACATGCTTAATTTGGACATTCCAATCTTGAGACAAGAGAGCCTTAATTTTCAAGATGAGATTTCTTCCCATGAGACAATCACTATTCTTATCGTTAATGGCCTTTACTACTAATTGAGAATCAATATTGTTGAGAAATAATTCATAACAGAATATAGATGAGAATAACAGAAAACAGTTGGGAGAATAACCAACTCTTGCATTGAAATTGAAACTATTAATCTAAGTACAAAGTGAGAATACAATAGAATATATACATAGTTATCAGTTAACTACATCCATCAGATCATTATATGTAATCTCAGCCACTAGATTAGATTGGCACAATATATCTCAATAGCCTCCCTCAAGCTGAGTATTATAGATGTCTATCATGCCAAGCTTGGAGATGAACATGTTGAACTCTGGAGGCCCTAGAGCCTAAGTGAGAAAGTCAACAAGCTGCTCTTGGGAAGTGATTGGAAGCAAACGAAGGGTTCCATCTTGTACCTTCTCTCAGACCAGGTGACAATTAATGTTGAGGTGCTTGGTTCACTCGTGAAACACAAGGTTGGGAGCAACGAGGAGTGCATTCTGGCTGTCACAATAAAGTATAGGTTGTCGCATGGTTGTGATGTCCAAATCCTAAAGTAAGTGAAGTAGCCATATCAATTCGCAAGTGGCAGTAGAAAGGACTATGTACTCAGCCTCAAACGAAGATCTGGAGATAGTTTGTTGCTTCTTGGCACGCCAAGATATGAGAGAAGATCCAATAAAGAAATAGTAGCCCGATATAGATTTTCTTGAGCAAGACAACCGAACCAATCAGAATCAGAATATCCTAGAAGCTGAATTTCAGAGTTTCTTAGAAAAAGTAAGCCTCTGCCAGGGTTATGTTTCAAGTATCTGACCACTCTTCAGGCTGCATGTAGAAACTGACTCAACTGCTGAGTGGCAAAAGTGATGTCGGGTCGGGTGGTGTTAAGATATAACAAACATCTGATGGGCCTTCTGTAAGCTGCTATGTCTTCAAAGGTTTTACCATTGTCTTGATGAAGCTTCACAGATGGATCAAGTGGACTAGGAGCTGGCTTCGATCCTAAAAGGCCTGACTCATTAAGTAAATCTAGACAATACTTCCTTTGTGAAATTGCGATGCCACATTTAGAGTGAGCCACCTCCAAAAGTATTTGAGTATTCCTAAGTCTTTGATCTTAAATTGATGGTCAAGAATACCTTTGATTCTTTGGAATCCAACAAGGGAAGTACATGCCATGATTATATCATCTACATATACCAAGAGTGCAGTAAATTCAGAGTCAGATTTTAGTGTAAACAAGGAATAATCAGAGGTGGATTTTCTATAACCTTCCTTGATTAAAAGTGAGGTCAATTTCTCATACCACTTCCTGCTGGATTGTTTAAGACCATAAAGACTCATGAGTAGTTTGCAAACTTTATTTGGTTTATCACAATAAACTCCATCACGAATTGTCATATAAACATCCGTGGAGAAATGCATTATTGACGTCCAATTGATGAAGGTGCCAGTTATGAATGGAAGCAAGTGCAAGTAACATTCTAACAGTTATGAGCTTTGCTACAGGACTGAAAGTGTCAAAAAAATAAAGTCCTTCAATTTGATTGTAGCCTTTGGCAACTAATCGTGCCTTATATCTCTCAATAGTTCCATCAATCCTATGTTTAACCTTGTAAACCCATTTACTTCCTATGGGTTTGATATGAGGTGACAAGTCTACAATTTTCCAAGCGCCATTTTTTCTAGTGCCTCTAATTCAGATCTCATAGTTATTAACCAACATTCCAACATACTAGCTTCCTTATAGGATTTTGTCTCAGTACAATGTGTAATGGATGTGGAAAATGCATGATGTGCAAGAGACAAATGAGAAAAGTAAAGGAAATCAGAAATAGGATAAGAAGTACCCAAAGATTTTGTTTTATGAGAATCATTGGAGTCATTACACACATAATCTGTTAGATAAGTATGAGGGTTTCGGTGCCTAGCAAGAAGTTGGCTTGGTGTGGATGTTGTAAGGTCAGTAGGAACATTTGAACTGGATGGTGAAGGCTCTGGACGAGGGGTAATTTCTGTAGGCACTGTAGGCAGTGACAGTGATGTAGGGTTTTTTATTAATGAATAAAAAATATATGTGTTTAATGAGTCATAAATTTATGTGGAGGATGACTGGTATTGAGAATGGTAAATCCAAGTGGATGGCTTGGAATTTGGGTTATAGGGAAGAATGTTGTCATCGTGTTTGGTGTTTCTAGACACAAAACTTTCTTTGGTGTTAAAGTAAAAAAGTATGGAACCTTTCATGCTCATTTTGTATCCTAAAAAAATAAATTTTCTACCTATAGGTTCTAATTTTGTTCTATGTGCATGTAGAGTATAAGCATACACTAAACAACCAAAAACTTTTAAGCCATGGAGATCATGAAATTTTTGGTGCATTAAAAAATATGGAGATTTATTATTAAGGAGAGGGTTGGACACTCTGTTCATGATGAATACAACATGTGAAACAACATAACACCAAAATTGCTTGGGTAAGGTAGAATGGAAAAGTAAAGTTCTACCTATGTTCAATATTTGTTGTTGATGTTTTCTTTCCACCCGACCATTTTGTTCGGGGGATTCAACATAACTTGTTTGGTGGATGATGCCTTTAGATGAATAAAGTTGAGGCATTAAAAACTCTTGACCATTATTTGTTCTTATGGATTTAATATATGTGTTATGTGGTGTGTGTATTAAATTAACAAAATTCATGACATGTTGTATAGCTTCATACTTAGATTTCATGGGGGTAAGCCACGTGTATCCACTGAAATCATCAACAACAGTAATAAGAAAAAGCCATGAATATATTTGGAGGCATATGACCACAAATGTCAAAATGAATGATATCAAAAAGTTTGGCAGCTTTATTATTACTTTTATGATAAGGCAAGTTTCTATGCTTTGCCATGTGACACACATCACAAACACCTTTGTGATCTACAACAATAAAAGGAAAATCAGAATTCAGCAAGGCTAGTCTAGAATTGGAAATATGACCTAACTTAAAGAGCCATATGGCAGTATCTAATATAGTGACACCATTAGGGACAGATAGTTGGGCAGCAACATGTAGGTTCTTATCTTGCAGATGTAAGTGGTAAAGCCCTTCTATAAATTCAATAGAACCAATCCTCTTCAATGAGTGAGGATCCTGAATGAGACAATGAGAGTTTTTGAAGTTTACAACGCATGGCATGTAATGACAGAGTTTAGAAATGGAAATTAAATTCAAAGAAAATTGTGGAACAAAAAGAACATTCTTGTCGCAGAATTGTGAAGTAAAATTGATGGTACCAATTTGTTTAGTAATGACATAATTTCCATTTGATAACCTTATATGAACAAGGCTTATATCATGATAAGAATGAAACCAGTGGAGAGATCAAAAAATGTGGTCACTGGCTCCCGAATCAATAATCTAAGAGTTAAGAATAGAATTATTGGCAGTTGATGAAGGAATAAATATATTACATGTATTAACTACTGATGAGTGACCGGATGAATTGGAGGAGATCACATGTGAAGGTGTGAAAACACAAGAAATGGGGGAGTTGAATTGGGTTTTAAATCAAAACTTTTCTTTTAAAAATATTCCCCTTTAATTAAAATATTTTTTCCATCACTCTTGATAATAACAATAATTAAGAACAGGAAGTAAAGAACAAGGTATGTTTATACTAGTTCACTTGAAAACTATCAAGCTAGTCTAGTCCACCCGCCAAGGTGATTTCACCTCTCTCAATTGAGGAATTAATCCAATAATCCAACTGATTATGACAATGCACAAGCTACCTGCAAGTAACTAACAACCTCTAAGACACACAAGCCCAATAATTCTTAAGGATACTGACCTAACCGGTCCCTTAAGGAAAATCAAACCTTTAAGACACACCAATCCTAGACTTCTTAAGGATACAGATCTAAACGATCCCTTAAGGAAATCAAACAACTGTTTGAATACAAGTTTTGTTTAAAATAATATTGCTTCTACACAAGCTGAATATGTAAACTATTTTAAGAACAATAGACTAAAAATATGAAATCCATAAACAACGCTTGTGCGTGGATATTCAGTGAAAATTCGCCGCTTTCTCTCTTAGTCTTCAAGCCTCTATATAGCCAATAAAATAATATATACGTTGAGGGGTACTCTTGGGATTTCCAAAAATATTGGCAACTTGAGCAATCACGTGGGGGACAATATCGTGGAACGCGTCCGTCCTTTCATGGTAGTGGAATGAAACATTGATTGTACCATGTACTATTTATGCCGTGTTAACATTATCTTCTTTCCTTCTGTACTTTAGAGGCTTCTGTGAGCATTAGATTAAAAGCGAGAACATAAAACAAGGTCATCAGAACTTCAAGTCTTCAAAGTCTTAAGAGACGCGTCTTCAGAGTCTCCGGCACTTGGTCGTGAGAACCTTTTCTTATAACCTTGGGTCTTCAAAACTTCAAGTCTTTAAAGTCTTTAGAACTTCTGTCTTCAAAGTCTTTAGCACTTGGTCTTTAGAACCCTTTTCTTAGAACCATGGGTCTTTAGAACTTCAAGTCTCCAGAGTCTTTAGAACTTCGTCTATCATAATCTTCACCACTTAGTCTTGAGAACCCTTTGTCTTCAGAAACATCAGTCTTCACCATCTGGACTTAAGTAGAAATTTTTGTCTTCAGATCTTCTGACTGGTTTCTTTAGAACAAGTTGTCTTCAGAAACACGAGTCTTTAACATCTAGACTTAAGTAGAAACTTATGTCTTCAGATCTTCTGATTGGTTTCTTTAGACTTCATATCAGAGCCTACACTTCAGAGTCTTCTGGAGTATCTTGCTACTGTTTATCAGAACTTGTGTAGCACAAAAGCGGAACTAATTCTCTTCTAATGTCTTGGTCACGCCATCCATCAGAAGCAGAACCTGTTTGTTAAATACTAAAAAATAACAAACATTAGAGTACCAAAATTATTCATACAAATATGCTCATTTGTTATCATCAAAACTCAGAGATAGTATTGCAGAACTAAATCTTGTTCTAACAATCTCCCCCTTTTGATGATGACAAAACTATATATTTTGATGACACAATTTTGTTCATATAATCAGAAAAGTGAAAATAACAAGGTAAGGAATACTTATCCTTTTTATGAAACTCCCCCTGAGTCAATGACTTGATGAAGCTCGAATATCCTGACTCTAAACTATTTGAGTAAAAACTCCCCCTGGTTCCAATAGATCAGATATTGAGATTTTGAGAGTCTTGACTCTAGATGCCAATGACAGTGAAATCAATTGAAATCTTGAAACTTTAATGTCACTAAGACAGCTTCCAGATTCTCAATTCTTGGAGTCAGATTCCAAATTTCAATTCTTGGAGCCAAGTCTGAAGCCAACAGGTTAGACATAAGCCTTGCATAATGCTTTCAGATCTTTGTCTTTAATCAGAGTTCTCATTTCCTGAAAAAGGAAATAATTCTAACAGAAACGGAATTTTAACTGGGTTAGAATATAAGCAGATCTTTTCAGAGATCAATTTCCAGAACTTGATTATTGAAATCAAAATTACATTCATTTAATTACTCCCTTTTTTTGTCATAATCAAAAAGGTAATTATGTGTGAAAAACATAAAAACCAGGAGAACATAAGAAGTTTCATTGATATTTCAAAAGGATTACAACAGAAGTAGAAACAACAGACTGAAGACAAACAAGGGAAACTAGCTAAACTTCAAACACATCATAACTCTCATCAAACAGAGCATTTCCTCTGATGAACGGGTTTCTTCGAATAGTTTCAATTACACCAGCTAACTCAAGTAGTTCAGACAATACACGTCCATAAGGAATGTGATTTTTGGGAGTTTCTGGATGCAAAGATTGATAACTTCAGATGATTAAATATTATTGCCGAAAGATGAATTAGAATAATCTTGCAAAGGCAATAAAGAAGACACATGTCCCTCGGAAAAACTTTATCAAGATCTTCCCCTCTGGGATGAAGGTTTTTCAATAAGAACTGAAACCAGATTTTTGCAAGCGGTTTCAAATTATCTGAATTAAGGGGCTCATATCTAAAGGGAGAATTAGGAACTCTGGGGAACACATCAACATTCATGCAGGAGTTGGGTAACGCTGATTCTGGATGACTACATCAATGGAGGAGCGAGTGATGGTAATTGGAATACCATAAATATGAGAGTGAATGAAGTTTCCATCAGGACTGAAAAAACATGAAGCCATAAATTCTTCACGAGGTTAGGATAAATAGGACCTCTAATAATTGTTGCATACCCAGACCATCCTTGATTTTCAATAA
Organism: Vicia faba; assembly: GCA_948472305.1. Taxonomy (NCBI): domain Eukaryota; kingdom Viridiplantae; phylum Streptophyta; class Magnoliopsida; order Fabales; family Fabaceae; genus Vicia; species Vicia faba. Next base: position 888,369,799 of record OX451736.1, read on the forward strand.
AACCATTGATGAAACCATCACCAGACACATAGTTGGGTCTTTTCTCTTTGATTACTTAAGGAAGATTTTCATCTCCTTGAAAGGTTCTAACAACCATCATTTGCATAAAAGCTTGAAGAGAAGAAACAGTTAAAGATGATACAAGGATAAGGACTTGATGAAGGACTATAAATGAGAGAAGATATAAATAGTCAGTCAAGTTGTTCAATAAATAAGACAATTGAAGCACTCAAAGGAATTAATTTTGAGAGAGAGAGAATCAAATGACGTCACAAACTGCTAAAAGTAGGGAATGAAAAGAGAAGTAGATACAAAGTTAAGATAGAAGAACACAAGAACACTTAATTAGATCCCTACATGGAAGATCTTAGCAGTCATATCAAACAAAACATAGGAACACGGCACGAAACAACTGTTCTAAAGACACAAAAGATAGGAGTAGTTAATGAATGTAATCATGATTAATCGATTCCAAGAAAAATAACTGCTCGTGCATTGCCTAGGTAGAGTGTGATAGACACTAAGTCTATTTAGGTGACGCGTTTCATATTCTCGACCTCTGGAAAAACCACGAAGATTTCCATCTGATCAGAGACATTTCTGATTGAGACATCCTTTGATGACTGAGGTAAAAGAAATTAGAAGGCCTTTGATTAAGTCAAAATCTTATCACTTCAGACTAAGACTAAAACACGTTTAATTCTAATGACATCTTACTCTGGACAGAGATCCATTTTCAGATTCTTTAGAATAAACAGAAATTTATCTTCAACTAAGGGTTTTGTAAAAATATCAGCCCACTGTTGGTTTGTATCTATGAATTTTAAGAATATAATCCCTTTCTGACCATAGTCTCTAATAAAATAATATTTTATTTGTATGTGTTTAGCCCTAGAGTGTAAGATAAGATTCTTACTCAAGCAAATAACATCAGTATTGTCACGGAAGATATGAATGTTACTCTCATAAATATGACAATCTTCCAGCTGATTCTTCATCCAGAGCATCTGAGTGTTGCATAGTGTTGTTGAGATATACTCTGCTTCTGCAGTTGAGAGAACAATTGTTGATTGCCTCTTTCTTGACCATGAGATCAGATTCTTGCCTAGAAACTGGCAATTTTCAGAAGTACTCTTCCTCTCTAGTCTATCTTCAATGTAGTCTGCATCACAGAAACCAGAAAGAGCATACTCTTATGTTTTCTCATACATCAAGCCAGGGTTAGTGGTTCCTTTCAGATACCTTAGAATTCTCTTAACAACAGTTAAATGAGATTCCCTAGAATCAGATTGAAATCTAGCACAAAGATGAACACTGGATAAAATATCAGGTCTGGATACAGTCAGATACAGAATAGAGCCTATCATACCACGATACAGCTTCTGACATACCTTTCCACTTACCTCTTCTTTCTCAAGAATACATGTTGGATACATTGGAGTCTTTGCTATAATGCAGTCTATCATGTTGAATTTCTTCAAAGGTTCTTTGGTGTACTTACTTTGATGAATGTAAGTAGCCTCTGGTTTTTGATAAATTTGGATTCCCAGAAAGAACTCCAGTTCTCCCATCATGCTCATTTCAAACTCATCCTGCATTAACTTAGAGAATTCCTCGCAGAGGGATGGATTAGCAGAATAAAAAATAATATCATCAACATAAATTTGAACAATTAGAATATCATTTTTGAAGATTTTGTAGAAGAGTGTGTTGCACCCTAAAATTTCCCCTCCTATTTTTCATACAAGATACAATCCTAGGGTTTCTCGGATATTCAAGTATGCTCAGAAATCGATCAGACAGATTCTCTTCCGAGGCAGTAAAATCAGCAATTAGGGTTTTGCAGTTCTCAAAAGAAAATGAGTTTTCAAAGTTTCAAATGTTCTTTATGGTCCTTCATGTGTTATCAAAGATGTTTGCCAAGTTTCAAGCCTCACATCGTGAGTTTGCTCAGTCAGTGGTTCAGACGACTGAAAATGACTCCATTAACCCAAAAGATGACCTTTTGCGACATCAAGTTCAAGTGACTGTAACTTCTTTGTTATTAGATATTTTTGGACGTTTCTCTTGCGTATGACTCTCCTTGACGTCATCTCTAATTTCTCTTCACAAGTTAAGATTTGATTATGTGCGAAAGATCATCAGAAAATTCGAATGCTTTAAAGGTCATTTTGCAAATTTGACCTAATCACAAGAAACTCTTGTCCAATTTTCGAGGCTCACAACTTCTTCAATTTTCAATATCATGAAGTGATTCTTTTTGCAAAGTATCACAAATAGCATTGTCTATGAGATTATTTCAACGATCAAAGTCAAAATGCGCTTGGAAGACCATGAAATTTATTAAAATTTTATAGGAATTTCTTGACTGTAGAATGTTATTTCTAGATGTTGATCATTATGTTGAGACAATTCATTAAAACAAGAGTTTGAGTTTGAAGGTCCATGAATAGTTTATTATTCGTGATTCAAATCGTTCGCATTTGGACGATAATGATTATTGGATCGAAATAGGATTTCTATCAAAATTCTTACAGGATATTCAAAAGGATCAGTATGCTTATGACGCAATTTTGATATACTTGAAAAAGAATTCATTCATGAGAACTATTTTGAATTCAAAGAATTCATCAAACTTCATTCATATTCATATTCATTCAAGTCGATTGCAAGTGCATCACCAATTCCATTTCCAAATTCAAGACATCCATTTCAAGTTGCAAGAATTCAAAAAAAACAAATGGAGGGAAAGTTCTTTTGTCATTGCTTAAAGAAAAGTCAGTATTCTTTGCCATACATTTGAGAAACTACAAGACATTCATTAATACTTTCAAGTCCATTTGTTTCTCATGCATTCATTTCAAATTCAATGTGCTAAATCCATGGATTCAAAGTCAATTTCAAATGTTCAAGTTTGCAAGACATAATCAATTTGTTCATAAACTTCATTCAAAGTCTAATTATCCATTCAAGTTCAAAAGTTCTACATGTGAATCAAGTTCACATCGATTCTGCATATTACAAGACAAGGTTTATTCCAAGTTTCCATTCTCAATTTCAAGTCCAAATCTTATTCCAAATTCAAATTTTCAAGGCTATATTCAAAAATCAACTCATCATTCTTCAAAGGAATTTGCAAAGCTTATGTTGATCACTCTTGAAGACTTTGAACAAGAAAAAGACTTCATTCAAATTTCATGAGAAGCTTAAAATAATATAAAGTGAATTTTGAATACCTAAGTCCTCACCATTATCATTCAATTTCCTTTTGGTACAAGGCTTACGTTCAATCTATCATCCAAAGTGTTGTTCAAGATCAAAGAATATTCAATTGTTAAAGTTTTTTACAAGCTTACAATTACAAAAAAATATATGTTACAAAATTCCTAACAAAGCACTAAAACTACAAAGGGGTTTTCTTCATTATCAAGCTTTCTTCAAGTGCTTCAAGTCACTCTTCGTCAATTCTCCCTATCATCCAATGGGCCCGTACATGTAAACAAAAGAAGAGCATTAGTTAGCAAAATTCATGTTGGAATAAGATTGGAAAATTTCAAAGAAATCTCTATATTTTCATCATTAGGGATTGGTAAAAAGAATCAGAAATAAGGGGACAATGTTTCGTCCGTGTTTGGTCCATTGCAAATCACAATTTTCAACTGGTTCACAAAGGACAAAATGAGGAGAAATGCAAGTCAAAATCAATAGTTTCATCATGGTTTCAAATGCTGCAAAATAGTTTACATCACACTGAAAAAAGCACAATCACTAAAAGCCAAAATGCTGTAAAAAATAGACTTCAATGCAGCCCTCCATATGTTGTCCATAAGAGGCCAAAATCTGTCCAAATAGCTGCAAACATACAGCCTAAAATTGCACATAAATAGGCTAAGTCAAAATTGCAACAAAAAAGGAGCAAAAACAGCATAACACAAATGTCCAAACCCAATTGCTTTTTCCCTCCAAAAGTTTTGTTTTTTCAGAAGAAGGGCGAAGCATATAACAAGGCCATTGGGAGAGAGAGAGAGAGAGAGAGAGAGAGAGAGAGAGAGAGAGAGAGAGAGAGAGAGAGAGAGAGAGAGAGAGAGAGAGAGAGAGAGAATTTCATTATTCACAAAGAACCAACAGCATAACAAAGCATACCAAAAACCCAAAAAAGATCATCATTTTCTGGATACCACCCTTCAGAAAGGAAGAGACATTACAGCAAAAGTCATCAAAGAGGCATAAAAGAGACTTCCCTGTTAAACAAACACCGACAGCAAAAAGCGAGTGAGGAACAAGAAGGCGGACGAAGGCAACCGTGTCAAGAGATCGTTTGCAAAAAGCTCCAATACTATAAGTTTGATTCCCGATCTTTTAATCTCATTGTTGTTTTGATATGCCTCAAACTGCTTCATACTTTTTTTCCCATTGTTAATCAAGACAAAGATATTCTTTTTTGTTATAACTAAAAAAAACAAAAGCAAGGAAGAGAGAAAATTTTTACAGAAGAAAAAACTTCCATGTCAAAACCATAAAGAAAAATCCAACATTTCATCAACAATAACAAAACACGCAACATCAATAAAACTCGCCCAAACCATCATCATTCAAGAAAATCGCCAAATCTAAAAAAAATAGTAAAAAACTAGAAGAAAATATAACAATACAGTAGCTACACCATCTTCAATCAACCTTCCGCCTCCTTCCTCTTCTCTGCATCCTCATCGCAACTCAACACACACCACTCCAACCACTACCCCTTTTTGTTTAAATCCATACCCACACAAACCATCGTCCTTTCCTCTTTAAACCAACCCCTCAATTTCAATTTTCCAGAAAGAATCGCACCTCTCAGTTCTTCCATTACACCCCTGATTTCAGCAACGACACTTCCTCTAACTGGGATCGGAATCGATGGTGTCACCATTCCTCTAATAATGAACATGCTGAAAGATTCGCTTCTCTTCTCAAGTTCCAACTTGAAGATACGGTTGAGAAGGAAAGTTTCAAGAAACGGCCAAGTTAAAGAGGGCTATAGAAGAAGCGACATCCAAGGACTAGTATTGCAGAAATTATGATGAAGATGATGTTGTGTTGTTGTTTACGGAAAATAGACCTAGAGTAAGATCTGGAAAGGAACTAGCATGAAGGCAGCGACTATGCCTCTCTTGATTTTAGGTTTCTTTAGTTTGTCCTAATTGGGCTTCAACCCGTTTCCATTCAAAGCCCATCGACATCCCTTTACATTACTTTTTTTTTATTTTTGCTGAAAATATTAATGTTTTTTTTAACCCATTCAAAGCCCAGTCGGAATTCACCTCACCCCCCCTGTTCCGCTACACCCTATTTTTCTGTTCTAACACCACGCTTTTTTTTTAGATTAGTTTAGGAACTTTAGAATTTCTTTTATTTTAAGTTTAGGTTTAATTTGAAAAAACCTTAAATTATTAATTTAACCTAGTTTTAGTTTAATAATCTTAGAATTTTAAGTTAGTTTTAGAATTATTTTTAATAACTCTATTTAGTTTATATTTAATTTTATTAATTTTTAGTTTAACTTTAAAATTCAATTAAAATAAAAAATACAATTTCAAAATTATTTAGTTTAGTTAGGGATTTTGTGAATAATTTAGATAAATAATACTTTTTTTGCTTCGTTAATATTCTTTTAAATTGTTTAAATTCTTCATGATAAACAAAATTTCAAAGAAAATAATAGAATAGAATTTTTTTTTTCTTTTTTTTTTTAAATTTTAAATCACAAACAAAACACCAAAAACATTATTTTGATGTTATTAATCATTCCGCTAATTATTTTTATTTAATAGTTTGTTTTAGTTTAAATTAATTGTTTATCTTTAATTCGATTTGGTTGTATTGTTTGCTATTTGGACCTTTTTTAATCGCACTTGACTCATCCCCATTTGTAAAAATTGTACCCCCATTCCCGAACACTTTGTAATAGCGTAGAATTTCAATTCCTGCAATTTACTGTTTTCCTTATACTGTATAGTAATTAGGCGTGTATGGCAAGATTTAAAAAAAAATCAATCGCTAGATAACCTAATCAAAGAACAAAATAACTCGAAACAAACACACTTTTTCACACACGCGTCTCTAGGGTAACCTCGCTCGTTGCCTCGGAAATACAGTCATGTCCCTCGAATATGGGACGCCTTAGCAATGACCCTTCGATAAAAAAAGATCATAGTCCCTCGATGACCCTCGACGTTGCCTTTGATAAAACGATCTCGTCCCTTACGAAAATTGCTAAAGCGTCTCATAAGTTGCCTTCGATGACTGTAAAATTGACCCGCGCCTGTCCCTTCACATCCAACTATGGGGCTTCTTACCAAATTAATGGTAAGATAGTAACATTAAAAGGAGGAAGAAAAGAAAAATTGAAAACCTTTCGAGTAGATAGATTCGCTCCTAGTTACTCGCTTGCTCACGATAAAAACATTTTTACACCTACACTTTCATTTCAAAACATTTTCAAAAAGACAAAAAATTTGTATACGTTCTTATAGAGACGAGAACCATTGCAAAACATCTTTTCAAAACACTTTCTGAAACACAATCCACAAACACGTCTTTGAGCCACTTTTCAAAACAAAACTTTGTACGCGTTCTTATAGAAACGAGAACCATTACGAAGAGATTTTTCAAAACATTTTCAAAGCCCACACCACAAGCACACTGTCAAATGAAAGCAAGTGATCTAGACGAGTAACTAAGAGCCCATGGAAAACCATGGATGAAAAGGGTGCTAATACCTTCCCTTTTCATAATCTACCCCCCGAACCCGAGAAATAATCTCGAAAGGTCTTTCCTGTGCTTTTTTACCTTTCCATTTGGATAAAAGAAAAGTCGGTGGAGACTCTTGCTATCCGCACAAATGCGATCGAAACGCAAAAACATCAAGTCAGTTCTCCCACCGTATCACAGAGTGTAATGTCAACCTTTCCTCTGATAAACTTATTTTCTAGGAGAAAATTACTCAATCTGTCATACCAAGCTCTGGGAGCTTGTTTTAGGCCATAAAGAGATTTCTTTAGTTTAAAAACAAGGTCTGATTTATCATAATTTTTAAAGCCAAAAGGTTGTTTGACGTACACTTCTTATGAAATATAACCATTCATAAATGCACTCTTAACATCCATCTGATAAAGGATGACGTTATGATTTACAGAAAAAGAAACTAACAAATGAATAGCTTCTAACCTAGAGACTGGTGCAAAGGTTTCTATGTAGTATATCCCTTCTTGTTGACTATAACCTTGTGTAACCAGTCGTGCTTTATTTCTGATAACTTTACCTTTCTCGTTGAGTTTGTTTCTGAACACCCATCTGGTTCCAATGACATTGACACCTTTGGGTTTCTGAACGAGATCCCAAACATCATTCTTTGAGAATTGGTTGAGTTCTTCTTCCATATCCAAAATCCAATATTTATCTAGAAGGGCTTCCTCAATATATGTAGGTTCTATTAAAGAAACTAAACCCAGAAGCACTTTATCAGAAGGTTTGAGAGTTGATCTTGTTCTGACTGGAGCATATTTACTTCCAAGAATGAAATCTTCAGGATGAGAGAATGTAATTTTGTTCTTCCTTGGTTGAGGTTGATCATAAGGACTATCAACAACATCATAATAAGGAGCTTATGATTCTTTATCTTCTTAAATCTTCTCCTTTGGCTCATCGAATGTTATAGTTACATCTTTAGAATCTGGGAACAGAAGGAAGCAAATATAGAGTGTGACTCATCCTTGTGTTTCAAGAATTTTACCCATGTCCATCTGTTATAATCATCAACAATGACAAGTCCATATTTCTCACGATTGACATAAGCAATTTTCACTGGTCCAAATAAGTCAATATGAAGAAGTTCTAATGGCCTAGAAGTATAAACAATCCTTTTAGCTTTGAAAGAGGTTTTTGAAAATTTGCCTTTCTGACAAGCTTCACAAAGAGCATCTAAAGTATACTTCAGATTGGGCAAGCCTCTGATAATCCAAGCTTATTTAGTTGAGAAATTTTTATCAAGCTAACATGACCCAGACATTTGTGCCATACCCATTGTTCTTCTTGAACAGTCAGAAGACATTTTACATTTTGATTTTTCAAATATGATAATCTTATTTTGTAAATATTGTTCTTCCTCTTGCCATTAAACAAAAATGCGCCATCCTTCTGACTAAAGCTTTACATGACATTTGATTAAAAATGGCGTTATAACCATTGACACTAAGTTGGCTAATTGACAAGAGGTTATGCATCAAACCCTTGATTAAAAGAACATTGTTAATAGAAGGGAGTTTACCATTACCAATAGTTCCAGAGCTGATGATCTTTCCCTTCTGGTTGCCTTAGAAACCGACAACGCCTCCAGACTTAAGTTTCAAATCTTGGAACATATTGAAGATGTGAAAAACACAAGAGGGGGGGGGGGTTTAATTGAAAACTTGAAATCAAAATCCTGGTTCGTTTAATCTCAAACTACTCCAGTCCACCCGTCAAGGTAATTTCGCCCCTCTCCAACGAGGTCTTAATTCACTAATCACAAAAGAATTACAATCACTATTTTAATAACTGTTAAAGTCTTCTTGAGTACAACCACAATCCGGTTAATCTAAAGGAACACTGATTCAAAACAATTATACAAGAATGTGTGTTGTTGTTTTTCGTAACAAAAACTGTTATCACAACTGTGATAATTTACACAAAATTATAGCTTGAAAGATGATGAAATTTGCTTGCAGCTTTTTGAATATGCGTAAGTGGTATATGGCAAATTGTTAATGATTTGAAAACTGAGCTTGTTTATATAGGCAATGGATTTACGTTGATCATCAAGCGTGTTAAATGACATTAACTCAGTTTCCATTTGGAGAAGATCTTGTCTGAAAGAAGCCGTTGTAATTAACGCTGAATTGAATGATCAGTAACGCTTCAGAATCTTACCTCATTGCCTGCTGCTGATGCTTCAGAATATTGATGACTTGTATTAACATGTTCTTGTTCAGAATCAGAGTTTACTTTGCTTAAGTGCAGGTTCTGGTCATCAATCTTCAGCGCATATTCTGATTGCTTTAGCGTGTAGCTCTTATGGCTTATCTTCTGATGCTGCTTTGGTCAGAACTTCTGCATACATAAAAACATAATTTTTAGGGTGCATATTTGTTCTTTGTATTTGTTATCATCAAAACTCTAACTAAGGTTTGTAGAATCAAACTATGTTCTAACAATCTCCCCCTTTTTGATGATGACAAAAAACTAGAATTTTCAATTAAAAATAAAGAGCAAAAGGTTTAAGAGAAACTCCCTCTGAGTTGATTACTTCCCTTAAGTTCCTTCTCATCAGAGTTTTAGCTGCATCTCCTATCAGAATTTGTACCTATTCAAACTTTTCAGAAAGTAGAGGTTAAGTAATTCAGAATGTTTGGGACTTTTGTCTCGGTATACCATTATTGAAAATATATTACTTTCTCCCCCTTTTTGTCAGCTATCAAAAAGGCAATATAATAAGAACCAAAAGAGATAAATTATATTAAAAAAACATGAAGCAATGATAAGTTCCAGAATAGAAGAGGTAAAAATTAAGAGTTACAGGTAAACAATTTTCAAAAAGAAATCTAAGAAGGAGGTGGAAGACATGTGAAAAATGCTTCCAGCAAGCTCTTGATCTGAGTATTTGACTCTTCTTGCTTGCCCAAAATGCCTCTGATTTCCTTTGTGGCGCCTTCCTGTTTACCCAGAATACTTTTAATCTCTTTGTTTGTGTCCTCCTGCTTATCCAACCTTGCATAGATTAGAGCATTTTCTTTCTTCAACTCTTCCAAAGTTTGCATGACTAAGGAAGGTGCTGGAGTTTCTTCAGGAGTTGGACGTTGCTTAGAGCATTCTGCAGCTTCTTCTGAGTGAACCATATCTTTTGTTGTAATTATGTCTTCTAGAGCAGCAGTCAGGGAGAGGCTTTCTGATTCTGGTTGAACTTCATCTGAGGGATGATGCTCTTTCCAAGGAGCATTATCCAGCGAGAGGATGTCTTTCTTGAACAGTTGGCTCAGAACTTGGTCTTGAAAAGCCTTCAGATAAGCACTAAAGTTCTGCTGAACTTGTTCATAACTCTGTTCCTTCAGCTTCAGTGTTTCAGAACTAAGCCAGTTTCTGAATTTTGTCCATATATAATCATAAGCAGTAGGATTAGTCATCTCTTGACTAGCATGCTTCAAAGATTTTATCCATTCCTACATTCCTGTTTCAAAAATCAACAAACTTGTACCAACATCTGATGTGGTTTCAGTTGGTTTAGGTTTGGGAATGGCAGTTTTGAGAGATGTGGAGGATAGTCTTTCTAGCAATATTGGATCAATGACAAGTCTCAAGTTGTCAAATGGACGGCTAGTAGGTGAAGGAGTGGGAGAGTCAGGAATGATGATTGGTCTAGTGGGGGTGTTTGGAGGAGTGGATTCCAGAGATGAAGGGATTTCTGGAATGTCATGAATGGTGAGAGGCATGCGAACCGCAAGAGGTTCTGTCATTCCAGGTATTGGGATTGTATCAGAATCTGAAGGAGATTCTTCAGATTGGTTTGTTGTAACATGTTGGGGTTCTGGTTCATGGATAGCAGAAGATTGATTTTCAGAAGGTTGAGCTTCTGGTTGTGGTTAGTTGGAGTTCAGATCTTCTGGTTGTGGCATTTTTGGTTGAGGAATTTCTTGTTGAGGTGATTGTGGTTGTGAAATTTCTGGTTGAGAAATTTTTGGTTGAGTAATTTCTGGTTGAGGTGATTGTGGATGAGGAATTTCTTGTTGAGGAATTTCTGTTTGTGGAGAGTGTGGTTGCGGAATTTCTGGTGTGGTATCAGATTTTAGATTTTCTGGGAGTTGAGAATTTGGATTTTATGGTAAGGGAGAGGAAAAGTCTTGGTCAAATAAATCAATATCAGACAGAACTTTGGCAAGTTCTGGTTGGTCATGTTCAGGATTTGGATTTTGAGAAAGGGAGTGAGGTTCATTCAGACCTAGAGTTTCTGATGGATCAAACCCTATGTCAAATTCTTCAAATGTTTGGGTTGATGGGTTTGTTGGTTGAGAAGGCATGGCTTCAGATGTTAATACATTTATTGATTCTATAACAGAAACAGAGGAGGGATTACCTTTCTTTTTGGCAGCTTTTGGTGTCCTCTGAGAGGGTCTTTCTTCTGCTGCTTTCCTCTTCTTGGTCTTCTTTAAAGCAACTTCTGGAGCAGCCTTGTGTAAGTTCTGGATATTGATTTTTGGTGCAGTATCATCTTCCTTGCAAGCGTCCAGATATCTGACTATTATTTCTGGTTTGGAGTCAATCTCAGAAAATAGAGGAAAATCATCCAGAGGTATCCTTCTTGAAGTGATGGTTGCATGAGAAGTAACAGTAGGTTCCTTCTTGATATTCTCAATGATTTTAATCTTCTTCAGATTTTTAGCGTTCAGGGGCTTCCCAGCGGTTGCTTCCAATGTGCTGATTTTCTGGGCTTCCGTCAGATGTTCTATCAGCCTATTCTCTGTCAGAATATCTGATATGAGCCTTCCTAAGGGAATCCAATCCCTCTTGGTCCTTTCGTCTTCTCTTGTTTCCTTCACACTAATTCTGAGATGATTAAACAGCAAGTGTGGAAGATTTACCTTTGACCTCTTAACAATGAAATAGATCAGAAATTGCTGATCAATGTTGGTATAATCAGGAGAGCTTATAGGCTTCATGTGGTTGATACACCCTAGAATAATTTTGGCCCAAATTCTGTGATGATCCTTCAAATCCCTGATTTTACTGGAGGGTAGTCCATGAGTAAAAATTTCCCTTGCAATAGAACTTACGTCAGAGCATCTCTCTGCCATGTCAATGCATCTGACACCTCCACCATTGTATCCAAGAAGCTTTGCAATTAGGTCTTTTGTAATAACAATTTTCTTCCCCATGACATAAGAAGTAACCTAATGATTTGAAGAAGAAGCATGTATCCATAATTCTTTGACAAGAATGGGAAAGGTTGGCCCCAATAGACGGTCAAAGTACCTATTCCATCCTTGAGCAGTAACGTCTTCATACAGATTGAAGCCATTTTCTTGCAAGCTTTCAAAATCAATAGTCAGTTATGAGAGACCTTCCAGATTATCAATAGGAGTGGGGAGCATTCTGTAGGGTTCTTCATACTGTTCCATTGAAGCAGATTCATGAGCACTGGCATTTTTGACACTTGAAGAAGCCATTGTTCAGACGGGATTTTGAGGAAGATGAAAGGGGTTTTCGAAAGCAGGAACTTGAAACGATAGAAAATATGATGAGAGTAAAAAAGAGTGAATGTAAAAAGTAAAATTTGAGTTTAAATGGGTTTCTTTGAAAACGTAAACAATAAGAAAAAGAAATAATTAGTCATTATTATAAGCATTAATGACACCTGAAATTAGGGGATTCAGAAAGATACTTGAGTGGTTACCCTTGACAAGTGTCTCAATGCACCCAATCAGCGCCTTTGACCTTTCAGAAAATTGAACATGTGTTTAGCCTCAGAAAGTGGCTGATGAATGGATAACAACTGTTTGATTATGTGAACTGCACGCTTCTATCCTTGAAATGAAACGTTCATATCTTCATGGATAGATTCTGATGCAATCTGTACTTCTAAAATCTGAAGACATGTTGATCAGTAGTTCACAGAAAATAATAAAGTTCTGAAGGTTAAGATATGTAAATAAAATATTTTATTATGGGCATAGCTTCATGCTGAGATGTTTCAGAATGAAGTTAAACCTATCTTTAGAAAGAGGTTTTGTAAAGATATCAGCCCATTGATGGTTTGTGTCAATAAATTTTAAGCTAAGAATCCCTTTCTGAATATAGTCCCTAATAAAATGATGTTTTATTTCTATATGATTAGCCCTAGAATGCAAAATTGGATTCTTACTGAGACAAATAGCAGAAGTATTGTCACAGAGGATAGGAATGTTACTCTCAAATATGTTGAAGTCTTCAAGTTGACTTTTCATCTAGAGCATTTGCGTGCTACATCCAGCAGCTGCTATATATTCAGCTTCTGCTGTTGATAGTGCTATTGTGGACTGTCTCTTTCTGGTCCATGAGATCAAATTTTCTCTCAGAAACTGGCAGCTTCCAGAAGTGCTTTTACGCTCTACTCTGTCTCCAGCGAAGTCAGCGTTACAATATCCTACTAAGTTGTAATCATTTGATTTTCTATAAAACAAACCCAGATTAGTAGTACCTTTCAGATACTTGAAAATTCTCTTAACTGCTGTTAAGTGAGATTCTCTAGGATCTGATTGAAATCTAGCACATAAGCAAACACTAAATAAAATGTCAGGCCTTGAAGCCGTTAGATAGAGAAGAGATCCAATCATAACTCTGTAGACCTTCTGTTCTACCTTTTTACTTACCTCTTCCTTTTCCAGAATGCACGTAGGGTGCATTAGAATCTTTGAGGGCTTACATTCTGAGAGATCAAATTTCTTCATAAGTTCTCTGACATATTTGCTCTGATGAATGTAAGTTCCTTCTGGAGTTTGGTTTATCTGAATGCCCAGAAAGAATTTGAGTTCCCCCATTAAGCTCATCTCAAACTCTGCCTGCATACATTTAGCAAACTCTCTTCCCAGAGAGGGTTTAGTAGATCCAAAGATGATGTCATCAACATAAATCTGACATACTAACATGTCATTCTTAATTGTCTTACAGAATAAGGTTGTGTCCACTTTCCCTCTGGTGAATTCCTTTTCTAACAGGAAGTTACTTAGTCTCTCATACCAAGCTCTGGGAGCTTGTTTCAGACCATAGAGTGACTTCTTTAGTTTGAAAACATATTCTGGATTTTTGGAATTCTCAAACCCAGGGGGTTGGTGCACATATACCTCTTCATCTATATAGCCATTTAAGAATGCACTTTTGACATCCATTTGATACAGAGTGATGCCATTGTTTACAACAGATGATATTAAAAGTATGATAGATTCTAACCTGGCGACTAGAGCAAAGGTTTCTGTATAGTCTATCCCCTCTTGCTTACTATAACCTTGTGCTACCAGTCATGCTTTGTTTCTGATGACTTCTCCTTGCTCGTTCAGTTTGTTTCTGAACACCCACTTTATTCCAATGACGTTGAATCCTTTTGGTCTGGGGACCAGATCCCATACGTCATTTCTGGTGAATTGATTCAATTCCTCTTGCATTGCCAGAATCCAGTCATTATCCTGAAGCGCTTCATAAATTGTTGTTGGTTCAATCAGAGAGACCAGACTCATAAGGGATTCTTCAGAGTTTCTGAATGTTGATCTTGTTCTGATTGGATCATCCTTCTTTCCCAGTATTTTATCTTCTGGGTGAGCTATGCTGCTTCTAAATAGTCTTTTCTGAAGTTGGTCAACTGAAATTATTGGATTGCTATCGGTAGCTCTTTTTGATGTTGTGGGAGCGTCTCTGTTGAGAAATTCTGACGAGTTGTCTTCAGTACCTATGAGTTTAACTTCCATACCTGCAAGGAATTCATTCTGCTTTGACTCTTGAGAGTCAAGCTTATCATCAAACCCGTTGTACCCCAAAATTTGCCCTCTCATTTATCAAGATTATTCTCACAAGATTTCTTTGACTCAAGACTGGATTAGGGTTTGGTCAGCTCAAGACATCTCATCTTGCACCGATGATCCAAAATTAGGGTTTGAGTTTGCACAAAGATTTTTGGACTATCAATGCTTCATATGACTTTGAAGCATCATTATAGACCCCTAAGAATACTCATGTCAAGTTTCAAGCCTTGAGCCACATTTTTTATCAGTCAATTGGACAGTTGACCTAAAAATCAACTGTATTGGGGAAAAAGTCAATCATGGCCAATTTACAGTCAAACTTCATAATTTTTTATCCACATCAATATTTTAAACTTATATATATCATTTGATCAAGTTTGGATCACAATTCCTCAAGAAATTTGATCAAATCATCAAAAGGGCAAAATGGTCAAAATTAGGGTTTTGACTGAGGAAAGGCAATTTCTGATTTTTAACCTAACAAAAGGCCAATTGAGTTAAATCATGTGTGATACGGTGGGTGAACTGACTTGAGGTTTTGCGTTTGTGTTCGCAAATATTTTAGTTTAGCAAGAGTCGCCACCGACTTTTTATTTTATCCAAAGGAAAGGTCAAAAAGCACAGGAAAGACCTTTGAGATGTTTTCTTGGGTTCGGGGGGTAGATTATGAAAAGGGAAGGTGCAAGCACCCTTTTCATCCATGGTTATCCATGGGCTCTTAGTTACTTGTTTAGATCACTTGCTTTTGCTTTTCAATTGTTTGAAATGGTGCTTTTGTGTGTGGTTTTGAAAGTATTTTGAAAAGAGGCCATCATTGTGGTAACCTTTGTAATGATTCTTGTTTGAATGTATACAAAGGTGTATTGTATTTTGAAAAATGTTTCAATGTTTGAAAGTTTGTTTTGGGAAATGTTTTGAAATTGTGTTGTGAGGTGTGTTTGAAAATAGCAAGGATGTTTTTGCAAGTTTTGATCAAGTAACTAAGAGTTGTCTACCCTATCTACTCAAAGACCTTTCCTACACATTTTTAACCCTTTTACATTGTTGTTTTACCATTGCATTTTTTAAACAACCTTGCATTTAGATGTTAAACGGGACAGGCGCTGGTCATCGTATTGACCATGATAGCAATAGTGCTAAGTATCTTTAGCAATTTTTTTGAGGGACTAGATCATTTTTGTATAGGCAACCAAGATAGCGTCATCGAGGGACTATGATCTTTTGTTTTGTTTTTGTTTTTCCAAGATACTCAACATGCATACCATGGCCATTTTAAAGGCAACAAGTGGATGAAAACCCTAGGGGTGCATGTGTGCATTGTGTTGTCATTTTCATGCATTTTTTGTCTTGCATTAGGTCTAACTATTTGTTTTGATTTTGGATATTGCATACAAACCCTAATCTCTATCATGGAATATTTGAAAGCATAAAATGCGTAAAAGTAATCTAAGCTATTACATCATTGATATGGGGAGGGAGATACAATTTTGAATGGGGAGTATTTACAAGAAAATAAAACCCTAAAATTAAATATTACATCCAAATTGAATTAAATGTGCAAGTAAATAAATAGACAAATATTTAAATGAACAATTAAATAAATATGCAACATATTATAAATATGCAAAAAAATGTTTTTGTATTATTTTTATGTATGTAAAAATATGATATTTAATGTATTAAGAAAGAAAATAAAAAGTTATTTTTGTTAAGGGTAAAAACCCTAATTTTTGGTTTAAGAATATGTATGAAAATTATAACATTTATTTATTTATGTACAATAAAAATAAAAATATATACAAGTGTTCCAAAAATAAAAATATATTAGAAAAAATTTTATTTTTAATAAGGGTGGAAACCCTAGTTTTTTGTTTTAAGATAATATATATTATATTATTTATTTTATGTACAAGAAAATAAATACAAATATATACAAAGGTATTTAAGAAATAAAACATGTGTAAAAATATTATTTTATATGTATAAATAATAAAAATAAAAATATATAATATTTCTATAATATTTAATAGTTTTTTATTAAAGAAAATAAAGGTATATACTATTTAATAATTATTTTTATGTCTAAAAAATAATAAAAAATAATAAAATAAAATGTGAAAATTTATAAAAATGTTTTTGATATTTTTTATGTTTAGAAAATATAAAATAAAATCAGAAATGAAAAATAAATAGAAAAATACAAAAAATATAATGAAATGGGCCAGGGGGTGCAATCAGCAAGTCAGTGGTGCAAAAAGTAGGGAAAAGGCAGGCCCAGCCCAACACTTCATCTTTAACCTTCGTTCAAACACAAAAATGTGTGCTCTGATGTACAACTCGTATCTCCTGCATTTGTGCTTAAAAACGAAAACTTGCAACATGAAAGTTATAGAGCATGATCATACGATTCTAACCATATAAAAAACATAATCTAACTCTCAAAGACCAGAGAGAATTTCTCTGGCCCTAATTTCTAACCTAACTTTTTCAGAATGTTCATCAATCAAATTCTCTCAGCACACTTAACTTAAATGAAATCTATGCATATGTACAGCTTAAGGGCTATGAGTACTACATTTTTTATTCACAAAGCTAAGCCTAATGATTCCTAAATAGAGAGATAGGAAGTTGAAAAATACCTGTTTCAGTTGAACACGAGTACGGCAATGTGGAGCCTTTCAGCGAGGCCTGAGATGTTTGGGAGCTTGCTTGAACTTCCTCTGACCTTCCCCAATGCTTAGTTTGCTTTGGATTTGCTTGAACAAGCTTGTAGAAGTCAACCTGCACAAGCTGAAAACAGAAATGGTGAAGCTTGAAAATGGAGTTACAGTCAATGGCCAATGGTTGGGATAGCTCAGGTGGGTTATATGGAATGTATTTGAACAGGTTTGGGGCAAAACGCACGAGTAGTTTTGGTTATGGAACTCAAAGTGCAGAAACTGCCCTGTTTTGCAAGAGGAAGGTGATTTTGTGTTTTGGAAGGCTTGAGGGTTCAATAACTCGTGTTTCTGGCTCAAGGCAAAGTGCAAAACTTTTTTGGAATGGTCCCCAAGCTTGGTTATAACAGATACTCAAGATATGTGATTTTGGCAAGTTGACTTGTTTTGAAAGAAAAGTGTGAAGTGATACAAGATAGGCCTGTACAGGCTATCTCCAAGAATGCACAAGATTGTGGTACTTTTTCCTGAGTTTATGGGACTTGTTTGCTGCAAAGAAAGAGGTCCAAGGCTCAAGGGGAAGCAAGTTGACATAAAGTTGCCTTTATCAAAATGGCATAGTTCACTTTTTGCCAAAAATAGATCAAACTCTTGTACAAACTTCCATTGATCAGAATAATGCCTTAGACCATTGAGTTTGCATTTAATTATTGAGTGTGGAAGGGTTTAGATACCTGTAATCAAGTACAAAGCAAAGTTGGACAGATTTGCAACTTGTGTCAACATGAAAATGCCATGGATCAAAAGTGAGTTTTTTCCAAATTCAAACCTTCGATTCTCCCTAACCATAAATGATTTTGGAGAGTTCTTGGACATTTTGGAAAGCTTGTAACATGATCTACAATCCATCTTTGAAATTAATTTTGAGATTCCAAGTGGAACTAGGTGAAAAATTGCCATGAAGATAGGTTAAAATCCTGCCTAAACTAGGGCAAAATTTCACTAAGTTAAAAGTTTCATGGATCCTTGTTCCAAAAATCATAACTTGAGATCCAAGATTCTTTTGGGAAAACTTTGTGAATCACAGTTGTAGACTTTGTGGAGGACTACAACTTTCATGTTGGAAGTTTTGTTTGAATCCAATTACATCATGGTGAAAATGTTGGGCAAAGTTGGGGAAAAATAAGAAAATTTCATAACTTAGAAAAATTCTAAGTTATGAAAATTTTCAATTTTAAACCCTAATTTGTAAAATTAGGTTTCTTGATGAACAAGTTTCATGTTTTGACACATATTGGTGAAAAATGACCCTTGGCACTTGATTTTGACCAAAAAGTCAAAGTTTGACTTTTCAGTGTACAGTCAAATTTTGATCAGTTGATTGAAAATTCATTTGTCAATCCAATGCAGTTGAGATCTTTTGAACCTTGTGAATAGGTCAAGATGGTTACATTGAGTCCTTGAATCCATGCTTGAACCCAATTTGCCATTGGCTAGGTGAAAAATCAGAAATTGCCCTTATACAGTCAAAATCCTTAAAAATGACCATTTTGCCCTTTTGATAATCTGATCAAATTTCTTGAGGAGTTATGGTCCAAACTTGATCAAATGGTTCATATGAGTCTATAATGTTGATGTGGATTAAAAATTATGAGGTTTGACTGTAAATTGGCCACAGTTGATTTTTTCCCCAATACAATTGATTTCTAGGTCAATTGTCCAATTGACTGGGCAAAAATTTGATTCAAGGCTTGAAACTTGGTAGAGGCAATCTTACAAGTCCAACATGAAGTATGAAAGCCACATGGGGCATTGGAAGTCCAAAATTCCTTGTGCAAACTCAAACCCTAATTTAGGTCATCAGTGCAAGGAGATGTCTTGAGCACAGCAAAACCCTAATTTGGTCTTGAGTCTAAAGAGTCTTGTGAGGGGAAATCTTGATAAAATGAGAGGGAAAATTTTGGGGTGCAACATCTGCCCCTGTTCAATCTTCTTGAACCTGAAGAGTTAGATCGACGAGTTTTCCTTTCGTGACTCGAAGGTAAAAGAGGATTGGATACTAGAGTGCCCGTAAATTTGCACTCGTCAAAATGTAGCTGAGGAAATGGGCTTAAAGACGCCATTTGGAGATGGTAGAATCTTGCTGAAGATGGGCTTAAAGATGCCATCCAAGACTGTTTGTTGAAAATCAGGAGAATGAACATCAGAATGGTATCCGTATTTGGAACGTATCTGAGTTGTATCTGGAGATTGGATTTGTATGAGCAAAGGAATGGCGTCCGTGTCTGGAGCGTATCCGAGCTGTAACCGTATTTGATTCTTGAATGAATATCATAATGACTGTCGTGTCTGGAGTGTATCTGTATTGTATCTGAATTCTGAATGGGCGACAAAAAAACATTCGTGTATGGAGTATCTCTGGGTTGGAGATAAATTCTGAATGAGTGACAGAATGGAAACCGTGTCTGGAGCGTATCTGGACTGTATCTGAACTTGAGATCTGTATGAATAGTTAAATTACTTCCGTGTCTGGAGTGTATCTGTACTGTAACTGGGATCTGGACAAATGACAGAATGACTTCCGTGTCTGGAGTGTATATGAACTTGAGGTTGATAGTTGAATCTGAATGAGAAATAGAATGGCTTCCGGGTCTGGAGTGTATCTAGTCTGTATCTGATTGATGAAGTCTGGATGAGTAGTAGAATGACTTCCATGTCTTGGAGTGTATCTGTATTGTATCTGAAATCTTTGAATAGTTGTTAAAGATAGCTTTTAATCTCATCTTGAAAAGGGTAAAATGTTAGCTGAAACACAAAGTTATGTTGCATGACATGTATGATGCAATAAAATGAGTTCTATCAATGTTTATGATATATGAATGTAATGGATGCGCATGTAAGCTGATTAGCTGTCTTGCTGAGGAAAATAAATCCTTGATAGCTGGAGATAATGAAATATTTGACTGCTGCCGGCAAAAATAAACCCTTGACCGCTGTTGGAGATAGAAAATCCTCGGCAACTTGTGGGGATGTAAGAATCCTTCATGACTTTCCTGGGGATATAGGGATCCTTCAAGTCTGCTTGGAAACCTGCTTGAGGAACCCAAAGAATTTTGATGACTAAGGTTGGCGAATAAGGAAAATTTTAACGATCTCTACTGGGGAATTGAAACCTTGGAGGCTTCACTGGAGAAATGAGAATGAGAATCTTCGATCTGCTGGGAAATAACTCTGTGGAGAGAATATTTATTCTGTTGGAAGGTTTTCAAGAGTTTGGGTTGTATGCCAATCTTCTGAGGAATCACCTGAAGCTGTTGTCTGGTTTCTAAGATAACTTGCAGGGGAATTTTATGGCTTTAAGACAAATTTCTGGCGGAATTGGAGGAAACTAGATGGTCTTCCACCGGGGTTTGAGGGTTGAAGTTTTGGACTTCGTTGAGGAAGAAAGTTTCATCTTCACTGAGGGTTTGCAGTTCAAAGTTTTGCTCTGCTGGGGATTGGGAGTTTGGAAACTTAGTTCTGATGGAGATTTTGAAACTTACCTCCGTTGGGGATATGTATTTCAAGGCTTTAGCTCTGCTGAGGATTTCTCCTGGAATATCCTAAAGACGTTTTCCCATACTTTCAATCTGTCAGTAATTATTCTTTCTCATTTCGTTTTATTTGTAAGCAGTGATTATATTCAAATGCATATGCTCATTTAATAAATCATTGGACGTTTTCAAATAAAACATAAAAAGGCAACCAATTTTCTGCACTTTGAAGTATCTTTGTATTAACTTTGTGTAAGTATTTTGTACAAAGGGGACAAACATCCTAGTAAGAGAATATTGCCAAGAAATTGAGAAAAATTTTATACAAAGAAAGATGGCTATGTGTAACAATTCCATGGGGTTCCCATTCTGCTATGGCCTTCGTAACTCTGAGTATCTTGCCCATTTGTTACTTTGTCCGACGATGATCAGATTGATCAGAATCCCGGAGCTTGTCTATTGAAGAGATTGTCCTTAAAGTGATCCGACGAGACATAGTCATACGCTTTATTTCCCTAACTTTTTCCTGGACCGCCCTTTCGGGTTTTCAGTCCACCGGGAAACCCTTTTTTGCCCAAGTCGCCCATTCGGGTTTTCAACTTGCCGGGTGTACAGATTTTTTTTGTTTTATCCCTAATTTTTGCCTGAACCGCCCTTTCGGGTTTTCGATTCATCGGGATGCCCATTTTTGCCCAAGTCGCCCTTTCGGGTTTTCAACTTGTCAGGTCGTTTATGCGTAGTATCTTTTGACTATGTCCGCGTTCGCAGGATGCGGAAGGTCGTCGTCGTCCATGGTGGTTAGGATTATTGCCCCGCCAGAAAAGATGTTTTTGATCACAAATGGTCCTTCATAAGTAGGAGTTCATTTGCCCCTGGGATCACTTTGCGGCAAGATGATCCGCTTGATTACAAGGTCCCCGACTCGATATACTTGTCTCTTGACTTTCTTGTTGAAGGCCTTGATCATACGTTTCTGATACGCCTGACCATGGCAAACAGCAGTAAGTCGTTTTTCGTCAATCAGGTTAAGTTGATCAAGCCGGGTCTGAATCCAATCGTCTTCACTCAAACCAGCATCTTTCATGATTCTCAAGGAGGGAATCTGAACCTCGATAGGTAAAACATATTCCATGCCGTATACCAAAGAATAAGGTGTTGCCCTAGTTGAAGTGTGTGCCGTGGTACAGTACCTGTGCAGAGCAAACGGTAACATCTCATGCCAGTCCTTGTAGGTGACTGTCATCTTTTGAATGATCTTTTTGATATTTTTGTTCGCAGCTTCGACAGCACCGTTCATCTTAGGCCGATAGGGAGATGAATTGTGATGTTGAATCTTGAAATGCTCGCACAGAGTGGTGATCATAGTATTGTTCAAATTTGTACTGTTGTCAGTGATGATCCTGTCAGGGATACCATACCGGCATATAAGGTTCTGCTTGATGAAGCGGGCAACCACATTCTTTGTAACGGAGGTGAAGGAAGTTGCTTCGACCCACTTGGTAAAGTAATCAATGGCTACCAGGATGAAACGGTGTCCATTGGATGATGTAGGCTTGACCTCTCCAATCATGTCGATTCCCCACATCGCGAATGGCCAAGGAGCTGTTAAGACATTGAGAGGAACTGGAGGAATATGTACCTTGTCAGCATAGATTTGGCATTTGTGACAAGTACGGGAATGTTGATGACAATCAGCTTCCATGGTAGACCAGTAGTAGCCTGCCCGTAGGATCTTTTTAGCCATCGTATGACCGCTTGAGTGGGTGCCAAAGGTGCCATTATGTAGTTCAGCCATGATCTGCTCAGCTTCAACCTTGTCCACACAACAGAGTAGGACAGAATCAAGATTGCGCTTGTATAGGATACCATTGCTCAGAAAGAACTTGGCCGCGAACCTCCTTAAGAATTTTTTGTTATTGACTGAAGCTCCTTCAGGGTATTCTTGTGCTTCGAGATACCTTTTGACATCATGAAACCAAGGTCGGTCCACTACTTCTTCGGTATTAATCTCGTGATAATGTGCAGGTTCGTCCATTCGTTCGATGGTGATTTGAGGAGCCTCATTATCCCAGTTAAGCTTAAACATGGATGACATTGTAGCTAGCGCATCTTCTAGTTGATTCTCTTCTCGCGGGAAGTGCTCAAAGGTAATCAGCTCGAAGTGTGGTAACAATGTCAAGACATGTTCTTTGTAAGGGATGAGGTTTGGATGTTTAGTATCCCACTCTCCTTTGATTTGACTGATAACCAAAGTTGAGTCCCCAAATACAATCAAAGATTTGATTCCTAAATCAATAGCAGCCTTGAGACCAAAGATGCAAGCTTCATACTCGGCCATGTTGTTGGTGCAGCTGAAGCAGAGTCTAGCAGTGAAAGGTGTATGGCAACCTTCTGGAGAGATAAGTACCGCTCCGATACCGTTTCCAAGTGCGTTGGAGGCACCATCAAAGTACAGAGTCCATCGGGATCCTTGTTCAGGTCCATCATATGGTCTGTTTTCTTCAATGTTGCTCAAAGTCATGATATCCTCGTCAGGAAAGTCGAACTTCATGGATTGGTAATCTTCGATAGCTTGATGAGCCAGATGATCGGCTAGCACACTCCCCTTTATAGATTTTTGGGTCGTGTACTGTATATCATATTCGGTGAGGATCATCTGCCATCTAGCGATTCTTCCGGATAGAGCAGGCTTCTCGAAGATGTACTTGATCAGATCCATCTTAGAGATCAGTAAAGTGGTATGTGTCAACATGTACTTCCTTAGCCGGCGAGCATCCCATACCAAAGCGCGGCAAGTTTTGTCGAGCAGTGAGTATCGGGTCTCACAGTCGGTAAACTTTTTGCTAAGGTAATAAATGGCGTGCTCTTTTCGGCCAGACTCGTCATGTTGGCCCAGTACGCACCCCATTGAATTCTCTAGGACAGTCAGATACATGATTAACGGTCTTCCTTCGACGGGTGGCATCAAGGTAGGAGGTTCCAGCAAATAATCCTTGATTTTATCGAAAGCAACTTGACAATCATCATTCCATTTAACCACCTGATCTTTCTTCAACAACTTGAAGATTGGTTCACAGGTAGATGTTAGGTGAGAAATGAACCTTGCAATGTAGTTTAGGCGTCCCAAGAAACCTCTGACCTCCTTCTCAGTGCGAGGGGCAGACATTTCTTGTATAGCTTTGACTTTGGCAGGATCAACCTCGATGCCTTTGTTACTGACGATGAATCCCAAAAGTTTACCGGACCTGACTCCGAAAGTGCACTTGTTAGGGTTCAGTCTGAGCTTGTACTCTTTCAATCTGACAAACAACTTTTGTAGATGGTCGAGGTGTTCTTCTTCTGTCTGTGAATGGGCTATCATATCGTCTACGTAGACTTCAATCTCATGATGTATCATGTCATGAAACAAAGCTACCATGGCTCGTTGATAGGTTGCCCCGACATTCCTCAGTCCGAATGGCATCACTTTATAGCAGAAGGTACCCCACTGCGTAACAAAAGTAGTCTTCTCCATGTCCTCGGGGGCCATTTTGATCTGGTTGTACCCTGAAAATCCATCCATGAAAGAAAATACCTTATGTTGAGTTGTATTATCAACCAAGATGTCAATGTGTGGTAGTGGAAAGTCATCTTTAGGGCTAGCCCTGTTTAAGTCTTTGTAATCCACACATATTCTGACTTTGTCGTCCTTCTTAGGCACGGGCACAATGTTAGCAACCCATTGTGGATAGGAAGTAACAGCAAGAAAGCCAGCATTGAACTGCTTCATCACTTCAGCTTTGATCTTTTCGGACATGTCGGGCCTTATTCGGCGGACTTTCTGTTTGATTGGTGGACAATCTTCTCTTGTAGGGAGACGGTGAACCACAATATATGTATCAAGTCCCGGCATGTCTTCATAGGACCAAGCGAAGATCTCAACATATTCATTCAACAGCTGAACTAAACGCTCTTTGACACTTGGCTCTAGGTTGGCACCCACTTTAACCTCTTTTTTGTCTTCCTCTGTTCCCAAGTTGATAGTCTTTAACAACTCCTCGTGAGGTAGAATAGCCCTTTCTTCCTGTTGCAAAATTCTAGCCAACTCTCCAGGCACTTCACAGTCTTCATCACCTTCATGTTCGGCATGATTGACCAGATCTTCAGAGTCACTGAAGGCCATAGCAGAATTGTTACCCATGGAATCCTGAGTGGATGGGTACCTGCATTTTGTGAGTGTAGGTGTGTGTAAGGGATAGCCACCTTTAAACAAATAAAATGTAAAAATAAAGAAAATGAACACAAAAGTTTATTTATGAAAACGTCCATGATTCATTAAAAATGGCATATGAAGATGAAAAATCAAGCCCTTATAAATGGACCTATATGCCCCGAGTAAGGCATAAGGCAAAAAGTGTACGAATTGTTTAAAAATTATTACAGACCAACAAAAAATGTTCAAAAGATAAATTACTGATTGACGAAAGTAATGGGAACAAAGTCTTTCGCCTCCCAGTTGTTCAGTCCTCCTTCAATAGTTGGAAAGATCCAGTCTTCAAAATTGCTCTCTTCTTCATCATCCTCTAAGGCATGAACTCCATGATGAGTGATTCTTAATGGTGGTCCTCCAGCCCGGGAGTGACGCACAACCTTCTTACTAGTATCAGTGAAACCCAAACCGAACTTATCTGTCTTGTAAGGAAAATTTGGCAGTTGACCCCGTACTGTGCTTCCTCCTTCCTCGATCACAACGCATTTTTAAGGGATGACATCCAGGACACAGGTTTGGTAATGATGGGCACAGAAGTCATTGTCTTAGCTACCGCAACTTCAGGAGAAACCTCTTCAAAGTGCTAAAGGGGGTCTCGATGAATTCACCATATAATTCAACATAGCGGAATGAATTCAGATGGCTTATCATATACTCCTCCTCGCCACGAACTGTCACAATTTTCCCCTGGACAGGGTACTTAAGCTTCTGATGCAGGGTAGATGTAACAGCTCCAGCATAATGAATCCAGGGCCTTCCTAACAAGCAAGAGTATGAGGGACGGATATCCATGACATAAAATATGGAGTGGAAAGTCTCAGTACCCACTTTAATTGGGATGTCCACCTCCCCGTGGACCATCCGCTTAGAACCGTCAAAGGCTCTTATGATGATGTTGTTCGGCTTCAAAATTATACCTTTACAATCTAGTTTGTCCAATGCTTTCTTTGGTAGGACATTTAAAGACGACCCGGGTACCAACCAGAACGTGAACAAGAGTGGTCCCTCTGCACTCCACCGAGACATGCAGTGCATCATTATGCTTTCTCCCCTTAGATGTTAGATCGACATCGGAGAAGCCAAGACCATTGTCGGTGGTTAGGCTGGCTACACACTCCTGGAACTGGTCCGCAGAGGTTTCTTGAGGCACGTGGGCCGTCTTCAGAAATTTGATCAAGGCTTTGGCATGAGCCTCGGAACAGAGCAATAGGGCCAGCATAGAGATTTTTGAAGGGGTTTGCCCCATTTGTTCTACGACATCATAGTCGCTTTTCTTAATTATTTTTAAAATCTCCTCCATTTCCTTTTGAGTGGTCTCGGGGATGGCCAAAGGCTAAGCCCTCGTCCTGACGGGCGCTTCTTGGATCCCCTTACCTTTATCAGCAGTAACAGCAGAGGGTATAGCTTCGGGAGTAACAATTTCTTCAATCACTGGAGTTCGTACAGATGTGTTGACTGGCACAGAAGTAACCTTAGGAGCATTTGAGGGTCCGAAGATTGCCCTTGGAGGAGCAATCTCCAGAGAGAAGATTCTTCCGCTGCGGGTGATCTTACTTGTCCCTGCAATATTTCCTATGTCAGGAGTCTCTTCATCAGAACTTTCTTCCACTGATTCGATCTTCTTAACACCGTGGTAGAAGATCTTTCCTCCATAATTCCACGGTATTGTCTTGTTGGACTTGTATGGGATAGGCCCCGGCATTGTTATCTTCAGAGGTACAAACTTTTGATCGGGTGTAATCGTAACAGGTCTTTTGGAGACCTTGGAAAGATTGTCGGAAATGGTGATTTATAGCAACATCGTTGATTGGAGTAACAGGAGTAACAGGAGTTTTCTTAAAGAGGATTTCTTGATTATCCATTAGGCGTTGGACGCCTAACTTCAATAGCGGACATTAGGATTGCAAGGTCGAACAAAGGTAACAATCTTTTTCACAGCCCGAGAAAATCCTGGCTTTCAACAGATTCATCTTGATCATTGGCAATGGAGTCATTAAGTCATCAACATCAGTAACATAAAGATCTTCTACAACAGCATGGACATTGTGACCATGTTTTGGCATTGGAGCGGATATCACATTAGGTTTTTTGGGGGCATCAAACTCCACCTCTTTGGCATCTATTAAATCCTGGATCTTATTTTTGAGGGCCCAACAGTTGTTGGTGTTGTGCCCTACACTGTCCGAATGATAGGTGTGATCGGTGGAAATAGAACTGACTGTTTTTAAGCTGGTTTCGCGAAATGTCGCGGTAATCAAGAGTCGCCACCTTCTTTTATGTTCTCCAACATGGAAAGGACAAAAGCACAGCAAAATTCCTTATTCGAGAATGTTTCTCGGTTCGGGAGGTAGATTTATAGAAAGGGAAGGTGTTAGCACCCTTTCTATCCGTGGTTATCCACGGGCTCTTAGGTACTTGCTCTTATGTTTTCAAAATTTGTTTGCTTTTCAAGTGTGTGTGGGTTTTGAAAAAGTTTCGTTTGAAAAATTTCTAAGTAACTCTTGTATCTGTCCTCAAGAGTGTATGAAAAATTTGTTTGAAAACTTTTAGAAAGTGTGGGTGCGAAAAGTTGTTTTTGTTTGTTTGAAAAGAGCAAGTACCCATGAGAATCTACCTACTCTAAGGAATTAAGCTGTGTAAGAGTCCTTTAGATAGTGCTATCCCACCATTGAGAGGTAGGTAGCATCGTCGTTGGAGTTATTCGGGTCAATTCGATTATCGGGACATGTGTGGTCACCGAAGCAATGGTAGGACACCTTAGAAGTAACCCTAATGTCCTAGATCCTTTTTATCCGAGGCAACCATTTCGAGGCGACTGGATCTTTTAGACAGAAGGGCGACCTCTAAGACACCCTATACTTGGTGACCACGTTCGAGGCAACCAGTGAGGCGTACCCTAGGGGTGGCATGTGCATGTGTGTTGTTTTTCAGTTAAATGTCTTTGTACATGTTATTTGTGAGCTACGGATTGATTTTATTTTTCATACATTCTTTCATGCATATTAGCAGTTAGGAGTGCGGAAAATAAATTGCAGAAATGTAAATCTAACTATTACAAGGCGCGGGTTTATACATCGCCAAAAAAACAAAACCCGTTTAGAAATAAAGTGAGAGAAATAGTAAATAAAGGGATAAACCTAATTAATATTACATATCCGGAAACAGTTACATAAATAATCAAAAATAAGAATAATGCGCGAAAGAATTAAATTGGAATGTCTTAGGGTTTTGACCCTTTTTTGAATAAGAATTGAATTTTTGTCCTTTTTTGTGATTAAATTAAAATTAAATTTAGTACTAATTAATTAAATTAAAAGAAAAATATTTTTGTGTTTTTATGTTTTTAATGAAAATAAAATAAAAGAATTAAAAATTAAAAGTTAACCTAATTCTAAATTGTTTTTATTTATTGTAAAGAAAAAGGGATTAAAATTGACCTAATTAAACTATTTTATTTGTTAGTATTTTATTTACAAAAATAACATGAAATTAATAATAATAATAATAATATTAGTTTTTTTTTTATGAAAAATATTAATTATGTTAATAGTTAATAAAAAGGAATAAGAAAATAAAATAAGGCAAATATAAAAATAAAATGACAAAATGAAATTGCAAATCCAAGGGGGGTGTTTGGGCCAGATTGGAGGTGTTAATGGAATTGTGAGGCCCATGCAAACAATCAGCCATGTTGACCTTTTGCCATTTCCTACAGCATGCTTTGACCTGGGGTAGAGTGGACAGCGCCTCATGGCCTTTGGATCTGGGTTTGAGGCCACTTGGCACCCTTCTGGATGAGGTGTATGGTGAGTTGCTTTATATTGCCGGCATAGGAATATGTTAGAAAAAGAATGAAACAAGCATTTGGGGGACCTGGGAATCGAACCCAGGTCCCAGTAATTACCAAGCACGTCACTAACCATTACACCATTTGAGCGCGTTTGATATCATAATACAAACTGATCATTATATTAGAAAGTCAGGCCATATGCTTCCTCAAAAGAAAAGCGCGTGTTTTATTTCAAATGCCCCAATCACTTAATAACACGTAATCATCTTCTTCATGAAACCTGCACAAAAACAAAACACATAGCGGGGGTTTTAAACCCCCACAAAATACAAACACCAAAAATAGCGATTAGGTCTGTAGCACAAATAAAAAGGGCGCGAGGATAGTTTTGTGTTTGTCTCGTCCTTCTGAGTTCAACCATGGGTCTTGGAGGTTCTGATTTTACCTATATGATAAACCCCCAAATTAAAAGCTTTGAAACCCTAGCATTCTCCAATGGCAGCTTTCGTTTTAGGGTACCATAATCAAATTAAACTATATCAAAAGCTTCATAAGGATGTTAGCAATGCAAAGCAATAATCAAAATGTGTTAATGATGCGTAAAAAATGAATTTCGATTATGGAAAAAGATGATGAACTGTGTGACTGTTTGAGGTGATTCTTGGAGTGTTAAGGCTTGTTCTTGACTGCAAATCGTTCCTGGGAGTGTTGGGGATGTGTTTGGATCAAGAGAAGTGTTTGAATTGTACTTGAAGATTGAAAACAGTTTTTGGTTTTTTTTCCAATTTTTTGAATTTGGTTATGCCGTTTTAGAGGTCTCTAGGTCGTGCTTAAGGTCTGCAAGGCTTGTATATGTATGTTTGAATGAGAATCAAATGACATTAGGAGCCTTAAACCATTGCAATGATGTTTTGAGATTCTTCATAACCACCATTTAAAGGAACTTGCCATGTTTGTTGAAATTTGAATTTTTATGCTTAAAATGGGCTTGGCAAGAATTTGGTAGGTGTATTATGCTTCACGAAGGCTAATCAAACCACAAGATACCATTTAATCAATTTTTTTGATTTTACTTGAATTATCATGGATTAAAATGAATTAAATCCATAAAAATTGAATAAAAATAGAAAAATAATTATTTGGTCTTGAAATTGATCATGGGACATGTGGGTGGCATGACAAGGCTGAATCAAGTGAAAAAAAGTGGGCCCTTTTGTCAAAAATTGAAGTTTCAAGGATAGTTGACTTTTGCCATTTCACAAAAATTTCCCAACTTCTCCAATGCATATCTTGCTCAATTTTGGTCATATGAACATGTTCTTGGACATTTTGGAAAGGTCTTGAAGTCCTCTAACCAATGCCTTTAGCCCCATGTCATTTTGATTTACCAATCTCAAGTTATGGTCTTTGACTTAAAATGCCTTTTTGTTGACTTTTGAAAATGACCTATAATGTAGAAATTGATAACTTTTTGTGAGAGCATTTCTTGGACTTGGAATGTGAAGATGAGTTGTAGGAAATGTCATCCCCTTCAAAATGAGCATTGGATGGGATTTTTCTGATGAACCATGAAAAAGTTATGCCTTGGTCAAGTTACAGTTGACTTTTCAATTGTCCAAAAATGGAAACTTTTGCATCTTGATGATTTTTGAGCCATGCTTGTGGAATCATGATCAAGACTTGATAAAATGATGATTGGGGCTTCAAAATAATATGTTGACCAAAAATTTTGACTTTTGACTGCCAAATGACCATTTTACCCCTACAGTTGATTTTGAAGCAAATGAGGCTTTTGACTGTGCAACTTGACCTTGTGGGCCTTGAAACTTGGCATGTAGATGCTTGACAATGTTTATAGGTATGTGGGACTTGATTGAGCCCTTGAAAACCTCAACTTCCTTGCAAAAACCAAAACCCTAATTTGACTGGCTTAGGAGGGTGTTTGAACTGTGCAACCCTTGAGTAGACTTGAGCAAATTGAGATGATGCTTGTCAAAACTTTGAAGAATATGGGAGGGAAAATTTTGGGGTACAATAGTTTCCCCTGTTCAATCTTCTTAGACCTGAGGATGTAGATTGGCTTGCGTGCCTTTCGTGATCCGAAGGTGGAAGATGATTGAACACTAGAGTGCCCAGAAATTTGCACTCACATAGTAGAGTATCAACAGTGTGGTGGCGGGAATGGGCTTACAGATGCCATTTGGAGAGATGATGGATAGGAGGATGGGCTTATAGATGCCATTTGGTAGTGTGACGGAGCCTTGTTGGGAATGGGCTTATATATGCCATTTGGATACTATTGATAGGTGGATGAGCTTATAGATGCCATCTGGAGATGTGACAGAACCTTGTCGGGAATGGGCTTATAGATGCCATTTGGAGACTGTTGATAGGTGGATGGGCTTATAGATGCCATCTGGAGGTGGTCTGTTGAACTGTAATTTTTGTAAGTTGAAAGAGGGAACCTGTGTAGGGTTGCCTGATGATGAGCTCGTGTAAAGCTGCATCTTGGAAAGAAGGACACCTGTGTAGGGTTGACTAGTGATGAGCTCATGTAAAACTACGTCTGGAGTTTGAGAAGGGAACCTGTGTGGGGTTACTTTGATGATGAGCCCGTGTAAAACTGCATCCTGGAAGAAGTAAAACCTGGGTAGGGTTTCTGATGACGAGTTCGTGTAAAACTGCATTTTTGGGAAGAGAGAACCTGTGTAGGGTTTCTTTAACGACGAGCCCGTGTAAAACTACGTCTGGAGAGAGAGAACCTGTGTAGGGTTTCTTCGGGATAAGTTCGTGTAAAACTTCTGGATGAATCGGGGTAAGGTCATCTTGAGATAAGTCCGTGTAAGACTTCTGGAGGAACCAGGGTAAGGTTACTGCAGGATAAGTTCGTGTAAAACTTCTGGATGAACCGGGGTAAGGTCATCTTAAGATAAGTCCGTGTAAGACTTCTGGAGGAACCGGGGTAAGGTTACTGCAGGATAAGTTCGTGTAAAACTTCTGGATGAACCGGGGTAAGGTCATCTTGAGATAAGTCCGTGTAAGACTTCGTCTTGAAAATTGAGAGGGAACCGGTGTAGGGTTGCCTGATGATGAGTTCTTGTAAAACTACATTTGAGGTTGAGGAGGACCGGTGTGGGGTTGTCTGATAATGAGCCTGTGTAAGACTTCTTCTGAAAGAAAAGGAACCGGTGTAGGGTTACTTTGATGATAAGTCCATGTAAGACTTCGTCTGAAAATTGAGAAGGAACCGGTGTAGGGTTGCCTGATGATGAGTTCGTGTAAAACTACATCTGAGGTTGAGGAGGAACCGGTGTGGGGTTGCCTGTTGATGAGCCTGTGTAAGACTTCTTCTGAAAGAAAAGGAACCAGTGTAGGGTTACTTTGATGATAAGTCCGTGTAAGACTTCGTCTGAAAATTGAGAAGGAACCGGTGTAGGGTTGCCTGATGATGACCAAGTAGATAATTGTCATGTTTGGTTTCGAATATTAACCCATGATCAGTCGTCCACAGAATTTTCCTGGCTCGTTACCGGTGTTGATCTGGAACTGTAAAGGTAGATGGTAATCATCTTTTGATTGACTTTTTTCTGAAAAGGCAAAGTATTAGTCGTATGCAATGTCATGATGCATGAACTGCATGATTTTAAGATGTTCTCAAAAATAAATGAGATTTGTGTTGTATGATGCGTATGCATGCTATAATGTATGAAGATGTGATGTTTATGAATGTATTCTCGTATGGGAAAATAAATCCTTGACGAATGCCGGGAGTTTGTTGAATCCTGGGCTGATGTTGAAGAGTAGAGTTCTTCGTTTCCGCTGGGGATGATGGTTGTAAGAATAAACCGGTAGGAGAAGATGACTCCGTTGGGGAATAAACTTGTTGAGGAGATTACTCTGCGGGGAATTACTCTGTGGGAAGAGATACCTTGCTGAGGTTTTGATGATAACTCTACTGGGGATTCCGTTGATAAGCTATGTTGGAAGATTTGATGAACTCCGCTGGGGATAGGAAGAGCTTCGCCGAGGACGATCTTTCCATGGTAATTAGCTGAGGATAACCCAGTTATAAGTTCTGGTGAGGAATAATCTTTGAATAAAGCCGGGGAGATGCGTTCGTACTCTGCAGGTGACAAGCTTCCAGAATCTACTGGGGATGAGTTTCCAGAATCTACTGGGGAGATTGATTCAACTCTCCTGGGGAAGCTTTTGGACTGTGCTGGGGAAGTGGCTCCACTGGGGTGTCTGTATTCTGCCGGGGAACAATCTTATATTTCTGTCGAGGAATATTAAGACTGTCGGGGATGCTTGCTTAGGAACATATGTATACTCCGCTGGGGAATATTGAGATCTTTTGGGGATATCCAACTTCCTTAAGGCTGACAGTAGACTAACTCTGCTTGGGGAGAGTAACGCTGACTTGCTGGAGATACTGTGCCTTTTCGGGGTTGATGGGAGACCAACTATGCTCGGGGGAGAGTATTGCTGAACCTTGTCTTACTCTACAGGGAGTGAAGGTATATTGGTTACATTCTTCAGTCGAACATACCTTGGCACCTCGGTGGACAAAACAACCAGACCGCTTAGACAATTCCTTATTGCCCCAGTTTCTACGGGAGAAGATACCTGTGGGGGTGTTTGATAACTGCCGATTGACAAATCTTCTTCTGGTAGTCAAGTGACGAGATGACAGGACATAGTCATACGCTTTGATCCCTAACTTTTGCCTGGACCGCCCTTTCGGGTTTTCAGTCCACCGGGATACCCATTTTTGCCCAAGCCGCCTTTTCAGGTTTTTGACTTACCGGGTGTACAGATGTTTCATTTTCATCCCTTATTTTTGCCCGAACCTTTTTGGTTCGTCGGGAAGCCCTTATTTTTGCCTAGGTGTGTCAACCTAGCGGGTCTTTGATTATGCGTAGTATTTTTTCGACTATGTCCACGCTCTTAGAGTGCAGGGAGTCGTCACTGTCAATAGTGTTGTGTCGCCATACTACCAGAAGATCTTCGTTTGATCATGCAAGATTCGTTGCTGGAATTCATGTCCAATGCCCCAAGTGACTCAGGCAGAGATTTGCCCCTGGCTTTTGGCATTTTGAGAGATTCCCTGAATCTTGACTTCACTGCCCCATATGATGGACAATGATCTTGCCATGCCCCTTGATTGGAGGTACTTTTGTTCATTAGACATTCGTCGTGCGAACTTCTATGCTATTCAAACAAATAGTCATATGCAAACAATGTTATATCAGAAATGCAAAGCTTATGTCTGTCTTGAAGTTTTTGAAAATGCATTTTTTTTTTACAAAAACAAGTGAATTTTTTGGAAACTGTGATGTCAACTCGTCATTTTACCGCAAACCTTAAGGAGTCAGGGTACCTTTCGTAACAGTATGCTTTCGAACTAACCCATGCTTCAGCTAGGACTTTTAAGGGTTGTAGCGTGGCCTGGTTCACGGTCTAAGAAACAAAGGATAAAGGCTCAAATTTATTTGTACCCACCCGCTCTTCGTGATGTTCTTCAAACCTAAACTCAGCTGATCGTGTGTTAGACCTTGTTTGAGTCTTCGTCCTGATATATCGGTGATGGTTCGGATGTTGATAATTTATTTGGAATAGGCAGTCATTCCTTTTTTGGTTGAGGGTTTGTAGGACATCTTTCTTTTTTGATTTCGTTATCCCTGTTTTTTGCCTGAACTGTTTCTTTCATGACCACGGTCAGCGGGATGCCCCAGTTTTGTAAGTCTCCTTCATAGGTTTTGACTTAATGGGCTTTTATTTTTGGGAGATAATGACTTCCTGTCTTTATGATTATTCGGAACCATCACTGTCTTTTGTTTTGTAAGGATTTCTTTGGTGCCATTCGTTGTGCACTTGGATCAACTGAGAGAACTACCCTGCCCCAGGTTATGATTAAGGGTTTTAATTTTCGAAAAGAAAAACTCCTACTTCTTTGGCTCAGAGGGGTTGACGAGGGATTATCTTCCTTATAACTCCAGTGTTTAGGAATTGAAACAATGCATGTACCTCATCAGCGGGGTTTGTTCAAAAGCATACTGTAAATTGTGGTATCGTTTTCGTCATCCTCCCTCAAGAGGCTTAGAACTTTCAATCGAGAGTTGAACATCAAGAAAAAATAAAAGCAATTTTGAATATAGAGAACACAATTACTTCAAAACAGACACGTGTAATGCATTAATGAAATAATAGAGTTTGACATAATAATTGTTTGAATAAGCATAGAAAAATACAATATCAGAATTTAAATGAACAAGAGTCTCTCAATCCTAGCCATGTTTTGGCAAGGGAGCAGTGATCACGTTGGGAGTCTCGGCAGGCTCGAATTCGATCTCTTTGGCGTCAATCATATTCTGGATCTTGTATTTCAGCGCCCAATAATCCTCAGTATCATGCCCCGGGCTACCAGAATGATAAGCACACCTCGCATCTGGGTTGTAGCTTGGAGAAGAAGTCTTAGGATTTGCAGGAGGGTTGATCACCGCAATCAGGTTCATCTTCAACATGTGTTGCAATGCTTGTGACAATGGCATATTGATGTTGGTGAATTGTCTTTTAGGCTCGTCCGGCCTTCGCTGATTTCCCTTCTGCTGTTGTCGGCATGGTGTAGAACCAGAGATTAGGACTGCCCCTACATATTGGTCACGACGACTCTTCTGACCGTACGCAACATTGGACTCTTTCTTGAATGGTTTCTTCTCAGTGTTCGAGGAGTCACCCTTTTGTATCTTCCCAGACTTGATACCAGCTTCTATCCTCTCATCAGTCAAGATCAGATCTGTGAACCCAGCAGAAGAATTCCCAATAAGATGATTAAAGAATGGACCAGATAAAGAATGGACCAGATAGGGTCCCTAAGAACATGTCAACGAGCTCACGGTCAGTCAACGGTGGCTGCACCCTGCCAGCCAGGTCTCTCCACTTTTGCACGTACTCCTTAAAACCTTCACCCGTCCCCAGTGACATACCCTGGAGTTGGGTACGCGTAGGAGAGAGGTCGGCATTATACTGATACTGCTTATAAAAAGCAGTTGCCAAGTCCTCCCAGTTATGAATACTGGTTCCATCCAGCTGATAGAACCATTCGAGCTGAGTCCCTGAAAGACTTTCCTGGAAGAAATGGATCCATAGATTCTTGTCTGCCGTGTAGGGCTGGATCTTCCTTACATACGATCGGAGGTGCATCTTAGGACAGGAAGCCCCGTCGTACTTCACAAAGGCAGGTGCCTTGAACTTGTGTGGGATCACCACCCCAGAAGATAAACCTAGATCTCCAAAATCCAACCCATGCATTTAACCGGTCCTCCAGCTGTTTGTACCTGTCCTCGGCAGGAGGGTACTGTTCATCATTGAAATCTGTCTCGGTGTTAGAGACCACGGGACTAGGGACCCCTCCCTCCTGGTGACTGCCTTCACCAACAGATGGAGTAGTCAGCTCAGCTTCATTCTGCAGTGTATTCCCGAGTCTGCGTCCAGTGTTGAACAACACAGTCCTCTTCTTCTTCTTCTTCTTCAGGAGCAAAGCCTTCAATTCTTGTTGCCCCTGGGCTAAGCTCATGACCAGCTCCTGGAACTGGGCGTTCTGGGCCTGGAGGGCCTTGATAGCTTGTTCATTGGATGATTCAGGATTCATGATGATGGCTGAAATAAACAGCGAAGAAGATTAAGCAACATGTAGAAAAGAGTACCTATAATGCAATGATATGTATGTATGCATGCGATGTTTTCAAGGATCTCACGGGGTAAACAGAGAAACTTGTTGGAATTTGAATTTGGGTAGCTTGATTGAAGGAACTTCATGTTGTTGAGAGTCCTTCTTCAAGAGTCAAGGCTCACCATATCGAGTGGGTCATAGCCCCTAACAACCCTGGCTAGAGGAAAATAAATCCCCTTTGCCCTTTGCTAGACACTTTGATTCATCATGACCTGCATCACAAGCCCTTGAGATCCTTGAAATGGATTAGTTTTTATGAAAGATGCATGCAATGGTATGATGTTATGCTATGCATGGAGTGATGTAAGTAGGCCCTGTAATGAGTCCCAATTAAGGACTGTAAACAAAACCTGCAAGGAACCCGTGTTGTTAGATAACAAGTATGCAAGTAGTTCAAGTATGAAGGCACACAAGTCACACAAAAGAGCCCTTAGAGTTTAGGCCAGCATGAATTTTGGGTACTACCCTCTTTGAAGTTGGTGGGCTCAAACCTGTCCTATCAAAAGTAACCGGGTTCTAAGGAGCTCAATATCATTGGGTTGCTTTCTGTGTTCATTGTTTTGATTTAGCCACTGAACTGGCAATCAAAATATTCCAAGAAAACAACCCTCAATGAGTGTAGTATCGAGTATCAACCAACTTCGGACTGCACCAAAGTCAGTCATCTCACTACCCCTAAAGAGGCCAGGATGGTTCAATTAAGGTTCCTAAGGTCAGTTGATGCTTCACGACACCACGCGGCGGCCTCGTACTCTCCTTGACTTGACTCAAGGGTTACCGGTACTCACCAAAGTGCCACATCAACGTAGCAAACTGCTTCAACCGTGTCGGTATACCCCACACAGTTCCCTCACAGTTTGTTGCTACTTTCTAAGAAGGTATCCCCCAGATCCGGGTTAGGATCTATGAAACTTCCAAGACAGGCCCACAATATTAAATCAAGCAAAGCAAACAATTGAAAACATGATGATGAACTATTCCTAAGGTACACCCCACTTATTAGTCCCCAGCAGAGTCGCCAGTTCTGTGATCGGTGGAAATAGAACTGACTGTTTTTAAGTTGGTTTCGCGAAATGTCGCGGTAAGCAAGAGTCGCCACCGTCTTTTATGTTCTCCAACATGGAAAGGACAAAAGCACAGCAAAATTCCTTATTCGAGAATGTTTCTCGGTTCGGGAGGTAGATTTATAGAAAGGGAAGGTGTTAGCACCCTTTCTATCCGTGATTATCCACGGGCTCTTAGGTACTTGCTCTTATGTTTTCAAAATTTGTTTGCTTTTCAAGTGTGTGTGGGTTTTGAAAAAGTTTCGTTTGAAAAATTTCTAAGTAACTCTTGTATCTGTCCTCAAGAGTGTATGAAAAATTTGTTTGAAAACTTTTAGAAAGTGTGGGTGCGAAAAGTTGTTTTTGTTTGTTTGAAAAGAGCAAGTACCCATGAGAATCTACCTACTCTAAGGAATTAAGCTGTGTAAGAGTCCTTTAGATAGTGTTATCCCACCATTGAGAGGTAGGTAGCACCGTCGTTGGAGTTATTCGGGTCAATTCGATTATCGGGACATGTGTGGTCACCGAAGCAATGGTAGGACACCTTAGAAGTAACCCTAATGTCCTAGATCCTTTTTATCCGAGGCAACCGTTTCGAGGCGACTGGATCTTTTAGACAGAAGGGCGACCTCTAAGACACCCTATACTTGGTGACCACGTTCGAGGCAACCAGTGAGGCGTACCCTAGGGGTGGCATGTGCATGTGTGTTGTTTTTCAGTTAACTGTCTTTGTACATGTTATTTGTGAGCTACAGATTGATTTTATTTTTCATACATTCTTTCATGCATATTAGCAGTTAGGAGTGCGGAAAATAAATTGCAGAAATGTAAATCTAACTATTACAAGGCGCGGGTCTATACATCGCCAAAAAAACAAAACCCGTTTGGAAATAAAGTGCGAGAAATAGTAAATAAAGGGATAAACCTAATTACTATTACATATCCGGAAACAGTTACATAAATAATCAAAAATAAGAATAATACGCAAAAGAATTAAATTGGAATGTCTTAGGGTTTTGACCCTTTTTTGAATAAGAATTGAATTTTTGTCCCATTTTGTGATTAAATTAAAATTAAATTTAGTACTAATTAATTAAATTAAAAGAAAGATATTTTTGTGTTTTTATGTTTTTAATGAAAATAAAATAAAAGAATTAAAAATTAAAAGTTAACCTAATTCTAAATTGTTTTTATTTATTGTAACGAAAAAGGGATTAAAATTGACCTAATTAAACTATTTTATTTGTTAGTATTTTATTTACAAAAATAACTTGAAATTAATAATAATAATATTATTAGTTTTTTTTTATTTTATTTTTATGAAAAATATTAATTATGTTAATAGTTAATAAAAAGGAATAAGAAAATAAAATAAGGCAAATATAAAAATAAAATGACAAAATGAAATTGCAAACCCAAGGGGGGTGTTTGGGCCAGATTGGAGGTGTTAATGGAATTGTGAGGCCCATGCAAACAATCAGCCACGTTGACCTTTTGCCATTTCCTACAACACGCTTTGACCTGGGGTAGAGTGGACAGCGCCTCATGGCCTTTGGATCTGGGTTTGAGGCCACTTGGCACCCTTCTGGATGAGGTGTATGGTGAGTTGCTTTATATTGCCTGCATAGGAATATGTTAGAAAAAGAATGAAACAAGCATTTGGGGGACCTGGGAATCGAACCCAGGTCCCAGTAATTACCAAGCACGTCACCAACCATTACACCATTTGAGCGCGTTTGATATCATAATACAAACTGATCATTATATTAGAAAGTCAGGCCATATGCTTCCTCAAAAGAAAAGCGCGTGTTTTATTTCAAATGCCCCAATCACTTAATAACACGTAATCATCTTCTTCATGAAACCTGCACAAAAACAAAACACATAGCGGGGGTTTTAAACCCCCACAAAATACAAACGCCAAAAATAGCGATTAGGTCTGTAGCACAAATAAAAAGGGCGCGAGGATAGTTTTGTGTTTGTCTCGTCCTTCTGAGTTCAACCATGGGTCTTGGAGGTTCTGATTTTACCTATATGATAAACCCCTAAATTAAAAGCTTTGAAACCCTAGCATTCTCCAATGGCAGCTTTCGTTTTAGGGTACCATAATCAAATTAAACTATATCAAAAGCTTCATAAGGATGTTAGCAATGCAAAGCAATATTCAAAATGTGTTAATGATGCGTAAAAAATGAATTTCAATTATGGAAAAAGATGATGAACCGTGTGACTGTTTGAGGTGATTCTTGGAGTGTTAAGGCTTGTTCTTGACTGCAAATCGTTCCTGGGAGTGTTGGGAATGTGTTTGGATCAAGAGAAGTGTTTGAATTGTACTGGAAGATTGAAAACAGTTTTTGGTTTTTTTTCCAATTTTTTAAATTTGGTTATGCCGTTTTAGAGGTCTCTAGGTCGTGCTTAAGGTCTGCAAGGCTTGTATATGTATGTTTGAATGAGAATCAAATGACATTAGGAGCCTTAAATCATTGCAATGATGTTTTGAGATTCTTCATAACCACCATTTAAAAGAACTTGCCATGTTTGTTCAAATTTGAATTTTTATGCTTAAAATGGGCTTGGCATGAATTTGGTAGGTGTATTATGCTTCATGAAGGCTAATCAAACCACAAGATACCATTTAATCAATTTTTTTTATTTTACTTGAATTATCATGGATTAAAATGAATTAAATCCATAAAAATTGAATAAAAATAGAAAAATAATTATTTGGTCTTGAAATTGATCATGGGACACGTGGGTGGCATGACAAGGCTGAATCAAGTGAAAAAAAGTGGGCCCTTTTGTCAAAAATTGAAGTTTCAAGGATAGTTGACTTTTGCCATTTCACAAAAATTTCCCAACTTCTCCAATGCATATCTTGCTCAATTTGGTCATATGAACATGTTCTTGGAAATTTTGGAAAGGTATTGAAGTCCTCTAACCAATGCCTTTGGCCCCATGTCATTTTGATTTACCAATCTCAAGTTATGGTCTTTGACTTAAAATGCCTTTTTGTTGACTTTTGAAAATGACCTATAATGTAGAAATTGATAACTTTTTGTGAGAGCATTTATTGGACTTGGAATGTGAATATGAGTTGTAGGAAATGTCATCCCCTTCAAAATGAGCATTGGATGGGATTTTTCTGATGAACCATGAAAAAGTTATGCCTTGGTCAAGTTACAGTTGACTTTTCAATTGTCCAAAAATGGAAACTTTTGCATCTTGATGATTTTTGAGCCATGCTTGTGGAATCATGATCAAGACTTGATAAAATGATGATTGGGGCTTCAAAATAATATGTTGACCAAAAATTTTGACTTTTGACTGCCAAATGACCATTTTACCCCTATAGTTGATTGTGAAGCAAATGAGGCTTTTGACTGTGCAACTTGACCTTGTGGGCCTTGAAACTTGGCATGTAGATGCTTGACAATGTTTATAGGTATGTGGGACTTGATTGAGCCCTTGAAAACCTCAACTTCCTTGCAAGAACCAAAACCCTAATTTGACTGGCTTAGGAGGGTGTTTGAACTGTGCAACCCTTGAGTAGACTTGAGCAAATTGAGATGATGCTTGTCAAAACTTTGAAGAATATGGGAGGGCAAATTTTGGGGTACAACAATAGGCACACTTTGCATTTGAATGGTAGTAGGTAGAAGAGGTATTTGGATTCTTTGGCGCCTCTTTCAAGTTTGTAAGGTTTAACTTCAACAGATGAGAGAGAACCTGAGCAGGTGTCATATTGATCCGGGTGAATTGTCGTGCAGGCCTTTCCACCTTGGCTTATTTGGTTTTGGGTTGACTGTTTCGAGGTTGATCAGTTGTGGAATTCTGAATCATCATAGTCCCTACCGCTGGTCGGCGCTCGACTCTTCCTTGATTTCTCTGGGAGTAAACAGCTGAGACCTCTTTCTTGGCTGGAAAGGTCTTCTTGATAGAAGCGGAAGCAGATGCATCCTTCTAAATTCTACCACTCTTGATGTCAGCCTCGACTCTTTCACCGGTCAGAATTAACTCGGTGAACCCTACAGATGAGCTCCCGATCAAGTGATTAAATAATGGACCTGGCAGGGTCCCCAAAAACATATCCACAAGCTCTCTCTCAGACAAAGGTGGCTGCATCCTTCCAGCCAAGTCCCTCCACTTTTGGGCATACTCCTTAAAGCCTTCATTAGAGACCATACCCATACTCTGTAATTGAGTACGAGTAGGTGCTAAATCTGCATTATATTGATATTGTCGGTAGAAGACAGCAACCAAATCCTCCCAGTTGTGTAAATCAGATCTCTCAAGCTGATAGAACCAATCCAATTGCGTACCCGACAAACTATCTTGAAAAAAGTGGACCCACAGATCCTTATCAGAAGAATGAGGTTGGATCTTTCTGACGTAAGACCGTAGGTGCATCTTCGAACAAGACAAACCATCGTATTTAGAAAATGTAGGCACCTTGAATTTAGGGGGGATCACAATCCCAGCAACCAACCCTAGCTCTTCGAAATCCAGCCCAGGCACTCTTTGTACCTCCATGGCTGCCAAACGCTCTTCTAGATTCTTATACTTGTCGTCTGCAGGAGGATACTGCTGCTCAGAGTAATCTTCATCCTCTTCTTCTTCTTCTTCTTCTTCAGCCTCAAACTCTGAGGGCACTGCAGCTCCCTTTCCTTTGCCAACCCCTTCATCAGATGTCGAGGGGAAATCTAGGACTCTTCTAGCTTGGTTCTCAAATCTTCTTCCCATAGTGGCCACACCAGCTCTTTTCTTTTTCTTTTTCTCCTTTTCCTTTTCCAGTAGACCTTTGAGCTCCTCTTGACCCTTTGCCAAGGTCATGAGTAGCTGTTGGAACTGTGAATTCTGCGCTTGCAGATCTTTGACCGTCTGCTCTATATCTATCTTGCTGAAATAAACAGCAGAGAGATAAGGAAACCTGGTGCGAGGACCTGTTTATGCATATGATGAATGATATGTATTCATGTAATGCATTCAAGGATTCAAAAATTCAAAGTTGTTGCAAAAAAAAAACGTCATATTAATAAGAAGAATTTGTTAGTACATAAATGCCCCATGGGCAAAATAAATACAAAACCCTAATGTAAAAAGACGTTGCGCATCCTCTTTGGTGCAATGTAGGTATTGAGAGCCTGATCTTCATGGAGTCGACGAGTAAGTTCCAAAACCTTCTTCTCACTGGCGTAGAAGCTGGCTTCAAAAGTATTTCGTTCTTCCTTGAGCTGTATCCAACTCTTTTGCAAATCTTCCAATGATGTTGGCATGTCAGGATGTAGGAGGGTGTATGGAACCTCTCCTTCCATAACAGGCTCTTTGATCATAGGCAGAATGTAGGGGTAAGGCATCATAAGACTCTGGGTGTGGGTTCGTACCCACTTGAAGTAAGGCTCAAGGGGGATGGAATTCTTGTGCCCCAGTGTCTTACTGTCCACTTTGTTGGGCATCCTCCAAGCTCGGATAAACCTTTGTCGAAGTCCTTGAGCGTCGTTGTCGAAGTCAAAAACCAAGTCTGGAATCAGCATGTCATGAGGGCCATCCCTTCGGGCATACCCAAATTGTCTCAAAGCTAAGCAAGGGTTGTAGGTAATGCCTCCTCTAATGCCAAGTAGTGGGACATTAGGGAATTCTCCACAACGATCAATGATGATAACATTTTCTCTGGACCGAGAACACCAATGAACATCAGAATGTGTAAGAGTCATCAACCGTTGTGACCACCTCAAGCCTTGCTCATTCTTCAAGACTGATTGGGGTAGGTGAGAAATAAACCACCTTGCCAGGAGAGGAGTACAACATATGAGAACACCTATTTTCCTCATTGTTCGTGTGTGAATTGAGTGGAGGATATCCCCAAGCAATGTAGGCACAGGATTTTGAGATATGAAAATTTTGACAGCATTCACATCTATAAGATGATCAGGGTTTGGGAACAAGACCAACCCATAGATGAGAAGTGCTACAATCTCCTCAAAAGCTTGCAGATCTAAAGAATTCCAGCAGTCTTGTGCCTTCTCAAACAGAAACTTTGCCAAGAAATCCTTGAAACCACTTATGGTTTCCCAATGACCTTTGATATCAGATGGTTGCAAGTGTAAGGCTTGAGCAACATCTTTAGGCTTTGGTTCTCTTTCTGTACCGTTGTAGGGTAGTTGATGGAGAATAGGAATCTTCAGGAGTTGAGAAAATTCCTCCAAAGTAGGCACTAGTTGGTAATCAGGAAATGTAAAGCAATGGTGTAGGGGGTCAAAGAACTGGAAGAGAACTTTCACCATGTCTTCTTCAATGTTGGAGTTGACCAAGTTGAGAAGTCTACCATGTCTTTCACTGAAGGGAGAATTATCTGGAATCTTGGAAGTAAGCTCCTTGAGTTGAGGAGGGATTCT
Source organism: Vicia faba (assembly GCA_948472305.1). Taxonomy (NCBI): domain Eukaryota; kingdom Viridiplantae; phylum Streptophyta; class Magnoliopsida; order Fabales; family Fabaceae; genus Vicia; species Vicia faba. The sequence continues at coordinate 888,413,756 of OX451736.1, forward strand.
TACAAGGTTGACCTAAATAGTTTTCCTGCGAAGTGATTCCATGACCTATAAAACAGGAACAAAGATGAAAAATCCAAACCCTTGAAATGGTTAATGGATGTATATGATGCTTTATGATGTTCATGATGTATGCACAAGTATATGTACAAGCAAGTCACAAGTTCCTAGTTTCAGGCTTGCACGGGGTTTCATAGGTAAGTACCCTCTTGAAGTTTAGTTGGCTCAACTTGTCCTATAAATAGTAATCGGGTTCTAAGGAGCTCAATATCACTGGATTATTTTATGTGTTCATTGTTTCAGTTTAGCCACTTAATTGGCGACCGAAATATTCCAAGAAAATAACCCTCGATGAGTGTAGTATCGAGTATCTACCAGCTTCAGACTGCACCAAAGTCGGTCACCACACTACCCCTAAAAAGGCCAAGATGGTCAAGTAAAGGTTCTAAAAGTTTATTAGTGCTTCTTGACATCACTCAGCGGCCCCGTATTCTCTTTGATTGACTCAAAAGCTACCGGTACCCACAAATATGTCGCACTAATATAGCTATTGCTTCAACCATGTCGGTATACCCCGCACAGTTTCCACAACGTATTATTATTTACCTATGAATGTTTCCTAAATCCGGGTAGAGGATTTCAAACCCATACAATAGAACCAAATGTAAAGCAATCAAAGCAAACAAGGTAAGCATGTAAAGGTGATCTAAACCCTAAGGTAACCCCACTTTTAGAAATCTCCCCAGCAGAGTCTCCAGTTCTGTGATACGGTGGGAGAACTGACTTGAGGTTTTGCGTTTGTGTTCGCAAATGTTTCGATTTAGCAAGAGTCGCCACCGACTTTTCATTTTATCCAAAGGAAAGGTCAAAAAGCACAGGAAAGACCTTTGAGATGTTTTCTTGGATTCGGGGGGTAGATTATGAAAAGGGAAGGTGCAAGCACCCTTTTCATCCATGGTTATCCATGGGCTCTTAGTTACTTGTTTAGATCACTTGCTTTTGCTTTTCAATTGTTTGAAATGGTGCTTTTGTGTGTGGTTTTGAAAGTATTTTGAAAAGAGGCCATCGTTGTGGAAACCTTTGTAATTATTCTTGTTTGAATGTATACAAAGGTGTATTGTCTTTTGAAAAATGTTTCAATGTTTGAAAGTTTGTTTTGGGAAATGTTTTGAAATTGTGTTGTGAGGTGTGTTTGAAAATAGCAAGGATGTTTTTGAAAGTTTTGATCAAGTAACTAAGAGTTGTCTACCCTATCTACTCAAAGATCTTTCCTACACATTTTTAACCCTTTTACATTGTTGTTTTACCATTGAATTTGGTAAACAACCTTGCATTTAGATGTTAAACGGGACAGGCACGGGTCATCGTATTGACCATGATAGCAATAGTATTAAGTATCTTTAGCAATTTTTTTTGAGGGACTAGATCATTTTTGTATAGGCAACCAAGATAGCGTCATCGAGGGACTATGATCTTTTGTTTTGTTTTTGTTTTGCCAAGATACTCAACATGCATACCATGGCCATTTTAAAGGCAACAAGTGGATGAAAACCCTAGGGGTGCATGTGTGCATTGTGTTGTCATTTTCATGCATTTTTTGTCTTGCATTAGGTCTAACTATTTGTTTTGATTTTGGATATTGCATACAAACCCTAATCTCTATCGTGGCATATTTGAAAGCATAAAATGCGTAAAAGTAATCTAAGCTATTACATCATTGATATAGGGAGGGGGATACAATTTTGAATGGGGAGTATTTGTAAGAAAATAAAACCCTACAATTAAATATTACATCTAAATTGAATTAAATGTGCAAGTAAATAAATAGACAAATGTTTAAATGAATAATTAAATAAATATGCAACATATTATAAATATGTAAAAAAATGTTTTTGTATTATTTTTATGTATGTAAAAATATGATATTTAATGTATTAAGAAAGAAAATAAAAAGTTATTTTTGTTAAGGGTAAAAACCCTAATTTTAGGTTTAAGAATATGTATGAAAATTATAACATTTATTTATTTATGTACAATAAAAATAAAAATATATACAAGTGTTCCAAAAATAAAAATATATTAGAAAAAATATTATTTGTAATAAGGGTGGAAACCCTAGTTTTTTGTTTTAAGATAATATATATTATATTATTTATTTTATGTACAAGAAAATAAATACAAATATATACAAAGGTATTTAAGAAATAAAACATGTGTAAAAATATTATTTTATATGTATAAATAATAAAAATAAAAATATATAATATTTCTATAATATTTATAAGTTTTTTACTAAAGAAAATAAAGGTATATACTATTTAATAATTATTTTATGTCTAAAAAATAATAAAAAATAATAAAATAAAATGTGAAAATTTATAAAAATGTTTTTGATATTTTTTATGTTTAGAAAATATAAAATAAAATCAGAAATGAAAAATAAATACAAAAATACAAAAAATATAATGAAATGGGCCAGGGGGTGCAATCAGCAAGTTAGTGGTGCAAAAAGTAGGGAAAAGGCAGGCCCATCCCAACACTTCATCTTCAACCTCCGTTCAAACATAAAAACGCGCGTTCTGATGTACAACTCGTATCTCCTGCATTTGTGCTTAAAAACGAAAACTTGCAACATGAAAGTTATAGAGTATGATCATACGATTCTAACCATATAAAAAACTTAATCTAACTCTCAAAGACCAGAGAGAATTTCTCTGGCCCTAATTTCTAACCTAACTTTTTCAGGATGTTCATCAATCAAATTCTCTCAGCACACTTAACTTAAATGAAATCTATGCATATGTACAGCTTAAGGGCTATGAGTACTACAATTTTTATTCACAAACCTAAGCCTAATGATTCTTAAATAGAGATATAGGAAGTTGAAAAATACTTGTTTCAGTTGAACACGAGTAGGGCAATGTGGGGCCTTTCAGTGAGGCCTGAGATGTTTGGGAGCTTGCTTGAACTTCCTCTGACCTTCCCCAATGCTTAGTTTGCTTTGGATTTGCTTAAACAAGCTTATAGAAGTCAACCTGCAAAATCTGAAAACAGAAATGGTGAAGCTTGCAAATGGAGTTACAGTCAATGTCCAATGGTTGGGATAGCTCAGGTGGGTTATATGGAATGTATTTGAACAGGTTTGGGGCAAAACGCACGAGTAGTTTTGGTTATGGAACTCAAAGTGCAGAAACTGCCCTATTTTGCAAGAGGAAGGTAATTTTGTGTTTTGGAAGGATTGAGGGTTCAATAACTCGTGTTTCTGGCTCAAGGAAAAGTGCAAAACTTGTTTGGAATGGTCCCCAAGCTTGGTTATAACAGATACTCAAGATATGTGATTTTGGCAAGTTGACTTGTTTTGAAAGAAAAGTGTGAAGTGATATAAGATAGGCATGTACAGGCTATTTCCAAGCATGCACAAGATTGTGGTACTTTTTCCTGAGTTTATGGGACTTGTTTGCTGCAAAGAAAGAGGTCCAAGGCTCAAGGGGAAGCAAGTTGGCATAAAGTTGCCTTTATCAAAATGGCATAGTTCACTTTTTGCCAAAAATAGATCAAACTCTTGTACAAACTTCCATTGATCAGAATAATGCCTTAGACAATTGAGTTTGAATTTAATTCTTGAGTGTGGAAGGGTTTAGAGACTTGTAATCAAGTACAAAGAAAAGTTGGACAGATTTGCAACTTGTGTCAACATGAAAATACCATGGATCAAAAGTGAGTTTTTGCCAAATTCAAACCTTTGATTCTCCATAACCATAAATGATTTTGGAGAGTTATTGGACATTTTGGAAATCTTGTAACATGATCTACAATACATCTTTGAAATGCATTTTGATATTCCAAGTGGAACTAGGTGAAAAATTGCCATGAAGATAGGTTAAAATCCTGCCTAAACTAGGGCAAAATTTCACTAAGTTAAAAGTTTCATGGACCCTTGTTCCAAAAATCATAACTTGAGATCCAAGCTTCTTTTGGGAAAACTTTGTGAATCACAGTTGTAGACTTTGTGGAGGACTACAACTTTCATGTTGTAAGCTTTGTTTAAATCCAATTACATCATGGTGAAAATGTTGGGCAAAATTGGGAAAAAATAAGAAAATTTCAATACTTAGAAAAATTCTAAGTTATGAAAATTTTCAATTTAAACCCTAATTTGTAAAATTAGGTTTCTTGATGAACAAGTTTCATGTTTTGACACATCTTGGTGAAAAATGACCCTTGGCACTTGATTTTGACCAAAAAGTCAAAGTTTGACTTTTCAGTGTACAATCAAATTTTGATCAGTTGACTGAAAATTCATTTGTCAATCCAATGCAGTAGAGATCTTTTGAACCTTGTGAATAGGTCAAGATGGTGCCATTTAGTCCTTGAATCCATGCTTGAACCCAATTTGCCATTGGCTAGGTGAAAAATCAGAAATTGCCCTTATATAGTCAAAATCCTTAAAAATGACCATTTTGCCCTTTTGATGATCTGATCAAATTTCTTGAGAAGTTATGGTCTAAACTTCATAAAATGGTTCATATGAGTCTATAATGTTGATATGGATTAAAAATTATGAGGTTTGACTGTAAATTGGCCACAGTTGACTTTTTCCTCAATACAGCTGATTTCTAGGTCAATTGTCCAATTGACTGGGCAAAAATTTGATTCAAGGCTTGAAACTTGGTAGAGGCAATCTTATAAGTCCAACATGAAGTATGAAATCCACATGGGGCATTGGAAGTCCAAAATTACTTGTGCAAACTCAAACCCTAATTTAGGTCATCAGTGCAAGGAGATGTCTTGAGCAGAGCAAAACCCTAATTTGGTCTTGAGTCTAAAGAGTCTTATGAGGGGAAATCTTGATAAAATGAGAGGGCAAATTTTGGGGTACAACAGCATGATTCCAAGGATTCAATGGCATCATCTTTACCTAATTACATGGTTCAAAACATTTCAATTTCATTGATAGACAGATGAAATTTGCAGTCAACTGATCAAAAGTCAATTGTATACTGAAAAGTCAAACTTTGACTTTTTTGTCAAAATAAAGTGCCAAGGGTCACAATTCATCAAAACATGTCAAAATGTGAAACTTGTTCATCAAGAAATCAAGGATTGAAGGTTAGGTTTTAAAATTGGAAATTTTCTTAACTTAGAAATTTTTCTAAGTATAGAAAATTTCTTTTTTTTTCTCAACTTTAAGCCATTTTTTCACCATGATACAAATTGATTCAAAGGAAGTTCCCAACATGAAAGTTGTAGACCTCCATGAAATCTACAACTTTGCTTCACACACTTTTCCCTAAATATGCTTGGATCTCAAGATATAATTTTATGAATACATGCTCATGAACTAGATAACTTAGTGAAATTTTGCCATAATTTAGGCAGGTTTTGGACCCAACTTCATGGCAATTTTTCACCTAGTTCCAAGAGGAGTATTGAAATGCATTTCAAAGATGAGTTATATAGAACATTGCAATATTTCCAAAATGTCCAAGAACTCCTCAAGATCATTTTTGAGTAGGGAGAATCGAAGAGATGAAGTTGGCAATTTCTCACTTTTGATTTAAGCCATTTCATGAAGAACAATTTTCCAATCAGTACCTATGCTGCCTAATCCATGCTTTATAGGTCCCAAACTTGTTTCTTACTCCATAATTTAATGCTTACTCAGTTTACAAAGCTTTAATCCAAGCCCTAGAATCTTTACCCAAGTTGTAATTCCATAAATGGCATAAATTGGCCATTGCCATTTTGAAAAAGCTCCACTTTTGCAAACTTTACAAATATTGAGCATTGAACTTGTCTCCTTTGCACATATAAGTACCACAAACCTAAGGCAACTTTTCGAGAACAGATACCAACTCTAAACAAGCCAGTACAAGCATGTAAAGCCTTGTCCCTTCACTTGACTTGAAAAGCAAGAAAGTGTGCAAAAAGGCTAGAACTCACAAACCTGTGGAAGAGCTGACATAAAACCTTCTCCATACTAATATACAAAGGGATTACAACATAAAAGACGATTGCTAGAGGCCTGAAACATTCAAACACTCCATATCACCAAAAAGCTGTCAAGACTTGCAGTTTTTGCATAAGCATGGCAATCCCTCATTTGGCTTATGTGTTTCAAGTCTTAACCATCAAAACACTTTACCTACTTGATATCTAACTGATCCAGACCCTCATCCTTGTACTGTAACTCCTTCTCCATCATCTGCCATTTTTGTTTTCAAAGCTTACAGGTTGACTTGGATAGAGAGTTCCAGGCACTTCCAAAGCAAGGCAAGGATTGGAACACACTCAGGGAGGTTCAAGCAAGCTCAAGCAATCATCATGCCTCCATAAAAATCACTCCAACTCCATCCATGATTTCAACTGAAAGAGGTAAAAATCTCAACTTTTATCTCTTCATATAGGCATCCATTGGCCACTATTTGTGAATAAACAATGTAGACCTCATTGCTACGAAGTTGTACATGTATATATCTTGCATTTATTTGGCCTGAGTTGAGAGAATTTTGAAGTTAAAATTCATGTAAAAATTAGGTTTAGATTTAGGGCTTTTAAAATTCATCTTGATCTTTGATTGTTAGCTTACATGATTTATATGGTTAGAATCGTGAGACAAAATGCTACAACATTCATGTTATCAGTTTCCATTTTTATTGAGAGATGAGAAAGTTACAGAGCATCTGGCTGGCTAGAGGAAGAAGATGAAGTACAGGGCCATGGAAGCGTTTCATGTTATGTTATTTTTGTTTCCCATTAATCAACAGATGTATGACCACCCTAGTGGCAAGGTAGCGCGCTGGTGAGACCCATGTCCTGGGTTTGAAACTTGGCGCTACCTTTTGTTTTTTACACTTTTCCTTTTTTCCATTTTTTCTATTTTTGCAGGATTGGGCTTGTTTCTTTGGGCCTGAGCATTTTTACTAACATGTTACTCCCAGTTTCCTTACAGCACCCCCTGGCCCAACTATTTCCATACATTTTATTTATTTTTGTTTTCATTTTTGTTTATTAAATATTTTCTTTAATATATAAAAATCCTAAAAAATATAAATATGATAATATTGCATTTTATTTTATTTTATTTTATTTTTCATATAAAAAATATATTTTATCTTAGTTATATATTAATTATTTTTCTTAATAAACTTGTAAACATAAACAAAATAGGTTTAGTTAAATTATTTTATTTTATTTTCATTCTATACTTGTAAACATTTATTTTGGCATATATAAAAACTAAATATTTTCATAAAATATTATTCATTATTTTTTATACAAAGAATACACAAATAATAATATATAAGAACCTTATTTTCTTTCCAAACTAGAAATTAGGGTTAAAACCCCTTTTTTAAGAATTAATTTATCTTCCTTATATTTTTAGGATTAGGTTAAGTTTTCTTTTCACATAAAAAACAAAACAAAATCTTTTTCTTGCATGTACATAATATTGCATATTTAAATATTGTATTTGATTATTCCAATATTCGTACAAATTTGATTTGGTTGTAATAATTTATTTAGATTTACATTCTTGCAAATCCCCATTCAAATTTGTATTCCCCCCTTCCATAAAATTATTGTAATAGCTTAGTAATCTTTACATTATGCAATTTACTGCTTTACATGCCATGTTAGTAATTAGGGTTTGTATGGCAAGATCAAAACAAAGCAAATAGAAAACCCTAATGCAAGATAAAATCAAAGCAGGAAAATAACACATTTGCACACAAGCATCCTTAGGGTTTCTCTACTTGGTTGCCTTATATAAATAGCCATATTACGCATGCGAAGTATCTTAGCAAAACAAACAAATATAAGATCATAGTCCCTCGGTGACGCTAGTCAAGGTTGCCTTACAAAATGATCTTGGTCCCTCAAAAATGCTAAGATACTTTGCAAACATTGCTAATCATGGTTATACGATGACCCACCCCCGTCCCGTTTACATTCAAAGATAGGGTTGCTTACCAAATCAATGGTAGGACAACAATGTCAAAGGAATAGAAAATGCACAAGAAAGACATTTGAGTAGGTAGATTACTTCTAGTTACTTTCTCTATTTCCAAACAACTATCCTTGCTATTTTCAAAACAAACACACACATTTCAAAAACATCTTACAAACATGGAAAACATTTTCAAAAGACAAACATCTTTGTATACATTCTTACGAACGAGAATCATTACAAAGATTGCCTAAACGAATGGCCTCTTTTACAAAATACTTTCAAAACCACACCAAACACATTTTCAAACAACAAAAGCAAGTGATCTAGCAAGTAACTAAGAGCCCATGGAAGACCATGGATGAAAAGGGTGCTAACACCTTCCCTTTTCATAATCTACCCCCCCCCCCCCCCGAACTCAAGAAAACATCTCAAAGGTCTTTCCTGTGCTTTTTCACCTTTCCTTTTTGGATAAAAGAAAAGTCGATGGCGACTCTTGCTAACTGCGACATTTGCAATCAATTGCAAAACCCTCAAGTCAGTTCTCCCACCGTATAACAGAATTGGAGACTCTGCTGGGGATTTTTATAAAAGTGGGGTTACCTTAGGGCTAGATCACATTTATTTGCTTACATTGTTTGACTTGTTTGCTTTACATTTTGGTTCTTTATTTGGGTTTGAATCCTCCACCCGGATTTGGGAAACATTATAGGTAAATAGCAATACATTGTGGAAACTGTGCGGGGTATACTGACATGGTCTAAGCAATAGCTATGTTAGTGTGACATATTTGTGGGTACCGGTAGCCTTTGAGTCAATCAAAGAGAATACGAGGCCGCTGAATGATGTCATGAAGCACTAATGAACTTCTAGAACCCTTTACTTGACCAAAATGGCCTTTAGGATGTATTAAGATGACCGACTTTGGTGCAGTCCGAAGTTGGTAGATACTCGATACTGCACTCATTAAGGTTTGGTTTCTTGGGATATTTCGGTCGCCATTAAAGAGGTTTGAGCTGAAACAATGACCAAGGAAACAATCCAGTGATATTAAGCTCCTTAGAACCCGGTTACTATTATTAGAACAGGTTTAAGCCAACTAAACTTCAAGAGGGTATTTACCTATAAAACCCCATGCAAGCCTAAACTAAGAACTTGTTTGCTTTGCTTGTATATGCATACTTGTACATAACATCATGGACATCATGAACATCATATACATCACTAACCATTTCAAGGATTTTTAGAGATTTATCTTTGTTCTTGTTTTCTAGGATATGGATTCACTTCACAGGAAAACTATCCAAATAAACCTTGTAAGAATTCCACCACAACTCAAGGAACTAGCCTTAAGGATCCTAGAGAACTCTCCATTCACCGAGAGACATGGTCGTCTACTCAACTTGGTCACCTCCAACACAGAGGAGGATATGATGAAGGTGCTCTTCCAGTTCTTTGATCCTTTGCACCATTGCTTCACATTTCCCGACTATCGGCTTGTGCCTACTTTGGAAGAATTCTCTCAACTCTTGAGGATTCCCATTCTCAATCAACTACCTTTCAACGGTACGGAAAGAGACCCAAAGCCAGAAGAGATTGCTCAAGCTCTGCACTTGCACTCATCTGATATCACAACTCATTTGGAAACTAGAAGTGGTGTCAAAGGCTTCTAAGCAAAGTTTCTGTTTGAGAAAGCCCAAAGCTGTTGGAATTCCTTAGACTTGCAAGCCTTTGAGGAAATTGTGGATCTCCTCATCTATGGGATGGTTTTGTTTCCCAATCCTGATCAACTCATAGATGTGAGTGCCGTCAAAATCTTCATGTCACGTAATCCGGTGCCTACATTGCTAGGGGATATCCTACACTCTTTTCACACTCGCACAATGAGGAAAAGAGGTGTCCTTATGTGTTTCACTCCTCTCATGGCAAGATGGTTTATTTATCATCTTCCCCAATTCGTCTTAAAGAATGAGCAAGGATTAAGGTGGTCACAAAGGTTAATGACGCTCAAACATTCAGATATTCATTGGTGCTCTCGATCCAAAGAGAATGTTATCATTGTTGACCGTTGTGGGGAATTCCCTAATGTCCCTCTACTTGGCACTATAGGAGGCATCACCTACAACCCATGTTTAGATCTAAGACAGTTTGGATATGCCCGGAGAGATGGCCCGCATGAGATGTTTATTCAAGGCTTGGTATTCGACTACGACAACGACGATCAAGGTCTTCGCCAGAGATTCATCCGAGCTTGAAGGATGCTAAACAAGGTGGATAGCAAGACTTTGAGACACAAGAATTCCATCCCTCTTAAGCCTTACCTCAAGTGGGTACGAACCCGGGCTTAAAGTCCTATGATGCCTTATCCTTCCATTCTCCCGGTGATCATTGAGCCTGTTAAGGAAGGAGAAGTTCCATACACTATCCTACATCCTGACATGCCCACATCTCTTGAAGACCTACAAAGGGATTGGATACAGCTCAAAGGAGAGCGAGATACTTTCGAAGCCCAATTCTACACAAGCGAGAAGAAGGTTTTGGAACTCACTAGGCTACTTCACGAGGAGCAGAGTCTAAATGCCTACATTGCACCAAAGAGGATGCGTACTATTTTTTTATCTTAGAGTTTTGTATTATTTAGCCCAAGGGGCATTGATGCATTCAAACTCTATCTTATTAATGTAACGTGTGTTTCTTTTTGTCTAAAACAAACTTGAATCTTTTAAAATCCTTGAAAACATTGCACGCATACATATCATTCATCATAACATAAACAAGTATTTTGCAACGAGTTTCCTCATCTCTCTACTGTTTATTTCAGTAAGATAGATCTCGAACAGACAGTCAAAGATCTTCAAGTTCAAAACACGCAGTTTCAACAGTTACTCATGACCCTAGCCAAGGGGAAAGATGAGTTGAAGACTCTGTTAGCTGAAGAAAGAAAAAAAAACAAAGAAAGCCACTGGGGTTTTAAACATGGGGAGAAGGTTTCAAGGACAGACTAGAAGAACCTTGAATTTTGCAACCACTTCCGGGGAAGGAGAAGGGAAAGGAAAAGAAACAGCGGTTCCGTTAGAATCCGAAGAGGAGGAAGAAGAGGAAGACTACTCCGAGGAACAGTATCCTATGGCAGATGATAAGTACAGACATCTTGAAGAGCGTCTGAGTGTTATGGAAATACAGAAAGTGCCAGGTCTAGACTTTGAAGAATTGGGACTAGTATCGGGAATTGTGATCCCACCGAAGTTCAAAGTGCCTTTATTTGAAAAATATGATGGGGTGTCATGTTCTAAGATGCACCTCCGATCATACGTGAGAAAGATCCAGCCACACTCCGCCGATAAAGACTTGTGGGTCCATTTTTTCCAAGATAGCTTATCGGGAACACAACTCGATTGGTTTTACCAATTGGAAAGGGCAGACGTCCATAAATGGGAAGATCTCGCCACAACTTTCTATAAGCAATACCAGTATAACGCTGATTTGGCGCCTACCCGTACTCAACTTCAGAGTATGGCCATGGCTTCCAATGAGTGTTTCAAGGATTACGCGCAGAAATGGAGAGATCTAGCTAGGAGAGTGCAACCCCCTCTGTCTGAGAGGGAGTTAGTGGATATGTTCTTAGGAACTCTATCGGGTCCTTTCTTCAACCATCTGATTGGGAGCTCATCGGCCGGATTTACTGAGTTAATACTAACCAAAGAGAGGGTGGAAGCTGGCATAAAAAGTGGAAAGATTCAGAAGGACTCATTTGCCTCTACAGCTATGAGAAAGCCTTTTATTGGGAATAAGGAGGTATCTGTTGTTTATCCATAAAGGAACCAAGGGAGAGCTGAGCGCCGACCAATGGTAGGGGTCGTTATGATCCCAAAGCCTACATCTAATCAACCAAGAAGTAACCAACCGAGGGTGGAAAGGCCAGTTCAGAAATTCACCAGAATCAATATGACTCTAGCCCAGGTTTTACCACATCTTATGAAATCCAATTTGACAACTCTGAAGGAATCTCCAAAGAACCCCAACACGGCGTCCCCTCATTATCACCCAAATTCTAGATGCGCATATCATTCCGAAAGTCCGGGTCACGAAACTAACAACTGTTGGGCCCTAAAAAACAAGATTCAAGACCTTATAGATGCAAAAGAGATTGAGTTTGATGCACCCGAGAAGTCAAACGTCATTTCTGCTCCTATGCCTAGGCATGGTCATAACACTAACGATATCGAAGAAGATTTGCTTGTTACCACAGTTGACGAACTCTTGACTCCACTCCCAATCATTAAGATAAACTTGTTAAAAGCTGGTGTATTCCCGGGTTGTAATGAAAACTGCCATCTTTGCTTATCCTCACCAATTGTTTGCCCTTTGTTGAAGACATGCATTCAACGCTTGATAGACAACCAAGAGATTCTGTTTGAAAGTGCTCCTATTTCACCTGTTTCTGTTGAAGATGTTTCAATCATAACCATCTCCGCCAATCCTTCCAGGGTCCCTAAAAGACCCGTTAGGATTACATCGGTTCCAAAAACTACTCCTCTTATAATCACAATGCCCGGGCCGGTCCCGTATGAATCAGACAAAACAGTGTCGTGGAATTATGGTGGAGACATCCACTACCATGGTATCAAACAAGATGGGCTGGTCGTTGAAGAGATGAGCTCCGAAGAAGAAGACTCTGACATTGGCAATATTGCCGGAACCAGTAAGATTACCCATAGCGGTAGAATCTTCTCTCCAGAAATTGCCCCTCCAAAGGCAGTTTTTGGACCCGTGGTTGTTCCAAAGGTTACCTCCGTACCAATAATCATATCTGCATGTGCTCCCATTGACAAAGACGACACAACCCCTACTGTTATCCCTACCAACACTTCTACTGTTGAAATTCGAGGAAAAAGCATTCAAGAAGAGCCTGTCCGGACGAGGGCTCAACCACTGACTATCCCCAAAGCCTCCAAGAAGGAAATGGAGGAGATCTTGAGAATAATAAAGAAGAGCGACTACGACGTAGTTGAACATTTGGGGCAAACTCCCTCCAAAATCTCCATGCTAGCTTTGTTACTGTGCTCAGAGGCACATGTGAAAGCTCTGGTGAAGTTTCTGAAGACAACCCATGTGCCTCAAGAGACGTCTGCCGACCAATTTCAAGATTGTGTGGCCAGCTTGACATCTGATAATGGCTTAAGTTTCTCTGATGCTGATTTGAAACCAAGGGGGAGAAAGCACAACGAAGCATTGCATGTCTCTGTGGAATATAGAGGAACAACCCTGGCCCATGTCTTGGTGGACACTGGCTCATCTTTGAATGTTTTATCGAAGAAAGCTCTCGATAGATTGGACTGCGAAGGACTGACGTTGAAACCCAGTAACATAGTCGTGAGAGCATTTGATGGCTCAAAGATGATGGTCCACGGGGAGGTGGACATCCCCATAAAGGTTGGGACTCAGACATTCAACTCAACCTTCTATGTAATGGACATTCGCCCCTCTTACTCTTGTCTGCTAGGACGGCCATGGATCCATAATGCCGGTGTTGTCACCTCTACATTACACCAGATGCTGAAATATTCGGTCCATGGAAAGATTATCACTGTCCACAGAGAGGAAGAGTATATTATTAGCCACCTCAATTCATTCCGGTATATGGAATTGAACGACGCGTTTATTGAAACTCCTTTTCAACATTTCGAAGAAGTCTCTCAAGAAGTAGCAGTAACTAAGACGGTGTCCCCGATCCCTAAGATTACAAGACCTCCGCTCCGGATGTCATCTCTAAAGGACGCCAAGGCAGTAGTAGAGGAGGGAGGATGCACCATATGGGGGCAACTTTCAGATATTCTATATAAATCTAATAAGTTTGGCTTAGGGTTTACTTCAAGCGCTCAGAAGATTGTGCACCATGCCCGTGCTGGAGGGCCACCCCTGAAGATTAGCAACCAAGAGGTCAACACGGTGGAAGATGGTGAAGAAGATTACAGCTTAGAGGATTGGATATTTCCTATAGTCAACAGAGGACTTCGCAATTGGGAAGCCATAGACTTTGTCCCAATAACTTTCATCTCTCAGTAATTTATCTTTTACGTTTCTGTTGAACTTATAATATTCACAAACAGTTCGCACGTTTAAAACCTTGTGTCTTACCCGAGGCACAATGGTCCATTTGTAAGGGTTTTTATATCATCTTCATATGACATTAAATGAATCATGGACATTTTTCACATACAAACTTTTGTGCTCATTTTCTTTCTTTTTATTCTTTAAGGATGGCTATACCCTTACACACACCCACACTCACAAATACAGGTACCTCTCCATTTCGGATCCCATGGGTAACGATACTGCTATGGCCTTTAGTGACTCTGAGGATCTAATCTACCAAGCCGAAGACGAAGGTAAGGAAGATTATGAAGTACCAGGGGAACTGGCCAGACTACTACAACAAGGGGAAAGAGTTATTCAGCCTCATGAGGAACCTGTGGATACAGTCAATCTGGGTACCGAATAGGACATAAAAGAAGTCAAGGTGGGTGCCAATCTGGAGCCTAGTGTCAAGAAATGTCTGATTCAGCTGTTGCATGATTATGTTGAAATCTTTGATTGGTCATATGAAGATATGTCGGGACTTGATACAGACATTGTGGTACATCATCTTCCAACAAGAGAAGATTGTCCACCGGTAAAACAAAAAGTCTGCCGCATGAGACCTGACATGTCGGAGAAGATCAAAGCGAAAGTCATGAAACAATTTAACGATGGATTTTTGGCCGTCACTTCCTATCCTCAATGGGTCACCAACATTGTTCCCGTGCCTAAAAAGGACGGCAAAGTACGAATGTGCATGGACTATAGAGATTTGAATAGGGCCAGCCCTAAAGATGATTTTCTACTTCCCCACATTGATATCTTGGTTGATAATACGGCCCAACACAAAGTGTTTTCCTTCATGGACGGATTCTCAGGTTACAACCAAATCAAAATGGCACCTGAGGACATGGAGAAAACTACATTTGTCACACAGTGGGGCACATTCTGCTACAAAGTGATGCCATTCGGACTGAAAAATGCTGGGGCAACCTATCAGCGCGCCATGGTAGCTTTATTTCATGACACGATACATCATGAAATAGAGGTCTACGTAGACGATATGATAACCCGATCACAAACAGAAGAAGAGCAGTTGGATCACTTGCAAAAGTTGTTTGGAAGGTTGAAGAAGTATAAACTAAGGTTGAACCCAAACAAGTGCACATTCGGGGTACGGTCCGGTAAACTCCTAGGCTTTATCGTCAGCAACAAAGGTATTAAGGTCGATCTCGTCAAGGTTAAAGCAATACAAGAAATGCCTGCTCCTCGTACTGAGAAGGAAGTCAGAGGATTCTTGGGACGCCTGAACTATATTTCCAGATTCATTTCTCACCTAACAGTTACTTGTGAGCCAATCTTCAAACTATTGAAGAAAGATCAAGTAGTCAAATGGAATGATGAATGCCAAACTGCTTTTGACAAAATCAAAGAATATTTACAAGAACCTCCTGTTTTGATGCCACCAGTCGAAGGAAGACCATTGATCATGTATCTGACTATTTTAGAAAACTCAATGGGGTGTGTATTGGGGCAGCATGACGAGTTTGGCCAAAAAGAGCATGCTATTTATTACCTGAGTAAAAAGTTTACCGACTTTGAAACCAAATATTCATTGCTCGAGAAAACTTGTTGCGCTCTGGCATGGGCTGCTCGCCGGCTAAGACAGTATATGCTGACTCACACTACCTTGTTGATATCTAAGATGGATCTGATAAAATACATCTACGAGAAACCTGCTATGTCTAGGAGAATAGCTAGATGGCAGATGATCCTAACAGAATATGACATACAGTACACTACCCAGAAAGCTATAAAGGGTAATGTATTGGCTGATTATCTTGCTCATCAAGCTGTAAAAGATTATCAGTCCATAAAGTTTTAATTCCCGGATGAAGACATCATGACATTAGACAATTGTGAAGGAATCAGACCATATGACGGACCTGAACAAGGATCCCGATGGACCCTGTTCTTTGATGGGGCATCCAATGCACTTGGTAATGGTATCGGAGCTGTACTCATATCTCCGGAAGGGTGTCATACTCCCTTTACTGCCAGAATTTGCTTCAATTGTACGAATAACATGGCGGAATACGAAGCATGCATCTTTGGTCTCAAGGCTGCCGTAGACTTGGGAATCAAATCTTTGGATGTGTTTGGAGATTCAGCTTTGGTCATCAGTCAGATCAAAGGGGAATGGGACACTAAACACCCAAATATTATCCCTTACAAAGAACATGTGTTGACATTGCTACCACATTTTGAGGAGATTACCTTCGAGCATTTCCCGCGAGAAGAAAATCAGCTAGCAGATGCTCTAGCCAAAATGTCATCTATGTTTAAACTTAATTGGGATAACGAGGCTCCCCAGATCACCATCGAACAAATGGATGAACCAGCACATTGTCACGAGATTAATACTGAAGAGGTAGTGGACCAGCCTTGGTTTCATGAAGTCAAGAGGTATCTCGAGGCTCAAGAATATCCAGAAGGAGCTTCAATCAATGATAAGAAGTTCTTAAGGAGATTCTCTGCTAAATTCTTCTTGAGTAATGGCATCCTGTACAAATGCAATCATGACTCTGTTTTGTTCGGTGCGTGGATAAGGTTGAAGCTGAAAAGATCATGGCTGAATTACATGAGGATACTTTTGGCACTCACTTCAGTGGGCATACGATGGCGAAGAAAATCCTACGAGCAGGCTATTATTGGTCTACCATGGAAGAAGACTGCTATCAACACTCTCGGACCTGTCATAAGTGTCAAATTTTTGCTGACAAGGTGCACGTACCTCCGGTCCCTCTGAATGTCTTGACGGCTCCTTGGCCCTTTGCTATGTGGGGAATTGATATGATTGGGGAGATCAAGCCTACAGCCTCAAATGGACACCGCTTCATCCTAGTGGCCATTGACTATTTTACAAAGTGGGTCGAAGCAGCTTCCTTCTCTTTCGTTACTAAGAATCTTGTTGCCCGCTTCATCAAGAAAAATCTCATTTGCCGGTACGGTATCCCAGAAAGGATCATCACTGACAATGGTAAAAATCTTAACAATAATATGATCACTACCTTGTGCGAGAAATTCAAGATCCAGCATCACAATTCTTCCCCTTACCGGTCAAAGATGAATGGTGTTATCGAGGCTGCAAATAAAAACATTAAAAAGGTCATACAAAAGATGACAGTCACATACAAGGACTGGCATGAGATGCTACCATTCACTCTCCACAGGTATCGTACCACGGCTCGCACATCAACTGGGGCAACACCCTATTCTTTGGTTTATGGCATGGAGGCTCTCTTGCCTATTGAGGTTCAGATCCCCTCTTTGAGAATTATGAAGGATGCAGGTTTGAATGAAGACGGTTGGATCCAGACTCGACTTGATCAACTGAACTTAATTGATGAAAATAGACTTACTGTTGTTTGCCATGGTCAGATGTATCAAAAGCGGATGATCAAGGCTTTCAACAAGAAAGTCAGACGCCAAGTATATCAAGTTGGGGATCTAGTGATCAAACATATCATTTTACCATAAAGTGATCCCAGGGGAAAATGGACTCCTACCTATGAAGGACCATTTGTAATCAAAAATATTTTCTCTGGTGGGGCAATGATCTTGACCACCATGGACGGTGACGACCTGCCACACCCTGCGAACGCAGACATAGTCCAAAGATACTACGCATAAGAGACCAGCTAGGTTGACACACCTAGGCAAAACAAGGGAATCCCGGCGAACCAAAAATGTTCGGGCAAAAATTAGGGATAAAATAAAAAAAAATTTGTACACCCGACAAGTTGAAAACCTGAAAGGGCGACTTGGGCAAAAAAGGGTTTCCCGGTGGACTGAAAACCCGAAAGGGCGGTCCAGGAAAAAGTTAGGGAATTAAAGCGTATGACTATGTCCCGTCGCATCACTTAATGGACAATACTTGACTTCCACTGACAAAATTCAGAGTTTCTGATCAATTCAATCATCTTCGGACGAAGCAACAAGTAGACAAGATGCTCAGAGATGCGAAGGCTATAGCAGAATGGGAACCCCATGGGATTATTACACATAGCTATCTTTCTTTGTATAAATTTTTCTTGTTTTTGTGGCACCATTCTCTTACTAGAATATTTGTCTCCTTTGTACAAAATACCTATTTGAAATCAATACAAAGATATCCCTTTGAAAGTGCAGAAAACTATTTGTCTTTTTCTTTACACTTGGTTTTATTTGCAAAAACGTCCAATGATTCATTAATGAACATATGCATTTGAACATAATTACTGTTTACAAATACAAAATGCGAAAGATAATTACTGATAGGTTGAAAGGATAGGAAAACGTCTCTAGGCTATTCCATAAGCAATCCCCACAGTACGCCATTTAGATCCCCAGCGGAACTAAAACTTCAAATTATTAATCCCCAGTAGAAATCATCAAATTTCTCAGGATTTCTCAAGCAGATCGTGGCATTTCCCTTACAACGGAATTTACTTTTCTCAACAAGAGTTCGTCAGTACTTCAACTCTAAGACATGGAAATTCAACATACCCTCAACAGCATTTCGGGATTTATTTTCCTCAATCAGACAACAATACAGCAAATCAACTTACATGCACATACATTACATCCACCTATCATAAACATTGATAAAACAAATACATTGCATCATACATTTCATACAATATAACCCTGTTTCGGCTAACATTTTACCCTTTTCAGGATATGATTAAACATCTATCATTAAGAATATGCTTTCGGATACAGTTCAGATATGCTCCAGACACGGATGCCATTCTGATACTCATTCAGATTACAAACTTCAGATACAGTACGAATACGCTCCAGACACAGATGCCATTTTGATACTCATTCATATTTCGAGTTCAGATACAGTACGGATACGCTCCAGACACGGATGTCATTCTGGTACTCATTCAGATTGCAACTATCAGATACAGTTCAGATACTCTCCAGACACGGATGCCATTCAGATACTCATTCAAAGTTCAAATCCAGATACAATTTAGATACGCTCTAGACACAGACACCATTCTGATACTCATTCTTTCAGCTTACAACTTACAATTCAACAAACATTTTTGGATGGCATCTACAAGCCCATCTCCAACAAGATTCTATCACTTCTCCAAATGGCATCTTTAAGCCCATTCCCTCAACTAACACATCGTCGAGTGAAAATTTATGGGCACTCTAGTGTCCAATCATCTTTCACCTTCGAGTCACGAATGGAAAAGCTCGCCAATCTAACTCCTCAGGTTTAAGAAGATTGAACAGGGGCAGCTGTTGTACCCCAAAATTTTCCCTCTCATTTATCAAGATTATTCTCACAAGATTTCTTTGACTCAAGACTGGATTAAGGTTTGGTCAGCTCAAGACATCTCATCTTGCACTAATGATCCAAAATTAGGGTTTGAGTTTGCACAAAGATTTTTGGACTATCAATGCTTCATATGACTTTCAAGCATCATTATAGACCCCTAAGTATACTCATGTCAAGTTTCAAGCCTTGAGCCACATTTTTTATTAGTCAATTGGATAGTTGACCTAAAAATCAGTTGTATTGGGGGAAAAGTCAATCATGGCCAATTTAAAGTCAAACTTCATAATTTTTTATCCAGATCAACATTTTAAACTTATATGTATCATTTGATCAATTTTGGATCACAATTCCTCAAGAAATTTGATCAAATCATCAAAAGGGCAAAATTGTCAAAATTAGGGTTTTGACTGAGGAAAGGCAATTTCTGATTTTTAACCTAGCAAATGGCCAATTGAGTTAAAGCATGATTGTAAGGATTCAATGGCATCATCTTGACCTAATTACATGGTTCAAAACATTTCAATTTCATTGATAGACAGATGAAATTTGCAGTCAACTTATCAAAAGTCAATTGTACATTGAAAAGTCAAACTTTGACTTTTTTGTCAAAATCAAGTGCCAAGGGTCACAATTCATCAAAACATGTCAAAATATGAAAAAATTTCATCAATAAATCAAGGATTTAAGATTAGGTTTTAAAATTGGAAATTTTCTTAACTTAGAAAATTTTCTAAGTATAGAAAATTTCTTATTTTTTCTCAACTTTAAGCCATTTTTCACCATGATACAAATTGATTCAAAGGAAGTTCCCAACATGAAAGTTGTAGACCTCCATGAAATCTACAACTTTTCTTCATACACTTTTCCATAAAGATGCTTGGATCTCAAGATATAATTTTATGAATACATGCTCATGAACTAGATAACTTAGTGAAATTTTGCCCTAATTTAGGCAGGTTTTGGACCCAACTTCATGGCAATTTTTCACCTAGTTCCAAGAGGAGTCTTGAAATGAATTTTAAAGATGAGTTATAGAGAACATTGCAATATTTCCAAAATTTTCAAGAACTCCTCAAGATCATTTTTGAGTAGGGAGAATCGAAGAGATGAAGTTGGCAATTTCTCACTTTTGATTCAAGCCATTTCATGAAGAACAATTTTCCAATCAGTACCTATGCTGCCTAATCCATGATTTACAGGTCCAAAACTTGTTTCTTACTCGATAATTTAATGCTTACTTAGTTGACAAAGATTTAATCCAAGCCCTAGAATCTTTACCCAAGTTGTAATTCCATAAATGGCATAAAGTGGCCATTGCCATTTTGAAAAAGCTCCACTTTTGCAAACTTTACAAATCTTAAGCATTGAACCTGTCTCCTTTGCAAATACAAGTACCACAAACCTAAGGCAACTTGTAGAGAACAGATACCAACCCTAAATAAGCCAGTACAAGCATGTAAAGCCTTGTCCCTTCACTTGGCTTGAAAAGCAAGAAAGTGTGCAAAAAGGCTAGAACTCACAAACCTGTGGAAGAGCTGACATAAAACCTTCTCCATACTAATATACAAAGGGATTACAACAGAAAAGACGATTTCTAGAGGCCTGAAACATTCAAACACTCCATATCACCAAAAAACTGTCAAGACTTGCAGTTTTTGCATAAGCATAACAATCCCTCATTTGGCTCGTGCGTTTCAAGTCTTAACCATCAAAACACTTTACCTACTTGATATATAACTGATCCAGACCCTCATCCCTGTACTGTAACTCCTTCTCCATCATCTGCCATTTTTGTTTTCAAAGCTTACAGGTTGACTTGGATAGAGAGTTCCAGGCACTTCCAAAGCAAGGCAAGGATTAGAACACACTCAGGGAGGTTCAAGAAAGCTCAAGAAATCATCAGGCCTCCATAAAACTCACTCCAACTCCATCCACGATTTCAACTGAAAGAGGTAAAAATCTCAACTTTTATCTCTTCATACAGGTGTTGTACCCCAAAATTTGCCCTCCCATATTTTTCAAGAAATTGCCAAGCCAAGTCACAAAATTCCCCAAGGGTGGCACAGTCCAACTGTCTCCTATACAGTCAAAACTAGGGTTTGTGTTCTGATCAAGAAAATGAAGTTTTCAAGGGCCCAATCAAGTCTCCCATGCCCACAAACATTGTCAAGTACCTACATGTCAAGTTTCAAGGCTCACAAGGTCAAGTTGCACAGTCAAAAACCCTAATGCTCAACAGTCAACTGTAAGGGCAAAATGGTCATTTGGCAGTCAAAAGTCAAAATTTTTGGTCAACATCTTATTTTGAAGCCACAAACATCATTTGATCAATGCTTGATCATGATTCTCAAAACTTGGCTCAAAAATCATCAAGATGCAAAAGTTTCTATTTTTGGACAGCTGAAAAAGTCAACTGAAATTGACCAAGGCATAACTTTCACATGGATTATCAGAAAAATTCCATCCAAAGCTCATTTTGAAGAGAAAGACATTTCCTACAACTCATCTTCATACTTCAAGTCCAAGAAATGCTCTCACAAAAAGTTATCAATTTCAACATTATAGGTCATTTTCAAAAGTCAACAAAAAGGGACTTTAAGTCAAAGGCCATAACTTGAGATTGGTAAATCAAAATGACATGGGACCAAAGACATTGTTTAGAGGACTTCAATACCTTTCTAAAATGTCCAAGAACATGAGCAAATCTTAAAAATTGAGCAAGTTATGCATTGGAGAAGTTGGGAAATTTTTGTGAAATGGCCAAAATCATTTATCCTTGAAATCTCATTTTTGACAAAAGGGGCCCACTTTTTCCACTTGAATTGACTTGGCCATGCTTCCCACGTGTCCCATCTTTTATTTCAGATTTTTTTATTAATTTTTTCATTTTTATTGATTTTATTGGATTTAATTAGTTTTAAATCTTTTAAAATCAAAAGAAATTCAAAAAAATTAATTTAAAGGGATATTTTGCTTTGATTAACCTTGAAGCATCATTATGTGCCTACCATTTTTCGTGCTAAGGCTCAAACAAGGCAAGAATTCAAATTTGAATCAAAAATGGAAAGTTGGTTATGGTGGTTTATGTGAAAATCCAAATCATCAAAGCAAGGCTTTATTGGCCATAATTTTCATTGATACTCATTGCATAAGAGATATACAAGTGATCAGAACCCATTGGACACAACAAGCTGCGCCAGAACTCAACACACAAACTCACACTTTTCACAAAAAAATCTCAAATCTGAAAACTCAGTTAGAGGTGGATTCAAGCCTTAATTTTCATTCCAATAGCTTCCTTGGAGATCACTGATCACATTCCAATCCGAAACATCAACTCAAACTTCAAGAATTGGTAATGAGAACCTCCACTGTACAGAGAAAAATTGATTATCGTGTTTCATGTTTTAAGCATT
Organism: Vicia faba; assembly: GCA_948472305.1. Taxonomy (NCBI): domain Eukaryota; kingdom Viridiplantae; phylum Streptophyta; class Magnoliopsida; order Fabales; family Fabaceae; genus Vicia; species Vicia faba. The sequence goes on from OX451736.1 coordinate 888,436,539, forward strand.
TTTACAGCATTTTGTTCATAGATTCTTGTTCCTCATTTGATTCTAAAGCTGACCATTATGTTTAATTTGATTATTACGCTGTATATACGAATGTGCCATGATTGAATTTTAGGGTTTTCAGAGGTTGGAATTGGGGATTTGCAAACGAGGAAAAATTAAGCCTTAAGACCACCATGGTTGTACTCAGTGCTTCTGGACGAAGTAGAAGCACTCATCGCGCCAAATTTATGGACAACACAGGCCTAATCGCTATTTTCTAATAGCACACCTAAAACTACGCGTGAAAAAACGTTGCCTTTGTGTTTTGTTTTACAGGGATGGTGAGGAAGATGATGTGTTGTCAACAAGTGATTGGCTTGTTCAAAAGTTCGCGCGCGTTTCCAAGCGTTGCTCCACTTTCTATTATATTGTTTACTTGTTATTAATATATCAAAAAGGTTCAGTGGCTCAGCTGGCAAACGCTCATTGCTTCAACATCCAAGACCTGGGTTCGAGCCCCAGGTCTGTATAATTTCCATAATATTTTTCACTAATAATTCTCATGCAGCGCCCAAAGTCAAGACTACCATATGCCTTCAAGAATCCTACAGCCACGCGTCCTGGAGATCAAATCAAGGGCATATATTGGAAGTGTATCCTAGACCTGGTCAGAGGTGCCACATGGTACCTGGAAAAGTCAACGATTTTGAAGCTTATTGGGCCAGATTTCTCAATCCAAACCTCCAAATTAAGGGCTTCACCCCCCTTAGGTTTTTTTTTTATAATTTCTTTCTTTTCTTTTGTTCTTTTATTATTTTTTTTATATATTCTTTTAATTGTTGCTTTATTTTAATTAATTAATATTTTCAAAATATAAAAAACATATAAAAATCAGAAAAAAGAGAAAAAATAATAAAATATTTTATTTTAAGTATTTTCATAAATAATTTTGTATGTAATTAATTTAGATTTAATTTTAGGTTATAACTTAATTCTTTTTCACAATAAACCAAAAATAACAAAAATAGGTCTTTAGCACTTTTTTATCTTTTTTAATTAATTAAATATTTTTATTATAAATGTCATTAACCATTAATTTTGTAAATAAGTTTTATAATTAATTAGTTTTAATTTTAGGTTTTAACTTTAATGCATTCTCTTTAATAAATTAAAAACAATTAGAATTAGAATTAATTACTTGACTTTTAATTAATTTAATTTTCTTTAATGTCATAAATAAATAAAAAAACATAAAAATAAGTTCTTCTTTATTTATTTAATTTAATTATTTTGACTTAATTATTTTAAATTCCTTCAAAGGGTTCAACGCCCTCGCATTCGGTCATATTTTCCTTTTTCGCGCGTTTTATTTATTTTTGATGTAAATATAATGTACTCGTACCAAAGCCATGTAATAGTTATTAGATATTTATTTTCTGCAATTTATTTTAAATCGGGTCTGGATTAATTTGGCGTTGTAGACCCGCGCCCTTGTAATAGCGTAGGACCTTTATCCTTTCCGCACTTTAAATTTTTGCACTTTTAACTGTTAAACAATAACATGAAAGAATGAATGCCCAAAAATAAAATCGAAACGTAGATCACCAATGCATGACAAGACAAACAATAAACTGAAAATGGCACACAATTCACACACCACCCCTAGGGTACGCTTCACTATTGCCTTGCCCCTTGAAAGGTGGTCATCAAGTACAGGATGCCTTAGTGAGTCCTTATGTTCCATTGATCCAGTTGCCTCGAATAAGTTGCCTCGGAACGGTCGCCTCAGAATAAAAGGATCAATGGCATAAGGGTAGCTTCTAAGGTACCTTACCATTGCTTTGGTGATCACCCTGTTGCCTTGCCCCTCGAAACGTGGTCGTTGAGTACAGGACGTCTTAGTGAGTCCTTATGTTCCATTGATCTGGTTGCCTCGAAACAAGTTGCCTCGGAATAAAAAGATCAATGGCATAAGGGTAGCTTCTAAGGTATCTTACTACTGCCCGATGACCACACTGTCCCTAAACCTCGAATTGACCCGAACACCTCCAACGGTGGTGCTACCTACCTCTCAATGGTGGGACGGCACTACCTAAAGGACAATTACACAGCTTAATTCCTTAGGGTAGGTAGATGACTCATGGATACTTGCTCTTTTCAAAAACAAATCAAAATACTTTTCACACCTTACACTTTTCAAAAAGCTTTCAAAACAAACTTTTCAAACACTCTTGAGGACTGATACAAGAGTCGATCTGAAACTTTCAAAGAAACTTTTTTCAAACCCACTCACACTTGAAAAGCAAACAATTTTGAAAACACAATGAGCAAGTATCTAAGAGCCCATGGATAACCATGGATAGAAAGGGTGCTAACACCTTCCCTTTCTATAATCTACCTCCCGAACCGAGAACCAATCTCATAAGGAATTTTTCTGTGCTTTTGTCCTTTCCATGTCGGAGAAAATAAAAGACGGTGGCGACTCTTGCTTACCGCGACATTTCGCGAAACCAGCTTAAAACAGTCAGTTCCAGATCCACCGATCACAGAACTGGCGACTCTGCTGGGGATCAATCTTTAAAGTGAGGTGTACCTTAGGGCTAGTTCATAACTGTGTTTTCAATTGCTTTGATTTGTTTGCTTTAAATTGTGGGACTGTCTTGGGAGTTCTATAGATCCTAACCCGGATCTTGGGATACCTTCTTAGAAAGTAGCAACAAGGCTGTGAGGGAACTGTGCGGGGTATACCGACATGGTTGAAGCAGTCTGCTACGTTGATGTGGCACTTTGGTGTGTACCGGTAACCCTTGAGTCAATCAAGGAGAGTACGGGGCCTCCATGTGGTGTCATGAAGCATCAACAGACCTTAGGAACCTTAATTGAACCATCTTGGCCTCTTTAGGGTAGTGAGATGACTACTTTGGTGTACTCCGAAGTCGGTTGATACTCGATACTACACTCAATTGAGGGTTGTTTTCTTGGGATATTTTGATCGCCAGTCAGTGGCTAAATCGAAACGATGAACAATGAAAGCAATCCAATGATATTGAGATCCTTAGAACCCGGTTACTTTGATAGGACAGGTTTGAACCCACCAACTTCAAGAGGGTAATACCCAGACCCCATGCTGGCCTAAACTCTAAGGGCTGGTCTTGTGTGACTTGTGTGCCTTACATGTTTGCCTTTGTAAATATTTGTGGTGTGTTTAATCATAGCATCATAACATCATACAGCATCATATACATCCACTAACCATTTCAGGGGTTCGGATCTTCATCTTTGTTCTTGTTTTGTAGGACATGGAAACTATCCGCAGAAAGACAATTCAGATCAACCTCCTAAGGGTCCCTCCTCAGCTTAAGGAGCTTACATCCAGGATTCCCGAGAATTCGTCATTCAGTGAAAGGCATGGTAGACTCATCAGCCTGGTCAATACCAATATTGAGGAAGAGGTGGTAAAGGTCCTTTTCCAATTCTTTGACCCTCTGCATCACTGTTTTACTTTCCCGGACTATCAGCTGGTGCCTACCCTAGAAGAGTTTTCCCAGCTTCTGAAGATTCCCATTCTCAATCAACTACCCTACAACGGTACGGAAAGGGAACCAAAACTTGAAGAAGTAGCTAAAGCATTATGCCTACAACCATCTGACATCAAGGGGCATTGGGAAGCCAGAAATGGTATCAAAGGATTCTTGGCAAAGTTTCTGTTTGAGAAGGCCCAAGAGTGTTGGAATTCCCTTGACCTACAAGCCTTTGAAGAAGTTGTAGCCCTCCTTGTCTATGGGTTGGTGTTGTTCCCTAAACCAGATCAGCTTATAGATATCAGTGCTGTCAAGGTCTTCATGTCCAGGAACCCTATACCTACGTTGCTGGGGGACATCCTTCACTCATGTTACACTCGAACCATGAGAAAAAGGGGTGTTCTTATATGCTGTACTCCCCTCCTGGGAAGGTGGTTTATTTCGCACCTTCCACAATCAGTCTTGAAGAATGAGCGAGGTTTGAGGTGGTCACAACGGTTGATGACTCTTACACATGCAGATATACATTGGTGTTCTCGGTCCAGAGAGGATGTCACTATCATTGATCGTTGTGGGGAGTACCCTAATGTTCCTTTACTTGGAATCAGAGGAGGTATTACTTACAACCCGTGCCTGGCTTGGAGACAGTTTGGTTATGCTCGGAAAGATGGCCCTCATGAGATGTTAATTCCTGACATAGTTTTTGACTTCGACAAGGATACGCAAGGACTTCTCCAGAAATTTATCAAAGCTTGGAGGATGCCCAGCAAAATAGACAGCAAGACCCTGGGGCATAGGAGCTCCATCCCATTGGAGCCTTATCTCAAATGGGTACGAGCCCGTTCCCAGAAGCTGGTGATGCCATATCCTCATGTTCTCCCCGTGATCAAAGAGCCAGACTTGGAAGGAGAGGTATCCTACACCATTCAACATCCTGACATGCCCACGTCCTGGGAAGAGATGCAGAAGAGTTGGATCCAGCTTAAGGAAGAACGGAATTCTCTGGAAACCAATCTACATGCCAGTGAGAAAAAGGTCCTGGAGCTCACCCGCCTACTGCACGAGGAAAAGAATCTCAATACCTATATTGCTCCGAAGAGGATGCGTAGTGTCTTTTGGGATTGATCTGTTTTGTAATGTTTGCCCATGAGGCCTTAATGTACTGAACAAATCATTTTCTTAATAATAACGTGTGCTCCTTTTTTTTCTACAACGAATTTGAATTTTCGAACCCTTGAATGCATTGCATGAACACATATCATTCATCATATGCATCACAGGTACTCTTCCTTTCAGGCTGCTGACTGTTCTTCGCTGTTTATTTCAGCATCATGAACCCTGAATCATCAACCGAGGCATCTATCAAGGCTCTTCAGGCACAGAATGCCCAATTTCAGGAGCTGATCAAGGGTTTGGCTCAGGGTCAACAAGAGTTGAAGACCATGCTTCTGAAGAAGAATAAGAAGAAGAGGAGGATTGTGCTATTTAACACTGGGCGCAGACTCGGGAACACCTTGCGAAATGAGGCTGAGAGGACTACTCCATCTGTGGGGGAAGGTGGTCACCAAGAAGGGGAGGTCCCTACTCCTGTGGGCTCTGATACTGAAACAGACTTCAACGACGAACAGTACCCTCCTGCTGAAGACCGGTACAAACAGCTGGAGGACAGGTTAAAGGCTATGGAAGTTCAGCGTGTGCCTAGACTGGATTTCGGAGACTTGGGGTTATCTACTGGGGTGGTGATTCCACACAAGTTCAAGGCACCTGCCTTTGTGAAGTATGACGGGGCTTCCTGTCCCAAGATGCACCTCCGTTCTTATGTAAGGAAGATCCAGCCTTACACAGCAGACAAGAACTTATGGATCCACTTCTTCCAGGAGAGTCTTTCAGGGACTCACCTCGAATGGTTCTATCAGCTGGATGGGACCAACATTCGTAACTGGGAGGATCTGGCCACTGCTTTTTACAAGCAGTATCAATATAATTCCGACCTCGCTCCTACGCGTACCCAGCTCCAGGGTATGTCGCTAGGGTCGGGTGAAGGTTTTAAGGAGTACGCCCAGAAATGGAGAGATCTGGCTGGCAGGGTGCAGCCACCATTGACAGACCGAGAGCTGGTAGATATGTTTTTGGGGACCCTATCTGGTCCATTTTTCAATCATCTCATTGGTAATTCCTCTGCTGGGTTTACTGATCTGATCCTGACTGGTGAAAGGATCGAGGCCGGTATAAAATCGGGGAAGATACAGAAGGTTGCCTCCTCCAGTGCTGAAAAGAAACCCTTCAAAAAGGAGGCTAGTGCTATATATAGCTCCCGGAGACCAGAGCGACCTGAACGCCGCCAATCTGTCAGTGCGGTAATGATTGCCAAGCCTGCTGCCGCTCCTCGGCCGACCAATCCTCAAAGGGCTGAAAGGCCCCGGAGAGAGTTTACCCGCTTGAGCATGACCTTATCACAGATCCTGCCACAGTTGCTATCCACCAATTTAGTGACTGTCAGGGAGGCTCCAAAGTTTCCCAATACTGCATCTCCTAAGTACAACCCAAATGCTCGTTGTGCTTACCATTCGGATAGCCCCGGGCATAACACAGATGACTGTTGGGCCCTAAAGAATAAACTGCAGGATCTTATTGACGCCAAGGAGATACAGTTTGAGGCATCTGAGAAGCCCAATGTGGTAACAGCTCCCCTGCCTGCTCATGGGGTAAATGCTATTGGAGACGAAGAGGAAGTGGATGAAGCCGAGTTTGATAGCTGGATTTACCCGGCAACTGACGGAGGACTTAATAATTGGAGTGCAAAGGACAACCTATCTGTTTCTCTTGTTACTGAGTAATAAATTCCTATGTTTTTGGTATCTGTAATAAACAATAAATAAACTCTATGGCCCGGTGTCTTACCCGAGGCACCGTGGTTTCATTTGTGAGGGTATATAAATTGTCATTTCATATATCATAAATGAAAATCTTGGACGTTTTTCACATTTCAAATTTTGCGCTCCTTTTCTTTCCTTTCTTTACATATTGCAAAACAGCTGTATTTACACACACACTCACTCATACAGGTTTCAATCCACTCTGGATCTCACTGGCAACGACTCTGCTACTGCCAGTTATGACTTCGAAAATCCGATCAACTTGGCCGAAGACGAAGGTGAAGATGATTGCGAAGTGCCTGGTGAACTTGCAAGACTGTTACAACAGGAAGAGAAGGCAATTCAACCCCATGAAGAGCCAGTGGAAACAATAAACTTGGGTACTGAAGAAGACAAGAAAGAGGTAAAGATTGGTGCCAACCTAGAGCTCAACGTGAAGCAACGGTTGACTCAGATGCTGCATGACTATATGGAGATCTTTGCCTGGTCCTACGAAGATATGCCCGGATTAGATACCGATATTGTGGTCCATCACTTGCCAACTAAGGAAGACTGCCCTCCGGTTAAGCAAAAGGTCCGCCGTATGCGTCCAGAGATGTCTGAGAAGATTAAAGCCGAGGTTATGAAGCAGTTTGATGCCGGATTTCTTGCAGTGACTTCTTACCCTCAGTGGGTTGCTAATGTGGTGCCGGTACCAAAGAAAGACGGTAAGGTCAGAATGTGTGTCGATTACAGGGATCTGAACAGGGCCAGCCCCAAAGATGACTTCCCTCTACCTCACATTGATGTCCTTGTTGATAATACAGCTCAGCACAAAGTGTTCTCTTTCATGGACGGTTTCTCAGGTTACAATCAGATCAAGATGGCACCTGAAGACATGGAAAAGACTACATTTGTTACTCAGTGGGGCACCTTCTGCTACAAAGTCATGCCTTTTGGACTAAAGAATGCTGGGGCAACCTACCAACGTGCCATGGTTGCTTTATTTCATGACATGATCCATCATGAGATAGAAGTGTATGTTGATGACATGATCGCAAGGTCCCAGACTGAGGAAGAACACCTGGATCATCTGCAGAAATTGTTTGACCGTCTGAAACTGTACAAGCTGAGGTTGAACCCGAACAAGTGCACCTTCGGGGTAAGATCTGGGAAGTTGCTAGGCTTCGTTGTAAGTGACAAAGGAATTCAAGTGGACCCTGCTAAGGTCAAAGCTATTCAAGAGATGCCAGTTCCTAAGACAGAGAAGGAAGTCAGAGGCTTTTTAGGATGCCTGAATTACATTGCCCGATTCATCTCACACCTGACTGCTACCTGTGAGCCAATCTTCAATCTGCTGAAGAAAGATCAGGTAGTACGTTGGAATGATGAATGTCAGGCTGCTTTTGACAGAATCAAAGAGTATCTCCAAGAACCACCTATCCTTATGCCACCGGTTGAAGGAAGACCTCTGATACTATACCTGACAGTACTTGATAACTCAATGGGGTGTGTGTTGGGGCAGCATGACGAGTCTGGCCGAAAAGAGCATGCCATTTATTACCTTAGCAAAAAGTTTACCGACTGTGAGACTCGATACTCACTGCTTGAGAAAACTTGCTGCGCTTTGGTATGGGCTGCTCGCCGGCTGAGACAGTATATGCTGACTCACACTACCTTGCTGATCTCAAAGATGGATCCTATAAAGTATATATTCGAAAAACCTGCTCTGTCTGGGAGAATTGCAAGATGGCAAATGATCTTGACGGAATACGACATTCAGTACACGACCCAGAAAGCCATCAAGGGAAGTGTATCGGCAGACCACTTGGCACATCAGGCCGTAGATGACTATCAATCAATGAACTTCGAGTTTCCGGATGAAAGCATCATGATAGTAACTGATTGTGAAGTACCTGGACCGGATGAAGGACCTGAACCAGGATCCCGATGGTCTATGCACTTTGACGGAGCCTCCAATGCTTTGGGTAACGGTATCGGTGCTGTGATCATATCCCCTCAAGGCACTCATACTCCACTCACTGCCCGGCTATGCTTCAACTGTACCAATAACATGGCGGAGTATGAGGCGTGCATCATGGGACTCAAAGCTGCGATTGACTTAAGGATTAAGTTTCTGAGTGTCTTCGGAGATTCCGCCCTCGTGATCAACCAGATCAAAGGAGAGTGGGATACGAAACATCCGAATCTTATCCCTTACAAAGAATGTGTGCTGACAATGATCCCCCACTTCACAGAAATAACTTTTGAACACTTCCCGAGAGAAGAGAATCAGCTGGCGGACGCGTTAGCTACAATGTCTTCTATGTTCAAGGTTAAATGGGATAATGAGGCTCCCCGGATCATCATTTGGAAATTGGACGAACCGGAATACTGTTGTGATCTCGAGACTGAATTGGTGACTGAGAAGCCTTGGTACCACGAGGTGAAGAGATATCTGGAAGCTCAGGAGTATCCTGAAGGTGCATCCGTCAATGATAAAAAGTTTCTAAGAAGGTTCGCGGCAAAGTTCTTCCTTAGTAACGGCATCTTATACAAGCGAAACCATGATTCAACCTTACTGCGTTGTGTGGATAAGACTGAAGCAGAAAGGATCATGGAAGAGCTGCATGAAGGGACCTTTGGTACACATTCTAGTGGGCACACTATGGCGAAGAAGATCCTTCGAGCAGGATATTACTGGTCCACAATGGAAGCTGACTGCTACCAACATTCCAGGACATGCCATAAGTGCCAGATTTATGCAGACAAGGTGCACGTTCCTCCAGTTCCCCTGAATGTCTTGACAGCACCTTGGCCGTTTGCAATGTGGGGCATTGACATGATTGGTGAGATCAGACCTACGGCATCTAACGGGCATCACTTCATCCTTGTAGCGATTGATTACTTTACAAAATGGGTCGAAGCAGCATCCTATGCTACGGTAACCAAGACTGTTGTGGCACGGTTCATTCGGCATAACCTGATCTGTCGATACGGCGTCCCTGAGAGAATTATTACAGATAACGGTACCAATCTGAATAATAAGATGATCACTGAGCTCTGCGAACAGTTCAAAATACAGCACCACAATTCTTCTCCTTACATACCGAAGATGAATGGGGCTGTAGAAGCAGCAAATAAAAATATCAAGAAAATCGTGCAGAAGATGACAATGACTTATAAAGATTGGCACGAGATGTTACCGTTCGCTCTACATGGGTACCGTACCTCAGCTAGGACGTCAACCGGGGCAACTCCTTTCTCTTTGGTTTATGGTATGGAGGCAGTCTTACCAATCGAAGTGCAAATACCATCTCTCCGGATAATGAAGGATGCAAATCTGAACGAAGATGATTGGATCCAGACCCGACTTGATCAGCTCAACCTTATTGATGAAAAGAGACTTGCCGCTATCTGCCATGGTCAGATGTATCAGAAACGGATGATCAGGGCATTTAACAAAAAGGTCATACCACAGGAATATCAAGTTGGGGATTTAGTAATCAAACGAATCATCCTTCCTCAGAGTGATCCAAGGGGCAAATGGACCCCTACGTACGAAGGACCATTCGTGGTTAAACATGTGTTCTCAGGAGGAGCCATGATTCTAACCAACATGGATGGTGACGACCTTCCTTACCCCGCCAATGCAGACATAGTAAAAAGATACTACGCATAAAAAGACCCGCTAGGCTGACATGCCTAGGCAAAAATTAGGGCTTCCCGTCGAACCAAAAAGGTTCGGGCAAAATGAAGGGATGAAATGAAAAAAATCTGTACACCCGGCAAGTCGAAAACCTGAAAAGGCGGCTTGGGCAAAAATGGGTATCCCGGTGGACTGAAAACCCGAAAGGGCGGTCCAGGCAAAAATTAGGGATAAAAGCGTAATACTATGTCTCATTGATCACTTTGCATCCAGAATCCGGTATCTACATCAAGTTCAGACGGCATCAATCAGTCAGCTTCACCTTCAACCAAGGTCATCAAGTGATGAGACGCTCGGAGATATAACGGCAATAGCAGAGTTGAAACCCAGTGGGATCATTCATATTTCACACAGCTGTTTTATTTTCTTTTGTACAAAACTTGTATAAATTCTTTGTTCAGCGGCGTTCTCTTACTAGGACGTCAGCCTCTTGTACACAAAACGCCTGTTTTCGGGCCATTCAAAAATCAATACAAATATACTATCCAGTTAAAAGTGCCAATTGTTATTTCTTTTTCTTTTTCTGTTTTGTTTTGCGAAGAACGTCCAAGGTCCAATTTGTGATATATGCATTGACAATAATTTGCTAGCTCATAAATATTTGCGTACGAAACAAAGGATAATTACAGGTAACGTTAGAAACAGGGGCAATAAAGAGTTGTCTAAACAATCTAATTGTTCTATCCTCCAAGGTACCAAGGTAGGTTCAGTTAAAGGGCACGACCAGTATGTCCTAATTCCCCAGAGAGTGAGCCAGCAAGTCAGTGCACTCCTCTCCAAGCAAAGTTATCAGACCTTAAGGAAGTTGGGTGTCCTCCAGCAGATCTCAACATTCCCCAGCAGTACATGTATTCTTAACAAGCATCCCCGGCAGTCTTGGTCTAAAGATTGTTCCCCGGCGGTATATCAAACATTCAGTGGTGTCACTTCCCCCGATACATCTCAAAACTTCCCCAGAAGAATCCAATCCAGTTTCTCCAGGAAAGTGGAATTTATATCCCCAAGCAGTAAGCTTATCCCCAGTAGATTCTGGAAGTTTACCCTCGCAGAGCACGAACGCGTCGTCCGGCTTGATTTAAAGAGTTGTTTCCTCAATAGGATATAACTGGGTTATCCTCAGCCAAAAGCCACGGAAAGAGCGTCGTCAACGAAGCCTTCTTATCCCCAGCGAAGTCTATCAATACTTCCAATACAACAAGGGTATCCCCAGCAAGTAACTCTCAACAATTCAGCAAGGCATCTCTCTCCCCACAGAGTATTGCTTCCCATCCTGGTCGCTAGAGTATCTTTTTCTTCCCCGCAAAATCCTCCATTTGCCAAGTTTATTCCGCAACGGAGTCATCTTCTCTTACCGGTATTCTTGCAACTATCATCCCCAGCGGAAGCAAAATCTATTTTTCAACATCAGCCCAGGATACGACTTCCCAGCACCCGTCAAGGATTCACTTTCCTAGACAAAAACATACATAAAACATCATTATAGCATGCATAAACGCATCATATCATACGAATCTCATATATATTGAGAACATCATTGCTTGATCCATATCATGCATTGCATATGGCTGACCTTTACATTTCAGGAAAGATCCAGTTAAAGTTCTCAAGCTACATTTCAAGACCTAGACCGGTTCAGTTAGATCGACCCTAAGATTTTCCTGATGCTTATCCAGTCAAAGGCCTCCTCTGGTTCAGTCAGATCGACCCCAAGATCTCCCTGATGCTTATCCAGTTGAAGATATTTCAAGACCTTGTCCGGTTCAGTTAAATCGACCCTAAGATTTTTCTGATGCTTATCCAGTCAAAGGCCTTCTCTGGTTCAGTCAGATCGACCCTAAGATCTCCCTGATGCTTATCCAGTTGAAGATATTTCAAGACCTAGACCGATTCAGTTAAATCGACCCTAAGATTTTCCTGATGCTTATCCAGTCAAAGGCCTTCTCTGGTTCAGTCAGATCGACCCTAAGATCTCCCTGATGCTTATCCAGTTGAAGATATTTCAAGACCTAGACCGGTTCAGTTAAATCGACCCTAAGATTTTCCTGATGCTTATCCAGTCAAAGGCCTTCTCTGGTTCAGTCAGATCGACCCCAAGATCTCCCTGATGCTTATCCAGTTGAAGATATTTCAAGACCTAGACCGGTTCAGTTAAATCGACCCTAAGATTTTCCTGATGCTTATCCAGTCAAAGGCCTTCTCTGGTTCAGTCAGATCGACCCCAAGATCTCCCTGATGCTTATCCAGTTGAAGATATTTCAAGACCTAGACCGGTTCAGTTAAATCGACCCTAAGATTTTCCCGATGCTTATCCAGTCAAAGGCCTTCTCTGGTTCAGTCAGATCGACCCTAAGATCTCCCTGATGCTTATCCAGTTGAAGATATTTCAAGACCTTGTCCGGTTCAGTTAAATCGACCCTAAGATTTTCCTGATTCTTATCCAGGCAAAGGCCTTCTCTGGTTCAGTCAGATCGACCCTAAGATCTCCCTGATTCTTATCCTAGTAGAAGACACCCAAGATTTTTCTCAATGAGCGTTGTTGAAGTTAAAATCGCCCAAGACTCCCTTACTATTCATGCTAAGACAGTAACCATCCCCGGTTCATTCATCACAGTGTGAAGCTCCAGACTCAGCTCCTGTAACCAGTCAGGACACATCTATACCAAGCATCTAAAAATCAGCTCCTGCAACATGTCAGGTACTCATTTTTCTTTTTGCAGGTATGCAGGTTCTCGCTAAGGAATCTCCTACGCGATCAACATCCAGATGGCATATATAAGCCCATCATCCTGTCCAGCAACCTCCAAATGGCATCTATAAGCCCATTCCCCCATCACACTGCTAACATGTGAGCGCAAATTTCTGGGCACTTTAGTGTTCAATCATCTTCTACCCTCGGATTACGAAAGGCACGTCAGCCAATCTGCATCCTCAGGTCTAAGAAGATTGAACAGGGGCAACTGTTGTACCCCAAAATTTGCCCTCCCATATTTTTCAAGAAATTGCCAAGCCAAGTCACAAAATTCCCCAAGGGTGGCACAGTCCAACTGTCTCCTATACAGTCAAAACTAGGGTTTGTGTTCTGATCAAGAAAATGAAGTTTTCAAGGGCCCAATCAAGTCTCCCATGCCCACAAACATTGTCAAGTACCTACATGTCAAGTTTCAAGGCTCACAAGGTCAAGTTGCACAGTCAAAAACCCTAATTGCTCAACAGTCAACTGTAAGGGCAAAATGGTCATTTGGCAGTCAAAAGTCAAAAAATTTGGTCAACATCTTATTTTGAAGCCACAAACATCATTTGATCAATGCTTGATCATGATTCTCAAAACTTGGCTCAAAAATCATCAAGATGCAAAAGTTTCTATTTTTGGACAGTTGAAAAAGTCAACTGAAATTGACCAAGGCATAACTTTCACATGGATTATCAGAAAAATTCCATCCAAAGCTCATTTTGAAGAGAAAGACATTTCCTACAACTCATCTTCATACTTCAAGTCCAAGAAATGCTCTCACAAAAAGTTATCAATTTCAACATTATAGGTCATTTTCAAAAGTCAACAAAAAGGGACTTTAAGTCAAAGGCCATAACTTGAGATTGGTAAATCAAAATGACATGGGACCAAAGACATTGTTTAGAGGACTTCAATACCTTTCTAAAATGTCCAAGAACATGAGCAAATCTTAAAAATTGAGCAAGTTATGCATTGGAGAAGTTGGGAAATTTTTGTGAAATGGCCAAAATCATTTATCCTTGAAATCTCATTTTTGACAAAAGGGGCCCACTTTTTCCACTTGAATTGACTTGGCCATGCTTCCCACGTGTCCCATCTTTTATTTCAGATTTTTTTATTAATTTTTTCATTTTTATTGATTTTATTGGATTTAATTAGTTTTAAATCTTTTAAAATCAAAAGAAATTCAAAAAAATTAATTTAAAGGGATATTTTGCTTTGATTAACCTTGAAGCATCATTATGTGCCTACCATTTTTCGTGCTAAGGCTCAAACAAGGCAAGAATTCAAATTTGAATCAAAAATGGAAAGTTGGTTATGGTGGTTTATGTGAAAATCCAAATCATCAAAGCAAGGCTTTATTGGCCATAATTTTCATTGATACTCATTGCATAAGAGATATACAAGTGATCAGAACCCATTGGACACAACAAGCTGCGCCAGAACTCAACACACAAACTCACACTTTTCACAAAAAAATCTCAAATCTGAAAACTCAGTTAGAGGTGGATTCAAGCCTTAATTTTCATTCCAATAGCTTCCTTGGAGATCACTGATCACATTCCAATCCGAAACATCAACTCAAACTTCAAGAATTGGTAATGAGAACCTCCACTATACAGAGAAAAATTGATTATCGTGTTTCATGTTTTAAGCATTTTTACAGCATTTTGTTCATAGATTCTTCTTCCTCATTTGATTCTAAAGCTGACCATTATGTTTAATTTGATTATTACGCTGTATATACGAATGTGCCATGATTGAATTTTAGGGTTTTCAGAGGTTGGAATTGGGGATTTGCAAACGAGGAAAAATTAAGCCTTAAGACCACCATGGTTGTACTCAGTGCTTCTGGACGAAGTAGAAGCACTCATCGCGCCAAATTTATGGACAACACAGGCCTAATCGCTATTTTCTAATAGCACACCTAAAACTACGCGTGAAAAAACGTTGCCTTTGTGTTTTGTTTTACAGGGATGGTGAGGAAGATGATGTGTTGTCAACAAGTGATTGGCTTGTTCAAAAGTTCGCGCGCGTTTCCAAGCGTTGCTCCACTTTCTATTATATTGTTTACTTGTTATTAATATATCAAAAAGGTTCAGTGGCTCAGCTGGCAAACGCTCATTGCTTCAACATCCAAGACCTGGGTTCGAGCCCCAGGTCTGTATAATTTCCATAATATTTTTCACTAATAATTCTCATGCAGCGCCCAAAGTCAAGACTACCATATGCCTTCAAGAATCCTACAGCCACGCGTCCTGGAGATCAAATCAAGGGCATAGATTGGAAGTGTATCCTAGACCTGGTCAGAGGTGCCACATGGTACCTGGAAAAGTCAACGATTTTGAAGCTTATTGGGCCAGATTTCTCAATCCAAACCTCCAAATTAAGGGCTTCACCCCCTTAGGTTTTTTTTTTATAATTTCTTTCTTTTCTTTTGTTCTTTTTTTTTTTTTTTATATATTCTTTTAATTGTTGCTTTATTTTAATTAATTAATATTTTCAAAATATAAAAAACATATAAAAATCAGAAAAAAGAGAAAAAATAATAAAATATTTTATTTTAAGTATTTTCATAAATAAATTTGTATGTAATTAATTTAGATTTAATTTTAGGTTATAACTTAATTCTTTTTCACAATAAACCAAAAATAACAAAAATAGGCCTTTAGCACTTTTTTATCTTTTTTAATTAATTAAATATTTTTATTATAAATGTCATTAACCATTAATTTTGTAAATAAGTTTTATAATTAATTAGTTTTAATTTTAGGTTTTAACTTTAATGCATTCTCTTTAATAAATTAAAAACAATTAGAATTAGAATTAATTACTTGACTTTTAATTAATTTAATTTTCTTTAATGTCATAAATAAATAAAAAAACATAAAAATAAGTTCTTCTTTATTTATTTAATTTAATTATTTTGACTTAATTATTTTAAATTCCTTCAAAGGGTTCAACGCCCTCGCATTCGGTCATATTTTCCTTTTTCGCGCGTTTTATTTATTTTTGATGTAAATATAATGTACTTGTACCAAAGCCATGTAATAGTTATTAGATATTTATTTTCTGCAATTTATTTTAAATCGGGTCTGGATTAATTTGGCGTTGTAGACCCGCGCCCTTGTAATAGCGTAGGACCTTTATCCTTTCCGCACTTTAAATTTTCGCACTTTTAACTGTTAAACAATAACATGAAAGAATGAATGCCCAAAAATAAAATCGAAACGTAGATCACCAATGCATGACAAGACAAACAATAAACTGAAAATGGCACACAATTCACACACCACCCCTAGGGTACGCTTCACTATTGCCTTGCCCCTTGAAAGGTGGTCATCAAGTACATGATGCCTTAGTGAGTCCTTATGTTCCATTGATCCAGTTGCCTCGAATAAGTTGCCTCGGAACGGTCGCCTCAGAATAAAAGGATCAATGGCATAAGGGTAGCTTCTAAGGTACCTTACCATTGCTTTGGTGATCACCCTGTTGCCTTGCCCCTCGAAACGTGGTCGTTGAGTACAGGACGTCTTAGTGAGTCCTTATGTTCCATTGATCTGGTTGCCTCGAAACAAGTTGCCTCGGAATAAAAAGATCAATGGCATAAGGGTAGCTTCTAAGGTATCTTACTACTGCCCGGTGACCACACTGTCCCTAAACCTCGAATTGACCCGAACACCTCCAACGGTGGTGCTACCTACCTCTCAATGGTGGGACGGCACTACCTAAAGGACAATTACACAGCTTAATTCCTTAGGGTAGGTAGATGACTCATGGATACTTGCTCTTTTCAAAAACAAATCAAAATACTTTTCACACCTTACACTTTTCAAAAAGCTTTCAAAACAAACTTTTCAAACACTCTTGAGGACTGATACAAGAGTCGATCTGAAACTTTCAAAGAAACTTTTTTCAAACCCACTCACACTTGAAAAGCAAACAATTTTGAAAACACAATGAGCAAGTATCTAAGAGCCCATGGATAACCATGGATAGAAAGGGTGCTAACACCTTCCCTTTCTATAATCTACCTCCCGAACCGAGAACCAATCTCATAAGGAATTTTTCTGTGCTTTTGTCCTTTCCATGTCGGAGAAAATAAAAGACGGTGGCGACTCTTGCTTACCGCGACATTTCGCGAAACCAGCTTAAAACAGTCAGTTCCAGATCCACCGGTCACAACAGGCATCCATTGGCCACGATTTGTGAATAAACAATGTAGACTTCATTGCTACGAAGTTGTACATGTATATATCTTGCATTTATTTGGCCTGAGTTGAGAGAATTTTGAAGTTCAAATTCCTGTAAAAGTTAGGTTTAGATTAAGGGCTTTTAAAATTCATCTTGATCTTTGATTGTTAGCTTACATGATTTATATGGTTAGAATCGTGAGACAAAATGCTACAACATTCATGTTATCAGTTTTCATTTTTATTGAGAGATGAGAAAGTTACAGAGCATCTGCTGGCTAAAGGAAGAAGATGAAGTACAGGGCCATGGAAGCGTTTCATGTTATGTTATTTTTGTTTCACATTAATCAACGGATGTATGGCCACCCCAGTGGCAAGGTAGCGCGCTGGTGAGACCCATGTCCTGGGTTCGAACCTTGGCGCTACCTTTTGTTTTTTACACTTTTCCTTTTTTCCATTTTTGTTGTTTTTGCAGGATTCAACTTGTTTCTTTGGGCCAGAGCATTTTTACTAACATGTTACTCCCAGTTTCCTTACAGCACCCCCTGGCCCAACTATTTCCATACATTTTATTTATTTATTTTTGTTTTCATTTTTGTTTATTAAATATTTTCTTTAATATATAAAAATCCTAAAAAATATAAATATGATAATATTGCATTTTATTTTATTTTATTTTATTTTTCACATAAAAAATATATTTTATCTTAGTTATATATTAATTATTTTTATTAAAAAACTTGTAAACATAAACAAAATAGGTTTAGTTAAAAAAAATTCATTCTATACTTGTAAACATTCATTTTGGCATATATAAAAACTAAATATTTTTATAAAATATTATTCATTATTTTTTATACAAAGAATTCACAAATAATAATATATAAGAACCTTATTTTCTTTCCAAACTAGAAATTACGGTTAAAACCCCTTTTTTAAGAATTAATTTCTCTTCCTTATATTTTTAGGATTAGGTTAAGTTTTCTTTTCACATAAAAAACAAAACAAAATCTTTTTCTTGCATGTACATAATATTGCATATTTAAATATTGTATTTGGTTATTCCAATATTCGTATAAATTCGATTTGGTTGTAATAATTTATTTAGATTTACATTCTTGCAAATCCCCATTCAAATTTGTATTCCCCCCTCCCATAAAATTGTTGTAATAGCTTAGTAATCTTTACATTATGCAATTTACCGCTTTACATGCCATGTTAGTAATTAAGGTTTGTATGGCAAGATCAAAACAAAGCAAATAGAAAACCCTAATGCAAGATAAAATCAAAGCATGAAAATAACACATTTGCACACAAGCATCCTTAGGGTTTCTCCACTTGGTTGCCTTATATAAATAGCCATATTACGCATGCGAAGTATCTTGGCAAAACAAACAAATATAAGATCATAGTCCCTCGATGACGCTAGTCAAGGTTGCCTTACAAAATGATCTTGGTCCCTCAAAAATGCTAAGATACTTTGAAAACATTGCTAATCATGGTTATACGATGACCCACGTCCGTCCCGTTTACATCTAAAGATAGGGTTGTTTACCAAATCAATGGTAGGACAACAATGTCAAAGGAATAGAAAATGCACAAGAAAGACATTTGAGTAGGTAGATTACTTCTAGTTACTTGCTCTATGTCCAAACAACTATCCTTGCTATTTTCAAAACAAACACACACATTTCAAAAACATCTTACAAACATGGAAAACATTTTCAAAAGACAAACATCTTTGTATACATTCTTACGAACGAGAATCATTACAAAGATTGCCTAAACGAATGGCCTCTTTTACAAAATACTTTCAAAACCACGTCAAACACATTTTCAAACAACAAAAGCAAGTGATCTAGCAAGTAACTAAGAGCCCATGGAAGACCATGGATGAAAAGGGTGCTAACATCATCCCTTTTCATAATCTACCCTCCAAACTCAAGAAAACATCTCAAAGGTCTTTCATGTGCTTTTTCACCTTTCCTTTTTGGATAAAAGAAAAGTCGGTGGCGAGTCTTGCTAACTACGACATTTGCAATCAATTGCAAAACCCTCAAGTCAGTTCTCCCACCGTATCACACAACCTAACACTGATTGACTCTTCAACAATTTGTGTTTCTGTATTATATACTTTGTACCATGTTGAGCGTTTAAAGTCTCTTAACATAATACACTTTTGTGCTTTAGAGTCAAACTTGTTCAGATAATTTTTTGTATTCAGAATAAAGAAAGTGCATCCAAATGGATGAAAATAAGAAATGTTGGGCTTTCTGTTCTTCCACAATTCATATGGAGTCTTTTCTAGAATAGGTCTTATGGAGATTCTATTTTGAATGTAACACGTTGTATTGATTGCCTCTGCCCAGAAGATCTTAGCAATGTTAGTCTCATTGATCATGGTTCTGGCCATTTCTTACAATGTTCTGTTCTTTCGTTCTACAACTCCATTTTGTTGGGGAGTTCTAGGACAAGAGAAGTCATACAAGATGCCTTTTTCATTAAAAAATAATTCAAAATTTTTATTTTCAAATTCCCCACCATGATCACTCATGACTTTGACAATTCTAAGATCCTTTTCATTCTGAACTTGGTTGCAGAAGGTAACAAACACAGAGTGCGACCCGTCCTCGTGTATTAAGAACTTTACCCATGTCCATCTGCTATAGTCATCTACGATTACTAACCCATACCACTTGCCACTGACAGACGCAGTTTTTACTGGTCCAAATAAGTCAATGTGCAGAAGTTCTAATGGCTTAGAGGTGGAAACAACATTTTTGGATTTGAAAGAAGGTTTTGCAAATTTTCCTTCCTGACATGCTTCACACAGAGCATCTGAGCTGAACTTCAAGTTAGGAAGTCCTCTGACCAGATTGAGTTTGTTAATCTGAGATATTCTTCTCATACTAACATGCCCCAATCTTCTGTTCCAGAACCATTGCTCTTTGTTAACAGAAAGTAGGCATTTTACATTCTGACTCTTTAGTTCAGAAAGTTTTATTTTATAAATGTTGTTTTTCCTCTTTCCATTAAATAGGATAGTCCCATCTTTCTGACTAACAGCTTTGCATGAATTTTGATTAAAGATTATATCATAACTGTTATCACTTAATTGACTTATGGATAACAGGTTATGTATTAATCCATCAACTAATAATACATTATTTATAGAGGGAATATTTCCATTACCTACTGTTCCAGAGCCAATGATCTTTCCTCTTTGGTTGCCTCCAAATCCCACGTAGCCTCCAGGCTTAAGTTCCAGGCTTTGGAACATATACCTTCTTCCCATCATGTGTCGAGAGCAGCCAGAGTTCAGGTACCATGACTGGTGTTTTAGCCTTGCTGCTAAAGATATCTGCTACATATATAATTTTATCCTTAGGTACCCATATCTTCTTGGGTTCTGGTTTGTTAGTTTTACCAAAATTCTGATTGAATTTTGGTTTGACAGAATAATCACTACTTATGTATTTTATGTCATGTGTGTGCCCATTTATAAAATGTGAACTGAGTGGTGTGCGTTTTATGTCTAAGTACATGGCATGTTTAGGTGTAGATACCTTTCATTGATATCCTATCCCTTTTCTGCCATTTCTGCTAATTCCATAGATCATTGAAGCCATCTTGCTTCTATCTATGTTTATAGTTAGAAACTTCTGAAAGCTGTGATCATACTCTTTGATGATCTCATCAGCATTACTGGGAGTCTCTAAGATTGTTTCCTTCTGAGAATTTTGCAACTCATTTTCTAATTTTGAAATTTTTTCTTTTAACTCAGAATTCTCTAATTTGAGACTCTCAGACTTTTCAGAGTCAGAGGCAAGATCCCTTTTCAGGTTCTTGAATTTGACTCTGATATGCTGATACCTTTCCAGAATTTCATTTAGACTTTCTGCAAGTTCAGACTTAGTAAAATTAATGGTAAAGTCAAGGAATACCTCTTCAGTGTCTGATTCTGAGTCTGAAACAAGCTTCACTTTCTTCTGACATGTTTGCCATGAGAGCTATGCTTTCTCTTTCATCATCTGACTCTGAGTCAGCTTCAGAGGTGTCTGAATCATCCCATATTGCCATGAGGCTTTTCTTCTTTTCCTTGAAGGACTTATTTTTGGGCTTTTCCTTCTGAAGCCTTGGGCAATCACTTTTGTAGTGCCCTTGCTCGTTACACTCATAGCAGATGTTGTCCTTGTTATTTGGATTTCTGTATCCTGAATAACCTTCAGATCTTCTGTGTCCAGAGGAAGACTCATACTTTCTGTATCTGGAGGCGGATTCATTCTGATTCTCTAATCTTCTAGGATTTCTGAATTTCCTTTGTCTCTGCTTCCACAGTTGGTTCACCCTTCTGGAGAGGAGAGACAATTCATCTTCTTCTGATGAGGATCCATCAGAAGTTTCTTCCATAGCCTACAAAACCTTAGAGTCAGATTTTCTGTTAGATTTTAAGGCTAGTGGCTTACCTTGCTTTTGAGGCTCATCTTCTTCTAGCTCTATTTCGTGACTTCTGAGGGAGCTGACAAGTTCCTCCAGAGATATTTTGTTGAGATCTTTGGCTAGCTTAAGTGTTGTGACCATTGGCCTCCATTGCTTGGGTAAGCTTTTGATGATCTTCTTAACGTGATCAGCAGTAGAATACCCTTTTGTCAAGAACCTTCAATCCAGTAACAAGGATTTGGAATCTTGAAAACATAGTGTGATCGGTGGATCTGGAACTGACTGTTTAACGCTGGTTTCGCGAAATGTCGCGGAAGCAAGAGTCGCCACCGTCTTTTATTTTCTCCAACATGGACAGGACAAAAGCACAACAAAATTCCTTATGAGATAGTTTCTCGGTTCGGGAGGTAGATTTATAGAAAGGGAAGGTGTTAGCACCCTTTCTATCCATGGTTATCCATGGGCTCTTAGATACTTGCTCATTTGTGTTTTCAAAGGTGTTTGCTTTTCAATTGTGAGTGGGTTTGAAAAAAGTTCCGTTTAAAGATTTCTGAATAACTCTTGTATCTGTCCTCAAAAGTGTTTGAAAAATTGTTTTGAAAGCTTTTTTTGAAAGTGTCTGTGTGAAAAGAGTTTTTGATTTGTTTTTTAATAGAGCAAGTATCTATGAGTCATCTACCTACCCTAAGGAATTAGGCTGTGTAAATGTCCTTAAGGTAGTGCCATCCCACCATTGAGAGGTAGGTAGCACCACCGTTGGAGGTGTTCGGGTCAATTCGTTTGTAGGGACAGTGTGGTCACCGAAGCAACGGTAGGACACCTTAGAAGCTACCCTTATGCCATTGATCCTTTTTAATTATGAGGCAACTGTTTCGAGGCAACTGGATCATGTCATGGGCATAAGGACTTACTAAAACGTCCTGTACTCGACGACCACGTTTCGAAGGCAAGGCAACAGTGAGGCGTACCCTAGAAGTGGTGTGTGAATTTGTGTGTTGTTTTCAGTTTAGCATTTATCTTTGATCATGCATTATGGTGATCTACGCTTGTTTTTAATTAGCATGCATTCTTTCATACAAGTTAACAGTTAAAGAGGGTGCGGAAAGTAAATTGCAGAAACGTAAATCCTACGCTATTACAAGGCGCGGGTCTATACATCGCCAAATTAACAAAGACCCGTTTTGAATAAAAATACGGAAAGTAAATGAAAACGGTAAAAGTCCTAATTACTATTACATATCCGGAGCAATTACATAATAATCGAACAAATTAAATGCGCGCGAATAAATTAATCGGGAACGTCTAAGGGTGTTGACCCTTCTAAGAAAATAAATTAATTTTTTGGTCTTTTTTCTAATTAAAATGAAATGGAAACTAATTAATAACTAATTAATTTAATTTAATTAAAAGAAAATATTTTTGTTTTTTTTATTTTATGTTTTTTTATGAAAATGTTAGTTAAATTAATTTAATGATAGAGTAATTATTTTTTTTGGTGTTTTTTTTGGATCAATTTTGATAACTAAAAACAAATAAAAGTCAATTAATGATTATTTAACAATTAATTAAAATATGCATGCAAAAATATTATTTTTAATGTCAAAAATTAAATAAACATTTTTCTGATTAAAATGCAAAAGGAAAATATTTTTTGTGAGTTTTTAAATGCATGAGAAAATTATTTGAATATAAATTAAATTAGGATTAAAAATGTAAAAAAGGGTGAAAAACAAAGGAAACATGTTAATTATGGAAAAGGTGGAAAAAAATGCCTGAACCAGGACTTGAACTCGTGCCTTCTGGGAATGTCCACTAACGCGTTGCCATCTGAGCCAGCTATTTCAATTGACATAACATTAAACACTTAATATTATATTGATAAGCGAATAAATCCTGGGAATTAAAAACAAAACGCGCGCGGAATTTTGAATGCACCAACGCCTGCTTGCCACGTCTGTCTTCTTCAAGCTTTTCTGCAAATGTAAAAATACATAGCGGGGGTTTTAAACCCCCCCAAAACACAAGCCTGCAAATAATAGCGATTAGCTCCTCGTTAGTCATAAATTAGGCGCGATGGGTCTGTTTGCTTCGTCTCATCCTTCTCAATTCAACCATGGTGGTCTGAGGTTCCAATTTTTCAGTATGGGGAAATCCCCAATTTGAAGCTTGAAAAAAAACCTAAAATGCTTTAATGGTGAATCATGTTATAACGCATTAGAATGCAATTGGATCATCCTATTAGCTTCAGAAAGCCCCTAGCAAGACAAAACAATAAAGAAAATGGATCAAATGCTTATGAAATGTGATATACAGTTTTGAAAAATGAAGCAAACCGAATGATGTCTATGGCACGATTTCTTGAGTGATTGTGCTTGGTTCTGATTGCCAAAGCTTCCTAGGAATGCCAGGAATATGTTTTGATTGAAATGGAGGCTTGAAATGCGCTGCAACTATGATTACAAATTTGCTTTTTTTCTTGAAAATTTGAAAATGTGTTTGGCCGTTTCTCAGCTTTTTAGGTCGTGAATCCTTTTGTGATGGCTTGCATACATGTTATGTAAAGAGTTTTGATCAGAATTAAAGCCATTAACCTTATGCATTCATGTTTGAGATTTGCCATGAACTCCATTGAAACACTTTCCATTTTTGTGCCAAAATTTGAATTCTTGCTTGATTTGACCCTTTGCACGAATTTGGAATGGTCATGATGGTGTATCAAAGCATTTCAATACAAAATATACCCTTTAATTAATTTTCTTGATTTTTATTTGATTTTAAAAGATTTAAAATGAATTAAATCAAATAAAATTAAATAAAAATGGAAAAATTAATTTTAAATCTTGGAATAATTTGTGGGACACGTGGGAAGCATGGCCAAGCTGAAACAAGTGGAAAAAGTGGGCCCCTTTTGTCAAAAAATGAAATTTCAAGGATAATTGATTTTGGCCATTTCACAAAAATTTCCCAACTTCTCCAATGCATATCTTGCTCAATTTTGAAGCTATGAACATGTTCTTGGACATTTTGGAAAGGTCTTGAAGTCCTCTAACCAATGTCTTTGGTCCCATGTCATTTTGATTTACCAATCTCAAGTTATGGTCTTTGACTTAAAGTCCTTTTTTGTTGACTTTTGAAAATGACCTATAATGTTGAAATTGATAACTTTTTGTGAGAGCATTTCTTGGACTTGAAATGTGAAGATGAGTTGTAGGAAATGTCTTCCCCTTCAAGATGAGCATTGGATGGGATTTTTCTGATGAACCGTGAAAAAGTTATGCCTTGGTCAAGTTACAGTTGACTTTTCAGTTGTCCAAAAATGGAAACTTTTGCATCTTGATGATTTTTGAGCCATTCTTGTGGAATCATGATCAAGACTTGATCAAATGATGATTGTGGCTTCAAAATAAGATGTTGACCAATTTTTTTTGACTTTTGACTGCCAAATGACCATTTTGCCCCTACAGTTGACTGTGGAGCAATTAGGGTTTTTGATTGTGCAACTTGACCTTGTGAGCCTTGAAACTTGACATGTAGGTGCTTGACAATGTGTATGAGCATATGGGACTTGATTGAGCCCTTGAAAACTTCAACTTCCTTGCAAGAACCAAAACCCTAATTTGACTGGCTTTAGGAGGATGGTTTGACTGTGTAGCCCTTGAGTAGACTTTGAACCCTTTGAGGCAAAACTTTGAAGATTATGGGAGGGCAAATTTTGGGGTACAACACATAGCTTCTATGGATTCACTATCTTCCATCTTGAATGCCTCATACTTCTGAATGAGCGCAAAGGCCTTGGTTTCTTTGACTTGAATGTTGCCTTCATGCGTCATTCTCATAGAGTCAAACATGTTCTTGGCAGTCTCTCTGTTTGAGATTTTCTCATATTCTGAGTATGAGATAACGTTGAGTAGTATTGTTCTAGCCTTATGGTGATTTCTGAAGTCACGTTTCTGTTGGTCAGACATCATTTTTCTGTCTATCTTCTGACCACGTCCATCCACTGGGTGCGTGTATCCATCAGTCACCATGTCCCACAGATCAGCATCATGGGCCAGAAAGAAACTCTCAATTCTGTCTTTCCAGTAGTCAAAGTTTTCTCCATCAAAGACTGGAGGTTTGCCACTGAATTTGTCCTTGTCTTCATGGTAGTCATTGCTGATGTTTTGGCTTGGTCCCACCATAGTGTTTTTCTGAAGCTTGGATCTTGTACTGACACGGTTAAGTGTTTAAGCTCAGAACCAGGCGCTCTGATGCCAATTAAAGATGTGAAAAACATAAGAATGGGGGGTGGGGGGTTGAATTGAAAACTTGAAATCAAAAGCGCAATGACACATTATTTTTATCCTGGTTCATTTGATCTCAAACTACTTCAGTCCACCCGTCAAGGTGATTTCGCCTCTCTCCAACGAGGTCTTAATTCACTAATCACAAAAGAATTACAATCACTACTTTAACAACTGTTAAAGTCTTCTTGAGTACAACCACAATCCGGTTAATCTCAAGGAACACTGATTCAAAACAATTATACAAGAATGTGTGTTGTTGTTTTTCGTAACAAAAACTGTTATCACAACTGTGATAATTTACACAAAATTATAGCTTGAAAGATGATGAAATTTGCTTGCAGCTTTTTGATTATGCGTAAGTGGTATATGGCAAATCGTTAACGATTTGAACACTGAGCTTGTTTATATAGGCAATGGATTTATTTTGATCATCAAGTGTGTTAAATGACATTAACTCAGTTTCCATTTGGAGAAGATCCTGTCTGAGAGAAGCCGTTGTAATTGACGCTGAATTGAATGATCAGTAACGCTTCAGAATCTTACATCCTTGCCAGCTGCTGACGCTTCAGAATATTGATGACTTGGATTAACATGTTCTTGTTCAGAATTAAAGTTTACTTTGCTTAAGCGCAAGTTCTGGTCATCAATCTTCAGCGCATGTTCTGATTGCTTCAGCGCGTAGCTCTTATGGCTTATCTTCTGATGCTGCTTTGGTCAGAACTTTTGCATACATAAAAACATAATTTTTAGGGTGCATATTTGTTCTTTGTATTTGTTATCATCAAAACTCTAACTAAGGGTTGTAGAATTAAACTATGTTCTAACACATATTCCTTTCGCATGTCATGTGTCGCGAGCATTCATTGTCTAGGTACCATGACTGGTGTTTCAGTGGCGCCATCAAGGACATCTCAGCTTCATCTTCGAAGTCTGACTCATCATCTTCCGTTAGCTCATATTGTAATGTTTCTTCATCTGTGCTGGTTCTGTCCATGAGTGTCGCGTTTGCATGCTCTTCATCAAAATCTTCATCTTCTGATTCTGAATCATCCCATGTTGCCATGAGATCCTTCTTAGAGTTGTAAGCCTT
Organism: Vicia faba; assembly: GCA_948472305.1. NCBI lineage: Eukaryota > Viridiplantae > Streptophyta > Magnoliopsida > Fabales > Fabaceae > Vicia > Vicia faba. The sequence continues at coordinate 888,463,343 of OX451736.1, forward strand.
CTTAGGCTTCTTGTCTTTCTTGAGTTTTGGGCAATCATTTTTGTAATGTTTAGGCTCGTTGCACTCATAACAAGTAACTTCTTTTCCAGAAACATTATTCTGTCCAGAAGTAGATTCACCTCTTCCAAAAGTCCTTTGTTGACTTCTAAATTTGCTTTGTCTATGCTTCCAGATTTGATTGATTCTACTAGATATCAACGAAAGTTCTTCATCTTCTGAATCTTCCTCAGATTCTTATGAATCTTCCTTAGCTTGATGAGCCTTTGTCTTTCCAAACTTAGACCTTAGAGCAACAAACTTAACTATTTTCTAGGGTTCATCTTGATCAAGCTCAATCTCATGACTTCTTAAAGAGCTAATCAGCTCCTCAAGAGAGGTGTTATTTAGATCCTTTGAAAGTTTCAAAGCAGTTACCATTGGTCTCCATTTTTTAAGAAGACTTGTGATAATCTTGTTAACATGATCTACTGTAAAGTAACCTTTATTCAGAACCTCAAGTTCTTCCATAAGAGTTAGAAATCTTGAAAACATCGTTTCCACATATTCGTCATCTTCCATCTTGAAGGCTTCATGTTTTTGAATTAAGGCCAGAGTCTTTGTTTCCTTTACTTGTGCATTTCCTTCATGCATCATCTGAAGAGAATCAAAGATAGACTTTGCAGTTTCGCTATCCGTGATCTTCTCATATTTATTGTATGAAATAACACTAAGCATAATAATTCTTGCTTTGTAATGATTCTTGTAAACTTTCTTCTATGCTTCTGTCATTGCACTTCTTGCAATCTTCTGACCTTTATCATCTACTGGGTGAGTGTAGTAATCAACTACCGAGTCCCATAAATCTAAGTCATATACCAGAAAGTAACTTTTGATTCTATCCTTACAATAGTCAAATTTCTCCCCATCAAACATTGGAGGTTTTGAACTATAGTGATCTCGATCATTATCCCTATTATCAATAGTGGAAGTAGGTGTAGCCATTGGTTTTTCACACACACTGGACCAGTACTGAACACTGTTAAGTGTTGATAAGAATGCAAACTTTTTATCTCCTCAGAACTGAAGCTCTGATGTCAATTGAAGGTGTGAAAAATACAAGAATGAGGGGGGGGGGGGGGGGGTTGAATTGGGTTTTAAATCAAAACTTTTCTTTTAAAAATATTCCCCTTTAATTAAAATACTTTTTCCTCCACTCTCGATAATAACAAGAATTAAAGAACAAAGTATGTTTATACTAGTTCACTTGAAAACTATCAAGCTAGTCTAGTCCACCTGCCAAGGTGATTTCGCCTCTCTCAATCGAGGATTTAATCCAATAATCCAATTGACTATTATAATGCACAAGCTACCCGCAAGTGACTAACAACCTCTAAGACACATAAGTCCTAGACTTCCTAAGGATACAGACCTAACCGACTCCTTAAGGAAAATCAAACCTCTAAAACACAATAGTTCTAGACTTCTTAAGGATATAGACCTAACCGGTTCCTTAAGGAAATCAAACAAATTTTTGAATACAAGTTTTGTTTACAATAATATTGCTTCTACACAAGCTGAATATGTAAACTATTTTAAGAATAATAGACTAAAAATATGAAAGCTATGAACAACGTTTGTGCGTGGATATTCAGTGAAAATTCACCGCTTTCTCTCTTAGTCTTCAAGTCTTTATATAGCCAATAAAATAATATATACGTTGAGAGGTACTCTTGGGATTTCCAAAAACATTAGAAATTTGAGCAATCACGTCGAGGACAAGATCGTGCAACACGTCATTCCTTTCATGGTAGTGGAATGAAACGTTGATTGTACCTTGTACAATTTGTACCACGTTAACATTATCTTCTTTCCTTATGCACTTTAGAGGCTTCTACGAGCATGAGTTTAGAAGCGAGAACAAAACACAAGGTCATCAGAACTTCAAGTCTTTAGAGTCTTAAGAACTGCGTCTTCAGAGTCTTCAGCACTTGGTCGTGAGAACCTTTTCTTAGAACCTCGAGTCTTCATAACTTCAAGTCTTTAGAGTCTTTAGAACTTCTATCTTTAGAGTATTTAGCACTTGGTCTTTAGAACCCTTTTCTTAGAACCATGGGTCTTTAGAACTTTAAGTCTTCAGAGTCTTTAGAACTTCGTCTATCTGAATCTTCAGCACTTGGTCTTGAGAACCCTCTGTCTTCAGAAACATTAGTCTTCAGCATCTGGACTTAAGTAAAAACTTTTGTCTTCATATCTTCTGACTGGTTTCTTTAGAACATGTTGTCTTTAGAAACATGAGTCTTTAGCATTTGGACTTAAGTAGAAACTTTTGTCTTCAGATCTTCTGACTGGTTTCTTTAGACTTCACATTAGAGCCTACACTTCAGAGTCTTCTGGAGTGTCTTGCTACTATTCATCAGAACTTGTGTTATGCATAAGCGAAACTAATTTCCTTCTAATATTTTGGCCATGCCATCCATCAGAAGCAGAACCTGTTTGTTAAATACTCAAAAATAACAAACATTAGAGTATCAAAATTGTTCATACAAACATACTCACTTGTTATTATCAAAACTCAGAGATAGTATTGCAGAACCAAATCTTGTTCTAACAACCTTATTAGAAGTAGTATTGGAATACGTGTTAACAGTTGAAGCTTGAAGAATAGATACCAGATTGTTGTACTGCTCAGTGGTGATTGGTGGAGAATGGTGATACTCAGGTTGAGAATCTCCTGTAGAGTTGATAGTATATGGGCTATCTGTGTTGATATTGTGAGTCGTGGAACTAGTATTTCATTGCAAATATGGAGGAACCCCATGTTTTCGATAACAAGTATAAATTATGTGACCGTTTTTGCCACAAAAGGTTCAAACTCTTTACCCATATTTTGGATTTCTAAAAGCATGTTTCATATTCTCAACAACATTAACTAAGATATTGGAGTTATCAGAAGAACAAAGAATTTAATTGATCTGACGCTCATGTTGAATGACCATAGAGAAAATTTTGTTTAGGGTGGGTAAACGATCTAGGAGTAAAATTTGAGACTTAACCACATTGAATTCTTCATTCAATCCAGTCAGAAAACAAATAACATACAAAAGATTATGATTAAACCTAGCAGTTCTCATAACATCTCAAGAACATCAAATACAACAACTGCAATTAGGTATAGGCATATACACTTCTAATTCTTCCAAAAGAATCTTAAGATGCGAAAAAATTCAATTACCATGCAATTATCTTGCTTCAGGGCGTATATTTCTTGCTGCAATTCTGAGATACGAACTAGATCCCCTTGTGCGAATCTTTCTTTGAGGTCGTTCCAGACATCAATGGCATTTTCTATGAAAATAATTGACTGCCCAATATATTCTGAAACCGAACGCATAATCCACGAGTGAACGAGCATGTTGCAGCGAGTCCAAGCGCGAAAACTCGGATCAAATGGATATGTGGGAACTGGAATCGTTCCATCGACGAAATCAAACTTCATTTTGCCTTCGAGAGCTCTGCGCATCGATCGCGCCCAACTATGATAGTTGGAACCATTAAGAACCAGAGTAATGGATACGGAGGAAGGGCCATCGCTGGGATGAACGTAGTATGGACTTGTTAGATCTGAAACGGGATCGGAAGAACCAAAGCTGTCGGAGTTGACAGTGTTGCACGGAGGATCCATGGATTCACAGGCTTAATGATACCATGTTGAGAAAGAATTTATAACAGAATATAAATGAGAATAGCAGAAAACAGTTGGGAGAATAAGCAACTCTTGCATTGAAATAGAAACTGTTAATCTAAATACAAAGAGAGAGTACAATAGAATATATACATAGCTATCAACTAATTACAACCATTAGATAATTATGTGTAATCTCAGCCACTAGATTAGATTGACACAATATATCTCAATAAATATTGACTTCAATAGTTTTACTCCAAAAGATTTCGCCAACTTCAATCCTTCATATAATCCTCAAAACTCTGCTATATAGGCCGAACACTCACGAATTCTCTTCACAAAATATATTTAATTCTTCTACTTATACATACATTTATAAGTGAGACGATGACATTTTTTACTATAATTTTATTCAAAGGAGTTTTGCCGATAAGATTCTTAATTCCTTCGCATGTTTTATATATATATATATATATATATATATATATATATATATATATATATATATATATATATATATATATATATATATATATATATATATATATATATATATATATAGACACGCGCGCGCGTTGAAGTTGTAAATTATTTTTACATATGCATCTAATCAAATCAGATTATAATGTTACTTTATAGATTTGTTTTTAAAATATAAGCTCAAATATTTATATATTATAATTTGTGATTTGTGTATATATAAAATAATTTTACATTGTGGGTGCTGAAGTATTATTTTCATTTTTTTTTTCTAGGAGGTTTGTTAATAGTTTTAATAGGAGGAATTTTCGATCAACATGAAAGAATCAAAGAAGAGTACTGTATAATGAATAATATCCCATATTGAGTATTGACCTGTATATTTTCTAAAAAATTAGTTAAACTTAAATAAAATTGGAGAAAATATACAATTTGGAGCGGTTAGGACTTATCTTAGACGATGATTGCGTGACGATACAAGAAAAGAAACTAAAAGCCAACACTTACTTCAACTCTTGCCTGTTTCCAATTCCAAAAGTTAAAAAATGATACCCAAATCTGCTCAAACTTCCAATCCTTCTTGGTTCACGCCCAAAAGGTCAACCCTACTTTTGCATTTCAATTCATCTCCAGCTTAAGAATTTCAAAAAATCTAATACATCATCGTGATTTCAGGCTTCTCTGTATATTTTGCGTCATAAACTTGATTAACTATGTGGATCGTGGAGCTATAGCCAGCAATGGTGTTAATGGAAGTCTTGCAACTTGTACTGATTCCGGTGTTTGTATTTCCGGTACTGGAATTCAGTATGTTTTGCAATTCCTTCACCTTTTCTTCAACCTAAATTATAATTCTAATTATTATTCACCTTGTTATAGTTGCTCGGACACTCTAACACGACACTGACACGGCAACGCCACTAATAATTTTAAAAAAATAATAAATTAAACATAATCACAAGTGTTGGTGCATGTGTCCGACACTCACTCACATACCTCTTTTTTTAGAGGTGTTGGTGCTATATAGGTTATAGTAGATTGGTTTTTCTCTTTTCAGGGGAGATTTTAACTTGAACAATTTTCAAGATGGAGTTCTTTCATCTGCATTTTTGGTTGGGCTTCTAATTGCTTCTCCAATATTTGCTTCTCTTGCCAAAAGGTTAATTGCTTCAATTTTTATGCATTGAATGTGATTAAATAGTTGTAATCTCCATGTTTCCCCTTTAATTGAATGGTGGTCTTATGCATTATCGCGTTTTCAGTCACAATCCATTCCGGCTTATTGGTGTTGGATTGTCTGTTTGGACATTTGCGATAGCTGGATGTGGCAGCTCTTTTGATTTTTGGTCTATTGCAATATGCCGAATGTAAGGGGATATTTTAGTGCTTTCAACTTTTCAAGCACTTACCATTTTCTCATGCTGTATCTGAGTCAAAACTGACACTGTTTTGTTTCACAGGCTAGTCGGTGTAGGTGAGGCTTCCTTCATAAGTCTTGCTGCACCGTTCATAGATGACAATGCCCCTGCTGCACAGGTTTGAGTTTTTTCTCCTTTTCAATTCAGAGTTAGTTAAAGATGCTTCATTATGAATATTGAATACATAGGTTCAGGTTCTTAGTGTTTTTACTGATGGCAGAAAACAGCATGGCTTGCTACATTTTACATGTGTATACCAGCTGGAACTGCTCTGGGCTATGTTTATGGTGGATTGGTAAGATTACTTGGCCATGTTAAGATGTTTTTTATCGTTTCTTTTGTTTGGTGGTGTGACCTAATTGCTTTCTTTTTGTCATGAATTCGTGTAATTTTTTTAATATATCTGTTAATTGTATTGTCTCAGTTCCTTGATGTGTGTGTATATAACTATTAAGTATTAACTATATATAGATATGCATTTATGTATATATGTAAGTTGCATCTGAAAATATCATTGGAACTTCTAGTTAGGAACCAAAAAGTTAATTGAAAGATAGAAACAAGTCAAAGGAATAGTAGTGTATTACTGAAAATTGAACAAGAGATTGGAACCAAATTACCCGAAGGGTTTTCCCTTCACAAATGGACTCCTCTAACTCACAATATCACACATACAAAATGCTTCTTTCCATTCTCATTTCTCCTATTTATATAAAATATTCCCTTCCAGGTAACTACTTAATTTTCACTACTACTTACCCTTCCCTATGTCCAAACATAGTGGAATCTTCAGCGCAACTGAAATTAACTGTATAACGATGAAAGACAAAAATGTTGTGCCAAGACCAAACTAATAGATTAATTTCCTAGCCGTTGATCCTCTTGCAAATTTACATGTAAACCATTATCTACTGCCAAAGAAAGCAAAAACCAGTATACCCTAGGGAGACAAATTCCCAAGAAAAAACGGATGTCTGATGTGAAAGGGAATGACATTCGAAAGAAAATTGGCCAATGCAATGCTCTATTATTAAACCAACATTACCAACTTGTGGAGACCCTAACCCCCTTCTTAGGACAACTGCATATTTCCCAGTCACCATGTGGTCATGTTTAATATATGCAGCACCTGGCAAAAAGAGTCCCTCATAACATTTTGGTGTCTGTCATTCCCAACTGCAACACAAAAGTAGATGGGTAATGAAGAGGGATGGAATGCTTGAGATGCTGGCTTGAATAGATTGTTTTGTAAAACACCCCGTTTCCAATTTTGGGTCATTTTTCTTCAGCAAGTGGCGTGCTTTGTGACCACTCATTCCTTTTGATCAATTTTATATTGATAAAAATGTTATCTGTTGCCGTTTAGTAGAAAACTGTTTGTCTTTTAAAAGACAACCATGTTGATTACAGATAACATTTGTAAATGCTTTTGAGACCTATTGAGTTCATTTTCCATGTTCTTAATTTATTATGTAAAAAAGCAAGGATACCTGTGAAACTATTTTCAAAAGAAACTGTTGTTTTATCCTTTAATGAGCTACCGGCAACTTGCAAGCTTAATGCTCATGCTCAGCTCGTTACTATTATACAAGAAGGCTGTATGTGTGGTCTACCTTACCTTGAACATTCTTCAGTGCGATAATGAGTCAGCTTCAAATTTTCAAATAATGTTGTATAGGTTGGAAGCCAATTTAACTGGCGCGTTGCATTCTGGGGCGAGGCAATTTTTATGCTTCCCTTTCCCATATTGGGTTTTTTAATAAAGCCCCTGCAGTTGAAAGGTAACCATTTTACTCTGTTTGATGTGTTTTAGAATTCCCTTAATTTTTTTAATCAATGTAAAGTTACTCACGTTCTGATTTCTAATAACAGGATTTGCTCCCATGGAATCCAAGCAGACACTAACATCTAATGAAGCAAATGTTTCAGAAAATGGAGGTATGTCTAAATATCTTGTATACTACTTAGGTAATTTATGTTCGATATTTTCTTAGGTATCTTTTTGAAATTAATGGGGGACAAAGAAATTCAGGGCCTATTTGGTTTCTGTTTACATTTTTCAATTTTAAACACAAAAGTGCCACCAAGGTTTCACCTTGTTTTATATTTTTGATGTTTTGTTTGAGAAACAGTGATTTTTTTTTCACTGACCCTGTACAAGTATTTGAATACAAAAAGTGAAATGAAAATGCGGGCACTTTTTGCATTTCAAAATTAAAATAGAGAATGGAAATATAAATCAAACAGGCTCTTGAGAAAATTCAAAGCTGGATAAAATTTTTTAAGATAAATTTTAATTTTGAAAAACAGCAATAACACTAACCAAGAGAAGAGGATAGGGCATGTCTTCTTGATATAAAAATAAATGAACATCTTACATTTTTTGCAGGTAGGCATCCATAAGTATCTATTACTATTTGAAACAAAAACTGTTGAGTGTAGGCTGAAATCAAATTTTGCAATATGTCCGGTTTTCAGTGAACTCCAAAACGCATTGCTTTTATATCTCCCATATTGTTTTAGTTATTTTTCATCTTCAAGGAAGAAGCCATGCCATATATATTAGGCAATCATTAAGAGTGAATATTCCATGTATTAGTGTTGTATGGTCACTTTTTTCTTCTGGTACTAAATAATTTCAATGCTCAAAGTTAAAGCTTTCCCTTACATATAGATGATGGCGTGCTTGCTGAAGATCAAGCCTTTATCAGAGGATCCAGGTGAGCTGCTCTGTTGCCTTTGATTTTCCGATTTAGTCTGTTGCCTTCTTCTGATCCCAAGCAGAGGAAAACCCAAAGCAGTATTTTTTTATGACGTACAAAACAGAGGAAAACAAAAATTAAATTAGAGGAAAAATTCAACTACCATTACCCTAAATTTAATTGTTTATTTAATCTTCGGTGAGCAGTCAATGGCCTAAGTTTTCATTGAGTAAATAGTGCCAATAACATAATATTTTTTATTCTTGAAACGTAGAATGATATGGATATGGTTATATTTATAAAGCTAAACATTTCACACAACGCAGTCATGGCAGTGGCACTATTACAGGCTGCTAACCTTGTCAGGACTCAGGTCAGACTGAAAATGATAGTATGCAGGCAGACAGACGGTCAGAGACAACCACGTATACACATTACTAGACATATGCATACTCACATGACATACTGGAAATGGGATTCTCTCACTTAGTGTCAGGTTTCCTTTTCCAGTTAGACCGATGCATTTCTGTTAATATAACAAAAATGAGAAGAAAATTGTCATTACATATTACATAATTGTGAAAAGTAGGAATGAGAAATTTTTTGAATGTGTTTTTGAGTGAGTAAAGCACTCAACAACCTTGATATTTATACACACTATATAATTAATTACATATTATGTTTACAAGGAGAAATAAATAACAGTCTAACTCCTTAAATGCATGAATCTAAATATACATGAATCTAAGACTTAAATGCTCATTTTAGTGGGAAACATACAATTTATTTTTTCTATTTCCAACACTCTCCCTCAAGCTGGTGAAGAAGTATTCTCCATTCCCAACTTGGATACAATTCATTCAAAATAAGTGCTACTCAATCCTTTAGTGAGAATATCTGCAAGTTGCCCTTGTGAGGACACATATAGGGTGAAAATCAGTCCACTATCAAGCTTCTCCTTAATGGAGTGTCTATCAACCTCAATATGCTTAGTTCGATCATGTTGAACTGGATTATGTGCTATACTGATAGCTGACTTATTATCACAGTAGAGCTTCATGGGTCCTTCCCATTTGATTTTCAAATCTTCTAAAATAATTGTGAGCCAAAGTAATTCCTCTTCCTTGTGCCATGGCTCGAAATTCAGCTCCTGCACTAGAACGAGCTACTACATTTTGCTTCTTACTCCTCCATGTCACAAGATTTCCTCCAAGAAAGGTGTAGTACCCTGTAGTGGATCTTCTATCAATAATTGAACCTGCATAATCTGCATCAGTGTAGGCCTCAAGGTTTGTGTTTCCATTTCTTTGGAACAAAATTCCTCTTTCTGGAGTTCCCTTAAGATACTGTAGGATTCTATGAACTGCTTGTAAATGGTTATCTTTATAACAGTGCACGAACTGACTTAACCATACTTACAACATATGAAATATGAGGTCTAGTGTGAGACAAGTAAATTAATCTCCCAACTAGACGTTGATACATTTCTTTATCTACTGCAACATCTTCTTCTGTATTACTCATTTTAAGATTTGGATCCATAGGAACGCTCGCAGGTTTACACGCTGTTTTTCTTGTATCTTTGAGTAAATCTATAATGTATTTTTGTTGAGATATAAAAATTCCTTTTCAGGAATGTGCCACCTCGATTCCCAAGAAGTACTTCAGCTTTCAGAGTTTTTATTTCAAACTCCTTAGCCAAACACTGACTCAAGATTTGTTGCTCCTTCCAATCATCTCATATCATTATAATGTCATCCACATATACTAACAAAACTGTTACTCCCCCTTGTGGCGAGTGTTTGATGAACAAAGTGTGATCCCCTTGACTTTGCTTGTACCCCAAAGATGTCATAAGCTTAGTGAATCTTCCAAATCATGCTCGTGGTGATTGTTTTAGGCCATATACCGCCTTTTTCAACCTGCAAACTGTATTGTCAGACACATTTTTTTCATACCTCGGTGGTACCTGCATATAAATCTCCTCTTCGAGTTTCCCATGTAAGAAGGCATTCTTCACATCAAATTGTTGTAAATCCCAACCATAATTGGCAGCAAGTGACAAAATTACTCTCACTGTATTCATCTTCGCAACCGGAGCAAATGTCTCTGAATAGTCAATTCCATAGGTTTGTGTAAACCCTTTGGCAACCAACCTGACTTTATATCTTTCGATTGATCCATCGTCCTTATATTTTACTGTGTACACCCATTTGCATCCAACCGACCTCTTTCCTTCTGATAAAGTCACTAACTCCCAAGTTCCATTCTTCTTTAATGCGTCCATTTCGATATTCATGGCTTGCTTCCAATTTTCATTAGACAATGCCTCAGAAACATTAGTAGGTATGGAAGTAGCGTTAAGGTTTGTAAGGAAGGCTCTATGGGTAGGTGAGAATTTTTGAAAAGAAAGATAGTTTGAAAGGGGATATAAAGGCTGTTTGGTGCATTTTCTGGTACCTTTTCTAATAGCATTTGGAAGGTCTAGGTCATCATCTATTGTTTGAGTCATCATTTTATCATGTAATTCAGAAGAATTAATTACCTCATTCGAAGGAGTCGAGTCAAACTCTTGAACTTGTGTCGATTCAGGAATGGCCTTTGACTTTCTCATGTAAACCAGATTCTTTCCATATCTTACATCCACTTCAGGTCCAAGTTCAACAAGTGGTGTATTTGATTGACTTGACTCAACTCCTAGTTCTTCAGCCTCAAATGGGTCTAGTACAAGTGTGTTTAACTCAGGACCAGAAAGATTGGATCTATTTGACTCTAAACTGGAAGAATTAGGTGGATTTGACTCGAGACCAGAGAGATTGAGTGTATTTGACTCATGACTAGAATGATCAGACGTATTTGACTTAATACTAGACAGATTGAGTGTATTTGACTCAAGACTAGAAAGATCGAGATTTTCAAGCTTATCTTCCTTAAAATTCTCCCCCTGAAGATAAGGTTGAGTGAAGTACGACTCCTCCTCATGAAAGGTAACATCCCGCGACACGAAAAACTTTTTATATGGAGGATGGAAACACTTATATCCCTTTTGAGTAGAGGAATACCCGACAAAAACACATCTTAGGGCTCGAGGGTCGAGTTTTTTTCTGTCTTGACTATGCACATGACAAATGAGACACACCCAAAGATTCTAGGTTTAAGATTACTACTTATCGACAAATTTGGATAGAAGGAAGAAAGAACATCTATAGGACTCTTGAACCATAATACTCTAGAGGGTAATCGGTTAATAAGATATGTACTAGTGAGAACAACCTCCTCCCATAAATATTTTGGAACATTTTGATGAAACAATAGTGCTCGGGTTTGGTCTAATAGATGCCCATTTATCCTTTCTGCAATTCTATTTGTGGTGTTTTAACACAAGAAGACTCATGAACAATTCCCTCTTTTTGACAGAAAGAAGTAAGAACATGATTGAAGTATTCTGTTCCATTTTCAGACCCAAGCCTTTTGATGTTTACTCCAAATTGATTTTTAATCATGTAGAAAAACTTTGGGAAAACAATACTGACGTCAGACTTGTTTTGGAGTAAAAACACTAAAGTAACTCGGGTACAATCGTCTATAAAAGTAACAAACCACCTAGCACCCGTTACATTTGGATTGGTTGAGGGACCCCAAACATCTGAATGAATAAGATAGAAGGGGGGAAAGGCTTCTTTTATTGTTTAATGGAAAAGGTGAACGCTTATGTTTAGCAAACTCGCACACATCACAATGAAGACTTTCAATATCTACCTTATTGAATAAAGATGGAAACAAAACTTTAATGAATCCAAAAGAAGGATGACCTAATCGACAATGTAAAAGAAAGATTTTTTTCCTTTTTAGAGAGTACTAATCTGACATAAATGAGCGGGACAAGTGACCTTTTGTACACTGATTTGGTTCTTCAAGATAGTAAAGGCCATTCTTTTCTCTAGCACGTCCAATCGGCTTTCCCCCGACTCCTTATCTTGAAATATACAACAATCATTATGAAAAGTAACACTACAAGATAAATCATTTCTAAATTTTTGTATGGAGACAAGGTTCATGGATAGTTTTGGAACATGGAGGACCCTTTTTAGGGTTATATAATGGTTTATTTGGATATCTCCAATGCCCGTTACAGTTACAAGAGTACCATCTGCAGTAGGAATCTTTTTATTACTGGGACAAGGGGAATATGTGCAGAATTGTTTCGTAGAGGGTGTCATATGGTCTGTGGCTCCTGAATCTAATATCCAAAATAAATAAGAAGGTGTTTCTGAGACATGAAATCCAAATGAGAGTTGAAACTTACCAGAATACGCTACACTGCAATTACCTGATGAATTTTCAATACTATTGATCATGAAGGAGCAACAACCAAATATTTATGTATAAGATATCAAAGAAAACAAGATTCGATGAGAAAATCAACCCATAAAATATAGGGACATTGGCTGGAACTGTGCAGAAAGCGGATGAAACAGCGGCTAGAACTGTGCAGGCAGTGGCTGAAAAATGTGCAGAGCGGTACCAACGGTTGCAGGAAACTGTACAGACAGCTACCGAAAAAGTATAGATAGCGTTTAATTGGAAAAACTTGACAGCAAGTGTTGCCCAATCAAAATTGAAGTGTTCTGACAGCATAAAAATGTCCAATCAAATTTCTAAAGAATGATTAGCGGAGGTAGAGTCCCCTAGAATAGGAGCTCTGATGCCATGCGAAAAATAGGAATAAGAATTTTTTTGAATGTGCTTGAGTGAGTAAAGCACTCAGCAACCTTGATATTTGTTAGATATCGGAATGTTCCATATTATGTAAATAGAATACTCTGTAAGTAATTAGGATATCATGTAAATAGGAAATAGAATATTATGTAATTATTATAGAATATTATGTAATTACTATTGCATTTATGCCTCCTATTATATATAATGAGCTCCGATGTGTAATTCAAACACACGGATTCAATCCAACCTTCCTCTTGTTCTCTCATTATTCAACATGGTATCAGAGCCTAACAAGAGGCAACCCTAATCCGTGCTTTCCCGGTAGATCCACTATCTATCGACGCCATTTTTTTCGGTAACCGTGCTTCATCTCCGGTTTTTGGAATCCATGGCCGCCGTTCCCCCTCCAAGGGCTGAGGCCCCTATTTTCACAAGTTATATCACTACTCCTCTTGTCGTTGACAAATTGGACGGTACTAACTATGATTCTTGGGCTTCCGACGTCAAGTTATGGCTCCGGGGACAGGCCTATGAAGATCACCTCACTACGAAGGCTGACTCGGTGGCTGCCACTGATAGTGCTCGTTAGAAGAAAATTGATGCTCAACTCTGCAGTCTCATTAAGTCGACTATTAGTCCATCCTTGAAACAGATCTTTCGTTCTCATGAGACTTGCGAATCTGTTTGGGCACAGGCTAAGATCCTTTATACCAATGATACACAACGCTTATATGGAGTGTGTCAAAATTTGCAGAATATTATTTCCCCTCGTCACCTGGATGGTTCTATGGCTGAATACTTGGGTCGTGTTCAAGGTCTTCTTCATGATTTCAATGAATTATTGCCCCCAGCTGCTACCACTGCTAAGGAACTTGAACAACGTCGATCCTTCTTCATGCTTCTAGCTCTGTATGGCCTACCTCCAGAGTATTCGTCTGATCGCGATCAGATATTGGGGTCTCCTACAATCCCCACTCTGGATACTGCATGGTCTACTTTGCTGCGTGTCCCAGCAAAACCATCATCTGACGGCGGAGTCCCACCCACACCAGTTGATTCATCTGCTTTGGTTTCTCAAGGAGGTAATCGTGCTCCGAGTGGTGATCGTGGCCACTTTCAGAAGACTGGAAAGCCTCGTCCTAAGTGTGATCATTGTCATAAGCTTGGCCACACTATCGATCGGTGTTATGCTTTACATGGACGTCCCTCTCCTCGGACTGCCCACGTTGCCCAGACCGCCCCACCTCCACAGGCTGCTACTCCGACTGATTCTGCCACCTCACCTGCTATCTTTAACTTATTGTCTCTAAGTCGTTTGACTCGATCTCTTGATTGTACTATCTCATTCACTAAAGATTCTTTTTTCTTGCAGGACCGGAGTTCGAGACGGATGATTGGCACCGGATGTGAGTCTAATGGTCTTTATCTTCTTCAACCATCTGCACATGTTGGTTCCGTGGTGGATTCTCTCCTCCTGGTTCATGCTCAGTTAGGACATCCAAGTCTTGCAAAGTTACAAAAGTTGGTGCCCAACCTTTCCAAGTTATCTACGTTATCTTGTGAGTCTTGTCAATTAGGAAAACATGTTCGTAGTTCTTTTCCGAGTCGTGTCAATCGTCGTTCTAAGTCTCCGTTTGCTCTAGTTCATTCGGATGTTTGGGGTCCTAGTCGCATTGTTTCCACTTTAGGGTCTAAGTATTTTGTTACCTTCATTGATGATTATTCTCGATGTACCTGGTTATTTTTAATGGAAAATCGATCGGAGTTATTTGCTATTTTTCAAACATTTTATAATGAAATCAAAAATCAGTTTGGTATATCCATTAGTACTTTGCACAGTGACAATGCTCGAGAATATTTATCTACTCAATTTCAAACTTTCATGGCTACTAACGGTATGCTTCATCAAACGTCTTGTGCTCACACACCACAACAAAACGGAGTCGCTGAACGTAAAAATAGACACCTAGTTGAAACCACTAGGACACTCTTACTTCACAATAATGTTCCTCAACATTTTTGGGGTGATGCTGTCCTTACGGCTTGTTATCTCATAAATAGGATGCCATCATCTGTCCTCAACAATCAGATCCCTCACTCTATTCTGTTTCCTCACCAGTCTCTTCACCCACTACAGCCTAGAGTCTTTGGGTCTACATGTTTTGTCCATAATGTTAGTCCTGGGCTAGACAAACTCTCAGCTCGTTCTCATAAGTGTGTGTTCTTAGGCTATACAAGATCTCAAAAGGGATATAAGTGTTACTCCTCGTCTCTTCGTCGATATTTCGTCTCTGCTGATGTCACATTCTTTGAGTCAGTCCCTTACTTTGGGACGTCTACAGGGTCTGAGTCCCTATCACCCATGTTTTCTTCATCTCCCACTACTGCCCCACCAACCGTAGTTCTGTCTCCTTTACCAGCCAATCCACCCCCATTAGCTCCTTTGCAGGTTTATCGGCGTCGACCACGGCCACCTCCACTACCATCAACTAATGCAGAAATCACCATAGACTCCCCTCCGTATCCAACTCCTTCGTCCCCTCCGGTCCTGCCCCCTGAGACTGATCTCCCAATTGCACTTCGCAAAGGTATACGTTCCACTCGTAATCCATCTCCTCATTATGTTAATTTGTCTTATCATCGTTTGTCTTCTTTGCATTATGCTTGTATTTCCTCTTTGTCTTCTGTGTCTATTCCCAAGACTGTAGGTGATGCTTTATCTCACCCTGGCTGGAAACAAGCTATGCTTGATGAGATGTGTGCTCTTCAGAACAGTGGCACGTGGGACCTTGTTCCTCTTCCTCTTGGAAAATCTGTTGTAGGTTGCAGGTGGGTTTTCACAGTCAAAGTTGGGCCTGATGGACAAGTTGATCGTCTCAAGGCACGTTTAGTGGCCAAAGGTTATACACAGTTGTTTGGCCTAGATTATGGTGACACCTTCTCTCCCATGGCTAAAATGGCCTCGGTTCGATTATTTCTCTCTATGGCAGCTATTCGCCACTGACCCCTTTACCAGCTTGACATCAAGAACGCATTCCTCCATGGTGATTTGTGTGAGGAAGTTTATATGGAGCAACCTCCTGGGTTTGTTGCTCAGGGGGAGTCTTCTGGACTAGTTTGTCGTCTTCATAAGTCTTTGTATGGACTTAAGCAATCTCCTAGGGCTTGGTTTGAGAGATTTAGCACTGTTATTCAAGAGTTTGGTATGACGCGATGTGAAGCTGATCATTCAGTGTTTTATCGTCACTCAGTTGTTGGGTGTATTTACTTAATTGTGTATGTGGACGACATTGTCATTACAGGTAATGATCATCATGGAATCACACAGGTAAAACAACACCTTTGTCATCATTTCCAGACAAAAGACCTCGGCAGACTTCGTTATTTCTTGGGCATAGAGATTGCCCAATCCAAACGGGGGATTGTGATTTCACAAAGGAAGTATGCTATGGATATTTTGGAGGAGACAGGTCTGTTAAATTCCAAGCCAGTTGACACTCCGATGGATCCCAATGCTAAACTTATGCCAGCTCAGGGGGAGCCACTCTCCGATCCTGGAAAATATAGAAGATTAGTTGGAAAACTGAATTACCTCACTGTTACTCGCCCAGATATTTCATTTCCTGTTAGTGTGGTAAGTCAATTTCTTAACTCTCCTTGTGAAGGGCATTGGGAAGCTGTGATTCACATCTTGAAATATATTAAAGGAGCTCTAGGAAAAGGCTTACTCTATGAAGACAAGGGACACACTCGAGTTGTAGGATACTCAGATGCAGATTGGGCAGGTTCTCCTTTTGATAGGAGATCCACCTCAGGTTATTGTGTTTTCTTGGGTGGTAACTTAATTTTCTGGAAGAGTAAGAAACAAAGTGTAGTGGCAAGGTCAAGTGCGGAAGCAGAATATCGAGCCATGGCAACAACAACCTGTGAGCTCATATGGCTTAAACAATTGCTTCACGACCTGAGATTCGGGGATGTTTCACAAATGACACTTATTTGTGACAATTAGGCAGCTCTGCATATTGCATCAAATCCAGTGTTCCATGAGAGAACCAAACACATTGAGATTGATTGTCATTTCATCAGAGAGAAGATTTTATCTAGAGATGTCAACACTAGTTTTGTCAATTCAAATGATCAGTTAGCTGACGATTTCACTAAGCCTTTGAGAGGTCCTCAAATTAATTATATTTGTAACAAGCTTGGTGCATATGATATATATGCTCCAGCTTGAGGGGGAGTGTTAGATATCGGAATATTCCATATTATGTAAATAGAATATTCTGTAAGTAATTAGGATATCATGTAAATAGGAAATAGAATATTATGTAATTATTATAGAATATTATGTAATTACTATGACATTTATGCCTCCTATTATATATAATGAGCTCCGATGTGTAATTCAAATACACGGATGCAATCCGACCTTCCTCTTGTTCTCTCATTATTCAACAATATTAATACACACTATATAATTAATTACATATTATGTGTACAAGGAGAAATAAATAATAGTCCAACTCCCTAAATGCATGAATCTAAATATACATGAATCTAAAACTTAAATGCTCATTTTAGTGGAAAACATATAATTTATTTTTTCTATTTCCAACAATAATCACATATGCCCCCACTTTCACCCAATGCTACTTTCAAAGAACTTTTCTTTTAAACTGTTTTGTATGGTATAGCATGGTTAAACTCAGTTTTACTCTCATGATGGATGCCCCTCAGTATTTTCAGAACCGGGTTGGACGGTTCAACTGGTTGAACTAAGAACTGGTCAGTTTGTGGGTTTATTCAACCACAGTCGGTTTTTAGTTAGTCAGAATCAAGGTTCAACTGCTTCATTTTTCACCCAAAAAAAGCCTATTTATTTATTTATTAGTCATCCAGTACCGTAGTTCTATGGGTCGAACCATATGCACCATGACCCAGAGGTCTCACCGGTTCGATCTTTGGTCCGGTTTTTGAAACATTGGCACCCCTTCTAAAGTTCGATTAAATTTGAGACCTTTATAATTATGGTCAAAATAGATTGGTGATTTTGTTTCCTTTTTGTGATCTAAGAGATTAATCAAAACGTTGTTTTTCCCCATGATTGCCAGCGTAACATCCAAATTGAGGAATCAGTTCACCAGATTCTCAAAAGATATGCAGGAGCTTTTGCATGACCGTGTGTATGTTATAAATGTTCTCGGTACTTGTTCCTTTTCCTTACTTGCAGATAATAACCTTTCTCTATCTGTTTCTGAAACTTGATGTTTATTAATATAAAAAATGGGAACATTGTTGTTATAGTTTTATCAACCATAATGCCTGATAGTTGAATAATTTATCATTTTTGAGAGTTTCAAGATGGTATAGTCAATTTCAAAATATGTTATTTTTTCCTTACTTAAGAATTCAATCATTGCCAGGGTACATATCATACAATTTTGTCATTGGAGCTTACTCTTATTGGGGACCAAAGGCTGGATATAGTATTTACCATATGGTATTTTCATGTTTCCCTTCAATAGTTTTATCATATAAAATATTGTTAGAAGTTATTGCAAAAAGTCCTTAATCTAAATGTTCCCTAAGATTTTGTTTTTTTATAGAGTCCAGTGGAGTTGATTTATCCATCTTGTCAAAATCACAGTTAGGAATCAGACTTAGTTGTTGTTGTTGTTTGTTCCTTAATATTATTTGTTTATTGTTACATTTACTTTGGCACAATTCCGGCAATGCTGTTGGGAATGCACTTCCTTGACAGTTGTTTTTTGACAGAGTAATGCTGACTTGTTGTTTGGAGGTATTACAATTATTTGTGGGGTTTTGGGGACTCTAGCTGGAGGCTTGATTCTTGATAAGATGACTTCAACAATCTCAAATGCTTTCAAGGTAAACATGGTTGATACCATTTACATACAATGTGAAACAAGTCAAATGGCTCATGAATCACCCTGTTTGTTGTCGGGGTATTTGATTGAAAACCTAGACTTACAAAGGTGGTATATTGCTTGGATTTTTAAAATATATCTTGATTCTTGACTTAGATGCAAGAAAGCTATTTTCACTAGTAAAAGTATTTTGTTTGATTTTGTGAATTAAATGTCAACTGTTGTAACACTTTTGTATCTTGTACACGAGGCTTTGTCATCCACATTGTACAGACCTAAACTCTTGTTGTTTGTGTGTGTGTGTATTTCTTTGATTAAGATAAAACAGAGATCACTAGTGAGTTTGTATCTTTAACCATCCTCAACAGTCTTGATTATGCAAGAATAAGAGATTACAATATATATATATATAGATCTGTTACCGACTTCCATATACAAGGAGGGCTTCATGAACCCCTGGAGCCCCACTTTGGGCGTAATGAACCTGTTGTGTGTGCTTATATCGGATTGGGTAATCCTCCCCTTTGAGCCATGGTTTTTAGGTGGAGTTAGGTTCAATCCTTATCAAGATCTCAGTCCCTATTTGTCCAAAATTCTTCGCTAAAGATAAGACTAATTAAACCTAAATTTCAAAATTTTAATAAATCAAACCTAAAATAATTCTAAAACAAATTGGAATCAAATTAAATCTGATCAAATCCGAAAAATCTCTCTTATCAATTCAAATTTCTACCAAGCATAATTCAAATTTGAATTAAAAGAAAGATAAATATATAAATAACAAAGTTTTGTTTTTTTATCAATTATTTCATGGTAGTTTTATGCTATGTTGTTTAAATCATTTCTTCTTTGGATTGGCTTCTCTTGTTACAATTGCAGCTTCTTTCTGGAGCAACATTTCTAGGGGCAATCTTTTGTTTGATTGCTTTCCTTTTCAAGGGCTTGTCTGGTTTCATTGTCTTCTTCACTGTGGGTGAACTGCTGATATTCGCTACCCAGGTACTTTTTTGAATAACTTGGTGGATTACATTTTTTATCTCTTAAACTGTTCACCTGCTTTTTATTTGTTTGAAAGTTGCATTCTATGGGTTTTGTATTGGATTTTCTGTTGAGATTGGTGCATACTTTTCACTTCATGGACGAGTTTACGACAATTCTCTTACCCCTTGCATGAATAGACTAAATTAAATTGCAACTATAGTCCCAAAAGGTATGTGTAGTCTATTTTGGAGTTTTTACCTTAAAGTGTCTAGCCTTAATTTCGACTTATTTATTGCTCTCAACCAAGAATCTAATCATTGGATACTTATGTTGTGTGCTTTAATGGTCAGCTATATATAATTCCTTTTGAAGGGTTGCAGACCATAGATCTATAGCACAATTGTATCTTGGCTTTAGATATCTTGCTTTTGATTGCTTGAAATATGTGGTGCCAAAGGTTTTTCTTTTTGGGTTTTTAGAATGTTAGACCTCTTCAGTTTTGTAACTGATGTTGAATTATTAGGAGCATTACTGAGGTAATTATTATATTATTAAGAGCAATTATATTTAATTAATTCTGAGTGTTTGTTTAGAATAAATAGGGGAAGACAGTGGGGGGGAGTGCATTATCGGTGGAAATATTGAGTAAATATCGAGTGGTTAGTAGGAGAGACCCAACTCTCAGAACATTTGGGAGAAGGGGAGAGGCCAATCTCTCGAATCTTGGTAGGAATGTGTCTGTGTAAATATTAATAATATTTAGTTTTGATCCGGGGCAAGAAATTCACAGCAGGGGAAAATGGACATGCTGCAGTTTGATGGCAGCAGGGATGCATATTGGTGGCTGATTTGTATTGAAAAGTATTTTGATGTTGTGGGAACACCGGAGAGTGAGAAGTTGTCGGAGGTGGTGAAAGCCTTGAGAAACCGTGCTCTCATATGGTGGCAGTGGTGGAGTCAAATCCCTCTACAAGCGAGTTGGCAAACGTTTCATGTTGCACCACTTTGTCATTTTAAGCCAGAGTATAGAGAAATTCTATCTTATCTGATGAAGAAGAAGAACTTGAATTGGAAATAGAACAATGCCTCACATTCAACTTTCAACAAAAAGAAACAAACCAAGGAAATTTCGCTCTCATTCGGATATTGGAAGAGCGAAATGATAAAAAGGTAGAAATCACAAAAGTAGAAGATGCTCAAAAAAATCCCCCTGTGAATGTCATTGTGGAATAGCAACAAGAGACAAAAGCATATTTTTGCAAATTTTTTAGTGTCGGCAGACACTTTGATGGACATGGTGCGAGTATGTTGTTTGAATCGAAGACCAGACTGTCCACAGACGGGTCACTTAACGACAGTACTATATTTAATACCTCGATCACACTAATCAGATATCTGTGTCTGTGTGCGCGCATTGTCATGGTCTGTGTTGGACTTTCCGCCTTAATTGCAGTCCGCCTCTAGTCGCCTTAATTGCGGCATTTGGCTTGCCTTCATTGCAGCCCCAACACCATCACTGTGTTTGATTTGAATGGGTGAATTTAGTCCCACATTGCTTAAGAGATATGGCCTAGAGATATGGCTTGTGTTGTGTTTATATGTGGGGGAAATCCTCACCTTACAAGCCAGTTTTGTAGGGATGAGTTAGGTCCAACTCAAATTCTGAGAGTCTGCTGTAAGTTGATTTGTTTTTTGTACTGATGGATACCACGTGCTTCACATGGACCAAAAACACTAGTAACATTTGTTTCTCATACATTTATTCGAAAACAGGAAATAAAGGGAAAATGTTGCATCTTTTGTATAAAATAGTGAAAACACTGCATGTCTACTAACCCTATGCATCCTCATTCGATTGGATATGACACTTCCAGATTTCCTTTAATAGGGATAATAATAGTTCGATAGAGGTCTCAGTCAGTCTGTTCATCAATTGATATTATTTTTATGGATTCTATTCCTATTTTATTGATAGTCTCTTTAGTTAATATTTGGTTGATGGTATAGTACTATTTTTGCAGGCTCCGGTAAATTATGTTTCTCTCCGTTGTGTAAAACCAAGTTTGAGGCCGCTGTCTATGGCAATCTCTACTGTTTCAATCCATATCTTTGGCGACGTCCCTTCAGCACCACTTGTTGGGGTCTTGCAGGTGGTACTTTATTTCCTGATATTTTTGTTATGTTTTGGAAAATTTATTACAGGATATTATAGTTAAACTACCAGCCAGCATACATGGGATTTCTTAGATGATTATTTTCACTCATAGTGCTCTAGTGAAGTTGTTGGAGAAAAAATAAATTGTATGTTTCCCACTAAAATGAGCATTTAAGTCTTAAGTTCATGTATATTTAGATTCATGCATTTAGGGAGTTGGACTATTATTTATTGCTCATTGTAAACATAATATGTAATTAATTATATAGTGTGTATAAATATCAAGGTTACTGAGTGCTTTACTCACTCAAGCACATTCAAAAAATTTCTTATTCTTATTTTTCACATGGCATCAGAGCTCCTAATCTAGGGGACTCTACTTCCACTAATCATTATTTAGAAATCTGACTGAGAATTTTATGCTGTCAGAAAACTTAAATCTTGACTGGACAACAGTTGCTGTCAAGTTTTTTTTCAAATTAAACGCTATCTATACTTTTCCGGCAGCTGTCCGTACAGTTTCCTGCAGTCGTCGGTACCGCTCTGCATATTTTTCAGCCCCTGTCTGCACAGTTCCAGCCGCTGTTTCAGCCGCTTCATGCACAGTTCCAGCCGCTGTCCCTATATTTTCTAGGTTGATTTCTTCATCGAATCTTGTTTTCTTTGGTATCTTACACATAAATATTTGGTTGTTGCTTCTATTTCCTTCATGACCAATAGTATAGAGAAGTCATCAGGTAATTGCAGCGTTGCGTATTCTGGTAAGTTTCCACTCTCATTTGGATCTCATGTCTCAAAAACACCTTGTTTATTTTGGATATTAGATTCAGGAGCCACAGACCACATGACACCCTCTTCGAAACAATTCTTCACATATTCCCCTTGTCCTAGTAAAAAGATATCTACTGCAGATTTGGAATATGGAGATATCCAAATAAATCATTCTATAACCCTAAAAAGGGTCCTCCATATTCCAAATCTATCCATGAATCTTGTCTCCATACAAAAACTTACAAACGATTTATCCTGTAGTGTTACTTTTCATAATGATTGTTGTATGTTTTAGGATAAAGAGTCGGAAAAGACGATTGGACGTGCTAGAGAAAGGAATGGCCTTTACTATCTTGAAGAACAAGATCTGTGTACAATAGTCCACTTGTCCCACTCATTTATGTCAGAGTCAGTACTCTCTAAAAAGGAAAAAAAAAAATCTTTTTCATTGTCGATTAGGTCATCTTTCTTTTGGAGTCATTAAAGTTTTGTTTCCATCTTTATTCAATAAGGTAGATACTCAAAACTTTTCATTGTGATGTGTGCGAGTTTGCTAAGCATAAGCGTTCACCTTTTCCATTAAACAATAAAAGAAGCCTTTCCCCTTTCTATCTTATCCATTCAGATGTTTGGGGTCCCTCTACCAATCCAAATTTAATAGGTGCTAGATGGTTTGTTACTTTCATAGACGATTGTACTCGGGTTACTTGGGTGTTTTTACTCCAAAACAAGTTTGACGCCAGTACTGTTTTCCCAAGGTTTTTCTACATGATTAAAAATCAATTTGGAATAAACATCAAAAGGCTTAGATCTGATAATGAAAAAGAGTACTTCAATCAAGTTCTTACTTCTTTTTATCAAAAAGAGGGAATTGTCCATGAGTCTTGTTGTGTTAAAACACCACAACAAAATGAAATGCAAAAAGAAAAAATGGGCATCTATTAGACCAAACCCGAGCATTGTTGTTTCATCAAAATGTTCCAAAATATTTATGGGAGGAGGCTATTCTCACTAGCACATATCTTATTAATCGGTTACATTCTAGAGTACTAGGGTTCAAGAGTCCTATGGATGTTCCTTCTTCCTTCTATCCAAATTTGTCAGTAAGTAGTAATCTTAAACCTAGAATCTTTGGATGTGTCTCATTTGTCTATGTGCATAGTTAAGATAGAAAAAACTTGACCCTAGAGCCCTAAGATGTGTTTTTGTCGGGTATTCCTCTACTCAAAAAGTTTTTCATCCTCCATCTAAAAAGTTTTTCGTGTTGCGGGATGTTACCTTTCATGAGGAGGGTACGTACTTCACTCAACCTTATCTTCAGGGGGGAAATTTTAAGGAAGATACTGCAAGATTCTATCCACTTCCTGTAAGCGCCTCTCCTGTGGGTCATGCATGAATTGACTAACAACACTAACCGAATAAACTACGTCAGGCCTGGTGTGAAATAGATAAATGAGCTTTCCCACAAGTCTTATTGAGCTTTATCAAACCTTGGGCTTTCCTCATCACTCCCAATCTTGTGGTTTTGCTCTATAAACACTCTGGAGGATTTACAACCCAACTTGCCCTTCTATTTGAGAAGGTCAATGACATATTTTCTGAGAAATGAAAATGTCTTGTTTTGAGTATGCTACCTCCATACCTAGGAAATATTTCAACTTTCCAAGATCCTTCATTTCAAACTGAGCTGCCAACTCCTTCCTCAAGTTCTCCTTCTCAAATTCATCATTACTTGCTATGATCATATCGTCTACGTAGACTAACAAAAGAGTGAGTTTACCATTTTGAGCATGCTTTATAAAGAAAGTATGATCACCTTGACTTTGTTTATAACCCAAGGACACCATAACATGAGTGAGCCTCCCAAACCAAGTCTGGGGTGATTGCTTGAGCCCATATATGACCTTCTTTAACTTGCAAACCTTATTACTTCCTGAAGTAGGGTCATATCCGGGTGGAATCTCCATATACACCTCTTCCTCCAAATCTCCATGCAAGAAATCATTTTTCACATCAAACTGTTGTAACTCCCAATCAAAGTGAGCTGCCAAAGAAAGAATGATTCTTACGGTGTTCATTTTTGCTACTGGAGCAAATGTCTCTTCATAATCAATTTCATAGGTCTGGGTGTATTCCTTTGCAAATAGCCTCGTCTTATATCTGTCGAGTGTACCGTCGGATCGGTATTTTACCGTATATATCCACCTGCAACCTACTGGCCTCTTGTCATTTGGCTTCTCAATAATCTCCCAAGTCCAATTTTTCTCTAGTGCATGCATCTTTTCATTCATGGCTTGAATCCAATTCTTATCCTTTAATGCTTCTTGACTGATGCAGGGACTCTAATAGAGTCAATAGCTGAAATAAAACTCTGATGCTGCACAAAAAGCTTTTCAATAGACACAAACTGGGATATAGGGTATTTGGTACAAGACCTTTTTTGTTTTCTCAAAGCAATAGGTAGGTCATCAAGGTTTGGCTCACAAGAATTATTAGGCTCAGGGTTAGGAACACTTACCTCAGGTTCAGACGATTGGACTTGTTGGGGGCAGAACGCGTTTACCTTTCCACCTTTTTCGCTGGAACTGTAACTTGTATCTATCAACATTATTATGCACTGGTATTGGTACATCACCACCATCCTCATTAGGCATCAAGGGCTCCTGTATTACAGGAATAATAGGAAGAACAAAACTCAGGAGACGACTCTGGGTCCTGTATTAGAGGAATAACAGGCAACTCAGGAGACGACTCTGTGTCCGGTATTAGAGGAATAACAAGAAAGAAGGACAGACAACTCTGAAGACTCAACTTCTTGATTATTCTCCCCCTGAAGCTGAGGATTGGGATAAAAAGACTCAGATTCCTGAAAAGTAACATCCATGCA
Source organism: Vicia faba (assembly GCA_948472305.1). NCBI lineage: Eukaryota > Viridiplantae > Streptophyta > Magnoliopsida > Fabales > Fabaceae > Vicia > Vicia faba. The sequence goes on from OX451736.1 coordinate 888,489,011, forward strand.
TATATAGACACGACGACTAGGAGGATGATAACACTTGTACCCCTTCTTATCTGAAGTATATCCTATGAAGATACATTTAATAGCCCGAGGATCTAACTTACCCCGATGAGGACCACGAACATGGACAAAGGCAGAACAACCAAAGACACGATTCTGAAGACTTGACATAATGGGCACGGACGGAAAGAATCGAGTCAGGACCTGCACATGACTAGCACCAGATAACTCCCTAGAAGGTAACCTATTGATTAAATAAGCAGAGGTTAGGACAACTTTCCCCCAATAAAATTTAGGAACATTCATTTGAAAGCGTAATGCTCGAGTGGTTTCAAGAAGATGACGATTTTTCCTTTTAGCAACTCCATTTTATTGTGGAGTGTCAACACAAGTCAACTCATGAACAACACCATTAGTTTTGATAAAATTGTGAAAATTTTGGTTTACATACTCCTTACCATTTGAAAAAAAGTTAACAAACAATTGACACACTTCAGACTTATCTTTCATAAGAAAAATCCATGTAACCCGAGTACAGTCATCAATAAAAGTAACATACCATTTTGCACTAGAAATATTGGAAATGGATGAAAGCCCCCTTACATCAGAATGAACAAGATCAAAGGGTTCGACACTCCTAGTATCACTAGGGGAATAGGTTGCTCGATGAAATTTGGCAAACTGGCACACATCACAATGAAAGGAATCAATAGACACTTTGGTAAATAGGTGGGGGAATAGAGACCTGAGCATGCGGAAAGGAGGATGTCCAAGACGCCTGTGTTGGAGCCATATTTGAGTATTTGCCCATGACTCTGAACCAGCCTGATGACACTTGCTTTCCTTATGAGGCAAATAATATAACCTGTTCTGTTCCTCAGCAATTCCAATCGTCTTCTTTGTGGCAAGGTCCTGAAAAACACAATGAGAATGAAAAAAGGTTACAACACAATTCAAGTCTTTAGTGAGTTTATGGATGGACAAAAGATTGTTAGAAAGCATAAGGACATGAAGCACATGTTTTAGGTGGAGAGATGGGCTTAGGCGGATGTTACCAGATCCGACAATCGGGGTTTGGGACCCATATGCAACGGTAATATGGCGTTTATTAGGTAAAGGTGAATAAGAAGAGAGATATGACATATATGGGGTCATGTGATCAGTTGCATCAGAGTCAATAATTCAGATATCTTTAGAACAAGAGGCATTAAAAGCTAAGAAGCTAGAGTTCTTACCAGTCATAGTCAGAGAACTAGTGTTAGAGAACTTACTTAAGGAGTTCATAAAGAGAAACAAACTGTCTCGAGCCAAGAGAGTCGAGATCTACTGTTAGGAGAGGATTGAAGGGCTGCCAATGAGAAACTCCATCAAAGATGACAACCAAACAATCAAGGGTTGCAAACAGCAAGAAACAGAGGTACAACAATGAAGGCTATTCTGAAAACAACAATGAAGGTGAAACCGTCCGGATCTGCAACGACGATCGAGCGGTGCACGACGCCTGCAAAGTCACCGAGATCACTAGGGTTCCAAGAGAAAGGGAACCTTGACCAAGAAAAAAGGACCGTAATTAGAACGACCAGTGTTTTGAGCGCGGAAGCAGAGCTCCTAGAATCGGGTGCTCTAATACCATAAAGAAACAAACAATCTGTATTTCTTTGATATTGTAGTAAGTAATACATGAAAGGTATTTATAGAATACAAGGGACAAATCACTTTAAATGTTAATTCTAAATGCTAATTCTAAGTATGGTAGAAGACAACTAATTACTAATTATTAATAGCTAATTACTAATTATTATTTATAATTAATATTATGTTGAGTTGTATAGCACATAATCTGTTGATTTTGTACTTATCTCTCTAATAACTTCCAACACAAGATAAAATGATGACCCAGACAACAAATGATGACCTAGACCTTCCAATTGCTATTAGAACAAGTACCAGAAAATGCACCAAACAACCTTTATATCCCCTTTCAAACTATCTTTTTTTCCAAAAATTCTCACCTACCCATAAAGCCTTCCTTACAAACCTAAATGCTACTTCCATACCTACTAATGTTTCTGAGGCATTGTCTGATGAAAAATAGAAGCAAGCCATGAATATCGAGATGAACGCATTGAAGAAGAATGGAACTTGGGAGTTAGTGACTTTACCAGAAGGAAAGAGGCCGGTTGGATGCAAATGAGTGTACACCCTAAAATATAGGGTTGATGGATCAATTGAAAGATATAAACAGGTTGGTTGCCAAAGGGTTTACACAAACCTATGGAATTGACTATTCAGAGACATTTGCTCTGGTTGCGAAGATGAAAACATTGAAAGTAATTTTGTCACTTGCTGCCAATTATGGTTGGGATTTACAACAATTTGATGTGAAGAATGCCTTCTTACACGGGGAGCTCGAAGACGAGATTTGTATGCAGGTACCACTGGGGTATGAAAAAAATGTGCCTCATAATACAATTTGCAGGTTGAAAAAGGCGTTATATGGGCTAAAACAATCACCTCGAGCATTGTTTGGAAGATTCACTAAGGTTATGACATCTTTGGAGTACAAGTAAAGTCAAGGGGGTCACACCTTGTTCATCAAACACTCGCCACAAGGGGGAGTAACATTTATGTTAGTATATGTGGATGACATTATAATGACAGGAGATGATTGAAAGGAGCAACAAATCTTGAGTCAATGTTTGGCTAAGGAGTTTGAAATAAAAACTCTTGGAAAGCTGAAGTACTTTTTGGGAATCGAGGTGGCACATTCCCGAAAAGGCATTTTTATATCTCAACAAAAATATATTACAGATTTACTCAAAGATACAGGAAAAACAGCGTGTAAACCTGCGAGGGTTCCTATGGATTCAAATCTTAAACTGTGTAATACAGAAGATGTTGCCGTAAATAAAGAAATGTATCAACGTCTAGTTGGGAGATTAATTTACTTGTCTCACACTAGACCCGATATTGCATATGCTGTAAGTATGGTTAGTCAGTTCATGCACTATCCTAAAGAAAATCATTTACAAGCAGTTTATAGAATCCTACAGTATCTTAAGGGAACTCCAGGAAAAGGAATTTTGTTCAAAAGAAATGGAAATACAACCCTTGAGGCCTACACTGATGCAAATTATGCAGGTTCAGTTGTTGATAGAAGATCCACTACAGGGTATTGCACCTTTCTTGTAGGAAATCTTGTGACTTGGAGGAGTAAGAAGCAAAATGTAGTAGCCCGTTAGTGCTGAAGCTGAATTTTGAGTCATGGCACAAGACATTTGTGAATTACTTTGGCTCAAAATCATTTTAGAAGATTTGAAAATCAAATGGGAAGGACCCATGAAGCTCTACTGGGATAATAAGTCAGCTATCAGTATAACACATAATCCAGTTCAACATGATCAAACTAAGCATATTGAGATTGATAGACACTTCATTAAGGAGAAGCTTGATAGTGAGCTGATTTGCACCCCATATGTGTCCTCACAAGAGTAACTTGCGGATATTCTCACTAAAGGATTGAGTAACACAAATTTTGAACGAATTGTATCCAAGCTGGGAATGGAGAATACTTATTCACCAGCTTGAGGGGGAGTGTTAGAACTAGAAAAAATAAATTGTATGTTTCCCACTAAAATGAGCATTTAAGTCTTAGATTCATGTATATTTAGATTCATGCATTTAAGGAGTTGGACTGTTATTTATTTCTCCTTGTAAACATAATATGTAATTAATTATATAGTGTGTATAAATATCAAGGTTGCTGAGTGCTTTACTCACTCTAACACATTCAGAAAATTTCTTATTCTTCTTTTTCACAGAAGTTCATCTTACCTACTATGGAGTCTAGCCTTTTAAGTATGATCTGTTACCAGAACACGTTTATCTTTTTCTACTGATGTTTGTATTATCAATCCCATCTCAGTTGTAGGATATATGTTACACCTGGTTTGATTTCTCATAATACTGTTTTTTAGCTGTGTCTTTCTATACTTACCTCTCCATTGATGTGAAGGAGTTTCAACTTTCAAGTCTTACTTTGCTAGAGTAGAAGATAACTAGTAGTATGCCCTTTCAAAATCTATAGCAAAAAAATGTTGGAAAAATTAATGGCACGAACGACCCTGATTTCTGTTTTGCATTATTCTTCCTTTTGTCTTTTATTTAGAGTCTAATTTTTAAGCATGATCTCAACTCTAATCACTTCAGTTTTTCTTCACAGGATCATATTAACGACTGGAGGAAAACAGCTCTTTGTCTAACATCTATTTTCTTTCTTGCTGCTGGAATATGGTTCTTAGGTAAGCAAGCACCAATGCAGTTTTACTAGTAATTTATTAGTCACTCATTCCATTCTTTATCTCACGACGGAGAGCTATAAGTCATTGATGGAAAGAAATGTCAATCCTGGATACTTGGTGATCTGATTCTGTAAATAGCCTGAAGTTTGAACTGTGTTCCAAACTTAATGTGGCAGTAGAGATCAAAGGTGACGTGCAGGTATATGTTCATAAAGAACCCTATTGAGTGTGCGTGGAAACTGAACTCTACTACCCTGCTGCTGCTGCAGCCAGGGAAAATTAGTGTCAGGTGAGAAATTTTGAAATAAAATGGTGAAAAGAAGAAGAGAGAGAGAGAGAGAGAGAGAAAGAGATTCAGAGTTGTAGAGGGAGCAATGGAGGATCTTGCAGTATAGGATCCAATTCCACATGTGAGGTGGTCAGTAGCCCTGACTATACATTTGAATAAATCATCAATTTAGTTCATAAAATGTCACTCTCTCCAATTTAATCCTCAGAATATATAAATATAATAAGAAATCCCTAAAAGTATATAAAATCTGTCAATTTAGTTTCTGCTATTAAGATATTAGGGACTGAATTGACGGGTTTTCATATACTTTAAGGGCTAAATTGATGAATTTCACATAATTTAAGGATAATTATTATTTGTATACTTTAAAACTAAATTGGAGAAAGTTTTACTTTAGAGACTACATGGAAAAAGTTTTACCTTAGGGACTAAATTGATGGTTTTTTCATGTAAGTTTGCTTGAATACAAATCATTTTTGGTTAGGCACACCAACAATTTGACGGTAATATCAAGAAAACTCCGGCTACTAATCACTTGAAGAAAGTTATACTGTTGAAAGTTAAAGATATAAATGGATTATAGTTACTTAATCATATAAATTCTACAGGAACCTTTTTGAAAAGTAAGGATCTGTTGAACGAAGATGACGAGGAACAATCAACCTCAACTCTAACAGGGGAAAGGAAGCCATTGCTTGAAGCAAGCAGCTCCAGTCAAACCTAGTTTCTTACACTTTAATTACTAATGACATGCTTACAATTTGCAAATTAAATTATCCAGGTTTACCCTCGAGGTGAAAATCGGTAGCATCTTTACTCTAATGGTTAGTCCTACAGAAAATGGTGGACAGTGCTTTTGATACTTGTTGGTAAAGAGGATACTGGAACAATTTCAGTACATATTTTCAAGTCTTGCAACCACTCATCATGATCTAATTGTTGTTTCCGCTCCTCAGAAAAGTATTTTTAAGTCTTGTAAGTATTACAATACTCAAATCTCAAGTCTTACCATGAAAAAGAAACAAGTAGTGTATATTTGTTATTCCATTTAATTATTGTAATTAAAGTTCCGACTTCAAAGAAAAAGAAAAACTAGCAGCAGATGTATTCTGCTAGGAATGTGTACTTGCTCAAAGATTCTTGTTTTCTATACAATTCTCCAAGCTTTCAGGAAAAATCAAAATGCTTTCTATTCTGAAAATATACCATCACAGTTCTACTTCTAAAGAGAGAATGAACTTAAAAACCAGAAGGATTATTGAATAATCACGTGACAGCAATAGTGGATGGTTCATTTTTATTGAGCTTTACTGAGCAAAATTATTCGTATTGAAACATCTTATGAAGAAACTAGGGGTGGCAATTAAGTCCATCCACCAAAAAATCCATCCAATCCATCCCCACAAAAAAAGTAAATAGATTGGATAAAATTCATCTATTTATATATATTAATCCAATCCATCCAACATATTTGAATGATCCAATGAATTATTTTGATATATTTTAAATCTATTAAATTATTTTAAAAAATAAAAATAAAAATTATATCTTTTACAAAAATACAGTAAATTGAATTTTTTGTGGAAATACAGAAAATCGATTTTTTTACGAAAATATAGTAAATTGAGTTTTTTTACAGAAAAGCTGTAAATCGATATTTTTATGAGAATATAGAAAATTGAGTTTTTATTTTACAGAAATACAGTAAATTGAGAATTTTTAATAAAATACAATAAATTAAGTTTTTTGCAGGAATATAATAAATCGAGTTTTTGTTAGAAATACAGAAAATTGAGTTTTTTATGGAAATATAGTAAATTAATATTTTTTACACATAAAGTAAATTAAGTTTTTAACAGAAATACAGTAAGTCGAGTTTTTTTTTATATAAATGTAGAAAATTGAGTTTTTTTTTAAATGAGTTTTTATGAAAATACAGTAAATTGAGATTTTTATAGAAATTATGTAAATTGAGTTCTTGTAAAAATATAGTAAATCAAGTTTTTTTGCGAAACTACAATAAATCAAGTTTTGTAAGGAAATATAGAAAATTGAGTTTTTTTTGTTGTTGTGAAAATACAGTAAATTGAATGTTTTTACGTAAATACAATAAATCAATATTTTTTTATTGAAATACAGTAAATCGAGTTTATGTGAAAATACAGTAAATTTAGTTTTTTTTACGAAAATAAAATAAATTGAATTTTTTTAATGAAAATATAGTAAATCGAGTTTTTTGTTGAAATACATTGAATGGAGTTTTTTTATTTATAGAAATACAGTAAAATGAGTTTTTTTGAGGAAATACAATAAATCAAATTTTTATGAAAATACAATAAATTGAGATTTTTTTTATAGAAATACAGTAAATCGAATTTTTTTTAATGAAAATACAATAAATCGAAATTTGTACGGAAATAGTGTAAATCGAGTTTTTTTTTACGAAAATACAGTAAATTGAGTTTTATGAAAATTCAATAAATTGAATTTATGTCAGAAATACGAAAATCAACTTTTTATTGAAAATACAAAAAATCAAATTTTTATGAAAATATAAAATATCGATTTTTTCCAAAAATACTCAAAAAACTAACTAAATAAATAAATATATTTTAATTAACTTTTTAGATGGATGAATATCTATCCATTAAAATGCTGTTAACAGATTAATTAACTAAATATTTTTGTGTACTTTTAAGTTATTTTGTATTGATGAATCAAAATCAACTTGAGTAATTTTTTTAAAATTTTAATTCCTTAGTACCATTAGATTTGTTTATTAATAATCAGTCAAATTTCTTTAAAAAAGAGAAAGATAAATAGATACACATACAATCAAACTCTTTAATTCTTTAATACCTTTAACATGTGATTGAATGAATGGAGGATGAATAGATACACATCCAATCAAATTTTAAGATATTATAGTATTTACCCAAAAAATAGTAATTAAAATGTACTATCAAATGTTCATTTTAAATCGCCTCCTTTCCTTTTTCTTTCTCCATTTTCTTCTAATTCTAACTATTCATTATATAATGAATAGTGAATAAAATTAAGAGAGAAATAGAGTTAAGAGAAAAAAGAGATAGAAGAAAATGAGTTATTAAACCCATTGATTATGACATTTAAGAAATTTCATTTTAAACGAGTAAAAAATAGGGGTGTTCAAATCCAAACTAATCCAAATAAAAAATTGAAAACCGATCCAAAAAATCGAAAATCGCAAAAAACCGAAATTTATTGGATGTGTTTGGATGTTATTTTGTGAAAATCGATCCGTTCGGATCGGATTTCGGATTAATTTTTCAAAACCGATCTAAACCAAACCAAACTGCATACATATATTTTTATACTTATTTACTTTTTATTAGCATGATATGCTATGTGAAATTATTATTAGATGATAATAATTTTTTTAATAATAGTTATTAGCTTGGTATAATTTATTTATTTTTATTATTTCAATCATAATCAACCACTCTCATTTTGTAATATTAACTTTTAATATACTATATGTTATATATTATATCAAATCTATGATTTATCAGTAGTTTTATAATATTAATAAAAATATAATGTATAATTTGGATATCCAAAAACCGACCCAAATTAAACCGCATAAAATTGGATCGGAACGGATTGAATTTTTTTTAATATATCATCTAAAATCGAACTGAACCGTAAATAAATTTATCTTTGGATCGGATGATTTTTTATCTTAAAAGTGATCCAAACCGAACCGCGAACACCCCTAATAAAAAATGTCTGCAACTAATTGCTCTCAAGCTTCAATTATGGCATTTCATTTCTTAAATGAAGAATAAATTTGATAATAATTTATAGCAAAAAATTAAATAAGGTATCTGATTAATTGGAATTTCGTTTTTCCATAATTATCCTTTCCGTAATAAAAAAACATGAAAAACCATTTTAAGGCTCAAATAAGACACCGAAAAGGGAGGTTAGGTGAACATAGTTGGCGCCGTGACCGTATCATAACACTCCTTTTTTCCCTTAAAAACAACGTTTTAGAGATAGGCACGACACTCGACATAAAACAAGGTTGGTCGAATACTAAAAATTGATAACATTTGTGACGTTTGATTCCCCTCTGTGTGTGTCCAGTGTCCACTATACTTATCTCTCATTCGCTGATATGGTCGCTATCTGACAAATCGTGTGTGTGTATGTGTTGAGTTGCTAAATCACCCTTCTTGAGATTCACCAAAATTTCTTCTATTTCAACCTTTCCGAATCACCGGGTAACAATATAACATCCATTCTTTGTTTCATCCTTCTGCTTAAATACATTGCTCTTTCATCCCATTCGATAAATCACGGTGACATTCTATGTTTTCCTTTCTTTTTTAGGATTTATTATTTGACTTGTCATCAATCATTAGATTCCTAATTGTACTTTATCATATTATTCTAGCTTCAACTGTTTGATCAAAAGAAATAGCTTTTGTTTGTTTGGATCTAATTTAGTAAGATGCTCACTAGTTTGTTTGTTTTTTCAATCTTTGGATGAATCCCACTTTTTGTTCTTGTTGATTTCTCCCTATAGATGGGTATGTGTTGATTTCAAGTGTGTGAGAACTTTAGCTTTTCAAGAGGAACCCAATTATGGTTCACTTGTATGAACACACCACATGACCCAACACTGCTGATAATTTAAGATAATGAACTTGATTGAACGGAACCACATGTGACTTAATTGTGTGGTGCATCATGGGTGAAACAGTACAGTCACATGTGACTGTATTTCTTTTCACACAAATACAGTGGAAGACGGAGGGTCGCTTTCTTTCACCTGCATTTACTATAATGAACTTTGAAATTCTTATTACTTATGTTTTGGTACCTCCTTGTTTGTGCATGTTTGTATTTGTATATCCTCTAGTAGGGTTGTGATGTTGATCCTAACATGCACTTGCTTTTTCTTACCAAACCCCTCTTTTTATATAATTTATATGGTACTAATGGCTCTTTGAAGAAATCGCACACACCATTGGCGTAAAGGATCATTTCATTTGTTTGTGATAGTGCTTCATACTTGCATAAACGTTGTGTATCTATATCCTTGTTTCTGTTTTCTGTTGCTGCCTCAAGAAAATCTTAAACAAAGCAATGTAATTGTGAGGCAGTCTTTGTGTGTATTTTTAGTCTGAAATTGTATGATAGTCTTGTGAAATTGTATGACAGTCTTTGTATGATAGTTTATAATTGTTGATGTTACTTATTATTTCTCTATCTCATAACTTCAACAAAATTTGTTTTTTTCAGATGGGAGATGTGGCTAAGGACCTTACTGCTGGAACTATTGGTGGGGCAGCACAACTAATAGTTGGTCACCCATTTGACACCATAAAGGTCAAGCTCCAAAGTCAGCCTACACCACTTCCTGGCCAGGTTCCGAAATATTCCGGTGCAATTGATGCTGTCAAGAAGACAATAGCAGCTGAAGGTCCAGGGGGCTTATACAAAGGCATGGGAGCACCATTTGCTACCGTAGCCGCCTTCAATGCTGTCCTATTTACAGTTAGAGGACAAATGGAAACATTGTTGAGATCATCTCCTGGTGATACCCTCACAATAAACCAGCAGGTTGTTTGTGGAGCTGCAGCTGGACTTTCTGTTTCCTTCCTAGCTTGTCCTACTGAACTGCTCAAATGCAGGTTAGATGCCGCTTATGGTGTTTTAGGCAATGTTTGGATTGACGGGTTTTCAAAATCTGTATTCGTTCTTCTAACTAAATATTTTGTTGTTTCACAATGAATATTGAATACAGGTTACAAGCACAGAGCGCACTCGCGGGTTCAGGAACAGCAACATTGGCGGTGAAATATGGCGGACCAATGGATGTGGCCAGACATGTTCTCAGATCAGAAGGCGGCATAAAGGGTCTTTTCAAAGGTTTGATTCCCACTATGGCACGTGAAATACCTGGAAATGCAGCAATGTTTGGGGTATACGAAGCAACAAAGCAATTAATTGCAGGAGGCACCGACACCTCAGGACTTGGTAGAGGCTCTCTGATGGCTTCCGGAGGCTTGGCTGGCGCTGCTTTTTGGTGTATGGTCTATCCAACTGATGTTGTTAAGAGTGTGTTGCAAGTTGATGATTACAAAAATCCAAAGTTTTCTGGTTCAATTGATGCTTTCAGAAGGATAAAAGCTACTGAGGGAATTAAAGGCCTTTACAAAGGTTTTGGTCCTGCAATGTTCAGAAGTGTTCCTGCAAATGCAGCATGTTTCTTGGCATATGAGATGACAAGATCAGCTTTGGGATGATTAATTTATAAGCAAGATTCATAATCACAGAGGGTATCATTGAGTACCATGAATGCTCAAATATATTTATATTTTTATTTCAAATCCTACAACATTTTTATATCATGCTTTGCAACTGCAACATTGCCACAATGGCTTGTGTTTATTGATGCTTCATGGAATGATTCATATACATAGTACAATACGGATATAAGATAATTTTAAAAATTAAGATTCCATACGACTAAGATATGATACAAAAATGTTCGGTAAAGAGACATTCACGTAAGGTTGAGATCTTGAAATGAGTAGAATTTGATCCAACTTGATTTTGCTTAAAAAACTATACTCAAACTTGGTTAAATTTAAGATATAACCTCAAACTCGATTCAATTTAGACATGGCAACGGTGTGGGGGTAGATTTAACTAGCTCCGCACCCGCCTACTTGTAGCAGACCAGCCCCCACCAGTCGGGGGTAAAAATTTATCACCCAGATTTGCCTCCAAACTCAGCGGTTGATTTGACAAATAGAGAGATAGATTTTCTCGGATTTTTTTCTTCTATTTTAATTACTTTAGCTTCAGAAGTTACATTTGAGAAAATAAATGAATATTAAAATAATTAAAATGAGGGGACTAAAGTAAATTACAGTAGCCGAGGGCGGGGCGGGGGTGGGTGTGGGTGGGTCTTAGTATCCACCCGTCCCCGCCTCCATAGTTAAGAATCGGGTTTTCCTCGTACCCGCACCCATTTAAATTGGGTTTTTCTTGTTAATTTTGGAGCGGGTTCGAGCAGGTATGAGTTTTTTTTTACCATGCCTAATTCAATTCAAAATATTGTCGTATAGATTCAGGAGTAGCTACGGGCATGTTCACTTTGTTTAGATCTGTAGACATAATTGATAGTGTGGACCTAAAACTTTGTTTTGTCCCGAAAAAAAATGAGGGTAGGACGGGACGAACATGTGGGCCTTTCACCCCCAAAGGTTAAAAGTTGTAAAAACTTAGCTACCCGAAGCTGCAAAAACCACAAAAAAAACAAGGCGGGGCGAGACAACATATTAGAGAATGCGTGCCTAAAATTTTGATCCGTCACACAAAAATTTACAAAAAAAATGGATATGCCTGAATGACCGGATCCATAACCATAAGCCCATAATTGGTTTTGTTGAACATAATTAGTATGGGAAATGCTCATTCCACCCTTATGTGTACTCGCCCACCACCGTAAAAAATCAAAATTATCCCTAACGTTCGGAGATGCATTTTCGAACGCACATTTTTACACATATTTTAATCTTTCGTAAGTGAATCATCCTTAGTTGGATCCAAAAATTTGTTCGGAAATGCATCTCTTGAACTCCAGATATGCACTTCCGTAAAAATTATTGCCACCCTACATTTATATTTGCCACTCTATTAGGTATGCTTGTTTTTTAAATTTTATTTTTATTTCATTTTAACATTTTTTTTGCTATAACTGAACAAATAGTAATTGCTCTAAACTATCCCAATGGCTAAGCAAGGCCCAATCTACTTCTGCGTGTAGGACGACCCAATAACTTTGGCCCAATAAACCATGAAGGATAAATGACACTTTATCCCCTTGCCCCTAACTCGAGGAGCCCTAGTCGGCTAACCACCAGGGTCTGCGCAGTCGCTTCTGCCCGCTCAGACAGGTCGGTCCTCGACTTGCCGGTTACACGAGGACAACCACCCAGAAATGGCCAGAATCATCTTGCCCGTGAGCACCTCTCTGCTCGTCATAACGACTAGTTCCAAGCATTTCTGTCCGACTTGACCAATTCCTGGAAGTTACCTATTTTTGAGGAACCTAATATCTAGGCCCAAAAATAGAAACCAATGACTAAGCGTCGATGGAACTATATAAACCCCCACACTTGTGAGGCTCAGGTATCCAATACTTATTCCAGAAACCCTAATCTCTTTCTTGTATCTCTTTGCACTATTTCTTACTCGAGCGTCAGAGTGCCTTGCAGGTACACCCCCTCCTCCTCACTGATTCCAACCTTGCAGACGTCATCTATCGCCCCACTCCAGGTTTTGATTAACCGGTAAGATCAGTGGCCCTGTATCTGAGAAACTCGTTCTCCCTATCTTTCTTTCCTCGAAACTAAAGATCAAAGAGACATTCAAAGGTTCCTATTATGGACGATCAAGATGACAACCATCTCTTTGGAAAAATAGTGCTTTCTCCTGTCCACAAGACTGACGAAAGCGAAAAAAATGCCTCTCCTTGAGGATATCCCCTAGAAAAGAGACGACCATACTGCCTCTCCATCCTCGATTGAAGCATAGGATGACGAATTCCTATTCATGGAAAATCATAAGTCCAAGAATTTCTCAGAGGAGCTTCCCGCGATTCTCCAACTGGTTCCAATACCGGCCAACACCGATCCGGCCATAGCAGCTCTGCTCACCGCCCTTAATCAGATCAATGCTCTGATCCTACATTAAAGCAACAAGATTGGAGTTTGAGAAAAGAAACTCCAGTCAAGATCTCCTCCTCGGAGGTACCGACGACATGACTCTTGCAATCCGTCACCATCAAGGCGTGATCGTCGTCCCATGCACGAGAAGCAAGAGGTTTCGTTTCTCAAGAAACGAGGCCACACTCCTCCCTGTAAAAACCGTCGCTCCCTGATCACCAAGAAGATGAAGGGTAACCAACGGCCAGATGACGACCGTTCACCATCACCCAAGCCAAAGCACCAACCAAGGAGCATATCTCCCAGTCGAGACACCAGCTCCCGACGAGGAAGAAATCAATACTCTCTGCCTCCATCTCCTGATCAAAGTGACGATGACGAGCCTCGCGGTCTGTTATCTAGAGAGATCATGGAAAACTCACTCCCTACCGGGCTGAAGAAACCCCCAAACCTGGGGATATACGACGAGACTGCAGATCTAGACAAGCACATCGAGAATATTGATGCCTTGCTCAACTAAAGAGGTGTCCGAGGAGCAATTAAGTTCCGAATTTTCCCTACCACGCTCAGAAATGAGGCCATGGCTTGGTACAAAAGCCTCCCTAATGAGTCGATCACGTCTTGAAAGAACCTGGGGAAATAATTCTCCAGACATTTTACGGCCTCTCATCGACATCCCAAATCAGAAGCGCTGCTGGAGGCCATCATCCAGGAGAAGGATGAATCCCTACGAGCAATATTGAAATGTTTAATAAGGAAGCCGTCTAGGTCTCTACGACTGACGAAATAAAGAAGTATCCCCTCCAATGAGGATTACACCCCCGCAACGAATTTGCTAAAGTAGTTGGCATAGACACTCCTGTAACACTGGATGCCCTCATACTCAAGGCACAAACGTACATCTAGTACGAATAGAAAGAAGCTGCTAACAACGTGCGAGACTCGAGGCATCGAGAGAATGTAAAAGTTTCAAAAACTGACAAGCCCTCGACATCCCGTCGGGGAGTAGAGAAAAGAAGGGAAGACAAGCCCCGTGAATCACGAGACTACAAAGGACCACCTGGTCGTTTCCATGACTACACACCTTTGAACGCCTCGCACGAGTGAATCCTGACCGACTGCGCCAACTCTGAGTTCCGTCAAGCCGGGGTCTGATTTCTTCGACAGACTCCATCCAAGCCAGAGACAGACAAAACCAAATACTGTCAGTTCCATAAGAGCCACGGGCACACAACAGAAGACTACATCCATCTGAAGGATGCCATAGAGATCCTCATCCAGAATGGGCATCTCAAGCAATATAAAAAGAAAGAAGGTCCCTGGGAAGTTGCTCCCGAATCTAAGAAGGCTTTGGAAAAGAATCCCTCCCCCGACAAAACTCTCATGCTCGTCGCCATGAGCATCACCGGGCCAGAAGATTTATACATCCTCGACCTGGACGAGACTCCCTTGTACCTTGCAACACACAATCCCTGGGAAACATTTCCATTTGCAATGGTTATATCCGGCAGTGGGTTTAACAAATGTATCATGGGTTCATAAAGAAGATTAGAGCAGCTAATAGACGTAAAATCCGAAAAGAATGCCACCCTCGACAAATTCAGGGGAGGATCCATCCCCCTCGTATTCTACTGCAAAGAGATGCCCGACGAGGCTCCCAAATCTAGCATTCCTTTGCTCGTACAAGCACAAATGGAGAATTTTGACGTCAAGCACATTTTGGTCGACCAAGGAATCTCGGTCAATATAATGTACTCCAAGCAGTTCACCACTTTAGAGCTCAACGAGACCCGCCTACCCTTGCCGAACTAATAGTAGTTCCCTCCACCGTGCATCTGAAGATGAAATATTACACCATAGAGGGACTTGTTGCCACCCTCCACAGAGACATACATGTTGTGAGGAGATATTTTGAAGCAGCCTCTAAGGTCCTAAGCTCCATCAACACACATCCCAAAGTAGCCAACAGACCTGCTCTGCCCAGCAGTTTCGAGGAACCAAAGTCACTGCCACACATCAACACGATCGACCTTGACAACCACTTTACCAAAGAAGACCTGCGAGAGCAGAAGAGGAAGGGAAAATATCCCCAACTGAATATCGAAATCTCTTCCTCGTCAACAAACAGCGAGGGGCCTACACACCCTCTGAGACCAATTCCGGACGGTGAGTTCAAAATCATCCCCCTCGGCAGCAATCCCTCTAAAGGAGTCAAAATCGGTGCTGGTCTCCCCGACTTGGCGAGAAGACAGCTGAAGGCGTGCCTAAGGGAGAATGCAGACTTGTTTGCCTGGAGCACATTAGAGATGCTCGATTTGGATCCAAATATAGCATGTCATCAGCTGACAATAGATCCTTCCCTTAAAGCAGTTGCCCAACGTATGCGCAAGTAGTCTCCGGAGAAGACGGAGGCTGCCGAGCAGGCTGTAAAAGACTTCCTAGAGGAAAAATTTATCTGTGAAGCCTAGTACACAACCTGGCTATCCAATGTTGTATTTATAAAGAAATCTAATGGAAAATTGCGCATGTGTGTTGATTATACCGATCTTAATAGGGATTGCTCCATGTCTCTTATCCTTTGCCGAACATAAATAAATTAGTTGATAATTCTGCAGGTTTTAAATTGTTATCTTTCATAGACGCATATTCTGGGAACAACCAGATCCCCATGGCAAAGACAAACAAAAAGTACGGCCTTCACGACCGAGTCAGGAAACTATTACTATAATGTAATACCCTTCGGCCTGAAGAACACCGACACTATATATCAACAGATGATGAACAAGGTCTTCCGAGGAGAAATTGGGGACATGCTTGAGGTCTACATGGACGACAGGATCGTGAAATTCCAAGAGGAAACCGATCATGCACTCCACCTAAAGAAAGTCTTTGACCAAGCAAGGAAATGCATAATGCGATTCAACCTAGAAAAATACACCTTCAGCGTACGGGTAGACAAGTTCCTCGGTTTCTACTTAACAAAACAAGGAATGGAAGCCAAAATCGAAAAATGATGGGCATTTTCAGAGTTTTCAACACCGAACTCAAAGAAATCAATTCAAACTCTGAAAGGAATGCTCACTTTGTTATCCCGCTTCATAGCAAAATCTGCCCAGCATGCACTTCCCCTTTTCAAACTTCTTTGCAAAGAGGCAGCCTTTGAGTGGACCGAGGAGTGTGAACGTGCCTTCCTCCAAATCAAATAGGAACTATCATAGCCACCAGTCCTTTCACAACCAGATAAAGAAGAAACTCTCTACCTCTATCTGGCCGTGACATTTGAGGTCGTGAGTGCAACCCTCATTCGAGAAACCCCTGAAGGACAGAAACCCATTTATTTCACGAGCAAGGCCTTGTAGGGCCCTGAAGTAAGATACCAGCAGATTGAGAAAGTAGCCCTAGCGCTCATCAATGCGGCGAGGAGGCTGAGGCACTATTTCCTAGCACACACAATTATAGTCCAGACAGAACAATTGATAAAGTAGTTACTCGGTTGATCTGGCATGGCGGGCAGAATGCTCAAATGGTCATTAGAACTCTCTGAGTTCAACATCAAATACGAGATAAGAAAAGCCTTCAAAGCCCAAGTATTGGCCAAATTTGTGGCATATATGACCTTGCCATCCTTCCCCACAAGAGAGCCCACAAATGGACCATCTTCGTCAACGGGGCTTCCAGCTCAACGGGAAGCGGGGCGGGCATTATATTGGAAAACAAGGAAGGAATATTGATTGAAGTCTCCCTCACGCTATCCTTCCCGACCTCAAACAACCAAGCCGGGTATGAAGCATTTGTAGCAGGACTACGCCTGACCGAAGAAGTAAAGATCTTCACAAATTCCCAGCTCGTTGCCTCCCAGGTACAGGGAGAATATCATGTCAAAAATGACATCTCTCTGAGTACTGGACTCTGGTTCGAGAAAGAATGAAGAAATTCGACTCCGTAGATGTACATCACGTTCCACACGAACACAATACTCGAGCAGATATCTTATCAAAACTGGGAAGCACAAAGAAGAAATGAGGAAACAAATCGGTGATACAAGAAATACTACCTCGACCAAGCATTGAAAAAACCTCCTCGACTCTAGACGTGTGCGTCATCAGCGACAATAACTGCTTGATGACGCCGGTATACGACTACCTCACAACAAGGGAGCTCCCATCCAACTGAAAAGAAGCAAGTGTGGTAAGGCAAGGAGCCTGCTCTTACGTTCTGGTCGAAGGCGGATTGTACAGAAGGGGATTCTTCACCTCCTCTTCAAATGTATCAAGGAAAACAAAGTCCCCCATATCCTACCTTAAGTCCACAAAGGAGTCAACGCCCAACACCTGGGTGGAAGATCTCTTGCCAGAAAAGCATTACGGGCAGGATACTACTGGCCTTCCATGCAGCATGACGCTAAAGAACACGTAAAGAAATGTGATAAATGCCAACACCACATGGACATGCACTTGGCACCTCCAAGAAAGCTCAAGTCTCTCTCGTCCCCCAAGACCTTCGCATGGTGGGGCATAGACATCCTCGGGCCATTCGTAGTGGTATTAAACCAAAACTAGTACCTGATAGTAGCCATGAATTACTTCAGAAAATGGATAGAGGCGGAAGCAATGGCCAGAATCACAGTGCAAAACATTCTCTGTTTCTACAAGAGAAACATTCTTTTCGGGTTCGTCATTACCCAAGCAATTGTTACCAACAACGGGACATGGTTCACGGAAAAAAATTTCAAGGGATTCGTCGCCAAATTAGGCACCATCCAACACTTCGCGTTTGTCGAGCACCCGTAAACAAACGGGAAAGTTGAGGCTACTAATGGGGTGATCCTACGGGGCCTCAAATGAAGGCTACATGAAACCAAAAAGAGATGGGTCGAGGAGCTACACATCATGCTCTGGGCCTACCGAACAACAACCCACTCGTGCACCAGGGAAATTCCTTTCCGACTAGCATACAGAACCGAGGTTGTTATCTCTGTCGAAATCAAAGAGCCCTCTAAACAGATTGAAGTCCCTTTATACAAGGAGATGAACGACAAAGAATTGAGAGAAGAACTCGTTCTCGTCGAAGAATTCTTAACAGGAGCGGCCTTATGATAAGCCTCTCTCATACAAAAAACCGCCATATGATATGACACCAAAGTCATACGGTGTAAATTCAAAGTCAGTTACCTAGTCCTAAAGAGAAATCACAAATACTCTCGTGAGGGAAAGCTCACCGCAAACTGGGAAGGCCCCTATCACGTCCGAACAAAAACGGGAAACGGGGCCTACTACTTAGAAAATTTACATGGGGAGCAACTTGCTCGACATTGGAACACCAAAAAACTAAAACAATATTACAGTTAAGACACATAAACAGTCAGCGTGCTCTATCAAGACAACTGACATAACAGTCTCGACCACATGTACGCGCTTAGGTAAAAGTATAACACCTCAAATTAAACAAAGAGGCAAATTTCCACTCTTGTAACGAGCATATTCTTAGTTAGACGAGGAAAACTCAAACGAGCTCCACCGTCGTCGTACCACAATGACAGAACACCCAGCTCACGATGATAAGTTCATGCCGCCGAGCTCAGGCCACAAGCGAGACCTGAGTTCCATCTCATGCCCTATTATATGCCCTGGCCGTTCGACCAGTCTCCCCTCACTGGCGAACCTCAATACTAGCAAGCAAACCCTTCTAAACATATAAGTAATAAACCACATAAACAAGTAAAAACATAAACAGTGTTAATTAAAGAAAATTACCACCAAGGTTGAAAATATTAAAGATAACCATGAACGTTGCAATTATCAAGATGATTACATAAAGGGAGCCAAAGGCCCCCATCCAAAAGACACGAGCAAGTGGCCACGAGGACCACGGTTGTTTAGAAATTACATCAAGGCGGGCATAGCCCCCAGAATAAACAAATTTCAAGAAAGCGGCATGCAGGCCAGACAGGACAAAGAAACAATAAACACCAATCAATTGTCGGCCTGGAGCTGCTCTTTAGGCGGGGGACATAACTCAGGATTGGGCTGCGGTTGTACCTCTCTAACGGGATCCCCTGTAGACGGATGAGAATCTGCCACATATTCGTCCGCCACCTTGAGGAAATCGGGACAACCATACGACCATCCACCATACTGTTAAGGAAACTAGCCCACGTCAAGACAAAATCTACACCCGAATTCACAAGAATGATCTAGGTCATTGCATTCTTAAAACCTTCCTCAGCAGCCACTAGAGCATTTTCGCTAGCCTGATGATTGTGAGCAACCAAATGGGCCCTGGCTGTCAACCCCTTAACATCGTCAGGATTCTCCTCATCGGGGCCATGGTAAACTTAAACTTGTCCACCACATCCTCAAAATCTTTCTTCTCAGCCGCACGAGCATCCCTCTCCTCAGTTAGATCCTTCTTCGCTTTTTCCAGCTCCTCGTTTTCAGTCTTCAACTTTTTAAACTTTACCTCAAGAGCGTCGTAGGCAACCCAAGTTTTCCTCAACTCCAACTCCTTGAAACTCCCTTCCTCGGTGTGAATCACCGCTGCACCCAAGATCCACATCAAGGCAGCAACATCCTGAGCTAGCAAGGCCCTCTTCCTCTGGCGGTCAATTTCCCTGAATGTCAGGGTCTCTACCTTGTGGACCTCCAAAGAAGAGCCTTCGAATAAAATGCTATTGTGGAAGCAGAGGGGCATCATAAATCTCTCTTTTCCTTTCTCCCCAATCAGATCTACCAGGTTCTCTAAACGGGGTCTCTTGGGCCTTGAGTACACTAGCAGAGGAGAAGATTGTCTGATAATTGGACAAGATGAAGAGGTCCACGATCCAGTTGAAGGCACACCTTTTCCATCACCGCCCAGACGGCTCTTGGAGACCATCTTCTGCGTCTTCTTGGCCTTGGCAACAACATTCTTAATCAGACAATCTTGAGTAGAAGACATTTTCTCTGCAATAAAACAAGCACGAGTTAGAAAAACAAGGATATTAGAATAAGGGTAAGTCAAATACGAAACAACTACCTAAACATTTCAAAGGGTCGCCGCATTCGAGGATCTCCTTGACATTAATGAGTCCAGGCTCGAACACAAGCTTCCCATCCTCGTCAACAATAATCTTTCCCCCCATGCCCACACGCTGGACCGAGGAAGGCTAACAACTAGTCATAGTCGGCCTAATCTTTAACATTCAGTTGGTCTGTCTGCACTATATAATGGTCGGTGCCACGGGAAAAGTGATCCCTGTTCCAGTGAAAGTGGAACCTTTGCACGAGCTCCCTCATCGCCTCACCCCCATCAGTCAACACATGCTGCCCATCCGAACACACTTGGGGAGACTGATAAACACATTGAGGATCACCTTCTCCAACACGGGTTGGACCAAGAGGTACCTATCCTTGAATTGTCGAACAGACTCGAGATAGGCCTTAAACAGCTTGCTCGACTATTTCATAGAAACCCATCTGAACTGCCTGTCAACGACTCCTCGCTAGAGATGAAAGCAGTAGAAAAACAGGGAGACGATGGCCCCAATCTTTCGGTACTCTGTTGTACCCCAAAATTTTCCCTCTCATTTCATAAGGGAACACCCTGGATCCTAGTTTTGTTTCTATCAAGTTTCCAGGCCTTGAACTATCAATTTTTCCAAGGAAATCACTTCCAAGGGCAAAATTGTCATTTGCACGCTGAAAAGTCAAACTTTGACTTTTGGATCAAAATAAAGCCTCAAGAATCATATTTCATCAAGACACGTTGAAATATGAAGTTTTGTTTCATCAAAATCCAAGAGGTCAAAATTCTAAACACTTAGAAATTTTCTAAGTGTTTAAGAAAATAAGAGAAAGTCAGAACTTCTGACCAGGTTATCACCATAAGCACTCAGCAGATTCTGGATATTCTCAAGACAGAGTCTGGTCAGAACTTCTGGGCAAGCCATTCACAAAACATTCAGTCAGAGTTTGCTAGGATAATTCAAAGAAGGATAAGGAGCATGCTACAAGCTTTCTAGAAAGTCTGAAAACTCCTTTAGAACATGCTGGAGCCAGAAGATAAGAGGATCAGAAGATGGAATGCTATGCTGCAACAGAACTTCTGATCCAGAACTAAACCTTGGTGTAGAGTTTCACGTTGCAGGATTTCTGGTTGTGATAAGTCTCATCATCATTTAATGCTCATTTAATGCTCACAAC
The DNA here is from genome assembly GCA_948472305.1 of Vicia faba. Taxonomy (NCBI): domain Eukaryota; kingdom Viridiplantae; phylum Streptophyta; class Magnoliopsida; order Fabales; family Fabaceae; genus Vicia; species Vicia faba. The sequence goes on from OX451736.1 coordinate 888,510,507, forward strand.
CACCTTCTGAGTCTTTATCCAAAGGATTTTCACCATGTGTACCTCTACTGTCTTGGGATAGAAACTTTGCTACTAAGCTCATGCTTTGATTCTTACTTTTCCTTAATTCCTGTTGACAACCACCATGCTTGCTTCAAAGACAAGGCAACGCTTCAGCACATGAAGGCTATTTTCAAAGCTTTGGTCAGAACTTGACCAAATCCCAAAACCTTGCTTATACAACTTGTTGCAGACCTATGACTAACAGCTGGCTCAGCCTACGCCTGCATCTCATGATTGCACCAAACTAGCATACGAAAACTGTGATGAAAAAGCAAAGGAACAAGATGCCAAAACAGGTTCAAATCCCATTTGTTCCCCCCCCCCCCCCCCCAAATCACAGCAAAATCATCTATAAATACTTGGCTCCATCACACGTTCAAGGGGCTGATTTTTGGAAAGAAAAAACCATCAAGAGAGAGAGAAAAGGAAGTTATGAAACCTTCATAAAAATCTAGATTTCTCATACATAAAAAACAAATTTGTGTTCTTCTCTTTGAATCAAAGAACACAACCACTGTTCCGTCTCTCTTACTGACTCAGAACATCCAAAAGCAGCCACTCAAAGCTCCAAGTACGCCCTAGGTAAGTCTTTCTGACTTTACTTGCTTTTCATTCTGAACATCATTAACATGTAAATATCATAGTATTAATGTTGTACATATCCTTGTATGAATAGAAAAACTATGGATCAGAACTTCTAGAATAATGCTAGGCTCAGACTTAGGATTGGAACTTCTATGATTTGTTGTACTGTGGTCATCCTGATTTATTGAATTGAATAAATTGTTGATGTGCTGATTAAGAGTTGAAACGTAACACATAACTTCTGTTTTTCACTCACTGTTAACACACACTGAATTTCTGATTCTTACATGCTATTAACACAACACAGAACTTCTGAGTTCGCCTCACATGTCAAATACACTGAACTTCTGATGTTTCCATCAGCTGTTTTCAGCACTCAGAGTTTGTCACTTTCACATGCTGACAATGTATTGAACTGCTGACTTTTGCTCACTATTTTAGTGTAATACATAACTTCTGACTTTTGGTTCACTGGATGTATACCACCCAGAACCTCTGTGTTTGTCCTCTAACATTTCTTGCAGGACCTCAGAGTTTACTAATTCAGAACTTCTGATGCCCACTGACGTCTCATGCTGAGTCACAACGCTCTTAGCTTCAGAACTTCTGATCCTAGTTGTTCTTCTTGCAGCAACACATTGTTTCTATTTTTCATTTATTTTCCTTTTCATCTTTTTTTCATTAACATAAAAAACATAAAAATATTTTTCTTTTAATTTATTTCCTTAAAGACAAAAACATTCTTTTAAAACAAGTCCATTTCTTTCTTATGTTATGTATTTCAATATGGTTGTAATAGTAACTTAGAACTTATTTTTATTTGCAATCTCCATTCATACATATATACCCCCATCCCCTAAATATTGTAATAGCGTAGAATTTCATTTTCCGCAATTTACTGTTTTCCTTATACTGTATAGTAATTAGGCGTGTATGGCAAGATAAAACCAACAAGTAAACCACTAAAAATTAAAGACTAATGCATGCAATCAAACACACTTGCACACATGCACCCTTAAGGTTAACTCCACTTGTTGCCTAAAAATGGCCATGTTATGCACATGGGATGTCTTAGCACAAACAAATCAAAAGATACAAGATCATAGTCCCTCGATGACGCTATCAAAGTTGCCTTTCAAACTGATCTTAGTCCCTAAATAAAAAGTGCTAAGTCATCTCACAACATTGCTATTATGGTCATACGATGACCCAACGCCCGTCCCGTCACATCCAACGATGGGGCTTCTTGCCAAATCAATGGTAAGGTAGCAACATCTAAAGGAGGAGGAAAAGCACATCTAAAGACTTTTTAAGTAGGTAGATTACTTTTAGTTGCTTGCTCAATTTCAAAACAAACATCCTTGCTATTTTTCAAAACAATCACAAAACATTTTCCAAACATCTTCCAATCTTGAAATTTTTTCAAAATCTCAACACTTTGTATACGTTCTTACGAACGAGAACCATTACAAAGTTTGCCTAAACGATGGCACCTTTTCAAAATACTTTCAAAAAACCACACAAAGCACATTTTCAAACAAAAGCAAGTGATCTAGCAAGCAACTAAGAGCCCATGGAAAACCATGGATGAAAAGGGTGCTAATACCTTCCCTTTTCATAATCTACCCCCCGAACTCAAGAAAAAATCTCTAAAGGTCTTTCCTGTGCTTTTTCACCTTTCCTTATTCGATAAAAGAAAAGTCGGTGGCGACTCTTGCTAAACCGCAACATTTACGAATACAAAACGCAAAACACCTTAAGTCAGTTCTCCCACCGTACCACAGAACTGGCGACTTTGCTAGGGAATATTATTAAAAGTGGGGTTACCTTAGGGCTAGATCACCTTTACTTGCTTACATTGCTTGATTTGTTTGCTTTACATTTTGGTTCCTTGTTTGGGCTTGTTTTAAATCCTACACCCGAATTTGGGGATACCTTTTAGGTAAGTAGCAATAAACTGTGAGGGAACTGTGTGGGGTATACCGACACGGTTGAAGCATTAGCTACATTGATGTGACACTTTGGTTGGTACCGGTAACCCTTGAGTCAGTCAAGGAGAGTACGGGGCCGCCGCATGGTGTCGTGAAGCATCAACTGACCTTAGAACCTTACTTGACCAACTTGGCCATTAGGAAGTAGTGAGATAGCCAGTTTCGGTGTAAAGCTGAAAATTGGTTGATACTCGATGCTACACTCATTGAGACTTGACCCCTGAGTTTTGTTCGGTTGCGACTCAATTGCTTATTGAACGAAGCTTGTGGGAAAGGTCAGTGATATTGAGATCCCTTAGAACCCGATTACTATTGACTAGGACAGGTTGAGCCAACTAAACTTCAAGAGGGTACTTACCTACAAACTCCATGCAAGCCTAAAACTAAGGACTTGTCTGCTTTTCGTGTATATGATTATTTGTATATAAACTTGATTACCTCACATATTTGTACATAACATCATACCATAGCATTTTCAATAACCTTTTCAAGGATCTCGAGGGTCTTTGATGCAGGGTCACGTTGAACCAGACATCTACCAAGGGGCAAGAGGATTTATTTTCCTCTAACCAAACACTGTTAGAGATCAAGTACAACAACTTGAGTCAAGGGCTATGACCCACTTGACATGGTGAGCTTGATTCTCGTGGAAGGACATCCACCGATACAAAGTTCTCCAAACAAAACTGTTGATCAAAGTTCAACTTCTAACTTTTTCTTGTGTTTAACCCGTGAGATCCTTGAAAACATGCATCCACATATCATACATCATATCATGACAGGTTTCTCCCATACAGGTCTCTTTATCTTCCTGTTGTTTATTTCAGTAAAACGGATATGGAATAAAGAGTGAAAGATCTCCAATCTCAAAACGCTCAATTCCAACAAATGTTCCTGGCTATGGCTAAGGGGCAAGAAGACTTGGAAATTCTCCTTCTCAAAGACAAGAAGTCCAAGAAGTCAGTAGGCGTCCTAAACTTGAGAAGAAGACCTAGAGGACCAGTCAAAAGAGCTCTAGATCTTTCAACTCCATCCAACATGGGGGATAGTCATGAAGAAGACCACAATTTGGAGATTGATGAAGTTGAAGCTGACTACTCCAAGGAACAATATCCTCCCACGGATGACAAGTACAAACAGTTGGAGGATCGCCTAAGTGCTATGGAGATTCAACAGAACCTGGCTTGGATTTAGGAGACATGGGTTTGGTTTCTGGAGTGGTCATCCCGCCAAAGTTCAAAGTCCCTACCTTTGCCATGTACGATGGTATCTCTTGCCCTAAAATGCACTTAAAGTCTTATGCCCGCAAGATTCAACCATACACAACTGATCCAAAGCTTTGGATCCATTTCTTCCAAGAAAGCCTAGTAGGGACTCAACTCGAATGGTTCTATCAATTGGAGAGTTCTCGCATCCACACCTGGAAGGATTTAGCTATTGCTTTCTACAAGCAGTATCAGTATAATGCTGATCTTGCACCAACTCGTGTGCAATTGCAGAACATGACCATGGGTTCCAACGAGAGCTTCAAAGGATACGCCCAAAAGTGGAGAGATCTGGCTGGTAGGGTGAAGCCCCCTTTAACTGACAGGGAGCTGATTGACATCTTTATGGGAACCTTGACATGGCGTTTCTTCAAACACTTGATCGGAAGCTCCTCAGTCGGGTTCACCGAGCTAATACTGACTGGAAAAAGGGTCGAAGCTGGCATCAAGAGTGGAAAGATCCAAGGAGCTACACCTTCTGATGCTCAGAAAAGCCATATAATGGGAGAAAGAGTCCAATGATGTGTACAATCAAAAGGGTCGTCATGACCAACACGTGGGGGTAATCCTGATCTCCGATTCTGCATCGCACCGACAACATCAAAGGGGAAATCAACAAAGGCCAGACGAGCCCAAAAGACAGTTCACCAACATCAACATGCCGCTGTCACAAGCGCTACAACACTTGTTGAGGATGAATCTAATTTCATTGATAGGACCTCATCCAAACCCCAAAACTTATTCTCCTAACTACAATCCTAATGCAACATGTGCTTATCATTCTGACAGTTCCGGGCATGACACTAACGATTATTGGGTATTGAAGTACAAAATTCAGAATTTGATTGACGCCAAGGAGATTGAGTTTGATCATCCAGATACTCCAAACGTGATCACTACTCCTATGCCAAGACATTGAAAGCTTTTGTTCATTTGAATTTTCAATTGTAATTTCTTTTGTTATTCAAACAATTATCTATTAATGTCAAACTTTGTTACATTAATGCATTGCATATGTTTGTCTTGAATTCATCCATTCGTTTTCAATATATTTAAACTATGCTTTTTACTCACTTTATGACATTCAACTCTTGCTAAAAGTTACAAGCCTTTAGAGGCAGGATGACGAAAACAATGCCATAATCTCATACAGTATACTTTTGAACAGACCTTGCTGACGATGTACAAGAATTCTTTCAAATCCTAAACACTGGAGTTATAAGGAGGATAATCCCTAGTCAACACTTTCGAGCCAAAGAAGTAGAAGTTTTCTTTTTCACAAAATTAAAACCTCTAAACAAAACATGAGGCAAGGTAGTCTCTCAGTTAATTCAAATGTGCGTTTAGCCGTAAACTCTCATCTCGTAATACAACAAATGACGTCAAGAAACATTCCTATGGAATCAAAAGACGGTGATGATTCCCTATCACATAGGAAGTCATTATCTCTCAAAAAGAAAAGCCCACTAAGTCAAAACCTACAAAGGAGACTTAAGAAAACTGGGGCATCCCGCTGATTGTAATCTCAAAACAAGAACAGTCGGGAAAAAATTAGGGATAACAAATCAAAAGAAAGAGGTCACTACAAATCCTCAACAACATGGAAGATGTTGCAAAAAAAAAAAAGACTGCCTTCCGACAAACTCAACCTGTCTGAACCATCACCAAAACATCATTCCAGACTCAATTGGAGTTCAAACGCACAATTAACTGAGCTTAGGACTGAAGAACATCCCGAAGAGTGGGTGGGTACAAATAAACTTTGAGCCTTTATCCTTTGTTTCTTGAACCGTGAACCAAGCCACGTTACAACCCTTCAAAAGTCCTAATTGAAGCATGGGTTAGTTCGAAAGTGTTCTAGACTGGGCCTGCCCATGGCCCAAATCACCAATAAGGCCCAATCCAAACCGTGCCACGTGCTATGTTGGGAACCAGATCCCCCGAGCATACCCTAGTCACGGGCTACAGGACTAATACGACTATGCCTGCCGCTGCCCGCGACGAGTGGCGTCCCCGACCAAGGATGCCCCAACGCGAGCCTTGCTCGAGCATCCTCCCCGTAGGGCAGACTCTCAACCCCTCCAAATGTTTCGGAGTCCTTAGAGCTCCGGGAAGATCGCGTCTTCATTCTTCCTTATTTTCCACAGAGCATCATCCAGGCAGGGGACCACGTGCAGGTCCCCACTACTCACATAGAACCTGCAGTCCCTTTGATGGGCCAGTTTTGGTCAGCCCAATAAAGGGACCTTGGCCCAGCGCTGGGGGCTATAAATACCCTCTATTTCAAGAGGGTCAGATATTCATTCATTCACGCCTACATACAATTCGCCTGCTCATTCCGTCTCTCACTTTATCATCAGAGTGTCTTGCAGGTACCCCCCCTCACCTCCTTCAAATTCAGTTCGAGCCAGCTGTGACGGTCCAACTTTGATCAGGTACGATCAGAAAGCATACTGTTACAAAAGGTATCCTGACTCCTGTAAGGCTTTTCTCTAAATATTGAGTTTTGAATTTTCTTAGCAAAATTTCTTTACTCGCTAAAAATGCATTTTTCAAAACTTCAAGACAAACATAAACTTTGCATTACTTGAATATCATTGTTTGCATTTGGATATTTGTTTGACAGCAGAGAAATTCACACAATGAATATCCAGTGAATGAAAGCTCTCTCAGTGAACAAAATCAATTCAAGAAGGATGACACTTCCATTAACAAATCTCCTATCAACAGGGGAACATGACATGTCACTATCCAGCACACCTGGGGCAGTCCAGTCAAGATTCCAAGAAATCTCTCAAGAAATGCAGAGTAACCAGGGGCAAGTCTCCATCTCCGTCACTTGGGGAATTGAACGTCAAACTTAACAAAGGGTTACGTATAGTCAAACATTTCCAGGAAGTGCCACAAACACTCGCTACTAGGGGCAGTGACAAATCTCCCCAAAATCCTTCTCATAGGTTGTTTCCCCAGCCAAAGTTTAATCTCTGAAAACCTTTCCCCAGCTGAGATAACTTCAAGAATCCTCGAGGACTTCCCCAACAAAGTCGTCACCTCTCTAACAGACCGACAACAGGGTTTATTTCCCCCAACAAATGGCAGGATCCCCCAGCTTGAGGTGGCCTTTCCAACTGCTACAAATCAAAGAACCACAACTCATCTTCCCCAGTAGACTACTCTACAATCCCCAACAAGTTACTGTGAAACCTGGACCCGACCAGATATCCGTTCAACTTCGACCCCAGTAGAGCAACGGACAACCAAGACTCCTGAACTCTTTTCCCAAGCAGGAATAAACATTCTCCCCACAGAGTTTTCAATATCCCCCAGCAGAGTTCTCCTCAAACAACAAAAACAGGAATCCCCAATAGAAACATTCTAAGCAAAGTTTGAAGACACACCAACTCTTCAACGGCAGTCTAGGATTTAACAAATTCCCCGACATTTGTCAAGGATTTATTTTCCCAGACAAAAATACATTCATAAACATTTCACATTTCATACATCCCATTTACATACATGATAAGTGCATACGACACAATCTCATTTATTTTGAGAACATCATGACATCATACATTTCATGCATCATGACATTGCATACAACTAACGTTTTACCTTTTCAGGAAAAGATCAATTAACAGATGGCTACCATCAACCTTTTCAAGTTCCAGATCCATCAACCTTTTCAAGTTCCAGATTAATACCTGTAACAAGCCAGGAAAACTATCTGTGGATGACTGATTGTAGATTAATACCTGTAACAAGCCAGGAAAACTATCTACATGAAGAGATTGAGATTAATACCTGAAACCAGACAGGACAACTATCTACTCGACCAGCTCAGACAACCCTACACAGGTTCCTCCTTTCCAAGATGCAATTTTACACGGAGTCATCATGAAGCAACCCTACACAGGTTCCTTCTCAGGAAATTTCAGATGAAGTTTTACACAAACTCATCATCAGGCAACCCTGCACCAGTTCCTTCTCTTTCCAAGATGCAGTTTTACACAGACTCATCATGAAGCAACCCTACACAGGTTCCTTCTCAATTCCAGATGCAGTTTTACACGGACTCATCATGAAGCAACCCTACACAGGTTCCTTCTCAGGAAATTTCAGATGAAGTTTTACACAGACTCATCATAAGGAAACCCTACACCGGTTCCTCCTTTCCAAGATGCAGTTTTACACGGACTCATCATGAAGTAACCCTACACAGGTTCTTTCTTAGGAAATTTCAGATGAAGTTTTACACGGACTCATCATCAGGCAATCCTACACCGGTTCCTTCTCTTTCCAAGATGCAGTTTTACACTGACTCATCATGAAGCAACCCTATACAGGTTCCTTCTCAATTACAAATGTCGTTTTACACGAACTCATCATGAAGCAACCCTACACAGGTTCCTTCTCAGGAAATTTCAGATGAAGTTTTACACAGACTCATCATCAGGCAACCCTACACCAGTTTCTTCTCTTTCCGAGATGCAGTTTTACACGGACTCATCATGAAGCAACCCTACACAGGTTCCTTCTTAATTCCAGATGCAATTTTACACAGACTCATCATGAAGCAACCCTACACAGGTTCCTTCTCAGGAAATTTCAGATGAAGTTTTACACTGACTCATCATCAGGCAACCCTACACAGGTTCCTTCTCAATTCCAGATGCAGTTTTACACGGAATCATCATGAAGCAAACCTACATAGGTTCCTTCTCAGGAAATTTCAGATGAAGTTTTACACGGACTCATCATCGGGCAACCCTACACCGGTTCCTTCTCTTTCCAAGATGCAGTTTTACACGGAATCATCATGAAGCAACCCTACACAGGTTCCTTCTTAATTCCAAATGCAGTTTTACACGGACTCGTCATGAAGCAACCCTACACAGGTTCCTTCTCAGGAAATTTCAAATGAAGTTTTACACGGACTCATCATCAGGCAACCCTACACCGGTTCCTCCTTTCCAAGATGCAATTTTACACGGACTCATCATGAAGTAACCCTACACAGGTTCCTTCTCAGGAAATTTCAGATGAAGTTTTACACGGACTCATCATCAGGCAACCCTACACCGGTTCCTCCTTTCCAAGATGCAGTTTTACACGGACTCATCATGAAGCAACCCTACACAGGTTCCTTCTCAGGAAATTTCAGATGAAGTTTTACACGAACTCATCATCAGGAAACCCTACACCAGTTCCTTCTCTTTCCAAGATGAAGTTTTACACGAACTCATCATCAGACAACCCTACACCGGTTCCTTCTCTTTCCAAGATGCAGTTTTACACGGACTCATCATCAGACAACCCTACACAGATTCCTCCCTTCCAGATGCAGTTTTACACAGACTCATCACGAAGCAACCCTACACAGGTTCCTTCTCAGGAAATTTCAGATGAAGTTTTACACGGACTCATCATCAAACAACTCAACTTTCCAATACAGTTCAGATACGCTCCAGACACGGACGCCATACTGGAAATCATCCAATTCCAGCTTATAGATACAGTCCAACAATCACCTCTAGATGGCATCTTTAAGCCCATCTCCAACAACTATCCATTACCTCTCTAAATGGCATCTTTAAGCCCATTCACCATCCATCTTCGAGTGCAAATTTCTGGGCACTCTAGTGTTCAATCATCTTCCACCTTCAAATCACGAATGGCAGAATTACCAATCTAATTCTTCAGGTGTAAGAAGATTAAACAGGGGCAGCTGTTGTACCCCAAAATTTGCCCTCTCATTTCATAAGGGATCACCCTGGATCCTAGTTTTGTTTCTATCAAGTTTCTAGGCCTTGAACTATCAATTTTCCAAGGAAATCACTCCCATGGGCAAAATGGTCATTTGCATGCTGAAAAGTCAAACTTTGACTTTTGGATCAAAATCAAGCCTCAAGAATCATATTTCATCAAGACACGTTGAAATGTGAAGTTTTGTTTCATCAAAATCCAAGAGGTCAAAATTCTAAATACTTAGAATTTTTCTAAGTGTTTAAGAAAATAGGACAAAGTCAGAACTTCTGACCAGGTTATCACCATAAGCACTCAGCAGATTCTGGATATTCTCAAGACAGAGTCTAGTCAGAACTTCTGGGCAAGCCATTCACAAAAGATCCAGTCAGAGTTTGCTAGGATAATTCAAAGAAGGATAAAGAGCGTGCTGCAAGCTTTCTAGAAAGTCTAAAAACTCCTTCAGAACATGCTGGAGCCAGAAGATAAGAGGATCAGAAGATGGAATGCTACGCTGCAGCAGAATTTCTGATCCAGAACTAAACCTTGGTGTAGAGTTTCATGTTGCAGGATTTCTGGTTGTGATAAGTCTCATCATCATTTAATGCTCATTTAATGCTCACAACCACCTTCTGAGTCTTTATCCAAAGGATTTTTACCACGTGTACCTCTACTGTCTTGGGATAACAACTTTGCTACTAAGCCCATGCTTTGCTTTTTGCTTTTCCTTAATTCCTGCTGACAACCACCATGCTTGCTTCAAAGACAAGGCAACGCTTCAGCACATGAAGGCTATTTTCAAAGCTTTGGTCAGAACTTGACCAAATCCCCAAACCTTGCTTATACAACTTGCTGCCGACCTATGACCAACAGCTGGCTCAGCCTACGCCTGCATCTCATGATTGCACCAAACTAGCATACAAAAACTGTGATGAAAAAGCAAAGGAACAGGATGCCAAAACAGGTTCAAATCCCATCCCCCCCCCAAATCACAGCAAAATCATCTATAAATACTTGGCTCCATCACACGTTCAAGGGGCTGGTTTTTGGAAAGAAAGAACCATCAAGAGAGAGAGAGAAAAGGAAGTTGTGAAACCTTCATAAAAATCCAAATTTCTCATACATAAAAAACAAATATTTGTTCTTCTCTTTGAATCAAAGAACACAACCATTGTTCCGTCTCTCTTACTGACTCAGAACATCCAAAAGCAGCCACTCAAAGCTCCAAGCACGCCCCAGGTAAGTCTTTCTGACTTTACTTGATTTTCATTTTGAACATCATTAACATGTAAATATCATAGTATTAATGTTGTACATATCCTTGTATGAATAGAAAAACTATGGATCAGAACTTCTAGAATAATGCTAGGCTCAGACTTAGGATTGGAACTTCTATGATTTGTTGTACGGTGGTCATCCTGATTTACTGAACTGAATAAATTGCTGATGTGCTGATTAAGAGTTGAAACGTAACACATAACTTCTGTTTTTCACTCACTGTTAACACACACTGAATTTATGATGCTTACATGCTATTAACACAACACAAAACTTTTGAGTTCTCCTCACATGTCAAATACATTGAACTTCTGATGTTTCCATCAGCTGTTTTCAGCACTCAGAGTTTGTGACTTTCACATGCTGACAATGTATTAAACTGCTGACGTTTTCTCACTGTTTTAGTGTAATACAGAACTTCTGACTTTTGGTTCACTGGCTGCATACCACCCAGAACCTCTGTGTTTGTCCTCTAACATTTCTTGCAGGACCTCAGAGTTTACTAATTCAGAACTTCTGATGCCCACTGACGTCTCCTGCTGAGTCACAGCACTCTTAGCTTCAGAACTTCTGATCCTAGTTGTTCTTCTTGCAGCAACATGTTGTTTCTATTTTGCATTTATTTTCCTTTTCATCTTCTTTTTATTAACATAAAAAACATAAAAATATTTTCCTTTTAATTTATTTCCTTAAAGACAAAAACATTCTTTTAAAACAAGTCCATTTCTTTCTTATGTTATGTATTTCAATATGGTTGTAATAGTAACTTAGGACTTATTTTTAATTGTAATCCCCATTCGTACATATGTACCCCCATCCCCTAAATATTGTAATAGCGTAGAATTTCATTTTCTGCAATTTACTGTTTTCCTTATACTGTATAGTAATTAGGCGTGTATGGTAAGATAAAACCAACAAGTAGACCACTAAAAATTAAAGACTAATGCATGCAATCAAACACACTTGCACACATGCACCCTTAAGGTTAACTCCACTTGTTGCCTAAAAATGGCTATGCTATGCACATGGGATGTCTTAGCACAAACAAATCGAAAGATACAAGATCATAGTCCCTCGATGACGCTATCAAAGTTGCCTTTCAAAATGATCTTAGTCCATATATAAAAAGTGCTAAGTCATCTCACAACATTGCTATCATGGTCATACGATGACCCAACGTCCGTCCCCTCACATCCAACGATGGGGCTTCTTGCCAAATCAATGGTAAGGTAGCAACATCTAAAAGAGGAGGAAAAACACATCTAAAGACTTTTTGAGTAGGTAGATTACTTTTAGTTCCTTGCTCAATTTCAAAACAAACATCCTTGCTATTTTTCAAAACAATCACAAAACATTTTCCAAACATCTTCCAATATTTAAACATTTTCAAAAGCTCAACACTTTGTATACGTTCTTACGAACGAGAACCATTACAAAGTTTGCCTAAATGATGGCACCTTTTCAAAATACTTTCAAAAAACCACACAAAGCACATTTTCAAACAAAAGAAAGTGATCTAGCAAGCAACTAAGAGCCCATGGAAAACCATGGATGAAAAGGATGCTAATACCTTCCCTTTTCATAATCTACCCCCCGAACTCAAGAAAAAAAATCTCTAAAGGTCTTTCTTGTGCTTTTTCACCTTTCCTTATTGGATAAAAGAAAAGTCGGTGGTGACTCTTGCTAAACCGCAACATTTGCGAATACAAAACGCAAAACACCTCAAGTCATTTCTCCCACTGTACCACATACTCGTACACAATTTCGAACACTCGTAGGAAGACTATCGAATTAGGATGAAGCTGTGAAGGAGCAAGACGAAGGTGATCGAAGATGGCCACCTGAAAGTTGGTAAAAGGCAGTCGGAGCCCCAGATCTCTAAAGACAATCTCGTGCATGGGGAGCTCTACAGATCCTGTCACGCTTCCTAGGGACAAGAATGGCCCAATCCTCCTCGGCACTCAGTTGCTCCATCCCTGCGGCCACGATCGTGAACACCTCATCCAAATGCTTAGTAAAATGTGAAGCAATCTCTCAGGGATCTGGTGCAATCTAGTCCATCCCCTTGGAAGCCATAAGTATTCTCTGTGCGGGTACGTTTCACCCATAAGCCTCAAGCACACCCATCTCGGATGAACTTTTCCCCGATGCGGTCTGCTCGGAATCGCTTTGTACAGATGTGCTCTCTTCAGACGAGTTCTGATCAGACGATTTTTGGTCGAAAGAACTTTGTTCGCTTATAATCTCATCCTCGACACTGCTAGCCATTTTACCTGAAAAGCATATGACAAAAGTGAATTCGATATTAAATCAAATCCACCCTTCCACCTCTAATAAAGTGAAAGGGTGCACAAAGGCACGAGGACCATCTCCTCGATCAGAGCCCTTACTTAAATAGCAAAACATAGACACAAGGACAATCCCCCTAATGCGTTAGGTGCCTGTCCGGTCGGCCAAACCCTAACCCGCGCGAGGAGCGATATCCATGACGATTGGGTTTTAAACTTCACATGAGGGTTCGTCAAAAACTCATGCAGTTCATAACAGAAACCCAGAAACAACCCAACTTCACCGGAAAACTCATCACAAATCGCTGCTACCGGCCCAAAAACGTCAAGATCCCTAAATGTCTCTAACAAATTCAAGACAGAGACGACATCCTCATGTGGTAAAACCACCTTCAAACACTAACAAATCGCCAGAAAACTCCCCCCACCAGCTATGTTAATCAAAACCGTGTGCATCTCTAAAGGAGAAATAAAAAAACTAGCCTTAAAAAGAGACGAAATCCACAAAAACAAGGGAAAGACAACGAACTTACTTGGTCGAGAAGGATAAATAGTGAGGGAGCAGAAACTTTAGCGGTGGAGGACGATGGTGCTTTGTAGAACTAAGGGGAACGAGCAAGAGATAACAAGTGAAAAAATGCGAATGCAACTTCCTTTCTCCTATTTATAGGCAGCCTTGCTGGCACGTGAGCGGGCACACGCCTAGGGGCTGTCATCATTATGCCCTAGTCCCTATGCTGCTATTATTGCACCTTAATGACAACACACAGCTCGAGGTAGGCATGGCACATAATCTCTCACTCTCATCAACCATTCAGCTTCTTGCGTGCTGGACACACCAGACAATGTTCGGGCTCCCCGAACATACCTGTCCTCGGGTACAACCTGAAGTATCCTCATCTCCTACGACAAGCGCCAACGACATCATCCACTCCTCGAAACATGAGTAGACTCTAAGTCATCACTCATACACCTAGGAGAAATGACTTGGGGGACTCTTGTTTTAGACTGGCCCAATGGCTAAGCAGGGCCCAATCCACTTCTGCGTGTAGGATGACCCAATAACTTTGGCCAAATAAACCATGAAGGATAAAGGACACTTTATCCCCTCTTCCCCTCACTCGAGGAGCCCTGGTCGACTAACCACTAGGGTCTGCGTAGTCGCTTCTGCCCTCTCAGACAGGCTAGTCCTTGACCCGCCGGTGACACGAGGACAACCACCCAAGAATGGCCAAAATCATCTTGCCTGTGAGAACCTCTCCACTCGTGATAACGACTAGTTCCAAGCATCTCTACCCGACTTGACCAATTCCTTGCAGTTATCTATTTTCGAGGAACCAAAATCTAGGCCCAAAAATAGGAATTAATGGCCAAGCGTTGGGGGCACTATATAAACCCTCACACTTGTGAGGGACATGTATCCAATATTCATTATAGAAATCCTAATATATTTCTTGTATCTCTTTTCACTCTTTCTTACTCGAGCGTTGGAGTGCTTACAGGTACACCCCCTTCTCCTCACTGATTCCATCCTTGCAGACGTCATTTATCAGCCCACTTCAGGTTTTGATCAACCGGTAAAATCAATAATAAAATGGTATATAATAAATTTCACTCCATGAAATTTGATTTAGTTTAAATAATAATAAATTTTACTGAATGAATTCTGATTAAGTTTGAACAATTTTATGCAACTAATTAACTATCTGATATTTATTATTTGCAATCTCCAGAAAAATATGTGAAGGTAATTTTTTATTTATTTAAAAAAGCATATCCTTTCTTGTCGAATTCACCAAGAGAAAAGATCACGTACATACTTGACAACAGTTAATAACCTTATTGATTCATTATGGGGCTTGAATCTCCCAGACCCAATACCCACAATCTTACATACTTTGTTGTTTTCCAATAGCACTGATCCACCATCTTGATCACATAATTCTTCAAACACATATTTGTTTGGAGTCATGTGCCAAGTGCAACCTAAATTCATGATCAATTCCTTGCTAGAATTGGTGCACGAAACCACAAGAACATCAGATGATTCAAAATTAACTTGCACGATGATTGCGTTACCATTTTTTTCACACCATGATTGTTCTATCAATCAGGGCACGCTTTCGTGTGTGGCCCTCCTTCTTATAGTGATAACACCTAATTGCAGAAGTATCACCACCATAAGATTTCTGCTGACCTTTACCCTTCTTCTTTTCAAACGTACCATATTTCTTTGAGAATTTCCCCATTAACGGACAAACCTTCACCAATAGACGATGGTTTATGCTCTTTCCTCTCGTTCAAGTCTTTTGAGTACAAGGAAGATTTAACTTCTTCAAAGGTCAAGGAATCTCTTCCATGCAAGAGAGTTTCTTTGAAGTGAGCATGAAAATATGGTAAATCACACAACAACAACACCCCTTGATCTTCATCGTCGATCTTGACATTGATATTTTCAAGATCAAGAATCAACTTATTGAACATATCCAACTGCTCAACCAAGACTCTGTCTTCACTCATCTTGAATAAATATATAGCTTGCTTTAGGTAGAGGCGATTGACCAACAATTTGGTCATGTATAAACTTTCGAGTTTCGACACACATCTGCCACCATCTTCCCCTTCGACACCTGCTGGGGAACCTTATCACCAAGGCTCAATACGATGACGTTGGATGCTTTCTCTACCGTCGTCATTTTCTCCTTCTCCGTTAGCGCATTATCCATGACTGCGGCTCCCTTCAATGCTTCTAGCAAAACCTGTTGAACCATTAGGGCTTGCATCTTCAAGAACCACAAAATGAAATCATTCACACATGTGAGTTTCTCAATCTCATACTTTGTTGACGACATCTTCTTCTCCATGACACCGCTCCAGTTTGTTGTAACAGAGTGCCGTTAAGAATAAACAAAAACTATGAGAAAGATTAAGTTTCTTGAACAAATACAAGAAACCCTATTAGGTTTCACGAAAAAGGAGAGAAGAGAGAAAAATAAGAAGAAAATTAAAATTGGTTGTAACTGTTTTTCTATTAACTTTCTCTATTAGGGTTTATAGATTACAAGTGAATAACAACAATCAACTTCTTTCAACAACCTGAGAGAGCTAGTCTATTTATAGACTACTAAGCTAACTTAGGATACACACTAACTTAAACAATTAGGCTAAGCAAACAAGCCCAATTTAACATGCTAACAAACCTAGCATTATTGACTACTGCACGTTAGAATACATTTTGACTACAACATGCAGGACTTCTACATAAGCATGTGAACAAACTTCAGCAACATACTTAAACATTGTCGAAACAAGAACCTATCCCTCTCAAAATACTAGAGTTCGATCCAAAATCTCACACCACTTTTTATGTGATGCATACACTTATTTTGTTTAGTAGGTTTTTAACCTTTTATATTTTACCATGATTTGACTTTTCATAATTTAGAGTAATTTTAAAATATGTAATGATATTATTCTAAAATACATGAATTTTTAAAAATGTTAAAATTGTAATTTAAAATATTTGTTGTTCAAATATTAAATGTGCATATTTATAGAAACTATAAAATATGTATTAAACTTTGTCATAATACTAGTAAAGGATTTGGAGATTCGCACGAGTCGCGCAAAGTCGATATAAATATTATATAATTATAGTTAATATATATATATATATATATATATATATATATATATATATATATATATATATATATATATATATATATATATATATATATATATATATATATAAATTAAGAAAAAAGGTTTCAATGATGATTTTCATAAATATATTAATTTAATTTATTAAGTTGTAGTAGTTGTTAGGATATACATAAAAATTATATTGAAAAATATATGAGTGTATGATGTAGTACACTTCACATACACATAATTGTATTAATAGTTGATTTTTTCTCGTTCATAAAGGATGCAATGCTTGCGAGTTTGTCTTGCCCCGCACTCATGATTTGGCAGGACGGGGAAAAGTTTTAGAATTCGTGTGTTCATTTATAAAAATATTTGTAACTTATTTCCGTTTATAAAAATATTGTATCAACAATTGACTTTTCCCGTTTATAAAAATATTTGTAACTTATTCCCGTTTATAAAAATAATTGTATCAATAGTAGACTTTTTCCCATTTATAAAAATATTTGTAATTTATTTTTATTTATAAAAATTAGTAGTTGTACCCGTGCGATGCACGAAAAATAAATTATTTCAAAAATAAATTAATATAATAAAACATATAAGTTCTTTATTATTATTTATTTTTTTAAATTTGTTTATTTATAGATATCAACATGTTTATATTAATATATTTAAAATAAAAATTTGTGTTAAATAAAAATTTGAGTACAATTTAATACTCTAACCGCTACTACAAACTTGTGTATCTATTGTGACATTTTTAATTATAACATCTAAACATATAAATTTATAGAAATAAAAATATATAAAAAGTGGATTTGGATCCTCTCTAATTTCTTTTCTCATGCCGCCCTTTTCCGCTTTGCTAATGGTGGAGAAAAACAAAGATACAAATATGTATCGTAAAATAAATAATACTAAATGGTTAGATTAAATATAAGGGCTAGAAATTATGCAGAGATAACATTAAAAGAAATGCTAAAGGGATCCATTTTCCAAAAAAGTAAGAATCCTTACCTTTTTTGTCATCATTGTGATTCCACTATTTTAATTTATCTAATTCTAAATCAATCTCTTATCAATAATTAATAATTATTAATAAGTGAAATTAGTTGATAATTGTTAATAATGAAAGAATGAAATTAACATTTTTATTTCTATCAATTATACCACATGATAAATAGAGAGAAAATATAGAAGAGATTGTGATCGAAAACAGTGTCAAAACTAATATAATAGAATTAATGAGTTAGTTTTCTTATGTCTTTACAATTATTAACTATTTTTATTAATTATTAATAAAAATAAAAACAACATCTTAGCATCCTATTTTTAAAAATAAATATTAATTATAATAATAGTTAGCTAGTGGGATAAATAATAATATTTTATTAATTAAAAATAATTAGTTAATTGAATAATTATAAAATGAATAATATTTTATTAATTAAAAAATAGTTAATTGGTGAAATGAATAATAATAAATAAGTATAAAAGTAAATAATTACAACATTACCCTCAATTAATTGTGTAACATAAACTCCATACAATGGACAATTTAGTACACAGGTGATACTCTTAAATAAATTGTGATAAATTTTTTAGTCATTTTCTTTTTAGCTATTTTTATTGATAAATTAATTATATTAATGTTATATGAAAACATCAAACATCAATATTTGATTCACACTCATTTTTTCAATTAAATATTATATATGATCAAATAGACCTTAAATATTAATTAAAATATTTCGAGTATGATTAAAAAATATAACTTTTTTAGACTATAATATGAATTAATTAAGAAAGACTGAAATACAATTAATATTAAACAAATAAATTTATAATTTTCAATTGAACTGATTAATTCGATCTAATATAAAAATAATTGTACTCATTATTTTCAATTAAATATTATATATAATTAAATAAATTTGAATATACATTAAATAAATAAAAAAGAAATAATAAAGAAAAAAATGGGTATCGATAGTGTATAAAAATGGTGGGTTAGTGGATTATGAATTATTATTTTTTTGAGGTGTTATTAATTAATGTCTTTTTTAACCTATAAATTATTATTATAAATAATTAAGTTAACGGAGTTATACAAAATATGACTTAATAATAATGAAAAGAAAATTATTTGTCTTATTTTTAGCTCTTTTTATTTAATTAATTATTAATAAAATCTTTAACAATAAAAGAAAAAATATTAATTTTAACATCTTTAATAATTTCTTTATCAAAAAATACATTTTGTGATAACTTAAAATTTGTATCTAAAAAAATGATAAAAAATTAACAAACAATAATAAAACTAATAATTGAAGAAATAAGAAATAAAATTAATTTACCAAAAAACTCACTTAAAACTAATAGCAAATACATATCATAGTACTTAAAAATATATATACAAATTAAGTGAAATAGAAGGTTAATATTTATTAAATAATTAAAAATAAATAAAATTAAATTAATATAAGAGTTAGTGATAATAGTTTTAGCAAATAAATAATAAAATATTAAAATGAATATAAAAATTACTAAAATAATAATTAAATAAAAATAAAAATTAGTGAGAGAAAATTAAGAATTAATAATGTAATTATATTTAAAAAAATGAAAGGAAAGTTAGAAAAACTACACAATTTTATAATTAAAATTAAAAGGAAAATAAATAATTACTAAGATAATAATTAAATACATAGAAATTAGTGGGAGAAATTTAAAATTGGTGGGAGAAAATTAATATTTAATAAATAATTAATAAAATAAAATAAAATAAAAATTTATAATTACTAAAAAACCCTTAATTTTGACTCCAAAAATTGTTTAAGAGACTTAACGACTTTAATATATAAGATAATTGTAATAATAATTGATTTTTTATGTTTATAAAAATATTTGTAACTTATTATCGTTTATAAAAATAATATAATAATAATATTAAAAAGTATACAAAAGATATCCAAATTAAGTAGTCTCAGTCCGTATATTTTAATAAAAAAAATAAAGAAAATAACTAAATAGTCATCTACTCGTGCATTCGCACGGATCGCACAATATCGTTATAAATAGTAAATAAATATAATATAATAATGATTAATATATATATATATATATATATATATATATATATATATATATATATATATATATATATATATAATTTAATTATAGAAATACAATTAAGTTAATAAATTTAATTATTTCATTTATTAATATTTTTAAAATATCATTTGTATATTAAAATTATATTCACAAGAACAATATAATTTTTTTGTATTATATTTTTTATAATAAAACTATTTTATGTTATTTTTAAATTATATTTTAAAAAATTATAGTAACGTATTCTACCTTAGTTTTTTTAAACTGTCATATTATGTACCCGTATTCATACCGTATTCAATGTAGACTTTCAAATTTAAAAAAAAAAAAAATTTGTTTATATTTGTTTGAGATTTAAAAAAATGCATTAACCTTTTATATTTTACTATGATTTAACTTTTCATAATTTAGAGTAATTTTAAAATATGTAATGATATTATTCTAAAGTACATGAATTTTTAAAAATGTAAAATTGTAATTTTAAATATTTGTTGTTTAAATATTAAATGTGAATATTTATAAAAACTCTAAAATATGTATTAAACTTTGTCATATATAATATTCATGCTTCGATTATAAAAATATAATCAAATGTAATCATATAATTTAAATTTTGTAATAAAAAATTTAAAAGAATCTATAATCAAATGCTGTATTTCCAACACCATATAACCAGATTTTTAAACTCACTATTTTGTTTATTTCATTGCCTTTCATTATCATAAATAATAATCCAAAATATACTACTATATTGATATGTCATACGTGGCAGTCAGAATAGTTGCATGCTGACCAGCTGGTGAGTTCCAATAAACAACAAATCCATTTCATTACCTTTCATTATCATAAATAAACCAAAATATACTATTGTATTGATATATAGCAGTAAGAAACTTTGCATCAATAAATTCATGCAAAAACTGAGAGTTTAATATTACACTGTGGTGAATCAAGACATTAACCACCGCTAGAGATATTCTAAGATTTGTCTATAAATTAAGAATGAACTTATGCAATACAACATCACACAAACCTAGTAACTACTTCTTTCTAAACATTCAAGCATTATGGTTTGTGTTAAGCACTCTCTTCTGCCTCTCATCTTTCTTGCCATATTAAGTATGTCTTACCATATATATATTTACTCCATTCAATATTACTTATTAATGAAAATTAAAATTAATTGAGTAAAGTTCTTGTAATTAAATCTCAATATTTATGTGTGACTTGATTTTAAAGTTTCACTAAATAAGAGAATTTATGTTAAAAAGAATGTTTCTCTTAATTTTAAAGTATAAGATCCATATATACATGCAAACATGCGTGTTTTATTTTTGTGTATACATTAATTTTGGTATCACCATTTGCAGTAGTAATGTTTGCAGTGAAGAATGTAGAAGTATATGGGTGTGATGGATCGCAATGCACTCCATGGGTTGGCTAGAATTGTGGCAGTGGTTGTGCATGTATTCCCTTTCCCCCGCGCCCAATTGTTGGTAGTTGCAAAAGTGTGTCATTTATTGAGAAGATGGTGGATCATCATCCTAATTTATGTGAGTCTCATGCAGACTGCACAAGAAAGGGAAGTGGGAGTTTCTGTGCTCTCTTTCCGAATCCGGGTATGAAATATGGCTGGTGTTTTGACTCTAAATCTAATGCTGAAGCCTCAATTAAAAATATTCTTAGCTCTGAATTCTCAAATTTGTTGAAGATTCCCTAACAGTTTCTACTTAATATATGTACAACAAAAATCATCTATGCATGATCTCTCTAGCTATTAAAATAAAGTTGTTTCATGTGTCTCAATTTCCAACTATGTTTGGATTTCTTAGACACTTAAATTATAAAAATAATATATGAATGTGTGTGGTATGTAAGTTGTTATTTATCTTCTATCTTTACAATAGCAATGCAATCTATTAATTCTACATACACTACGTCAAAAATAAGTTTAAGCAGCACATAAAAGAAAGCGCTTTTGGAAAAAAGCGCTGCTGTAGATTTTAAAAAAAAATTTGCTTAAAAAAACGTTTTCAAAGGGTGCCTTAAGAAAGCGCTTCTAAAGGTCACCCTTAGAAAGCGCTTTTTGGGAAGCGCTGCTAAAGCTGGCCTTTCAGAGGGTACCTTAAGAAAGCGTTTTTCAAAAGCGCTGTTAAATGTCAGCCTTAGAAAGCGCTTTTCCAAAGCGCTGCTAAAGCTGGCCTTTAGAAAGCGCTTTTAAAAGCCACTACGTCAAAAAATATTTATGAAAGCGCTTTTTTTACCCTTTAGCAACGCTTAAAAGCGCTGCCTATGGTGGCGCTGTCGTAGGTCTAGACAGTGCTTTTTTTTACAAAAAAGCGCTGCCATATGTATTCTTTGGCAGCGCTTTTTTATGAAGAAGCGCTTTCATAGGTCTACCTAAGGCAACACTTTTTTCTAGAAAAGCGCTCTCATAAGTTTTCTTTTAGCAGCGCTTTTTTCTGGAAAAGCGTTGTCTTAGGTAGGCTTTTAGCAACGCTTTTTTCTGGAAAAGCGCTTTCATAGGTGGTCTTTTAGCAGCGCTTTTGCCTGGAAAAACGCTGTCATATGTTTACCTTAGACAACGCTTTTTGTGAAAAAGCGCTTTCATAGGGTGTTTTTTTTAGAGGTATAATTTATATAATTCATATACCTGCATTGTTTGCAACATATTATTTATATAAACCAGTTGCCATAACCTGTAATTCATAAACCGCGGTAATGCATTGTATACCATTGTAATCCAAAATATATATACACCATTTTTGTACCTCAAAATATATAAAAACCATTGTTATCAGTATTGTAACTCAAAATCAGTCTTACAAAATCAATCCTAACAACAACTAAACCAGTCCTAATGTATGAAAGAAACACGGTCAATTATGTATTAAGGTCCTGGTCCTGCGAGGTTTGAACATAATAATGTATTCATACCTTATATGATTCTCTGCTCAATAAAATATTGACACAATTCCTCTTTGATTTCTTCCAACTGAAGTTTCGTGTAATATGCACATTTGTATTCATCGAAGTACTACATAACAAAACATAATATGCATGATTTAGTTAAAAGTAAAAAATTATATGAAATATCCGAGAAATAATAAAACAAATCCTAAGTTATAAATCCATACCGTGACTGGAATCTCTATTTGATTCAGTTGAAGGGTTTTTTTGATAAACCGCATAATGAAGTATCCGCAATCTATATCGTTTTGCTGTTGAGGACACTACATAGAAAAACAAATAAGAATATATAGTTGTATTGCTTTATCAAATATCATAAATATTATAAGCAAAATAGTGGAAATTAATATACCCGCACTTTGATCCAATTAATGTTGTTTGATTTAGACCGTGGTACCCGAGCTTCTCTTTGACACCGGAATACTTGTATCACTCTAACAAAATAAAAATATATATTTAGAACAATGTCACAGAAATAATTAAATATATAAATACACACAAATATTTAGAATAATCTCACTTACGTATCAATCATTAACTTCATATCCGGATAATTTGTCCAATCACCGTCAACCGAATTCAGATAATAGACCACTTCTTTTATAAGATCGATAGCAACCAACAACCAGTGACGTCTATAAATTAAAACAACAGTTTAGAAAAAAAAATTCTACGCAAAAATTACAAATATTAAAATGAACTTAGAATAAAAATCTAACCCTATAGGAATAATATTATATGCCCAAATATATAAGCTTTCTGTACTGCCAGTTGCCATGAATCTTTCGACTAAGTGCTCTCTTACTGAATCCGGTTCCCTACCAATTGTCGCTCCGCTGACACGGGAGGAAGACACGAAATGGAATATGTTTGACAATTGATTCCCGCGCATTAATTTGTCATATAACAACCTTAAATAAAAACATAATTAATATTAGACTATATTCATTGAAATGTTTAAAAAAAATTTCAGCTAATTACATAATATAAAGATGAGGTTACCGGATGTATGCGTGTATAATACTGACGCCTAATTCTTTATGACGGAAAATCTCTTCCACGTCCTCATGTCCAATTATTTCGGTGCAAGGAAAACCAAAGATACCTTGATCCATATCCATTTGACGAATACCACCATCCATCAAATCTGTTGTTCCCACTATTGTTTCAAGACACTGCCGGTATCGAGGGAAAAATCTAGTAGGAACCCTTTTCTTGGGTGGTACGCCAATGATTTTCTGGCTCACTTGTTGTGACCCTTGAAAAGGTACCTAAAAATCATTTAAAGTCAGTTAAATCATAAAATTATGCAGTTTTTTATTCGGATCATATAATTAACACTTTAAACGTACCTCTTTTTGTGATACATCAGACTCGTCGTGCCGCAAAATCCCTTTACCCTTAGATGCGGGTTTTGTAGGAGTCTATAATTACCGTGGAAATAACTGAGGTCAGAACTGACAGTTGAAGACTTAAAGATTCATAATGGTTTTCAACATACCTGATCATCTATGAAAATGAGGTCCGATGGCCATGCAACAAAAGATCCTATTGCATCTCGCAACAATGTGGTCTCAGCAACAATGTCAGGTACCGGCAGCAACGCATCCATATCTAAAGCAATATCAACCGATACTTTCATGTGTCCATCCGGAAGCGGTCTATGGTGAAGTAAATCTCCCAAAGTGTTATGGACTTATCCCTTGCCATTTAGTCGATAAGTCGGCGACGATAGGTATAGCTGGAAAGATGAAATGCCCTAAACCAATAATAACCGTTAGAAGTGACTAAAAATATTCTATAATAATAACGAATATATATTGAAAATTACCTCGGGAAATTTATGCTGACAGTTGATACTAGCTTTGTCACTAGTTTCTTTTAACTGTGAACTTCTCTTTTCTGCCATATATCTCTCTTTATCCTTCTACAATTCACGGACTTGAGCTTGTAAATCCTGCAATGTTTGCATCACTTCTGCATTGCTAGGGTTTCTTCTCCTTGGATGCTTATACAAAGAGGTTGGAGTCACACCGTGACCTTTACCCCTCACCCGACCCGGATACTCAACAATATTTAGTGCTCGACTAAGTACGCTCCTGGTATCCTGATCCTCACCTGGGGATACCGATTGCGACAAGGTCTCCTGTAATTCATTTACATATCGAAAATTATTAGTGGAGATAAAAAATTATTTAAATATTAATAAACATTTGATTTAATTAAAGACACAATCTTATACTTACACATTCATCATACACATGTTGAAGATCAGGATTAACAACTTGATCCTTGCCCACACGAGCTTCCTTCCACAACAAATATGCTGGTAGTGATGTTGCGTCACTTTTCGTCTCTTCTAACTACGCATTGACACAAGTCTTAAGATCATCAATTATAACATATTGAGAGAATTAATAAGATCGTAGAGTTTATATTTACTTACAATTTTTTCCTCTAAATGATAATCGATTGGAATACATCCATGTTTTATCCATGGTTTACGGTTTCTGAGTCAATCTGAGCTAAATGATAAATTCGAAAACAAAACCAATACTCAAAACTTGCACTTGCTCTTGCACAACCATATAACAAAACCAATACTCAAAACTTTTCACTAAATTCATTTTATTCTATCAACTACTTTAGTACACAAGTATAATACATTCCTACCAAGAAAAGAGACGAGTAGAACACATAAACAAGAAACCATCATTGCTCAAATTCAATCATAAAAAACACACGAAAAAAACAATATATTAATAGAGTTAACAATATGGCTACCTTTATTAAATATTTTGTTACACTCTTTATTATTTCTCTCTTAGCTTGTTTTACCAATGCACAACTTGTTAATGTAAGTCTATATAATTAATTAAGCATTTTTTTCTGGTTCACAATAATATCATAGTATTATTTCAATGCCTCTAAAGAAGTCATGTTCTCTGTACATGAAAGAACCAATAAAACACAACAAACCAAACACCCATGACATAATTAAACGTAAACAAAGACACTCTCCATTATGTGTGACACTCTCCATTATTTCTCTCTTAGCATGTTACTCTCCATTATTTCTCTCTTAGCATGTTACTCTCCATTATTTCTCTCTTAGCATGTTACTTCTATGCACAACTTCTTAATAACTTCTATGACAGTAGAAACCATGATTGCTCAAAATCATTAACCAAACAAAAGCACACGAAAACCAGACAAACACATACGAGATAAGGAAAAAAATGAAACCTGATAGAATTGCAGTTGGCCGGAGAAGTGGAGCACCGTTGACCGCTGTAGAAGCTTTGGTTTAGGGTTTTTTCGTGAAGAAAATATGACTGAGAATAGAAAAGTGATACGAATTGTGTTTTGATATTTATTATAAAACTACCTACGAAAGCGCTTTTAAAAGCGCTTTCTAAAGGTCATCTATAACAGCGCTTTTACATCAAAGAGCGCTTTTACATAAAAAGCACTTCCGGATGGACACATGAAAGTATTGATTGATATTGCTTTAGATATGGATGCGTTGCTGCCGGTACCTGACATTGTTGCTGAGACCACATTGCTGCGAGATGCAATAGGATCTTTTGTTGCATGGCCATCAGACCTCATTTTCATAGATGATCAGGTATGTTGAAAACCATTATGAATCTTTAAGTCTTCAACTGTCAGTTCTGACCTCAGTTATTTCCACGGTAATTATAGACTCCTACAAAACCCGCATCTAAGGGTAAAGGGATTTTGTGGCATGACGAGTCTGATGTATCACAAAAAGAGGTACGTTTAAAGTGTTAATTATATGATCCGAATAAAAAACTGCATAATTTTATAATTTAACTGAGTCTATATGATTTTTAGGTACCTTTTCAAGGGTCACAACAAGTGAGCCAGAAAATCGTTTACGTACCACCCAAGAAAAGGGTTCCTACTAGATTTTTCCCTCGATACCGGCAGTGTCTTGAAACAATAGTGGAAACAACTGATTTGATGGATGGTGGTATTCGTCAAATGGATATAGATCAAGGTATCTTTGGTTTTCCTTGCACCGAAATAATTGGACATGAGGACATGGAAGAGATTTTCTGTCATAAAGAATTAGGCGTCAGTATTATGCACGCATATATCCGGTAACCCCATCTTTATATTATGTAATTAGATGAATTTTTTTTTAACATTTCAATGAATATAGTCTAATATTAATTATGTTTTTATTTAAGGTTGTTATATGACAAATTGATGCGCGGGAATCAATTGTCAAACATATTTCATTTCGTGTCTTCCTCCCATGTCAGCGGAGCGACAATTGGTAGGGAACCGAATTCAGTAAGAGAGCACTTAGTCAAAAGATTCATGGCAATTGGCAGTACATAAAGCTTATATCTTTGGGCGTATAATACTATTCCTACAGGGTTAGATTTTCATTCTAAGTTCATTTTAATATTTGTAATTTTTGCGTAGAAAATTTTCTTCTAAACGGTTGTTTTAATTTATAGACGTCACTGGTTGTTGGTTGCTATCGATCCTATAAAAGAAGTGGTATATTATCTGAATTCGGTTGATGGTGATTGGACAAATTATCCGGATATGAAGTTAATGATTGATATGTAAGTGAGATTATTCTAAATATTTATGTGTATTTATATATTTAATTATTTCTGTGACATTGTTCTAAATATATATTTTTATTTTGTTAGAGCGATACAAGTATTCCGGTGTCAAAGAGAAGCTCGGGTACGACGGTCTAAATCAAACAACATTAATTGGATCAAAGTGCAGGTATATTAATTTCCACTATTTTGCTTATAATATTTATGCTATTTGATAAAACAATACAACTATATATTCTTATTTGTTTTTCTATGTAGTGTCCTCAACAGCAAAATAGTATAGATTGCAGATACTTCGTTATGCGGTTTATCAAAGAAATCTTTCAACTGAATCAAATAGAGATTCCAGTCACGGTGTGGATTTATACTTAGGATTTGTTTTATCATTTCTCAGATATTTCATATAATTTTTTACTTTTAACTAAATCATGCATATTATGTTTTGTTATGTAGTACTTCGATGAATACAAATGTGCATATTACACGAAACTTCAGTTGGAAGAAATCAAAGAGGAATTGTGTCAATATTTTATTGAGCAGAGAATCATATAAGGTATGAATACATTATTATGTGAAAAGTGTTATGAATACGTTACATGTGTACATGGAATACCATATTGACCGTGTTATTATGTTCAAACCTTGCAGGACTAGGACCTTAATACATAATTGACCGTGTTTCTTTCATACATTAGGACTGATTTAGTTGTTGTTAGGGTTGATTTTGTAAGACTGATTTTGAGTTACAATGCTGATAACAATGGTTTTTATATATTTTGAGGTATCAAAATGGTGTATATATATTTTGGATTACAATGGTATACAATGCATTACCGCGGTTTATGAATTACAGGTTATGGCAACTGGTTTATATAAATAATATGCTGCTAACAATGCAGGTATATGAATTATATAAATTATACCTCTAAAAAAACACCCTATGAAAGCGCTTTTTCAAGAAAAACGCTGCCTTAGGTAACCTATGAAAGCACTTTTTCACAAAAAGCGCTGTCTAAGATAAACATATGACAGCGCTTTTCCAGGAAAAAGCGCTGCTAAAAGACCACCTATGAAAGCGCTTTTCCAGAAAAAAGCGTTGCTAAAAGCCTACTTAAGACAACGCTTTTCCAGAAAAAAGCGCTGCTAAAAGAAAACTTATGAGAGCGCTTTTCCAGAAAAAAACGCTGCCTTAAGTAGACCTATGAAAGGGCTCCTTCATAAAAAAGCGCTGCCAAAAGCCTACTTAAGAGAGCGCTTTTTAGAAAAAGTGTTGTATTAGGTAGACCTACGAAAGCACTTTTCATTAAACAAAAAGCGCTGCTAAAGCCTATAGCAGCGCCACCTACGAAAGCGCTTTTAAGCGCTTTTAAAGGCCAAAAAAAGCGCTTTCGTAAGTCTTTTTCGACGTAGTGATATATTTTTCTGAATCTTTTAATGAGTATTGCCACTTGATTTAAGAGAATATGTTTGATTGGTCAAATGTTGTAGATTCAGTGAAAGGCATGGTGACTCCAAGTGTCAAACAAAAATAAATGAATAGAAGATGGAAATTTTACTCATAAAAACTTCTTTAAATTTACAAATGTTTGAAACAATGTTATAACTTTTGTTTCTAAAAAATATATAAGAATTAAGATTAGGAGAAATTTAATCAAATCCTATAAATTTGTGAATTTCACAAAAAATCTAAAAAGGAGGAAATAATTGAAAGATGCATGAACTAATTAAACTACTAAATGATGAAAGAAAGAGCTCAAGTCTAAAAGAATCTTTAGAAACTTTTTAAAAAAAAAACTCATGTGAAGATAAAACAACTCTAGGAATCTCCTTCATAAGAACATTATCAGTAGTTGGATTATCCTCTGAGGGTTCAATATTAAATGAATAAATTTCATCAAGAAGAGGATGTGAAGAAGAAGCTTTGTCTTGTAGATTTTTAGAGAAAATAAAGGAAAAGAAAG
This sequence comes from Vicia faba, assembly GCA_948472305.1. NCBI lineage: Eukaryota > Viridiplantae > Streptophyta > Magnoliopsida > Fabales > Fabaceae > Vicia > Vicia faba. The sequence goes on from OX451736.1 coordinate 888,540,004, forward strand.
CCTCTACAAATAATATAGATTCAACCTTAAGTAGAATCTTCAAAGAATTTTTGTCCAACAAAGAAGATGAAGATTGTTTAAAAGTATTTCATAAAGAAGATAATCATGAGCTAACAAAGTTGTCATACAAACATCTGTTTATATTAAGTTAGTTGAAGAAAATGATAATATTAAAGATAATAACATAGACCTTAAAGACTACTTTGATTTTTTAGACAAGAGTAATGAAATGCTTAAGCACTAAATAGCTAATATTTGAAACCTAGCTGGATGATGTGAGAGTTATGTCTCGTTGAAAAAGGAAATAATAAATTTACATGAAACTCTAAGTAAATTTACTAAGGGAAAATACAACATTTACTTGATTCTATTAAGTCAAAGGTCTTCTTAAATAAAACTGGATTAGGATTTAAGTCCACCATAACACACTTTAAAGAATTAAATAGGAAGAAAGTGATTCACACTACTACAAATAATCTCATCTTACTTCGGACGCGAACGAATATAATCTCGGTTACACAGGCGAGGTAACAAAGGGTGATATAAAAACCTGCCACTTTACCCCTCGATTTTTGAATAACTGAGGAAAAAATGGTGTTGGTCATGGGTTCGATCCCCAGCAACTGCATATTTTGGATTTTCAAAACTGTGCTACTTTTTACCTCAGTTTTTGTTAAAAACTGAGGGTTAAACTACTATTAACAAAATTTTAGGTTTAACCTCTCTTTTTTCGTTTTAATCTGCAAAGCATCAAATTTATTGACGAATTCTAAATTTTTTCCCCATCATCAACAACAACATCAATAACAACAACAAAAAGAAAATAATAGAATTTTTAAAAATTAAATCTCAACAACAACAAAGTCTATGGAATCTTTAAACATTAAATCTCAACAGCAATAACAACAAATAAACAAAATCAATAGAACCGTTAAATATTAAATTTCAACAAAAACAACAACAACAATTTAAAACATTTTACTTGATATAACTACAACTAACATTATACATTTTTAACAAGGAATTACTAGAGAAAATGTTACATTAAGAAACAAACCTTGAAATATTTTCTAGCTCTTGCTTTTATTATCATTATTTTTAATATGTTAAGATTAAATTTTGACACTTTACATCCAAGATGGATAGTTGTGGCATTCACGTTTTGATTAACTAGTGAGAGTTTTACGCAGATCACTAATATTTCATGTGGATTGATGAGTTGACAATGTCTTGACCATTGTTACTTTATAAATGAACGACAAAGATTCGTTACTTCATTTTTTCATCAAATTGGTCATAAATGAAAAATAAAAATAAAAAATAAAAAACGCTAATTTATCCCTCAGTTTTCAGAAAAACCGAGGTAATAGGTCATAGAAAGTTTTTTTAAAAGTTAAAAGGTGATAAAATATAGTTGTTGGGTTCGAAGATGTGTCCTCTAGCTACTTTACCGCTCGATTTTCAGAAAAACTGAGGTAATAGGTTATAAAAAAATTAGAACGTGATAAAATGTAGTTGTTGGGATTCGAAGATGTGTCCTATAAATACTTTACCCCTCGATTTCCAGTAAAACTGGGGTAATAAATCATAAAAAAAATCAAAAGGTGTTATGTAGTTACTGTGATTCGAAGACGTGCCCTCTAAATACTACACAACATCACTTCTAATCTTATGTTCGAAATATCGTCATGAGAATGGGCTAGCCAATTCATGACAAAAATTTTAGACAAATATACTCTAGGCGGAGCCTTCGTATATAACCTATTGGGATGTGCATCCCATTGGCCAATACTACACAACATCTTTTCTAATCTTATATTTTTTTATCAAACTCGAGTGTAGGGCTTCCCTCAAGTAACAAGGTCTCAAACCAACATGATATATAAAATAAAATAAATCATTAACATAAAAACATAAGAAAACAGAAAAAAAAACAAGAGAAATAAAAATATAAAAAACATAAAAGCATGCAAACAAAAATAAACACTCAACCTAAAACTAAAATAATAGGCTTGACTTGCTAGAAGTCTCCAGCAGAGATGCCAGTTGTTGCGACGCGAAAAATACTCGAGCGTACTAACGCTCGAAATAACTAAAGAGTCGCCACTAAAATTTTATTTTTAAAGGGAAACATCGATAAAACCCTTTGAAGGAAGAAATGATTGTCACAACCAAATCGAGTTCTGAAGTCGATTATGCAAGGGGAAGGTATTGGCACCCCACACATCCATTGTACTCAATGAGAATCTTCTATTTAGTTTTTGTGAGTGTTTAGCTTAAAAGTTTGCAGTTCTTCTGTTTATTAAAAGACATTTATAAAAAGGGAAATTTTTTTATTAAGGTGCTTGATAAGATATTGAGTTTTGCTCCTTCTTATTCTCAGGTGCAATAGAAAACTCTAAGCTTTGTAGTTCGTGGTATAAAGTATTTGTGTGTTAGTTATATTTAGATAATAGTATTAGATCCCATTCAAGTATTTAAACATTATCTTGTATGCTCGTACGATGGAGGCTAAAGCATCTGTTAGTATTTCGCGTCAAAATGAATCAAACACTATTTTTTAATGAAAAGTTTGTTTTCACTGCACAAGGGAGAACAATTAATTTGATGCGTTGAGGTTACTTTTAATGCGGGGGATGAATAACCGATTCGGGAAAAGCGTACGCTAAGCCTTCAACAATTCGAGAATCAAATGAATGTACATTTATCTGTTCCTCATTTAATCTTAAGTTTGTTGTGAACAATCGTTTGTGTAAATAATCGTTCAGACAAATTGTACGCTAAATCCTCAATTACTCAAAAACATGTGAATGTACATTCACTCACCTCCTTTTTAGTCCAAGTTAATTGTGAAAAATATTTCAAGTTTGATTTGTGAAAATAATTTAATTTTATTGTGTAAAAGAATTGATTTTTTAAATAAGAGAATAAATGACTTTAGTTTTTTATTAACGGATTAAACAAAATTATTTAATTAAATCAAATAATATATTAAAAATAAATAAAGGTCTTGGTTGTAACATTTATAATATCAATAACAATTAATATGTTAATTAATTAAATAAATAAAATAATTAAAAAAAATTTAAAAAACAAAGGGGGTGAGAAGTGAAATGAGGATGTATATAACATAAAGGGGTTTAAATTAGGAATGTAAATGAATATTTATGGGCATAAATAATATATGATATTCACGTATGCACCATTGAATAAATATAATATTCATATATGTCATATATCCGTGCACGTATTCGCTAAACAGATAATTCGTGAGTTTTAAGATATCTGTGAATATTTACATATATCCATGAATAATTTTTTTTTTGAAAAAAATATATTTTCAACTTTTTTTAAAGGCACAAGAAATTATTATTACATAACATCATACAAATCTATTTTATTTTAACAACAAAATTTTATCACATTAATTTCCTTCATTTTCACCAAAACATAATATCCATATATTTTATTTTTAATAAAAAATAAAAGATATTGCGATTATGAGTTATGGTGAAAGAGCGGGCGACAAATGAGTATCAAGGAAGACACTGGTTGGACAGTGAAAGTGGTTGGTTGGACAGTGAAATTGTCGAAGTAAGGTATGAACTCAAGAATAAGTTTAAATATGAAATGGTCAATATGATTTGTATGGAATGTAAAATGTTTTCTTCAAAGAAACTTCAGAAAAAATATATGAGAAGACTAGTTTTTTAGAAGATGAAAAGACAAAGTATAATAAACTAATACTTAAGTAATCCTTATAATTTACTAACAAATACAGATATACACGGACATGAGTGTCATTAAACATGTACTCATATTCATTACTAAACTGTTATTTAAATATTTATTTATTTTATCCATGAATATATATATATTAAATTACCTGCCCCATACCCGTGATGAATTTTATCCGTGAATATGATATTTTTACCATCCCTAGTTCAAACACAAAATAATTTGGGCCATGGCCCGTAAATGGAAAAAACCTAATGACTCACAATTCCTTAAAATAAATATTATAATAAATAATAAATAATAAATAAAATCAACATTTGGAGAAGGGGCAGACCTATGTGCAATATGTTCCCTTGTTTTCTGTGTTTTCATTTTCTAAATTTACTCTATTTATTTTTGTCAATATTTTGGCTAAAAAGGGGGGAGTAAAGTGTTGTGTGTCCTGATGTTATATCACATGTCTTGACATGTTGATTTAGCATTGTGATAGGACTATGTGCTACTGCTTTTGAGAAAGTAGTTGTTTGTGGTTACTCATGGAACTATTTAGGGGGATCATGGTAGTCATGCTTTCTTGTGTGCTTCTGCTGCTGCTACTGATGTAGCCAGTTTGTGTAGGATGAGGATGTCATAACAGATGTTCTAACATCCTGTCTGATGTGTGTTGAGAATCCTTTGGATTTCTCTTCTGGTGTGGGTTTTCCTTGAGGGAAAGAACTTATTATGTGTGACAGGGGAAGTACTGAACCTGTCTGTTTATGTAGTTGTTGTAACTCTAATTTATATCTTTATGATGCAGTTTGTTTATTTGTGGTTTTATTCCTCTCTCCATTTTAATTGACTTTTGGTTATTTTAGCTAAAAATTGTCAAAGGAGGAGATTGTCAGTACCATGGTTTTAGGATTGACATAATTTTGCTAAAATATGGTTTGCAACATGATGCTATAAAAGATGTTCTAACATGATGATCATGTTCATTTGAAGGAAGATGTTCTGATAGATGTTGTAGGATATTAAAATCTGAAACATTTGATTTATCTTCAGCTATACACGGGTTTCTAAAATTGGGCTTTGAGACAATTTAGGAAACCTTGTATTTTGTTCCATGATTCAAGGAGATTTTCTCTGCACAAATTGGTGCAACTCTCAGCTTATGCAACAAGAAATATTTTGGTGCAGATTGAATGCCCAAGGGTTATTGAAGAGTATTTAAAGAAACTATCTAGACCTAATCTTTTTAAGTACTTTGAAAAAAATGTAAGGGGGAGCTGATTTTTCTTAGCCTTGGGGTTTAAGGGTTCTTCAAGAAAGTTTTTGTTTTCTTTGTACGTCCTCATGCATCTCTTGATGCATTTGAGTTGACAGATTATTACTTAACAGTTTGTCAAGTTATTGTTCTCACTATAAAACTTTTAAGCAAGAGTTTGAGTATTGTGTTTGAAATGTAAACTTCTATTTTAGTTTGGTTTAGAGTCACTGTGATTGTGGCTGAATTATAGATTGTCACTTGGAATGGGGTAGGTCTTTTATCACTGCAGTGATTGGGAGTGAGATGACGATTTCTCATATCTAGGAGGTTCCTAGGTAGAAGTTTCGTTGGGTAGTGATTAAGCGATAAGTTATAAACTGAGATTGTTTAGGCTTAGAATTAATATTACTGATAGTATATTTTCTTCCTGATTTAGTAGCTTCAGAGTAGATGAGTTGCACCGAACTGAATTAAGAATTCCTTGTGTTCTTTTACCTTTTGCTTTTAAATTCTGCATAGTTTTATTTTGATAAAAAATTTGTCAGTTTGCGGATGTCGTAACATATAACGTGGTATTGTCTTTATGTATTGAGACTTTAGTTTTAACATCTTTATTCTATGTACCAGAAATTCATTTCACATATGAGATGACAAGATTAGCATTAGGATGATTGTTTTATAAGCAAGATCCATTGGGGGTTATCATTAAGCACCAAGAATGCTTAAGTATATTTTTATTTTTATTTCAAATGCACAACATTTTATTTCATGCATTGCAACATTGCCATAATGGTTTGTGTTTATTGATACATGATGGAATGATTCTTTTACCATTGGTAATGAAAGCAACCTTTTAATTTTGAATTTGTGCTTAAAAGCTCATATACATAATACAAAATGGATATAAGAAAATTTTAAAAGTTAAGATTCGATATGACTAAAATGTGTCTAACTTATAAAAGAGATATTCACGCAAACTTGAGTTTGAGATGAGTCAAATTTGAACAAACTGCTTAGCTTATAAAAGTTATACTCAAACTCGATTTAATTTAAGATATAATTTCGAACTCGATTCAATTCAAGATAGTAAAAGTTAGATTCAACTCCTTATTCGAATAAATCTGATCTTGAACATTTTTAATTCATAGCAAAAGAAAATTCCGATCAATCCTCTTTACGCCCGAATTTTCTAAAATGCACTATTATAAATAAAAAAATTCAATAATATATTTTGACAGAAAATACATGATTAGAAGCATAAACTCCTACATTTTAGAAGAACTCTCAATTAATAAAGTGATGCTTTGGGCCATAAGCCCATAATGGGTTTTGTTAACATAATTAGTCTTAGTGATATCCAAAAGAAATTGTCTTTGCCACGTTAATAGTAACAACATAACAAACTAACTAATGTATGTATGACTAGTGAGGTGTACTCAAAAAAACAAGGGAATGAGTTGATTATTTCTTTTGTAGGAGTTCATGAAATAAATCACTACATATATAAAGTGACATTAACATAAGATAACACATTGTATTTTTTGTCATAACACAAACATGGATCATCAAAAACTACTCTCTCATGATTCCTCTTCAATCCCTCTCATTGCTAGACTCGATCACTTAGAATTCATTGTGGGATTTTTTTTTTCAGTATTGAAATCAATTTTAATTGTTACACGGTTTTTGTTATACTTTTATGTATCAATTTCATTTTTCTTATGTGTATTTTTGGGTTTGTTTGTGACAGATGAAATATTTAGAAAGAAAACAAAGATGTGGAAGCAATGTTGTTGTTAGTGGTGGTGCTGATAATAATAATAATAACAATACTAATAAACAACAATCTTCTGAATCATCCATCAAAGAAGATTATTTTAAAGGAACATTGATGGATCGTGTTGCTTGTCTTGAAAACAGGCTTTTTCAGGTTTAACTTTATATTCTATATTCTATCACTCAATTATAATTTAATGTAATCATTTATATTAACTTGTTTGTTGATATGTAGCTTTGTGTAGAGATGGATTCAAGTGGAAGCTCAAATCCTCTCTCTGCTGCTTCCACACAAGCTTCCAGAGAGTCTTCATCAAGCCAAGGATCCAAGGGAGAAATAAGTTACTCATTTCCAACCTTCAACAATGTCCCTAATCATAATGGAAACAAAGAAATAATGCCTCAAATTCATAATAACACAACTCAATTCAAGGTAATTAAAATAAACAATTTCTTATTAAATAAATTCTTATACTACTAAAAATGCTTAGAGTATTTAACATTGGATCTTTGTACTATTAAGGCAATGGTTACTACAAATAGTAAGCTATTGCTTGACATGATAGAAAAAATATAGCACTATGTTTCTTTCACCAAAATAAATTAATTAATTAATTTCACTAATATATTTAGAATACTATATAATATATTTAGAATACTATATAATAGTTTGAGTTTTGGTCTAAGACATAGTAGTACCTAACATGAAAATTTATTGGATGGCTAAAAGTCCACATTTTGTGCTAAAAACAAATCATGTGCATCATGATGAATGAAGCTTCTAGTATTTTATACAAAAAAGAATATTCTTTTGCTAGAAACTTCATATACTATAATACTATATGATGTAGCCTTTATAATTTTAAATGATTTTAACCTTACACAAAAGGTTATGTAAGATGTTCTTTTAATAAAATTGAATGATACAGGAAAAATCAGAGATTGTGGAGGAGGCTCAAACAAAAAGCACATGCTCTAGTAATAAGAAACAAGTGGTGGTGGCAAAGAATAAAGAGAAGAAAAGTGAAAAGAAAAGCAAAGGTGAAAAAAAAACAGTGCCATCTATTAGTTGGCCACATTTAAAATTACTAGGCTGTTAATTAATTAATTAGTGGTTTTAGTTATTAGACATTCATATGTTGATGTTTCAACTTTTGGTTGATTAATTGCTTTATATTAGTAGTAGTATTATTAGTTAATAATAAAGTATGCGAGGTTGGATTTTGGTGGATTTACTTGTACTAGTATTAGTATTTAATCTTTTGGTTAAAGATATTTTTAATCAGTGTTTTTCTTAATTCTGAATAATTTATTTGAATTATTTGATGATGAAGGATGTGATTGATCTCATGGTTTTGGATTTAATATATCGTTTAGTTGTATATTGCAAAGAAATCGTGGTGATAGAGTAGCCACAAATTAGGAGTTGGAATGAATACACTAAACACTCACTTATTAGTTTTATCATATAAAAAAAGCTACACCAACCAATAAAAGTCTAAAGACTACTAAAAAAATATATGTGTATACTAGTATCATTCTAAGCAATTAAATGTAATATATGACATGAATTATCAATTAAAAAAATTCACACTTCGGGAAATAGAAAAGACTCTATAGTAAGAAAGGAGCCACTGGTTGAATACTTATTTCGACAATAGAGTAGGACACATATGGTCATTCATCCTGATATCATTATTGCGAACTTGCACACATATAAATTGGATATTCAAAAGACAGGCGATTCATATAATAAATTCAATAACATTTGTCATTATATTCTATAAGTATATCTAAATTATCTTGTACATTAATCATATTAATTATAATTAAGCTCATCAATAATCATTAATAGTAATACAATTAAATGACATAGATCCATCATGAATTGTGCAACATGAAAATTACATAAAATTGGTCTGTATATGTCGATTTTCAACTGGCCCTACTTTACTTTAGTGAAATTATTCAATAACTTTATTGTACAAAATGTAAACTACTGAATATCAAACTGATGTAAATGAGTTTAGCAGCTACTACCAATACTAAAGTAAACCATTGAATAAACACAAGACAAGAATGAAAGTAAGATCTGAACGATTTTTCTAGAGTTTTCAAAGGCAACAATGTCTTAAATACAAGAGGGGATCCTAATGGATCAGCATGATGGACCTAGCCCGAAACAATAGAAATTAATAATAACATAACAATTGCTACTAAAACCTATTTTAATTGGACACATAGTCTTTCATCTGAATGGACTTGTTTTTAATTCTTATGGACCTGCTAACACTACTATTCGGTCCAGAAAAACCCTTTTCCTCGAAGGTAGGTTTAATAACGATGTGTGTTTGATTGAAAGATTGAGCCAACTTCAAAGGCCCATTGTGGAGAACAAGAGGCACCTGTTTGGAATTGAGAGTCTCACGGGAACATAACACTTGGTTTGCATGCGGGACAAGTGTTAGATTGGGAGTATGGGACCCGGACAACACATTGGGTGGTGTAGTACAGTGGGAAATAGGCTGGCAATTATGACATGGAGTAGTAACAGACATAGTTGTAGAGGGCTTGGATTTAGTAGTAGTGGAATCCAAAGTATCCAGCGGTGGAGATGAAAAGAGAGAAATTGCAATGGGACTCAACACGTGATTAAGTAACATACGTTTTTCAAAGTCATAAGTACAAGATATGTTAAAGTTTTAGAACTCCTTTTGTTTTCCACTTGTAGAATTTTGAGAAGAGTCCAAATAGTTTCCTTCGCTCTCTCTCTTTGGTGGTCCTGTGAAAGTGTTTGAAGCAGTATCGAGATCTTTCGAAACAACAATGTCTCTCGCTTCCTTTGGTGTACTTGCGGAGGTGTTTGAAACAGTATTGTCATCTGATGAAACAAAATCCGGATCTGGTAAGTTCTGAGATGTGGGTACCTTTGTTTAATGAACATTTGTGAAAAGAGCAACTAATGTGTCTTTGAACACAGGTATTGCCTGCAGATCTGGTGGAAGAGGACGAAAATGAGCCGATGGGTTGGTCCCGTGATTCGCTTTCAACTGAGAAACATGGATGACTGAATGAATCTTTGAAGATGGTGGAAGCTCCAGGTCGTAGGCTACTTGTCCGATACGACAGCGGATCTTGAATGGGCCAAAGCAGCATTGAGATAGTGTCTGGGAACATGGATGAAACTTGACGATAAGGTTGAAGACGAAGAAGAACAAGATCTCCGACCTCGAAGGTACAATCTACTATTTTCTTGTTACTTTGTTCTATCATTTTCTGCCTTGTGCATTCAAGTTTTTTTTTAATGTGTGAAGAATTTCTCGTCTGCTTGCAGGTTGTGTCCACATCCGACACAGAGGTAAAACCATGGTGATATTGAGGAAAAGTTAGCGGTGGCCGACTGTGATCGGTGGATCTGGAACTGACTGTTTAACGCTGGTTTCGCGAAATGTCGCGGAAGTAAGAGTCGCCACCGTCTTTTATTTTCTCCAACATGGAAAGGACAAAAGCACAGAAAAATTCCTTATTGAGATTAGTTCTCGGTTCGGGAGGTAGATTTATAGAAAGGGAAGGTGTTAGCACCCTTTCTATCCATGGTTATCCATGGGCTCTTAGATACTTGCTCATTTGTGTTTTCAAAAATGTTTGTTTGCTTTTCAAGGTGAGTGGGTTTGAAAAAAGTTTCTTTTAAAGATTTCAGATCGACTCTTGTATCAGTCCTCAAGAGTGTTTGAAAAATCGTTTTGAAAGCTTTTGAAAGTGTCGGTGTGAAAAGAGTTTTTGATTTGTTTTTTAGAATTAGAGCAAGTATCTACGAGTCATCTACCTACCCTAAAGAATTAGTCTGTGTAAATGTCCTTAAGGTAGTGCCATCCCACCATTGAGAGGTAGGTAGCACCACCGTTGGAGGTGTTTGGGTCAATTCAGGTTTAGGGACAGTGTGGTCACCAGAGCAATAGGAAGACACCTTAGAAGCTACCCTCATGCCATGTTCATGGACATGAGGACTTACTAAAACATCCTCTACTCGACGACCACTTTGCGAGGGACAAGGCAACAGTGAGGCGTACTGTTGTACCCCAAAATTTGCCCTCCCATATTCTCCAAAGTTTTCCAAGTCAAAGCTTCAAAATCTCCCCAAGGGTTGCACAGTCCAAGGGCCTCCTAACAGTAAAAATTAGGGTTTTGGTTCTGACAAAGTAAATGAAGTTTACAAGGGTCCAATCAAGTCCCACATGCCCACAAACATGGTCAAGCATCCTCATACCAAGTTTCAAGACTTACAGCACAAAATTGCACAGTCAAAAACCCTAATTGCACTACAACCAACTGTAGGGGGAAAATGGTCATTTGACAGTCAAAAGTCCAAATTTTTGGTAAACATCTCATTTTGAAGCCACAAACATCATTTGATAAATGCTTGATCATGATTCTCAAAGTTTGGCTCAAAAATCATCAAGATGCAAAAGTTTCCATATTTGGATAGTTGAAAAAGTCAACTGTAACTTGACCAGGGCATAACTTTCACATGGATTATCAGAAAAATTCCATCCAAAGCTCATTTTGAATAGAATGACATTTCCTACAACTCCTCTTCATACTTCAAGTCCAAGAAATGCTCTCACAAAAAGTTATCAATTTCAACATTATAGGTCATTTTCAAAAGTCAACAAAAAGGGACTTTAAGTCAAAGGCCATAACTTTAGATTGGTAAATCAAAATGACATGGGACCAAAGGCATTGGTTAGAGGACTCAAATACCTTTCCAAAATGTCCAAGAACATGAGCAAAGCTTAAAAATTGAGCAAGTTATGCCTTGTGGAAGTTGGGAAATTTTTGGATATTTTGAAAAGTCAACATTGCTTCAAATGACCTAAAAATGCTAATGGGCCTCTTTTTCTTCCACAATTCATCATCCAAGGAATGTGCACGACCATTTGGCCCAAAGGGAAGTTTTTATCATTTTTATTTTATTTATTTGGATTTTTAATTATCAATAATTCATTTAATTAAAATAAATAGGTGAAAAATACTAAACCTAATTTTCTAAATCTTTTTGTGCATAGAATAGGCTTAAGATTTCGTGTACAATCAAATATGGAAGGAATTATGGTGATTGGATATGATTGAGACCAAATATGCTTGAAAAAGATTGGAAAAATTATGGCTTGAAAATCAAATATCCTTTTCATCAATTCATGGATTTTTTGATCAAATTCTTTGACCTAATCATTCACAGGTATATATGGATGTAAACCCTACTCCTCAAAAGGTCCAAGCTGCGCCATAGACAAAGAATCAAACTCACACTTTTGCCTAAAATTTTCAAAACTGAAAACAGGGTTCCAAGAGGTTTCAAGCAAAAAATAATTGTCTTATCACCTTCCTGAGACATCAAGCAACGCATTTGAATCACTTTCCACGCCCCTAACGCCCAGAATTGGTGAATAGGATTCACACTTTTTCATATTTTTTTCATAATCGTGTTTTAAGATTTAGGCATTTTCATTGCATTTCTTTGATGAATTCATACTAATTGATGTGTTCTGAAGCTAACCACATATTTCAATTGAGTTTTTATGCATTATTGAAGGATTCACCATGAAAGGACCTTAGGGTTTTTCAGCGTTCAAATTAGGGGTTTCTTGATACTGTAAAATTAGCGAACTTCAAGGCCATGGTTGAAATCAGCACGCTTAGACGAAAATAATGGAACCCTCGCGCTCAATTTATGAGCTACCACAAGCTAATCGCTATTTTCTGGAATGGCCTATTTTGGAACGGTGCAAAAACCGTTGCTGATTCTTTTGTGTTTCAGGAAAAAACAAAAGCGAGGAAGACGAAGGCTAGGTGTAAAGCTGTGGTTGGTTCATTCAAAATTTCGCGCGAAAAAGACATCAACGCTTTCTTTTATTTTATATTAATTGATTGTTATTCATTATACAACGCGTGTGGAGTGCTCCAGTGGTAGGCATGTACGTTGGTAAACCACAGGACCTGGGTTCGAGCCCCAGGTCCCCCACCCTTTCCAATATTATTTTTCCAATTGTCATTCTGTGCAGGTTCAACGCTAAGGAACACCATACACCCCTTGATCCAGATTGCCACGCACACACCAGGATCAATCCAAAGGCGCTGATTGGAAGAACACCATAGACTCTAGTCAAACGTGCCACACGCTTCCTGGAAAGGTCAACCAGGCCAAGGGCTATTGGGCCTGAATTGATTATCATACCTCTCATTTGGGGACAGAACCCCCCTAGGTTTGCAAGCTTTTTACATTTTTTTTCTTTCATTCTTTTTATTTATTTCAATTATTGTTTTTTTAATTAATTTAATATTTTCATAAAAAACATAAAAACAATATAAAATCAAAAAAGACAAAAATAAATATTTTTATTTAATGTTATTTTTGTAAATAAATTGCATTAATTAATTTTAGTTTTTAAATCTAGGATTAATCTTAATATTTTTTCAATAAAAATCTAAAATTTGTAGAATTAGGGTTTGTATTAATTTTTATCCTTTTTCTTTTCTTTTCACAATAATTAATTATTAAATATTATTTTTGTAATTAAATTGCATGTAAATAACTAGATTAAGTTTAGGTTAAAATTTAATACTTTCTTAATAAACTAAAAAAACAATTAGAATTAGGGTTAGTATTTTAATTTCATTTAATTCTCATTAAAACCATAAATGCAAAAAAATCCCAAAAAAATAATTTCTTTTTCATTTTAATTTTCATTAATTTAATCATTTAGTTTAATTTCGTTAAAAGGGTCCAACGCCCTCGTTTCTAATTTAAATTTCAATTCGCGTATTTATTTCTTTTCCTTTTAATATTTATGTACCTCTCCCAAAGCCGTGTAAATCTAATCTTTCGCACTTTACTTTATTACGTTCTTTACTTTCTGTCAAATCGGGTCCTGGATTAAAATTTGGCGATGTGGACCCGCGCCTTTTGTAATAGCTTAGAACTTTTATTTCCCGCAATTCTTTTTTACTGTTAAACAAATGCATGCAAGAATGAATGACAAAATAAAAATAACGCGTAGATCACCCATAACATGACAAGACAAAAATAAATGAACATGATACACAAATCACACACCACCCCTAGGGTACGCCTCACTGTTGCCTTGCCTCGAAAGGTGATCGTCGAGTAGAGGATGTCTTAGTAAGTCCTCATGATCCGGGAACCTGGCATGAGGGTAGCTTCTAAGGTGTCTTCCCATTGCTCTGGTGATCACCATGTCCCGAACCTCGAATTGACCCGAACACCTCCAACGGTGGTGCTACCTACCTCTCAATGGTGGGATGGCACTACTTTAAAGGACATTTACACAGACGAATTCCTTAGGGTAGGTAGACGACTCTAGATACTTGCTCTAAATTTCAAAACAAATTCAAAAAATACTTTTCACACCAACACATTTTCAAAAAGCTTTCGAAAGCATTTTTCAAACACTCTTGAGGACCGATACAAAAGTCGAACTGGAATTTTCAAAGAAACTTTTTAAAACCCACAGTTGAAAAGCAAACAAACCATTTTTGAAAACACAATGAGCAAGTATCTAAGAGCCCATGGATAACCATGGATAGAAAGGGTGCTAACACCTTCCCTTTCTATAATCTACCTCCCGAACCGAGAGCAATCTCTATAAGGAATTTTTCTGTGCTTTTGTCCTTTCCATTTGGAGAAAATAAAAGACGGTGGCGACTCTTGCTTCCGCGACATTTCGCGAACCAGCGTTAAACAGTCAGTTCCAGATCCACCGATCACAAAACTGGCGACTCTGCTGGGGAATTAAACTTAAAGTGAGGTGTACCTTAGGGTTAGTTCATAATTGTGTTTTCAATTGCTTTCCTTGTTTGCTTTAAATTGTGGGACTGTCTTGGGAGTTCTATAGATCCTAACCCGGATCTGGGGGATACCTTCTTAGAAAGTAGCAACAAGGCTGTGAGGGAACTGTGCAGGGTATACCGACATGGTTGAAACAGTCTGCTACGTTGATGTGGCACTTTGGTGTGTACCGGTAACCCTTGAGTCCAGTCAAGGAGAGTACGGGGCCTCCGCGTGGTGTCGTGAAGCATCAACAGACCTTAGGAACCTTAATTGAACCATCTTGGCCTCTTTAGGGTAGTGATATAACTGACTTTGGTGCAGTCCGAGGTTGGTTGATACTCTATACTACACTCAATTGAGGGTTGTTTTCTTGGAATATTTCGGTCGCCAGTTCAGTGGCTAAATCGAAACGATGAACAATGAAAGCAATCCAATGATATTGGGACCCTTAGAACCCGGTTACTTCTAATAGGACAGGTTGAACCCACCAACTTCAAGAGGGTAGTACCCCAAACCTCATGCTGGCCTAAACCCTAAGGGCTTCTCTTGTGTGACTTGTGTGCCTTCGTACTTGACTATTTGCATGCTTGTTGTCTGACACTTGAGCTTCCTGCAGGTTTTGTTTGTAGTCCTTAATTAGGACTCATAACAAGGTTTACCGAGTTTCTTGCAGGTTTTGTTTTAGTCCTTAATCGGGACTCATGACAGGTTTTACTTGAGTTTCTTGCAGGTTTTGGTTTGCAGTCCTTAATTGGGACTCATAACAGGGCTACTCACATTACCCCATGCATACCATAACATCATACCATTGCATACATCCTAACCCATTTCAAGGATCTCAAGGGCTTGTGATGCAGGTCATGGTGAATCAACTATCCCAGCAAGGGGCAAAGAGGATTTATTTTCCTCTAGCCAAGGTAGTCAGGGGCTATGACCCACTTGATATGGTGAGCTTTGACACTTAAAGAAGGTTGCCCTAGCCAAGGTTGTTAGGGGCTATGACCCACTGGAATGGTGAGCTTTTGACCCTTGAAGAAGGATTCTCAGCAACATAGGGCTCCTCCAATCAAGCTAACAAATTCAAATGCTAACAGTCTTCTTGTTTATCCCGCGAGGTCCTGGAAAACATTGCATGCATACATACACATCATAACAGGTATCCTTGTTGCAGGTCACTTACCTCTCTCGCTGTTTATTTCAGCAATGGCTTCCCAACAAGATAACCAGGACCTTCTTACTCAAGAAACTCGGTTCGGGGAAATCCTCCTGAATCTATCCAAGGGGCAGGAGGAGCTAAGGACACTTCTCATGGAGACTTTGGTCAGGAACAGCGCTGAGGACGAACGGCTGAAACACCTGCAAGCTGAGATGGATGCAATGGAAGCCCAAATGCTGGGGCAGGTGACTATCATCCAAGACTTAGCTCAAAGACAATATGAGCTCGGGGTTCTCGTCAACCAACTGCTTCGGGGTAACCAACTGGGGCAAATGTATAAGGGTAAAGAGCCAGTCATCGTTCAACCACCTTTGAGACAAGGAGATAAGGGGAGAGCTCCTCAAATGGCTTCAGGGTCGCAAACTCAGCAGCAACTTCACCAGCGTCAGCCAGACAAGCCCAGGAGGCAATTCACCCAGCTCAACATGTCGTTGTTTCAAGCTTTATAACGCTTGTTGAGATTGAATCTGATCACATTAAGGGCTCATCCCCGGAACCCCAACACAACATCTCCTGTCTATGATCCCAACAAAAGGTGTGTCTACCACTCTGCCTGTCCAGGACATGATACAAATGAGTGTTGGGCTCTGAAGAACAAGATCCAGGACCTGATTGATGAAGGAGCACTGGAGTTCACTCAAGATGGTCAAGCTGAGTTTTTCTACCATCCCTCCAAGGCTCCCCACTTGAAGTGACAAGCCCTGAGACTAGAAAACTTTTGTTCATTCGAATGTTCAAGTTGTGTTGTTCTTTGATTTGTTCAAACATTTACTCATATTAAACGTTGTTATTTCATTAATGCATCGCATATGTCTGTTTTGAAGCAATATATTCGTATTCACTATATGCAAATTATTTTCATATTTTTTCTGATGATCAACGCTCGATTAATAATTCTAAGCCTCTTGAGGGAGGATGACGAAAACGATACCACGATCTTTACAGTATGCTTTTGAACAGACCCCGCTGATGAGGTACATGCATTGTTTCAATTCCTAAACACTGGAGTTATAAGGATGATAATCCCTCGTCAACCCCTCTGAGCCAAAGAAGTAGGAGTTTTTCTTTTCGAAAATTAAAACCCTTTATCATAACCTGGGGCAGGGTAGTTCTCTCAGTTGATCCAGGTGCATGACAAATGGCACCAAGGAGGTCCTTACAAAACAAAGAAAGACAGTGATGGTTCCGAATAATCAATAAAGAAAGGCAGTCATTATATCTTAAAAATGAAAACCCAATAAGTCAAAACCTATGAAGGAGACTTACAAAACTGGGGCATCCCGCTGACTGTAATCACGAAAGAAACAGTTCAGGAAAAATTTAGGGATAATAAAATAAAATAAAAGAGGTCCTACAAACCCTCAACAACAAAAAAGGGGGAAATGACTGCCTATTCAAATAAATTGCCAAAATCCGAACCATCATTGGAATATCAGGACAAAGACTCAAACGAGGTCTAACGTATGATCAACTGAGTTTAGGTTTGGAGAACATCACGAAGAGCGGGTGGGTACAAATAATTTGAGCCTTTAACCTTTGTTTCTTAAACCGTGAACCAAGCCACGTTATAACCCTTAAAAATCCTAGCTGAAGCATGGGTTAGTTCGAAAGCATACTGTTACGAAAGGTATCCTGACTCCTGAAGGCCTACGGTAAATACGGAGTTGACATCACGTTTTACAAACATTCATTTGTTTTATGAAAAAGAATGCATTTTCAAAATCTTCAAGACAGACATAAGCTTTGCATTATTGATATAACATTGTTTGCATATGACTATTTGTTTGAACAGCAGGGAAATTCGCACGATGAAAGCCTAGTGAACAAAGCACCTCCAATCAAGGGGCAGACATGACCATGGTCCATTATCTGGGGCAGTCCAATCAAGATTCGGAGAATCTCTCAAAGGCCAAATAGCCTGGGGGCAAATCTCCGCCTGAGTCACTTGGGGCATTTCAACAACGAATCTGGCCTGATCAAACACCTTCTGGTGGCATGACAAAACACTACTGACAGGGGCATCTCCCCACATTCTGAGAGCGTGGACATAGTCGAAAAAATACTACGCAAAATCAAAGACCCGCTAGGTTGACATACCTAGGCAAAAATTAGGGCTTCCCGGCGAACCAAAAGGGTTCGGGCAAAAATAAGGGATGAAAATGGAAAAATATGTACACCCGACAAGTCGAAAACCTGAAAAGGCGGCTTGGGCAAAAATGGGTATCCCGGTGGACTGAAAACCCGAAAGGGTGGTCCAGGCAAAAAGTAGGGATCAAAGCGTACGACTATGTCCCGGCATCTTGTCACTTGCCTATCAGAAGAAGAGTTTGTCCATCAACAGCTATCAGCACCTCACAGGTCTTCCTCTCCCACCTCAGAAACAGGGGCAATGATGAGTTGTCCAAGCGATCTAATTGTTCCATCCACCAAGGTGCCAAGGTAGGCTGAAGAACATAACCAGACATCTTAATTCCCCAGAGAGTGAGCCAACAAGTCCATACACTCTCCCCAAGCAGAGTTACAATCAAACCTTAAGGAAGTTGGGTATACTCCCGCAGATCTCAACGTTCCCCCCAGCATATACATACATTCTTAACAAGCATCCCCGACAATCTTGATCTAAGATTGTTCCCCGACGGTTTACCAGACATTCAGTGGAAGTTACTTCCAATACAATTTAAGACTTCCCCAGGAGAGTCCAATCCAGTTTCCCCAGGAAAGTTGGAAACCATCTCCCCAAGCAGTAAGCTTATCCCCAGCAGATTCTGGAAGCTTATCCTCGCAGAGCACGAACGCGTCGCCCGGCTTTATTCAAAGAGTTATTTCCTTACCAGGATATAACTGGGTTATCCTCAGCCAGAAGCCACGGAAAGATCGTCCCCGACAAAGTCTCCTTATTCCCAGCGAAGTCTATTAACACTTCCAACGCAACAATGGTATCTCCAGCGAAGTTACCATCAACACTCTAGCAAAGTATCCCTCTCCCCACAGAGTATTGCTTCCCAGCAAGATCATTAGATTACTTTTCTCCCCGCTGAGTAATCCATTCGCCAAGTTTATTCCCCAACGGAGTTATCTTCTCCTACCGGTATTCTTGCAACTATCATCCAGCGAAAGCAAAATCTGTTCTCCAATATCATCCCAGGATATGACTTCCCGGCACCCGTCAAGGATTTATTTTCCTAAGACAAAAACATACATTCATAAACATCACACTTCCATACATTATAGTATGCATATACGCATCGTATCTTACAAATCTCATTTATGTTGAGAACATCATTGCTTGACCCATATCATGCATTGCATATGACTGACCTTTACCTTTCAGGAAAGATCCAGTTAAGTTCTCAAGCTACATTCCAAGACCTTGTCTGGTTCAGTTAAATCGACTCCCAAAGATTTTCCTGGTTATTATCCAGTCAAAGGCCTTCTCTGGTCTAGTTAAACCGACTCCTAAAGGTTTTCCTTTTGAAGACTCAGTTGAAGACTCCAAGACCTTGTCTGGTTCAGTTAAATCGACTCCCAAAGATTTTCCTGGTTATTATCCAGTCAAAGGCCTTCTCTGGTCTAGTTAAACCGACTCCTAAAGGTTTTCCTTTTGAAGACTCAGTTGAAGACTCCAAGACCTTGTCTGGTTCAGTTAAATCGACTCCCAAAGATTTTCCTGGTTATTATCCAGTCAAATGCCTTCTCTGGTCTAGTTAAACCGACTCCTAAAGGTTTTCCTTTTGAAGACTCAGTTGAAGACTCCAAGACCTTGTCTGGTTCAGTTAAATCGACTCCCAAAGATTTTCCTGGTTATTATCCAGTCAAAGGCTTTCTCTGGTCTAGTTAAACCGACTCCTAAAGGTTTTTCTTTTGAAGACTCAGTAGAAGATATCCAAGATTCTCTCAATGATTGCTATTGAGGTTGTAGTCGCCTGTGGTTCTCTCCCCGATACTGCGGAGGTGGTAATCCCAAGATTCGCTCAACGATTGCTGTTGAAGTTAAAATTATCCAAGATTCTCTCAATGATTGCTATTGAGGTTGTAGTCGCCTATGGTTCTCTCCCCGATACTGCGGAGGTGGTAATCCCAAGATTCACTCAACGATTGCTGTTGAAGTTGAAGTTATCCAAGATTCTCTCAATGATTGCTATTGAGGTTGTAGTCGCCTATGGTTCTCTCCCCGATACTGCGGAGGTGGTAATCCCAAGATTCGCTCAACGATTGCTGTTGAAGTTGAAGTTATCCAAGATTCTCTCAATGATTGCTATTGAGGTTGTAGTCGCCTGTGGTTCTCTCCCCGATACTGTGGAGGTAGTAATCATCCCAAGATTTTCTCAACGATTGCTGTTGAGGTTAAAGTCATCCAAGGTTCTCTCACCGTTCCTGTTGAGGTAGTAACCATCCCTGGTTCATTCATCACCGTTTGAAGCTCCAGATCCAGCTCCTGTAACCAGTCAGGACACATCCACACCAGAGTTTGAAGACCACTCCTGTAACAGGTCAGGTAATCATTTTTTCTTTTGCAGGTACGCAAATTCTCGCTAAGGAATCTCTTACGCGATCAACATCCAGATGGCATCTGTAAGCCCATCCACCTTCCATCATCTCTTAGCATGGAATCTATAAGCCCATCATCCTCTTCATCAATCTCCAAATGGCATCTATAAGCCCATTCCACCATCACACTGCTACTATGTGAGCGCAAATTTCTGGGCACTATAGTGTTCAATCATCTTCCACCTTCGGATTACGAAAGGCACATCAGCCAATCTGCATCCTCAGGTTTAAGAAGATTGAACAGGGGCAACTGTTGTACCCCAAAATTTGCCCTCCCATATTCTCCAAAGTTTTCCAAGTCAAAGCTTCAAAATCTCCCCAAGGGTTGCACAGTCCAAGGGCCTCCTAACAGTAAAAATTAGGGTTTTGGTTCTGACAAAGTAAATGAAGTTTACAAGGGTCCAATCAAGTCCCACATGCCCACAAACATGGTCAAGCATCCTCATACCAAGTTTCAAGACTTACAGCACAAAATTGCACAGTCAAAAACCCTAATTGCACTACAACCAACTGTAGGGGGAAAATGGTCATTTGACAGTCAAAAGTCCAAATTTTTGGTAAACATCTCATTTTGAAGCCACAAACATCATTTGATAAATGCTTGATCATGATTCTCAAAGTTTGGCTCAAAAATCATCAAGATGCAAAAGTTTCCATATTTGGACAGTTGAAAAAGTCAACTGTAACTTGACCAGGGCATAACTTTCACATGGATTATCAGAAAAATTCCATCCAAAGCTCATTTTGAAGAGAATGACATTTCCTACAACTCCTCTTCATACTTCAAGTCCAAGAAATGCTCTCACAAAAAGTTATCAATTTCAACATTATAGGTCATTTTCAAAAGTCAACAAAAAGGGACTTTAAGTAAAAGGCCATAACTTGGGATTGGTAAATCAAAATGACATGGTACCAAAGGCATTGGTTAGATTACTCAAATACCTTTCCAAAATGTCCAAGAACATGAGCAAAGCTTAAAAATTGAGCAAGTTATGCCTTGTGGAAGTTGTGAAATTTTTGGATATTTTGAAAAGTCAACATTGCTTCAAATGACCTAAAAATGCTAATGGGCCTCTTTTTCTTCCACAATTCATCATCCAAGGCATGTGCACGACCATTTGGCCCAAAGGGAAGTTTTTATCATTTTTATTTTATTTATTTGGATTTTTAATTATCAATAATTCATTTAATTAAAATAAATAGGTGAAAAATACTAAACCTAATTTTCTAAATCTTTTTGTGCATAGAATAGGCTTAAGATTTCGTGTACAATCAAATATGGAAGGAATTATGGTGATTGGATATGATTGAGACCAAATATGCTTGAAAAAGATTGGAAAAATTATGGCTTGAAAATCAAATATCCTTTTCATCAATTCATGGATTTTTTGATCAAATTCTTTGACCTAATCATTCACAGGTATATATGGATGTAAACCCTACTCCTCAAAAGGTCCAAGCTGCGCCATAGACAAAGAATCAAACTCACACTTTTGCCTAAAATTTTCAAAACTGAAAACAGGGTTCCAAGAGGTTTCAAGCCAAAATAATTGTCTTATCACCTTCCTGAGACATCAAGCAACGCATTTGAATCACTTTCCACGCCCCTAACGCCCAGAATTGGTGAATAGGATTCACACTTTTTCATATTTTTTTCATAATCGTGTTTTAAGATTTAGGCATTTTCATTGCATTTCTTTGATGAATTCATACTAATTGATGTGTTCTGAAGCTAACCACATATTTCAATTGAGTTTTTATGCATTATTGAAGGATTCACCATGAAAGGACCTTAGGGTTTTTCAGCGTTCAAATTAGGGGTTTCTTGATACTGTAAAATTAGCGAACTTCAAGGCCATGGTTGAAATCAGCACGCTTAGACGAAAATAATGGAACCCTCGCGCTCAATTTATGAGCTACCACAAGCTAATCGCTATTTTCTGGAATGGCCTATTTTGGAACGGTGCAAAAACCGTTGCTGATTCTTTTGTGTTTCAGGAAAAAACAAAAGCGAGGAAGACGAAGGCTAGGTGTAAAGCTGTGGTTGGTTCATTCAAAATTTCGCGCGAAAAAGACATCAACGCTTTCTTTTATTTTATATTAATTGATTGTTATTCATTATACAACGCGTGTGGAGTGCTCCAGTGGTAGGCATGTACGTTGGTAAACCACAGGACCTGGGTTCGAGCCCCAGGTCCCCCACCCTTTGTAATATTATTTTTCCAATTGTCATTCTGTGCAGGTTCAACGCTAAGGAACACCATACACCCCTTGATCCAGATTGCCACGCACACACCAGGATCAATCCAAAGGCGCTGATTGGAAGAACACCATAGACTCTAGTCAAACGTGCCACACGCTTCCTGGAAAGGTCAACCAGGCCAAGGGCTATTGGGCCTGAATTGATTATCATACCTCTCATTTGGGGACAGAACCCCCTAGGTTTGCAAGCTTTTTACATTTTTTTTCTTTCATTCTTTTTATTTATTTCAATTATTGTTTTTTTAATTAATTTAATATTTTCATAAAAAACATAAAAACAATATAAAATCAAAAAAGACAAAAATAAATATTTTTATTTAATGTTATTTTTGTAAATAAATTGCATTAATTAATTTTAGTTTTTAAATCTAGGATTAATCTTAATATTTTTTCAATAAAAATCTAAAATTTGTAGAATTAGGGTTTGTATTAATTTTTATGCTTTTTCTTTTCTTTTCACAATAATTAATTATTAAATATTATTTTTGTAATTAAATTGCATGTAAATAACTAGATTAAGTTTAGGTTAAAATTTAATACTTTCTTAATAAACTAAAAAAACAATTAGAATTAGGGTTAGTATTTTAATTTCATTTAATTCTCATTAAAACCATAAATGCAAAAAAATCCCAAAAAAATAATTTCTTTTTCATTTTAATTTTCATTAATTTAATCATTTAATTTAATTTCGTTAAAAGGGTCCAACGCCCTCGTTTCTAATTTAAATTTCAATTCGCGTATTTATTTCTTTTCCTTTTAATATTTATGTACCTCTCCCAAAGCCGTGTAAATCTAATCTTTCGCACTTTACTTTATTATGTTCTTTACTTTCTGTCAAATCGGGTCCTGGATTAAAATTTGGCGATGTGGACCCGCGCCTTTTGTAATAGCTTAGAACTTTTATTTCCCGCAATTCTTTTTTACTGTTAAACAAATGCATGCAAGAATGAATGACAAAATAAAAATAACGCGTAGATCACCCATAACATGACAAGACAAAAATAAATGAACATGATACACAAATCACACACCATCCCTAGGGTACGCCTCACTGTTGCCTTGCCTCGAAAGGTGATCGTCGAGTAGAGGATGTCTTAGTAAGTCCTCATGATCCGGGAACCTGGCATGAGGGTAGCTTCTAAGGTGTCTTCCCATTGCTCTGGTGATCACCATGTCCCGAACCTCGAATTGACCCGAACACCTCCAACGGTGGTGCTACCTACCTCTCAATGGTGGGATGGCACTACTTTAAAGGACATTTACACAGACGAATTCCTTAGGGTAGGTAGACGACTCTAGATACTCGCTCTAAATTTCAAAACAAATTCAAAAAATACTTTTCACACCAACACATTTTCAAAAAGCTTTCGAAAGCATTTTTCAAACACTCTTGAGGACCGATACAAGAGTCGAACTGGAATTTTCAAAGAAACTTTTTAAAACCCACAGTTGAAAAGCAAACAAACCATTTTTGAAAACACAATGAGCAAGTATCTAAGAGCCCATGGATAACCATGGATAGAAAGGGTGCTAACACCTTCCCTTTCTATAATCTACCTCCCGAACCGAGAGCAATCTCTATAAGGAATTTTTCTGTGCTTTTGTCCTTTCCATTTGGAGAAAATAAAAGACGGTGGCGACTCTTGCTTCCGCTACATTTCGCGAACCAGCGTTAAACAGTCAGTTCCAGATCCACCGATCACACGTACCCTAGGAGTGGTGTGTGAATTGTGTGTCATTTTCAGTTATTATTTGTCTTGTCATGCATTGAGTGTTCTACGCTTTGATTTTATTTTTGGTCATTCATTCTTTCATGCAAATTATTAGCAGTTAAAAGGTGCGGGAAGATAAAAGTCCTACGCTATTACAAAGGCGTGGGTCTACATCGCCAAATTAAACCAAGACCCGATTTGAAATAAATAAAATGCGGAAAGTAAATATCCTAATTATCTATTACAAAGCTTTGGGGCAATTACATGAAATTTAAAAAAGGAAATAAAAGTAAATGTGCAAAAAGAAATAAAAATCGAGAATGCGAGGGCGTTGGACCCTTTTAAATAAATTAAATTGAAATTGAAAATTAATTAAATTAAGTAAAGGAAAGAACTTATTTTTGGAGTTTTTGTATTTATGAAATTTAATGAGAAAATTAATTATTATAGGAAACCCTAATTCTAATTTGTTTTTAATTAATTAAAGAAAAATGTTTAAGTTTGACCTAATTCAACCTAATTATTCAAATGTCATATTTATTCACAAATTAATTAAGAATTAATAATAATGATGATGAGGAAATTTAATTATTGGAAAAAAAAAGGTAAAATGCTACAAAACCTAATTTTTATGTGTTTTAATTTATTTAAGAAAAATTTTAAAGTTAAAACTAAAATTAAAACTAATTGATTATTAGAATTTTATTTATAAAAAAAACATTAATGCATTAAATAAATAAATATATTTTATTTTGGAATTTTCTGATTTTTTTTGGTTTTTATATGAAAATTAATTATCTGAAGTAAATTAAATAAAATAATAAAAAAAATGATCAAAAGAATTAAAAAAAAGGAAAAGAAAAGAAAAGAGATTAAAAGATATACAAACTTTGGGGGGTGTCTGCCCAATTTGGAGGCTTTTTGCAAGCAATTTTGGCCCAATAGGAATTTGACCCACGCTGACTTTTCAGATCACATGCACACGCGTTGACTGGGGTACTCCATGGACTTTGATTCTTGGCCACTGGATGGACGCTCATGGCCACTTGGCAAGCCATTGATGAGAGCATATGGTGGATCACTGAAGGGCACGCTGCGTAGGAATATATTAGAGGAAAAAATATGAAATATGCAAGGGGACATGGGAATCGAACCCAGGTCCCAACGTTTACCAAGTACATCCTTTGCCAAGTGAATTGTGCGCGCGCGTTGTATAGAAACTGGCAAGCGAATAACATAAGGCAAAACAACGCTGAGTGGTATCCAACGCGCCAAATTTCAAATTGTTCAACCACATAGTGACACGCCAGGCTTCTTCTTCGTTCTACCTGAAAATAACAAACAAGTAGCGGGGGTTTTAAACCCCCACTAAACAGCATAGCGAATAATAGCGATTAGGCCATAGTGAAAGATAAATTGGGCGCGATGTGATGATTGGATTCGTCTGGAGTTTCTGAGTCCAATGGCATAGGTCTCGTGGCTTAATTTTTCCACCTGAAAGAAGCCCTAATTTCCAACCTCTGAAACCCTAAAGAGCTTCCATGGTAACTTTGCATACAGGCCATAAAAACTCAATTAAAATACATCACTAGCTTCAGGGAGTGTATATTAGTGTAAATCAAACATTCAAATATATTGAAAATGCATGTATATTGGAACACGATTATGAAAAAAGTTTGAGAAAGTTTGACTTTATTCTACCACTTCTTTATGCGTGGGGACTGGAACAGGATTGAGTTATGTTCAGGAAGGCCTCAACAAGCTTTTGGAATCGATTGCAGGCTTTGAATCACGCTGGAACTGTGAAAACAGTTTTGAGTTTTTTATGAAAAAATGCAAAGTGTTCTTGAGGTCTGAGGCGCAGCTTGCTTCCTCCTGTGATTAGGTTTGCATTGTGTATATATATGTGAATGTTTTAGGTCAACAAAACAAGCCCAACATCCAAGTTTTAATGCCTTTCAATATTTGTGATCTTCCTTGATTTTTTCAATCTTTTTCATACCATTCTTATGCCAATCAATGGAGATTCTTGCCTTTTTCAGTATCCACGAAATATTGAGGCTTTAATGAGAGAATATGCTGCAAAAAAGGATTGGAAAACATGATTTTCTATTTTTGTCATATTTTATTTTAATTAAATGAACTAATAATAATAATAATTCAAATAATTAATAAAAAATGATAAAATAACTCCCTTTAAAGTCAATGGGTCGTGAATAGCCTTTGGGTGATGATTCTTGGAAGAAAATGTGGCCCATTAGCAATTTTGAGGCATTTGAAGCAAAGTTGACTTTTCAAAATTCCCAAAAATTTCCCAACTTCCACAAGGCATATCTTGCTCAATTTGTAAGCTTTGATCATGTTCTTTGACATTTTGGAAAGGTATTGAAGTCCTCTAACCAATGCCTTTGGTCCCATGTAATTTTGATTTACCAATCTCAAGTTATGGTCTTTGACTTAAAGTGCCTTTTTGTTGACTTTTGAAAATGACCTATAATGTTGAGATTGATAACTTTTTGTGAGAGCATTTCTTGGACTTGAAGTGTGAAGAGGAGTTGTAGGAAATGTCATTATCTTCAAGATGAGCTTTGGATGGAAATTTTCTGATAAACCATGTGGAAGTTATGCCTTGGTCAATTTGCAGTTGACTTTTTCAACTGTCAAAAATAGAAACTTTTGCATCTTGAGACTTTTTGAGCCATGCTTTGAGAATCATGATCGGGAATTGATCAAATGATGTTTGTGGCTTCAAAATAAGATGTTGACCAAAATTTTTGACTTTTGACTGTCAAATGACCATTTTGCCCCTACAGTTGACTGTTGAGCAATTAGGGTTTTTGGCTGTGCAATTTTGAGTTGTGAGTCTTGAAACTTAGCATAAGGATGCTTTGACAATGTTTATAGGCATGTGGGACTTGATTGGACCCTTGAACACTTCAATTTCTTTGCCAGAACCAAAACCCTAATTCTTGACTGTTAGGAGGCAATTGGACTGTGCAACCCTTGGGAGATTTTGAAGCATGCTCTTTGCAAATCTTGAAGAATATGGGAGGGAAAATTTTGGGGTACAATAGTTGCCCCTGTTCAATCTTCTTAGACCTGAGGATGTAGATTGGCTGACGTGCCTTTCGTAATCCGAAGGTGGAAGATGATTGAACACTAGAGTGCCCAGAAATTTGCGCTCACATGTTAGCAGTGTGATGATGGGAATGGGCTTATAGATGCCATTTGGAGATTGATGGATAGGAAGATGGGCTTATAGATGCCATGTTGAGAGGTGATGGATAGGTGGAGATGGGCTTATAGATGCCATCTGGGTGTCGACCACGTAAGAATTTCCTTAGCGAGAACTTGCGTACCTTTAAAAAGAAAATGATTACCTGGCCTGTTATAGGAGCTGGTCTTCAAACTCTTTGTGTAGATGTGCACTGAATGGTTACAGGAATTGAATTTTTGAACTCTTCAGACATGCCCTGGCGAGATACAGGAATCGAGTCGGGAGCTTCAAAAGGTGATGAATGAATCAGGGATGGTTACTAACTCAACGGAACGATGAGAGAACCTCGGGCGATTACTACCTCAACAGTACCGATGAGAGAACCTGGGGCGATTACTACCTCAACAGTAACGATGAGAGAATCTGGGGCGATTACTACCTCAATAGTAACGATGAGAGAATCTGGGGCGATTACTACCTCAATAGTAACGATGAGAGAATCTGGGGCGATTACTACCTCAACAGTAACGATGAGAGAACCTTGGGCGATTACTACCTCAACAGTAACGATGAGAGAACCTGGGGCGATTACTACCTCAACAATAACGATGAGAGAATCTGGGGCGATTACTACCTCAACAGTAACGATGAGAGAATCTGGGGCGATTACTACCTCAACAATAACGATGAGAGAATCTGGGGCGATTACTACCTCAACAGTAACGATGAGAGAATCTTGGGCGATTACTACCTCAACAGTAACGATGAGAGAACCTGGGGCGATTACTACCTCAACAGTAACGATGAGAGAATCTGGGGCGATTACTACCTCAACAGTAACGATGAGAGAATCTGGGGCGATTACTACCTCAACAGTAACGATGAGAGAATCTGGGGCGATTACTACCTCAACAGTAACGATGAGAGAATCTGGGGCGATTACTACCTCAACAGTAACAATGAGAGAATCCGGGGCGATTACTACCTCAACAGTAACGATGAGAGAATCTGGGGCGATTACTACCTCAACAGTAACGATGAGAGAATCTGGGGCGATTACTACCTCAACAATAACGATGAGAGAATCTGGATGTCTTCTACTGAGTTTTCTTTAGGAAAATCTTTAGGAATCGATTTAACTGGACTAGAGAAGGCCTTTGACTGGATAAGAATCAGAAAAATCTTAGGGTCGATTTAACTGAACCAAGCAAGGTTTTGGAATCTTCAACTGGAATAAGAATCAGGGAGATCTTAGGGTCGATCTGACTGAACCAGAGAAGGCCTTTGACTGGATAAGAATCAGAAAAATCTTTAGGAGTCGATTTAACTGAACCGGACAAGGTCTTGGAATCTTCAACTGGATAAGAATCAGGGAGATCTTAGGGTCGATCTGACTGAACCAGAGAAGGCCTTGGATATAACTGAGAATTTGACTGGATTTTTCCTGAAAGGTAAAGGTCAGTCATATGCAATGCATGATATGGATCAAGCAATGATGTTCTCAACATAAATGAGATTATGTTCATGATGCATATATGCATGCCATAATGTATAGAAATGCGATTTTTATGAATGTATGTTTTCGTCTAGGAAAGTAAATCCTTGACGGGTGTCGGGAAGTCAAATCCTGGGCTGATGTTGGAGAATAATGCTTTGTCGTTTCCGCTGGGGATGATAGTTGCAAGAATACCGGTAGGAGAAGATAACTCCGTTGGGGAATAAACTTGGCGAATGGATTACTCTGCGGGGAGAAAATACTCTAGCGATCCTACTGGGGAACAGTACTCTGTGGGGATAGAGGTACATTGCTGGGATGTTGATGGTAACTTCGCTGGGGATACCGTCGTTATGTTGGAAGTGTTAATAGACTTCGCTGGGGATAGGAAGACTTCGCCGAGGACGATCTTTCCATGGCTTTTGGCTGAGGATAACCCAGTTATATCCTGGTAGGGAAATAACCTTTGAATAAAGTCGGGGGATGCGTTCGTGCTCTGTAGGAGATAAGCTTCCAGAATCTACTGGGGATAAGCTTCTTGCTGGGGGGGTGAATTCAAACTTTCCTGGGGAAATCTTCATACTGGACTCTCCTGGGGAAATTTTTGAGGTATATTGGGGAAGTGGCTCCGCTGAATGTCTGGTATACCGCCGGGGAACAATCTTAGATCAAGATTGCCGGGGATGCTTGTTAAGAATGTCAGTATATGATGTGCTGGGGAATGTTGAGACCTGCTAGAGGATATTCAACTTCCTTAAGGCTGATTGTATAGCTCTGCTTGGGGAGAGTGTATTGACTTGCTGGCTCACTCTCTGGGGAGTTAAGATATACTGGTTATGTTCTTCAGCTAAAATCACCTTGATACCTTGGCGGACAGAACAATTAGATCGCTCAGACAACTCTTTATTGCCCCTGTTTCTAATGTTACCTGTAATTAATCCTTTGTTTCATATGCAAATATTTATGAGTTAGCAATTAGTGTCAAATGCATATATCACAAATTGAACCTTGGACGTTCTTCGCAAAAACAAAACAGAAAAAGGAAAAACAACAGTTGGCAATTTTAACTGAGAAGTGTATTTATATTTTTTTGAATTTGCCTGTAAATAGGCGTTTATGTACAAGAGACTGACGTCCTAGTAAGAGAACACCGCCGACCAAAAGAATTTATACAATTTGTACAAAGAGAAAACAAAACAGTTGTGTGAAAAGAACAATCCCACTGGGTTCCAACTCTGCTATCGCCTTTATATCTTCGAGCGTCTCATCACTTGATGACCTAGCTGAAGATGAAGCTGATTGATCGATGCCGTCTGAACTTGATGTTGATACCGGATTCTGGATGCAAAGTGATCCAATGAGACATAGTATTACGCTTTATCCCTAACTTTTTCCTGGACCGCCCTTTCGGGTTTTCAGTCCACCGGGATACCCATTTTTGCCCAAGCCGCCTTTTCAGGTTTTCGACTTGCCGGGTGTATAGATTTTTTTTCATTTCATCCCTTCATTTTGCCCGAACCCTTTTGGTTCGCCGGGAAGCCCTAATTTTTGCCTAGGTATGTCAACCTAGCGGGTCTTTTTTCATGCGTATTATCTTTTTACTATGTCTGCATTGGCGGGGTGAGGAAGGTCGTCACCATCCATGGTGGTTAGAATCATGGCTCCTCCTGAGAACACATGTTTAACCATAAATGGCCCTTCGTACGTAGGGGTCCATTTGCCCCTTGGATCACTCAGAGGAAGGATGATGTGTTTGATTACCAAATCCCCAACTTGATATTCTTGTGGTCTGACCTTTTTGTTAAATGCCCTGATCATCCGTTTTTGATACGTCTGACCATGACAGATAGCAGCAAGTCTCTTTTCGTCGATTAAGTTCAGCTGATCAAGTCGTGTCTGGATCCAATCATCTTCACTCAGATCTGCATCCTTCATTATCCGGAGAGAGGGTATCTGCACTTCAATCGGTAAGACTGCCTCCATACCGTAGACCAAGGAGAAAGGAGTTGCCCCGGTTGACGTCCTTGCTGAGGTACGGTACCCATGTAGTGCAAACGGTAACATCTCGTTCCAATCTTTGTAAGTCACTGCCATCTTCTGCACAATTTTCTTAATGTTCTTATTCGCTGCTTCTACAGCCCCATTCATCTTCGGCCGGTAGGGAGAAGAGTTGTGGTGCTATATCTTGAACTGCTCGCAGAGCTCAGTGATCATCTTGTTATTAAGATTGGTATGGTTGTCTGTAATGATCCTTTCCGAGACGCCGTATCGACAGATCAGGTTATGCCGAATGAACCGTGCCACGACGTTCTTGGTTACTGTGGCGTAGGAAGCTGCCTCAACCCACTTCGTGAAGTAATCGATCGCTACCAGGATGAAGCGATGTCCATTGGATGCGGTAGGTTTAATCTCGCCGATCATATCTATGCCCCACATTACAAAAGGCCAAGGTACAGTCAGAACGTTCAGAGGAACTGGAGGAACATGCACCTTGTCTGCATAAATCTAGCATTTATGGCATGTCCGAGAATGTTGGTAACAGTCGGCTTCCATTGTGGACCAGAAATACCCTGCCCGAAGGATCTTCTTTTCCATAGTGTGTCCACTGGAATGTGTTCCGAAGGTACCTTCGTGCAGCTCTGCCATGATCCTTTCTGCTTCAGTCTTATCCACACAACGCAGTAAGGTCGAATCTTGGTTTCGCTTATACAGAATGCCATTGCTAAGGAAGAACTTCGCTGCGAACCTTCTCATAAACTTCTTATCGTTGACAGATGTGCCTTCAGGGTATTCCTGAGTTTCCAGGTATCTCTTCACCTCATGGTACCAAGGTTTCTCAGTCACTAACTCAGTCTCAAGATCACAACAGTATGTTGGTTCGTCCAGTTTCCAGATGATAATCCGGGGAGCCTCATTGTCCCATTTGACCTTGAACATAGAAGACATCGTAGCTAACGCGTCCGCCAGCTGATTCTCCTCTCTTGGGAAATGTTCAAAAGTCATCTCTGTGAAATGGGGGATCAATGTCAACACACACTCCTTGTAAGGAATAAGATTTGGATGTTTCGTATCCCACTCGCCTTTGATCTGATTGATCACGAGAGCGGAATCTCCGAAGACACTCAGAAACTTGATCCTTAAGTCGATCGCAGCTTGGAGACCCATGATGCATGCCTCATACTCCGCCATGTTGTTGGTGCAGTTGAAACATAGCCGGGCAGTGAGTGGAGTATGAGTGCCTTGAGGGGATATGATCACAGCGCCGATGCCGTTACCCAAAGCGTTGGAGGCTCCGTCAAAGTGCATAGACCATCGGGATCCTTCCTCAGGTCCTTCATCTGGTCCAGGTACTTCACAATCAATCACAATCATGATGCTCTCGTCCGGAAACTCAAAGTTCATTGATTGATAGTCGTCTACTGCCTGATGTGCCAAGTGGTCTGCCAATACACTTCCCTTGATAGCTTTCTGATTTGTGTACTGGATGTCGTATTCTGTCAAGATCATTTGCCATCTTGCTATTCTCCCAGACAGAGCAGGCTTTTCAAATATATACTTTATAGGATCCATCTTTGAAATCAACAAGGTAGTGTGAGTCAGCATATACTGTCTCAGCTGGCGAGCAGCCCATACCAAAGCACAACAAGTTTTCTCGAGCAGTGAGTATCGGGTCTCACAGTCGGTAAACTTTTTGCTAAGGTAATAAATGGCATGCTCTTTTCGGCTAGACTCGTCATGCTGCCCCAGCACACACCCCATTGAGTTGTCAAGTACTGTCAAGTATAGTATCAGAGGTCTCCCTTCAACTGGTGGCATAAGAATGGGTGGTTCTTGGAGATACTCTTTGATTCTGTCAAAAGCGGCCTGACATTCATCGTTCCAATGTACTACCTGATCTTTCTTTAGCAGCTTGAAGATCGGCTCACAGGTAGCAGTTAGGTGTGAGATGAATCAGGCAATGTAATTCAGAAATCCTAAAAAGCCTCTGACCTCTTTCTCTGTCTTAGGAACTGGCATCTCTTGAATGGCTTTAACTTTGGCAGGGTCCACTTGAATACCCTTGTCACTTACAACAAAGCCTAGCAACTTTCCAGATCTTACCCCAAAGGTGCATTTGTTCGGGTTCAACCTCAGCTTGTACAACTTCAGACGGTCGAACAGCTTCTGCAGATGGTCAAGGTGTTCCTCCTTAGTTTGGGACCTTGCAATCATGTCGTCAACATACACTTCAATCTCATGATGGATCATGTCATGAAATAAAGCAACCATGGCACGTTGGTAGGTTGCCCCAGCATTTTTTAACCCGAATGGCATGACCTTGTAGCAGAAGGTGCCCCACTGAGTGACGAAGGTAGTCTTCTCCATGTCTTCAGGAGCCATCTTGATTTGATTATACCCTGAGAAACCATCCATGAAGGAAAACACCTTATGCTGAGCAGTATTATCAACAAGGACATCAATGTGAGGTAGAGGGAAGTCATCTTTGGGGCTGGCCCTGTTCAGATCCCTGTAGTCAACGCACATTCTGACCTTACCATCCTTCTTTGGTACCGGCACCACATTAGCAACCCACTGAGGGTAAGAAGTCACTGCAAGAAACCCGGCATCGAATTGCTTCATAACCTCAGCTTTGATCTTCTCGGACATCTCTGGACGCATACGGCGGACCTTTTGCTTAACCGGAGGGCAGTCTTCTTTGGTAGGCAAATGATGGACCACAATATCAGTATCTAACCCAGGCATATCTTCGTAGGACCAGGCAAAGATCTCCACATAATCATGTAGCATCTGAGTCAACCGTTGCTTCACGCTGAGCTCTAGGTTGGCACCAATCTTGACTTCCTTCCTATCTGTATCAGTACCCAGATTTATCGTTTCCACCGGCTCTTCATGTGGTTGAATTGCCCTCTCTTCCTGGAGTAACAGTCTTGCAAGCTCACCAGGCACTTCGCAATCATCTTCACCTTCGTCTTCGGCTAAGTTGATCGGATTTTCAAAGTCATAACTGGCAGTAGCAGAGTCGTTACCAGTGACATCCAGAGTGGATTGAAACCTGTATGAGTGAGTGTGTGTAAATACAGCTGTTTTGCAATATATGAAGAAAGGAAAGAAAGAAAAAGAGCATAAGATTTGAAGTGCGAGAAAACGTCCAAGGTCTTTATTCATGATATATGAAATGACAATTAATATGCCCTCACAAATGAAGCCACGGTGCCCCGGGTAAGACACCGGGCCATAGAGTTTTAATTCATTGTTTATTACAAATAACAAAAACAAAGGAGTTTATTACTGCGTAACAAAAGTAACGGGAGTATGATCTTTAGCAGTCCAATTGGTCAATCCACTATCAGTTGTCGGGTAAATCCAGCTATCGAACTCCGATTCTTCCACCTCATCTTCATCCCCAACAGCATTCACTCCTGGATTAGTGATGAGCACAGGAGGTCTTCTGGTTCTAGCTTTGCGCACAGCCCTCTGAGCCTCTGCAGTAAAACCCAGTCCAAACTTGTCAGTTTTAGGTGTAAAATCAGGGACCCTGCCCCAGTTAGCACATTCACCTTTCTTGATCACAGCCCGGGCGTCCTTCAAGGAAGCCATCTTCAAGGGAAAGTCCTCCTCAACCACCGTTTCTGCTGCTGCCAAAGTTGGAGGTACCTCTTCAAAATGCTGAAAGGGGGTTTCAATAAACTCCCCGTCCATCTCGATATACCGGAAGGAATTCAAGTGACTAACCATATACTCCTCCTCTCCCTTCACAGTGACAATCTTCCCTTTGACAGGGTACTTGAGCTTTTGGTGTAGGGTAGAGGTCACTGCCCCAGCTTTGTGAATCCAAGGTCGACCCAGTAAACAGGAATAAGATGGACGAATATCCATCACATAGAAAGTTGAGTCGAATACTTAAGAACCCACACGAATAGGAATGTCTACCTCTCCATGAACCATCCTCTTAGAACCGTCAAAGGCTCTGACAATGATGTTGCTAGGTTTCAGCTCCAGGCCTTCACAATCCAACCGGTCTAAGGCCTTTTTGGGTAGCATATTCAGGGAAGAACCGGTGTCCACCAACACGTGCGCCAGAGTAGTGCCCCTGCATTCTATAGAGACATGCAGGGCATCGTTGTGGTTCTTTCCCTTAGCAGTAAGGTCAGCATCCGAGAAACCCAAACCATTGTCAGCTGTCAGATTGGCTACGCAATCAGTAAACTGGTCTGCAGATGTCTCCTGTGGCACATGGGCCGTCTTTAGAAATGAAATCAGGGCCTTAGCATGGGCCTCTGAGCACAGCAACAAGGAGAGCATAGATATCTTGGAGGGGGTATGCCCCAGCTGTTCAACAACATTAAAGTCACTCTTCTTGATTATCTTCAGAATTTCCTCCATCTCTTACTGGGAGGCTTCAACATTCACAGACTTTGGCGCCTCCATCCGGGCAGGCTCATCTTCAATCCCTTTGCCCCGAGCATTAAATGACTCGGCAGCAGGGGAAGCAACTTGATCAGAAATGGGAACAGGTGCACTTGCAGGTGTTATAACGAGAGGTCTTCGAATAGCTGGTGGTGCAATGTCAGGCGAGAAGAGGCTGCCACTGCGGGTAACTTTGGCTGGACCAGTGATATTGCTGATGCTGGTGCCAGTGTTGAATTCTTGCTTTATACCATGTACATATACATCTTCCCCATAGTGCCATGGGACAGCCTTATCAGATTCATAGGGGAGGGGCCCCAGAACAGTAATAATAATGGGTGCGACAGTCATGATTTTAACTGGCTTCCTCGGGGGAGCCTTGATTGGATTGTTAAAAATTGTAACAACAGATACATCTTCCACAGGAACAAACGGAACAGCGGTCTTCTTGAACAGAATCTCTTTGCTGTCCATCAGGCTTTGGATGCCTAACTTCAGCAAATGACAACCAGAAAGGGAGACAGCACACAAAAGGAAACCTTCGCTACAACCCGGAAATAAACCGGCCAGCAGTAGGTTCCTCTTAATAGTCATCAGAGGAGTAGCTACATCATTCACAGAAATGGCATACACATCTTCATCAACGGCATTCACTCCATGTTGGGGCATAGGAGCAGTCACCATATTTGGCCTCTCAGGCGCCTCAAATTGTATCTCCTTCGCATCAATAAGGTCTTGCACCTTATTCCTCAAGGCCCAACAATCATCAGTAGAATGCCCCGGGCTATCGGAGTGATAAGCACAGCGGGCATTTAGATTATACTTGGGAGAGGCAGTATTCACAACCTTTGGGGCATCTCTGACAGTCACCAAATTGGTGGATAGCAACTGTGGCAAGATTTGTGATAGGGTCATACTCAGCCGGGTAAACTCTCTTCTGGGTCTCTCAGCCCTTTGTGGATTGGTTTGCCGAGGAGCGGCAGCAGGCTTAGCAATCACCACCGCGTTGACAGACTGGCGGCGCTCTGGTTTATCATGTATTCTAGGCCCATACACAACACTGGCCTCCTTCTTAAAGGGTTTCTTCTCAGAACTTGAAGATGCACCCTTCTGAATTTTACCGGACTTCATTCCAGCCTCTATCCTCTCCCCAGTCAGAATAAGATCAGTGAACCCTGCAGATGAATTACCGATAAGATGATTGAAAAACGGCCCAGATAGGGTCCCCAAGAACATATCCACCAGCTCACGGTCAGTTAACGGAGGCTGCACCCTGCCAGCCAGATCCCTCCACTTCTGTGCATACTCTTTAAAACCTTCGCTTGATCCTAGCGACATACCCTGGAGTTGGGTACGTGTAGGAGCAAGGTCGGTATTATATTGATACTGCTTGTAAAAAGTAGTAGCCAACTCCTCCCAGTTACGAACCTTGGTTCCATCCAGCTGATAGAACCATTCGAGATGAGTCCCTGAAAGACTCTCCTGGAAGAAGTGGATCCACAAGTTCTTGTCCACTGTGTACGGTTGAATCTTCCGCACATAAGATCTGAGGTGTAGCTTGGGACAAGATGCCCCGTCATACTTGGTGAAAGATGGTGCCTTAAACTTGTGAGGAATGATCACACCAGTAGATAAGCCCGAGTCTCCGAAATCCAGCCCAGGCACTTGTTGGATCTCCATGGCATTCAGTCTGTCTTCCAACTGCTTGTACCGGTCTTCAGCTGGAGGATACTGTTCCTCATTAAAGTCAGTCTCGTTGTCAGAGACTACTGGACTTGGGGCCTTTCCCCCCTGGGGACTGTCTTTGCCTACAGAAGAGCCAGCTTCCTCGTTCTGCAAAGTATTACCAAACCTCCGGCCCGAGTTGAAAAGAACAGTTCTCTTCTTCTTCTTCTCCTTCTTCAGGAGCAAAGCCTTCAGCTCTTCTTGGCCTTGAGCCAAACCTATAATCAGCTCTTGAAATTGTGCGTTCTGCGCCTGAAGGGCCTTGATAGACATCTCGGTTGATGATTCAGGGTTCATGATGCTGAAATAAACAGCGAAGAACAGTAAGCAACCTGAAAAGAAGAGTACCTGCTATGCACATGATGAATGATATGTGTTTATGCAATGCATTCAAGGGTTCGAAAGTTCGAATTTGTTGTAGACAAAAAGGAACATACATTATCATTAAGGAAATAATTGTTCAGTACATCAAAGCCTCATGGGCACATATTACAAAGCAAATCAATCCCAAAAGACACTACGCATCCTCTTTGGAGCTATGTAGGTGTTGAGATTCCTTTCCTCGTGCAGTAGGCGGGTGAGCTCCAAGACCTTCTTTTCACTAGCATGTAGACTGGTCTCAAGAGAATTCCGTTCTTCCTTAAGCTGGATCCAGCTCTTCTGCATCTCTTCCCAGGACGTGGGCATGTCAGGATGTTGGATGGTGTAGGACACCTCTCTCTCCAAGACTGGCTCTTTGATCACAGGGAGCACATGAGGATAAGGCATTACTAACTTCTGGGAGCGGGCCCGTACCCACTTGAGATAAGGTTCCAACGGGATGGAATTCATGTGCCCCAGTGTCTTGCTGTCTATCCTACTTGGCATCCTCCAAGCTATGATAAATCTTTGGCAAAGTCCTTGCGCATCGTTGTCGAAGTCAAAAACTATGTCAGGAATTAACATGTCATGAGGGTCATCCCTCCGAGCATAACCAAACTGTCTCCAAGCCAGGCACGGGTTGTAAGTAATACCTCCTCTGATTCCAAATAAAGGAACATTAGGGTACTCCCCGCAACGATCAATGATAGTGACATCCTCTCTGGACTGAGAGCACCAATGTATATTTGCATGTGTAAGAGTCATCAATCGTTGTGACCATCTCAAACCTCGCTCGTTCTTCAAAACTGATTGTGGAAGGTGCGAAATAAACCACCTTCCCAAGAGAGGAGTGCAGCACATAAGGACACCTCTTTTTCTCATGGTTCGAGTGTAACATGAGTGAAGGATGTCCCCCAGCAACGTAGGTATAGGATTCCTGGACATGAAGATCTGGACAGCACTGATATCTATAAGCTGATCTGGGTTAGGGAATAACACCAAACCATAGACAAGGAGGGCCACAACTTCTTCAAAAGCTTGTAGGTCAAGGGAGTTCCAACATTCTTGGGCCCTTTCAAACAGAAACCTGGCTAAGAACCCTTTGATGCCACTTCTAACTTCCCAATGTCCCTTGAGGTCAGATGATTGTAGGTGTAAGGCTTTGGCAATCTCTTCAAGCTTGGGTTCCTTTTCCGTACCGTTGTAGGGTAGTTGATCAAGGATAGGGATCTTCAGAAGCCGGGAGAACTCTTCCAATGTAGGCACCAGTTGATAATCCAGGAAAGTGAAACAATGGTGCAGAGGGTCAAAGAACTGGAACAGGACCTTTATCATATCTTCCTCAATGTTGGTGTTGACCAAGCTGATGAGTCTTCCATGTCTTTCACTGAATGAAGAGCTCTCGGGAATCCTGGATATAAGCTCCTTAAGCTGAGGAGGGATCCTTACAAGGCTGATCTGAATTGTCTTTCTGCGAACAGTTTCCATGTCCTACAAAACAAGAACAAAGATGAAGATTCGAACCCCTGAAATGGTTAGTCAATGCATGTGATGATGTATGATGTCATGATTGTTATACCCCAAAATTTGCCCTCCCATATTCCTCAAGAAATTGCCAAGCCAAGTTACAAAATTCCCCAAGGGTTGTGCAGTGCAACAGTCTCCCATACAGTCAAAATTAGGGTTTTGAGTCTGATCAAGAAAAGGAAGTTTTCAAGGGCTCAATCAAGTCTCATATGCTTATAAACATGGTCAAGCATCCTCATATCAAGTTTCAAGGCATTCAGCTCAAGATTGCACAGTCAAAACCCTAAATTGCACTACAGTCAACTGTAGGGGCAAAATGGTCATTTGACAGTCAAAAGTTCAAATTTTTGGTCAACATATCATTTTGAAGCCACAAACATCATTTGATCAATGCTTGATCATGATTCTCAAAATTTGGCTCAGAAATCATCAAAGATGCAAAAATTGCTATGTTTGGACAGCTGAAAAAGTCAACTGAAATTGACCAGGGCATAACTTTCACATGGATTATCAGAAAAATCCCATTCAAAGCTCATTTTGAAGAGAAAGACATTTCCTACAACTCATCTTCATACTTCAAGTCCAAGAAATGCTCTCACAAAAAGTTATCAATTTCAACATTATAGGTCATTTTCAAAAGTCCACAAAAAGGGACTTTAAGTCAAAGGCCATAACTTGAGATTGGAAAATCAAAATGACATGGGACCAAAGGCATTGGTTAGAGGACTCAAAGACCTTTCCAAAATGTCCAAGAACATGTGAAAAGCTTAAAAATTGAGCAAGTTATGCCTTGTAGAAGTTGGGAAATTTTTGTGAAATGGCAAAAGTCAACTATCCTTGAAACTCTAATTTTTGACAAAAGGGCCCACTTTCTTCCACTTGATTCATCCTTGTCATGCCACACACGTGTCCCATGATTAATTTCAAGACCAAATATTGATTTTTCTATTTTATTTAATTTTTGATAATTTGATTCATTTTAAATCTTTAAAAATTTAAATAAAATTCAAAAACCAATGGAATAGTGTCATTTGAATTTGGACAACTTCCATATATCATGGGCCAACTCAAAAACTCAGGCTAGGGTTAAATTGCACACTAAGTCTTGGTCTTGGCTTAAAAGAAGGAAAATTGGTTAATGGTGAAAACCCTAGGACTAGTTCTTTCATGAGCATGAATTAAGGCCAACTAACAAGCTAATTCTCTTCCATCATAAGCACCAAGTCAAACCCTAACCATAACACATCAAAGGCTGCGCTAAAAAGCTGATTGCAACATTGAAATTTTTGGATAAAAACACAAAACTGATTTAAAAGTTGGAGAAAGTTTTAAGCCTTAATTCTTTTTCTAATAGCTTCCTGGACCATTTCTGAACACATCCCAACTCCAAACATCCTTCAAAACTCCAGGAATTGGTAGGGAGAACTAAAACTGTGTCACATAACTTTTGAAATCGCATATCACAATTCATACGT
Source organism: Vicia faba (assembly GCA_948472305.1). NCBI lineage: Eukaryota > Viridiplantae > Streptophyta > Magnoliopsida > Fabales > Fabaceae > Vicia > Vicia faba. The sequence continues at coordinate 888,580,561 of OX451736.1, forward strand.
CCTTTTGCATTTTTATTGATGAATTCTTGTTCCTTACAAAGTTTCCAAGCTAACCATTGTGTTTAATTGCATTTTTGTTGACCATACGCGATTTCACCATGTTCACATTTTAGGGTTTTCAGGTTGTGATTTTAGGGCTTTCTCAATACTGTAAAATTAGCCTTCCAAACCATGATAGTCATATTCAGCAAGCCTAGACGAAGGAAAAGCACCACTCGCGCCCAATTTATTGGTCCTATAGCGCTAGTCGCTATTTTTCTAAAAGCTACTTTAAGCCACGCGTGAAAACCGTTTCCATAGACTTTTGTTTCAGAAAAAAAAGAATGAACAACGAAGGAGATGATGTGCTGTCTAGCAGTGATTGGCCAGTTTTAAATTTTCGCGCTTAGCCACTAACGCTTTTATTCTTTTCTTTTGTTATTTGTTTATTATAATATGTTAATTAACGCGTGGTAGCTCAGCTGGCAGGTGGACGTACTTGTAGCATCAAAGACCTGGGTTCAAGTCCCAGGTCTGGCAAATTTCAATATTATTTTGCAATGGCAATTCCTATGCAGGCACAACACTATGGTGCACCATGTACCATCATCATCCAGATGCCCACGTGTCCATCCAATCCACACTAAAGGCTTAGATTAAAAGAGTATGCTGCGCTTGAGTCAAACGTGTCACGCAGGATTCAAAAAGTCCAACAAGGCCAATGCTTAATGGGCCAGAATGCTAGGCCTTACCTCCAATTTTGGGGTCACCCCCCCTGGTTTGCTTTGCTTTTCATAATTTATTTTTTATTTATTTTCATTGTTTTAATTAATTAATTGTTTTCTTTACAAAATACAAAAACTTAATTAAAAACCAGAAAAGACCAAAAAAAAGAGTAAATATTTTTATTATAATTATTTTCTTGTAAATAAATTAATGTATAATGAATTTAGTTTTAATTAGGATGTTTGCAATTTAATTCTTTTAATAAATAAAAATCCAAAAATAATTAGAATTAGGTTAATTAATAATTTCCACTCCTTTTGATCTTTCTTTTTTTTTCCATAATATTATTATTTATTTTATTTTTTTATAATTAAATGTATATAAATAACTTAAATTTAAATTAGGTTAAAAATTCAATCTTTTTCTTAATAACTAAAATCCAAAAATATAGCATTAGGTTAATGACTTTTTATTCCTTTTAATTTTCCTCTTTTTTTGCCATAATATTAGTGATTAAACTTGTAAACTAATTAGGGTTGCATTTAGGTTCAAAATTCAATCTTTTTCTTAATAATTTAAAAATAGTTAGAATTAGGTTTAATATTTCATGTTATTCTTAATTAATTAATTAATTTCTCCTTAATCTTAAAAAATACAAAAATACCAAAAAAAAACATTCTTTTTAATTTTAATTTTTAATTCCTTATTAACTTTAATTTATTGTAAAAGGGTCCAACGCCCATGTCCATAATTTATTTAATTTGCACATTTATTTTATGTCGTTTAAATAATTATGTACATGTCCCAAAGCCTTGTAACAATTTTTACTTTTCGCTTATTTTCTTTATTTATTTTTTTTGTAAAATCGGGTCCGGTTTAATTTTGGCGATGTGGACCCGCGTCATTTGTAATAGTTTAGATTTATTTTCCCGCAAATATATAACTGTTAAAAAGCATGCAAGAATGAATGTCTTAATTAAAATCAAGCGTAGATCACAAATAAACATGACAAGACAAATAATTGAAACATGACACACAATCCGCACACACCACCCCTAGGGTACGCCTCACTGTTGCCTTTCGAAAGGTGATCGTCGAGTAGAGGACGTCTTAGTAAGTCCTCATGATCCGGGAACCTGGCATGAGGGTAGCTTCTAAGGTGTCTTCCCATTGCTCCGGTGATCACCATGTCCCTAAAACTCGAATTGACCCGAACCCCTCCAATGGTGGTGCTACCTACCTCTCAATGGTGGGATAGCACTACTTTCAAGGACTTTTACACAGACGAATTCCTTAGGGTAGGTAGGTTCTCAAGGATACTTGCTCTAATTTCAAACAAATCAAAATCTTTTCACACCAACACATTTTCAAAAGCTTTCAAAGCAAACTTTTCAAACACTCTGACGTACGAGTTGAACTGAAACTTTTCAAAGAATATTTTTGAAACCCACATTGAAAAGCAAACAAACATTTTTGAAAACACAATGAGCAAGTATCTAAGAGCCCATGGATAACCATGGATAGAAAGGGTGCTAACACCTTCCCTTTCTATAATCTACCTCCCGAACCGAGAGCAATCTCTTTAAGGAATTTTTCTGTGCTTTTGTCCTTTCCATTTGGAGAAAATAAAAGACGGTGGCGACTCTTGCTTCCGCGACATTTCGCGAACCAGCTTTAAAACAGTCAGTTCCAGATCCACCGATCACAGAACTGGCGACTCTGCTGGGGAATTACAAACTTAAAGTGAGGTTTACCTTAGGGTTAGTTCATAACTGTGTTTTCAATTGTATTGCTTTGTTTGCTTTAAATTGTGGGACTGTCTTGGGAGTTCTATAGATCCTAACCCGGATCTGGGGGATACCCTTTTAGAAAGTAGCAACAAGGCTGTGAGGGAACTGTGCGGGGTATACCGACATGGTTGAAACAGTCTGCTACGTTGATGTGGCACTTTGGTGTGTACCGGTAACCCTTGAGTTCAGTCAAGGAGAGTACGGGGCCTCCGCGTGGTGTCGTGAAGCATCAACAGACCTTAGGAACCTTAATTGAACTATCTTGGCCTCTTTAGGGTAGTGAGATAACTGACTTTGGTGCAGTCCGAGGTTGGTTGATACTCGATACTACACTCAATTGAGGGTTGCTTTCCTGGAATATTTCGGTCGCCAGTTCAGTGGCTAAATCGAAACGATGAACAATGAAAGCAATCCCGTGATATTGGGAACCTTAGAACCCGGTTACTTTGATTAGGACAGGTTGAGCCCACCAACTTCAAGAGGGTACTACCCAGACCCCATGCTGGCCTAAACCCTAAGGGTTTCTCTTGTGTGACTTGTGTGCCTTTGTACTTGCCTACTTGCATGCTTGTTAGCTGACACATGAACTACTTACAGGTTTTGTTTATAGTCCTTAACTAGGACTCATGACAAGGTTTACCAAATTTCTTGCAGGTTTTGTTTATAGTCCTTAATTGGGACTCATAACAAAGTATACTGAATTTCTTGCAGGGTCTGTTTATAGTCCTTAATTGGGACTCATAACAGGGTTACTCACATTACCCCATGCATATCATGACATCATACCATTGCATACCTCCTAACCCATTTCAAGGATCTCAAGGGCTTGTGATACAGGTCATATAAATCAAACATCTAGCAAGGGGCAAAGAGGATTTATTTTCCTCTAGCCAATGTTGTCAGAGGCTATGACCCACTTGATATGGTGAGCTCTGACTCCTGAAGAAGGTTCCCTAACCAAGGTTGTTTGGAAATCAAAACCAGACATGATGACTAAAGTCAGGGGCTATGACCCACTGGATATGGTGAGCCTTTGACCCGTGACGAAGGACTCTCAACAACATGAAGTACTTTCAATCAAGTTGCCAGTTTCCAACTCTAACAAGTTTCTCTGTTTACCCCACGAGGTCCTTGAAATCATTGCATGCATATCATACATATCATTACATAACAGGTACCCTTCCTCTGCAGGTTGCTTACCTTCTTCGCTGTTTATTTCAGCAGTCTCGTCATGAATCCTGAATCATCAACCGAGGCATCTATCAAGGCTCTTCAGGCGCAGAACGCCCAATTTCAGGCGCAGAACGCCCAATTTCAGGAGCTGATCAAAGGCTTGGCTCAGGGTCAACAAGATCTGAAGGCTTTGTTTTTGAAGAAGGACAAGAAGAAGAAGAGGATTGTTCTGTTCAGCCCTAGACGCAGATCTGGGAATACACCGCAGGAGGAAACTGAGGGGACAACCCCATCTGTGAGGGAAAGCAGTCACCATGAGAGAGAAGTGCCTAGTCCAGTGGTCTCCGACAGCGAGACAGATTTCAACGACGAACAGTACCCTCCGGCTGAGGACAAGTACAAACAGTTGGAGGATAGGCTGAATGCTATGGAAATCCAACAGGTACCTGGGCTGGATTTTGGAGATCTGGGTTTGTCAACTGGTGTGATTATTCCTCGGAAGTTCAAGGCACCATCCTTTACCAAGTATGACGGGGCGTCTTGTCCCAAGTTGCATCTCAGGTCTTATGTTCGGAAAATCCAACCATACTCAGCAGACAAGAACTTGTGGATCCACTTCTTCCAGGAAAGTCTTTCAGGGACTCACCTCGAATGGTTCTATCAACTGGATGGGACCAAAGTTCGTAACTGGGAGGAGTTGGCGACTGCTTTCTATAAGCAGTACCAGTACAATGCCGACCTTGCTCCCACACGTACCCAACTCCAGGGTATGTCGTTGGGGTCAAGTGAAGGTTTCAAGGAGTACGCACAAAGATGGAGAGACCTTGCTGGAAGGGTGCAACCTCCGTTAACTGACCGGGAACTCGTTGATATGTTCTTGGGGACCCTATCCGGGCCATTCTTCAATCACCTCATTGGTAACTCATCTGCTGGATTTACCGACCTCATCCTGACTGGCGAAAGAATTGAAGCTGGTATCAAGTCGGGGAAGATTCAAGAGGCCACACCTTCTGATATTCATAAAAAACCTTACACGGGAAAGAAGGAATCCAATGCTGTATACAGTCAAAAGAGTCGCCGTGATCAACATGCAGGGGCAGTCATGATCTCTGGTTCTGCACCACGCCGTCAACCACAAAGGGGAAACCAGCAAAGGCCGGAAGGGCCTAAAAGGCAATTCACCAACATTAACATGCCTTGGTCACAAGCATTGCAGCATATGGTGAAGATGAACCTGATTGCAGTAATCAACCCTCCTGCCAATCCTAAGACCTCCTCTCCTAGCTACAATCCAGAAGCAAGGTGTGCCTATCATTCTGATAGCCCAGGGCACGATACTGAGGACTGTTGGGCACTGAAGTACAAAATTCAGAACATGATCGATGCCAAAGAGATCGAGTTCGAGCCTGCGGAGACTCCCAACGTGATCACCGCTCCATTGCCAAAGCATGGCTAAATTTTTGTTCATTTGATTTCAAGTTGTATTTTTCCTTTTCTTGTTCAGATAAACAATTATTGTGTTAAACTCTTTTATTTCATGAATGCATTACACATGTCTGTCTTGAATTAATTATGTTTACTATGCTTAAAACTACTTTCATATTTTTTTTGCGATGGTCAATTCTTAATTGAAAATTCTAAACCTCTTGAGGGAGGATGACGAAAACAATACCACAATTTACAGTATGCTTTTGAACAGACCCCGCTGATGAGGTACATGCATTGTTTCAATTCCTAAACACTGGAGTTATAAGGATGATAATCCCTCGTCAACCCATCAGAGCCAAAGAAGTAGGAGTTTGTATTTTCGAAAATCAAAACCCTTAATCATAACCTGGGGCAGGGTAGTTCTCTCAGTCGATCCAAGTGCACAATGAATGTCACTAAATGAGTTTTTCAAAAACAAAAGACAGTGATGGTTCCGAACAATCATAAGGACAGGCAGTCATTATCAAAAAAAATTCATGAATGAAAAGCCCAAAAAGTCAAAACCAATAAAGAAGACTTACCAAACTGGGGCATCCCGCTGACTGTAATCCCAAAAAGGAAACAGTTCAGGCAAAAAAAAAAAAAGAAAGGGATAACTAAATAAAAAAAAAAAGAGGTCTCACAAACCCTCAGCAAAAAAGGGGATGATTGCCTATTCAAATAAACGTTCAATATCCGAATCATCACCGGAAAATCAGAGCAAAGACTCAAACAAGGTCTAACGCACGATCAACTGAGTTTAGGTTTGGAGAACATCACGAAGAGCGGGTGGGTACAAATAATTTGAGCCTTTATCCTTTGTTTCTTAAACCGTGAACCAGGCCACGATATAACTCTTAAAAGTCCTAGCTGAAGCATGGGTTAGTTCGAAAGCATACTGTTACGAAGGTATCCTGACTCCTGAAGGTTTGCTGTAAAATATTGAGTTGACATCGCACTGTATTACAAAATGCATTTTCAAAATTCAAGACAGACATAGACTTTTGCATTCTTAAAATAACCTTGTTTGCATATGACTACTTGTTTGAACAAGCAGGGAAATTCGCACGATGAACACCTTGTGAACAGAAGAACCTCCAATCAAGGGGCACATTGCTCATTATCTGGGGCATGGCAAAATACTTCCAACAGGGGCAACTCCCTACATTCTGAGAGCATGGACATAGTCGGAAAAAATACTGCGCATAATCAAAGACCCGCTAGGTTGACATGCCTAAGCAAAAATAAGGGCTTCCCGTCAAACTAAAAGGGTTCGGGCAAAATGAAGGGATGAAACGAAAAACATGTACACCCGGCAAGTCGAAAACCTGAAAAGGCGGCTTGGGCAAAAATGGGTATCCCGGTGGACTGAAAACCCGAAAGGGCGGTCCAGGCAAAAGTTAGGGATCGAAGCGTACGACTATGTTCCGGTATCTCGTCACTTGTCTACCCGAAGATTTGTCAACTACCCACACAGGTATCCTCTTCCCTCACCTCCGAAGCAGGGGCAATAATGAGTTATCCAGGCGATCCAATTGCTCTGTCAACCAAATTACAAAGGACAGATCAACATAAAAATGATTACCATCTACCTTTACAAATTCCAGATCGTGGGCTAACGTCCGAGACCAAACAGGACAATTATCCACTTAATCAAAATCATGCAACCCAACACCGGTTTCTGCTCAACCTTCAGACAAAGTCATACACAGACTCCTCCTCCATAAGATGACCTAACCCCGGTTCATCAAGAAGTTTTACACAAACTTATCCCGAAGCAACCTTACCCCGGTTCCTCCAGAAGTTTTTACACAAACTTATCCAAGTAACCTTACCCCGGTTCCTCCAGAGATTTTTACACAAACTCAACCAAATAACCTTACCCCGGTTCCTCCAGAAGTTTTTACACAAACTTATCCAAGTAACCTTACCCCGGTTCCTCCAGAAATCTTACATGGATTTATCACAAGTAACCTTACCCCGGTTCGTCAAGAAGTTTTACACGAACTTATCCCGAAGTGACCTAACCCCGGTTCCTCCAGAAGTCTTACATGGACCTATCTCAAGATGACCTAACCCCGGTTCATCAAGAAGTTTTACACAAACTTATCCTGCCGTAACCTAACCCCGGTTCCTCCAAGAGTCTCACATGGACCTATCTCAAGATGACCTAACCCCGGTTCATCAAGAAGTTTTACACAAACTTATCCTGCCGTAACCTAACCCCGGTTCCTCCAAGAGTCTCACATGGACCTATCTCAAGATGACCTTACCTCGGTTCATCAAGAAGTTTTACACGAACTTATCCTGCGGCAACCTAACCCTGGTTCCCCCCAGAAGTCTTACATGGATTTAGCTCAAGATAACCTCACCCCGGTTCATCAAGAAGTTTTACATGAACTTACCTCACCAAGCAACCCTACATCGGTTCCCTCTCTTCAAGATGCAGTTTTACATGGACTCGTCACCCAGAAACCCTACACAGGTTCTCCCTTTCCAAAAAAACGAAGTTTTACACGAACTCATCATCAAAGTAACCCTACCCAGGTTCCTTCTCCATTTCAGATATAGTTTTACACAAACTCATCAGCATGCAACCCTACATAGGTTCCCCCTTTCAACTTATAAAATTACATTCCAAAACTCCCCAGAAGAGTCTAATCCAGTTTCCCCAGGAAAATTGGAATTCATCTCTCCAAGCAGTAAGCTTATCCCCAGTAGATTCTGGAAGCTTATCCCCTCGCAGAGCACGAACGCGTCGTCCGGCTTTATTCAAAGAGTTATTTCCTTAACAGGATATAACTGGGTTATCCTCAGCCAAAAGCCACGGAAAGGTCATCGTCAACATAGTTCTTTCCTATCCCCAGCGAAGTCCATTAACACTTCCAACAACAAAGACATCCTCAGCAAATTACTGCTATCAACACTCAGCAAAGCATCTCTATCCCCACAGAGTATTGCTTCCCAGCATGATCGCTAGAATATCTTTTCTCCCCGCAGAATCTTCCATTCGCCAAGTTTATTCCGCAACGGAGTCATCTTCTCCTACCGGTATCCTTGCAGTTATCATCCCCAGCGGAAGCAAAATCTATTCTTCGACATCAGCCCAGGATACGACTTCCCGGCACCCGTCAAGGATTCACTTTCCTAGACAAAAATATACATGAAACATCACATACATCATTATAGCATGCATGTACACATCATATCTTACAAATCTCATTTATGTTGAGAACATCATTGCTTGATCCATATCATGCATTGCATATGACTGACTTTTACCTTTCAGGAAAGATCCAGTTAAGTTCTCAAGCTACATTTCAAGACCTAGACCGGTTCAGTTAAATCGTCCCAAGATTTTCCTGATGCTTATCCAGTCAAAGGCCTTCTCTGGTTCAGTCAGATCGACCCTAAGATCTCCCTGATGCTTATCCAGTTGAAGACATTTCAAGACCTAGACCGGTTCAGTTAAATCGTCCCAAGATTTTCCTGATGCTTATCCAGTCAAAGGCCTTCTCTGGTTCAGTCAGATCGACCCTAAGATCTCCCTGATGCTTATCCAGTTGAAGACATTTCAAGACCTAGACCGGTTCAGTTAAATCGACCCTAAGATTTTCCTGATGCTTACCCAGTCAAAGGCCTCTCTGGTTCAGTCAGATCGACCCTAAGATCTCCCTGATTCTTATCCCAGTAGAAGACACCCCCAGATTTTTCTCAACAAGCGTTGTTGAAGTTAAAGTCACCCAAGATTTTTCTCAACAAGCGTTGTTGAAATTAAAGTCGCCCAAGGTTCTCTTACCATTCATGCTAAGGTAGTAATCATCCCTGGTTCTGTCATCGCCGTTTGAAGCTCCAGACTCAGCTCCTGTAACCAGTCAGGACACATCTATACCAGGCATCTAAAAATCAGCTCCTGCAACGTGTCAGGTACTCATTTTCTGTTTTGCAGGCATGCAGGTTCTCGCTAAGGAATCTCTTACGCAATCAAATATCCAGATGGCATCTATGAGCCCATTCCACCATCACTGCCACTATGTGAGCGCAAATTTCTGGGCACTCTAGTGTCCAATCATCTTTTACCCTCGGATTACGAAAGGCACGTCAGCCAATCTGCATCCTCAGGTCTAAGAAGATTGAACAGGGGCAACTGTTATACCCCAAAATTTGCCCTCCCATATTCCTCAAGAAATTGCCAAGCCAAGTTACAAAATTCCCCAAGGGTTGTGCAGTGCAACAGTCTCCCATACAGTCAAAATTAGGGTTTTGAGTCTGATCAAGAAAAGGAAGTTTTCAAGGGCTCAATCAAGTCTCATATGCTTATAAACATGGTCAAGCATCCTCATATCAAGTTTCAAGGCATTCAGCTCAAGATTGCACAGTCAAAACCCTAAATTGCACTACAGTCAACTGTAGGGGCAAAATGGTCATTTGACAGTCAAAAGTTCAAATTTTTGGTCAACATATCATTTTGAAGCCACAAACATCATTTGATCAATGCTTGATCATGATTCTCAAAATTTGGCTCAGAAATCATCAAAGATGCAAAAGTTGCTATGTTTGGACAGCTGAAAAAGTCAACTGAAATTGACCAGGGCATAACTTTCACATGGATTATCAGAAAAATCCCATTCAAAGCTCATTTTGAAGAGAAAGACATTTCCTACAACTCATCTTCATACTTCAAGTCCAAGAAATGCTCTCACAGAAAGTTATCAATTTCAACATTATAGGTCATTTTCAAAAGTCCACAAAAAGGGACTTTAAGTCAAAGGCCATAACTTGAGATTGGAAAATCAAAATGACATGGGACCAAAGGCATTGGTTAGAGGACTCAAAGACCTTTCCAAAATGTCCAAGAACATGTGAAAAGCTTAAAAATTGAGCAAGTTATGCCTTGTAGAAGTTGGGAAATTTTTGTGAAATGGCAAAAGTCAACTATCCTTGAAACTCCAATTTTTGACAAAAGGGCCCACTTTCTTCCACTTGATTCATCCTTGTCATGCCACACACGTGTCCCATGATTAATTTCAAGACCAAATATTGATTTTTCTATTTTATTTAATTTTTGATAATTTGATTCATTTTAAATCTTTAAAAATTTAAATAAAATTCAAAAACCAATGGAATAGTGTCATTTGAATTTGGACAACTTCCATATATCATGGGCCAACTCAAAAACTCAGGCTAGGGTTAAATTGCACACTAAGTCTTGGTCTTGGCTTAAAAGAAGGAAAATTGGTTAATGGTGAAAACCCTAGGACTAGTTCTTTCATGAGCATGAATTAAGGCCAACTAACAAGCTAATTCTCTTCCATCATAAGCACCAAGTCAAACCCTAACCATAACACATCAAAGGCTGCGCTAAAAAGCTGATTGCAACATTGAAATTTTTGGATAAAAACACAAAACTGATTTAAAAGTTGGAGAAAGTTTTAAGCCTTAATTCTTTTTCTAATAGCTTCCTGGACCATTTCTGAACACATCCCAACTCCAAACATCCTTCAAAACTCCAGGAATTGGTAGGGAGAACTAAAACTGTGTCACATAACTTTTGAAATCGCATATCACAATTCATACGTCCTTTTGCATTTTTATTGATGAATTCTTGTTCCTTACAAAGTTTCCAAGCTAACCATTGTGTTTAATTGCATTTTTGTTGACCATACGCGATTTCACCATGTTCACATTTTAGGGTTTTCAGGTTGTGATTTTAGGGCTTTCTCAATACTGTAAAATTAGCCTTCCAAACCATGATAGTCATATTCAGCAAGCCTAGACGAAGGAAAAGCACCACTCGCGCCCAATTTATTGGTCCTATAGCGCTAGTCGCTATTTTTCTAAAAGCTACTTTAAGCCACGCGTGAAAACCGTTTCCATAGACTTTTGTTTCAGAAAAAAAAGAATGAACAACGAAGGAGATGATGTGCTGTCTAGCAGTGATTGGCCAGTTTTAAATTTTCGCGCTTAGCCACTAACGCTTTTATTCTTTTCTTTTGTTATTTGTTTATTATAATATGTTAATTAACGCGTGGTAGCTCAGCTGGCAGGTGGACGTACTTGTAGCATCAAAGACCTGGGTTCAAGTCCCAGGTCTGGCAAATTTCAATATTATTTTGCAATGGCAATTCCTATGCAGGCACAACACTATGGTGCACCATGTACCATCATCATCCAGATGCCCACGTGTCCATCCAATCCACACTAAAGGCTTAGATTAAAAGAGTATGCTGCGCTTGAGTCAAACGTGTCACGCAGGATTCAAAAAGTCCAACAAGGCCAATGCTTAATGGGCCAGAATGCTAGGCCTTACCTCCAATTTTGGGGTCACCCCCCCCCCCCCCCCTGGTTTGCTTTGCTTTTCATAATTTATTTTTTATTTATTTTCATTGTTTTAATTAATTAATTGTTTTCTTTACAAAATACAAAAACTTAATTAAAAACCAGAAAAGACCAAAAAAAAGAGTAAATATTTTTATTATAATTATTTTCTTGTAAATAAATTAATGTATAATGAATTTAGTTTTAATTAGGATGTTTGCAATTTAATTCTTTTAATAAATAAAAATCCAAAAATAATTAGAATTAGGTTAATTAATAATTTCCACTCCTTTTGATCTTTCTTTTTTTTTCCATAATATTATTATTTATTTTATTTTTTTATAATTAAATGTATATAAATAACTTAAATTTAAATTAGGTTAAAAATTCAATCTTTTTCTTAATAACTAAAATCCAAAAATATAGCATTAGGTTAATGACTTTTTATTCCTTTTAATTTTCCTCTTTTTTTGCCATAATATTAGTGATTAAACTTGTAAACTAATTAGGGTTGCATTTAGGTTCAAAATTCAATCTTTTTCTTAATAATTTAAAAATAGTTAGAATTAGGTTTAATATTTCATGTTATTCTTAATTAATTAATTAATTTCTCCTTAATCTTAAAAAATACAAAAATACCAAAAAAAACATTCTTTTTAATTTTAATTTTTAATTCCTTATTAACTTTAATTTATTGTAAAAGGGTCCAACGCCCATGTCCATAATTTATTTAATTTGCACATTTATTTTATGTCGTTTAAATAATTATGTACATGTCCCAAAGCCTTGTAACAATTTTTACTTTTCGCTTATTTTCTTTATTTATTTTTTTTGTAAAATCGGGTCCGGTTTAATTTTGGCGATGTGGACCCGCGTCATTTGTAATAGTTTAGATTTATTTTCCCGCAAATATATAACTGTTAAAAAGCATGCAAGAATGAATGTCTTAATTAAAATCAAGCGTAGATCACAAATAAACATGACAAGACAAATAATTGAAACATGACACACAATCCGCACACACCACCCCTAGGGTACGCCTCACTGTTGCCTTTCGAAAGGTGATCGTCGAGTAGAGGACGTCTTAGTAAGTCCTCATGATCCGGGAACCTGGCATGAGGGTAGCTTCTAAGGTGTCTTCCCATTGCTCCGGTGATCACCATGTCCCTAAAACTCGAATTGACCCGAACCCCTCCAATGGTGGTGCTACCTACCTCTCAATGGTGGGATAGCACTACTTTCAAGGACTTTTACACAGACGAATTCCTTAGGGTAGGTAGGTTCTCAAGGATACTTGCTCTAATTTCAAACAAATCAAAATCTTTTCACACCAACACATTTTCAAAAGCTTTCAAAGCAAACTTTTCAAACACTCTGACGTACGAGTTGAACTGAAACTTTTCAAAGAATATTTTTGAAACCCACATTGAAAAGCAAACAAACATTTTTGAAAACACAATGAGCAAGTATCTAAGAGCCCATGGATAACCATGGATAGAAAGGGTGCTAACACCTTCCCTTTCTATAATCTACCTCCCGAACCGAGAGCAATCTCTTTAAGGAATTTTTCTGTGCTTTTGTCCTTTCCATTTGGAGAAAATAAAAGACGGTGGCGACTCTTGCTTCCGCGACATTTCGCGAACCAGCTTTAAAACAGTCAGTTCCAGTTCCACCGATCACAATGATGCTATGATTAAACACACCACAAATATTTACAAAGGCAAACATGATAAGGCACACAAGTCACACAAGACAAGCCCTTAGAGTTTAAGGCCAGCATGGGGTCTGGGTATTACCCTCTTGAAGTTGGTGGGCTCAACCTGTCCTATTAGAAGTAACCGGGTTCTAAGGGTCCCAATATCACTGGATTGCTTTCATTGTTCATCGTTTCGATTTAGCCACTGAACTGGAGACCGAAATATCTCAGGAAAGCAACCCTCAATTGAGTGTAGTATCGAGTATCAACCAACCTCGGACTGCACCAAAGTCAGTTATCTCACTACCCTAAAGAGGCCAAGATGGTTCAATTAAGGTTCCTAAGGTCAGATGATGCTTCACGACACCACATGGAGGCCCCGTACTCTCCTTGACTGAACTCAAGGGTTACCAGTACACACCAAAGTGTCGCATCAACGTAGCAGACTGTTTCAACCATGTCGGTATACCCCACACAGTTCCCTCACAGCCTTGTTGCTACTTTCTAAGAAGGTATCCCCAGATCCGGATTAGGATCTATAGAACTCCCAAGACGGTCCCACAATTTAAAGCAAACAAGTCAAAGCAATAGAAAACACAGTTTATGAACTATCCTAAGGTACACCTCACTTTATAAGAGTCCCCAGTAGAGTCGCCAGTTCTGTGATCGGTGGATCTGGAACTGACTGTTTAACGCTGGTTTCGCGAAATGTCGCGGAAGCAAGAGTCGCCACCGTCTTTTATTTTCTCCAACATGGAAAGGACAAAAGCACAGAAAAATTCCTTATTGAGATTAGTTCTCGGTTCGGGTGGTAGATTTATAAAAAGGGAAGGTGTTAGCACCCTTTCTATTCATGGTTATCCATGGGCTCTTAGATACTTGCTCATTTGTGTTTTCAAAAATGTTTGTTTGCTTTTCAAGGTGAGTGGGTTTGAAAAAAGTTTCTTTTAAAGATTTCAGATCGACTCTTGTATCAGTCCTCAAGAGTGTTTGAAAAATCGTTTTGAAAGCTTTTGAAAGTGTCGGTGTGAAAAGAGTTTTTGATTTGTTTTTTAGAATTAGATCAAGTATCTACGAGTCATCTACCTACCCTAAGGAATTAGTCTGTGTAAATTTCCTTAAGGTAGTGCCATCCCACCATTGAGAGGTAGGTAGCACCACCGTTGGAGGTGTTCGGGTCAACTCGGGTTTAGGGACAGTGTGGTCACCAGAGCAATAGGAAGACACCTTAGAAGCTACCTTCATGCCATGTTCATGGACATGAGGACTTACTAAAACATCCTCTACTCGACGACCACTTTGCGAGGGGCAAGGCAACAGTGAGGCGTACCCTAGGAGTGGTGTGTGAATTGTGTGTCATTTTCAGTTATTATTTGTCTTGTCATGCATTGAGTGTTCTACGCTTTGATTTTATTTTTGGTCATTCATTCTTTCATGCAAATTATTAGCAGTTAAAAGGTGCGGAAAGATAAAAGTCCTACGCTATTACAAAGGCGTGGGTCTACATCGCCAAATTAAACCAAGACCCGATTTGAAATAAATAAAATGCGGAAAGTAAATATCCTAATTATCTATTACAAAGCTTTGGGGCAATTACATGAAATTTAAAAAAGGAAATAAAAGTAAATGTGCGAAAAGAAATAAAAATCGAGAATGCGAGGGCGTTGGACCCTTTTAAAGAAATTAAATTGAAATTAAAAATTAATTAAATTAAGTAAAGGAAAGAACTTATTTTTGGAGTTTTTGTATTTATGAAATTTAATGAGAAAATTAATTATTATAGGAAACCCTAATTCTAATTTGTTTTTAATTAATTAAAGAAAAATGTTTAAGTTTGACCTAATTTAACCTAATTATTCAAATGTCATATTTATTCACAAATTAATTAAGAATTAATAATAATGATGATGAGGAAATTTAATTATTGGAAAAAAAAGAAGGTAAAATGCTACAAAACCTAATTTTTATGTGTTTTAATTTATTTAAGAAAAATGTTAAAGTTAAAACTAAAATTAAAACTAATTGATTATTAGAATTTTATTTATAAAAAAACATTAATGCATTAAATAAATAAATATATTTTATTTTGGAATTTTCTGATATTTTTTGGTTTTTATATGAAAATTAATTATCTGAAGTAAATTAAATAAAATAATAAAAAAAAAGATCAAAAGAATTAAAAAAAAGGAAAAGAAAAGAAAAGAGATTAAAAGATATACAAACTTTGGGGGGTGTCTGCCCAATTTGGAGGCTTTTTGCAAGCAATTTTGGCCCAATAGGAATTTGACCCACGCTGACTTTTCAGATCACATGCACACGCGTTGACTGGGGTACTCCATGGACTTTGATTCTTGGCCACTGGATGGACGCTCATGGCCACTTGGCAAGCCATTGATGAGAGCATATGGTGGATCACTGAAGGGCACGCTGCGTAGGAATATATTAGAGGAAAAAATATGAAATATGCAAGGGGACTTGGGAATCGAACCCAGGTCCCAATGTTTACCAAGTACATCCTTTGCCAAGTGAGCTGTGCGCGCGCGTTGTATAGAAACTGGCAAGCGAATAACATAAGGCAAAACAACGCTGAGTGGTATCCAACGCGCCAAATTTCAAATTGTCCAACCACATAGTGACACGCCAGGCTTCTTCTTCGTTCTACCTGAAAATAACAAACAAGTAGCAGGGGTTTTAAACCCCCACTAAACAGCATAGCGAATAATAGCGATTAGGCCATAGTGAAAGATAAATTTGGCGTGATGTGATGATTGGATTCGTCTGGAGTTTCTGAGTCCAATGGCATAGGTCTCGTGGCTTAATTTTTCCACCTGAAAGAAGCCCTAATTTCCAACCTCTGAAACCCTAAAGAGCTTCCATGGTAACTTTGCATACAGGCCATAAAAACTCAATTAAAATACATCACTAGCTTCAGGGAGTGTATATTAGTGTAAATCAAACATTCAAATATATTGAAAATGCATGTATATTGGAACACGATTATGAAAAAAGTTTGAGAAAGTTTGACTTTATTCTACCACTTCTTTATGCGTGGAGACTGGAACAGGATTGAGTTATGTTCAGGAAGGCCTCAGCAAGCTTTTGGAATCGATTGCAGGCTTTGAATCACGCTGGAACTGTGAAAACAATTTTGAGTTTTTATGAAAAAATGCAAAGTGTTCTTGAGGTCTGAGGCGCAGCTTGCTTCCTCCTGTGATTAGGTTTGCATTGTGTATATGTATGTGAATGTTTTATGTCAACAAAACAAGCCCAACATCCAAGTTTTAATGCCTTTCAATATTTGTGATCTTCCTTGATTTTTTCAATCTTTTTCATACCATTCTTATGCCAATCAATGGAGATTCTTGCCTTTTTCAGTATGCACGAAATATTGAGGCTTTAATGAGAGAATATGCTGCAAAAAAGGATTGGAAAACATGATTTTCTATTTTTGTCATATTTTATTTTAATTAAATGAACTAATAATAATAATAATTCAAATAATTAATAAAAAATGATAAAATAACTCCCTTTAAATTCAATGGGTCGTGCATAGCCTTTGGGTGATGATTCTTGGAAGAAAATGTGGCCCATTAGCAATTTTGAGGCATTTGAAGCAAAGTTGACTTTTCAAAATTCCCAAAAATTTCCCAACTTCCACAAGGCATATCTTGCTCAATTTTTAAGATTTGATCATGTTATTGGACATTTTGGAAAGGTCTTGAATTCCTCTAACCAGTGCCTTTGGTCCCATGTCATTTTGATTTACCAATCTCAAGTTATGGTCTTTGACTTAAAGTGCCTTTTTGTTGACTTTTGAAAATGACCTATAATGTTGAGATTGATAACTTTTTGTGAGAGCATTTCTTGAACTTGAAGTGTGAAGAGGAGTTGTAGGAAATGTCATTCTCTTCAAGATGAGATTTGTATGGAAATTTTCTGATAAACCATGTGGAAGTTATGCCTTGGTCAATTTGCAGTTGACTTTTTCAACTGTCAAAAATAGAAACTTTTGCATCTTGAGACTTTTTGAGCCATGCTTTGAGAATCATGATCAGGAATTGATCAAATGATGTTTGTGGCTTCAAAATAAGATGTTGACCAAAAATTTTGACTTTTGACTGTCAAATGACCATTTTGCCCCTACAGTTGACTGTTGAGCAATTAGGGTTTTTGGCTGTGCAATTTTGAGCTGTGAGTCTTGAAACTTAGCATAAGGATGCTTTGATAATGTTTATAGGCATGCGGGACTTGATTGGGCCCTTGAACACTTCAATTTCTTTGCCAGAACCAAAACCCTAATTCTTGACTGTTAGGAGGCAATTGGATTGTGCAACCCTTGGGAGATTTTGAAGCATGCTCTTTGCAAATCTTGAAGAATATGGGAGGGCAAATTTTGGGGTACAACACCGACCATAAAGGGCTTCAAAAGGAGTCATCTTTATAGAAGAATGATAAGCGGTGTTGTGCCAACATTCTGCAAGGTATAAGTACTTAAACCATTCTCTTGGTTTTTCACTAGTGAAACACATGAGATATGCCTCTAAACAGTGATTCATAACTTCTGTTTGTCCATCTGTTTCAGGATGGTATGCGGAGCTAAACTTTAGAATAGTGCCTTGGACGCGGAACAATTCCTTCCAGAAAGTACTAACAAAGAGTGGATCTCTATCGGAGACGATGGATTTAAGGATGTCCTGCAAGCGGCAAATCTCTGTGGAAAATCGTTTAGCAAGATCTCTGGCTGTAAGGTGTGTTGGTAAGGCAAGAAGGTGGACAAACTTGGTTAGTATGTCGTAGATGACTCAAATAACAGTATGTCCAAAATAATAGGGTAAGTGTGTTATAAAATCCATTGAAAGTTCATCCCACACAAGAGTCGGAATTTCTAAAGGTTGTAGTAACCCTTGCTTTCTTTTTGTCATTGTTTTATTGTGTTAACAGATGACATGATGTTAGACATCCTTATACATACCAGGCCACATGAAGGAAGAGGAAAGATGAGCCAATGTGGGCTGAAAACCTGGGTGGCCAGCAACAGGAATGGAGTGGTACTCATACAGTATAGCTTGTTGAAGTTCTTTGATAGGCGATAAGAAATTTTGTCCTTGTAGTATATGTTGTACCCCAAAATTTTCCTTCTCATTTATCAAGGCATTTTCTCACAAGGATTTTCAAAAGCTCAAATTTTGCATAAACACAAAATAGACAAAAAGGACAAAACAGATAAAAAATGATTTTTGTCAAAATTGAAGAAAAGAAAGCTTGCTTCGACTCATTCATCCTTCGACTGAACATTCTGGCTTCTTCGAGAGAGCCTTGATTCACACGCTTCGATAGAATATTTGGCTTTCCTTCGAGCAAGCTTTCCATAAGCTTCGACAAAGCATGTGACCTCCTGCATGCAAGCTTCAATTCAGGGAGCAATGACCTCCTGCAAGAAAGCTTCGATTGGGCAAGGATTAACTTCTCACAAAGCTTCGATTGGAGTATGGTTTCCTTTCAAAAGCAACATACGTCGAATCCAACTCTGGACCCCTTCATGCATCCTTTGGTCCACAAGCTTCATTCAAGTAATGACTTCCTGCAGGTTTGTTTTGATTCACTAAAAAAGCCCCTGCATGCAAGCTTCGATTCAGAGAGAAATGGCCTCTTGAATGTTTGTCTCACAAAGCATTTGCCTACTGCATGCTAGCTTCGACTGGGCATTATGACCTTTATATTAGTTTCCTTCAATTCAGAAGGAGATGACCTTCTGAAATCTTTTTTTGATTCAGAGGGCAATGGCCTTCTGAAGGTTTTCTATTGACCCAAAGTAGGGACCTCCTGCATGCTGGTTTCAATTTCACCATTGGCTCCTTACGCGTTTGATTTGATTCACAAGGCGGTAGTTTTCCTCATGTTAGCATGCACAAGGCATTTTATCCTTCATGTCTCCTTCGAATGCGGCAACATGCTGGCTTAGAATCAATCTTCAGGATTATCTTGAATCACTTTCATATCACCTTCGAATCCATTTGCAGACCCTTCAACACACATAGCGATGCATTATGATACACAACTTGGTGGCCCATTCGAAGGACTTGCCATGGTTGGAAAATATTTGGTTTTGGTTCATTTTGAGTTTGGTCGAAGGGTTGGGCCTAAGTGATCAAAAGCAAGAAGACTTAGTGTCACATTCAGCTGAAGAGGGCCATTTGAAGAACACACAGTTGGTCCATTCGAAGGATACACAACTGGTGGAAACGAATTCTGCTTTGTTAAGCCTGATCGAAGGCTATGAAAAAATGAAGGATTCGATTCAAAGAGTCAAGTTGTCCATAGGTCAGGCTACATAGGCCTCCAACTTGTGCCTCACTCCATATTAAATTGTTCTTCAAGCCAACTTGTTCTTGATGACATCACTACCTTTTTAGAAAGTTCTTGAGCCTTGTGCATGCCTCTTCTGCACACTTGCCCCCTAAAAACTAGGAGCCATCCATCTCAATAATTGATTTTAGTACTTTTATCTTGGGATTATAAAAAGTTGACACAAGTGGATGTTGGTCTTTCAAAGAAAATATATTTTATTCCTTCACAAAGCTGCTCATTCTAAAAAATTTCTCTATAAATAGAGAGTTCATTTGCACATCAAAGGGGCTGGAAAAGAAAAAGAAATAAGAAGAACACTGAAGAGGATTTTGGCTATGTGGAAAGAATCTTCAAAGAACTCTCAAAACTCTTAAACACTTAACACCCCCCTCAAAACCAGAACTTGAAGAAGCATCACGCTTGTTTCTTTAAAATCCATAAATAAACAAACACAAACCAACTTTTCTTGGTTTTCGAATCTAGCCAAAGAAACACCACATTTGCTTCTTCCCCTCTGAATTCAAGAACACCCAGGGAAACAGCTCAATTCCAAGACCCACATTCCAGCTTCAAGCAAGGTAAGTTCTCTTGACTTTAACCTTTCGTTCAAGCCTAACATGTGAATACTCATTTCTTTTCGTTTCAAGCATCATCATTACTTTGTTTTGTTTATTTTTATTCTCACCTTTTTCGTTTGCTTTCTTTACAAAGTCTTTTGGTTTGTTTTTTGTTATTTATCAAACATATTTTTTAAAAATTAATCTGGCCATGAAGCAATATTAGCATGGCCTCACCCCCATGCTGTTACTTAATCCTCAAACGAAGAAAACAGGAAGAAGGTTATGTGAATCGAAGCCTTTTAGGCTTCTCCCCATGCTGCTATCTAAAAACGAAAGAGTTGTGGTCGAAGGACATATATTCATTTTACTTTGCAGATCCAGTCGAAGTAAGCAGAAAGAGGGATGTGGCCGAAGGATACAATCATGTTTGTTTTACAGGTCTAATAGAAGTAAGCAGAGAAAAAAGGCATGATCTAAGGATACATATTCATGTTGCCTTACAGGCTCAATCGAAAGACGCTGAAATAGGGTGAATCGAAGGAGCATACTGACTAGGTCGAAAGACTCATTTTTCCTCTCTTTATTTTTTTGTTATGGTTGCAATAGCTTAGGATTTATTCTTTGAATTTTTATAGTTTCCTTACATTATTAGTAATTAGGCTACATGGAAAGATAAAATCAACAAATAGATAACTTTCGAATTCAAGATAAAAATGCATGCAATCAAACACAATATTCATACATATGCACCTCTAGGGTAATCTCACTTGTTGCCTCAGAAAATAGTCATGTACCTCGAATATGGGCGTTTTAGCAAAAGTCCCTCGATAAAAAGATCGTAGTCCCTCGAAGTCCCTTAACGTTGCCTTTGGTAAACGATCTAGTCCCTAAATGAAAATTTGCTAAAACATCTCATAGGTTGCCTTCTATGACTATATAATTGACCCACGTTTGTCCCTTTACATCCAAAGATAAGGCTTCTTACCAATCAATGGTAAGATAGCAATATCAAAGGAAGAAAGAAATGAACAAAATAATTTTGAGTAAGGTAGAACATTCTTAGTTGCTTTCTCACAATCTATTCTCAAAAACAAAACATTTTTTCAGACACACCGTACACTTTTCAAAAATATGAAATATTTTCAAAATTTCAACACTTTGTATACATTCTTATAGAGAAGAGAATCATTACAAAGTTTTCCTAAACGAAGGCGCTTTTAAAAAAATACTTTCAAAATCCAGCACAAACACATTTTTAAACAAAGCAAGTGATCTAGCAAGCTACTAAGAGCTCGTAGATAATTACCGATGAAAAGTGTGCTAATACCTTCCATTTTCATAACCTACCCCCTCCCCCCCCCCCTCCCGCGAACTCAAGAAAACATCTCAAAGGTATTTCATGTTCCTTTCACCCTTTCCTTATTGGGTAAAAGAAAAGTCGGTGGCGACTCTTGCTATCCGCAACAATTGTGATAAAACGCAAAACACCCAAGCCAGTTCTCCCATAATATTACAGAACTGGCGACTCTGCTAGGGAATATATCTTAAAAGTGGGGTTATCTTAGAGTTAGATCATATTTACTTGCTTTTATTGTTTGATTTATCTGATTTACATTATGGTTCTTTATTTGGGTTGTATTGATCCTCTACTCGGATCGTGTCCTCGATCAGAACCCTCACTAAGGCGCATAAACAGGAAGAAGTTCGAGGAAGAGCCCTAGGCCCCAAAGGACCGTCTATGAAACATCATGAAGCATCCGGGGAGGATCCACGACGATTCCGGAGATTCTAAACTACAGAACCACCGTCTACCACAAACATTCCCCATGAACGCCCTAACAGACAGAATCCTAAACCATAGCCGCATGTATTTCTAAGAAATAAATCATGAAAATCTGAACTACTGAAGCCAATAACAATGAAAAACTGAAATCTTACCAGTTAAAGGAGAAGGAAAATTTGAAATAGCAGCAGCGAGCAACGAATCTCAAGAAACGACGATGGTCGACAGGCGAGTGATTACGAGCAATTGGGAGAGGGAACAAAAAATACAGAACTCCCTACTCCTTTCGTATTTATAGCTGGAAAAATTTGTGTGTGCGAGACACATGCTTGGGAAACCCTAGGTTCATAATCATTACACCCTAGTCCCTAGGCCATCATTGTGCCACTTTGCTAGCACGCTACTCGAAACATGCTACCTCTTCAAGTTCAAGGCTTCAAACGACCAACTCCCCATCTCCCCGCGAGAAAGGTGCAATAGGCGACACTCATTTTCCCTGTAAGATGCGCCCCGTCCCACGAGCAGGTATCAAAGTCATCACTCCTGTGTCCAGAAGAAACAACTTGGGGGCTACTGTTCTGGACTGGCCTGGCAGCCAGAGTGGGCCCAGTCTAACCCCTGCTTTCGGTATGGTTCATACGACCATCGCCTGAAACTCATATGCTTTCCATCAGGCAACATCGAAACTTTTCCCTCCCAAACCTGCACTGACCCATGATGATTGACGAGAACCTCTTAGTGTGCCCGGCCTCAAGTCATGCAAACAACCAGGAACCGACCAGATCACTGCCTGTAACCTACCTCTTCTCCAGAACCAACAACTAGTTACGAGAACACCTGCCCGGTATGACTAAGTCCTGGAAGTTACCTATTTTTGCAGATTCACATATTCAGGCCCAAAAACAAGATCCAATGGCCATGCTCCAGGGGCACTATATAAACCCTCACACATGTGAGGATCAGGTATCGAATATTCACTATTCACCACTAATAACTTAACACTTTTCTTGTATCTCTTTGCTCCCACTCTTACTTGATCATTGGAGTGCCTTGCAGGTATAACCCCATTTTTTCCTCCTCGACATCTTAGCCTAATAAAAGATCATCATTCGGCCACCTTGCAGGTTCTGATCAACCGGTAAGATCACTTCACAACCCCAAATCTTTATGTAAGACATATGTGGTTTCTTACCACTCCATATCTCATATGGTGTCTTCTCAATATTTTTGGATGGAACATGGTTATCAACGTGACCCATCATTGATCAGACTATGTCTAACAAGGTTCAGTTTCTTCTCTCGGATACACCATTCCAATGAGGTGTTCCGGGAGGTGTAAATTGGGATAAAATCCCACACTCTTTTAGATGGTCAATAAATGTTAGGCTTAAATATTTACCGCCTCGGTCTGATCGAAGAACTTTAATATTCTTACCTAGTTGCTTTTGTACTTCATTCTTAAATTCCTTGAACTTTTCAAAGGACTCACATTTATGTTTCATTAAATACATGTAACCATATCTTCTGAAATCATCAGTAAATGTGATGAAGTATTGAAAACCTCCTATGTTTGATATGTTCAGTGGTCCACATACATCAATATGAGGGTCAAAATATCATTAGTCCTTTCACCTTTTCATGTGAATGGGGACTATATCATCTTTTAAATTAAACAAGATCTGCATGTCTCATATGATTCATAATCAAAAGAGTCTAAAAGTCCATCTTTATTGAGTTTGGAAGTGTGCTTCTCATTTATGTAGCCTAAGCGACAATGCCAAAGATAACTTGGATTCAACTCATTAGGTTTAATCCTTTTAGTATTAATGTTATAAATTGGAATTTTAAGATCAATGGCATACTGTTAATCGTTCATTTGTGCAGTAACATAGAATATATCATTCAAATAAATAAGGCAACAGTTATTCTTCATTATGAATGAAAAATCAAACTTGTCCAAACAAGAAATAGAAATAATATTCCTGCTAATTGTAGGCACATAATAACAATTATCTAACTGAATTATTAAACCACTAGGTAAAGTTAATATGTAAGTTCCAACGGCTAAAGCAGCAACCTTTGTTTCATTTCCAACTCGTAGATCAACTTCACCTTTTGTCAATTATCTAGTCCTTTTCAGCCCCTGCACATTAAAACAAATGTGAGAACAACATAGAATATCTAATACATATGATGTAGAAGCAGATAAGTTAAATTCTATACAAAAATACCTGAAGTTGAAGTCTCCACTCCATTCTTCTTATCTTTCAGGTACTTTGGGCATTTTCTCTTCCAGTGTCCGGTCTTACCGCAATGGAAGCAAGTGTCTTCCTTTGATATGCCTCCACTAGGCTTTAAATCAGGAGCATTAGGTTTAGGTTTGAAAACTTCTTTGCATTTCCCTTTACCACCCTGTTTGGTGGGCCTTTTGTTATGCTTCTTTCCATTACTGACCATCAGAATGGACTTCCCTTTTGACATCAGATTATGCTCAGTAGTTCTTAACATGCCTAGCAGTTCTGGAAGAATTTTGTCCATATCATTCATGTTGAAATTGAGGACAAATTGACTGAAGCTCTTTGGCAAAGATTGCAAGATCAAATCAGTCGCAAGTTTATTTACGAAGGAAACCCCAATCTTTTAAGGTTCTCCACATGCTCAATCATCTTGAGTACATGGGAACCTACAGGGGTTCCCTCAGCTAACTTGCTATGAAAAATGGATTTTGAAACTTCAAGTCTCTCATGTCTTGCTTTTTCTTGATAGAGCATATTCAGGTGTCCGATCATATCGAACGCTACCATGTTCTCATGTTGCTTCTGAAATTCCAAGTTCATGGTAGCCAGCTGTTGGCTCCTAAATTCGACACCCTTGTTTTTATTAATATGAGCCATTAAGCAGGAAGGATGGTTTCGACCAGCTGATTCTGTCGAAATGCTCATCAGAAGATGGCGATGTACTTAGAGAATTTCTTCTAAGGGAGAATCATGTTGCCTTCGACGTCGAAGGTGCTTCTCGACAAAGGAGTTCGATGCTCAGAGTGGAACGGTTTGAGATTCAAACGTTTGGAGGGAAAACGGTTCCCAGCGGTTACCAAGTGCAATGTGCCAAGATCTGGAGCGTCGAATGCTGTGAGCGTGCCAAGTGGAGTCATCTCGAAGCAGCATAACTGCCCGACGGTTACTTGAGATGTGTTTAGTATAAATATTAGTAGTTCACGCAGTTTTTCGCGTGTGTTCACAAATATATACAAGTCACTCATATAGATTCAAGTACCTAGTGTGAGCGAAAGAATTGTTGAGAATGTATGTGTGAAACACCACTTTAATTAATCAAAGTCATTTATTTTCCAGAACTTTATTGCCTCTTCATTTACTTTTCCAGTCGAAGCCTTTATTTAAAACTTTCCTTTATTCTACCAAGTTTTCTTCATGCAATTTACATAAAGTGTCTTTATTTTCTTGTCATTTAACCATCATTAAACTTAGTCAAAACCACAAAATCAACCATGTCTTAGGATCAATCTGATCGATCCTGCGAGTCACCAAATAAGTAACCTTTTGGAAGATCAGCGGTTGTTTACCAATTCCCACGGTAAACAAATTGGCACACCCGGTGGGACCTTGTGTTGATTTTGAAGTTTAACCTTTTTATACAGAATATCATCTTTTTCGAGAAGTATTGCATGTTATTGAGAAGTGGTAGAATATACACTAACAATACCAATACTGCCAGAAGAAGAGAAGCGATGGCGAATCCGCCAAACAATAACGAAATCCCACAAACGAATGTGGGAACAACGGTTATCCCAACCGTAAGTGAAGCGCTAACCGCTGGTTCAACACCAGCAGTAACGGTCACAACAACGGGGCTATTACCTCCGTTCACTGGCCCCAGAGTGCCTTTGGGAACTCCCCCACCAAGGGGAAATCTAGGCACCAGGCCTTATGTTCCCCCAGGATTTATGACAGGTGGTCCAAATCGAGAACCACTCTATGGCATGCCAACTTCTGAATTGGCTAGCCTGACGAACGCTGCGTCCACTTTTTCAGACCCTTTAGTGAGTGCCTCTTCGCCACTCCAAGGTTCTGGAGTTGGTATGGCGAACAGAAATAGGACCCAACTCTTAGGAGGAACGTCCCAAGTAGCGCATGGCCTTACGAATGCCTCGACAACAGTCTTGAGGCAACAAATGGATGAAAGCAACCATGATATGGTTCAAATGTTGGCACAAACTTTAAGTACAGTGCTGAACCCTCTGATACAAAATACCACCCAGTCGAATCAGCAGATGACAGCGCAAATGACGCGTCTGGCTGATTTCTTTGGGGTACCCCAACCTATTCGACAGCCCCAAAGGGCGCAAATAAGGGGAAACCAAGGTATACTCTTAGAGGAAGAAACCACTATTAACCAAGTCCAGCAGCCTGTCGAAGAAAACCTTAGGGCACGATTGGAGCAGCCTGTCGAAGAACCTAGGGTCATAGCCCCAGAGGTAAGGATAGTCAACAGAAACCAAAATGCTGACGAAGTAGTTCAGCATATCCAATACCAGAATATGGGTTTGGAAAATAATCTGGCAGCCATGATCGAAAGAATCATGACGCAAAATGGGATAAATATGGGCTTTCGTAGGCCCAACTTCACATCCCCACTGTCAGAATATGTGTTACAAACAGACTTGCCTCCTAGATGTAAAGTCCCTAAATTCACTAAATTCTCAGGGGACACGACAGAATCTACTGTCGAACATGTGGCGAGATACTTGATCGAAGCAGGAGATATTTCAAACAACGAAAACCTGAGGATTAAGTATTTCCCAAGTTCTTTAACAAAGAACGCGTTTACTTGGTTCACAACTCTCCCCCCAATTCGATCCATCATTAGACCCAGTTGGAGAGATTGTTCCATGAGCAATTCTACATGGGACAAACCAAGATAAGCCTGAAAGAATTGGCCAGTGTAAAGAGACGTTTCACTGAACCTATAGACGAATATCTGAATAGGTTTAGGTTGCTCAAAGCAAGATGCTTTACGCAAGTGCCAGAACATGAGTTAGTCGAAATAGCCGCAGGCGGCTTAGATTATTCCATTAGGAAGAAATTAGACACTCAATACCTGAGAGACATGGCCCAATTGACCGATAGAGTTCGACAGGTAGAACGCCTTAAGGCTGAAAAAGCCAAGGCGACAAAAACTCATAAAAGAGAGAGGATAGCGTATGTCGAAATGGATGATGAAGATCCAGAAACCTTCGACGAAACTATAACCATCGAAGAAAACGAGGTCGATTTAGCGGAACTGAAACAAGGGCCACCATACTCTTGCAAACTGTTAGTCCCCTCAAGTGGAAAAAATCTCACTGGTCCGGAAAGGACCAACGATAGGTTCCCCAAAAAGACTTATAGTTTTGATATTACAAAATATGATGAAATCTTTGATCTACTTGTAAAGGATGGCCAAATGATAGTACCCCCAGGGGTAAAAGTGCCTCCTCTTGATCAAAGAAAGAAGAGAGGCTTTTGTAAATATCATAATTTTCTGGGCCATAAAACGTCTCAATGTTTTCTTTTCAGGAATCTTGTGCAAGACGCTATCGAAGAAGGGAGGTTGAAGTTTGCTGACAAGACCCCCATGACTGTGGACTCCAACCCTTTGTAGGCTGAAGCCCATTATGCTGAACCTTCAGAGGTGAACGTGATCGAGGCATCCAGAAGCCAGTCGAAGAGGCCAGGAATCACAATGGTCGAAGTCACAAAGGACCATGTCAACATGCCAATCTTTGGCAGTTTTTCTGGGAATCTATCCAGAAAGACAATTGAAGCGGTCCAAAAGGCGGTCGAAAGCCCAAAGCTGGAGACAGTTGGAGCCCGAAAATCTGGAACAAAACCCAGTTCTTACTTGGCTGCAGTTCAAGGCCAGACAGAGGACTTGGAGATTCAGATGAAGCAGTTGACTCTTGCCACCAAAGACACCATGAATGTCAACATGGTCGAAGTCTTTGAACCAAAAGCATCAGAGGAGGCCATTAGGCAAGAACAAGCCAACAAAACTTCTTTCCCTCGGGAAAATGAAAATCTGGCAGATTTCCTGCAAAGGTGCCAGAAGAAGAAGTCAGAAGTGGTGTTGTGTCCTCGATGCAGTTCGATTTTCGACAAAAAAGCTGCTGAACATATTCAAGGTGTAAGAGAAGCAAACAGAAAAAGGGAAAGTGTTGATACTCGATATGACCCCAGAAGAACCCACCAAAAGGGTTCAAATCAAGAAAAGAGGCCACTGACTTTCAGGCCTCCAACTAATGTGCCAGTAGATACATGGTACAAAACATCTGGTCGAAAGAGGCCAAGCGAGGAAAGATGGCACTCCTTCAAAGTGCCAAGAGGTTCATCTTTTACACATAAGAAAGAACCTCAGGTTGCTACCCCTAAAGTGACCCAGGTATCAAGCAACTACAAAGGGAAGAATCCCATGTCTCGATCTCAATGGAGGAGATACCAGAGGCGACAGAAAGCTGAGAGGGAAGCTGCTAATGAACCAAAGGCAGAATCAAGTTCAAATGTTCCTCAGAGAAAGCAGAGGAAACCTCTGGAAAGACAACCAGTGACCAATAGGCTAGTCTGGCCTAACCAGGGTGAAGTTGATAACGAAGATGGCTCTGAGTCTGATGACACCCTAGATATCATGGTGAACATAGTCTCAGTTTTGACAAGAGAGTTCAACCGCCAGGTGGAGGTCGAAACAAGCGATTGGGAAATTGAACAAGAAATGGCTAAGCATAGGCCAGTGTGCTATTTCGTCATGGATAATGGCACTACTGAAGAGCAGAATGGGTTCTTCGAACATCCTACATAGGCGATGAAAAATCACCTTAAGCCTTTATTCATAAGGGCTAAACTCGAAGAAACCACAATAAATAAGATCTTGGTGGATTGTGGGGCAACCATCAACATCATCCATCACTTTATGCTGGGAAAAATAGGCAAGAGCGATGAAAACATCAAGCCTCACAACATGGTCCTGTCAAATTATGAAGGCGGCATAGGGACCACTATGGGTGTGATCCAACTGGACATCAAGGTGGGATCTATCCTTCGACCAACTATGTTTATGGTCATATCGGCCAAACCAAATTATAATCTTTTGTTGGGCCGTGAATGGATACATGGTGTTGGAGCTGTACCATCATCAATGCACCAGAGGTTGCTACTATGGCGTCCTGATGGAATGGTCGAAAACATAGAAGCGGATCAAAGCTATTACTTGGGCAAAGTAAATCACCTAGGGATGGTAGACTTCGACAAAAATCTGGCTCACATTGGGCCATGCCCAACACCTGACTTCGACTTGGCGCCAGCGCTAAATACTTTTTGTTCCTTATACCTGCACCCTGAGCATGGTTTTCAATGGGACAGAGAAGACTTGTCCCACATTGACTTTAGTGGGCTAACTGATATCCAGCCAACTGGTTGGGGAAGTGAATTCAGTGACAATGACTGAGTCACAATCATTGCAGCGAATTTCGGCTTACGTAGCCGAAACAAGGATGATAACGGCTCTCGAAGCCGAAGTAAAATATATGGCCGCACAGGCCAATGATCAAGAGTTACCTTCTGCAGGTCCTGGAAAGGATTTCGATCCAGAACCTCCTGATATCATGCCAGAAGGAATGCAGGAACAAAGGCTCGACGCCATCTACGACGATGATCCTTTGGGATTCGAGAAGGACCCCTTAGCGAACAACATCAAGATGCTAGCGCAGGATCCTTTAGAAGAAATCAACTTGGGCGAAGGGTTAGAGAAAAAGCCAACTTACATTAGCGCAAAAATAGACCCAGAACTCAGGCTGGAAGTAATTCATTTGTTAAAGGAGTTCAAGGACTGTTTTGCATGGGATTACGACGAGATGCCTGGTCTCGACAGAGGATTGGTAGAACTTCAGTTGCCAATCAAACCTGGGAAGAAGCCAGTCAAGCAAAGTCCAAGACGCTTCGCTCCAGAAATATTGTCGAAGATCAAAACGGAAGTCGAAAGACTGCTGAAGTGCAAATTCATACGAGCTACGAGGTATGTCGAATGGATTGCAAACATTGTGCCAGTGATTAAGAAAAATGGTACATTGAGGGTGTGCATAGAATTCAGAGATTTGAATGCTGCTACACCCAAAGATGAATATCCTATGCCTGTGGCGGAAATGCTAGTCGATTCTGCCGCTGGCTATGAGTACCTGAGTATGCTCGATGGTTATTCAGGATATAATCAAATATTCATTGCTGAAGAAGATGTGTCGAAAACAGCTTTTCGATGCCCTGGGGATTTAGGCACTTACGAATGGGTAGTGATGCCTTTTGGCCTGAAGAATGCTGGGGCAACATATCAGCGAGCAATGAATTCTATCTTCCATGATTTTATTAACACTTTCATGCAAGTATATATTGATGACATTGTTGTAAAATCTGTTTCCAGGAAGAACCATATAGACCACCTTCGACAATCATTCGAAAGAATGAGAGAACATGGTCTGAAGATGAACCATTTGAAGTGTGCATTCTGTGTAAAAGCTGGAGATTTCTTGGGCTTCGTCGTCCACAAGAAAGGAATTGAAATCAACCAGAACAAGACGAAGGCAATTCTGGAAGCGAAAGCGCCAGCGAACAAAAAGGAACTGCAATCTCTGCTGGGCAAGATAAATTTCTTAAGGAGATTCATATCTAACCTAAGTGGGAAAGCTCAAGCCTTTTCACCCTTACTTCGATTGAACAAAGAAAGATTCGAATGGGGGCAAGAGCAACAAGAAGCCTTCGACAAAATCAAAGGGTATCTCACAAAGCAACCTATTTTGGTGCCTCCTTGCAGCAACAGGAGTATGAGATTGTACATAACTGCATCCGACAAAACTTTGGGAAGCATGTTAGCCCAAGAAGATGAAAATGGAGTTGAAAGACCCATTTACTATCTTAGTAGAGTTTTGAACGATGCAGAAACTAGATATAGCGAAGTTGAAAAATTATGTCTATGTCTTTATTTCTCTTGTACAAAGCTCAAACAATATATAAAACCAGTTGATGTGTATGTTTCGTCTCATTTTGATGTTTTCAAGTACATGTTGTCGAAACCCATCCTGCACAGCCGAATTGGCAAGTGGGCGCTAGCGTTAACTGAATACTCCTTGACCTTTATGCCTCTTAAGGCAGTAAAAGGACAAGTGGTGGCAGACTTTATAGTCGACCACTCAATTCAAGTTGAGAGTATTAATTATGTGGAGATAGAGCCTTGGAAATTCTACTTCGATGGTTCCAGCCATAAAGATGGAACAGGAGTAGGGGTCTTGATTATTTCTCCAGAAAAAATTCCAACAACATTCAAGTACAAGATATCAGGTACTTGTTCGAACAATGAGGCTGAGTACGAAGCTCTAATTACTGGCCTTGAGATATTGTTGGAATTGGGGGCAACTCGAGTCGAAATAATGGGAGACTCAGAGTTAGTCATTAAGCAAGTCACAAAAGAATATAAATGCATAAGAGAAAATCTTATTATGTACTTTGGGATAGCAAATCGTTTATTGAAAAAATTCGAAATGGTCAACATTCGACACATACCCAGATTGGAAAATCAAATAGCCAACGATTTGGCACAAATTGCATCTGGGTACAAAATTTCAAAAACGAGATTACAAAGAGAAATCGAAGTTCGAGAAAAGATAAAAGCAACTTGTCTGTCACCAACAGATTTGAAATCGACAAGACTAGGGTATGCTGATCAAAGCAACTTCGAAATTTCGTTCATAGACAATTTGTCAGAGCAAGATTGGAGGAAACCCATTGTGGATTATCTACAAAATCCAGCAGCTTCGACAGAACGAAAAATAAAATATAGGGCGTTGAGTTACGTACTCATGGGTAATGAGTTATTTAAAAAGACGCCTGAAGGGGTATTGCTAAAGTGTTTAAGTGAAACTGAAGCATACATAGCCCTTTCGACTACGCACGCTGGAGCATGTGGGGCTCACCAAGTAGGCCATAAGATGAAATAGTTGTTGTTTCGACAAGGACTATACTGGCCCACCATCTTGAAAGATTGTGTCGAGTTCGCCAAGGGTTGCCAAGAATGTCAAGTCCATACAGGCATCCAGCATGTACCAGTAAGCGAACTTCACTCAATAGTGAAACCTTGGCCCTTTAGAGGATGGGCGTTGGACCTTATTGGAGAGATTCGACCAGCATCATCAAAGAGCCAGAAGTATATATTGGTAGGCATTGATTATTTCACTAAGTGGATCGAAGCTATTCCTTTAGTCAATGTAGACCAAGAAAATGTCATTGAATTTATTCAAAAGAACATTATCTTTAGATTTGGAATCCCTGAAACTATAACTACTAATCAAGGATCAATTTTCACCGGTCGAAAGATGCAGGAATTCGCTCAAGAAACAGGCTTTAGACTCCTAACATCAACGCCTTATTATGCACAGGCAAACGGTCAAGTCGAAGCAGCGAATAAAATAGTGATTGGCTTGATAAAAAATCATGTAGGGAAGAAGCCAAAAAACTGGCATAAGACGTTAGACCAGATCTTGTGGGCCTGTCGAACGTCCCCAATAGAAGCCATAGGTACGACACCATATCGGCTAACCTTTGGTCATGACGCAGTGTTGCCAACGGAAATTTGTCTTCAATCTGCAAGCGTTCAGAGACACCATGATATCCCCTCTGAAGTTCATTGGGATATGATGTTAGACGAACTAGTAGATTTAGACGAAGAAAGACTGCGCGCTCTCGACCTACTAAGGATTCAGAAGAAAAGAGTAGAAGACTCTTACAATAAAAAAGTGAAACCTAAGGCATTCTCGCCTGGAGAATTAGTTTGGAAGGTGATTCTCCCCATGGATCGAAGGGATCGAAGCATGGGAAAATGGTCACCCAAATGGGAAGGACCATTCAGAATTATCCAAACTTTTTCTGGTGGAGCTTATGAAGTCGAAAAGTTAGGTGAAGATAAAAGGCTCTTGAGAGTAAACGGAAAATATTTGAAAAAGTATAAACCCATGCTCCAAGAGATCAAAATAAATAGCAAGTAATGACTAAATTAACCATAAATAGCCAAGATGGAAAATTTTATAAGAATTAGCCAAAATGGCTCCATTGTCAAATACATATTAAAATACATGGTTAAATAGCTGAGTAATTTAGAAGAGGATAGAATCTATGACTCGAAGGTACTTGGCCTGCTGCAACTCCAGTCTTTTGTTGCACAAGGCATTCGCCTGGGCAAGCTTGGCAATTTGGTCATCGAAGGCTTGGGCTTTCTCAGCAAACTCTAGGCCTCGTGTAACTTCAGCTTGGCTCTCTGTGTCTGAAACAGTCGAGAGAAGCTCCTCCTTGCGCTTAGTATTAGCATTCATCTTGGCCTCCAGCTCTTCGATTTGCACCTTTATGGAGGCATTGTCTCGATCTATGGCGTCAATTTCTTCTTGCTTGGATGCTTTCTGCTTCGACAACTCTGCAATTCGAGAAGTCGTCTCAGCTACCTCAGTCCAGGCAGAAGAAATTTTGCCATGTAACGCTTCGAGCTGGCTGTTGAAGCCCCTCTGACATCGATAGTCTGCTGAGACTTGATCAACAATGGAGTATAACTCCATGATAAAGCTCGAAACCTCTGGAGTCACAGCAAGAAAGTCGATTGCATTCAAAACAACTCCCAAACACGACGGAGCAGTAGGGTCCCCCTCCAAAGCCTTCATCAAATATTTCTTGAAGAACTGAGCCTTGACCTTCATCAAAGCCTCATCGAGAGGAGAAGTCGAAGTGGACTTCCCCGATGTAGTAGAAGCATCATGACTAAGGTCAGATGAACTTCCCCTACTCTCGATAATGGCATTCAAGTAGCCAATGGGATCAGTTTGCTTCAAGAGTGCTAAGTCTTCTTTAGACTTATGCTTTGTCGAGGTAGTAACCCTTACAGCAGCTTTGTCTTGGGGTTGAAGTTGTTGAGTAGCGTCTGCATCGACATGACTCTCTTCGACCTGAAGTTCAGCAGTGCCAGCATCAGCGTGATCCCCTTCGTCATGTTGTTCCTCTGACAGATCGACCACTTGAATTTCTTTTGGTTGTTGTTCCTCTGTTTCGGCATTGGTTTCATCGTTCGCCAATTCCTTCTCTTGTGGCCTACTGTGTTCAGCAGAGTCTAGTGTTTCAGAAGTCTTTGGTGCTGAACTTTCAGTGGTCTCCTAAAAATAGAAGAGGAAGAATCTTCTAGTTTAGAAAGAGACACAATCGAACGTGAGTATCGACACCTGAGTTAAAAAATGGTCAGAGAAACTACCTGCAGAGGAACTTCAGCCCCAGGGCTGGAATTATCACTTTCGACGAGTTTATTGAGCAAAACATTTAGCTCCTCCTCCGTTGGCTCTTCGATAATCACTGGAGGTGGCCTGGGTCTTCTCCCAGCAACCTTTATTCTGATCGTGGGTCGAGACTCAGGAGAAGGAGCATCTTTCTTCAGTTTTCTCCGTTTAAGAGGAGCGGGGGGAGATTCGTCCTCTTCGTCACTCCCAGATTCGACCGTCAGTGCAGGTCGTTTCTTGGGTGAAGGTGTCTGAAAACCAATTGGAGTTCGATTTAGAATGCTACATCGAAAATCAGAATGTTAAAACCAGAAGGAAATAATAAAAGTTTGGTTACCGGTGCTGAAGATTTTATCGAAGGACCTTCTCCCTGATGGCTTGTTGTAGTTTTCGCCGGTGCTGGAGGTTTTGTTAAGGGACCTCCTCCATGTTGGCCTTCTGCGGCTTTCTTTGTTGCAGGCTTTCGAACAACTGAAAGAAGACAAGTTATAATTAACAAGTTACCAGTCGAAATGGAAAAACAAAATAATTTGAAGGGTGAACGTACATTTCTTTATTTTGTCAAGGACTAGAACGAAAGACTTCTGAAGTTCGTCCACAAAATCTTTCTCGTCGAAGAACTCTTCAGCATAGTAACTCTTCCACCAGTCTTCGAAGGATGGTGAACAGAGGAAGTTAAGTTGATAATCGAACAGTGAAAGTACTATTCGACCTGCATACCTGCCAATATGCTTGGTGGCAGCATCTTCAGTATAGTCATTGCAAAAATATAACATGGATTTCTCCTTAGGAAAAATAGGAGAAGGAAGTGATTGAATGATACCAAACTATCGAGAGACCAAGTTTGGTTGGTAAGCGATCAAGCTCAGGTGAGTCTTGGAGCTCTTAAAGCGCAGTGGCATTATTCTGGGTGTGAGAAATGCTTCCCACATTATTGTGTGTTCTTCGACATGAGGGTCACCTGACGACTTGGGATGGGGCCTGATGAACCATTCTGGACCAACCTTTCGACGAGCGAAAGGAGCCATGGTCGAAGTGAATTCTTTTCTTTTTGCAAACATCAAGACGAAGTTTGCAAAAGTCTGTTGAAGCTCCAGCCCATCTTCAGTCGGGGTCAGTAGAGCTAATCTGGTGCCTTCGATACGCCTATTTGCTATCTCAGGATCTTGCTCATTTATTTGAGTTTTCTGAGGTAAGAAAGACTCGAAAGTGGCATTGAGCCACAATTGAAGTAGCCAAAAGGGTCCTGCAAGCAACAGACTGGCTCTATTTTCGATGACCTTTAACAGAGTCGCTCCACTGCTGATCGACTCGTACAGATTCGCCAGGATTAATTCTGCCAAACAAATATTTTGGCCATGGTGAAGCTGGGTGGCGAGGGTGACCATCTTCTTTGTCACCTGTAGAGACTTTGTACAGAACACAAAGCGTGACAGCCAAAGGGCTAGAAACGCAATATGCTCTACATCCGTCACAGTGGCTGTCGACCTATCATGGTAATGGTTGATATATGTGGTATAGGTGGGTTTCGTAGCTGAGAATCCAATCTGGTCCTCCGACATTTCCTCTGGGTCGAAATAATCCCCAGTGGGTCGAAGGCCGGTGATGGCCGCCACGTCGAAAAGCGTGGGTGTTAGCATTCCACAAGGAAGGTGGAAAGTAAAATGAGTATAATCCCAGAAAAGCAAAGAGGCTATCAGCATCTCGGGGGAGTAGTTGAGACCCGTCTTCGACAACATGACTAGGTCGTATATCCCCAGGTTCTTCCAGATCGAAGCCTGGATTTTTTCCATCTTCTCTAGCCAAGCGCTGTAGTCAGGTGTGAGGCTAGGGCTAGACCTAAAAGCCCTAACACCCCTATTGAAGAAGCGAAGATCTATCTTCTCCTTAGCGGGATCTTCGTTGTCATCTGCAACTTTTTTAGAACACCCAACAGGTTTGAGCGCCTCAAGCACTGGAAAGAAGTTCTTGATCTTCATGGATTCATCAATGCATGTGGATAACGGGCCAGACATGGCGAAGATTTGGTTGGAGTATCCAACCGGAATCATTAGTTGGTGTGAATAAGCTTCACGCTCAGCAGTTTCCAAGGGTTCAGGAACCCTTCGCTGGCCTGTAGGGGTAACTGTTGGAACAGTTGAGAAGATTTTGGGTTTAGCATTTCTGGAAGGGATGTTAGAACTAGGAGCGTTAGAGGAACCTGAAGCCATTGTTGAGTTAAGGTTGAAGGTGGAGTGAAGAACAAAGTGTTTGCAAGTTTGCAGAGATTTTGTGTTCAGCAACGAGGTTTTGAATGCAGATAGCGTGAAAAAGTTCCACAATGGGTACCTAGCGCTATTTATAGTGGTTGGGAAATCACAAAATTCGAGGCCATTTAATGTTGCAGAAGATAGTGGGGCACGTGGCGTTCCTTCGCTGACATAGCCGTTCTGCAGAAACGAAAAGGTGCAGCGTGCGCCCTCGTTTTTGGGAAATTGTCATGATGACAATTTGTGAAAGGACATTGGGCACGCCAAACGCCTTATTGAGGTGACGTCTTAGGTACAGATGGAATGATGGCTTTTTCTTGGGATTGTCAGATGGTTGGTAGAAGACAAAAAGCGCACAGTTTAATTTATGGCTAAGAATAAAGGACAGGTGTCGAGTGGAATCTTAAAGAATGCCTTTTTCTTTTCAGCGTCGAAATAAGGCATTCTTGGGGGGCAATTTGTTGGCTCCTAAATTCGACACCCTTGTTTTTATTAATATGAGCCGTTAAGCAGGAAGGATGGTTTCGACCAGCTGATTCTGTCGAAATGCTCATCAGAAGATGGCGATGTACTTAGAGAATTTCTTCTAAGGGAGAATCCTGTTGCCTTCGACGTCGAAGGTGCTTCTCGACAAAGGAGTTCGATGCTCAGAATGGAACGGTTTGAGATTCAAACGTTTGGAGGGAAAATGGTTCCCAGCGGTTACCAAGTGCAACGTGCCAAGATCTGGAGCGTCGAATGCTGTGAGCGTGCCAAGTGGAGTCATCTCGAAGCAGCGTAACTGCCCGACGGTTACTTGAGATGTGTTTAGTATAAATATTAGTAGTTCACGCAGTTTTTTGCGTGTGTTCACAAATATATACAAGTCACTCATATAGATTCAAGTACCCAGTGTGAGCGAAAGAATTGTTGAGAATGTATGTGTGAAACACCACTTTAATTAATCAAAGTCATTTATTTTCCAGAACTTTATTGCCTCTTCATTTACTTTTCCAGTCGAAGCCTTTATTTAAAACTTTCCTTTATTCTACCAAGTTTTCTTCATGCAATTTACATAAAGTGTCTTTATTTTCTTGTCACCATCATTAAACTTAGTCAAAACCCCAAAATCAACCATGTCTTAGGATCAATCTGATCGATCCTGCGAGTCACCAAATAAGTAACCTTTTGGAAGATCAGCGGTTGTTTACCAATTCCCACGGTAAACACCAGCATGAGACAAGTTGTTTCATTGGCATCATTGACATGCTTCTTATAAGCATCTATTTCAGCTTTAGAAGCAGAACTAGGAGACTCCTCTTCAGAAACAGGTGTCTCTAAGACATACAACTTTTTGTAATGTTTGAGGAATATCCTCTGATTTCGGGGCCAATCCAAAAAATTTGTCCAAGACAATTTTTTCTTGTCAAGGATTGATTGCAAAATGTTGTTAGAGGTGTTTGTTGTCATGATAATCTACATAGATATTGTGAAGATATGAGTATCATTAAACATACTCAATTAGGCCTTTAATTAAATATTAAACGTTCACCCGTGCGATGCACGGTAAATTTTACTAAATTATTATTTATAATTATTATAATTGAAATAAACATTTTTAAATATATTACTATAAGTATTTTCAATAATAATTACGCTTTTGATTTGAATATAAAATATGTAGAATAAACTTAATAACTTCTTTAAATTGTGAAATAAACTTAATAATTCTATGATATATGTATAAATTCAATGAATAATAATTGTAGAATTAAAATAAACTTAATAACTTCTCAAATCGTGAAATAAACTTAATAAATTTATGATATTTTGTGATTAGTAATATATAAATAAAAAATAAAAATTAAGTTAATAATTACAAATTAAGCAAAAGGTGAGTTGAAGTAGCTATTTCTTTTCTATGTTTTTAATGGGAAATTATTTGTTTTTTTATTAATTTAATTATTATCATTTAATATAAATTTTGAAATATGAGATTTTTTACAAATAAATTGAAACGTGGGGTTAAATGAATCGTGGGGCAGAAATATTATACATAACGGTACCATAATTCACAATTGAAAATAACCAACTCACATGCTTATTTATTATTAACTTTGGCATTAGGTAGCTATTTTATAAACCAAAAATACTAAAAAATTGTATATTGAAAATAAAATAAGAATAATAAAAATAACAAAGATTCATCTTATAATCAATACCCTCTTACAATCTAATTTTTTAACCATTAAAAAATTACAAAAATGTGTTGATTCAAAATTTATACCTACAAAAATTAAAAATGAACAAAAAATATAGAAGGAAGTAAATTTTTATAACAATGAATAATAAAATCAAATTAAAAATAATAAATAATATAAATCTTCTACCAATATACTTTGTGAAACTTGTACCTAAAAAGAAAATTTAAAAACACTAATATAAAACTAAAAGAAAGTAAAATAATATAATAAAAATAGTAAAAGTAATAAAAATATAAATTCTTTACATGCATTTTGTAAACTTCCAAGTCTTGTACCTATAGTAGAAAAAAATTAACCACATTAATAAAATTGAAAGAAAGTAAGACGATATAACATTAGATAATAAAGAAAAATAAGAATAATAAATAATAAAGAATATAAATTTTTCGATGCATTTTGTGAACTTTCAATAATAATAATAATAATAATAATAATAATAATAATAATAATAATAATAATAATAATAATAATAATAATAATAATAATAATAATAATAATAATAATAATAATAATAATAATAATAATAATAATAATAATAATAATAATAATAATTATTATTATTATTATTATTATTATTATTATGGAAGAAAAAAGTGAAATTTGATTAAAACACAAAA
Organism: Vicia faba; assembly: GCA_948472305.1. Taxonomy (NCBI): domain Eukaryota; kingdom Viridiplantae; phylum Streptophyta; class Magnoliopsida; order Fabales; family Fabaceae; genus Vicia; species Vicia faba. Next base: position 888,619,853 of record OX451736.1, read on the forward strand.
GATTACATAAAAATAAATAGTATTAAAACAGAAATGTGAAAGACAATCCATCAAAAATAATTATATAAAAAGAATCAAGCATCAACAAGTAAAGAGAAAAACAATGTGAAAAAATAGAAGTATATATAATTATGAAAGAGAACTTTACAATCATAATAATTAAAAAAGACAAAAAAGAATGAATATACATATAAAAAATTACAAAAATGTTATAAATAACATATAGTAAACATACTAAGAATAATAAATATTTATTAATTGGGTTAAAAATAGTAATTGGATATTCAAAGAAAGAAATAGTGAAGTATGATCTACATAAAGAAAATCATATATATTTTAGCAATAATTAATAATAGACGATAAACCGATAATAATTAAAATATATATTATTATTGAATAATTTGAAAGGAAGTTATAAAAACAATAAGCTAAGAAAACTAATTGCGTGGTGTGGTGAGAAGGAGGGTAATATCAAATTTGTTGTAATAGAAGAAAACGATAATTGTATCGTGTGGTGAGGAGGATGGTTATATAAAATTGATTTCATATTTCATATATATAAAGTGATGGAGATGGGAAAATAGATAGGAAGGATTAAAAAGAAAAGTGAGTGGGTTGTAACTTCTCACTAATATTCCCACTAATGAGTAATTGTTACTATATAATCAATAAAATTAAATATAATAAATTTTAGAAATTGAAACAAATAATAATAAAGTAATAATTAAATAGAAATAATTTATGAAATTATAAAGTTATCATTGATTTTGATGCCAAAAATTACTAAGAGACTTAACAACTATCACTTGTGAATTACTATTTTGTAAAATGTCATATTTAAATGAAAAACACATCTTAATATGAAAAAAATGATAGATGCATGGTGAGGAGGAGGATAATATCAAATTTATAATGTAAGAAAACGATAATTGCATGGTGTAGTGAGAAGTAGGGTAATATCAAATTTGTTGAAATGGAAGAAGACGATAATTGTTTGGTGTGGTGAGGAGGAGGGTTATATAAAAAGAAAAGTGGGTGCGTTGTAACTTCCCATTAACGAGTAATTGTTATTATCTATTATTTATTATAAATTTATAAAAATTAAAGTATATAGAAAAGAATATTTTATTCTTCTGAAATCAAGTGTAAATTTTTCTTATTCAATGGATAAATATAATTTTTTATACCATTACTAACATTATATTGTTTTGGCAATTAATGCCGCTTATGTGTCATCACTAAATTTTTTAATATATTATTTTATTTTTTCATCACTTAATCACACTATTTTTCTTTGAACGAAACTCAACCCTTCCAATACCTATTTTCATTTATAAAACATGCAGACTATCTCATTCCTCTACACTGCATCTGAAAACTCTTTCCTCGATAAATTTTTAAAGCTATCGTACGGTCTGCTTCTCCCTTCATCTTCCTTCAGATTCCCCTCAAACCAAAACACAATCAACATGAACCCCATCTTTTTCTCACCCTCATTACGTTGTTGTTCGTTCTGTTTATTTCGATGTTGTTGTTGCTGTTTATATTCATGTAGTTGTTGCTTTTCATTTTTATTCAAGTTTTTTTTTTGTTGCGAATTGATATCAAATATTTTTCTCATCTTATGTATATTCAAATTTATTTTTTTTAAAGTTTTCAGTCTGTTTATGAGTTGTTCTTTTTTGTTAGATATACAGTATTTGAATTTGTTATTTTTATTAAGGTTACATATATTAGGGAAGAATGAGAAGCATACTCAATCCACAAAATAAATATTTTGGACAGTTTTATGATTCATTCATCTTTTTCTGTATTTCGTATTACAGAAGATCCAAAGAAGCAAGACAAAAGCCTGATTGATTGAATCAGGTGAGTACACGTGAGTTTTCAAAATTTTCTTTTTCAAAGCTTTCATTTGATTTTATCGTTTCTGTGGTTTTTTATTTAAGTATGGTTTTTTCAATTACTCTTTGTTTTTGTTTTTCATCTTTAAAGTTTTTACCTTTTTACTTTATGAATGATATGTCTACTGTTCTGGACTGGGCCTTCCCTTGGCCCAACTACCAGTGAGGCCCAATCCAAGCTTGTCAACCTGCTACGCTGAGCAGCATTTCCACCGAGCACATCCCGACCACAGCTGTCTTGTCGACCATGACTGCTTCCCGTCGGTGCTCGCGGAGACCATCCCCGACGAGCACACGCTCCTCCCGAGCACCTTCCTCGTAGGGCTTACTTCCAACCTCTCCAGATTTCACGGAGTCTTCATGGTCCCGAAAAGATCGCGTCCTTATCCTCCCTGTCTTGTGGAGGACGTTATACAGGTAGGGGGCCACGTGCGGGTCCCTACTACACACGTAGAACCTGTCAGTCTCTTTGTTGGACCTGTTTGATCAGCCCAATAAAGAGACATTAGCCCAGTGTTGGGGGCTATAAATACCCCCTCTTTCGAGAGGGTCAGGTATTCAACTCATATCTCAGAACTCTTACTTGCTTGCTCATTCCGCTTCTTGCTTTTCCATCAGAGTGTCTTGCAGGTACCCCTCCCCCCATCTCACTCAACTTCTGCCCGAGCCAATTGTGACGGTACATCTCTGATCCGGTAAGATCAATGGTGCCGTCTGTGGGAAACTAAGATTTCCCGTCTTCTATTCACTTGAGACCAAAATCTAAACAATCCTCGACTATCATGGTTGTCCAGAATCCATACAACCTGAACGTCCGTGTCATCGACGTTAGCAACAACATCATCGACAATAATGTCGGCCTCGACAACACCGGTACCTCCGGCCATAACACAGTCCCTGGCGTCAACATTCCCAAACCTTCTGAATACAGAGACGGAGCAACTACTTCGTCATCATCTCTGCCTCGCCGATACGAAGAAGATCGGCCACCTCTCTAGAGTTACCAACACGTCCAATTCCACGAGGTTCCCATCCCCGTCGGGGCAGACGCCACGACCAGGGCACTGTTCGCGGAAATCAACCAAACCAACTATCTAATCTTCTCCCAGGGGGAAAGACTGGGGGGCGCTCGAGGACGATTGGAGGCCCCCGAGAAGACACAGGAGACCTCAATCTCCTCATCCTCGACAAGCAGACGAACATCCCCAATCTCCCCCGCGGAGACATAATCAGGACATCTCTCGAAGCCCGTCGCCCTGACCACTCGAGCGATGACCCCCTTTGGAGAGGGAACAGTTTGTCGACGCGAGAAGGCGCAATCACGGCCCCTCGCGCCAAGAACGAAGACCCCCTGGAGACAGGAACAGGGGAAACCATCAACGGTCATACTGCCCAAGGACCATTCCGCGCGAACAGGGCCACCGTGACTGCCATGACATCAGATCTCCGTCACGCTCTCCCGAACAGAGTTACGAGGACGACCCCCGCGGTCCCTTGTCGCAAGCTATCATGGAGGCGACCATTCCCCGGGGCATGGAGAAGCCTCCCCACCTGAAGGAATATGACGACATCACCGACCTGGTCAACCACATAGACGGGTTTGAGGCCATGTTGCACTATCACAACATCGGGGGACCGATTAAATGTCAGTTGTTCCCCATGACGCTAAGGAAAGATGCAATGGATTGGTACAAAGGTCTCACCCCGGGATCAATCACCTCTTGGCAAAATCTGAAAAACCAATTCATCAGCTCATTCACTGCTCTGTGGTGACACCCGAAGACTGAAGCAGCCCTCGAGGCCATCGTCCAGAGACACGATGAGACCCTGAGGGAATTCATTGACCGGTTCAACCGGGAGGCCATCCAGGTCCCCTGCATGGACCACATGAAAAGATACCTACTCGAGAGGGGGCTCCTCCCGGGCACCGAATTCAGAAAATTCGTAGTTATCGAACCACCCCGGACGTTCGATGCCCTCCTCGAGAAGGCCAGAGCCTATATGGACTACGAGGAGAGATAAGTGGCCAATAGAGCCCGAGATCCCAGGAACTGCGGATCCAGCAGTAATCCGCAACAAGACACCGCCCCTCCTCGACGAACTGGCAAGAAGAGAAGGGACGATAAACCCTGAGACGCCCGGGAACAAAGGGGGACCTCGGGGAGGTTCACTGAATGCACTCCACTAACGGCTTCCCGCGAGCGCATCTTAGCGGAGTGCACAAGTACATACTTCAAGGATGGCGGCGTCAAGCGTCCTCACCTCGCTCCTGCCAAACTCGGGGTAGACCGAAGTAAATACTTCCAATATCACCGGAGCCACGGGCACTTGACCGAAGAGCGTCCATCTAAAGGACGCCATCGAGACCTTCATAAAGGGGGGGAAGACTTGCGCAATATCGGCGAAGCGAAGCTCCTTGTCGGGATGCCCGTGAGACGAGGGAAGTAGAAGAGGATGCCCGACCATCTGACGAGTCGGTTCCCATCCAAATCGCGTTCTCCGTCACAAGACCCTAGGACTTCTATGTCCCCGAATATCTGCAAGAGCCACTGTCTACGCACAACAGGTGGGAAAACTTCCCCTCCACCATGGTCATCAACGGTGGAGGGTTTAATGATTTGACCATAAATTCAGCAAAGAGAAAGCTGGACGAACTGGTCGACACGGATCCCTCGCAAACAGTGACCTTCAAAAGGGTGAAAGGCAGATCAGAGCCGATCACCTTTTACCTCGAGGAGCTTCCCGGAGGGGCCTCCAATTCAGCCATCCCTCTTCTGATAAGGGTGAGAATGCCAACTTCGACGTACATCGTTTCCTGGTCGACGAGGGAAGTTCTGTCGACGTGATGTACAGCCAGATGTTCAGAACTCTGTAGCTCGATGATTCTCACCTTTCACCATACATGGGGTCAGTCCTGCAGGGATTTAATGGCTCGACCTCCAAGCCATGGGGGTATGTGGAGCTTATAGTCACATTTAGTGAGAATATCGTTACCAGGAAGGTCAAGGTCCGCTTCCTCATCATTGAATTCCCATCCCTCTACAACTGCATCCTCGTCAGGCCAACACTGGCAGAGCTGATCGCGATGCCCTCCATCGCCCACTTAAAAATGAAGTTCTACACCAAGAGGGCACGGGTCGCCACTATTCAAGGCGATCTAGCAGCCTCCCGAAGGTGCTTCAACGCAGCGTCCAAGGGACATAACACAGTCGACACCAGCACACGACCCGCTAAGAAAGTTGTAACTGCACGATCAGAGCCTCAACCGTCAGAGCATGTCAGAGTAGAAGAATAGAGGGCCCCTCCAAAGGTCGAATCGATCTCTTTGGACACTCGCTTCGACCAGGACGAGCCCTCCAACAGCGAGCAGGTTCCCCTCCGACCAATTCCGGATGGGGACTTCTAGATCGTCCCCATCGGTGAAGACCCGAGCAAAGGAGTGAAGATTGGCACTAGACTCCCCGACTTGTCGAGAAAGCATATCAAGGCCTGCTTGAGGGGAAACGGGATCTGTTTGCATGGAGTGCTGCGGAGATGCCCGGTCTCGACCCGGAGGTCGCCTACTATCAACTCTCCATTGATCCAGCCGCTAGGGCAGTAGTACAACATAGGCGTAGGCAGTCTCCGGAGAAAGCGGAGGCTGCTGAAAAAGCTGTAAAAGATCTCCTAGAGGCAAATTTTATTTCTGAAGCCCGGTATTTAACCTGGCTGTCAAATGTTGTACTTGTTAAGAAAAATAATGGAAAATGACGAATGTGCATTGACCTATACCGATCTTAACCGGGCATGCCCCAAAGATGCATTTCCTTTACCTAATATTGATATGCTGGTCGACAACTCGACCGACTATAAGATTTTATCGTTTATGGATGCCTATTCAGGCTACAACCAAATCCCAATGGCAATAGGCGACAAACATTGCACTGCTTTCATGACTAGCTTGGGCAACTATTACTACAACATAATGCCATTCGGTTTGAAAAACGCAGGAGCAACATATCAGCGAATGATGAACAAAGTCTTCGGCAACCAAATTGGAGATATGCTCGAGGTATACATGGACGACATGATCGTCAAGTCCCGAGTATACACCGACCATGCTGCTTATCTCAGGGAAGTCTTTGCCCAAGCGAGGCAATGCAAAATGAGTTTTAACCCCGAAAAGTGCATGTTCGGGGTCAAGGCGGGCAAGTTCCTCGGCTTCTACTTAAAAGAGCGAGGAATCGAAGCCAACCCCGACAAGTGTCGAGATTTCTCTGACCTCTCCACACCTACGTCGAAAAAATCTATACAAGTCTTGAATGGCATGCTCACCTCACTATCCCGTTTCGTTACAAAATCCGCTCAAAACGCCCTCCCTTTCTTCAAACTCCTTCGCAAGGAAGTGGCTTACAAATGGGCCGAGGAATGCGAGCATGCCCTGCTCCATCTCAAACGGAGCCTCTCACAGTTGCCCGTGTAATCACGACCAGTCAACGGGGAGACCCTGTTTTTATACTTGGCCGTCTCTGTCGAAGCCGTCAGCGCGACCCTCATTCGTGAGACTCATGACGGACAAAAAACCGTTTATTTCACGAGCAAGGCCCTTCAAGGGCCCGAAGTTTGGTACCAACATATAGAAAAGGTGGCTTTGGCCCTCGTCAATGCAGCGAGAAGGCTCAGACACTATTTCCTCGCGCACACGATCATTGTGCAAACAGACCAGCCCATGAAATAGCTCCTAGGTCGACCATACATGGCGGGTCAAATGTTGAAATGGTCCTTGTAACTTTCAAAATTCGACGTCCAGTACGAGAGCAGGAAGGCCCTGAAGGCACAGGCTCTGGCCGATTTCGTCGTGGAGATGACCACTCATAACCCCCCGCAGGGAAGGAGAACAAGTGGATCATCTTTATCGACAGAGCCTCTAGCTCGATCAGGAGCGGTGCAGGGATCCTCCTCGAAAACGAGGAAGGCGTGGTGATCGAGAATTCACTCACCCTCTCCTTTCCAACCTCGAACAACCATGCGGAATACGAGGCCTTACTCGCAGGTCTAAGACTGGCCGAGGATTTAGGCGCCCGTGAGATACAAATTTTCACTGACTCTCCACTCATCGCATCCCAAGTTCAAGGGGAATACCAGGCTAAGAACAACAGCCTCATCGAATATCTAAACTTGGTCAGGGAACACATGAAAAAGTTCGACCAGGAGAAATTTCGCACATACCACGCGAGTAAAACACACAGGCCGACATACTTTCGAAGCTTGCAAGTACGAAAAAGAAAGGCGGAAACAAATCTGTCATACAAGAATCTCTATCTCGCCCGAGCATCGAAAAATCCATGAATTTACCCGAGGTAAATGCCATCGGAGACAGCTCGTGCTGGATGACCCCAGTATTCAACTTCTTAACGAAGGGGGAACTCCCCCTGGACCAAAGAGAAGTAGCCGCGACCAAACGACGAGCATGCTCCTACGTGGTGCTCGAGCAAAAACTATATACGTGGTCCCCAAGATACTACGATAAATACACGAAGGGATTAATGCCCAACACATGGGTGATAAGTCCCTAGCACGGAAAGCACTGTGAGCAGGGTACTACTGGTCGACAATGCAGCAAGACGTCAAAGACCATGTCAAGAAATGTGACAAGTGCCAAAGGCACGCCAACATGCACCTCGCCCCGCCACACGAGCTGAATACACTATCGTCCCCATGGCCATTTTCCTAGTGGTGAATGGACATCCTCAAACCATTTATACAAGGGACATACCAAAACAAATTCCTCATCGTGGACGTAGATTACTTCACAAAGTGGATAGAGGCCGAAGCCCTCGCAAAAATTACCTTGCACAACATTCTACATTTTTACAAACGAAACGTACTCGCTCGGTTTGGGATCCCGTAGGCGCTCATCACAGATAATGGTACCCAGTTCACTGACCAATGCTTTCAAAGCTTCATTTTCAAACTCGACACCAAACAACACTTTACATTAGTCGAACACCTTCAGACTAACGGGCAAGCCGAGGCCGCAAATAGGATTATCTTACGAGGACTCAAACGTAGGTTAGGCGAAGCCAAGAGGGGATGGGTCAAATAATTACACAGCGTCTTATGGGCTTACAAAACAACGCCCCACTCGACTACCGGCGAGACACCATTCCGACTGACTTGCGGTACCGAGGCGGTCATCCCAGTGGAAATCATGGAGCCATCCAGGCGAACTTAAATGCCCCTCGACGAAGAGATGAACGATGAGGCCTTGAGAGATGAGCTCGACCTCGTTGAAGAACTCTGATCAAGAGCAGCCCTGCGCGAGGCCACTCTAAAACAGCAGGTATCCCTATGCCACGACAACAAAGTCGTAAAACGCGAATTCCAGGTCGATAGCCTAGTCTTGCAGAGAAACCAGAAGGATTCTCGCGAAGGGAAATTGTTCGCAAACTGGGAGGGACCTTATCGCGTCCAGGGAGCTACGGGCACCGGAGCATATTATCTCGAGCAATTAAACAGAGAACCATTACCACGACCCTGGAATGCTGCGAAGCTAAAACAATATTATAGCTAAAGCCCCTCACCTACTGGGGGACTTTTGCCATAGAATGTTCACATTCAGTCGACGAAGGGAAAAACTCGACCACATAGGCGAGACGAGGTACGAGCCCGACCTACCAACCAACGACATAATGTCGTTCACTTCAACGAACAAAACATACATGCCCGACAGGGACACCTCGATCGAGCTCCACTATTAAAGTACCCTGTGATCGGTGGATTTAGAACTGACAGTTTTTAGCTGGTTTCGCGAAATGTCGCGGAAGCAAGAGTCGCCATCGTCTTTTATTTTCTCCAACATGGAAAGGACAAAAGCACAGCAAAATTCCTTATGAGATTGTTTCTCGGTTCGGGAGGTTGATTTATAGAAAGGGAAGGTGTTAGCACCCTTTCTATCCATGGTTATCCATGGGCTCTTAGATACTTGCTCTTATGTTTTCAAAATGTTTGCTTTTCAAAATGTGAGTGGGTTTGAAAAAGTTTCTTTGAAAGATTTCTGAATAACTCTTGTATCTGTCCTCAAGAGTGTTTGAAAAATTTATTTTGAAGGCTTTTGAAAGTGTAAGGTGTGAAAGGTATTTTGTTTGTTTTTGAAAAGAGCAAGTATCTATGAGTCATCTACCTACCCTAAGGAATTAAGCTGTGTAAGTTTCCTTTAGGTAGTGCCATCCCACCATTGAGAGGTAGGTAGCACCACCGTTGGAGGTGTTCGGGTCAATTCGAGTGTAGGGACAGTGTGGTCACCAAAGCAACAGTTAGGACATCTTAGAAGCTACCCTTATGTCCTTGATCATTTTTTAATCCGAGGCAACCGTTTCGAGGCAACTGTTTCGAGGCAACTGTTTTGAGGCAACTATTTCGAGGCAACTATTTCGAGGCAACTGTTTCGAGGCAACTGGATCATGGACATAAGGACCGCTAAGACGTCCTATACTTGACGACCACTTTTCGAAAGCAACGAGTGAGGCGTACCCTAGAAGTGGTGTGTGCATTGTGTGTTGTTTTCAGTTAATGTTTGTCTTTGTAATTAGTGAGCTACGAGTTGTTTTTATTTACATACATTCTTTCATGCAAGTTTAGCAGTTAAGGGGTGCGGAAAGTAAATTGCGGAAACATAAATCCTACGCTATTACAAGGCGCGGGTCTATACATCGCCAAAAATTACAAAGACCCGTTTTTAGTAAATAAGTACGGAAAATAAATAAAACAGTAAACCTAATTAACTATTACATGCCTTGGAAGCAATTACATAATAATAAACTGTGCGCGAATAGAAAAAATTGAATCGGAATGTTCTAAGGGTGTTGACCCTTTTAAGAAAAGAAATTAATTTTTTTGTCTTTTTTGTAATTAAAATGAAATTAAAGCTAACTAATGACTAATTAATTAATTTAATTAAAAAGAAATATTTTTTGTTTTTATGTTTTTATGAAATAAAAGAAATGAAATAAAATTAAAAGTTAACTTTACCTAATTCTAGATCTATTTTAATTATTTAAGAAAGGAATTAAAATGGCCTAATTAAACTATTTTAGTTAATGTTTTTTACAAAATAAAATAATAATAATAATAATAATGATGTAATTCTATTTTTTGGTTTTTTTATGAAAATGTGTTAATTGATTAATTTGTTAATAATAATAAAATAAAAAGGTTAGAAATCAAATTGAAAAATAGAAAAAATGAAAAGAAAAAAATAAACCAAATGGAAGGGGTATTGGGCCAGGAATGGGGGTGTGATGTTGAATCTTGGCCCATTAGCAGGAAGCCTTGTTTGACTTTTCATGGTGGCCTATGCATGCTTTGACTCCAGACCATGGTATTCCTTATGTTTGGCCCTTAGATCTGCCTCCAATGACACTTGGCTTACAGAGATGTGAGGCTTATGGTGCGCCTCAGTTTGGAACCTGCACAGGAAAGCGCTTGGAAAAATAACATGGAAATTATAAGGGGACCTGGGAATCGAACCCAGGTCCCAAGGATGCTTGGCCACGTCCCCAACCACTGAAGCACTCATACGCGTTTGTTAGTAATATGGAAAAGAAATATTATATAAAATAACTGCATTATATGCTGGCAATAAGAAAACGCGCGCTTTAATTCAAATCCACCATATATGTACAAACACGTCATCGTCGTCTTCTTCGTACCTGCAAAAAGGAAACAAGATAGCGGGGGTTTTTAACCCCCACTAAATGCAGTGACAGAAAATAGCGAATAGGAATTGGGCCAACATAAAAAGGGCGCGATAGGTCCATCTTATTCGTCTCATCCAGCTGAATTCGTCCATGCCTGTTTGGAGCCCTGATTTTACAGTATGGTGAAACCCCCAATTTTAAACCTTGAAAACCCTAAAGTGTTTTAATGGCAAATCACGATTTAACGCGTTAGAATGCAATTGGATTATTCCATTAGCTTCAGAAGGCCCCTAACAATACAAACCAATCAAAAAAATGGATTAAATGCTCATGAAATATGATATACAGTTTTGAGAAATAAAGCAAACCGAGTGAGTTGTATGGCACGCATTCTTGAGGTTTTGCGCTTGATTTTGATTGCCAAAGGTTGCTGGTGATGCAAGGAGTGTATTGGAATCAAAATGGGAGCTTGAAGTGTACTGCAACTAGGTTTTCAGTTTGTGATTTTTTTCTTCAAAAACTTGGAAATGGCTTATGCAGTCTATGGCTCTCTAGGTCGTGGATGGAATATGTAATGCTTGCATATATGTTATGTAATGAATCTCAATCAGAATTATGGTCATTAAGCTTATGCAATTATGTTCTTGATTTCCTCCATAACCAACATTGAACCACTTGCCATATTTGTGAAAATTTGAATTTTCTTGCTTGGAATAGGCCTTGCACGAATTTGGAAGGTATTTCAAGGTGTATCAAAGCTAATCAACACAAAATATATCCCTCCATTAATTTCTTTGATTTTTATTTGAATTTTAAAGATTTAAAATGAATTAAATCAAATAAAATTAAATAAAAATGGAAAAATTAATTTTAAATCTTGAAATAAATTGTGGGACACGTGGGAGGAATGGCCAAGCTGAATCAAGTGGAAAAAGTGGGCCCCTTTTGTCAAAAATGAAGTTTCAAGGATAATTGACTTTGGCCATTTCACAAAAATTTCCCAACTTCTCCAATGCATATCTTGCTCAATTTTGAAGCTATGAACATGTTCTTGGACATTTTGGAAAGGTCTTGAAGTCCTCTAACCAATGTATTTGATCCCATGTCATTTTGATTTACCAATCTCAAGTTATGTTCTTTGACTTAAAGTGCCTTTTTGTTGGCTTTTGAAAATGACCTATAATGTTGAAATTGATAACTTTTTGTGAGAGCATTTCTTGGACTTTGAATGTGAAGATGAATTGTAGTAAATGTCTTCCTCTTAAAGATGAGCATTGGATGGGATTTTTCTGATGAACCATGAAAAAGTTATGCCTTGGTCAAGTTACAGTTGACTTTTCAACTGTCCAAAAATAGAAACTTTTGACACCTTGATGATTTTTGAGCCATTCTTGTGAAATCATGATCAAGACTTGATCAAATGAGGATTGTGGCTTCAAAATAAGATGTTGACCACAAATTTTGACTTTTGACTGCCAAATGACCATTTTGCCCCTACAGTTGACTGTGAAGCAATTAGGGTTTTTGACTATGCAACTTGACCTTGTGAGCCTTGAAACTTGACATGTAGGTGCTTGACAATGTATATGGGAACATGTGACTTGATTGAGCCCTTGAAAACCTCAACTTCCTTGCAAGAACCAAAACCCTAATTTGACTGTCTTAGGAGGATGGTTTGACTGTGCAACCCTCTGAGAGATCTTGAACCATTTGTGGATGATTCTTGTCAAAACTTTGAAGAATATGGGAGGGAAAATTTTGGGGTACAACAGCTGCCCCTGTTCAATCTTCTTAGACCTGAGGATGTAGATTGGCTTGCGTGCCTTTCGTGATCCGAAGGGGGAAGATGATTGAACACTAAAGTGCCCAGAAATTTGCACTCACATAGTAGAGTGTTAGCAGTGTGATGGCGGGAATGGGCTTACAGATGCCATTTGGAGAGATGATGGATAGGAGGATGGGCTTATAGATGCCATTTGGAAAGATGGTAGATAGTTGAATCTGAATAAGAAATAGATTAGCTTCCGTGTCTGGAGCATATCTAGTCTGTGTCTGATTGCTGACGTCTGAATGAGTAGTAGAATGACCGCCGGGTCTGGGGTATATCCATACTGCATCTGAATGAGTGGCAGAGTGTCATCCGAATCTGGATCGTATCTGGACTGAACAATAGAATAGCATCCGGGGTGGAGCATCTCTAAGTTGTCTTTATAAGTTTGAATTTGAATAAGCAATAGAATAGCGTCCGGATCAGGAGTATCTCTAAGCTATATCCGAAAGGAAATCTGAATAAGTATCAAAATGTCGCCATGCCTGGGTCACATTTGAATTATCTCTAGAAGGAGTCTTGAATAAGCAAAAGAACAGTATCCATATCTGGAGCATTTCCAAGCCATCTCTGAAAGGAAATCTGGAATAAGTATCAGAACGTCGCCATGCCTGGGTCACATCTGAACTATCTCTAGAAGGAGTCTTGAATAAGAAAAAGAACATCATCCATATCTGGAGCATTTCCAAGCTATCTCTGAAAGGAAATCTGGAATAAGTATCAGAACGTCGCCATGCCTGGGTCACATCTGAACTATCTCTAGAAGGATTCTTGAATAAGCAAAAGAACATCATCCATATCTGGAGCATTTCCAAGCTATCTCTGAAAGGAAACTCTTGAATAAGCAAAAGGACATCATCCATATTTGGAGCATTTCCAAGCTATCTCTGAAGAGAAAATCTGAATAAGCAAAAGAACAACATCCATCTCTGGAGCATTTCCTAGCTATCTCTTTAATGTAGATATGCCTTGTCTAGATACAGGTATCGAATCCACAATCAATCGCTCACAGATATGCCCTGGCTAGATACAAGTATTGAATCTGGAACTGCGACAGTTGATGGTAATCATCTTTGGATTGACCTTTTTCCTGAAAAGGCAAAACATCAGTTGTGCAATGTCATGATGTATGAAAAGCATGATGTCATGATGTTCTCAAAAATAGATGAGATTGTGTGATATGATGCGTATGTGCATGCATTGTATATGTAAGCAGAATGTATGAAATGTGATATGTTTATGAATGTATTTTCGTCTAGGAAAATAAATCCTTGACGAATGCTGGGAAGTTGAATCCTAGGCTGATGTTGAAGAACAGAGTTCTTCGCTTCCGCTGGGGATGATGATTACAAGAATAAACCGGTAGGAGAAGATGACTCTGTTGGGGAATAAACTTGTAGAGATTACTCTGCGGGGAATCTACTCTGTGGGAAGAGATACTTAGCTGAGGCTTTGAAATTGATGATAACTCCGCTGGGGATACCGTTGATGAGTTATGTTGGAAGATTTGATGAACTCCGCTGGGGGATAGGAAGAACTGCGCCGAGGACGATCTTTCCGTGGTTTTTAGCTGAGGATAACCCAGTTATAAGCTCTGGTGGAGAATATCCTTTGAATAAAGTCCGGGAGACGTGTTCGTGCTCCGCAGGGGTAAGCTTTCAGAATCTACTGGGGATAAGCTTCCTACTGGGGAGATGGATTCAACTCTCATGGGGAGACTTTTGAGACTGTACTGGGGAGTGGCTCCACTAGGGTGTCTTGTATTCCGCCGGGGAACAATCTTAGATCAAGACTGCTGGGGATGCTTTCTTAGGAACATCTGTATACTCCGCTGGGGAATATTGAGATTTTCTGGGGGTACCCAACTTCCTTAAGGCTGACAGTAGGCTAACTCTGCTTGGGGAGAGTGTTGCTGACTTGCTGGAGATGTTGTGCCTTTTCAGGGTTGATGGGAGACCAACTATGCTCGGGGAGAGTTGTTGAATCTTGTCTTACTTAACGGGGAGTGAAGGTATCCTGGTTACGTTCTTCAGCCGAACCTACCTTGGTACCTTGGTGGACAGAGCAACTAGATTGCTTTGACAACTTATTACTGCCCCTGTTTTTGTGGGAGAAGATACCTGTGGAAGTGCTTGATGACTGCCGATAGACAAATTTTCTTCTGGTAGGCAAGTGACGAGATGTCGGGGCATATTCGTACGTTGTGATCCCTAATTTTTGCCTGGACTGCCCTTTCGGGTTTTCAGTCCACCGGGATACCCATTTTTGCCCAAGCCGCCTTTTCAGGGTTTCGACTTGCCGGGTGTACAAATATTTTTCATTTCATCCCTTATTTTTTCCCGAACCCTTTTGGTTCGCCGGGAAGCCCTTATTTTTTCCTAGGTGTGTCGGCCTAGCGGGTCTTTGATTATGCGTAGTATTTTTTCGACTATATCCACGCCCTCAGAATGTAGGGAGGTGCCCCTGTTGTTGTGTTGCCATGTCACCAGAAGATCTTTGTTTGATCGTCCAATACCCTAAGTGACTCAGACAGAGATTTGCCCCAAGTTGGTTGGCCTTTTGAGAGATTCTCCGAATCTTGACTTAACTGCCCCAGATGATGGACAATGATCATGCCCTGCCCCTTGATTGGAGGTACTTTTGTTCACTAGATATTCTTCGTGCGAATTTCTTTGCTGTTTGAACAAAAAAGTCATATGCCAACAATGTTATTTTTTTTAAAAATGCAAAGCTTATGTCTGTCTTGAAATTTTTGAAAATGCATTTTCAGTAAAACAAGCAAATTTTGTAAAATGTGATGTCAACTCAGTATTTTACAACAAGCCTTAAGGAGTCAGGATACCTTTGGTAACAGTATGCTTTTGAACTAAACCCATGCTTCAGCTAGGACTTTTTAAGGGTTGTAGCGTGGCCTGGTTCACGGTTTAAGAAACAAAAGATAAAGGCTCAAATTTATTTGTACCCACCCGCTCTTCGTGATGTTCTTCAAACCTAAACTCAGTTGATCGTGTGTTAGACCTTGTTTGAGTCTTTGCTCTGATATACCGGTGATGGTTCGGATATTGACAATTTATTTTGAATAGGCAGTCATTTCCTTTTGTGTTGAGGGTTTGTAGGACCTCTTTCTTTTTTGATTTCGTTATCCCTATTTTGCCTGAACTGTTTCTTTTGTGATTACAGTCAGTGGGATGCCCCAGTTTCGTAAGTCTCCTTCATAGGTTTTGACTTATTGGGCTTTAGTTTTTTTTTGGTAATGCCTGCCTGTCTTTATGATTGTTCAGAACCATCACTGTCTTTTGTTTTGGAAGGACTCCTTTGATGCTATTTGTTATGCACGTGGATCAACTGAGAGAACTACCCTGCCCCAGGTTATGATTAAGGGTTTTAATTTTTGAAAAGAAAAACTCCAACTTCTTTGGCTCAAAGGGGTTGACGAGGGATTATCATCCTTATAACTCCACTGTTTAGGATTTGAAACAATGCATGTACCTCATCAGCGGGGTCTGTTCAAAAGCATATTGTAGATTATGGTATCGTTTTCGTCATCCTCCCTCAAGAGGCTTAGAATTATTAATTGAGCGTTGATCATCACAAAAAAATATGAAAGCAATTTGAATATAGTGAAAATAATTGGATTAATTCAAAAACAGACATACGCAGTGCATTAATGAAATAAAAGAGTTTGCTATGACATTAATTGTTTGTATAAGCAAAAAAATACAACTCGGAAATTTAAATAAACAAAAGCCTTCAATGATTGGGCAAAGGAGCAGTGATTATGTTTGGAGTCTCTGGTGCTTCAAACTGAATCTCTCCAGCGTCAATCATGTCTTGAATCTTGTTCTTCAGAGGCCAGCAGTTCTCTGTAGTATGCCCCGGGCTATCAGAGTGGTATGCGCACCTATCGTTGGGATGATAGTTAGGAGCAGAAGTGTTTGGATTCCGGAGAGGAGCCCTTAAGGTAATCAGCCCTGCCTTAAACATTTGTTGTAGCGCTTGATCCAGTGACATGTTGATCTTAGTGAACTGTCTCTTGGGTGCGACCTCCTTACGTTGTTGCCCCTGTCCTTGTTGAGCAGGCCTAGGATTAAAGATCTGGGTTGCCCCTACATGTTGATCATGGCGACCCTTTTTACTATGCACAGCATTGGACTCCTTCTTCCCACTGTAAGGCTTTTTATGAGCATCAGCAGGTGCAGCTTCTTGAATCTTTCCAGCCTTGATACCAGCTTCAATCCTCTCCCCGGTCAAGATCAAATTTGTAAACCCAGCAGAAGAATTACCAATGAGATGGTTGAAGAATGGACCAGATAGGGTCCCCAAGAACATGTCCACTAGTTCGCGATCCGTCAACGGTGGCTGCACCCTACCAGCCAGGTCTCTCCATTTCTGTGCGTACTCCTTAAAACCTTCGCCCATTCCCAGTGACATACCCTGGAGTTGGGTACGCGTGGGAGCGAGGTCGGAATTATACTGATACTGCTTATAAAAAGCAGTGGCCAAGTCCTCCCAGTTACGAATGTTGGTTCCATCCAGCTGATAGAACCATTTGAGATGAGTCCCTGAAAGACTCTCCTGGAAGAAATGGATCCATAAGTTCTTGTCTGCCGTGTAAGGCTGGATCTTCCTTGCGTAAGAACGGAGATGCATTTTAGGACAGGAAGCCCCGTCATACTTCACAAAGGCAGGCGCCTTGAACTTGTGTGGGATCACCACCCCAGAGGATAACCCCAAGTCTCCAAAATCCAACCCAGGCACTCGTTGAATCTCCATAGCATTTAACCTGTCCTCCAGCTGTTTGTACCGGTCCTCAACAGGAGGGTAATGTTCATCATTGAAGTCTGTCTCAGTGTCAGAAACCACATGACTAGGGACCTCTCTCCCTTGGTGACTGACTTCCCCCACAGATGGAGTAGTCCTCTCAGCTTCATTCTGCAGCGTATTCCCGAGTCTGCGCCCAGTGTTGAATAACACAATCCTCTTCTTCTTCTTATTCTTCTTCAGGAGCAAAGCCTTCAGCTCTTGTTGTCCCTGGGCCAAGTTAGAGACCATCTCCTAAAATTGGGCATTCTGGGCCTGGAGGGCCTTGATAGCTTGCTCGGTAGTGAGTTCAGGATTCATGATGCTTGAGTGCTGAAATAAACAGCGAAGAAGATTAAGCAACCTGTAGAAAAAGGGTACCTGTTATGCACATGATGTATGATATGCTATTTATGCAATGCATTCGAGGGTTCAAAAGTTCAAATTCGTTGTAGCCAAAAAGGAACACACTTTTTATTAGGAAATGAATTATTCAGTACATCAAGGCCTCATGGGCAAAACATTACAAAATAATTAATCCCAAAAGACGCTGTACATCCTCTTTGGAGCAATGTAAGTGTTGAGAGTCTTTTCCTCGTTCAGTAAACGCGTGAGCTCCAAGACCTTCTTCTCACTGGCATGTAGACTGGCTTCAAGAGAATTTCGTTCTTCCTTGAGTTGGATCCAGCTTTTCTGCATTTCTTCCCAGGATGTAGGCATGTCAGGATGTTGAATGGTGTAGGGCACCTCTCCTTCCAAGACTGGCTCTTTGATCACAGGGAGAATATGAGGATATGGCATCACCAGCTTCTAGGAGCGGGCTCGTACCCACTTGAGATAAGGCTCCAGGGGGATGGAGTTCTTGTGCCCTAGTGTCTTGCTGTCTACCCTGTTGGGCATCCTCCAAGCTCTGATAAATCTCTGGCGAAGTCCTTGTGCATCGTTATCGAAGTCAAAAACTATGTCAGCAATCAGCATATCATGAGGGCCATCCCTCCGAGCATATTCAAACTGTCTCAAAGCCAAGCATGGGTTGTAAGTAATACCTCCTCTGGTTCCAAGTAAAGGAACATTAGGAAACTCCCTGCAACGATCAATGATAGTGACATCTTCTCTGGACCGAGAACACCAATGTATATCAGCATGTGTAAGAGTCATCAATCGTTGTGACCATCTCAAACCCCGCTCATTCTTCAAAACTGATTGTGGAAGGTGCGAAATAAACCACCTTCCCAGGAGAGGAGTACAACACATAAGAACACCTCTTTTTCTCATGGTTCGAGTGTAACATGAGTGAAGGATGTCCCCAAGCAACGTAGGTATAGGATTCCTGGACATAAAGATCTTGACAGCATTGATATCTATAAGCTGATCTGGCTTAGGGAACAACACCAACCCATAGATAAGGAGGGCTACAACCTCCTCAAAGGCTTGTAAGGTCAAGGGAATTCCAACATTCTTGTGCTTTCTCAAACAGAAACTTGGCCAAGAACCCCTTGATACCACTTTGGTTTCCCAATGTCCCTTGATGTCAGATGGTTGTAGGCATAATGCTTTAGCAACCTCTTCAAGTTTTGGTTCCCTTTCCGTACCGTTGTAGGGTAGTTGACTGAGAATGGGAATCTTCAGAAGCTAGGAAAACTCTTCCAAAGTAGGCACCAGTTGATAATCCAGGAAAGTAAAGCAGTGGTGCAGAGGGTCAAAGAACTGGAAGAGGACCTTTATCATATCTTCCTCAATGTTGGTGTTGACCAAGATGATGAGTCTTCCATGTCTCTCACTGAAAGAAGAGCTCTCGGGAATCCTGGATGTAAGTTCCTTAAGCTGAGGGGGGACCCTTACAAGGTTGACCTGAATTGTCTTTCTGCGGATAGTTTCCATGTCCTACAAAACAAGAACAAAGATGAAGATTCGAACCCCTGAAGTGGTTAGTGGATGCATATGATGCTGTATGATGTTATGATGCTATGATAAAACACACCACAAGTATTCACAAAAGCAAACATGATAGGGCACACAAGTCACACCACAGCCCTTAGAGTTTAGGCCAGCATGAAGTTTGGGGTATTACCCTCTTGAAGTTGGTGGGTTCAAACCTGTCCTATCAAAGTAACCGGGTTCTAAGGAGCTCAATATCATTGGATTGTTTTCTGTGTTCATCATTTCGATTTAACCACTGAACTGGCGATCAAAATATCCCAAGAAAACAACCCTCAATGAGTGTAGTATCGAGTATCAACCAACTTCGGACTGCACCAAAGTCAGTTATCTCACTACCCCTAAAGAGGCCAGGATGGTTCAATTAAGGTTCCTAAGGTCATTTGATGCTTCACGACACCACGCGGCGGCCCCGTACTCTCCTTGACTTGACTCAAGGGTTACCGGTTCTCACCAAAGTGCCACATCAACGTAGCAGACTGCTTCAACCGTGTCGGTATACCCCGCACAGTTCCCTCACAGTCTTGTTGCTACTTTCTAAGAAGGTATCCCCCAGATCCGGGTTAGGATCTATAGAACTCCCAAGACAGGCCCAATAATATTAAAGCAAGCAAAACAAAGCAATTGAAAACACAAGTATGAGCTATCCTAAGGTACACCTCACTTTAAGTATCCCCAGCAGAGTCGCCAGTTCTGTGATTGGTGGATTTAGAACTGACAGTTTTTAGCTGGTTTCGCGAAATATCGCGGAAGCAAGAGTCGCCACCGTCTTTTATTTTCTCCAACATGGAAAGGACAAAAGCACAGCAAAATTCCTTATGAGATTGTTTCTCGTTTCGGGAGGTAGATTTATAGAAAGGGAAGGTGTTAGCACCCTTTCTATCCATGGTTATCCATGGGCTCTTAGATACTTGCTCTTATGTTTTCAAAATGTTTGTTTTTCAAAATGTGAGTGGGTTTGAAAAAGTTTCTTTGAAAGATTTCTGAATAACTCTTGTATCTGTCCTCAAGAGTGTTTGAAAAATTTGTTTTGAAGGCTTTTGAAAGTGTAAGGTGTGAAAGGTATTTTGTTTGTTTTTGAAAAGAGCAAGTATCTATGAGTCATCTACCTACCCTAAGGAATTAAGCTGTGTAAGTGTCCTTTAGGTAGTGCCATCCCACCATTGAGAGGTAGGTAGCACCACCGTTGGAGGTGTTCGGGTCAATTCGAGTGTAGGGACAGTGTGGTCACCGAAGCAACAGTTAGGACACCTTAGAAGCTACCCTTATGTCCTTGATCCTTTTTTAATCTGAGGCAACCGTTTCGAGGCAACTGTTTCGAGGCAACTGTTTCGAGGCAACTGGATCATGGCCATAAGGACCGCTAAGACGTCCTATACTTGACGACCACTTTTCGAAGGCAACGAGTGAGGCGTACCCTAGAAGTGGTGTGTGCATTGTGTGTTGTTTTCAGTTAATGTTTATCTTTGTAATTAGTGAGCTACGAGTTGTTTTTATTTACATACATTCTTTCATGCAAGTTTAGCAGTTAAGGGGTGCGGAAAGTAAATTGCGGAAACATAAATCCTACGCTATTACAAGGCGCGGGTCTATACATCGCCAAAAATTACAAAGACCCGTTTTTAGTAAATAAGTACGGAAAATAAATAAAACAGTAAACCTAATTAACTATTACATGCCTTGGAAGCAATTACATAATAATAAACTGTGCGCGAATAGAAAAAATTGAATCAGAATGTTCTAAGGGTGTTGACCCTTTTAAGAAAAGAAATTAATTTTTTTGTCTTTTTTGTAATTAAAATGAAATTAGAGCTAATTAATGACTAATTAATTAATTTAATTAAAAAGAAATATTTTTTGTTTTTATGTTTTTATGAAATAAAAGAAATGAAATAAAATTAAAAGTTAACTTTACCTAATTCTAGATCTATTTTAATTATTTAAGAAAGGAATTAAAATGGCCTAATTAAACTATTTTAGTTAATGTTTTTTACAAAATAAAATAATAATAATAATAATGATGTAATTCTATTTTTTGGTTTTTTTATGAAAATGTGTTAATTGATTAATTTGTTAATAATAATAAAATAAAAAGGTTAGAAATCAAATTGAAAAATAGAAAAAATGAAAAGAGAAAAATAAACCAAATGGAAGGGGTATTGGGCCAGGAATGGGGGTGTGATGTTGAATCTTGGCCCATTAGCAGGAAGCCTTGTTTGACTTTTCATGGTGGCCTATGCATGCTTTGACTCCAGACCATGGTATTCCTTATGTTTGGCCCTTAGATCTGCCTCCAATGACACTTGGCTTGCAGAGATATGAGGCTTATGGTGCGCCTCAGTTTGGAACCTGCACAGGAAAGCGCTTGGAAAAATAACATGGAAATTATAAGGGGACCTGGGAATCGAACCCAGGTCCCAAGGATGCTTGGCCACGTCCCCAACCACTGAAGCACTCATACGCGTTTGTTAGTAATATGGAAAAGAAATATTATATAAAATAACTGCATTATATGCTGGCAATAAGAAAACGCGCGCTTTAATTCAAATCCACCATATATGTACAAACACGTCATCGTCGTCTTCTTCGTACCTGCAAAAAGGAAACAAGATAGCGGGGGTTTTTAACCCCCACTAAATGCAGTGACAGAAAATAGCGAATAGGAATTGGGCCAACATAAAAAGGGCGCGATAGGTCCATCTTATTCGTCTCATCCAGCTGAATTCGTCCATGCCTGTTTGGAGCCCTGATTTTACAGTATGGTGAAACCCCCAATTTTAAACCTTGAAAACCCTAAAGTGTTTTAATGGAAAATCACGATTTAACGCGTTAGAATGCAATTAGATTATTCCATTAGCTTTAGAAGGCCCCTAACAATACAAACCAGTCAAAAAATGGATTAAATGCTCATGAAATATGATATACAGTTTTGAGAAATAAAGCAAACCGAGTGAGTTGTATGGCACGAATTCTTGAGGTTTTGCGCTTGATTTTGATTGCCAAAGGTTGCTGGTGATGCAAGGAGTGTATTGGAATCAAAATGGGAGCTTGAAGTGTACTGCAACTAGGTTTTTAGTTTGTGATTTTTTTCTTCAAAAACTTGGAAATGGCTTATGCAGTCTATGGCTCTCTAGGTCGTGGATGGCATATGGAATGCTTGCATATATGTTATGTAATGAATCTCAATCAGAATTATGGTCATTAAGCTTATGCAATTATGTTCTTGATTTCCTCAATAACCAACATTGAACCACTTGCCATATTTGTGAAAATTTGAATTTTCTTGCTTGGAATAGGCCTTGCACGAATTTGGAAGGTATTTCAAGGTGTATCAAAGCTAATCAACACAAAATATATCCCTCCATTAATTTCTTTGATTTTTATTTGAATTTTAAAGATTTAAAATGAATTAAAACAAATAAAATTAAATAAAAATGGAAAAATTAATTTTAAATCTTGAAATAAATTTTGGGACACGTGGGAGGCATGGCCAAGCTGAATCAAGTGGAAAAAGTGGGCCCCTTTTGTCAAAAATGAAGTTTCAAGGATAATTGACTTTGGCCATTTCACAAAAATTTCCCAACTTCTCCAATGCATATCTTGCTCAATTTTGAAGCTATGAACATGTTATTGGACATTTTTGAAAGGTATTGAAGTCCTCTAACCAATGTCTTTGGTCCCATGTCATTTTGATTTACCAATCTCAAGTTATGGTCTTTGACTTAAAGTGCCTTTTTGTTGACTTTTGAAAATGACCTATAATGTTGAAATTGATAACTTTTTGTGAGAGCATTTCTTGGACTTGGAATGTGAAGATGAATTGTAGGAAATGTCTTCCTCTTCAAGATGAGCATTGGATGGGATTTTTCTGATGAACCATGAAAAAGTTATGCCTTGGTCAAGTTACAGTTGACTTTTCAGCTGTTCAAAAATAGAAACTTTTGACACCTTGATGATTTTTGAGCCATTCTTGTGAAATCATGATCAAGACTTGATCAAATGAGGATTGTGGCTTTAAAATAAGATGTTGACCAAAAATTTTGACTTTTGACTGCCAAATGACCATTTTGCCCCTACAGTTGACTGTGAAGCAATTAGGGTTTTTGACTGTGCAACTTGACCTTGTGAGCCTTGAAACTTGACATGTAGGTGCTTGACAATGTATATGGGCACATGTGACTTGATTGAGCCCTTGAAAACCTCAACTTCCTTGCAAGAACCAAAACCCTAATTTGACTGTCTTAGGAGGATGGTTTGACTGTGCAACCCTCTGAGAGATCTTGAACCATTTGTGGATGATTCTTGTCAAAACTTTGAAGAATATGGGAGGGCAAATTTTGGGGTACAACATAACCCAACATGGTAGAACACCCAGCTCGCGATGGGCAGTTCATGCCACGAGCGTAGGATCCCGATCGCGATCATACGCCCGTCATGCGGATCCCCACTCCGCACCTTCAACACATTTCGAAGAGCGTCGAACTGACATTAGGGTTGAACGGATATCTCCATACGAACACAAACTTCGTCAAAAATTCATAACCAAGATAGCGGCCGGGCACATACATCAAATATTATTATCAGATAACTACTATAAATAAAGCATTCATCGAGTAGACAATTATAAACAAAGATCAATAATATACCGACCACAAGGGTCGGCATTTTCCAAAATTACAATTTAGGCTCGACGGCCAAAAAACTAAAGGAATGAAAGCGGGCACGCAGGCCCCAAAATAACAGCGGACACGCAGGCCCAAATACGCCAATAAAATAATTAATCACTGCCCGGAGTACCAACATCAACGTCAGGAGAGTCAGGAGGAGGCATCACCCGGCCATCAACAACCTAGGACAAAACCCCAGTCCCTTCGGTATTCAACCTCGGATTCAGCATAAATAGTTGATTCACAGTGGACTCAAAGCCATCGGCCAAAGCGTCAACACAATCCGACTCCAGAAGTTGAATTCGAGCGATGAAGTCAGCACGTGTGCGTAAGTCGGCCACCCCTTCAGGCTCGTCCTCTGTGGGCTGCATAACAACCCTCAGATCTTCGACCTCTCTCGACATCCGTTGGTTGTCACTCTCCAACCGCTCCTTATCAAGTTGGAGGCAGTCTTTTTCGTCAAGGACTCTGTCAGCCCTATCCTTCTCCCCCGATAGCACGTCAGACTGCTCCTGAAACATTTCCTCTAAGCGTTCAAGAGCAGCCTTCAGTTTACGGGTTTTGGCCACGAGAGCCACCTTCTCCGACTCCAGCTCCTTGACCAGATCCAAGGAGTTTGACCCTTCGCCCGCAAGGACAACTTCCATCTCGACCATTTTCACCACCCCGATCATGCTGGCAGCGAGGTGCTTCCTCTGGCCTTCCTTTTCGATCCTTCTGATGATATCGGCCTTGTTGTCGAATACGGTCAAGGGAAACCCCTCAAAGAAATCTTTTTCCACAACAGGGTGGTAGGCTGAAGGCCCGGGCACCCGCCCCTCCATCGGTCACCTCGACTCCACCTTCTGGTCGACTCCGTTTCTTTCTAATCAAAACAGATTGGGGCTCGGTGTCATGGGAACCCAAGGACCCATTGGATCCTTCCCTTCCCGACTCGGGGGTCGGACCCATTCGCGTAGCTTATTGCGGCTTCACCAACCTCTTGATGATCTTCTTATCTTGGGTCAACTTCAGCAACCTCTCTCGATGTTCTGCCATATGACCTGCAAAGGAAATGTGATTGGGTTAGCCACATCGAAGAAAATAAAAAAAGAAGGCTATCAATAGAGTAAGCAAGAAACCTAAGAGCTCTACGGCATGCCCGTAAGAATGGAACTCGACGAGCGCCTTGGTATTGATCGGACGTGCCTCGAACGTCAGCTCGACATCCTTATCAAGAATGTCGTTCCCTTCCCTCGTAACCTACCGAGCAAGGAAGAAACCATCGATAAATTTGTTTAAGATGCCATAAGCCTCCTCGTCCTCGGCTCTCATACCGCCAGCGGGAGTGTGGTAGTATCCAGGTCCATGGTCGTAATGGCCCGAACACCAGTGGATGGGAAACTTTGAGACTTTCCCAATCTCGGGATTACCCTCAGAATCCAAACACGGATCCCCGTCCTCGTCCACCACAGCTGCCGGTTCGAACAACGAATCCACGGTTGTCTGAGTATACGGTTGCAGAATATACCACTCATCCTTGAAATCTCGAACATAATCCATATACATCCTAAACAGCCTCTTTGACTGCTTAAGGGACACCCATCTATGCTTCCCTCCTCGGGATTTCCATTGCAGGTGAAAAACCCTAAAGAACAGGGGTATCGTTGCCCCGATCCTCAGGAAGTGGCATGTGAGTTCGAATGCCTGGATAAAGGAAATTGCATTGGGATGAATCTGGGAGGGAGCCAGGTTCAAGTGATTTAACACTATCATCTTGAAGTCGTTGAAAGGTAGCCGGAGCCCGAGATCTTTAAATAAGATCTCGTACATAGAGAAGGCGTCCTGAGTAAACTCTGAGCAAATGCGGGCGTCCCTTGTCGGCCTCATGATCTTAAAATTTCTCCGAAACCCCTCCTGGCCTCTGCCGTACTCGAAGACAGTGTAAGCTTGCCTACCGGTATAGCTATAGATCGAAGCTATCCCCTGGAGTTCTGCACCGACCCAGTCTAGAGTAGGGTCGTCGACGGTGTCAACCAGATTCATGCTTTCCTCGGAAGTGCTGGTTTCCTCGGTGTCAATATGCTCCGAGGACTCGGGAATATCGTCCATTTACTTGCAAAGTACAGGAAACCGGTGAATTCGACAGCAAATCCGCTTTTTCGCGACACAAACGGGGTGAAGTAAGCAACACTCAGACCGAGTCAACGTCCATTTGCACGAAAGAGGGGGAACACATGGACCTCGATCGAACACCGACCTTAACAACAGACATCTATATCAATTATAAATATCACGGGAACAATAAGAATGTTGTGAGAATAGGATGAATTTCACGACCAAGTTCATAACATTGCTAGCCAGATACAAGAATACCACGGGGAAAACTAGCCTACATACTAACGAAAGGATGAATCTCCCGACCAAGTTCATAAATCTATTAGCTAAACACATGAATATCACGGGCACAATCATAAACCGTATGCCTAAACGTATGAACGTTGCAGGCATGATTATGAATCATACGCTTAAAGCGCTTGAACTCCCCGGGCATAATCCCCAGACACGAAATTCTACCACTAAACACAATCAAAATCTATCTACAACACAAGATAGCAAAGAAAAAGAACGCTTACTTGGAGGAAAAGTGAGGATCGACTATTGTGGAGATAAGTACACGATGAATTGTGCGGCAGTCTCAGTGATACTAGGAAAACGCACGTTGTTGATGGTAGAGAAAACATGGGAGCGTGAAAATGTGAAAACAAGTTATGGGCCCTGAAGCCCTATTTATAAAGATGACGTGGAATGTGAAACGTTGCGTCGAGGAATCACAAACCACTTTTATCCTTGACACCTACTCGCATAGACAATGATAGCCCTTACTCCCTAGGCCGCCATTATGGTTTCCAAGAGCCACGCCACGTGTCTGACTAGTGTATCATCCTCTCCCCGCGAGTACTCCTCGAACACTCTTTGACTATTGCACGAAGCAAATCATGAACCAGGCAACGTCTTCCGTCCACGGTAGAAAAAACCTGTGTCGCACAGCGAGTCTCGCGAAGGGGTGAACTTGAATCAAGTCATAACTCCTTCACCAGGAGCAACGACTTGGGGCGCTCATGTTCTAGACTAGGCCTTCCCTTGGCCCAACTACCAGTGAGGCCCAATCCAAGCTTGCCAATCTGCTTCACTGAACAGTATTTCCACTGAGCACATCCCGACCACATATGTCTTATCGACCATGACTTCTTCCCGTCGGTGCTCGCGGAGACCATCCTCGACGAGCACGTGCTCCTCCCGAGCACCTTCCTCGTAGGTCGACTTCCAACCTCTCCGAATTTCGCGGAGTCTTCATGGTCCCAGAAAGATCGCGTCCCTATCCTCCATGTCTTGTGGAGGATGTTATCCAGGTAGGGGGCACGTGCGGGTCTCCACTACACACGTAGAACCTGGCAGTCTCTTTGTTGGGTCTGTTTGATCAGCCCAATAAAGAGACCTTGGCCCAACGCTGAGAGCTATAAATACCCTCTCTTTCGAGAGGGTCGGGTATTCAACTCATATCTCAGAACTCTTACTTGCTTGCTCATTCCGCTTCTTACTTTTCCATCAGAGTATCTTGCAGGTACCCCCCCATCTCACTCAACTTCTGCCCGAGCCAGCTGTGACGGTCCATCTCTGATCCGGTAAGATCATCTACAAACCCTAATTTTGTATGTTATGGATTTAATTGAGATTTTTTTCACAAACCCTGATATTATGATTCAATTGAAGTATTTATATCTTTGTAGGCTGTACATAAACCTTTTAGTTTAATTTAGGGTTTTGTGAAGATTCTAGATTATGAATGAGAGTTATATCGAATGTTTTTGTTTTATAGATGTTAAGAAAATAATTGTTATAAAGTTGATGAATTTATTATTGAGTATTTATTTCTGGTGTAAAAATTGAAACTTTTTTGTGGTTCGAAAATTGGTTTTTCAGTTTCAGATAAGTGGCGGTAATTTTGGCTTGATTCAGATATGTTTATTTTCATTCTTTTACTCTTTCAAAAGAATAACATCTAAGTAATTATGGATTTAAGGTTTGGCTTAGATCCAATAAGGTTCAGGTTTTTTAATTAAGTTTGTGAAGAGTAATATTTGTTTATCATAAACAATGAGTATATACATCACATCAATTATGTTCCAAGTTCTGTTTTTTTTTACTATACTTCATTCCTAAAATATTTTTGGATTTTGATTTGTAGATACGAAGATTTGGAAAAAATTGATTTTCATTGTTGGGGTAATTTAAAATACAATTGTTTTGTATTGGTAAGTTTTGTAGGGTATGCGGCATCAATGTATTTTATGTCCTTAATTGTAATTTTCATTTTTAACTCTTAAGTAAATATTTTATTATTATTTTATTTTATTTTATTTTATTTTATCTTATAGGTTAATATTAATTGTATTTCTCTTTTCAATACATAAACTAATCACATGTTGTCTTTCAATATTTCAATACATAGGAAATGTAAAACATTTGAAAACTAAATAGATTCATCTTTCCCACCTTTTCATTAATCCTATATAATATCTTCTAATTTTCCAAAATTTAAAATACAATTATTTTTTATTGATAAGTTTGGTAGGTTTTGTTGTATCAATATATTTTATGTCCTTTAATTGTAATTTCTTTCTTTTTTAATGAATTTATTAAATTATTTTTTATTTTTAAATTTCATCTTATAGGTTAATTATTTACTGTATTTCTCTTTCCAATACATATACTAATCACACTTTATCTTTCAATATTCCAATGTTCCACTAATTAAGAATTTTCCATCTTTCCAATTCAATAAATTCGTAATTTTTTAACAATTCCTTCACTTAAACCTTTCATTTTCCTTAAACATACACTCATGATTACAATAAAAATTAACACTAAAAATTTAGAGTATTAATTAAGTAATATAATTCAATTATAATTTATTTTATATAATTTGTTTTGAATTAAATCAGAAAACACCAAAAGACAATTATTTTAAAATATAATTAAGAAACCAAATGAGGTAGTATAAATTTGTAAATGTTCAACTTTAAATATTTCATAATTCTTTTAAAAACACATTAATATTTTATTTTGTCACTAAATTTTAATTTCAAGATTCATGATAGACTCATTTAATAAAATTTGATATTCATAGCACGATACACAATATTTTTTCTAAATATATTTCTACAAATTTTATCCTTTATAATTTGTTAAAACATGTTTGTACCAAAAATTTTAACCAATTTTAAAAAATATTACTACTAATATCATTTAAAACTATATTCATTAAAAAACTAGAATCAAGTGACTATATTAATTTTATATAATTGTATTTTGCATTAGTATCATTAATTTGATACAAATTTCAATACTATTTACTAAATTAAATTTAATCCATAAAAAAATCACATTAAATTTATATAAACCGATATTAACATTAATATCAATTTCAATTTTTATTTTAAAATTATTTAATGATATCTGAAATTAATACAGTTCATTTGATTTTTGATATTATAAATTATTTTAATTTTCGAGTGAATAATAAAAATTAAGATTAACTACGATTCAATTAATCATCTAAATTTTTAATTTTGTATCAATAATAAAATCATATCAATTATTATCGATTATTCACTCCTTAATTACTTTTAACTTCAAATAAAAAGAATTATGAATGTCATTTTTAACGATATTATTTTAATGATTCATATATTTTTATAAAATTAAGAAGAAGATATTCAAATTATTATATTTAAAAAAAAACGAGAAACACAATTTTTTTGTAGTTCAGATTAACGTGATTGATGTTTTTGTTATTAAAGAATTTATTCTCCTATTAAACAGTGATAATTTTGATTTTTGACTTTCAATGCATAAACATTGATTCTTTAATTAATAAAATTTAATTTGGTTTGATTTTTTAAAATTTGTTTTGATCTAAAACGGAAAATATTTTGATTTATTATATTATTTTTATAAAAATTGATTTAATTAATTATGTATGATTTTGTTTTATAAATCTTTTTAAAATAATTATATGTTTAATGGATTATGACATGGTACAAGAAATAAGAAAATTGAATTAACCTCTTCTCATAAAAATTTAAAGATAATTTATTTTTATTTTAAATCTGATAAATAACATGAGATATTTGTTTAATTTTTAAATAAATTCTATTAAATAATTAAAATAATGTTAATTTAAATTCTCAAAATTATGAAAATTATAAAGTACTATTTATCAAATAATTTTTAATGTCTTTTCTTTAAACATTAAAATCATATCAAATCACATTGATTTTTGAATTTCAAAACATAATTATTATATCTATTATAAATATATAAAAATCAAAGACCTAGAAAAGAATATTTTACCCTTCTGAAACCAAGTGCAAACTTTTCTTATTCAATGGATAAATATGGTTTTTTATTATTTTGAATATTGTTATTGAAGAATAGGTTATAAGTTTGATTTTAATCTGCATGTTGAATTTGCATGAGTATATTTTATATAGTTTGTTATATTTTGACAGAGTGTTGTCATATGTTTTATGTTTGTAAAAAATGTAAATATAATCTAATAAGAAGGTTTTAGGTTTGTAATTTAACGGGAAGCTGTCATATATTTTAGGTTTGGAAAAATAGACTAATATCTAAAATAGGTTTAATAAATTTTTAGAAATAACTCATTTGAATTCAACTAAGGTTTGTTAACTCATCTGAATTCACGGGTAAATACCCGCTGTAGATTGTTAATTTTAATATTCATCTTTTAAATCTTTCTTTTGCTACTGTTTAATATAATTAAAGTTAGAGAATCGGTTGTACGATTTATTATAAGTACGGATCAATGCTTAAAAAGCAAGTGCATCTTATTAGCCTATATTTGTAACTATGAAAATGTTAACCAATTTGAAAAATAAATTCATACTTTACAAAGGATAATTTGGTACACGCGTAATGTGAATCCAGACATGACCCGTGCGGTAGCACGGGTTTCTTACTAGTATAATCAATAAAATTAAATATAATACATTTTAGAAATTGGAACAAATGATAATAAAGTAATAATTAAATAAATATAATTTATAAAATTACAAAGTCATCCTTAATTTTGGCACTAAAAATTACTAAGAGACTTAACAACTTTTATATATAAGATGTTCCCGCTATTTTACTCAAATCATATGACCCTCACCATTTGATTCAGAAAATCTCGTTGGAAGATTTTCTAATGAATCGAGATTCATATTTCACTCTGTTTTAAGTCACTGTTAGGTTGATTACGCAAAACTCGATTATTTAGGTAGGAATTCCTTCCAATTGTATCTAATACAATTCTCGAATATTTTAATGGGGTGAATAACTTCTTATTCTAATCCATCATATGGATTTTTCTAACTCTTTCTTCTAAACATATATAATTTTATTATAATTAGTTTAGTTAAGTTCGACCCTATATTTTAACAATTGGATGTTATATTTATCTCATTGCACTTTATTAGTATAGAAGATACACCCCGCGTTAGGAGAAACCTACATTATTCGATATTAATCTTGATGAGTGCTAAAACTTAGAAAACATAAACTTAATATTCATTTTGAGAGAATTTACAATTAGTTTGATTTCACCGGCTTGTTTATCATATAAAACATCTCTACATGCATCAATATATATATATATATATATATATATATATATATATATATATATATATATATATATATATATATATATATATATATATATATATATATATATATATATATATATATATATATATATATATATATATATATATATATATATATATATATATATATATATATATATATATATATATATAAAGTTGATACAATTATGGCCCCTAGCGCAGTTGTTCTCTCAAGTCAAAGAGAGGACCTAAGCTAAACTTAATACCGATCTATGCTTCACCAAGTTAGATATTCATGATTGCCCTTATTTTATCCTGTTTTCTTCTTTTCTTTATAACATTATATTACATAAAAGAATACTCGTTTTACATACGAGAGAGTGAGATGAAAAAAGAAGTTACATCAAGAGAGTATAGAGAAAGACACGACACGCAAGTTCTATTTTAAAATTCCAAAATAAAATAAAAGAGGATTAAGGTCATAATCGATCACCATAATAAAGTAATAATAAAAACACTTTTATTATTATTATTATTAAATTAAATTCTGTTAATTAAATAATTAAATTAATTTTTAACAATTGATCATCTAGAGTTATCTTCAATTTGTTGTCTTATTATAAAAATATATCAAATTATTTAAATCAAATAATAATAACAATTATTATTATATTAATTAAAGTAATTTTATAAAATCATGTGGCTAATGCAACACAATATTTTGCCACCATAGCACATAAGGCAATGTTCGACTTAATTTTCACTACTAAAAAATGACATATGAGAAAAGGACTTTACATCAGGTATAAAATATATGATGTAAAAAATAAAATTAAAAAGATTTTACATCAGGTATTTATTTGCAATGAGATAAAAAATATTAAAAAAATATTTTTCGCTGGCTATTACATCGGTCCAATTAATAAACCGATATAAAAGGTTTTATAAAAAAAACAAGGTGGCAGTATTGTAAATAAAAAACTAGGTGGCAGATTGGTAAATAAAAAACCAGAAAACCCTTACGCCGGGCCCTGCGTTCCACCGATGTAAAAAACTAGGTGGTAGATTGGTAAATAAAAAACCAGAAAACCCTTACATCGGGCCTTGCGTTCCACCGGTGTAAAAAACCAGAAAACCCTTACATTGGGTGTTGAGTTCCACCGATGTAAAAAATAACCATTACATTGGTTATTGACTATAACCGATGTAAAAACATTATTCTGAAATAACCATTACATCGGTTATTGCATTCCATCGATGTAAAAACTGTAATATATATTTAAGAAATAAACCCTATTATTGTACATTTAGTTATTTTCTCTTCAAAACCAATCCGCTCCGTCTACAAACAACATTTGCACTCTGCTCTGCTACACAGTCCATCCTCCGTCTCCGCCCACCGCTCCGCCAACACCGTCCGTTCGTCTCCACCCACCGCTCCGCCAACACCGCCCGTTCGTCTCCGCTACGAACGCCCCCCGCCCTCCGTCCGTCTCCGCCCCGAACGTCTGCTACGAACGCCCTCCGCCCGCGGCCCTTTCCCGCCGTTCACGAAGACAGCCTCGAATCTTCGGCGTCACAGCCTGCCGCCGTCTTCGAAACCCCCTCTGTCTTCCAACTACGATTCCGGTAAGAAATTTTCTATTTTGTTCAACTTCATTGTATATCTATGAATTTCTAAGAGATATATATACAAAAAAGTTTTTAAGATATTCTTGTTGCTTTGCTTGCTACTGAGATACATTATAAAAAATTAGAAGTACATATAAAAACAATTAGAAGATTATACTAGATACTAACTCAGTGGCTTGGTGAATCCATTCCTTTGTTCATGTCTGCTTTTTAATTACTAAACAGTTTATTATTCTTAGAGAGGTTAATTATGTCTAATTAGTTATAAATAGTATATATTTTGTATAAAGTTAAGAATATAGTACATGTTGTGTATATGTCATTCTTTTTCATTAGAGAAATTGTCTCCTTAGAAACCTCTGAATGAAACGTTAATGGTCCTCTCAGAAACACACATTTTATCTTTAACCTATCAAACTTAATAGAGTTATCACCTCGTCATTGAAATTTGATTCTATTTTTCTTTCTCCGCGAAGCAGCGCAACTTGCGATCTCAGAGTCTCCGTGAAGTAGCGCATCTGCGGGCACACCCTTCGTCAGACCTTCCTCCGGGTGAACATAGTTATGGATCGTAGTTGGATGAGAGATGATCGATTAAGTGACGAGTACGAACATGGAGTGATGGAATTTCTACAGTTTGCTGAAAGTAATGCTGAAAAAAGTCTTCCTGCGCTTTTTCTCTGTCCATGTGTTTGTTGTGCAAATAAAGAACCAAAATGTAGTAAGAAATAAATCATGGATCATCTAATTTGTGTAGGGATTTGTCAAAGTTATACATAATGGATATGACACGGTGAAGTAGTAGCAAAGTCAAATGTATCTCAAAGAGATTATGCTAGTGTAGAAATGGATTATCGTCTATAAGACATGATGCGTGGTATTGGACAAGATTCGTTTAAGAGGACACATGCGTATGATACTTTATGCAGTGACAAGGATAAACCATTGTACCCGGGATGCAAAAAATTTACACGTCTGTCAGCCGTGTTAAAATTATTTAATATGAAGGCAAAGAATGTAGACAAGGCAATAACATAACTCTAATGATTGTGGGTACTATGTGATGAAAAATATGTTGGATATTGCTCTGCCAATATAACCGAGAATTGGATGCAGGTAATAAAAATAACTTTACGTTGTTATTTATTTTTTGTTTTGAAACTTAATATAAATTTTTAAAGAATCACTCTATATTGTTATATTTATGTATTATAGGTATTTGATGATCCAACAAAATTAACACAAGATGATTTGTATGATTTGAGACTCCGTTGGACAAAATGTTTCTTTGAGTTACATAAAAATTAAGCTTTATCTGGTGAGTTTTATAGAATTGTCTAAGTTGTGGTTTTTGCACATAATTGTTATTATTGAGTTTTTGCATATTACATGTGGTTTTTGCACATGTATTGAGTTTCTTGATATTTTTTTGCTGATGTTAATTGTTATTATTTATTGTAAGGCAATGTGATTTTGGTGTTGTTTACCGAAGTTATAACTCATCTACTTGTGGATTTTATATTGGTAATTCAAGTTTGGAAAAGACTTATAAATAGTTGAATATTTTTGTATGTTTTGTGAAGAATATATATTTGTAAGTTTGTTGCGAGTTTATTTGTTGTGACACAATTCAAGTTTGCAATACAATTGTTCATTTTGTAAGTTTATTGTGAAAAATATGAAAATATCGACCTAGATGTGGTCTATGTGATGTTGGAAAGCTATGACATATATATAGCGACCTAAATTTAGCCTGTCTGATATTGGAAAGATATGAAAAAATGGGTACCAATTTTTTTTACAGGGAATCATCCAGAAAATAAATAATTTATTCAAAAAAAATTACTTACATTTTACATCGGTCATTACTACCAACCGATGTAAAAACTGTCAACACTGTATCTATTACACCGGGCATTAAACACAACCGATGTAAAAATGGTATATTTTACATCGGTCCACACATTCGCCCGATGTAAAATATTGCGTCAATTTAAAAAAAAATGTTATAATTGTTTTTTAAATCAGGCTTAGCTTATAACGGATGTGTTAACTGTCTTTTTCACATCGGACCCAGAACCGATGTAAAAAGTCTCTGATTTACTATATCGCCTGACTTTACATCGGACCCAGAACCGATGTAAAAAGTCAGTTTCACCCGATATAAAAAATTATTTCTGCACTAGTGTTTCATTACCGGCACATCGTCATCACATTACTGAGTGCTACAACAACTTTCGTGCTAACATATGTTGTATCCTTCGCATATGCTTTTCCAAAACTGATATTATTGTAATTTTTCATGTTCATTTTAAATATAACAATAATTATTATTTGTTAGAATATTTGGGTCACAATTGTAATGTTACATATATTAGGGTCATTATTTAATTAGCCAAAGATGTAGTGGTATAATATAATAATAAGTCTGTGGCTAAAAGCATAAATATTATGAAAGGTAATATTATTGTGTAGATACCATAAGTCAATAATTAATTTGATGAGGAGGTAAATTAGAATAATAAAAACTAATAAATAAGTCTAAGGTTATTTATACGGGTTATTGTCCCCATTTGTAGACAACGAGAAAACGACTTATTAGGACTTCTCTCTTCATCCCTACCATAGGAGAATCAATGAGCCATGAGGAACTCTACAAATTGAAATATCAAATATCTGTAAACCTTCAGTGATTTTCAATGGCAAATTCAGGTACGCTTCCGTTTTTATTCTTATAATTGTATTCAGGTATGGGTTTAAGGATTTTACTTAGAGTTCTGTTCTTGATTTCTATATTGATAGAAATTATAAGTTTATGAACAGATCTAACAAATGGTACCAGAGCCACCCATATCTAATTCAATTTGATTTTAGGGTTCAATTGTATAAAGAAAATTTTTGTTTTGGATTTTAAAAATTGAGATTTTTTTATCTTCCAATTTGTATAAGGTTTTTCTTTGAAGCTAGTAACCAGTCACTTGTTTTAACGTATAAATTAAATCAGATATTGAAGTTGGAATTTTGTTTTGGAATAACCAAGTATTAAAAAAAATCGCAAATAACCATGTTTCGGAAAAAATTACGCAAATAACCATGTTTCAGATGACTCCCCAAAGGATGAGTCATCTCACTTGGCGCCTCCACTATGCATTTAGCCCTAGGCGACATCTCACTTGGTGCTTCCACTATGCATTTATCCCTAGGCGCCATCCCACTTGGCGCCTCCTCTCTCTTTTAGCCAAGTGAGATGGCGCCTACACTTTAAAAGTGAGAGGAGGCGCCATCTCACTTGGCTCCTAGGGCAAAATGCTATTTTTATAAATAATTCGTCCGTTTCTCCGTCATTTCTCACACTTTCTCGCACTGTTTTATTATTTTTTACTCTGTGATTTGCGTCACGACATCACCCATGATTTTTACCAGAGATGGTTACATCATCTTCTCCGCTACAAAACCTCCGATAAAAATGAAATTCTGGCACATTCACTCTATGGAGCGTCTGAAGCGGGAGTTGATGTGATGGCTAGATGGAGACATCGTGGAGGGGGAAAATTAGAAGGATTCAACGAAGACGAACAATAACCTCACATGCGACAGCAAGACCTAATGTTTGGTTAGAGGAAGTCAAAACAGACAGCGACGTAATGTTGATGATGCATGAGTCAAATGATATTGTTTTAACAGTTGTAATTTCGTAGACGAAATATTATGTTTTTTTCTTGTTCACGCAATGTTTATTGTAACAAATACTGTTAACTAAAACCCTAATGTTTACAACATAATAAAGGAAAGATTTTATGTAATACAATTTTTATGTGGTTGAGGCAGTAGCCCGATTCAGACAATTTTTGCGATTGTGTCCGACCTGACGGTATAAACCACACTTTCTTCCCAGCTTGTCAAGGGAGTCCATTTCGGTTGTGATGCGCTTAATTTTGAGACGACCCTTTTTATTCCTTCGCATTTGGTCATTGTGCCATACTATTTCGCTGTCGTATGTAGGCCAATAATCTGGTTTTGCTACCAAAGGGAAGCTGTTGTTGTAAATGTTGAGCAACGTTTCAGATTTGTAAATGTGTGACAGAAGTTGTAGCGTGTCTTGATGAGTATAGGCACACGCAGCAATGACATGAGAGCAAGGCATACAAAAGGCTTGAAACTTTCCACAATCGCACCAACGAGAAGGTAGTACAATCCTATATTCTTGTCTTGGCAGGCCCTCGTTATGGTCGATTGTCTCTTTCACAATGAAGTTGTGGCTGTGTCGGTCAAACCGTATAACCATATGGGTGTTAGATTTGACACTTTCTGCCTTAATATACTTCATGCAGCTTTCACTCCATAGTTGTCTAGATTGCAACACCGCATTCCATATTTCACCTCTTTTGGCAAACAACGAAGCCATCCTAAAATATGTTGATTTTACCAAAGCAATGTCCGAGAGGTTTCGTATGCCTTTGAATACCCCATTCATCGATTCAATTAGATTTGTTGTCATGTGCCCCCATCTTTGGCCATTGTCGTATGACCTAGTCCATTTTTCTACCGGAATATTATCGATCCACCTACCGGCGTCCGGATTTGACAAACGGATCTTGTTGCGGTAATATTTGAACGTAGGTTGTGTCAATGCATATCCCGCATTCATAACCGCTTTCCTTAGTGTTTTGTCTTTGATCTCCCTCGTGAAATCTTAGACGATATGTCTAATGCAATAGACATGCGTAAAAGGAGGGTCATGCCAACCGTTTGCAGGATTATTGTATGAACTTTCAATGGATGCATGTCTATCCAAGATCAAACAGAGATCTGGTTGAGGAGCCACGTGTGTTCACAGATTTTTCAGAAAAAAGCTCCAAGTACCACCAGTCTCCCCCTCGACTAGGGAAAAGGCAATTGGGAAAATGTTCTTGTTGCCATCTTGTGCAACTGCCGTCAGTAGCGTACCTTTGTATTTCCCATACAACCAAGTCTCATCAATTTGTATAATTGGTTTGCATGACGCAAACCCTGTGATGCAAGGTTGAAAAGCCCAAAACACTCGACTGAATATTCCATTTCCATTGAGTTGACTACCATCCGGGGCGTATGCTGACACTATTTCCAGTATGTAAATAGTACCCGGAGAATAAGTCTGGAGTGCATTCAGGTAGCGAGGAAGTTCTTGGTATGACTCCTCCCAGTTTCCATATACCTTTTCAATCTCCTTGGTATTTTCTAACCACGCCTTTCGGTAAGACGGAGTATAGTTAAATACCGTAGTGATGTGGGAGATTATGGTTTTCACCTTCAAAGATGGATCGTTGCTGACGAGTGGTAGGATTTCTTGACAAATGAGGTTATAATTAAGTTTTCAATGATCCTATGATTGAGTAGAACTGACACAAGTGTGGGTAGACATGGAACCTATGACCCAACAATCACCTCTTAATCTGTATGAAAAAGTGAGCTTGAATACAATCAAGATGGACACACTTGATCTTGTACCTTTCTGGATTTACACGGCCCACCTTAAAATTGACCGAGTTGAGCATGTGGAATTTTTTGATGGCTCTGATACATTCTTCTCTGTTACGAAATTTGTCTTTCTCTTTTAAGTTTTCATTTAACTTCATATACGGATTGAAAAATAAATCAGAAGATGGTTCATCTCCGCCCATGTTGAAGTTTGTCATGTGCGGAGGTGGGGTGTAGATCTCGTTTGCAGGAATACCAGGTATCCCATCGTCTTCGGAATCATCATTGACCATTTTGTCAAACTCCAAATCGTCATCTTCTTCTTCTTCTTCATCAACTGCATCTACTTCTGCTTGTTCGGTCTCCAAAGGATCAACCACTTGTGACAGTTGAGGCTCTCACAGCATAATGTACAACTCAATAGAGTCGTACCCAGAATACTCATGACTGGAAAACATATTCTGAAGATCTTCGTCATCTTGAACCTCAACCTTATAAAATATTATTTGGTTGTTACAAAAAAAAACCGGATTCTGATAAAATATTTGTGTCACAGGGCCTCGTCCAAGTTTGGCCTCCAACTGTTTTTTAAAGTACAAGAAATTGGCTTTCCTATTTAAACAAAATCGGATGTTGTCTGTTTCTCTAAACAGAAACCTAGAGGTGGGAAAAATGTATGTCTCACCGTTGAAATGTGCACTGATGACATATTGGGGTGCAGAGGCCATTGTATATGTCTGCTTGAAGGTTTGAGGGTTGGAAGGTTTGAAGTTTATGAGTTATTTGTAGGAATTTTTGAATGTTCTAGTGTTTGAGAGATTAAGTGAATCAGTGTTTTGATAAATGTAAGACTAAATAGGTCATACTGAATTTGAATTAACCAAAGCTCCTCCCATCACGTCCAATAGTATTACATGCATTCAGAAATGCCTTCTCCAAGGCTGTCACATAGCCTGCGCCTACTCTGCAACCCATGCCACCTCTTATTCGCCAATTGGGATGGCGACACCTTTCCATTTTGTACTCTTTCGCCAAGTCCAATGGCGCCTCCCTTCATGTCCAATCGTGTTACATGCATTCAGAGATGTCTTCTCCAAGGCTGCCACCTAGACCGCGCCTACTCTGCACCTACACTGTAACCTCTAAGGCTCCTCCCATCACGTCCAATAATGTTACATGCATTCAGAGATGCCTTCTCCAAAGCTGTCAACTAGCCTGCGCCTACTCTGCAACCCATGCCACCTCTTATTCGCCAATGGGGATGGCGACACCTTTCAATTTTTTACTCTTTCGCCAAGTCCAATGGCGCCTCCCTTCATGTCTAATCGTGTTACATGCATTCAAAGATTCCTTCTCCAAGGCTGCCACCTAGCTCGCGCAAGATTGACACTTATCATGCATGCATGCACCCACCTACCACCTCACTTACTCTATGAAATTTTTTTGCCTACAAATACAAAGCATTACATACTTCTCTTGCATCCACAATCTTCTCACTCTCTACTACAAACTCTTTCATAATCTCTTACAATTTCAAACTCTTTCATAATCTCAGGCATTTTCAACAATGGCTCTTCTCACAATGGGCGATTCTCACAGAGGCACAAGGGACAACATTGCAGCATTTGTAAGTTTCTTTTATAGTTATACATTTTTCATACTTCTAGTAATACTTTGTTCATATTACTTACTCTTACACCTTTTACATTATTAACTTAGGATACCAAAAGATTCAGAATCCGGTCACACAACTACCTTGCTCCAGACCCATTGATCGTACCATATCTGGAATACGCAGGTTTTGGAAACATTATAAAGATCTCCAACTGCACAATTGATTCAAAGTTCATACTTGAAATGTTGGAAATATGGAAACCATAGACTCATACAATTCACCTACCAATAGGTGAATGTACCGTCACGCTAGAGGACGTGTACATGTTATTGGGTCTCCCTGTCGAAGGTAAGGCCGTTAACGGGTCGATTCAACAACCCAATTCTCTGTGTGAAGAATTGTTGGGTAGGGATTTTGTTGACAGTGGTGGTGCGAGAGGTCAGGGTATACTACTAACTGAGCTAAAAAATTATTATGCGACTTTGGAATTAAACAAAAATTCCTCTGAGCTAGTCAAGGTAATAAAAGCTAGAACTTATATAATGATACTATTTGGAACCTTTTTATTTCCCGAAAGTACGGGAAACAGTGTAAATTTTATGTATTTAAATTTACTTAGAGACTTCGAAAAAGCTAGAAAGTATAG
Organism: Vicia faba; assembly: GCA_948472305.1. Lineage (NCBI taxonomy): Eukaryota > Viridiplantae > Streptophyta > Magnoliopsida > Fabales > Fabaceae > Vicia > Vicia faba. The sequence continues at coordinate 888,660,694 of OX451736.1, forward strand.
TTGGGGTTCTGCTGTTTTAGCCCACCTATACAGTTCCTTGTGTAAAAATGCAATCAAGGAAAAATGTACATTTTATGGCTGCACTTTTTTACTTTAAGCCCGGGGTTGGTGGATGATGGAGTCCCTAAACCCCGTCAACAAAAACACATTCATTTTCCCATACGCAACAAAGTAAGTCATCAAGTTATATCATTTATTACTATTCATCTCTTTACCAAATATATGATAAAAATAAAATATTTTTCATTTCCTTTAGGTATTGCGTGAGGGGTATGGATTACGGAAAGAATCCAAGATTCAATGTCGCACTATACCGCAATCTATTGGATCACCTTGGCCCGGATGATGTACGCCGTACCTTTCAACTTTTAAATTATTTATATATTACATTTTCATTAACCTGATTTAATTTTATCTGCAGTTTGTCTGGAGACCATATTTGGGTATGGGCCATGAACCAAACCCTGAGGATACAACAATTTGGAGCGTAAAGACTGCAATCATACGGTTCAATATTATGGAGATGCACCACAACGACCGTGTGAAGATGCAGTTTGGAATGCATCAAGAGATACCCAGCGATCCGACTTGTTTGTCCCCATTGCATCTCAAAAGGATCGACGCCCAATGGGGTCTTACCAACTAGAAAGACTTTGCTCCAGAATGGTGTAAGATGTGGCAGAGGCGTCACCGACATGTCTTGCAATTCCCAGTTTTCCTCAACCATGGTAATATGCGACACACAGATCAGTATTTATCTTGGTACAGATCGGTTAGTACCCCTGAGATGCACGTGTCTCATCCAAGGTATTTGGTTGACCCACGAACACAATGGGAATAATCCTCATTTCCCCAACAACAAACTCAACACATATCAACCTCCCACCAACCCCTCAGACGAAATAGAACCACAAACACCCAACCACAGTCACCACCTTAGTACCAATACCCCCAAATGCCTCACACCCAATCGCAATTTCAATCAGAATACCAACACACCCGCATACCCCACACACAATTCCACCTGCATATCCCAATATGGGCCCCTCAATATCCAACCTTAGCCCTGATCTGGGAATGTCGGAAGATTATGAACCAACCGACCAAACTTACCATCAACCACAATATCACCAAACCACCCAACATCCTCATTACCAAACACCCCAAGATCCATTTTCTTTCTACCCCCATACTCAGACGACCAATGCTACAGACCAACCATGGAACCCCATCCACCAACAACACGACCAAACTTTGAGAGTATGGGTAACCGACTGTACCAAAGCGAATCTTCTAGATATGGAGATCTGACTGATTTCATGGATCAGGAACGCATTGACTTCGCTGGACCATCAACCCTACCACAGCAGGAAACGCGATGGAACCCAACACGGGAAAGGCGAGGACGAGGATGCGGAACCGGGGGTCATTACCGGGTTCCGTGAGACCACTGATTAATCTGTTTTTTTACGTAATACTTATGTGTGTAATCATATTTTGTAAATAAAAAGTCAATTTTGTTGATCCTATATCGAATACGTAACGCACTGTATTAAAAAAAACGCGAAAATTGCCCTAGAAAATGCACTAAGGCGCCATCTCATTTGGCTTAGGGCAAGTCCTAAGCACCTAGGCGCCAAGTGAGATGGCGCCCCCCTTAAAAAATAGGTGTAGGCACCAAGTGAGATGGCTCCTCCTTTGGAGAGTCATCTAAAACATGATTATTTACGTAATTTTTTCCGAAACATGATTATTTGCGAATTTTTTTAATACATGGTTATTTCAAAAAAAAAATCATTGAAGTTGTGCTTTTCACTTTGGGATCAATTAAAATGATTTTGCGTTATTTTGTAATTATAATCGCAAACTTAGTTTTTCGAGGATGACTTGAGTTGTGATTTGTTATTATTAAAATGTTACTAGAGGTGTGCATGGTTACCAAATTTTAAGAACTAATCCATTTTAATGGTTCTAGTTTTAAAATTAAACCATTTTTTATAATAACCAATTTAAAATTGCAAAATGGTTTCAATTCGGTTCAAAACCGGTTTAAACCGGTTTTTAATCAAAATTGATTTATAAGGAAATTGTATCTTTCTTAATTTGAAGAGACGAAAAAAATCCAAGTTAATGAAGGGAACAAGATGCAAAGTGTTCTGGACTGGGTCCGACAGGCCCAATAGCATTGCTAAGGCCCAATCCAAATGGACTTGCTGAGGACCACGCCGACCAAAGGGTCACAGTCGTGCCCGACGTGCTCCCTGAGGTCACTTGCTCGACCTTTACATCTCCAGCTCGACATCCTGCTGTCCAGCTCGACAGCATCTCGAGCACCCCAACTAGGGCAGACTCAGTCCACTGCACTCCCAACGAGACCCCGAAAAGACCGCGTCTCCGTCCGCCCGCACTTCATGCAGAACATCCAGGAAGGGGACCACGTGCGGGTCCCCACTACGCACGTAGAACCTGGCAGTTCCTCCATTGGGCCAAACCTGCCCGGCCCAAGGAAGGAACCTTGGCCCAGCGCTGGGGGCTATAAATACCCTCTGTTTCCAGAGGGTCAGGTATTCATCATTCTACCCATACACTTACTATTGCCTGCTCGTGCTTCTACTTACTTCAGCATCGGAGTGTCTTGCAGGTACCCCCCCCCCCCCCCCACCTCGTTCAAAAAGCTTTCAGCTTGGAGCCAGCCGTGACGGTCCATTTCTGATCAGGTCAGATCAGTGGCGCCGTCTGTGGGAACCTAGCTTCCCCGTATTACAAACAACTCAAAAGACCAAAGCTCAAAATTCAACTACCTGTCATGGCTGATCCAGCTCGCGATGAGCAGAACGTCCGTGTCGCCGACACCAATAACGGCACGGCGGACAAAAACAGACATCTCGACAACGTCGGCAATCCCGACCATAACACCGCTCCTGCAACAACCGTCCTCGGAACTTCCTCGCACAGGGACGGAGCTACAGCATCATCCTCCTCGCTCCCACCACCACTCGAGGACGATCTGGCGGCCCTCGCCCACTACAGAGCCGTCCGGTTTCAGGAAGTCCCCGTCCCCCCCGGGGCGGATGCCACCACACAAGCGCTGTTCGCAGCAATTAACCAAACGAACTATCTCATCTTCTCCCAAGGAGAGAGATTAAAGGCGCTTGAAGACGAGCGAAGACCCTCGAGGAGGCATCGGAGACCACATACTCCCCCTCCTCGGGTGACTGAAGCCCGACACCCTTCTCCCCCGCGGAGACACTACAGGGAAAACTCCAGAAGCCCTTCTCCCCGGCCAAAGCAGAGGCGACCATATTTGGAGAGAGATCCCATCATCCCCGCCAGAGAACCCAGTCGCGACCCGGCGAGGCACGACAAGAGACACGCCGGGGACGGGCGTGTAACATTCAACCAGCGAGCAACACGCTCGAGGGAGACTCAGCACGACCACCGTGCCAGACAATACTACAGGTCCCCATCTCTGTCTCCGGAGAGGAGCGACGAGGACGACCCCCGCGGTCCCCTGTCGCAGGCCATCATGGATGCACCCATCCCCCCGGGCATGGAGAAGCCCCCACATCTGAAGGAGTATGACGGAGTTGCGGACCCGGTCGACCACATTGACGGGTTCGAGGCCATGCTCCATTATCATAATGTAGGGGGGCCCATCAAGTGCCGTCTTTTCCCCACGACTCTCAGGAAGGCGGCCATGGACTGGTACAAAGGACTCGCCCCGGGCTCAATCACCTCGTGGCGGAACCTGGAGAACCAGTTCATTAGTTCCTTCACCGCTTCTCGGCGCCATCCAAAGACCGAGGCGGCGCTCGAGGACATCATCCAAAGACAGGATGAGACCTTGAGGGAGTTCATCAACCGCTTCAACCGAGAAGCGATACAGGTCCCCTGCACAGACCACATGAAGAGATATCTGCTGGAGAGGGGGCTCCTCCCCGGCACAGAATTCAGAAAAGCCGTGGGAATCGAGCCGCCCAGGTCTTTCGACGCCCTCCTCGATAAAGCTCGAGCATATATGGATTACGAGGAGAGGGAAGCTGCCAACAGGGCCCGAGACTCCAGGACTCGGGGTCCCAACAACAGCAGCAGCTCACGCCAAGAGGCTCCTCCCTGACGTACCGAGGAGAAAAGGAAAGAAGACCGACCCCGGGAAGTCCGGGAACAAAGGGGCCCATCGGGCCGTTTCACCGAGTACACTCCGCTCACAGCTTTCCGCGAGCGTATTCTGGCGGAGTGTGCCAGTACAGACTTCAAGGACGGCGGCGTCAAGCGTCCCCGACCTGCTCCCGCCAAGCCAGGGGCGGACAAAAATAAATACTGTCAATACCATAGGAGTCATGGTAATCTGAAAGAGGACTGCGTCCACCTCAAGGACGCCATTGAAACCCTCATCAAGGGAGGGAGGCTCGCGCAGTACAGGCGAAACGACGCTCCTCCTCGTGACGCCCATGAAGCCAAGGAAGATGCTTTTCCCTTGCCTAACATAGATATGCTGGTCGACAACTCGGCCGACTACAAAACTTTGTCGTTCATGGACGCCTATTCGGGCTATAACCAAATCCCAATGGCCCTGGGCGACAAACACTGCACGGCATTCATGACCAGCTCGGGCAACTATTACTACAACGTAATGCCCTTCGGACTGAAAAATGCCGGAGCAACTTACCAACGCATGATGAACAGAGTTTTCAACAAACAGATCGGCGACATGCTCGAGGTATACATGGACGGCATGATCGTCAAATCCCGAGCAGACACCGACCACACAGCTCATCTCAAGACAGTCTTTGCCCAAGCAAGGCAATGCAAAATGAGGTTCAACCCCGAGAAATGTACGTTCGGGGTTAGGGCAGGAAAATTCCTTGGATTTTATCTAACAGAACGGGGAATCGAAGCCAACCCCGACAAATGCCGTGCATTCTCCGACCTCCCAACACCGACGTCAAAGAAGTTGATACAAATCATGAACGGCATGCTCACGTTGTTGTCCCGCTTCGTCGCGAAATCCGCTCAGCACGCTCTCCCCTTCTTCAAACTCCTTCGAAAGGAAGCAGCCTTCGAATGGAATGAGGAATGCGAGCAGGCACTACGCCACCTAAAGCAAAGTCTGTCTCAGCTGCCCGTGCTATCTCGACCAGACGACGGGGAACCGCTGTACTTGTACTTGGCCGTTTCGAACGAAGCCATCAGCGCAGCCCTTGTCCGCGAGACCCCCGACGGGCAGAAACCCGTCTACTTCACGGGCAAGGCCTTACAGGGGCCTGAAAGCAGATACCAGCAGATAGAAAAGGTTGCTCTGGCCCTCGTCAATGCGGCGAGGAGGCTCAGACACTACTTTCTGGCCCACACCATCATCGTGCGAACCGACCAACCGGTGAGGCAACTCCTGGGTCAGCCAGATATGGCGGGCAGAATGTTAAAGTGGTCCTTGGAACTCTCCGAATTCGACATTCAGTACGAAAGCAGGAAAGCCCTGAAAGCACATGCCTTGGCCGACTTTGTCGCGGAAATGACCACTCACGACCCTCCCCCGGGGAAAGAACACAAGTGGACCATCTTCGTCGACGGAGCATCCAGCTCGTCCGGAAGCGGCGCAGGAATCCTCCTGGAAAATGAGGAAGGCATAGTAATCGAGCACTCCTTAGCTCTCTCCTTCCCGACGTCAAACAACCAGGCATAATACGAAGCCCTGCTCGCAGGACTGAGACTGGCCGAGGACCTGGGAGTCCGCGAGGTACAGATCTACACCGACTCCCAGCTCGTCGCCTCTCAAGTTCAGGGGAGCTAACAGGCCAAAAACGACAACCTCATCGAGTATTTGAACTTAGTCAAAAAGTACATGACAAAGTTCGTACGAGCAGAAATTTCACATGTTCCCCGCGAGCAAAACACGAGGGCGGACATATTGTCCAAACTCGCGAGCACACGAAAGAAGGGCGGGAACAAATCCGTCATCCAGGAATCTCTAGCGCGTCCAAGTATCGAACGACCCTCGACTACAGTCAAGATCCATGCCATCGGGGATGCAACGTCCTGGATGACCCCGGTTTATAATTTCCTAACAAAAGGCGAACTCCCATCAAACCAGGCCGAGGCTACCGTCACAAAGCGACGAGCATGTTCCTACGTAGTTCTCGAGCAGAAACTGTACCGAAGAGGATTCTCCATCCCCCTCCTGAAATGCATCGACGAGTTCGCAGTCCCCGAAGTACTGCGGGAGATACATGAAGGGATCAACGCCCAGCACATGGGCGGTAAATCCTTAGCAAGGAAAGCCCTTCGAGCGGGATACTACTGGCCGACGATGCAGCAGGATGCCAAGGAGCACGTCAAGAAATGTGATAAGTGCCAGAAACACTGGGACATGCACCTCGCCCCCCCGCACGAGCTGAGCATACTGTCGTCCCCGTGGCCGTTCGCCTGGTGGGGTATGGACATCCTCGGGCCCTTCGTGCAAGGAACCTATCAGAACAAATTCCTCATCGTCGCCGTGGATTACTTCACGAAATGGATCGAGGCCGAGGCCCTCGCAAAAATCACCTCGCACAATATCCTCCGTTTCTACAAAAGAAACATCCTCGCCAGATTCGGAATTCCGCGGGCCCTGGTGACCGACAACGGTACCCAGTTCACCGACCACGGGTTCCAAGACTTCGTCACCAAACTAGGTACAAAGCAACATTTCACGTCGGTCGAGCACCCTCAGACCAACGGGCAAGCCGAAGCCGCGAACAGAGTCATCCTCCGAGGACTCAAACGTCGACTCGGTGAGGCCAAGAGGGGATGGGTCGAGGAGCTCCACAGCATCTTGTGGGCATACCGAACCACGCCCCACTCAACGACGGGCGAGACCCCATTTCGGTTGACGTATGGCACCGAGGCTGTTATCCCGGTTGAAATTATGGAACCTTCCAGACGAACAGAGAATCCCCTCGACAAAGAAATGAACGACGAGGCGCTAAGGGACGAACTCGACCTAGTCGAGGAAATCCAATCGGGTGCAGCCCTGCGCGAAGCCACCCTAAAACAACGAGTGGCTCTACGCCACAACGACAAGGTCATCAAGCACGAGTTCGAAATCGGCAGCCTGGTATTATGTAGGAACCAGAAGGATTCCCGCGAAGGGAAGCTGGCCGCGAACTGGGAAGGACCTTATCGCGTCCACGGCACCACTGGTACCGGGGCGTACTATCTCGAGCAATTAGACGGAGAGCCATTACCACGACCCTGGAACGCTGCTAAGCTAAAGCAGTACTACAGTTAAAAACTACCAACACCTGGGACCCTCGACCAACGACACCCGCGCTCGGTCAACGAGGAAAAACGTCTGACTTCATATAAAGGCTGAGGTACAAGCCCGACATACGGCTAAATCGCACAACATCGCTCGGCAAACGAGGATAACCGATAGTGCCCGATGTGGAAAACTACACCGAGCTTCACCGTCGTAGTACCTGTAAGGCAGAACACCCAGCTCGCGATGGGCAGTTCACGCCAAGGGCAAATAGTCCCTACCGGGCTTCGTGCCCGACTGAGCCACTTCGCTCCATATGCCCGACAAGTCGTCAAGAATGACGGGCCATCTAAAAGGGTCAAAAGGAAGTCTCTCCCCTCGAGCGCAACACTTAGGCGACTCTGGCCAGCGAAAGAAGGCCGGGCACGTATACAAACGAAAGACGGGCAAACTCGCCCGCCAAATCACAGCCACTTACGGGCACTCCTCGGGCCCATGACTTAGGCTAAATTTTATGCAAAAATATAAGATTTAAAGCACGGGCAACAATCAAATGTAAAACAACATTCATTCAAAATAAATGCCCGAAGGCAGCAAAGCAAAAAATTATAAACCGACCAAGAAGGTCGGCGATGTTCATAAAGTACAACCAACGGGCACGCAGGCCCAAAAAATACAAATATCAAAGGCACGCAGGCCCGCTATCCTACGATCAGGCTTCCCCAGAACCATCAGCGTCGACAACTGGAGAGTCAGGCGGGGGCACGATCGCACCATCCACTATCTGATGTGTGTAGCCCGTCCCCTCAGTGACCAAACCAGGGTTTAACAAGGAAAGCTGGCCGACTGCGGAGTCGAACCCCTCCTCTAGAGCACCGACGCAATCTGCCTCGAGTAGCCGGATATGGGCGACCAGCTCCGATCGGCTCTTCAAAGCCGCTATGTCCTCCGGCTCGTCCTCGGCAGGAAGCATGGCACCTTTCATGTCCTCGATCTGTTGGGTCAAGCGCCCAACGTCGGTCTCCAGACGATCCCTGTCCGCGCGGAGAAGCTCTCTCTCCTCGGCCAGCTTCCCCGACCTTTCTTTCTCCAGGACCAGCATCTCCCTCTCAGCATCCAGCAGCGATGCCTGCTCGCGGAACATCTCCTCGGAGCGTTCCAGGGCAGTCCTCAACTTCCGCGAGCTCGAGGTGAGAGCCGCTTTCTCCTGCTCAAGTTCTTCAATACGGACAGGATCCCCCCCTTCCTCGGACAACACCAGGGCCATTTCGGCCATTTTCACCAGCCCGTCCATGCTGGCGGCCAGGTGCCTCTTCCGATCCTCCTTACTCATCCTCTTGATAGTCTCAGCCTCGTCGGCAACCACGGGCAGAGGGAATCTCTCGAAGAAACCCTCCTCTTTGAAACAAGGAGGGAACCCAAAAGACCTGACGACGCTGGTGTCCTCGTTGACAGCCGGACCGCTTTCCACCCGGGTCCTCTTCCTTTGTATCAGGTCGGCATTAGGATCGACCTCTTGAACCTCTGGGACCTCGTCCGACGCGGCCCCCGAGCTGGGCAACGAATCCATCCTCACCACCTGAGGAGCGCCCGGACTATGTGGCGGGCCCATCCTCGTCGCCTGGGGAGCCTTCACGACCCTCCTGCCCCGCTTCTGGTCGCAAGACAGCTTCAAAAGTCTTTCCCTTCGACCGGCCATCGAGCCTGCACAAAATAAAAGACGGGTTAGTGTCGAGCAAGTTCATAAATAAATGACGAGCAAAGAAATTCAAGCAATAAACGACCTAGCAGACGAGCAGCCTGCTTGAACGTCTGACACTCCACGAGTGCCTTAGTATCAATCGGCCGGGACTCAAATGTCGGATAACCCTCTGCATCCAAGACATCTTCCCCTTCCCTCGTGGCCCACCGGGCGGGGTGGAAGCTGTCGACGAACCGACAAAGAGTGGCGTACGCCTCCTCGTCCTCCGAACACATGTCGCCCGCAGCGGTATGATAGTATCCAGTCCCGTGCTCGTAGTGCCTGAACATCCAATGCACAGGGAACTTGGCTGTACGGGCCATCACGGGATACCCATCGTTGTCTAAGACCGCCTCCCCGTCATCCTCGCTTATGGGCGCCTCCTCCTCGTACAGGGATCCTAAAGCAGACGTGGTAACTGGCCTCACGACATACCACTTGTCTTTAAAACCCCTTACGGAGTCCATGTACATTTTGAATAGTCTCCTCGACTGTTTTAAGGAGACCCAACTGTGTTTCCCTCCTCGGGACTGGCGCTGCAGATGAAAAATTTTGAAGAAGAGCGGTATGGTCGCCCCGATCCTCAGAAAGCGACATGTCAGCTCAAACGCCCGGATAAAGGCGAGTGAGTTCGGGTGTAGCTGCGACGGGGCCAGCTCCAGATGGGCGAAGACCCCGGTCTGAAAGTCACTGAAGGGCAGCTGCAGCCCAAGATCTTTGAACGCGATCTCGTACATCGGGAAGCTATACTCTGGGTACACCGAGCAGATCCGGGCACGGGAGGTCGGACGCGTGACAACGAAATTCTTTTGGAAATCAGGCTGGCCCTGGCCCGCTTCGAGGACAGCATATGGCTTTCGATCACGCCGGCTATATATCGACGCGATTCCTCGGGGCTCGGCGCCCACCCAATCCAACAAAGGGTCGTCGACAGTATCAATCAAGCTCACCGCCTCATCGACACTTTGTTCCTCATGTTCGTGGCGTCCAGAGGAGCACGGATCGTCCGCCATGGTTACCTGCAGAGCACGGGAAACCAGTCAATTGGGCACGAAACCATACGCTCGACTTAGCGGACCAGGTGTAATGTACGACAAACCACGTCGTTCCATGCACGACCACAAAAGTTAGTTTGTAACAAGAAAGCAGTCGCCTCCCCGACGTCCAGATAACTCGATGGGCCCTTCTCCAAACCGACAACACGGCCACTCTCCAACATGCCGACCCAAGGTATGAACATGGCGAGCAATATCATGAAATCTACGGCCAGAACCATGAACATACCGGGCACGATCATGAATCAGGCGCCCTGGATCATGAAGACCCCAGGCAGCGCTGCAGATTACTACCTAAACTATGTATCTACCGGCCACGAGCATGTGTTTGCCGGTCATAAGCATGAACATGTCGAGCTAAACATGAGTTTACCGGGCTAGTCCCATGCGCACAGTCCCTAAAAACGTCTACAACGCTGAAAATCATGCATTACAACAGGAAAATAAAGAAGATAAGTCACTTACTTGGATCAAGAAGTGGATTCGGCTACGGAGGAAAAGAATCTGTAACGGAGATCGCAGCTATGAAAAATCTGGAAAAACAGCAGCAGTAGGAGCGCAAAGAGTAGAAACGAGTTATGGGGCCCAAGGATCCAATTTATAGTGGTGACGTGGAATACCAAACGTCACCTCGGGCAACCACGGAGTTTCTCTCCTCGACGCACTGCTCCCAACGCAATGATGACCCTATCATCATAGGGTGGCGGCACAGTTCCCGAAAGATACCTCGTGTGCTCGACAGACACGCGCCGGTGAGGATCCTCCGAGCATCCACCGCGAAAGATGTCTCCGAGCACGACACGGAGAGGCCCTCGAGGGCCTGCATCTCTGACCCGGGCGCGAGACCCCGAAGCGGAAACGACCTGAGTTCAAGCCATGGCTCCTAACAAAGGAACCACGACTTGGAGGGCTCTTGTTCTGGACTGGGCCTGACAGGCCCAATAGCATTGTTAAGGCCCAATCCAAATGGACTTGCTGAGGACCACGCCGACCAAAGGGTCACAGTCGTGCCCGACGTGCTCCCTGAGGTCACTTGCTCGACCTTTACATCTCCAGCTCGACATCCTGCTGTCCAGCTCGACAGCATCTCGAGCACCCCAACTAGGGCAGACTCAGTCCACTGCACTCCCAACGAGACCCCGAAAAGACCGCGTCTCCGTCCGCCCGCACTTCACGCAGAACATCCAGGAAGGGGACCACGTGCGGGTCCCTACTACGCACGTAGAACCTGACAGTTCCTCCATTGGGCCAAACCTGCCCGGCCCAAGGAAGGAACCTTGGCCCAGCGCTGGGGGCTATAAATACCCTCTGTTTCCAGAGGGTCAGGTATTCATCATTCTACCCATACACTTACTATTGCCTGCTCGTGCTTCTACTTACTTCAGCATCGGAGTGTCTTGCAGGTACCCCCCCCCCCCACCTCGTTCAAAAAGCTTTCAGCTCGGAGCCAGCCGTGACGGTCCATTTCTGATCAGGTCAGATCACAAAGGCATGTGTAATTTTTATACTATTATATTCAAACACCAACACAAATTGTTTTTCATAATTTTTTTGAAAAGCAAAAAAGTAAAATTCAATTTAAGAGTAAAAACATTACACTTTAATCTATGATAAAGTTGCACCAGAACACTAAAACTAGAACCCAAAAAAACTAAAACAAAATATCCTAAGACCAAGACAAAATCTGCTTCAAAACAATTGCTACACTATAACAGTTAAACAAAAAAATACAGATTAACAATCATTCAACACAATTAACTTAATAAGTTCTTCTTTCCTTAACTAATCACCATTCTAATTAACTAATTAATAATAAATAAAATAAAATATATAAACTAGTTTTTCATTTTCAATTTGAATATTATATAAATTGGTTTACACGAATTTGAATTTACTGTGCCTTAATAATATCTTATTCATTAATAATAATATCATATACATTTGGTTTTATGTATGACAACTAGTTATCAAAAATGGAAACCAGATTTTTGTTTTGATATCAAAATGGATCTGGAGCGGTTCACATCCAACACAAATTGGATTATAAAAATTGGTGCACTGAATTTTTAAAATTGGTTCGTATAAACCAGTTTTTTTCAGACCCCTAAATGTTACTTTTTTTTTTTATATAGATCATACCAGTTTTTTATTTCTTCCGTGTGTGATAGAAATTATATTGATTTATGTATATGTAATTTGGAATAAAATTATTCAGTTTTTTTAATGGTTGAACCGTTTTGCTTTATTTAAGTTATCTATTGAAAATAGGTACTCAAATTAAACAGCTATGTGTTTCATGTCTATTCTTATTTATGATATTTAGTCTATATTAGTTTCTGCTTGATATCAACTCATACACATTGAAATAACAAAAGGTATATGTTATTTAATTTTCAACTGGGGTGACACATGAAAGTATAAACTGGAAAAGATTCTCAATGGAGGATTTATGAAAAACTAGAACTGACAGTGTTTTGAGATGTTTTGGTCCCATAGAAATGTTTGGCTATGCCAAATAAATTTCTGAGTGAACTCAATCTTGGATAGTATAAATGGCATAAAAGTTAGTAATATTTTTCTTTTTGTCTTATCATTAGCCGGTTATTAATCTGAGCTATATCAAGCTTAAATATAGGAACACATTCTGGCACTAATTTTTTTTTTTTATTTCTTTTATTATATAATAATATTAGTGCTTAACCATTTTTGTCGTGTGTGAATGGTCATGATTTATGAGTGTCGTCACTTTACAGTTGAACTATGTGGAAAACAATTTTCGTTAAACTCAAACGAACTAATGACGAGTCAATCTCGTAGCAGCCAATCAATTTTTTTGATTTAGTAATATATAATAATTATATTGTTTATTATAATTAATAATTAATAATATATTTTCTTATTATCTTATTATAATTATAATTATAATTACTAATAATTCATTATATTTTTGTTTTTCTTTTGAATCAATTTTGTTCAAATTTAACTACGGATTATATTTTTATATATTAATTAACCTTTTAAGTAAGTAATTAAAATGATAAAATCATTAAAGTTATATCTTTTATGAAAATTATTTATGAAAAATGTTAAATAATTTTTTGGTTGAGTGTATGTTTGTCCATGCGAGTATCAATTGATGCAAAGGACAATTGATGGTTGGTCGGTTTTCATACGTACATGTGATGATAAACATGTGATAATTATAAGGTCTTATATGTGAATAATAAATCAATCTAAAGAGAAATTTATTATTCGACATATTTTTATTATCAATGTTTGATCGTTATAACAATAGTACTACTAACAGTTAATATTAACGTTCAAAGACTCAATATTGATGGTACACTAGGTATCTTGAGATGAGTTGCGTCATTATTTGAACAAATTGATAATTTAGTTTTCTTTTATGTGAGTATATTTAAAATGTTTAATTTTGTTCTCGTTTTTCAACTACAATTGCTTCAATATCTGCAAATTTTAAGAATAAGGTACGGGTCCTTAATAGGACAAATTTTAAGAAGTGGAATGAGAACATGGAAATTATTCTTGACTGCATGGATTTTGACCTTGCATTAAAGATGAAGCAACCACCTTCTCCTTCTAAATTTGGTTCCCCTGAACAGCGGAAATTTTATGAGAAGTGGGGATCGCTTCAATCGCACGAGTCATATTTTGGTTTGTTCTGAAGTCAATTTAGATCCAGTACCTGGAAACACTTGGTGTTAGACTTTGATGCCTACTAATATCAGTGTTTCAATGAAGGGTTGCCTAAACTACCGAAAGTCAAATGATGTTGAAAGATATATATATATATATATATATATATATATATATATATATATATATATATATATATATATATATATATGATTGATATGGCAAGTCGACGAAGGTGGAAGCTATAGGGCATTTTAGATTATTACTGTGTACCAGATTTTATTTGGATTTGAAAGACTTTTTTTTGGTTCTGTCATTTAGACAAAATTTAATTTCGGTTTCTTATTTGGACAAATCAGGTTATTTTTGTTCATATGAAAATAATATGTTCAAGTTGTATTTCAATTCATATATTGTTGGAATTGGTTCACTTATGAGTCATGATAATTTATATTTACTTGACACAATAGCTTCCTATGAAGAATTCTTGAATGAGGAATCGTCGCAAAGTATACCAAGCCAGGATCGCCTAACATGAACGGTGTTGCTGAAAGACGAAACCGAACTCTTAAGGATATGGTAAGGAGTATGATTTGTCATTCTACCTTTCCAGGGTCACTCTGGGGAGAGACACTAAAGACTGCAGCTTACATTCAAAGTAAAGTTCCAACAAAAGCAACTGCCAAAACACCTTATGAACTTTGGACTGGGCGAAAGCCTAGTTTAAAACATTTTCATGTGTGGGGATGTTTAGCTTAGGCAAGGCCATATAGGCTAAATGAAAAGAAATTGGACTCCCGAACAGTGAGCAGCTACATTGTAGGTTATTCTGAAAGATCTAGGGGCTACAAGTTTTATGATCCCAAGTTAAATTCAAATTTGGAGACGGGAACAACCACAATTTTTGAAGATATTGAGTTTGGGGGAAAGAATAAGGTTAGAGACTTTGTTTTAGAGGAAGAGTCGGTAATAATTCTAAAACCGATACATACAGTTGCTTTTGATCAAGCAAGTATAGAACCTCCACAATGCATGGTTGATTTTCCTCCTACTCAATATGATTTGGTAATTCATGAAGAACAAACTCAAAATCCTCAAGAATAAGTGTTACAAGAACCAATACCTTTGCCGAGATCCATTGGAGAAAGGATAAATGCTATTCCAGATGATTACATAGTATTTCTTCAAGAACATGAGGAAAATAATGGTAAATGGACTGAACAATGAAGTATGAGTATAAGTCCATGCAATATAATAAAGTTTGGGAACTTGTCCCATTACTAGAAGGAGTGAAATCCATTGTTTGCAAATGAATTTTTAAGACCAAATGGGATTCTAACGATAATGTGGAAAAGTATAAAACTCGTCTTATAGTTAAAGGTTATACTCAAAAGGAATGGATTAACTTTAAATAGGCATTCTCTTCGGTTTTATTGAAAGAATCTTTTAGGATAATCATGGATCTTGTTGCACATTATGATTTGGAAATCCATTAAATACATGTCAAGACGACATTCCTCAATGGAGGTTAGGAATATATTTGAGCAATCCAGTAATGGATCATTGAAAAGCATCCAAAAAGGTTACGAGGTATTTAAAGATAACAAAATACTATATGCTCACATATAGGAGGTCAGACTAGTTAGAGGTTACTGGATACTCTGACTCAAATTTTGCTGGATGCCAAAAACAGTAAAAGATTCACTTCAGGTTGTATCTACATGTTGGTTGGTGGTGCAGTTTTTTGGCGCAGTTCCAAGCAAACACTTACAGCCTCATCCACCATGGAAGCATAGTTTATAGCATGTTTTGAGACATCCAACCCTGGGATTTGGCTGATGAATCTTGTCACTAGACTAAAAATTGTGGAAGAAATTGAAAGGCCACTTAAGTTATATTATGACAATAAACCATCCATTATGTATTCCAACAATAACAGGAGCTTGACCAAGTCAAAACATATTGACATCAAGTTCCTAGTTGTTAAAGAAATGGTACAAAGTGGGCAGATTTTTATAGAACACTTAGGGACTAACTCCATGATAGCAGATCCTCTTACAAAAGGTCTTCCACCCAATGTATTTCATGAGCACATTGCTCACATGGGTGTTTTACCGTTAGAGGCATCTTTGGTTTAGTGGAAGTTAGTCAATTATGATTTTTATATTCGATATTTTGATATTATGTATGCATACTATGATTTTGGATATTTTTAAAATTATTTAAGTTTTGATATTCAGTAGTTTACATTTTATACAATAAAGTTATTGAATGATCCCACTAAAGTAAAGTGGGACCAGTTGAAAATTGATATATACAGATCAATTTCGTGTGATTTTTATGCTATACATTTTATGATGAATTTATGTCATTTAGTTGTGTCACTATTGGTGATCATTGATGGGTTTAGTTATGAATTCTATAACGAAAATCACTTTGGTTTTGAATAGTGATTATTAATAGACGAGATAATTTGGATATGCTTAAGAAATATAATGGCGAATTTTGAGCTCATGAAATCTAACACATGTGTATAATTACATATGTGACCGGTGAGAGATTGTTAGAATATTTGGGTCACAATTGTAATGTTACATGTGTTATGATCATTATTTAATTAGTCAAAGTTGTAGTGGTCTAATTAATAATAAGTCTATGGCTAAAAGCATAAATATCATGAAAGATAATATTATTGTGTAGATACCATGAGTCAATATCTAATTTGATGAGAGGTCAAATAAAATATTGAAAAACTAAGAAATAACCCTAAGGTTGTTTATAGGGGGTTATGGTCCCCATTTGTAGACAAAGAGAAAATGGTTTATTAGGAATTCTCTCTTCATCTCCATCAGAGGAGAATCAAGGAGCCATAAGGAACTCTATAAATTGGAAGATCAAATACCCTCAAACCTTCGTTGATTTTCAATGGCAAATTCAGCTACGCTTCCGCTTTCATTCTTATAATTATATTCGGGTATGGGTTTAAGGATTTTATTAAGTGTTTTATTCTTGATTTCTATATTGATAAAAATTATAAATTTTATGAAGAGATCTAACATTATTATTATATTATAAAACAAATAAAACTTATAATAATAACAATAACAATAACAATTATTATTATTATTATTATTATTATTATTATTATTATAAAATTTTGAAAATCTGATGCACAACTCTTGTGTCGTTACAAACCTAAATTTTATAACTCTTGACAATACAACTCTTGTATCATCATAAACTCTAATGCAACATATTCATACTATCAACAATGTGATGAACGATTATTAAATTAAAATGACCCAAATACCATTGCTTCACCATACAAACATCGAATTCTGAAGCAATAGAACAATGATCATTCATATGAAACACAACCATCACACTAATTGAATCGATAAAATAAAAGGCATATCAAATATGTCGTAGTTGCATCTGAATTGTTCATATCTCATATGAAATTTATTGATCACGTTTGTGTAACTTATAGATGACCGATACATAGCTGTTTTACATTACAAAAGTCGGATTCTGAAGCATAGTCACATCGAGTCATCCAAATTGTACACAAACGAAGTTCTCCAATAAAGTTATGAGTAAAGTTTAACTTCTAACATATTCTTGTGTTTACCCCGCGAGATCTTTGAAAACATTACATCCACATATCATGCATCATATCATGACAGGTTTTCCCCATAGAGGTTTTCTCATCTGCCTACTGTTTATTTCAGTAGAGATGGCTCTAGAACATACTATCAAAGATCTTCAGACCCAAAATGCTCAACTTTAAGAAATGTTCTTGAACCTATCCAAGGGGAAAGAAGAAGTGAAAGCACTCATCACTAGGAGCATGACCATGAAGAATCCCGGGGATAACAAGGATGACCAGTTGGAACGGCTACAAACTGAGATAGCCACAATGAAGATCCAGATGATGGGGAAATGGTGGGTCAGATGGCTCTTATCTAAAACTTGGCTCAGGGACAAGAAGAGTTGAGAACCCTTGTCAACAAGCTTCATTAAGACAGATGCAACCGTATGAAACGAGCAGTCGAGGCTGGGGATCAAGTCTTTAATCAGTTCCTGATGAGACGAGAAGTTGGCTTGGTGGAGAGTAGACCTTTCCAAATTGCTGCTACATCCCGAGCTCAACAATAATCTCGCCAACAACAACAGGGTAATCAACGTAAGCGGGATACATCTAATAGGCAATATACCAAACTTAACATGTCTATGTCGCAAGTCTTGCTACACATGTTGAATTTGGATTTGGCTACATTGAAGGATCCTCCTCGGAATCCTAATAATTTTGCCCCTAGTTACCATCCCAATGAAAGGTGTGCATATCACTCCAACAGTCCAGGGCACGATACTGATAGCTGTTGGACATTGAAATACAAAATTCAAGACCTGATTGACAGAGGAGTGTTGGAATTCACACAAGATGGTCAACTGGAGTTCTTCTGTCATCCATCAAAAATGCACCAACTGAAGTGACCAATTTAGGCGGGGAAACTTTTTTTTATTCAAATTTTCAATTGTATTTTATTTTGCTTATTCGAACACTTATCTATTAATGTTAAACTTTGTTTCATTAATGCATTACATATGTTTGTCTTGAATTAATCTTCACCCTATTTAAACTATGCTTTTTACTCCCTTTTGTGATATTCAACTCTCGTTAAAAGTTGTAAGCCTTTAGAGGGAGGATGACGAAAACAATGCCATAATCTCATACAATATGCTTTTGGACAGATCTTGCTGATGATGTACATGCATTGTTTCAATTCCCAAACACTGGAGTTATAAGGAAGATAATGCCTAATCAACCCTTTTTTTAGCCAAAGAATTAGGAGTTTTCTTTTTTACACAAAATCGAAACCTTTAATCAAAATCTGGGGCAGGGTAGTCTCTCAGTTAATTCAAATGCGCATTCAGTCGTAAGCTTTCACCTCGTACACAACGAGTGATATCAAAAATGTCTTTCTGAACCAAAAGATGGTGATGGTTCCCTACCAAATAGGCAGTCGTTATCTCTCTAAAAAAAAGCCCACTAAGTCAAAACCTACGAAGGAGACTTAAGAAAAACCGGGGCATCCCACTGGTTATTATCTCAAAACAAGAACAATCAGGAAAAAATTAGGGACGGTAAATAAAAAAAGAGGTCACTACAGATCCTCGACAAACATGAAAAAATGTTGCAAAAATGACTGCCTACACGAATAAACGTTCAGTATCCGAACCATCACCAAAACTTCAATCCAGATTCAATAGGAGTTTCAAACACACAATTAGCTGAGTATAGGGCTGAAGAACATCATGAAGAACAGGAGGGTACAAATAAAATTTGAGCCATATCCTTTGTTTCTTAAAACCGTGAACCATGCCACATTACAACCCTTCAAAAGTCCTAATTGAAGCATGCGTTAGTTCGAAAGCATAATGTTACCAAAAGTATCCTGACTCCTGTAAGGCTTACTAAAAATCCTGAGTTGAATTCATATTCTTACAAAACTCTTTTACTTGTTAAACTGCATTTTCAAAACTTCAAGACAGACATAAACTTTGCATTGTTTGAATATCGTTGTTTGCATATGGTTAATTATTTGACAACAGAGAAATTTGCACGACAGATATCTGTTAAACAAAAACTCTTTCAATAAACAGATTTGCTTCAAATGGAAAGACGCTTTCAATGACAAATCTCTCATAATCAAGGGGCACAGCATGATCATTGTCTAGCACATTTGGGGCAGTCAATCCAAGATTCTAAGAAATCTCTCAAGAAATGCTGAGTAACCAGGTGTTGGTTGAAGATTTTGATAATGTTATTAGAAGCTAAATGAATTAAACGTTCTGATCGAAATGAGGTAAAGCGTCATGTTTCGAAGTAGCAGAAGCAGTGTTTCGAATAAGTGTGTCAAAGCTTGGAGCTTCGAGTGGCAATTATGGGAACATATCTAAAGAAGTCTCGAAATAACAACAAGGCTGTGTCTGGGAAGAGCGTTCGAAACGGAGAAGCACCAAAGCATTTGAAATTCAAATGGAAGCGGGACTTTCGAAGTTTGAAAGTTATGCGTTGGAGCATTTGGGGACACGTGGAAAGATGAAAGAGGCATTGTCCTGCATGTTCTAAACGTGGCATAATCCTATAGCAAGACCGTTATGGTCGAATTAGTATAAATAGAAGTCTTAGTATTAGGATTTCGTGTGTCATATCTATTATACAAAATACTCAGTAACATTCAAACTACCACATGGCAAGGGAAACGAATGAAAGAGAAATGTATGTATGATAGCACCATGTATTTCTGATTTAATGAAAACCTTTTACCATTTCCAGTACTTTCCTTTATCCTTTTTGTCAAATAACCTTTACAAGTTTTCTTATTTACAGTCTTTTCACTTCGAAATCTCTTCTTCAAAGTTTCACATTTTAATGTTTTCTTCATATTTCAAGCACTTCATATCTCAGAAAACTGTCATATTTTCCATACCTTTACCTTCAAGTCTTATCCTTCGAACGCATATTTTTACTTAAAGTCATTTAAAGATTTCTTGCATTAAACGCTTTCTTCATATTTCAAACCTTTTACGTTCCAGAAATCCTTTACATTAACTGTTTTGTAAGTCGAAACCATTTACTTCACTTTTATGCAGTTTTACATGTCTTTACAATTAAGCATTACAATTAGCATTTATTCATGTAACTTAGTTTTTACACACATTTTGATTACATCTTTAGACTTTTAGAGAGAGAGAAATCGAAATAAGCCAAACACATATACAATATCAACCATGAATATTTGTTCGATCGTGAGAGTAACCTTAATATCCAAGGAGTCCTAGGATCAATCTAGTCGATCCTGTGAGTTACCAGAGGAATTGAATAACAGTCAGAAAGATTATTCGATAGTTTGGAAGACTAGCGGTTGTTTACCAGAAATCACTGGAAATAAATTGGCACACCCGGTGGGACCAATAATTGGATATTAGAAATAAGGATTGTTGAGACATAACCATTACAAAAACGTTGGAACCTAAGAAGTTTGATGTTTTATGAACCTAAGAAGTGGTAAGATAACCAACAACAACCAACCTTTATCCAGAAGAAAACGTTTGGACAAAATGTCTAATTCAGACAATCAACAAGGGGACCAAAATGGCCCACATGCAACAGGCACTAACGCGTCCACTTCGATCGGAACATCTAATGTAATCCCTTCGAATGCACAGTCTGTTGCATCTTCGACCAGTAATATAGCCACCAATGGAGTAAGTGGCATATCAACTAATAGTTCGGTCTTAGGAAATACTGGAACCATTGGCTACCCTGGGGGATTCGTTCCACCATCAGGGACACAATCCCATTTCGCCACTCCATTAACTAGACCACCCGGTTTCGATGGGAATAGAACCAGAAATTCCTCCTATGGAATGCCAACATCCTTTATGGTAGGTTTACACAATCCCACATCGAATTCATCTCCACAACTAGGGTCTGGGTCTGGGGCGAATCAGTTTATGACAAATAACCAAGGGTCGGTGGGTTATAGCACAATGCCTATCCTAACCACAGACAACCAATTGGCTTTTAGGCAATTGATGGATGACAGTAACCATAATATGATAGGGGTGTTAGCACAAACCATGCAGGAGATATTTGCCCCAATAGTGCAAAATGTGACTGTGACAAACAGGGAAAACGCTGACAATATGAGTCGAATAGCAGATTTCTTTGCTCCCCCAGAAAGGCGTAGGCAGAATCAGGCGGGATTTCGAACAAACATGCCTGTTATAGAACAAACTGCTAACGACCCAATTTATAGACCACCCAGAGACGAAGTTAACTTAGGGGCCAGGGCACCAAGGTTAGAAGCCCCAATAATCCCGGGCCCACAAAGGGAAATTATGGAACCAGGGGCAAGGGTCGAAAGGCTAGAAGCCCCAGAGTTTCGAGAAGAACAACCTAGGGGAGTTGTTTTGGTTGGTCGAAATCAAGATGCCGATGCCGTCGTTCATAGAATTCGAAACGATAACATATTGGCAGAAAACAACCTAACCACCATAATAGAGAGAGTCATGGCCCAGAATGGCCTCAACACAGGAATGAGGAGGCCAAATTACGCTTCTCCTATATTGGATTGCATAATGCATACTGATTTACCAAGGGGATATAAAGTCCCTAAATTTACAAAGTTCGCTGGGGATACCAATGAGTCAACAGTCGAACACATAGCGAGATATCTAACCGAAGCGGGAGATATAGCCAATAATGAAGATCTCAGGATCAAATACTTCCCAAGTTCCTTGACAAAAAACGCCTTCACATGGTTTACCACTTTGCCTCCTGGGTCCATTGACACTTGGGCTCTCTTAGAGAGATTATTCCATGAACAATTTTACATGGGACAGTCGAAAATAAGTTTGAAGGAACTGGCCAGTGTTAAGAGAAAGTTCACCGAACCCATAGATGATTATTTGAATAGATTTAGGCTTTTGAAATCCATATGTTACACAGTAGTGCCTGAACATGAGTTAGTCGAAATGGCCGCTGGTGGCTTGGATTATTCTATTCGAAAGAAACTAGATACTCAGTATTTGAGGGATATGGCTCAGTTAGCCGATAGGGTTCGACAGGTCGAAAGACTAAAGGCCGAAAAAGCCAGAGTCTTTAAGAATAGCAAGAAAGAAAGGATTTCCTATGTTGGGACTGAGGAAGCAGAAGGATATCCTGAATTCGAATTCGAAGAGGTCGAAATCGACCTCGCTGAATTAAAACAGGCCCCGCCTTATTCCTGCAAATTGTTAGTTCCCACAAAAGGGAAAGATATTGTTGAAAATGAAAAAAGTGACAAATTTCCAAAGAAGGTTTATACCTTCGATGTCACTAAATGTGACGAGATTTTTGACTTACTTGTCAAAGATGGCCAACTAATTGTGCCATCAAATGTCAAAATACCTCCTTTGGATCAGAGAAAGAAGAGAGGATTTTGCAAATATCATAGTTTCCTAGGCCACAAAACCTCACAATGTTTTCTTTTCAGGGATCTGATTCAAAACGCGATCAAAGATGGCAGACTAAAGTTTGCTGATAAGGTGAAGATGAAAGTGGACGAAGATCCCTTGGACGTCGCAGACACCAGCTACTCCGAGCCTGCATGCATTGGAAAGTTAAACATGGTGGAAACTGATCAAAGCGACGCCCTAACAGGAGAGAAGGGTACTGGAGTTGAAAACTGGGTGATGGTCGAAGTCAGCGAGGAGGTCACTGAAGACATCCAGAATACGCCAGAGACTCCGATTGCCGTCCCTGTAGCTGTTGCAAGCGAAACCCAGGCTACTGAAGGCCAGGGAAATCAAAACCAAGAATTAACACAAGTCACTGAAGGCTTGAGGCTGGAATTGGAGAAAGTCCAAATCACACAGCCAATTTCCCTCCAGAAAGAAATATGGGACACTCTAGGGGAACCCAGTGGAAAATTTGACTATTTGGTCAAATATTCTGCCCCAGAGAGTTCGAAGGTTCAGATTGAGGATATAAAGCCCACAGGATGGGGTGATGATGAAGCTAAAGAGGGAGATGTTGAAATAAACATGGTGGATGACCTCGCTCTGAGATGGAGGAAGTGGAAAAATACTTAGAAAAAGAAAAGTATAGAATGGGGGATAATCACACTGGAGATGCTAGTCTCAAGGAGTATCTCATGACATGCCACAAAGGAGATTCAGGCATGATATTGTGCCCTAGGTGCAGCATCCTCTGCAATCAAAGAATCGCTGCGAATTTCGAAAGGGTACAGAGGACTCGAACTGGCAACAATTGGCGTCAAGATAACCAGCTTTTTAGGTGTTATCCCAAGGCTGGAGAAAGTTTGCTGGAATTTGTGTTTCGCTGCTACAAAGGGGCAACCAAGTGCTTGATTTGCCCAAGGTGTTCTGCTGTGTATAACCAAAGCATGGCCAGGGCCTTCGAAACGATTCCCTTCGCCCCTTGCTGGAACCATCAAGAAACTGCCCAGATGGGCCCACGTTTCGACAGCAGACACAAACAGCGGAGGCCTGATAGCCCTCACCCCAAGGCTGCTCGAAGAGTGACTTTCAAACTCCCTGCTGAAGTGCCAACCGATAGATGGTTACAGGTCAGAAATGACAAAGGCAAAGATAGATGGAGAAACGCTGAACGAAATGCACGCCATGCTGTGACATACAGGAGGCAATTCAACACAGCAAAAAGGGAGGAAGTGAGATTAGAAAATTACAAAGGAAGGAACCCCATGTCAAGATCCCAGTGGCGCAGACAGCAAAGGATTCAAAAGGCTGAGAGAGAAGCTGTGGCAAACAAAGGGGTTACTTCAACGAAAAACCAAGGTGAATCTAGCACCAACAAACCAAAAAATCAAACTGAAGACAAACCTCCAGTCAATAGGAGGCTCTTCTCTGAAGAACAACGCGATGAACCAAAGGAATACACTCCAGGCCCGGAAGAGGACGAAGATATGATAACAGATAACTTCGAATCGGAGGGGGAGTCTTCATTTAACTTGAACTGTAATGTGGTGTCTGTGCTTCCCTGCGAATTTGGGCAGGAAACCGAAATCAACGAATATGAGGAGGAAGACACCACAGATTTGTTGAAACATAGGCCCGTGTGCTACTATGTGATGGACAATGGGGCTGTTGAGGAACAAAATGCGTTCTTCGAACGTCCAGAACCTGCAATGAAGAACCATCTCAAGCCACTTTTCATTCGGGCGAAAGTTGGTGTCCATGGTGTGAACAAAGTTCTAGTGGATGGGGGTGCTGCAGTCAATTTGATACCCCATTTCATGCTAAAAAGATTAGAGGTCCGCGAAGGAGACATCAAGCCCCATAATATGGTTCTGTCCAATTATGAGGGAAAAGTGGGCAAAACGCTGGGGGTGGTCCAGTTGGAATTAACAATAGGCTCAAGTTGTAGGCCCACCATGTTTATGGTGATCGAAGCCAAGGCCAACTATAACCTACTGTTGGGAAGAGAGTGGATCCATGGCGTGGGGGCAGTGCCTTCGTCAATGCATCAGCGACTAGTTCTGTGGAGAGATGATGGAATCGTGGAAAACATCGAAGCAGACCAGAGTTACTTTATGTCAACTGTCAATTTAGTTGACAAGAGGGATTATGATAAAAATCTGGCAAAGATTGCTCCGTGTGTTCCAAATGATGAGATTAATGAAACTAGAAACGCCCACTACTACATGACCCTTCGTCATGATGGCCTTTACTGGGATAGAACAATAATCAGTGAAGAAGAGGGAGTCGAAAGCACTATACAAAAATGGCCAGCAGGCTGGGACTTCAACAACCTTAGCCATGACTGAGTCTACCTTTTTCGAAAGGATTTCGGCCTATATGGCTGAGAACGAATCAAAAGCGGCCTTAGAGGCTGAAATAAATAAATCAACTATAAAGACGAACGAAGTCAGTGGGGAGGGTTCGAAATGCTCACCCTTCAAAGAGTTTGAGATGGATCAAAGGTTGGATGCCATCTATGACAAAGAATCCTTAGGCTTCGAAAGGGACCCCATAAACTCAGGTGCCAAAATGTTGGCACAGGATCCACTCGAAGAAGTCAACTTAGGGGATGAAAAAACGAAAAGAGTGACCTACATAAGTGCTAAACTTAGCCCAGGCCTCAAGAAGGAAGTGATCGAAGTCCTTAAGGAAAACAAAGATTGCTTCGCATGGGATTATGACGAGATGCCTGGTTTAAAGAGGGAGTTGGTCGAACACAGACTTCCAATCAAAGATGGCAAGAGGCCCATCAAACAAACTCCCAGAAGATTCGCACCAGCGGTTCTCACAAAAATTAAAGCTAAGATCGAAAGGTTGCTACGTTGCAAATTCATCAGAACAACAAGGTACATCGAATGGTTAGCAAACATAGTACCCGTTATTAAGAAAAATGGTTCTTTAAGAATTTGCATAGATTTTAGGGATTTAAACACTGCAACCCCTAAAGATGAATATTCCATGCCCGTGGCAGAAATGCTAGTAGATTCTGCTGCAGGGTTCGAATACTTGAGCATGTTAGATGGATACTCTGGGTATAACCAGATTTTCATTGCTGAAGAAGATGTTGCAAAGACAGCATTTCGTTGCCCAGGAGCCTTAGGCACCTATGAATGGGTGGTGATGCCTTTTGGTTTAAAGAATGCTGGGGCAACTTATCAAAGGGAAATGAATTCAATTTTTCATGATTTCATTGAAACCTTCATGCAGGTGTATATTGACGATATAGTCATCAAATCTATATCTGCAGAAACACATTTGCATCATTTAAGCCAATCATTCGAGCGAATGAGAAAACATGCTTAAAGATGAATCCCCTTAAATGTGCATTTTTCGTGCAGGCTGGAGATTTTCTTGGTTTTGTGGTTCACAAGAAAGGAATCGAAATCAACCAGAACAAAACCAAAGCCATAATGGAGACGAAAGCACCTGCGTCAAAAAGGGAGTTGCAATCTCTGCTAGGGAAAATTAACTTCCTCAGAAGATTCATCTCGAACCTAAGTGGAAGAACCCAAGCTTTCTCTCCGTTACTTCGTCTAAAGCAAGGTCAAGCCTTCGAATGGAACGAAGCTCACCAGGAGGCGTTTGACAGAATAAAAGAATACCTTTCTCAGCCTCCTATTTTGTCTCCACCTTCATGGGGGAAGCCCATGAGATTGTACATATCTGCCTCTGAAGTTAGTATAGGTAGTATGCTAGCACAAGAGGATAGCAATGGCGTCGAAAGAGCCATATACTATTTAAGTAGAGTGCTAAATGATGCAGAGACCAGATATAGCAATTTAGAAAAGCTATGTCTTTGTTTGTATTTCTCTTGTATGAAACTCAAGTATTATATAAAACCTGTTGATGTTTATGTTTCATCTCATTTCGATGTCATTAGACATATGCTCTCAAAACCAATAATGCATAGAAGAGTTGGAAAGTGGGCTTTAGCCTTAACAGAATATTCGCTGACTTTCATGCCTTTAAAAGCTATGAAAGGTCAAGTGATTTCTGACTTCATTGTGGACCATTCGTTGGTTGAGCAGACGGTCATGAGTTACGTCGAAATACAACCATGGAAATTGTACTTTGATGGTTCAACCCACAGGAATGGAAGTGGTGTTGGAGTCCTCCTGATTTCTCCTGAAGGAATTCCAACAAAATTCAAGTATAAATTAGATGGTCCTCATTGTTCAAACAACGAAGCTGAGTATGAAGCGCTCATTGTTGGACTTGAAGCTTTGTTGGAATTGGGGGCAACCAGAGTCGAAATTAAAGGAGACTCTGAATTAGTGGTCAAACAAATCACAAAGGAATACAAGTGCATAAAGGAAAACTTAATGATATACTTCGTCATAGTCAATAGGCTATTAAGGAAATTTGAATACATGGATATTCAACACATATCAAGAATAGAGAACCAAGAAGCAAATGACTTAGTGCAGTTGGCTTCAGGTTATAAAGTGTCCACCAAGAACTTCAAGGATTTGGTCGAATTAAGGGGAAGAGTTATGGCTACTAGATTCACACCATCGGATCTGGAAAGTATGAGATTGGGATATGCTGAGAAACAGGGATTCGAATTATTAGCCATAAATACTTTGTCAGATGCAGATTGGCGAAGTCCATTGAAGAGTTATTTAGCAGACCCAACTCTAAAGGTGGATAGAAAAACAAAATATAGAGCATTGTCATATCTCCTCATGGGGAACGAATTGTTTAAAAAGACCCAAGAGGGTGTATTATTGAAATGCCTAGGAGAAAGTGAGGCATACTTAGCGTTGTCTGAAGTTCATAATGGGGCATGTGGGGCACATCAAGCAGGCCATAAAATGAAGTGGTTGTTATTTCGATACGGCTTGTATTGGCCTAGCATGCTCAAAGATTGCATAGACTTTGCTAAAGGATGTGAGGAATGTCAGAAACATGCAGGAATTCAACATGCCCCTGCAAGTGAGTTGCATTCGATCATCAAACCATGGCCATTTAGAGGATGGGAATTGGATTTGATAGGAGAAATAAATCCTGCTTCGTCCAAAGGACAGAAATACATCTTGGTGGGAATAGATTATTTTACCAAATGGATCGAAGCTATACTACTGGTAGTTGCTGATCAAGAGGCTATTATTGAATTTATACAAAAGCACATTATCTATAGGTTCGGATTGCCAGAGAGCATAACTACAGACCAAGGCTCTGTGTTTACTGGTAGAAAGATGCAAGGATTTGCCCAAGAGATGGGGTTTAGATTGCTAACATCAACGCCATATTATGCTCAAGCAAACGGACAAGTCGAAGCAGCAAATAAAGTAATAATAGGATTAATCAAGAAGCATATTGGCAAAAAGCCAAGAAACTGGCACAAAACTCTGGACCAAATATTATGGGCTTGTAGAACATCTCCTAAGGAAGCTACTAACACTACGCCTTTCCAACTCACATTTGGTCATGATGCAGTGTTGCCAGTAGAAATTCATCTGCAATCAGTTCGAATTCAGAGACAAAACGAAATCCCAACTGCATTATATTGGGAAATGATGATGAATGAATTAGTTGAGTTGGACGAAATTAGATTACATGCGTTGGAAATTTTAATGAGGCAAAAAGAAAGAGTGGCCAGAACATACAATAAAAGGGTGAAGAAAAAAGTATTCATTATTAATGACTTGGTTTGGAGAGTCATATTGCCTATGGACAAGAAGAATAAAGCGTTAGGCAAATGGTCACCTCATTGGGAAGGACCTTTTCGAATATTAAAAGTATTCTCAAACAATGCATACGAAATCGAAGAACTCATGGATGATAGACGTGTCCTAAAGGTTAATGGGAAATATTTAAAGAAATATAAGCCAAGCCTGCGGGAGATTTGAATAGTAACAACGTAAACAAGATATTATAAAAAAGCCAAGATGGCAAGATAAAATGCCAAAATGGCGTTGTTCGAATATTACATGTAAGAAACCAAAATTATAGTCAAATAAACATCAAAATCTAGAAATAAGAATTATTTTTCAATCGATTAAAAGTGCTTCGAAATGATTCAAGTTTCTACTGAGCGAACCGCCTGGCTCCTTCCAAGGTTGCCACTTCTCCTTTAAGTTGTTCTGCAGTCTCCATTTCCGCAAGCCCCTGGTTGAGAAGCTCTTCGAATTGGTTACCAGCAGAATTGGTTTCGAAGGCTAGTTGTTGTTCTTTAGCCTCCTTAACCTTCTGTTGAAGTTCTAGAATCTGCCTTTCCCAAAGAAGGATGGACTCAGCTCGAGCCTCATAATCAGTTTTCGCCTGCTTCAGATGCATAGCTTGATCCTCAGCTTCTTGAGAGAGTTTCGAAGCTTGTTCATAAGCGGCATCCATGGCAATGCGTTTCTCCTGAACCTTCTTGGCAGCATATTCGTCTTGGAGAAGGTAACCAGTTATGTTGTCCAGCAAATTCTGAAGATCGAACAAGAGAGTACTAACTGGCAAGGAGCAGGTGGAAAGATTGACCTTTGTAAGCAGCTCCTTCATAGTATAGCAAGCAGTACTATCTTGCTTAAGCACTTCGAATATATCCACATTGAGAATGGTTTTCCTAATTTTGTTAAGAAGAACAATTCTTTCATCTGTGGGAAGAGGATAGCTGGTCGAACTTGTGCCAGCCCTAGCGAGTGGGACGTCCCTCTGAGCCAACTTTGCCTTCATGTGCCCAATAGGGTCATTTCGTCTCAGAAGTGCCAGTTCCTCGTCAGTCATTCGAGACAGAGAGGATTGAGGGAGTTCCACACGTAGGGGAGCCACGTTTATTTCAACCTCTAGGGTTTCGTTGGTTGCATTACCATCCCCTTCATTCGTTTCATGCTCTTGGTCTTCTTCATCCTCGTCCAAGTCCACCACTTCGATACCATCCCTTTCACTGCTATTTGCGTTGGACTCCGTCCCAGCAGTCGAACCGTCATTAGCATTTTCCTCCTCAGATTCTTCGTCTGCAGATTATTCGGCTCTTTGCTCATAATCAACTTTCTCTTCTTCAGTTTGAGTGTCCTTTGGGTCCTCTTGAAGAGTTTCAAGAGGGGACTTTTGAAGAGAAGCCCTTTGCAAATCCTCTGTAGACGTTTGAAGTGTTGTTTCGTTTACCTCTTTCAGAGGAATGGAGGTACCTTGATCATCCTGCTATTCAGAAGTTCCAGCCAGAACCGCCATATTGGAGGAACCTTTATTTTGGACCAGGTTGCTAGAATCTCCTTGAGGAGAGGAGTTGAGCGGAGCAGCAACTCTGGATGGTGAGATCGAAATAGTGGAAGCCGGATTCAAAATGTTCTGCAAGGAACAACAGAATGGTAAGGAAAAACATTCACCAAGGTAATAAGAAGTTAGTATTGTAAAAAATTTTAAAGGTTCAATTTACCTGTGGACTCTCAGAGGAGAGGTTACTAGCTATGCGTTCCAACGTTGGGTTGGAGGTCGAAGGTGGATTTTTGGATTTGGGTGAGGGAGCAGCATCCCTGGAATCGAGTCCAGAGACACTAGTCGGAACGACGATTTTTGAAATATCTTTCTTTGGCTTCTTCTTCGAAGCAGTATTTAAGTTTCCTCCAGCCTTGGGGTCTTCCCCAGTGGTGCTTGATTTCCGCTTCTTGGGAGTAGTAGGAGGAAGCTTGTTGGTCTGAAAGAATTTTAAACAAAGAGTTAGAGGTAAACCATAAAGCATGAGTGAATTCGAAACATAAAGGCTAAGTGATTACCGTTGGAATTGGAACACTGGTTGTTGTTGGTGTTCTTGTTGTTGTTATGGTTGCAGCAGTAGTGGTTGTTTCGGGTGGAGTCACTTTGTCAGTAGTTTCGATGGAGGCTTGAGAGGCACTCCCTTCTTTCGACTTCGAGGCAGCTGTCTTTATCCTGATAGCTGAAAATCGAAACAATTAAAGCAAAGGTTAAAGATATGGAAAATAAAAGACATTTGGGATTTTCCCAAGCATTCGCACCTGTGCCTTGATCAGATTTAATTGACATGGCAGAAAGGTCGTATCGAAGGTGTCCTGGGAAATCATGAAGCCAGTATCGAGCCCATGTCACAGTCTCAGATGGCTTTGGTTTCCTTTGAAGATATTTGAACATCTCTTTGCAAGTAAACCACCATGGATATGGGGGAAACCAAGCCAGAGCCAGTTCTGAGGTAGGTAATCTGGGAAATTTAGGTGGATGCATTTCGAATGCCAACCTATACCTATCCTCAGGTGACAGCCCTGAAGGAAGTTTTAACTTAGAAACTTTTTGTTTAAATTTTTCCTTCAAGGTCTCAGCTGCTTGATGCACAGTGGAGTCCAAGTGCGTGGGGTCGTAAGTAGTTTCAAAATAATTTTGGAAAGCTTTAATCTCTTTGGCATGAGTAAACATACCTTTCTTTGTTGGTACCTGCACATCGAAGGCATCAATTAGTTTATGTCGAATTGTAAGTGTGTCGAACATATAAGTTTGATAAAACTTGATCCACCATTCCAGAAATCCTTTAGCCGCGAGATGGGTAGGTTCGAAGGTTATCAGCTCAAATTGGGCAAAGCCTTGATATTGTTCTTGCTGTATTTTGGCTTCCCGTGCCTTGAAAGTTCGTCCAGAAGTGATGGCACTCTCAGTTTGAAACAAAGGTTCAGGAATCAGTTGGCATAAGCCAAACTGCCTCGAAACGAAGTTTGGTTGGTAGGCAAAGAGAAAAATTTGGTTCTTGGCTGGGGTTATTCTTGAAGAAATGAGTCTAGGCAGCAAAAAAGCTCTCCATACATCCTGAATCTCCTTGCTCTTGATAGCTTCTGAGAGAGCCATGGTGAACCAAGAAGGTCCATGAGCCCTCGAAGCAAAAGGCGCCATGCTCTCTTCGAACTTGTGCCTTTTGGAGAATATCATGATGTACTTCGAGAATTGAACTTTGAAGTCATCTTTGTCGTCATTGGGAGTTAATCTTCGAAGCCTAGTGCCTTCGACTATCCTATCACTTATCTCAGAATCTTGCTCATCAATGGTGTTGGCGGTTGATAAGGAGGGTTCGAACATGGCATTTAGCCATAGTTGGAGTAACCAAAAGGGGCCAGCCAATAGAATATTTTTGGAGGTATGGGATTTGAGGCTCAAAACAGCTGACCTCAGGCTTTCATAGAGGTCAACTAAGAGCAGTTCACTTAGGCACACTTTTTGATTTTCATGCAAGTCCCTAGCTAGAGGAATGAACCTACTAGCTACCTGTAGGGATCTACTGCAGAAAACGTATCTTGACAGCCACAGGGTTAAGAAAGCAATGTGCTCTACGTCAGACACATTGTCCCCCTCAGCATGGTAATGACTGATAAATTTGGAAAAACTGGCTAGCTTGACTTCGAAGTCAATTATGCTTGAGTGCTCTTCATTGTCGGGTATATAAGTTTCTCCCACTGGCGATAGCCCAGTGATGGCCGCTATGTCGAAGAAGGTTGGGGTGATCATTCCACCTGGGAGATGGAAAGTGTTATAGGTACTGTCCCAGAAATAAAGGGACGCGAATAGCAGAGGGTGGCTGTAGGTGAAACCAGGCTTCGATAGCTTAATCAGGTTATAGATGCCTAATTCTTCCCATTGCTGGGATTTCTTGGCTTCTACTTTCGTGAACCAATTTTGATAAGTAATATCAGAGGTGGGACAAGATCGAAATGGCTTAAAATTACTTTTTGCATAATCCAAAACAAAGGGGTCCTTAGGAGGAACAGTTGGGGTTTCTATGGTATTTGAACTAGGAGATCCTACTGCCTTAGGGGCGTCCATTTTGTTAAATAAGGGTTTGAAGCTATAACAAACTGGGAAAATCGTCCTGGTGTCTTTTAATATTTCAAAAACCGTAAGAGGGCCGTTTAAAGCTAACCTCTTACCAGCAACGTTGGTAGGAATGAGTACCTGTGACGCATACAACATTTCTTTTTCTTTTGAAATCATCTGAGGGGCAAGAGCGGATTGACCTTGGAGGGTGATGATTTTACTTTCCATGGTAGCTCCTGCAGTTTTTCCTTTCTTCTTGGAGACTTTCTTGAGTTGGGATGAAGTAGAAGAAGACATTTTTGAAAGATGTTGAAAGCTTGGATTGTTTTACGAGAGAGGGTAAAAGATTTAGAGTGTGAAAAGAAAAGAAGAAGATTAAGTTGATGTTTTATAATGGGGAAGTTTAAGCATCCACCGAATAAAGGTGTGATACGTGGAGATCATGGGTTGGTGTGATGAAGAGGTGGCGTAAAGTTAACATAGGTAATAGGCGTGATTTAAAGATAATCATTATTTGTAACTGCACCACGCTGTGAAGTGGCTCCAGGCGGTTAAGGAATCCAAAAGGTGTTGTGATTGACGTGACTGGAGTCAAATGCATTAAATGTTACGATGATTCAAAAGTCCCATCAAAATCTTGTGTAGGTGTTTAAAATAGGTATTTCTCAGAGGAATCGAAATACATATTTTAAAGGGGCAATTTGTTGGTTGAAGATTTTGATAATGTTATTAGAAGCTAAATAAATTAAACGTTCTGATCGAAATGAGGTAAAGCGTCATGTTTCGAAGTAGCAGAAGCAGTGTTTCGAATAAGTGTGTCAAAGCTTGGAGCTTCGAGTGGCAATTATGGGAACATATCTAAAGAAGTCTCGAAATAACAACAAGGCTGTGTCTGGGAAGAGCGTTCGAAACGGAGAAGCACCAAAGCATTTGAAATTCAAATGGAAGCGGGACTTTCGAAGTTTGAAAGTTATGCGTTGGAGCATTTGGGGACACGTGGAAAGATGAAAGAGGCATTGTCCTGCATGTTCTAAACGTGGCATAATCCTATAGCAAGACCGTTATGGTCGAATTAGTATAAATAGAAGTCTTAGTATTAGGATTTCGTGTGTCATATCTATTATACAAAATACTCAGTAACATTCAAACTACCACATGGCAAGGGAAACGAATGCAAGAGAAATGTATGTATGATAGCACCATGTATTTCTGATTTAATGAAAACCTTTTACCATTTCCAGTACTTTCCTTTATCCTTTTTGTCAAATAACCTTTACAAGTTTTCTTATTTACAGTCTTTTCACTTCGAAATCTCTTCTTCAAAGTTTCACATTTTAATGTTTTCTTCATATTTCAAGCACTTCATATCTCAGAAAACTGTCATATTTTCCATACCTTTACCTTCAAGTCTTATCCTTCGAACGCATATTTTTACTTAAAGTCATTTAAAGATTTCTTGCATTAAACGCTTTCTTCATATTTCAAACCTTTTA
Source organism: Vicia faba (assembly GCA_948472305.1). Classification (NCBI taxonomy): domain Eukaryota; kingdom Viridiplantae; phylum Streptophyta; class Magnoliopsida; order Fabales; family Fabaceae; genus Vicia; species Vicia faba. Next base: position 888,694,669 of record OX451736.1, read on the forward strand.
CGTTCCAGAAATCCTTTACATTAACTGTTTTGTAAGTCGAAACCATTTACTTCACTTTTATGCAGTTTTACATGTCTTTACAATTAAGCATTACAATTAGCATTTATTCATGTAACTTAGTTTTTACACACATTTTGATTACATCTTTAGACTTTTAGAGAGAGAGAAATCGAAATAAGCCAAACACATATACAATATCAACCATGAATATCTGTTCGATCGTGAGAGTAACCTTAATATCCAAGGAGTCCTAGGATCAATCTAGTCGATCCTGTGAGTTACCAGAGGAATTGAATAACAGTCAGAAAGATTATTCGATAGTTTGGAAGACTAGCGGTTGTTTACCAGAAATCACTGGAAACACCAGGGGCAAGTCTTTATCTGAATCACTTGGGGCATTAAACTTGAATTCCAGCAAAGGGTCACATACGGCCAAGCAAATATTTTTCTGGCAATGCTACAACACTTGCTACTAGGGGAAGTGACAATTCTACCACAAAGTCCTTTTCATAGGGTGATCCCCCGCCAGGTCCCCACGGAGTCATTTCTATAAGGTTATCCCCACAGAATAATCTTCACGAATAAGGGTCCAAAACCCACCAAGACCAAATTCATGGATATCCCCACAGAATTATCCCTACAAAATTGGATTCATGCAATCCCCAGCCAGAGCTTCAATCTCCGAAAAACTTCTCCCCAACCGATTTGATCTCAAGAATCCTCGAGGAGTTATGCCAAAAGAAGACGCCTCTCCAAAAGATTGGCAATATGATTTATTTCCCTAACAAACGACAAGATTCCTCGGCTTGAATTTTCCTCTCAAACTATCACAAGTCAAGAGACCAAAACCCCTCTTCCCCAGTAGACTTTTCTATAATCCCTAGTGAGTTGTTGCAAAGCCTGGAAGACAACCAGATAATAGTTAACTTCTTTATCTCCAACAAGTTATTAACTTCCTTTCTCTCCGATCAAGAGATAACTCCCCAGTAGAGCAACCGACAACTAAAATCCTAAACTCTTTTCTCCAAGCAGAAATCAACACTCTCCACATAGATTTCTTCTCAAGCAAAGTCAACGTCCCCCAGCGGATTTCTCCTCAAACAATAAAAAAGGAAACCCCAGTGGAAATATTCTAAAACAAAGTTTGAAGATGTGCATATTCTTCATCCCAACAACATTCCTGGATTTAACTTCCCAAAGCTCCCCAGCACTTGTTAAGGATTTATTTTTCGAAGCAAAGATACATTTCAAAAAATATTTCACATTCATACATCATATTACATACATAATAAATGCATACAGCATAATCTCATTTATTTTGAGAACATCATCAAGCCGTGCATACATCTGCATGCAACTAACCCTCTTCTTTGCAGGGAAAAGTCAATCAACAAAAGTCCTCTTTGGCAAATACCACAACCATTTCTCAATAGGTCAGAGATTATTTCCTGAAACCAGAGAGGACAACTATCTCAACGACCAACAAAAACAAGTTCCAGATTAATACCTGAAACAAGATAGGACAACTATATGTGAACAATTGATTATAGATTAATACTTGAAACTAGATAGGACAATTATCTACATGAGAAGATTGAAGATTAACTCCTGAAACAAGCCGAAGAAACTATATTTCTTTCTATAAGGTCAGAGATTAATACCTGAAACCAAACAGGACAGTTATCTCAACGACCAACAAAAAAAATCCATATTAATACCTAAAATAAGACAGGAAAACTATCTGTGAACGACTGATTATAGATTAATACCTGAAACCAGACAGGACAACTATCTACATAAACTGGTTGAATATTAATTCTCGAAACAAGCCAGGGAAACTATCATTCTTTCAAAGAGGTCAGAGATTAATACCTGAAACTAGATAGGACATCTATCTCAACGACCAACAAAAACAAGTTTCAAATTAATACCTGAAACAAGACAAAAAAACTATTTGTGAGTGACTGATTGTTGATTAATACCTGAAATAAGACAGGAAAACTATCTACTCGACTATCACGAAACACCCCTACACAGGTTCCTTCTTATTTCTAGATGAAGTTTTACACAGACTCATCCTAAAGTAGCCCTACCCAGGTTCCTTCTTATTTCCAGATAAAGTTTTACACGGACTCATCCTGAAGCAACCATACACAAGCTCATCTTACACAGATTCCTTCTCATACATTTCCTGATGAAGTTTCACACGAACTCACCCCAAATTATCCCTACACAGGTTCCTTCTCATGAATTTCCAGATATAGTCCCACACGAATTCATCCTGAAGCAATCTTACACGGATTCCTTCTAATACATTTCCAAACACAGATTAACACGAATCTATTCCAGCATGGCATCCTGAATTAAATCAATCAAAGATTTATTATGACATTTCTCCCAGTCACAGTAAAATCACCTTTGGATGGCATCTGTAAGCCCATCTCGAAAACTCTCCATGACCTCTCCAAATGGAATCTTTAAGCCCATTCCCTACACAATCAACCACAACATCATCAAGTGCACATTTCTGGGCACTCTAGTGTTCAATCATCTTCTACCTTCAAGCGACGAACGGAAACATGCCATACTCACTTTTCAGGTTTAAGAAGATTGAACATGGGCAGCTGTTGTACCCCAAAATTCGCCCTCTCGTTTCTCAGAAATTTTCTCATAAAATTTCTACTAAGTCAAGACTGCACAAGTTTGCTTTGATTCATAAGCTTCGATTAGGCATCTAGCTTCCTTCGAGCAGGCTTAATTCAGGGGTTTCGATTGAGCATATGGTCCCCTTCGAGCAAGATTTGGTCCAAAAGCTGCATTTGAGTATTAGCCTCTTAAATGCATCCTTCGGTTCACCAGCATCATCCTCCTAAATGCATCTTTCGATTCACCAGCATCAACCTCCTAAATGCATCTTTCAATTCACCAGCATCAGTCTCCTAAATACATCTTTCAATTCACCAGCATCAACCTCCTGCATGCAAGTTTTGATTGAGCAAAGGCCTCCTATAGGTTTGTCTTGATTCACAAAGCAAGTGGCCTTCTGCATGTAAGCTTCAATTGAGCAAGGGCCTCCGGCAGGTTTGCCTTGATTCACAAAGCAATGGCTACCTGCATGCAAGCTTCGATTGGGAAATTGGCCTCCTACATGCTTGCCTTAATTCACAAAGCAGCGGCCTCCTGCATGATGGCTAGCACCCACAAAGCAGTGGCCTCCTGCATGCAAGTTTCGTTTGGACATTGGCTATCTTCGTACAAGCTTCGATTGAGCAATGTTTTCCTTCAAAGAAACATGTTTCGATTCACAAGACAAGGGTTTCCCTCATGCAAGCATGCATAAAGAAATGGTTTCCCTCATGCTAGCATGCACAAGGCAAAGACTCCCCTCATGCTTGCTTCGATTCCATCTTTGAGTCCTTCAACACACATAATTTCTACACTATGACACACAACTGGCACTTTTGAAGAACATGCATATGGCCCCTTCGAAGGGCATACATTTGGCCCCTTCGAAGGGCATATATTTGGCCCCTTCAAAGGATGCACATATGGTCTATTCAAAGGACACACTTTGGGTGAAAATAAATATTGGTGTCTGAAGAGGAGTCTGATCGAAGGATGGATCTAGTTGGTCAAAACGAAAGAGTTTTATTCAAGATGTTTATGCTACCAAGTCTAAGCCTGCTGCACTGGCCACAACGCTCCAAAACCGCTGCAAAGCAGTCCTGCTACGCTGATCCTATATTTACACCAATTTGGCATACAAATACTGCACCTCGAAAGCTACAAGAACAGCATACCCAATTTTTTCAAATTTCTTTTGTTCCCCCCCCCCCCCAAACCTCATCCAACTTCATCTATAAATAAGAGGTTCCATCACACATCTAAGGGGGGCTTTTGGTGGCTAGAGAGAGATTTGCTAACAAGGCAAAGAAAGGAGAAAACACTTCACACACTCTCAAACCCAGAATCAAAAGACCACACCCTTTATTTCTGTTTCTTTCGAATCCAGCACTAGAAACACCACACTTGTTTCTTTCCTTTGAATCCAGAACCCAAGGAAACACCAACCCAACACTTGGTTCTTTCTTTCGAATCCAGCACTAGAAACACCAAACTTGTTTCTTTCCTTCGAATCCAGAACCCAGGGAAACACCAACCCAACACTTGGTTCCTTCTTTCGAATCCAGCACTAGAAACATAACACTTGTTTCTTCCCTTCGAATCCAAAAGCATCCAAGTCAATCACTCAAGGACCAAAAGCACCAACTTCAGATCCAAGGTAATCCTTCCTAACTTTTCCTCTTTCTTTTCAAGCGTGTAAATAACATTTTGCTTATTTTTCATGTTTTACCTTTTTGATTATTTTGCTTTTTGTCCAAGCATATTTTAGAACTAACCTATACAGACTTGAATGAAAGAAAAAGTTTGCTATGAATCGAAGCCTTAGGCTTCGCCCCTTACTGCTTCCCAGCGGTAAACAAAACAAAGAAAGGAGTGTGGATCGAAGGATGCAACACTGGTTGCAGGCCTAATCGAAAGAAGGCAAAATGTGGCAATTGAAGGGCACATACTTCGATCCAGAATGCTTTTTCTTTCTCTTTTTTACACTATGTTTGTCTTATATTTTCTATATATTTACATTTTCTTGCTAGTCAATATGGTTGTAATAATTAGGACTTTTATTTTTTTAGCAACCCCCACTTGTACATTTGTATACCCCATCCCCCAAAAAACATGTAATAGCATAGGATATTTATTTTCATATTTTTATTGCTTTCATAAATGTTAGTAATTAGGGTGTATGGCAAGATAAAACCAACAAGTAGACAACTTAAAATTCAAAGATAAAATGCATGCAAGCAAACACATTATTCACACACATGCACCTCTAGGGTAATCTCACTTGTTGTCTCGGAAAATAGTCATGTCCCTCGAATATGGGCGTTCTAACAAAGACCCTCGATAAAAGAGATCGTAGTCCCTCGATGTTTCCTTCGGTAAAATGATCTAGTCCCTACAGGAAAATTGCTAAAACGTCTCATAGGTTGCCTTCTATGACTATACAATTGACCCACGCCCGTCCCTTCACATCCAACGATGGGGATTCTTACCAAATCAATGGTAAGATAGAAACATCTAAAGGAGGAGGAAAAGAACCCTAGACCTTTTGAGTAGGTAGGACGCTCATAGTTGCTTGCTTTCTCACAACAAAAAAAAACCATTTCCATACTCACACCTTCAAAAACATCTTCAAAAACAAACATCACTTTGAACTATTTTCAAAACTAATACTTTGTACGCATTCTTATAGAGACGAGAATCATTACAAAGTTATCCGCAACAAAGGAATTTTGCAAAATACTTTCAAACTTACACACACCACAAAGCACATTTCAAACAAAGCATTTTTGATCTAGCAAACAACTAAGAGTCCGTAGATAACTACAGATGAAAAGGGTGCTAATACCTTCCCTTTTCATAACCTACACCCCGAACTCAAGAAAATATCTCAAAGGTATTTCCTGTTCTTTTCACCCATTCCTTTATTTGATAAAATAAAAGTCGGTGGCGACTCTTTCTATCTGCAACAATTACGATCAAACGCAAAACAACCAAGTCAGTTCTCCCACCATATCACACCTTTCATAGTCCAACTTCATGAGAGCAGACTTTGGCAGAACATTGAGGGATGATCCTGTGTCAACCAGTACATGGGATAAGGTAGTCCTTGCAATCTCCATTGAGATATGCAGCGCTTTGTTATGCTTCCTCACCTCGGGAGGTAAATCGAAATCTGTGAAACCTAGCCCATTGCTCGCAGAGATGCTAGCCACGATTCCTTCAAATTAATTCACTGAAATTTCTTGAGGATCAAAATAAGTCCCCAATAACTTTATCAAAGCATTTCTATGAGATTTAGAATCCTAGAGAAAAGCAAGAATCTAAATCTTTGAAGGCGTCGGGCTCAACTGATTGATTATCTTATAATCGCTCTTCTTTATATATTTCATCAGCTCTGCCACATATTTGGCTATCTCGGCATCCAAAGTAGCAACAGGAGGATTCTGCCCCGGTTCTGCACCATTAACCATGATCTGCTTACCTTTAGCCTTAGCTAAGGCATCTGCATTGCTTTCTGGTATGTTAGGCGGAGATAAAATGTGACCACTTTGGGTAATCTTGCTTTCACCGACAATGTCATGGACTTCAGGCTTATCTTCCTCAAGATTACTCTCCCAAGGTTTATCGATAACATGTTTCTGCCCCTGATAATAAAATTCTGCCCCATAATTCCAGGGAACAATCTTATCAATGACATACGGTACTGGACCAAGTAGAGTGATGGTCAGTGACGACTGCTTGGCTGGAATCGGAATTATAGCAGGCACAAAAATTATCTTGGGCTTGAAGGGGATAGTAATCACATCCACTGCATCCTCTTCAACCTTATTTTCAACAACCATACGGTCAAACTGAAGAGTTCCTTTGGTGATCAACCTCTGAATTTCATCTTTCAGACATTTACAGCCTTCTGGCTGGGCCAAACATTCTTCACAATCAAAACCACATCTTGGGAATACCCCTTGTTTAATAACTGCTCCTTCATAAACGATTGAGGGGTTGTTAACAAATTTACATCCATCACCAGATTTAGACTTTCGTCTTCAACAATGGCATTGACCATGGTGCCCCCGTGAGGTGGCAAAGGTTGCTGAATAATATTGGGTGGTGGCGCTAGTCCAAAATTGATAGCATGTGAATCCAGTAAGTCTTGTAATTTGTGTTTAAACGCTATACAATTCTCAATGGTATTCCCTTGCGCACCAGAGTGGAATTCGCACCGGGCATTAACATCAAAGTTTGGTGGCAAATTTTCAGGGTTAACATGTAATGTGTGAAACCCAACCAAATTCGGTTGGAGTAATGAGCTAATAGTTTAGTATAGGTCATGGAAAGTGCATCCATCTTTCTAGGAGGTCGCCTCAACCCCTGTTGATTTCCCTGACGCGGTGCATTGGTATGTCACTAAGGTACGACCGTTGGGATTGTCACAACAGGAATATGATGATCAGACTCCTAATGAGCCCTTCCTTTACCCTTTCGTGCATATGTCGCATTGGCTTCGCCTTCTTTCTTCTTCTACTAGCCACTAAAATATTTCTTTGCATTACCATCACTTATTCCAGAAACATCCTTCTGAATCTTTCCAATTTTAATTCCAACTTAAATTATTTCCCCATAGGTTACCAATTCAGCAAAAGTATCAGAAGTACTACAAGCAGTATTGTAGTGCCCCTGCAGGGTGCTGGTAAACATGTTAACCATTTCTCTTTCCATCATTGGCGGATGGACCCTAGCCGTCATTTCACGCCACCCCGTCCAACAAATCTGGCAGTGATCTTATCAACAAATAAAAACTCAATAATGCTGAGAACTTCCATCTAACTCCAGATGACTGAGAGAACCATTCCCTAAGAATTTCTGACTCCATGCTTTTGAATCTTCAAATTGGTTCTCGGTCATCTTGTTGTTTGGATTTTAAATCATATCCTGAATCAGACAATCTTTCTTCCTCATCATCGTTGATAGTTATCGGCACTTGAGCTCCCAATCTCCGGGACCAATGCTTTCCATATTGATTTCCTCTACCGGAATCTTGTCTTTGTCTGTTATTTGGGATTTAAGCTTTGTCAACTCTTCTAGAGTTTGGGCCAACTGGAGATTTCTTCCTATCAACTAAGCCTCTACTAAGAACTTCTGACCATTCTTCTCTCTGAGCTTAATCTTGAGCTTGCCAACTCCTTCAGTCAACCTGGTGATCTGCACTCGCTGGCTTTAAATTTGTTGTTCCAAACTCTCTTGTTGTTTGCAAGCTTCTTGAGATTTGGACTCCTTCTCTCGAAGTTGTCTCTTCAGGGCTCTAATTTCTTCAGTAAGCTTCACTTTCGGCTTGTCCTTGGACAACCTAAGACTTCCAAACTGATGTTGATGCTTCACTAGCTCTTATATCTGATTACTAGTTGTACATGAGCTTTCAAACCTTGGCTTTTTCGACTTCTCAAGCAAGCCATAATCTTCTAACAACTTGTCCTTCAGCTTGTACTCGTGAACCGATACCTTCTTGTCTTGCAAGGCAAAGGAGAGTTTGATGCTTTTCTCTTGTTGATCTACCCGCAACTTGAGACTTTCGGCTTTGACATGTTTAAAACACACCATATGCACAAATTCAAACACTCTATGAGCTGATTGCTTAATAGATGATTTGACAAGGAATGATTGATTAACCATTGCTTCTGGCATTAACTGACCATTAACAGATGAATCAAAAGTAGGCTGAGGATACAAGGGCTCCTCCCTTTTGTAAGGCAACAACATCACCTTTACTCGGTTCTTAACCCATCTTACATAATCATCAAGAGCCATATACCCTCTTTGGCCAAAGAAAAACTTCCCTTTTCTTTGAATCTGACCCCATATGACTTTTACTCTTTCAAGAAAGACAAGATCTTCTCCTTTTCCAAAACAAATAATTTCCTCCACCTCACGATTTGTGGGTTTATCAGTCATAACATATCCTAATTGGTGACGTGCCAAAATAGGATTATAGTTAATGCAACCTTTCGTTCCTATAAGCGGAACATTTGGAAACTTACCACACCTTGCAATGATCTTCTTCACACCTATTATGTTATGCCAAAAAATGTCATAACAAGTGAGCACCATGATCCACTGCAAACAAAGAGACATATCAGCGGTATCCACAAATGGTCCTTTCATGGGTAAATACAACATAAATCATTTATAGAGCAAAGGAATACAACAATGAACCCCTCATTTTTTGCCATGTTTGGAGTGGATGGTATAATAGGTGTCAGTAAGTATAGTCGGCACAAGATTTCCATTCATGAAAATAGATATCGTCGCTAAGTCTATAAAATTCTCCACAGCAGGAAAGAGGACTATACCATAGATCATGGTAGCTAGCAATGCGTTGAACGCGACCCAATTCTTGTTCTTCACAAAATCTTTAGCCTTGGGTATCACAACCTTCAGAGGAAGACCACTTGTACCACTCTTGCTATTCCAGTTATATTTCACATCGCTCAGAGTCAAATAAAGAGCCTTAGCGATGGATTCATAATCAGGAATCACCGGTACACAAACAAAAGGAATACAGTTTATCACATACCAAAGATATAAGCATATTCTTCCAGGGTTGGCGCTAAGTAATAGTCCTGGAAAGTGAAACATCAAGGCTGCGAGTCATAGAACTGTAAGAGTGCCACCATGGCCCAATTATTGTACCCATCGTTCAGAAAAGGTAGTAGGTTCCCATAACTCTCCCTGAAGATCTTCTCATTCAGACCTTTCAACAAACTCTTAATTCCCTCAACAGAGTCAGGATAAACCATGGAACTGATAATAGAAAGTCTTCCTGGTAATCTCTTTGTCTGTGACGGTGTTGCTATCCATCCTTGGCGATAATGAAAACCTCGTAATATCCTGGAAATGATATGCATATGCAAGTCAGCTTTTTATCATATACATTTTTATACATTTTTTTTGTAAAAATAAATATGCCATGATGCAAGTGCAATAACATGGAATCAAGGTTTCCATAACACTGGCTATCTGCTATGTTGTTTCTGAATATGCCGAGAATACCAAGATCAAAGGTCCAAAACATAAACCAAAGAAACCCAAGTTACCAACCGAACATACAATCACTATCGAAACATATAGTCACCATCAGTATCTGTAAAATAATTTCCTCCCCACTAATGGGTAAAGACTAGGTCAGGGTAAGGTTAATGGTAACTCAAAGTCATGAGTCCTTCTGGAGACACTATCATCGTAACACCTACGTGATAACAGTAGCTCCCCGCTTGGACCTCGTCTGAGCATGGCACATATGACCACACTAGAATGGACCTACGTCTAGTAGCCGTCATGACTCCACTCTATTCCTATATATTCCTAGTGGTTTACAACTCTGTCCTGGGTACTGGACCTTTTACCTCGATAGTAACACCCATCCAACAAGGAAACACAGAAGATCCAGCACAGCAGCAATAACTAGTATATAGAAAGCAGTAAAATGAAATGCATACATATGCTTAGATAAACATGTACAAATGAACAGGCTATAAAGAATAAAGATAAACATCCAATGAAAAACAAAACAATAAAAAGCTAGGACTGACTCTAGGATATACTAGCAACTGGTCAATCTGACCCTGTGGAGTCGCCAGCTGAAACAACCAGTTGAAAATCATCAAGAGAAAATCAATGAAGTCGCCATCAAACATTTTTTATCCCATCAGAAGGGAAAGGTAAACATCGACTATACCTGAGAAAGGTTAAATCATGGTATTGCAACTGACAAATACGGGTAAGGGAGTCGATTATGCAAGGGGAAGGTATTAGCACCCCTCACGTCTGTGGTACTCCGTGGGATCCACTCTTGTTATTCTAATCAAAGGGTATGCTTTAATCTAGAGCTTGAAAGATAAAGGAAAAAAAGAAAAAGGGAATGCATGCAAAATAAAATACAGGGAAAAGAAGAAAGATTTACAAAGTTGTGCTCGCCTAGGCCCCGCGACCAAATGCCTATGTATCCCTTTTAAGGAATCAGAGCATCATAGTTCGGCTTAAAAGTTTTCCTTTGTTGTGTATTTTTTATGAACAATATTAACTTCGCTTTCTACTGCAGCTCGGCCTTTGGAGACTCACGCGTTAACATAGGAAGAAATTAACATGTTCTACATTCGTGCTCTAGCAAATAGAGATATTGATATCCGACCTTTGGGGATTTACGCATCATATTTCACAGAGTAGAATTAACACATCCTTTTGAGAGTTTCGAAGAAAGGCCCGAAGGTGAAAGAGTTTGAATTGGTTGAGTATTTTTGTGGATAATAGAAAATGGATCCCACTGGAGGGACGCATGCTACTTCTCCGCTTAATTGCAAAATGGTTTGCAATTTGAACCGTAATAAAGTCCAAACGTGAAAATAGAGCGAGGCTCAATCTAAACTGATTCGCTCTATACCCACAAGACTCAACTGCATACGATTCACATCTTCAATTATTAGATGTTTTAGAATTTTCCAAGAAAACAAAAGTTTTAGTCTTAATCATGCAAAAAGGGAAAGAAAAACATTTAAGGGAAACTATCTATCTCTATCTCTAATGTTATCATACAATGATTGATCCTATAGTTGAGTTTGAAAGGGAAAAACTACCTAGGTTAGCATGCATGGTTTGAAGTCCTAATGTCTACCTCGACTTAAAGATGACTCGAGAGATCCTAAGGGAGCATACAATGGCCTAAAGGGGAAAGCGCAAACACAAGTGCAATCGAACAAAGTTGAAACAAAAACCAAAAAATATCAAGTTTGAGCTAGCAACAAACAAAGAATCCAATGGATTTCAAAGTAGGAGTAAGGAAATCTTTCCACTTGATTTGCTCAAGCACCGGTATCGAGTAACACCTCGAAACATCAATGTTTAAATAAACGTGAGCTAACAATGTTGAAACGAATGACAAATTGTGGGGTTGGTTGCAAACCCTTTCTTCCACTTTATTTGACTCAATTGACAAGAATAAGCACGGTTTAAAGCATTAACATATAACGTGAGCTAAGAACGGAACTGACTAGAAAGTGTGGGGGCTGATTGCAGGCCCTTTGTTTCACTTATTGAGCCGATAGCAAGCATAAAGTAAACGGGAAATGGGAGGGGAGTGGGATTTTCCTTCGTCGAGATCTTTTGCACACAAGCAAACACAAACATTGTCTCATTCGAGGTCTTTAAAAAAACACAAATATTGCCTCCTTTGAGGACTTTAAACAGATTTGCCCACCTAAAGTAGGGACTCCCAGTCATCCATCTCTATTCCTACTTATCATGGAAAGGAAATGGAAAGACAATGCAGAAGTAAAGGGAACATAAGAAAATACCAATCAAACACAAGTTCGTCAACTTATAAGATGAAGCAAAGAAACTGAAAAACTTCGTGCAAGCTTCATCAATAAAGAACATAGTCAGAAATTGGACACAATTATAGTAAGCATCAAAGCATCATGGGAAAGTAACCAAATGCATATCCAATATCGTGCGTATCCTGCACAATATACAAAACTATACAAGCACAAATAATCCTTACATCACATGGTGCAGGAAATAACCTTTCCAAAGCTTGCACAAGCCCACAAGAAGAGTTAGTGATAACAAGAAAGCATAAAAAAAGTCAAGCAATCATATCGTAACTCAAAAACAAGATTGAAATGCGAAGAAATGACATCCGAACAAGTATCGGAACATGGAAGTAGAAAACCGGGCAGCACCACATCAATACATGAAATGGCTCAAAAAACTCATGTCGAAAACAACAAAATTCATCATAGATGTCTTGCAAGTGCCCAAATACAATCAAGTATGCATCAAATGATAATCGAATCACAATGTACATGCATTTAGAATATTCGTACAACATTGTTTTATGCACTGATATCAACCAAAAATCGAATTTAAGATCCACATTCGGACATATCAAACCAATCAATGGTACATGTAACAACACATAGAATTTACAAATGCATGTAGCAATTAAATCCATATTGAAACGTTAATTTCCAAGCAACTTTCAAATCATTCAAGTGTCAACAAAATTAATCGGATCCAAAGTTCATACATCGACACAATTAGTTCGATATTATCAACAATCAAATTACCTCGCAAGAGGCATCAACACATGAAATTAGCATTAATTCTCATCAATCAAACAAACCGAATTTCACATTGACACAAAAATCTCATCAACAATTTATCAATTAAATCCTTGAGATCTATGCAAATTAATCAAGTTTTCAACCAATTCCACATTTCATCATCATCAAGCTTATGAATAATTAAATCCTCAATTCAAAAATCAATTAAGCTTCGACAATTCAAAAATCAATTAAGCTTCAACAATTCAAGAATTCAATTAATCTCACAATTCAATAATTCAAATCATGCTTAATTCCATTAATTCATCTCAAATCAAAATCAATTAAATCAAGAATTAATTCTCAACACAAAAATTGAATCAAACAAGTTTCAAGATCTATTATCAAATCTTCACCGGGGATATGAATATGATGACCTAAAGAGAAGGAAGAGATCGCTGGAGGGAGGAGTCTGATCAGACTTGGTGTGGATGAGGAAGGAGATCAGAGGGAGTTCTGATCAGTTGCTCGGTGCAAGGAGGAAGACCAAGCGGTCTTCGGATGGACGGGGGTGGTTGTGCGACACGACAATGGAGATAATGGAGGGAGACCGGCGGTGGTATGAGAGAGAGGAGGAGAAAGCTCTTCTTTTAGTTCTTGTTTTTTCTTTGAGAGAAATTGAGAGAGAATAGAAAACTCTTTGTGTGATTTTTCCAAGAATGAGTGAAAAGTTAATTCTAATTTGAGTTTCAAGAATATATAGGCAAGCCCCTAAGTTTTGTTTGACAAGTCTATTTTTTACTAATGCTGAATTTTCAACTTATTTCATGTATCGGTTGAGAAACAAACCATAAACTCATGACATTCAGTGCATAATCCTGACGCACAATCTGAAACAAAATCGTCGATGACGAAATTTGTGACGTCATGCTTAAAGAATCATCCTGATACATAAAAATTGAGTGAGTTACGATGTTTTGAATGGCGAGAACTTGGTGTTAAAATTCATCGTGCAGATTATTCCAGCGTATTTTGTGTACTGTTCGACAAACAAACCACAAGCTCATGACTTTCAGTATAGAATCCTGACGTGAAACTTGAAACAAAATCGTCGATGACTAAATTTGTGACTTCGTGCCGAAAGAATTGCCCCGATACGATAAAAATTGAGAGAGTTGTCATTTTTCGAATGGCGAGAAACAATGGACTTTTTTTGGCTGCATTGAAATTTCAGCTTATTTTCATGCGTACTTTAGGAAGCGAGCCATAAATCGAAGCCTTCGAAGGACAATCCGAACTCGGGACCTGAAGTAAAGTTGTAGATAACAACATTTGTGATCTCACGCTCTGAGAATCATCCTGAACCGATAAAAATTGAGAAGGTTATGAGTTTTTCAATATCAGGAAATAGTCTAGTAGAAAACCATTTTGGGATGCAATTTTCTCAGGTAACTCACACTTTCGGAGATCTTTTTCAAAGAATTAATTTCTGACCCGAACATATGAATTGAGGATAATATCAAGATGAATTTTAAGCCTAAAGGACCAATAAAAAATGTCGAACTGGGCAAAAGTTGTGAAATTTTGAACATCCGATAAACAATGGATCAACACACTATTTTAGGGTACCGGTCTCAAAGTATTTACAAATCTAGGGATCTTCCTCACTGAATCGACTTCCGAGCCAAACACAAAAATTGAAGAAAATAATAAGACGGTTCCAATGTTTCAAGATCCACTCAAAGATGATTTTTCAGTCAGAAGTTAAGAATTTTTAAGCATCTGAAAACCAGCGAACCAACAAATTCATTGCATAACGTGATTTTAGGTATTCTGCGCTTTTGAAGATCTCCCTCACAAAATTAGCCTTCAACCTGAACAGATGAATTGGAGAAGATCTTAAGATGGTTCTAACGACTAAAGAACCATCCCCAAACCATTTTATGGTCTCAAGTTATGAATTTCTGAACTCAAAACACAAAATATTGAATTTTTGTCTCCACTTTCTCAAATCGATTGAAACACTTGACTTTCCGTGCAATTCAAGGCGTGTTGGAACAAATGAGAGATTGATATGATGATGACTTGATTAATTGCTGATTGAATAGCTTATAACACGTGCGAAATTCATTTAAATGCGAAAAACCTTGGTTTTGCTTCATAGTGCTGCTTAACAAAACAATCATCATTCGCTGCTCTTTTCACAGAGAAAACCCTTGATTCCCCAAGTATAGAACCTATGACATGTATGTATGCATATGATGATAAATTATAAGCTAATTAAGGTTAAAATGAAAAGGCAAATTTTGGCGTGCAACCCTATGTTAAGACTTGATAACTCCTTATCTATGATCCATGAGATGTGATCATCAGTTTATCTCCATAATAGTCTTATCGCTTTATTGTTATCACACTTCGCAATAAACCTCGACTACAGAAACTTTAAGAATAATATCCTTATGTTTAATAGGATCTCATGATTAAGTCAGACTTAATATTTCATTAAATGAACTAGCAATTTAATGGACTTTATTATTTTGGAAAAACAAACATAATAAAGAAATTTCTTTTATTAATTATAAATAATTCGATACAAGCATAAAAAATAATGGTCTCTAGGGCTTACACCAACAGTGACATGGTGTACTGTGAGACGATTCCACATTCCTTTAGGTATTTGGAAAAAGATCTTGGACGTTGTTCACTTGAACCATCATATCTGCCGTAATATTCACTGTCGCGGTCAGATTTGACTTTCTTAAATTTTTTTGTTGAGTTGATTCTCAACTTCAGTCTTAAATGATTTGAACGCATCCAATGATGGAGACTTTTCATGTATGAGAAATATGTATGCATATCTAGAATTGTCGTCTATGAACGATATAAAGTATTGTTGACAATTTTAAGAAGGTGTAGGATATGATCCACAAATGTCTGTATGTATCAATTCTAAGACATATGTAGCTCTATGTGCGCCATATATTTTTTTATTTAGGTTTGTTTACCTTTAACGCGTTCAATACAAACATCAAAGTTTGTGAAGTCAATGGAATCCACAATTCCATCTGACACTAGTCGCTCAACTCTATTTTTAGAGATGTGACCTAGGTGTTTGTGCCATAATGCTCCTGAATTATTATCATCAAATTTACGCTTAGTAACACGTGATTCCATATTCAAGGATTCCTCATAGGTATCTATTGTGTCAAGCAAATATAGATTATCATGACCCATAAGTGAACCAGCTCCAACAATATCTGAATTGAAAGACAACTTTAACATATTGTTTCCAAATGAACAAAAATAACCTGATTTGTCCAAATAAGAAACTGAAATTAAATTCCGTTTAAATGACGAAACACAAAAGTGTCTTTCAAATCCAAATAAAACCTAGTACAGAGCAATAATCTAAAATTCCCTATAGCTTTCACCTCCACTGATTTGTCATCTCCCACATAGATATATCTTTCAACATCATTTGGTTTTCGGTAGTTTAGGAAATCCTTCATTGAAACACTGATGTTAGTAGTTGCACCAGAGTCTAACCACCAAGTGTTTCCAGATACTGAAGCTAAATTGACCTCAGAACATACCAAATCATGATTCATGCGATTTTCCCTAGTAAGTACCATAACTGAATTCAGATTAGCATATATTGAAGCAATTGTAGCTGAAAAACAAGAACAAAATTAAACATTTTAAATATATTCACATAAAAAATGAATTATCAATTTGTTCAAATAAAAACACAATCCATCTCAAGATACCTAGTGCATCATCAATATTGAGTCTTTAGACACTAATATTAACTGCTAGTGATATTCTTGTTGTAACGATCAAACATTGATAATAAAAAATATGTCGAATAATAAACCTTCTTTGGATTGATTTATTATTCACATGCAAGACCTTATAATTATCACATGTTTATCATCAGACACATATGAAAATTTGTCAACCACCAACTATCCTTTAGATCAATTGATACTCACATGAAAAAATATACAGACAATCAAAAAATTGTTTAACATTTTTCATAAGTAATTTCTATAAAAAATGTCACTTTGATGATTCTTTCATTTCAATTTCTCACTTAAAAATATTAAATTATTATATAAAAATATAATATGTAGTCAAATTTTAAATAAAATTGAACTAATTTTTTTTTGAAATTACATGCAAAACAATAAACAATAGTGTATTTTATACACTGTTACCAGAAAATTGAAATTAATTCAAATCCAAAAATTAAATATCGAATCAAAATCAAAAACACTAATACACTTTACTCCAAAGATAAGATCTAAACGTTTTCTCTAATTTTCCTCTAAAGACAAATTAAAGTGTAAACCTAGCATACCAATACATGATAAGTGTACAATATGTTCATTAAAATTATTAATTTCTCTCGGCAATGGTATAAGTGTTCTAGAGTTGTGACTAATAAAATTATTTTGTTAATGTATCAAAGAAACTGCATATATAAATAAGAAATCCCTTATGATTTTCTCTGATTAAGACACACATTATAACCTGGATGCTACAGATGGGTAAGCACTCCTCAGTCTCACACCTGTGGATTTTCTAAAATAAGTGGTGCACTTTAGATAATGTGCGTGTCACACAAATTTCGAAATGGTTTAGATCTTATCATTGATGACAGAAAAAGTGGAGTGTTTATGATTCTTTATAAATTGACACAAGGATTCATAATGTTAAGCATCGGACCCAGTATCGAGTGCTGTTTAAGAAACAAAATATAACATAGTAATGCAGTAGCTAAATACTGAAACTGTAGCAGTCACTAGAACTGAATTTGCCATATAAAAAAAGGAATTAGACCATGCTATTATCGGCAACCGAAATTCAAAACTATTTTGCTGAACTCATAACTCTCTTATAAATTAAAAGATCAAAAGAAATCTTATGAGAATGAAAACGGAAGTATACTTGAATTTTTCATTGTGAATCTCCGAAGATTTGCGAGTATTTGATATTCCAATTTATAGAGTTTCTTATGGTTCATTGATTCTCTTCTGATGGAGATGAAGAGAGAATTTTTCCACATGAATCTTTTTTACATTGTCTACAAATTAGGACAATAACCCCTATAAATAACATTAGGGTTATTTTTTAGTTTTCAATATTCTAATTTGGCCTCTCATCAAATTAGATATTGACGTATGGTATCTACACAATAATACTACCGTTCATGATTTTATGTTTTTAGCCACAAACTTATTATTAATTATGTAACACCCAGAATTGTGTCGAATTTTTTATAATTAATTCATTATGCGATGTCTTGTTTTTGTGTGTGTTTTGGTGGATGTCGAGATGTGTTGTGTACTTTGTCGAAAGGTAATTATCTTAGGAATTATGGAAGTTAAAGTATTAAGGATGTATGACCGAAAGCGTAGAGGTATAGGGCGTAGTAGAAGACTAGTGTTTATTTTATTATTATTAATAGAATAATAGAATAATTATTATGTTGTTATTAAGTAAATAATCATTTAATTAGATGATGGTAAAATTTGGATTAATAATTAATGGTCTAGAGGTTAATAAACAAGGGTGTAAGAAGATAGAACGAGAAACAGAACGTGAAAAGGAGAACGGAAAGAGAGAAGAGGAGAAGAGTGCACCAAGAGGTTAGGGCAAGAGAATCCATTGTAGAAGTTGAGAATCGTCAATCTAAAGTAAGGGTGAAGTTCTAACTCTATAACGGATTGTATAATGATGGGTTATGGTAGTGATTAGGTTATCGTAGTTGTGTGTTCGTGTGTTCTATAAATTCTGTTTTGTTTGATTGAATGTTTGATGAATTGTTGGTATGTATGCACTTGAATTGGTGAAATTGATGCTATAGAGTGACTAGAAATGTTGGATAATATGTATGTTAAAATTGTGGAACTTAGAAACATGTTTTTGGTTGAAATTGGGGTTTTGGGATTGAAAGGAATGAATTTTCGATATCTGGAAAAAATATAGTTTTGGCTTTGGTTCAAGTATAACCAGTTACCAGTATGAGGGTAACTGGTTACCGCGTGAAAAATGGTGTGTTTGAAAAAATTTAAAGGGCATAAATGATTACCAGTATGAGGGTAACCAGGTACCAGATGAAAGACAGAGGCGTGTGTTTTAGTTATAGGGAGTGTAACTTGTTATCAGTCTAGAGATAACCGGTTACCATTGTACTGAACATATTTTTTTTTGAAAACTTCGAAAATTTATAACTTTTGACTCGGGTGTCTGTTTGATGCACTATTTGGAGTGACGGAAAACTAAAAATATTTTCTATCTTATAAAAATAGTTTTGTTGACACTAGGTGATTATTTGTTGAGGGAATTATGCTTCTTTTATGTATTTTATATGATGGGTGAAGATGAATGTTGTACTTCTGTGTGGTGATGATATACGAAGTTGTATGAATAATTTGCATAGTATGCTGCATATATGATCATGATGATGATGGCCTATATTGGTATATTGCATTGGTGGATAGTAATATCAAGGTATAATATATTTTTGCATGTCGGTGTTGTTGCGACTGTTTTTTTAATCAAGAGTCGCCACTATTAGTTTTTATCCTAGGGAAGGAAACCTAACAGAAAACCCTAATTCACGGACAAAGATTCTAGGTTACATACTCAATTAGACGAAAGGAAGGTGTTAGACACCTTTCATCTACCTTGTTCACAAGGATATTAAGCTCTAGGTTTACGTTTGGGGTAAACAGGGTTTTAAGTTTTAATTAGCAAGACTCGCCACGATTTTAGATCGTGTGCCTACGTATCATCTTATGAGAAATCAGAGTCCCAATTCGTAGTTCGTATGGATTGGTGTCTTTTAGGGGTTTGCAAACATATTTTGAATCACTTCACACTCGGTCGAGAGTAGTGATTGCAGAGATTTTGACTGAGTGCGTAATAAGTCAAAATTAGTTTGAAACCCATTTGCAAAAAAGACTGTTGATTAGCTTAATTTATTCGCGAAAATAGTTTGAGATTTGTTCGTGTTTTTTAATAATATTAATTGCAAAAAGTCTTGATTAATGCATGATAAAGATTTTCTAATGCAAATAATATATAAGATAATATATATAATTTTAATATGAAAATAATTTATTTGATGATATTATAATATTTATATATAATAAATAATAGTAATATTTAAAATATGGTAATAATTATAATTATAAATGAAAAAAAAAAGAATAAGTAATTAATAAGATACAAAAATGATATAAAAAGAAAATAATAAAAAAATAATTATAATTTAGGTAAACCTAAGGGGTGCAGTTTTCTTGTTGATAAGCAAAAAAAAAGGGTGCTAAAATAATTCAAACTAGGCCCATTATGGTCCAGCCAGGGGGGGATGCAAAACATTTGGACCTTTAGTAATCCGTTGGAAGCAGGGTGTGAGTAGCAATTGGGCTGGGCCCAACACGTTTTTGAAAGGGGCATGTTGATTGTGTGTAGCGAGGGAGTGAGGGCGTACGGTACATCCTTGGCCTAATGGTCGTTTGATGATGATCGGGCACGCTAGTTACAGTGGGCGCGCGGTATATGATTAGACGGATAATAAATTTTCATTTTAATTTTGTTCGTTCTTATCTTACAGCTATTACATCTTCCCGGAAAAGCTTTATTCTCTCTCTCCCTCGCCAAATCCTATCTTCTTCTATCTTCCCTAAAATCGCAAACCCTAGTTTATTCTAAAACCACCGGTGGCGCTTCAACCGCAAATCTTTCCTCCCCCACCCATTAAACCCAACACAACCCACAAACGAAACGAATAGCGAGCTAAGTCGTTTTTACCCCCTTCGTGATTCCAAAATTATGACTTCACGAGCTCCTTCTGATTGCTTTTTCGATTTGGGTCTTAACCCCTTTTTCTTTCTTTTTGCAGGCGCCGATTGGGGGCTTAAAGGTGGTGTTCGAACGATGATGGAGGATTTAGTGATGGTTCAAGGACGATTAGAGTTTCCGATCTGGAAACTCTAATCACCTTCTCTTTCGGCTTTCAACGATGCAAGCGGTTTTCTCTTCTGGGTTTCGATTCCTTCTTCCCAATTTTTGTCTCAGCCTCTATAAACCATCCGCCTTCTTCCTGTTCTGTCCCCTGTCAACGGAAAAAAAACCCTCTTCTGTATTTCATATTAGTATATATATAGGTTTTTTTAGGGTTTCTTGCTGTTACGAATTTGATTAGCATAAATTTAGGGTTTATTTAGAATAATTAGGGATTGATTCTGTACATTTGATTTGAATGGATTTTGTGTAGATTTGATTTGCAGATATTGTGTTTTATTTGATTTGCTTTTAGTTTTGTACTGTAAAATGAGATTTGCTTTGTAGTAAATTTCTGTTTTAAGTTATGGGCTTTGGATAGTTAGATTTGTAATTTATTTTAATTTTGGGAGATTTGATGTGAACAGTATCTGTTGATAAAAAAAACAAGCGCCAATTTATGCTTGATTGAAACAGTAAGTGTTATTGCCTAAAATCAGGCGTTGGTTTTGTTAATGTCGTTTTTTCTGCAATTGGGCCAGCAACACTTTTATCAATTTGGTTGTATAATTACTTTTTGTTTACAACAAATAATCTTAAAAACTCAATTGAACGAGTTCCTGTATATTGGGCCAGCACTATTTTTGTTGTTGACAGCAAGACAATAACATGAGTTGGGCCTTGGCTATTATTCTTCCAAATTGGGCCTGCTTAGTTTAATTATTTTAACCAACAAGAAACAGTATTTTATTATTTTATTTACAGCCAAAAAAACATCTTTTCTTTTCAATTGGGCTTGCGCAAAAACTGTTAATCCAGCCTAGCACGTCCCTTTTTTATTTATTCAACAAATTTTTTTCTTTAACCAGGCCCAATGCTGTTTCACTTAACTAAAAACACTTTTAATAAATAAGCAAGCTTTAATTAAGGATTAATGAAAACGTTGTTGTAAAAAGTTTATTGTTATTTTTTTAATACAGTGAGGCCCAATTGGCCTTTTCGTAGCCCAATCTTGATTATTTTAAACAAACCCTCTTTCTTATAAGTATCAAAATAAAATCTAACATACTGTTATTTAATGATAATAAAACTTAGCAGTAACAATAATGTTATCCCTTTTTTAAATAAAAATAAAAGTTTTTATTAATAATTTATTAAAACAGCTGAACGACAAATGGGTTATTTAATGTGATTTCGAAATTAAACCCCCTTCTTCTACTAAAAATAAATAACACTTAAATATCTTTAATAAATTTAATTATTAATAGCAACTTAAACTTAAGTCGCCTTAATAATTTTATAACTTAGTAATTATTAATTTTGAAATGAATTTCCATTTTCGAATCTCATGGGCCATAGGCCAACATGCTCCGCGAATAAGTTTATGGGTCTTTCTGACTCAAAAAGCCCCACCTTCCTGAATTAAAATGCACCTCGGTTGGCTTAAATTTTAAGATGGGCCATCAGATATTGTTGTACCATCTTTAATTAAATACTTCTTCTATTTTAATCTTGAAAAATGAAATCATTGAAGTAGGACAAATTTGGGTTACGACAGGTGTTACATGCATTCATGGTGAGGGCTTATGCTCTGTTGATAGCCTGCATTGGTGTTATGATGAGGCCTTATGCCACGTTGCTTCCCTATTCGGTATAATGACGAGGGCTTATGCCTTGTTGATACCACATGCATTTAGTTTGAGAGTCATACTGATTGCATCGCATTATTATTATGCTGTTGAAATGTGTAGAGGATGTGTATGTTATACTATAATGGATGATATTTGTTGTTAGATCGGTGGACTATATATTTGACTTGCCATAGGATTGTCATAAAATGATGTTAAGGTGTGATATGAAGAACATATGACTAAGTGTAATAAATTGCTATCAACTTATTATTATGCTTTCTTTTATATTGTTATGATATCTCACCCCTTCTGTTTGAATGATACCTCTACGTGGGTAACGTGCAAGTGATTTGAAGTAAATGAAGTTACTCGTCCTTTATTTTGAGTCGGAGTCATGCTCTGATACGTAATACTAGGGGGGATGAACGTTATCTTTATTTTGTTGATGCTTATTAATTGTCAGAGTCTTAAGAACTCCTTGATATTTGAGTAAATGTTGGTATATTTTCGAATGAGTTTATTTATATTCTAAATTATGAATCCTTTTCGCTGCTTAATAAATATTGAAGTTGAATAATATGTTGTGTTGGTTCATCTATGATGGTGTTATGTATCGTTTTTATATTACGGGCAACCGTGCATGATCTTGGAGAATGTAACATCCTGATTATGATTGATATTTTAAAATTACTTTGATTTAATTATAATTATGTGGGGTTAAATCAGGGTGTTACATAGTGGTATTAGAGCAGGTCGGTCCTTCTGACCAAGTTGTTAAGTCAGTAGTGTAGTGTGACAGTTGAATATTGTCGGTATATTTCTTATAACCATTGTTTGATATTATGGTGTGAAACAGAGAAATGGCTGGAAGGAATAATGTTCTGGTTGCTGCTGCTTTATAGGCTATGGCTCAAGCTATGCAACATTAGCCTAATGTTGGTTGGAATGATGGTTCCCGTGTTTTGGAGACATTCCAGAGGAACCATCTACCTACGTTCAAAGGTATGTATGATCTTGATGGGGTGTAGGATTGGCTCAAAGAGATTGAAAGGATCTTTCGGGTCATAGACTGCTCAGAGGCACAAAAGGTGCACTTTGGTACGCATATGCTGGCAAGCAAGGCTGATGAGTGGTGGGTTGGTACCCGTCAGAGGCTGGAAGGTGTGGTTGAGGTTATTACTCGGGATGTGTTCAACACGAAATTCCTGAGGAATTATTTTCCTAAAAATGTTCGCGGGAAGAAAGAAATTAAATTTTTGGAATTGAAATAGGGAGATTTGACGGTGACTAAATATGCTGCTCATTTTGTGGAGCTGTCAAAGTTCTATCCTCATTATAGTGAGACGACTGATGAATTTTCAAAGTGTGTCAAGTTTGAGAATGGGTTGCACCCAGAAATTAAGCGGGAAATTGGATATCAGCAGATTCATAAATTTATGGAGTTGGTGAATAGCTGCAGAATTTATATGGAGGATAGTAAGGCTCACTACAAGATCAAAAATGATAGGAGAGGCAAGCAACAACATAACTGTAGAAAGCCTTATAGTGCTCCAGCTGAAAAAGGTAAACAAAGAGTTGCTGATGGTAAGAGGCCAAATGGGAGAGGCGCCCCTACTAACCTTAAATGTTTCAGATGCGATAAACTGGGTCGTCGAAGTAATGAATGTACCGGTGAACTGAAGAGATGTTTCCGTTATGGTAAGTTTAGGCATGAGGTAGGTGAATGTAAACACAAGGCAGTAATGTGTTTCAACTATGACGAAGAGGGACATATCAGTATTCAGTGTCAGAAACCGAAGCAAGCTCAATTTGGTGGGAAAGTGTTTGCTTTAGCCGGAACACAGGCATCCAGTGGAGACCGATTGATCAGAGGTATATGTTTCACTAATAGTACTCTTTCAATTACTATTACTGATAGTGGTGATACACATTGTTTTATTGATGATAATTATGAAAACAAGTTGGGTCTTATATTATCTTCTATGAATGGACATATGGTTATTGATACTCCAACTAAGGGATCAGTGACTACTTCTCTAGTATGTTTGAAGTGTCCTTGTCAATCTTTAACATATATTTTATGGTGGATTTAGTTTGTTTACCGTTGAGTGGTATGGATGTGATTTTGGTTATGCACTGGTTGGAATATAATTATGTTCATATAAATTGTTATAATAAGTAATAAGTCTGTGTGGTTTTCTACTCCTGATAGGAGGGAAAGTTGGGTTTCTATCTGCTAGGCAGTTGAACAAGTTGGTACAGGATGAGGCTCAATTGATTTCTTTAATGGCGTCCTAGTCTATTAAGAATCATGATGCAATTGATGAGTTACAGGTAGTGTATAATTTTCCTGAAGTTTTTTCAGATGATATTCCAGATGTTCCGCTAGAAAGTGAAGTGGAATTTTCTATTGATCTTGTCTCTGGTACCAGACCCGTTTCCATGGCACCTTATAGGATGCCGACATCTGAATTAACAGATTTGAAGAAGCAATTAAAAGACTTACTTGAAAAGAAATTTGTGAGACCAAGTGTATCACATTGGGGAGCTCTGGTGTTGCTTGTGAAAAAGAAAGACAGTAGTATGAGATTGTGCGTTGATTACCGACCATTGAATAAAGTGACAATAAAAAACAAGTATACACTTTTGAGGATAGAAGACTTGATAGATCAACTAGTGGGTGCTTGTGTGTTTAACAAGATTGACTTGATATCCGGTTATCACCATATTCGAGTGAAGGATGAGGATATTCAGAAGACAACTTTCAGACTTGGGTATGGACATTATGAGTATTCGGTGATGTCGTTCGGTGTTATAAATGCGTCGGGGGTGTTTATGGAGTATATAAATTGTATCTTTCGCACTTACTTGGATTGGTTCGTAGTATTATTCATTGACGATATTTTTTTATTATTTTAAATTAGAAGAGGAGAACGCTGAGCATTTGCAAATTGTATTGCAAGTGTTTAAAGAGAAGAAGTTATATGCAAAGTTGTTAAAATGTGAGTTCTAGTAAGGAAGAGTTAGTTTTCTTGGTCACGTTATTTTGGGTGATGGTATTGTTGTAGACCATCCAAAGTAGATGCAGTGTTGCAGTGGGAAGCTCCAAGATCAGTTACAGAAATTAGAAGCTTTTTGGCCTTGGTTGTTTATTATAGGAGATTTATTGAGGGCTTTTCTAAGTTAGCACTTCCGTTAACTCAACTGACTTGTAAAGGAAAAGCGTTTGTGTGGGATATCTGTCATACCTCAAATTTTCCCTATGAATTTTTAATCATTTTAATTCCTTATCAAACTCTATAGCTATCATTTTCCAATTAAAGAATTAATAGGCTTTTCTAAATCAGAAAATCCCATGTAAAATTTCAAGTCTTGAAGGGTTTATTTTATTAACAGTTCTTGGACCTTTTTAAATCAGAAAGGCCCATATGGAATTTAAAGCATGTACTATTTTTCTTACAAGGGGATGTATGACAGTTAGGTTAAAGGTCTAGTGTGTTTCAATCAAAGCTTGTGACTTCAGCCCATTTCGAAGAGGGGTTTACATTGTTAATTTTTTGTACCTTTCTAAAGGCCCAGTTAAATTTTGAATAAGGTTGAAAGGGGTATAGGAAATTCTTTTTTCAGGTGGACCAATAAAGCGAAACTAGTTGGCCCATTCTAGGTTTTTTTTTTGCATTGCATTAAGAATTTGTCTTACAGTAACTTTATACTATATTATTATTATCTATATTATTATTAAGAATTATATACTTAACTTAATCGTTTTGTTTTAATTATAACAGTTTTATTATTATTAAGCGTTATTATTACAAATTTAATTAAGGTTTTGTTTGTTTATTAAAAGAGAGAAAACATTGAAGGCTTTATCACCCAGTCTATTACAAAAGTCCAAAGCCAAGCAGGCCCAGTTTAATAAGAGAAACGCGTGGCCCAAAATCTAGAACAGGTATTGTTCAAATCATGGAAAAATAATACATGTTTTATTGCGGTAACACATATTGTTCAGATCGTAAACAAAAACAAATCTTTACATTCAATATTGCAAGAACTAAAACGGAACCAACTTAATACAAAGTCAAACATAATCAAAACCTATTACAGATTTGCAAACATAATCAATCAAATACAGAAACAAAATTAATTTGCAAAACATAATCAATACTAATACAGAAACAAATTTAAAACCTTATGAGAATTACAGACAAGTTAAAGCATTTCTTAATTCCCTAATCAACAGTAATGGCGAATTGAAATTGTTGCCTAATATACCTAATAAAAAACACTATAAAACCCTAAGTCAAAACCAGAACAGGAACAACAAAATTTACAGAGGAAAAAAATTAAGAAGAAATTTACAAAAGCAAATTAACAGAAGGAGAATTTATTGCAAGAAAGAGACTTGAGTTCCTTCTCCATCGCTTCGTCTCCATCATTGCCGAGTTAGTTGCCTTGATCTAGGGTTTCAACATCTAAAACCATAGACCTCTCTACCACTACCTTCATCCTCATCACCATCAGTCGTCACTGTCCTTACCATCTGCCGCCATCACCTGTGGAAACAAGGAGAAAGAGAAGAGGTCAGTGAGTGGATCCAGGAATCGTAACAACACAGGGCTCACTATTTGGAGGTAATCACTGCAATACTTAGCTTTTTGTGTTAGGGTTTATTGTCTGGTTAGGTTTCTGAAGGGGTGAGGGTCGCGCCGGCGGGACTGGGTTTTAGGGTTATGTGGGTGATGTCGTTTAGGTGTTGAAAGAAGAGGAAGATAAAACAAAGAGAGAAGAGGGTTAAAACAAAAAATGAAACGATTGTTTTGTAAATTGAAAATATATTAAGTTTAGAGATCTGATGTTTGTCACCCCACGCGTATTACCATACTCCCTTAAACATAATTGTGTGATCATCATATAACGGTCAAAAAAGTGTGCCTCCACCACATTACCATATGACCGCATGTACGGAGTCCATGCGGACTCCCCAAACTGTTTTGGGCCTTGCCGGTAACTGAATACACCTTTGTTTTCTATTTATTTTAACTAATACATTGGAAACATACCCCCTAGGCCAAATGGGCCAAATCCAAAATTTAGACGTGCACCTCTACTGCTCACACCCCCAGATTTTACTAATGCGCGCAAATGCAAACCCCTCTATCTTATTGGGCCTGGATTCAATATTTGAGTTCAGGACCCTAGTACTTACACCCCCTATTTTTACTAGCCTAACCTAATTTGCACCCCTTGCATTTTTAATTATTATATTTGTATACTTTATTTTTTATTTTTTATATTTTATGTTTTATATATTTATAAATTATTTTAATATTGCATTTACTATTATTATAATAAATTAAATTAAATTTTTTCTAAAACTCGTCAAATATTCTATTTATTTATTTGCATTAAAAATATTTGTAATATACATTAATGAAACATTTTTTCAATTAATACATTAAAATATATTTAACCAACACAAAATAATTTTCATGATTAAATTAATTCAACAATTAATTTTCAAAAAAGGATCACGAGTATATTTAAATCGACTGTGCACTTTGTCTAAATATCTCTGCTTTTCACATACCTAAACTAAGTATGCGGAAAATCTAAATATCTTCGTAATCCGTAAAAAACATAAACTCACGCGAACTACGAATTGTGACTTTGATTTCTCATAAGAGGATAAGTAGGCATACGACTAAAATCATGGTGAGTTATCCTAATAAAAAACTAAAACCCTATTGCCTAAAGATTAATTCTAAACCTAGTATCCTTGTGAACAAGGTAGATGAGGGGTGCCTGACACCTTCCCTTCGTCTAAAACCGAGTCAAAAAACCTAGAATCTCTGACTTTTTAGGGTTAACCTTTATATTCCCTTCCTTAGGATAAACATTAAGGGTGGCGACTCTTATTTTAAAACCAGTTACGACAGCTGGCGACTCTGTTGGTGACTCAACCCTAAGGTTTAGAAACCTTCCTCTTAGATTTAGGGTTTTTGGATCTTTAATTTTTTCTTAATTTTAGGGTTTTTTTATATTTGTTTATTTATTTTATTCATTTGTTTATTGTTATTTTTATCATGTTATTATAACTGTGGTGGGATTTAAATTTTGCAAAAAGTATTTTCAAGAAACCTTAGAAAGATGGTTCGTCTATTAGCCAAAGGGTTACATCAGCTTTATGAGTTTATGTGACGACTTCGCCTAGAGTCGGTTGAATTCTGCGAAAGGAATACGTCTCAAGAGACATGCTCTTAGGAAGTAGGACTTTGGAATGAAACCTATGACTCTTTGTACAATCTTTAAACCAAAATCTCATGATGAAACCTTTCATGACCTAGAGACGAAAGTTTTGGTTTGTAAAGAGACTCCAATTAAGGGAGGCCCTTGTGCCTTTCCCTCTAGTGTTATTCATGATACCCTTAAGGAAACCACCTTACAGGGAGGGTAGAATATTCGTAGGCCAAAACTAGGAGCTTACATGCTAAGGGTACCATTCATAAAATCCTGTCATTGAGCTCTACATTCATACATTCATACATTTATGCATTTCATATATTCATTATCCTCTATTTTCTTTTGTTTGTCTTATTCGCGGGATAAAAAAAGTAATAACAAAAGGTTTTTTGGTGAAGTGTCCTGAAAATGAATACCAAAGGGAAACAACTTATCCGCATCAATGCCATCAAGCCAGATATATTAAAAATCAAGGCCATAAAAGGGAAATTATATAAAAGGGCTCTGAAAATCTTCACTCGTCGCTATGGAGATATCCTTGACTTGACCAAAGTAGAAGTACAATTGGATGATTTTTTTGCCCTAATTCAGTTCCACAACCCTCCACTAAGATACTTCACCTTTCAAGACTTCCAGCTAGCACCGACTCTGGAAGAATTTGATAGAATTCTAAACTTTTATAAAGAGAAGGCTTATGTGGGTATCAGGCATACTATCAACGTCAAAATCTTGGCAGGGGGTTTAGGGATCCCTTATCCCGAATTGTCACCTATATACATGAAAGAAGGTGATGTACGAGGGATTAAAAGAGTCTACTTGGAGACTAAGGCTTTGGACTTTGCTAATAATAAAGAATGGTAGTTATGTATCGATCATTTAGGACTGCTTGTATTCGGTGTAATTTTATTTCCACGTACTTTACACTATATTGACCCTACGACTATTAGTGTGTTTTGGGGCGCAAAAGCTTTTAATATAGATCCTACTCCCGCCATACTTGTTGAAATCTATTATACATTTCATACGCGGTAGGAAAAAAGAAGGGGTACTCTAAATTGTTGTATTCCACTATTGTATTCTTGGTTTATGACTTATCTTTACAGAGAAGATTACATGATTCAGAATCTGACAAGGTATGAGTGGCCTAAAAAATTAAGGCCTCTTACTGCTAATTTTGTATTATGGTATGCAAGGAAGCTGGACATTGGTGATATTATCTATAGCTACGGGGACTTTCCTAATGTTCCATTGATCGGATCACGAGGCTACATTATTTATAACCCCACCTTAGCCCTACGGCAACTAGGGTATCCTTTGGAAGATAAACCTTCAGACAAACAACTCCAATAATTGATCATTTATGACATGGGAAAAAACGACCAAGAGTTGCTCAACAAAGTCATCCGGGCCTGGAACAGGGTTAATAAAAGAAAAGCTGAAAGGAAGAATGTTGTAGCAAAAAAACCTACACTAAATGGGTTCTGGATAGGGTAAAAATTGTTAAGCTACCCTTTGACATAGATCCTGAATATAAGCTAGAGGTCCCAGAGGCTCCACCTATCTCCTTGGAAGAAATAGATAATCTGAAGAAAACCTTGAAACAAACTCAGAGGGAAAAGGAAGAATTGGAGCTTAACCTTTATAACTTGACCAAAGAAAAAAAGACAAATGTAGCGCATACTTGAATAAAAAGACCAAGAGATTCAGAGAGATCGCGAGGCATTTAAAAAGGAGAGTCTTAAGAGGAAACGTTCGACTGAAGTGTTATTAACTGCTACTTTCAATTTGGATTCCCACAACCAGAGGTTGGAAGATGCTGCTAGTGAAATTGGGAGATTAACCAGATGGTATGAAAAGGAGGTGCAAGACAAGAAGGTGTTGGAAGAAGATCTCAGGGACCAAATCCAAAGTTTGGCGCAAGCCTCTTTAGATCAAGAAGAGAAAATGAAGTATCTCACCACCAGACTCCAGGATAGCCAAGAATCGGGGATAAGGGAACACCTTGAAAGGATGAGGGTAGAAAGGATTCTTGACCAGAAAATTGAAGAATACGAGCAAGTATTTCTTGAGTTAGAAGGCCTCCGAAAAGACTTCCTGATACAACAAAGACTTTATACAGAGATGAGGGATGAAAAATTATATTGGGAAGAGCAGTATACAAAGATCGCCTAAGCGGGAAGAGATAACCACAAGATAATTCCTGATATCTACCGAAATTACTGATAATACAAGGACAAGAACGAAAGACTCGCTTTCTTAGCCAAAAATCTCATTGAAGTCATCTCTAGAGGGTTGAGAGACGCATAAAATGTGATGCTTCCTCTTCCAAAATATGTTGAATACTTTAATAAGCTTTGTCGAATAATGGTCGATCATTTTAGAGAAGACATCCGCAGGCGTGCTTAGAAGACTGTTTCCCTTTGTTTATTTTATTTCAGTGAGTTTATTGTTTCAAAGTTGTAATATCTTTCAATATCTGAATTATGTTCTCTTTTAAAGACAATTGTTACTTTCAATAAAGACATTTTTTCCGTATTTCATTTGCATATTCATTTTCTAGATACTTACCAATAAAAAAGCAAAACCTAATATATATATATATATATATATATATATATATATATATATATATATATATATATATATATATATATATATATATATATATATATATATATATATATATATATATATATATATATATATATATATATATATATATATATCCAAGTGAACGAGGCATTCAAAATGAAATTCCTAGCATGTTCATACACATTCATACATTCATAAACATTTGCATCTCATGAATTCATGGCACAAAAACTTATTTTTCAAAATTCTCCAGTTAAACCATTGGTAGAAGAAAAGCACCACCTCTCCGACCGCCGTTCCAAACAAGAGCTCATCAATTGAGAGTGATGGGAAAAATTGAGGAAAACCAAGCAGCATTTAAAGAGGATTTAGAACAAGTCAAAAGCAACATCGAATCAATGAAAGAAGATATGAGTCAAGTTCTTCTAGCCTTAAGGAACATCATTAACAGACAAGCGCAAATTCCCAAGGTAGCCTTTGAGGAAATAACCCAGACTATTGGTGCATAAAGCGGTCACCAAATAAGGAGAGGGTCGGAGACAGGACCTCAAAAATCCGTCATGGCTCAACAAGAGACAAGACAAGATGATACTGAATGGTTTGTCCCACCTCCACCAAAGGAAGGGGCATCTCATACCATGCATATTCCTATCAATAATGCAGACAACTACTTAGACTCGCAATATGGAGACCACGACCTAGAGGATGTCAATCAAGCACCTCAGAGAATGACCAATACTCATGATACTGAGAATCCACTAGTGTTGAATCAGTATAAAGCTCTAGAGGAAAGATTAAAAGCTATGGAGGGATATGATACTTTTGATGTTGACGCGCTTGAGATGGGCCTAGTTTCGGATGTGGTAATCCTGCCAAAATTCAAAGTATCTGACTTCGGAAAATACAAGGGGCTCACTTGTCCAAGGAATCATGTGCGCGTGTATTACAGGAAGACGCATGCTTATGCTCAAGACTAAAAGCTGGTAATTAATTTATTTTAAGATAGTTTAAGTGGGGCATCTCTAGATTGGTACATGCAATTAGAAAGAATTCACATCCAGACAATGGCAGATCTTGCTAATGCTTTCCTAAAATAGTATAATATAACTTGGACATGGCGCCTATCCGCATTCAACTCCAAAATGTGTCTCAAAAGAAAGAGGAGTCCTTCATGGAATATGCCCAAAGGTGGAGAGAGATGGCATCCCGTGTACAACCACCACTTCTGGAGAAAGAACTAGTTGATATGTTCATGGGAACCTTGCAAGGGGTATACTATGAAAAGATGGTAGGAAGTGTCTCTTCTGGATTTTCTGATTTAGTAACTATCAGAGAAAGGATTGAAGCTGGAGTAAAAAATGGAAAGATACAAGGGGGATCATCAAAAAACCCTTATAATGCAAAAAGACTCGTTCCTAACTTCACAAAAAGGAAGGAGGGAGAAATTAATGTTGTATCCTCCCAACCAAGGGCACAACAACCATTGATAATTCCACGAGGAAGCAACTGAACAAGTTTGATCGGCCTCAAAGAAAGTTGGATCCACTCCCTATGCCACCCAGTCAATTATTACAACACTTGGTCAAGGCATCTTTAGTATAGCTAAAACCTTTAGCTCCTCCAGCTGGGCCACCCCCATGAAAATACAACGCCAATGCCAAATGTGAGTATCATGCCAATTCTCATGGGCATACCATAGAACAATGTTGGACCTTCAAACATAATGTTCAAGATTTTTTGGATTCCCGAGACATCACTTTTGAGAAACCAAATATCAAGTCAAACCCCATGCCTCCGCATGGTGGACCAACATTAAATGCAATTGAAGTAGTCATTGAGTGTGGGGTAGCCAGACGAGTAAAGGCCCCGATAAATATGTTGAAAGAATTTATGTTAGAATGTGGGTTCCTTTTGGAACATAATAAATCTTTCGAAAGGACATTACAATAATTGGTGAACCAAGGGATAGTCCAATTCTGATCATACCCTGAAGGTGAATATGTAGTAGCAATTAAAGGAAGCACAAAGAAGCCATTAGTAATTCCTTGCCAAGGGCCGAACCATAATGAAAAGACTTTTGTGATACCATGGAGAGAGTCAACAGAGACATAAATAATGACATCAAAACAAACTCTGAGGATACCAGTAGTTCGAAAGACTACAATGGTGATTTGGGGGCCATCTCATACCCTTTACAAAAGTAACAAAGAATTATTGTAGAGTTATGATTCAACTGTATATGTCAATGGCTTAAAACAAGAATGTGAGTCGTCATCAAGTCAAGGACCTTCAATCTCAAATATAGCAGGGATTGGGGGCATGGCCCGCAATGATCGAGTATTTGGACCTGGACCATCAAAGAAGAATGATAATATGGTGAAAAATAAAAATGATACGTTGTTTAAAGATAAGGGGAAAGTAGTGATGGAAGCAAGTCAAGAACAAGAGCCTCCGAGCAAAAACTTTATTGATCAATAAGCGGATGAATTTCTGAAGATAATCAAGAGGAGTGATTATAGGGTGGTGGATCTGCTTCACCAAACCCCAACCAAAATTTCTATACTCTCGTTACTCATTAATTCAAAAGTGCATCGAGATTCATTAATGAAGGTTCTAAGTTCTGCCCATGTTGTAGAGGAAATTATTGTGAATCAGTTTGATAATATGGTAGAAAATCTAATGTCTGGATTATACCTGAGTTTTAACGATAATGAGTTACCTCCACACGGCCGAGCTCACAACAAATCATTTCAAATCTAGATTTAGATAGGTACTACAAACCTGTCCAGGGTACTCACTGATACTGGTTCTGCCCTCAATGTACTACCAAAATCCAGCTTGATGAAGTTAACACTAGATGGTGTTGTGATAAGACCAAGTTCCATGATAGTTAAAGCTTTCAACGGTTCTCAAAGCTTAGTATTTGGAGAGGTGAACCTTCTTGTCAAGATCGGCCCACACATGTTCTATATCACTTTTTAAGTCATGGATATAGAACCAACATATACATGTTTACTCGGGCGACCTTGGATTCATGCAGCAAGGGGCAATCACTTTAACTTTACATCAGAAACATAAGTTCTTTGTTGAAAGAAGACTGGTCATAATTAATGGTGAAGAGGACATCTTTGTAAGTCACATTAAATCATACAGGTACGTCAATGTTGATGAAAACTGTATAGCCACACACCATTTCAAGTCCTAGAAGTTGCCTCAATGGCAACCTTACCGGTGAAAAAAATCAAGAAACCTATTGTGACTTCATGGAGAGACTTATAAATAGTAGTGGAGAGTGGTACCACAAAGGGTTGGGAAAAGCTCCCAGAAATACCTGAGAAAAAGAATCGTTTTGGTTTGGGTTACGAATCATCAAAGGATACTCTAAAAGGAAAAACAAGATTTCCTCCAATCCAGGAGACCTTCGTAAACAAAAAAGTAGAGCATGACAGACAAGTGGAAATGATATCTAACAAAGACAATATAAAAAAGGACATTTGATTTCATCCATGAATGTGCCCCATGCGAAGAACTAAGAACTGGACAGATGTTGAGATTCCTGAGATTTTCTTTCCAAAGTAATTTTTCTTGTTTTTAGAAGAACCTATGTCGAGCCCGAGGCATATGGGTTTCTTGTAAGGGTCCCCCATTTAGTTTCAGACAATATTCATGATTAATAAAAGTTATATTTCGTATTCAATTAAGATCCTTGTGTTTCTCTTGCATTTATCTCTTACATTTAAAAATGACAATACTTTTTCTTCATATGCATTTTCCAAAATTCACATAATAAAAACCACACCAAAACATGATAAATGTGCATATCCATGCCCAAAATCACTGATAATGTTATTGCTGCTATCCGATATAATTTTGATGCACCCATCAACCAAGTTGAAGAGGAAGATGATGAAGATCTTGGACTTTCTGAAGAATTATCAAGAGAGATAGAGCAAAAAATTGACAGTATACAACCATACCAGGAATCTATTGAGACCATTAACCTTGGCACAGAGGAAGATCCAAAAGAGATCAAGCTAGGGGTAACATTGGAGAAAAGTGTCAAAGAAGGGCTGATCAAGTTGTTACATGAATACATGTATATATTTCGCTGGTCTTACAACGATATGCCATGATTAGATATATACATTGTAGTGCACATGCTGCCTCTCAAGGAAGGTTGCTCTCCAGTCAGGCAGAAGCTCAGGAGAACTCATCCAGACATGTCCAACAAAATTCCAGAATAGGTCCTTAAACAATTTGATGTTGGGTTCTTAGCAGTGGTAGATTATCCACCTTGGATAGCTAACATCGTGCTAGTGCCCAAGAAGGATGGTAAAGTACGTATGTGCGTAGATTATTGGGATCTAAACAAATCAAGTCCTAAAGATGATTTCCCACTATCTCACATAGATGTTTTGGTGGACAATACAACTCAAGCTTTGGTATTCTCATTCATGGACAGTTTCTCAGGCTATAATCAAATCAAAATGGCTCCCGAAGATATGGAAAAGACTACTTTCATGACACCTTAGGGAACTTTCTGCCACAAAGTAATGTCGTTCGGTATGAAGAATGCAGGGGCAACCTATCAACCGACAATGGTCATACCATTCCATGACATGATTCACAAAGAGGTTAAGGTGTACGTAGATGATATGATTTCCAAATCTCATACGGAGGAAGATCACATCATACATTTACAAAAGTTATTCGATCGTCTGCGAAGTTTCAAACTAAGGTTGAATCCAAACAAATGTACATTTGGTGTCAGATCAGGAAAATTATGGGTTTCAATGTAAGCCATCATGGTATTGAAGTGGACTCCGACAAGGTAAAATCCATACAAGAAATGCCAGCTCCTAGGGTAGAGAAAGAGGTTTGTGGTTTCTTAGGACGATTAAACTATATTTCAAGGTTCATATCACACCTAACTGCTACGTGCGAGCCTATCTTTAAACTACTACGAAAAGATCAAATAGTGGTATGGAATAATGATTGCCATATGGCTTTTGAGACAATAAAGCAATATTTATAAGAGCCTTCGATTTTAATGCTACCAGTTCCCAATAGACCATTCATCATGTATCTAACAGTACTCGAAGGATCGATAGGATGTGTATTAGGATAACATGACGAAACATGTAGAAAAGAGCATGCAATCTACTACCTCAACAAAAAATTCACTGACTATGAGACCAGGTACTCACTTCTTGAGAAAACTTGTTGTGCATTGACTTAGGCTACTAAATGATTGAGGCAGTATATGTTAACTCATACCACGTGGTTAATAGCAAGAATGGATCCTTTAAAGTATGTGTTCAAAAAACTGGCTCTTACAAGAAGGATTTCCCGATGGCAAATGTTACTATCAGAATAT
The DNA here is from genome assembly GCA_948472305.1 of Vicia faba. NCBI lineage: Eukaryota > Viridiplantae > Streptophyta > Magnoliopsida > Fabales > Fabaceae > Vicia > Vicia faba. Next base: position 888,731,238 of record OX451736.1, read on the forward strand.
GGCATCCAATACATTACTCAAACAGCCATTAAGGGTAGTTTACTAGCTGACCATCTAGCTAATCAGTCGTTGCCAGAATATCAACAAATGAAGTTCGACTTTCCAGAAAAATATGTTATGGTTATAGGTGATTACGAAATACCAGGGCCCGATGAAGGACCTGAACCAGAGGCACACTGGACACTCATGTTCGACGAAGCTTCAAATGCACAGGGGAGTGGCATCGGGGCAGTTTTGACTTCTCTTAAGGACTATAACAAATCTTATATTGCAAGGTTGTGTTTTGACTGCACCAATAATATCGCCAAGTACGAGGCTTTTATCCTGGGTCTATAAGCTGCCATTGATCTAAGAATCAAACATCTCGAAGTATTCGGAGACACCGCGCTAGTCATATACTAATTCAACGATGAATGGGACACTAAACATCCCAATTTGATTCCATATCAGGATCATGTTTTAAAGCTAGCTATGAAATTCACCGAGAACACCTTCAGTCATATCCCTTGAGAAGAAAATCAGATGGCAGACGCCTTGACAACCCTATCAGTCATGTTCAAGGTAACTTGGCCAAACCACGCATCGCGCATTACAATCAGACATTTTGAAGAGCCTATATATTTCCTTCCTATTGAAGAAGGACTGGATGATAAGCCCTGGTTCTATGACACCAAGAGGTACCTTGAAAAACAAGAATATGCAGAAAATGCTTCAATCATTGACAAACGAACTCTATAAATGCTAGCCTCAAAATTCTTTTATAGTGGTGATGTGTTATATAAAGGAAACTAAGATATGGTACTACTCATGTATGTGGAGAAACAGGAAGCAAATGCGCTTATGAGAGAAATCCATGAAGGTACTTTTGGAACTCACACGAATGGGCACGCCATGGCTATAAAAATCCTATGAGTAGGTTATTATTAGTTAACAATGGAAGTCAATTTCTAACATTATACAAAAACATGTCACAAGTGCCAAATTTACGCAGACAAAATGAATGTACCACCCACTCCTCTGAATGTCATGAGCTCTCCTTGGACATTTTTGATGTGCATAATTGATTTGAATGATCGAACTGAAAGCATCTAAAGGACACTGGTTCATACTAGTTTCCACTGATTACTTCACCAAATAGGTAGAAGCGGCATCATATGCGAATGTAACAAGTCAAGTGGTTACTCGATTCATCAAGAAAACTCACATATATTGATATGGAGTTCCAAGTAGAATCATTACAGATAATGGGTCCAATCTGAACAGAAAAATGATGAAGGAGCTATGTGATAATTTCAAGATCAAGCATCATAACTCCTCACCATATTGACCCAAGGTGAATGGGGCCGTTGAAGCTGCCAACAAAAACATCAAGAAAATCATTCAGAAAATGGTAAAGACATACAAAGATTGGTACGAAATGCTTCCCTTTGCTCTACATGGCTATCTGTAATACGGTGGGAGAACTGCCTTGGTTTGTTTTGTTCTTGATCAAAATTGTTGCGGATATCAAGAGTCACCACCGACTTTTCTTTTATCCAATAAGGAAAGGGTGAAAAGAATAGGAAAGACCTTTGAGATTTTTCTCTTGTGTTCGGGGGGTAGGTTATGAGAAGGGAAGGTGTTAGCACCCTTTTTATCCATAATTATCTATGGGCTCTTAGTTGCTTGCTAGATCATTTTGAAAATGCTTTTTTTAAAAATGTATTTGTGGTGGGTTTTGAAAGTATTTTTGAAAAACGCCTTCGTTTAGGAAAACTTTGTAATGATTCCCGTCTCTATAAGAATGTATACAAAGTGTTGGACCTTTTGAAAATATTTCATGTTTTTGAAAGTGTTTGGTGTGTTTAAAAAAATGTTTTGTTTTTGAAGATGGATTGTGAGCAAGCAACTAAGAACGTTCTACCTACTCAAAAGTATTTTGGTCATTTCTCTCTTCCTTTGATATTGCTATCTTACCATTGATTGGCAAGAAGCCTTATCTTTGGATGTAGAGGGACGAGTGTGTGTCAATTGTATAGTCATAGAAGGCAACTTTATGAGACATTTGAGCAATTTGCATTTAGGGACTAGATCATTTACCGAAGGCAACATCGAGGGACTACGATCTTTTTATCGAGGGACTTTTTCTTAAACACCCATATTTGAGGGACATGACTATTTTCCAAGGCAACAAGTGAGATTACCCTAGAGGTGCATGTGTGTGAATAGTGTGTTTGATTGCATGCATTTTTGTCTTGAATTTAAAGGTTATCTATTTATTGATTTTATCTTGCCATATAGCCTAATTACTAATAATATAGGAAAGCAATAAAAGTGCAAAGAATAAATCCTAGATATTGCAACCATATTGATTATAAAAAAACAAAATAAAAGAGAGGAAAAGTGGGTCCTTCGACCTAGGAGGTATGCTCCTTCGATTCACCCTATTTCAGCTTCTTTCGACCGGGCCTGTAAAGCAGCATGAATATGTATCCTTTGATCACACCCTTTTCTCTGCTTACTTCGATTGGACCTGCAAAACAAAATGAATATGTATCCTTCGACCACATCCCTTTCTCTGCTTACTTTGACTGGACCTGCAAAGAAAAATGAATATGTATCCTTCAACCACATCCCCTTCGTTTTAGATAGCAACATAGGGTGAATCCTAAAGGCTTCGATTCACACAACCTTCTCCCTGTTCTCTTTCATTTGGGTTTAAATGGTAGCATGGGTTGAGACCATGATAATATTGTTTCATGGCCAGATTAATTATTAAAATATGTTTGATAAATAAAGAAAACAAACCAAAAGACTTAGCAAAGAAAGCAAACGAAGAAGGTTAAAAATAAGACAAACCAAAAAGGTAATGATAATGCTTGAAACGAAAAGAAATGATTATTCACATGTTATGCTTGAAACGAAAGGTTAAGGTCAAGAGGACTTACCTTGCTTGAAGTTGGAATATGGGCCTTGGACTTGAGTTGTTTCCCTGGGTGTTCTTGTATTCGAAGGGGAAGAAACAAACATGGTGTTTCTTTTGCTAGATTCGAAAACCAAGAAAAGTTGATTTGTGTTTGTTTATTTCTGGATTTGAAAGAAACAAGTGTGGTGTTTCTCCAAGTTCTGGGTTTGAGAGGGTGTTAAATGTTTGAGAGTTTTGAGAGTTTTTTGAAGATTCTTTCCACACAGCCAAAATCTTCTTCAGCGTTCTTCTTCTTTCTTTTTTCTTTTAGCCTCCCTTGATGTGCAAATGAACTCCCTATTTATAGAGAAATTTTTGGAATGAACATATTTGTGAAAGATTAAAATATAGTTTCTTTGAAAGGCCAACATCCACTTGTGTCAACTTTTTATGATCCCAAGATAAAAATACTAAAATCAATGGTTTAGATGGGTGGCTCCTAGTTTATAGGGGGGAAATGTGCAAAAGAGACAAGCGCAAGGCTCAAAAACTTTCTAAAAAGGTAGTGATGTCCTCAAGAGCAAGTTGGCTTGAAGAACAATTTTAATATGGAGTGAGGCACAAGTGGAGGCTTATGTAGCCTGACCTATGGACAACTTGACTCTTTGAATCGAATCCTTCATCCTTCCATAACCTTCAACTAAGCTCAATAAAGCAGCATTCGTTTCCACCAGGTGTGTGTCCTTCGAATGGACCAACTGTGTGTTAGAATGACCCTCTTCAGCTGAGTATGCTACTTTGAGTCCTCTTGTTTTTGATCACTTAGGCCCAAACCTTCGACCATACTTAAAAATAGGCAAAACCAAAAATTCCCACCATGGCAAGTCCTTCGAATGGGCCACCAAATTGCGTGTCATAATGTAGCACTTATGTGTGTTGAAGGGTCTGTAGATGGATTCGAAAGTGATATGAAGGTGATTCAAAGCATTCCAAAAGGTGGATTTGAAGCCAACATGTAGGTGTATTCGAAGGTGTCATGAAGGTGATAATGCTTTGTGCATGCTAGCCTGAGAAAACCCCCGCCTTTTGAATAGAAGCCAACAATGAAGAATGCCATTGCCTTCTGAATTAAAGCAAGCCAATCAGGAGGCCATTTCCTTGTGCCTGTTGGCATGAAGGAGATTTTGGCTTCGTGAATCAGAGGAAACTTTCAGAAGGCTATTTCCTTTTGAATCTAAGGACGCCAACAGGAGGCCATTGCTCTCTGAATCGAAGCTTGCGTGTAGGAGGCCACTACATGAATGGAGATTGTGGACCAAAGGATGCATTTAGGAGGTTAATGTTGGTGAATCGAAAGATGCATGTAGAAGGCCACTACTTGAATGAAGCTTGTGGACCAAAGGATGCATGAAGGGGTCCAGAGTTGGATTCGATGTATGTTACTTTGAAAGGAAACCATAATCCAATCGAAGCTTTGTGAGAAGGTAATCCTTGCCCAATCAAAGCTTGCCCACAGGAGGTCATTTCTCCCTGAATTGAAGCTTTCATGTAGGAGGTCATATTCTTTGTGAATTAAAGCAAGCATGTAGAGGGCCATATGCTTAATCGAAGCTTGTGGAAAGCTTGCTCGAAGGAAATCCAAATGTTCAATTGAAGCGTGTAAATCAAAGCTCGCTCGAAGAAGCCAGATGCTCAATCCTAGGATGAAAACCAATCTTGCGTTGAAGGAGGCCTAAATGTTCAGCCGAAGAGTGTGAATCAAGGTTGCATCGAAGAATCCAGAATGCCCAATCGAAGGATGAATAAGTCGAAGCAAGCTTGCTTTTCTTCAATTTTGTCAAAAAATTATTTTTTAATTTGTTTTTCCCTTTTTATCTGCTTTGTACTTGTGCAAACTTTGAGCTTTTAAAAATCCTTGTGAGAAGATGCCTTGAGAAGAGAGAGGGAAAATTTTGGGGTATAACAGTTGCCCCTGTTCAATCTTCTTGAGCCTGAAGAGTGAGAATGGCAGATCTGCCTTTCGTGACTTAAAGGTGAAAGATGATTGAACACTAAAGTGCCCAGAAATTTGCCCATGATGATGTGTTGAATTGGGAATGTGTGTATAGATGTCATTTGGAGAGATGTTGGAGATGGACTTACAGATGCCATCCATGGTGACAGAAAAAGGTCTTTGTTTCGTCTGTTTTTTTCCTGCAAGGAAGAGGGTTAGTTGCATGTAGAAGTATGCATGGGGTGATGATATTCTCAAAATAAAGGAGATTATGTTGTACGTGTATGCTATATGATGTATGAAGGTTAAATGTGATTAAAGTGCATCCTTGTCTGGAAAAATAAATCCTTGATAAATGTTGGGGAGCCTTGGGAAGCTGAATCCCAGACTGCTGCTGGGGATGAAGAGCACACTCCTCTTCAGACTTTGTTTTAGGATGTTTCCGCTGGGGAATGTTGTTTTGTTTGAGAAGACTTTGAGGAGAGTGTTGATATCCTTCTTGGGGAAAATATCTCAAGAGTCTTAGTTGTCCATTGCTCTACTAGGGAGTTATCTCTTGAAAGTTAGTTGTTATCTGGTTGTTTTCCAGGTTTTACAACAACTCATTGGGGATTGTAGAAAAGTCTACTGGGGAAGAGGAGTTTTGTTTAATGATTTGTAGAAGTCAAACTGTTATCTGTTCTGGTCTAGGTTTCAGCAACTTTAAAAATGGGATTGACTGTTATTCGGTCGGATCCGGGTTTCAGCAACTTGAAATGAGATTAATTGTTATCTGGTTGGGTCCAGGCTTCAGTAACTTGGAATTATGGTTTACTGTTATCCGATCGGATCCTGGTTTCACTAACTTGAGCTGGAGGTTAACTATTATCTGGTCGGGTCCAAGCTTCAGCAACTTAAAAGGGGATTTACTTTTATCCGGTCGGATCTGGGTTTTAGCAAATGGAGAAGTTAAACTATTATATGGTCGGGTCCAGGATTTAGTAACTTGGAATTATGTTTTACTGTTATTCGGTTGAATCCGGACTTCACAGTAAGTTGAACTGGTGGTTAACTATTATCTGGTCAGGTCCAGGCTTCAGTAACATGGAAAAATGGTTTACTGTTATCTGGTCGGATCCAGTCTTTATAGTAAGTTGAGCCGGTGGTTAATTGTTATCTGGTCGGGTCCAGGCTTAAGTAACTTGGAAAAATGGTTTACTGTTATCTGGTCGGATTCAGTCTTCACAGTAAGTTAAGGGTAGGGAGAAGTTGAACTAGTATCTCGTCGGGTCCAGGTTTCATAGTAACTTGCTTGAAAGGATGAATTTGACTGTTATCTAGTCGGGTTCCAGGCTTCTCAGTAACTTTCAGAGATAACAAAGACTTTGTTGGTGACTTCGTTGGAGATTAAGGATTGTGGTCCCTTAATTTGTAATAGTCTGAAAGGAAAACTCAGACTGGAGAGGACAGACTCAACTGGGGAAGACAGACTCAGTTGAGGAATTTGCTATTTATTGGGGAAATAAACCTTGTTGAGAGGAATATTTGACGAGCTGTTGGGGAAGATGTTTTCTTTTGATAGAAATCCTTGAGGCTTCTTCTTACGACCAACTCAACTGGGAAGAGAGTTTTCCTGAAATTGAAACTCTGGCTGGGGAGTTTATGAATCCAAATTTGTGAGGATAATGCTAATGGAATAACTCTGTGGGGATGTCTTGAATGCAATTAGGGAGATGTTTCTCACTGTTTTGAAGTATATGTTTGCTAAAAGTTTAATCATTTTCGTATGCATATGTTCATTATATTTTAGTCATTGGACCTCTTCACACTCAAAACAGAAAAAACAAAAGGTTTGTACTTCAAAGTATATTTGTATTGATGTTTTGCCCATGAATAGGCTTTTTGTACAAAGAGACAAAAATCCTAGTAAGAGGAAATCGCCGAAAGAAATGAAAAGTGTACATAGTGAAAACAAAAATAATAGCCATGTGAAAGTGGTCTCATTGTCCCCACATTGTTATTGCCTTTATATCTTCGAGTAAACCTTTGTCGTTGAACAAAATCAAGTGGATTGATTTTAGACCATTTGAACTTCAGATTTTTGGTAATAAAACTGGCTGTAGGGATTCCACGAGACATAATCATACACTTTAATCCTTAACTTTCGCCTGAACCTCCCTTTCGGGTTTTCAGCCCACTAGGATACCCATTTTTGCCCAAGTCTCCCTTTCAGGTTTTTGACTTGCCGGGTGTACAATATTTTGCATATATCCCTAATTTTTGCCCGAAGCTCTTTGGTTCACCGGGATGCCCATATTTTTTCCTAGGTGTGTCAACCTAGCGGGTCATTTTATGCGTAGTATTTTTTAACTATGTCCATGTTTACGGGATATGGGAAATCTTTGGCATCATTATTAGTCAGCATCATGGCACCACCAGAGAAGATTTTCTTTACAACAAATGGTCCTTCATAAGTGGGAGTCCATTTTCCCATGGGGTCATCTTGCAGAAGAATGATGCGCTTTATTACCAATACGCCAGCTTGATACACTCGAGGCTTGATTTTTTTGCTAAACGCCTTGATCATACGTTATTCATACATCTGACCATGGTGTAACACGGTGGGAGAACTGACTTGGGTGTTTGCGTTTGATTGCAATTGTTGCAGATGGCAAGAGTCGCCACCGACTTTTCTTTTATCCAATAATGAAAGGTTGAAAAGAATAGGAAAGACCTTTTGAGATTATTTCTTGAGTTCGGGGGGTAGGTTATGAAAAGGGAAGGTGTTAGCACCCTTTTCATCCGTAGTTATCTACGGGCTCTTAGTTTCTTGCTAGATCACTTGCTTTTTGTTTGAAAATGTGTTTGATGTGGGTTTTGAAAGTATTTTGAAAAGGAATGTCTTTGTAATGGTTCTCGTCTCTATAAGAACGCGTACAAAGTGTTTTGTCTTTTGAAAAATGTTTCAAAGTTAAATTGTGGGTGTATAAAATGTTTTTGTTGTGAGCAAGCGAGCAACTAGAAGCATCCTACCTACTCAAAAGGTCTTAAACATTCTTTTCCTCCTCTTTTAGATGTTGTTCTCTTACCATTGTTTTGGTAAGAAACCCCATTGTTGGATATGAAAAGACGGGCGCGGGACATTTGTATAGTCATAAAAGGCAACCTATGGGACGTTTTAGCAATGTCGTTTAAGGACTAGATCGTTTACTGAAGACAACAATGAGGGTCATCGAGGGACTACGATCTTTTATCGAGGGTCTTTGCTAAAACACCCATATTCGAGGGACATGACTATTTTTCCGAGGCAACAAGTGGAATTACCCTAGAGGTGCTAGTGCGCAAGTTTGTTTGATTTACATGCATTTAGTCTTTGATTATGGTTATCTATTTATTGATTTTATCTTGCCATACATCCTAATTACTAACAATATATGAAAGCAAATAAAATGCAGAAAAATAAATCCTAAGCTATTACATCATTTCGGGGATGGGGGTATATATTTACAAATAGGGATTTGCAAGAATTTAAATTCTAATTATCTATTACAACCATATTGAATTGTACGATATAAGAAAAGGAAAGGATTTGTTTTTAAAATGGTTTTTTTTTGTTTTAATAAAATAAAAGAAAAATAATAATTAGTTAATAAAAATAAAAATGTTTTTTAAACCTTTTTTATATTAATAAAAATAATATTATTACTGAAAATAATAAGTATAAGCAAGAAAGAAGTAAGATAATGAAAACAGGATCAACATGTTGCTGAAAACAAAAGTGAGGGGGATCAGAAGTTCTGATGCTAGGCACACTGCAGTTCAGAAGGAAATGCTGAAGGAGATCAAAAGTTTTGGGTTGTTGTGCGCTGAAGTTCTGAAAGAAACGTTAGAGGAAACCATAAGTTTTGTGTGTTGTGTTTAAATAGTAAGAAAAAAAGATCATAAGTTCTGTGTTGTGTTAAAACAGTAAGAAAAAAGATCAAAAGTTCTGTGTTGTGTTAAAAAGTGAGAAAAACTAGAAGTTCTGTGCGTGTTAAAATAGTAAGAAAGCCTAGAAGTTCTTTGTATGTTAAAACAGTAAGAAAGCCTAGAAGTTCTGTGTGTGTTAAAACAGTAAGAAAGCCTAGAAGTTTTGTGTGTGTTAAAACGGTAAGAAAGCCAAGAAGCTCTGATGCTGTGTCATGACAGTGTGAAAAAACTAGAAGTTCTAATACTATGTCAAAACAGTGGGAAAGAAAACTCAAAAGTTCTGTGTTACACTTCACCTCCTTCCTTACATTAACTAGAGAATCTGCAACTTATTTAGTTCTTAACAACAGTAAAACAGAAAAATAAAAGCACAACAATTTATAGAAGTTCTAATCTTAATTCTGAGCCTGGTTTTCTTCAAGAAGTTCTGATCCACAATTTTTTTTACTTAGGCAATGTTATGCACAGTCTCAGCATTATGATATCTACATATTTAATGATGTTCTGAATGAAAAGTTCAAAGTCAGAATGACTTACCTTGAATCTGATACGTCTGTTTGGGACCTGAGCTGCTTCCTTTGAACTTTTGGGGTCAACAAGAAACAGAACAAAAAATGTTATGTTCTTTGATTCAAAGGGAAGAACAAAAATATTGTTTTGAGAATTCTGGGTTTTAAGATTGTTTCAATATTTTCTTCTCTCTCTCTCTCTCTCTCTCTCTCTCTCTCTCTCTCTCTCTCTCTCTCTCTCTCTTTTTATATTTGATCACTCTCCTTTCAAAAGCCAGCCCCTTAAACGTGTGATGGAATAACTTATTTATAGACGAGTTTGCTGTGGTTTTGGGGGGAGGGGGAAACAAATGGGATTTAAAACTTTTTGGCATACTGTTCTATTGCTTTTTAAACACAGCTTTTATGTGCTAATTTGGTGCAAATATGGGATTTGAGAAAGTACAGGCGTGGAATGGATCAACAGTAATTTGGAGTGTTGTGGAAGCTAGGTGTAGGACTGTGCCATAGCAATGCAGCAGACTGCTCAAATGAGGTTTTGGGGTTTTGTGATGTTCTGATAGAAGAAGACCATAATGAAACTTGAAGGGTGATGTTCTGATCGGAGCGTAGAACATAGTCTCCATATGCTGAAGAGTCATGTTCTGATCAAAGAATACATTTTCCTTATGTTCTGATTGAAGATTCATGTTTTGAACCGTCTTTGCAAATTTTGATTGCGCTTGCGTGAAATCTGGCCCAGAAGTTCTGAAATTGTCATATTTTCTTAACACTTAGAAATTTTTCTAAGTGTTTAGAAATTTAATTTTTTCAAAGAAATTTCTGACTTTTGATTTCTTGAGGAACCAATTTTATGTCTTGATGAAATATGATTGTTGAAACTTGATTTTTAATCAAAAAGTCAAAGTTTGACTTTTCAGTGTGCTTTTGACCATTTTTCCCTTGTGAATGACTTTCTTGGAAAATTGTAATCCAAGACTTGAAACTTGATAGAAGCAAACCTGGGGGTCCAGGATGATCCTTTTTAGAAATGAGAGGGAAAATTTTGGGGTACAACAGCTGCCCCTATTCAATCTTCTTAAACCTGAAGAGTTAGATTGGCGAATCTGCCATTCGTGACTTGAAGGTGGAAGATGATTGAACACTAGAGTACCCAGAAATTTGCACTTGATGATATTGTGGTTGAGGTGTGAGGAATGGGCTTAAATATTCCATTTGAAGAAATGCTGGAGAGTTGTTGGAGATGGGCTTTTAGATGCCATCCAAAGGTGATGGTTGACAGAAATTAGACTAAGTCTAAGCTTGATTTCAACTGGGGCAAAAAATCAGAATAAACCTTAGGTCGATTTAGAACTGAATCTAGCAGGAGTCTTGAATAATATTTAACTGGAATGAGTCAGGATAAATCTTTGGAGCGATTTATCTGAACCAGAGAAGGTGTCTACTGGGGAAATAATCAGGATAAATCATTGAGAGATTTAAACTGAATCAGCAGGGGTTCAGAAAAGAATCAGAATAAATCTTGGAGCGATTTATCTGAAACAGAGAAAATGTCTACTAGGAAAGAATCAGGATAAACCGTTGAGAGATTTAAACTGAATCAACGGGGGTCTGGAAAAGAATCATAATAAATCTTGGAGCAATTTATCTGAACCAGAGAATATGTCTGCGGGAAAGAATCAGGATAAACCGTTGAGAGATTTAAATTGAACCGACAGGTGTCTAGAAAAGAATCAGAATAAATCTTGGAGCAATTTATCTGAACCAGAGAAAATGTCTGCGGGAAAGAATCAGGATAAACTGTTGAGAGATTTAAACTGAACCGACAGGGGTCTGGAAAAGAATCAGAATAAATCTTGGAGCAATTTATCTGAACCAGAGAAAATGTCTGCGGGAAAGAATAAGGGTAAACCATTGAGAGATTTAAACTGAACCAGCAGAAGTCTGAAGGAAGTAGTTGTCATGTAGATGGTCACTCTGTCCTGTTTCGGGAATTGATCTATAATTGATTTGTTCACAGATAATTGCCTTGTTTTGTTGAAAATTTATTGATTGGTGTTTCCTGAAAAGGTAAAGAGTTAGTTGCATGTAATGCCATGATGTATGAAGTGTATGATGTAATGATGTTTCTCAAAATAAATGAGATTGCGATATATGCATTTGTGCTGTCGATGTTTATGATGTATGAATGTCATATATGCACATGTTTGTTGTTCTGTTGCAGTGATGTTAGACTGGGGAAAATAAATCCCTGACTGCTATTAGGAATGTGGAGTGTAAGTCCTCATGTTTCGTTGAAATTGAAGTACTGATAGATGGGTTTCCATCATTAGAGAAGTAAACTCTGTTGGGGAAGTGAAACGTCGTGCATTGCTTGTGGATTTGGTGAAATCCTACTGGGGAATTCCTAAGCAGCTGGGTGACTTTCACTGGGGAGCCCTTGGAATAGTAACTGGAAGTTTTTCTCCGTCGAGGGTATGAAGGAAAAAGATGCCATTAGGATGTATGCTGGAGATATGACAAAGATCTTGTAGCAGGATGTTCTTGCTTCTGCTCTGTTTATAGAAAGTATCTGCGTGGATTTTGTGGAATGGCCCATATATGTTGTCCTGTTTCTTAAAGTCATTAGTAATTGTCTTTCTGTTTAGTTTTCCTTTTTTATGCGTTCATTTATAAACAGTAATCACATTCAAATGCATATGTTCAAAAATAAACACTAGAAGTTTTTTGCAAACAAAATAGGAACAGTAAAAGAAAAACAAATAGTTTTGCACTTTTAAAGGAATATCTTTGTATTTAAATTGAATAAGTATTTTTGTACAAAGGGACGAACATCCTAGTAAGAGAATGTCATCGTAAAAATTAAAAATTGATACAAAGAAAATATATCTATGTAAAATAATCCCATGGGGTTCCCATTCTACTGTAGCATTCATGTCTCTAAGCGTCTCGTCCACTTGCTGCTTTGTACGAAGCTGATTGGATTGATTAGAACCATTCGAGTTTGACGATTGGTACTGAAGGTTGGTTGTAACGTGATCCAACGGGACATAGTCATACGCCTTAAAATCCCTAACTTTTTCCTTTACCACCCTTTCGGGTTTTCGGTCCACCGGGATACCCTTTTTTGCCCAAGCCACCTTTTCAGGTTTTCAGCTTGCCGGGTGTACAAATTTTTTTGGTATTTTATCCCTAATTTTTTCCCGAACCCTTTTGGTTCGCCGGGATGCCCTAATTTTTACATAGGCCAGTCGACCTAGCGGGTTTTTTCTCATGCGTAGTATCTTTTAACTATGTCCGTGTTTACAGGGTGCGGAAGGTCGTCGCCATCCATAGTTGTTAAGATCATTGCCCCACCAGAAAATATGTTTTTTTATCACAAATGGTCCTTCGTATGTAGGAGTCCATTTAACCCTGGGATCACCTTGTGGAAATATGATACGCTTGATTACTAAGTCACCAACCCGATATACCTAACGTCTGACTTTCTCGTTAAAAGCTTTAATCATACGCTTTTGGTACATCTGGCCATGGCAGACAACCGTAAGCCTTTTCTCATCAATAAAGTTCAATTGGTCAAGTCGAGTTTGAATCCATTCATCTTCATTCAACCCCGCATCCTTTATGATTGTCAAAGAAGGTATTTGGACTTCAATTGGTAGGACAACTTCCATGTTGTATACCAAAGAGAAAGGAGTTGCCCCTATTGATATGCGCGATGTGGTACGGTAACCATGGAGAGCAAATGGTAACATCTCATGCCAATCCTTGTAGGTCATTGTCATTTTTTGTATGATCTTCTTGATGTTTTTATTAGCGGCTTCTACAGCCCCATTCATCTTAGGTCAGTAAGGAGAAGAGTTATGATGTTGGATCTTGAATTGCGCGCATAGTGCAATAATCATAGTATTATTGAGATTGGTACCGTTATCTGTAATGATTCTCTCCGAAATACCATACCGATATATAAGATTCTATTTGATGCATCGGGCCACAATGTTCTTGGTAACAAAAGTGAATGAAGTCGCCTCGACCCACTTCGTGAAGTAATCAATGGCAACCAAGATGGAGCGGTGTCCATTGGAAGCCGTAGGTTTCATTTCTCTAATCATGTGAATGCCCCACATCACGAATGGCCAAGGAGAAGTCAGGATATTCAGAGGAACTGGAGGCACATGTACCTTGTCAGCATAGATCTGACACTTGTGACAGGTTCGTGAATGTTGATGACAATCTGCTTCCATGGTGGACCAATAGTATCCTGCCCGTAGGATCTTTTTAGCCATCGTGTGCCCACTAGAATGGGTGGCAAAGGTACTTTCGTGTAAATCAGCCATGATCTTGTCTGCCTCACTCTTGTCTATGCACCGAAGCAAAGTAGAGTTGTGGTTGCACTTGTAGAGAACCCCATTACTAAGGAAGAACTTAGCAGAGAATCTTCTCAGGAATTTCTTGTCATTGACTGAAGCTCCCTTCGGATACTTTTGGGTCTCGAGATATCTCTTAATTTCATGGAACCAAGGCTTGGCCACTACTTCTTCAGTATTAATCTCGTGACAGTAAGCTAGTTCGTCCATTCTCTCAATGGTGATCTGAGGAGCCTCATTATCCCACTTGATTTTGAACATGGACGACATAGTGGCTAGCGCATCCGCTAATTGATTTTCCTCCCGTGGAATATGCCCAAAGGTAATTTCCTCAAAATGTGGGATTAATGTCAACACATGTTCTTTATAGGGAATGAGATTAGGATGCTTTGTGTCCCGTTCTCATTTGATCTAACTAATGACTAAGGATGAATCTCCAAATACACTTAAGGACTTGATTCCCAAATTTATCGCAGCTTTGAGACCCATAATACACGCTTCATATTTTGCCATATTATTGGTACAGTTGAAACACAGTCTAGCAGTGAATGGGGTATGGCAGCCTTCAGGGGATATGATCATAACGCCCATGTCGTTTCCGAGTGCGTTGGAAGCTCCACAAAAAACCACGGTCCATCAAAATCCTAGTTCAGGTCCATCACATGGTCTGAGTTCTTCACAATTGTTTACCACCATGATGTCTTCGTCTGGAAATTTGAAATTCATGGATTGATAGTCATCCACATCCTGATGAGCAAGGTGATCGGCTAACACACTTCCCTTTATTACTTTCTGGGTAGTGTCTTGAATGTCGTATTCATTCAGGACCATCTACCACTTTGCTATTCTTCCAGAGAGGGCAGGCTTCTTGAATATGTATTTAATTGGATCCATCTTGGATATCAATAAGGTAGTATGAGTCAACATACATTTTCTTAGTCGGTGAGCAGCCCATGCCAGAGTGCAGCAAGTTTTCTTGAGCAGTGAATATCTGGTTTCACAATCGGTAAACTTTTTGCTCATGTAGTATATTGCATGCTCTTTTCGGCCAGACTCGTCATGCTGCCCCAACACACACCCCATTGAATTTTCCAAGATAGTTAGATACATGATCAAAGGTCTTTCCTTGAATGGAAGTATCAAAATGGGAGGCTCTTAAAGGTACTCTTTGATCCTGACGAAGGCAGCCTGACAGTTGTCATTCCACTCCACCACTTGATCTTTCTTCAGTAATATGAAGATTGGTTCACAGGTAGCGGTTAGATGAGAAATGAATCGGGTGATGTAGTTTAGCCGTCCTAAGAACCCCTTAAATTCCTTCTCATTGCAAGGAGTAGGCATTTCTTGTATTGCTTTTACCTTTGCAGGGTCCACTTCGATACCTTTTCCGCTGACAACAAAGCCTAAGAGTTTACCAGACCTTAATCCAAAAGTGCATTTATTCGGATTCAACCTTGGTTTGCATCTCTTCAGTCTTTCAAACAGTTTCTGCAGACGATCCAGGTGTTCCTCTTCAGTTTGAGATCTGGCTATCATGTCATCCATGTAGACATCTATCTCGTGATGGACCATGTCATGAAACAGAGCTATCATGGAACGCTGAGGTTGCCCCAACGTTCTTCAACCCAAATGGCATAACTTTATAACAGAACATACCCCACTGTGTGACGAAGGTAGTTTTCTCCATGTCCCCAGGTGCCATTTTGATATGGTTGTATCTGGAGAAACCATCCATGAAGGAAAATACTTTATATTGTGTGGTGTTGTCAACCAAAATATTAATGTGGGGAAGCAGGAAGTCATCCTTGGGGCTTGCCCTATTCAAGTCTCTGTAGTCCATATACATACATACTTTACCGTCCTTTTTAGGAACTGGAACAACATTGGCGACCCATTGTGGATAGGAGGTGACAACTAAGAATCCGGTGTTGAACTGCTTCATGACTTCAGTCTTTATTTTCTCTAACATTTATGGCTGCATGCAACGAACCTTCTGTTTTACCGGAGGGCAGTCTTCTTTTGTCGATAGACGATGGACCATGATGTCAGTGTCGAGTCCTGGCATGTATTTGTATGACCAGGAAAAGACCTCAACATAGTCATGTAGTAACTGAGTTAAGCGCTTCTTGACACTAGGATCCAAGTTGGCACCTACCTTGACTTCTTTCTTGTCCTCTTCAGTACCTAAGTTACATGTTTCTACCGGCTCTTCGTGGGGCTGTATGGTCCTTTCTTCCTGTTGTAATAACCTAGCTAGTTCCCCTGGTACCTCACAATCTTCCTCACCTTCGTTGTCGGCTTGGTAGATTGGATTTTCAAAGTCATGATAGGCTATAGCAGAATCGTTACCCATGGGATCTTGAGTGGATGTGGATCTGCATTTCGATATGTGAGTGTGTGTAAGAGCATAGCTATCTTTGATAAAATAAAAGGTAGAAAATAAAAACAAAGAGCATAAAATTTTCATGCAAAAACGTCCATGATTTATTGATGACATATGAATATGAAGTAACAACCCTCACAAATGGACCATTATGCATCGGGTAAGACACAAGGTTTTAAAGTCTAAATTGTTTTATTATTACAAGTCTGACAAAAAGACAATTACTCTTGAATAAAAGTAATAGGTATAAATTCTTTGGCTTTCCAATTGTTGAGTCCTCCGCTGATGGTTGGGAAAATCCAATCGTCCATGTCACAGCTGTCATCACTGTCTTTCACTGTTTTGACTCCCTAATTGCTGATACGTAAAGGGGGTCCCCTGGTGCGAGTTTTTCGAATAACTCTTTGTGCCTCCGAAGTAAAACCCAAACCAAATTTGTTGGATTTGTAGGGAATATCCAGAAGTTGACCCCAGATAGTGCATCCACCTTCCTCAATCACTGCTCTAGCATCCTTTAGAGAGGCCATTTTCAATGGCGGTCTGGTAACTTTTTGAGTCTTGGTAGTAGTCTTGGATGGCGCAATTATTTGTGGGACCTCCTTAAAGTTTTGTCATGGAGTGTCGATGAACTCACCATCCATTTCCATGTACCTTAAAGAATTCAGGTGGCTAACCATGTATTCCTCCTCCCCATAGACAATGATGATTTTTCCATTGATCGGGTACTTCAACATCTGATGTAAGGTAGAAGTGACGAAATCAGCGCCATGAATCCAAGGGCGGCCCAATAGACAAGAATAGGAAGGGCGGATATCCATCACATAGAAAGTTGAATCAAAAGTATGAGTTCCAACTTTTATAGGGATGTCAACTTCTCCGTGCACTATCCTCTTAGAACCATCAAAGGCCCTCACCATAATGTTGCTAGGCTTTAAAGTGAGTCTCTCGTAATCTAGACGGTCAAGAGAATTTTTGGGCAAGACATTCAGTGATGAGCCCGTATCCACCAGGAAGTGGGCTAGCATAGTGCCCCTAAACTCAATGGAAACATGCAAGGCATTATTGTGTTTCCTTCCTTTGGGAGTTAAGTCAGCGTCAGAAAAACCCAATCCGTCACCAGCAGTTAGACTGGCCACACAATTCTCAAATTGGTCAATGAAGGTCTCTTGGGGCACGTGGGCGGTCTTTAGAAACTTTACCAAGGCTTTGGCATGGGCCTCAGAACAGAAAAGTAAGGCCAACATTGATATTTTTGAGAGGGTTTTCCCCAACTGTTCCACACGTTTTAGTCATTTTTCTTGATCATTTTTAGTATCTCCTCCATCTCTTTACTGGAAGCTTCAGGAATGACCTCTAGATGTGTCTTTTTCTGGACAGGCTCGGATAACACCTCCTTGCCCCTGTCTTGGAAGAAGGGACAACAATAGGATTGTCAACGGGAGTATCACTGGGAATGCTGGTAGGAGCGATAGCGGGAATGATTACAGGAGTAACAATGGTCTTTGGAGAGATCTCGTGTGAGAAGATTCTTCCACTTCTTGTCATCTTACTGGTCCCTATGATATTGACAGCGTCGGGATCAGTGTCTTTCTCAATTTCGTCTTGGATAGTCAACAGATCTTGCATGACGCCATAGTAATAGGTGTCATCCCCATAGTTCCAAGGAACAGCTTTATCCGAAGAATATGGTAATTGTCTTGGCATGGTGATTATTAGGGGAGCAGACTTTAGAACAGATGTAATCCTGACTGGTGTTTTGGTGGAGACCCTGGGAGGATTGTCGGAAATTGTGATTATTGAGACATCTTCACAGGAATTTCTGATAAGAGGAACTTTTTCAAACAGGATTTCTTTGTTAGCCATCAGACGCTGGACGCCCATCTTCAGTAACAAACATCCATTTGGTAGAGACATACATAATTGACAACTTTCATCACAGCCCAGAAACAGACCGGCTCACAATAGATTATGTTTAATAGTCAAAAGAGGAGTAGTTAAATCATTCATGGAGGAAACAAAACACTCATCATCAACATCATTGACACCTTGACCGTGTTTGGGCATTGGTGTCGTTATCACATTAGGTGTTTCTGGGGGATTAAACTTAATCTCTTTCGCCTTGATAAGGTCTTGTATCTTATTCTTCAAGGCCCAACAATCACTTGTATCATGCCCCGGGCTTCAGAATGATAGGCACATAGAGCATTCAGGTTGTAGTGAGGAGAATCTGTATTGGGGTTCTTGGGAGCTTCCTTTAGGGTCACCAGATTAGTCTTTAAAAGATGTGACAGAACTTGGGACAAGGTCATGTTGATTTGGGTGAATCGTCTCATGGGCGCCTCTGGACTGCGTTGATAATTTCGTTGCTGATTTGGTGCAGGATTGGAAATCATAACAACCCCTACCGTCAGGCGATGTTCAGTTTTGTTTTGATTCCTATAGTCGTTTGCAACACTGACCTTCTTCTTTCCGGTAAAAGGTTTCTTCATCGTGCTCGAGGATACATCTCTTTGAATTTTGCCAATTTTTATACCCACTTCTACTTGTTCACCGGTCATGATTAATTCAGTAAATCCAGCTGAGGAGCTTCTGATTAAATGGTTGAAGAATGGTCCAGATAACGTGACTAAGAACATATCTACCAATTCTCTATCAGCTAGAGGGGGTTGGAATCTTCCTGCGAGCTCCCTTCATTTTCGAGCATAGGTTTTGAAACCTTCACCAACACCCATAGAAATGCCTCACAATTGTGTTAGAGTTGGAGCTAAGTCATCATTATACTAGTATAACTTGTAAAAAGCGGCAGCCAAATCTATCCAATTGCGGATATTGGTCCCCTCCAAATGATAAAACCAATCCAACTGCATTCCTGACAAGCTTTCTTGGAAAAAATGCACCCATAGGTTCCTATCAATAGTATGGGGTTGAATTTTCCTGACGTATAACCTTAAATGCAACTTTGGATAAGAGACACTGTCATATTTAGAGAAAGTGGGGACCTTGAATTTCTGTGGGATGACAACCCCTGAGACAAGTCCTAGCTCTTCAAAATCCATTCCGAGTACCCTATAGATTTCCATAGCATTGAGGCGATCCTCCAGCTGCTTGTATCTATCGTCAACTGGAGGATACTGTCCTTCAGAGTAGTCCACTTCTTCCTCTTCTTCAAATTCCGTATGGTCATTTCCTTCCTTGTTTTTCCCTTCTTGATTATCTCCTTCACCTGAAGAGGTTGTGAAATCTAGAGTTCTCCTGGCTGGTCCTTTGAACCTTCTTCCAAGATTTAAAACACCGACTAGTTTCTTCACTTTCTTCTTCTTCTCTTTGACCAGCAAAATTTTCATATCCTCTTGTCCTTTTGCCAAAGCCAAGAACATTTGTTGGAATTGAGTGTTCTGCGCTTGAAGATCCTTTACTGTCTGTTCAATATCCATCTCACTGAAATAAACAGTAGAAAGATAAGGAGATCTGTTGTAAGAAACCTGTTTGTGTTATGATGAATGACGATGCATATGCAAATGATTTCAAGGAGATTAGAGATTTAAATATGTTTTTAGACAAAAAGAACACACATTGCATTAATAAATCCAAGTTTGAGTACATCATGCATTTTTGGGCTTACAATGAAAGAAATAAAATACAAAGACTCATAAGACAAAAGGTTGAACGCATCCTCTTTGGCGCGATGTAAGCATTCAGACTCCGCTCTTCATGAAGCTGCTTGTTGAGTTCCAAAACTTTCTTCTCACTGGCGTAGAATCGGGCTTCGAATGTATCTCGTTCTTCCTTTAGCTGAATCAAATCCTTTTGCAAGTCTTCGAGAGAGGTAGGCATACTGGGATGAAGGATAGTATATGGGACATCTCCTTTAACCACAAGCTCTATGATGACAGGGAGGATTGAGGGATAAGGCATTGTGAGACTCTGAGCAAGAGCTCGTACCCACCTAAGGTAAGGCTCAAGGAGAATGGAATTCTTGTGTCCCAATGTCCTACTATCCACTTTGTTTACCATCCTCCAAGTTCGTATAAACCTCTGACGATAACTTCGATCGTCGCTTTCATAGTCGAACACCACACCTTGGATGAGCGCATCACGTGGACTATCTCTTCGCGCATACCCGAACTATCGTAGAGCCAAGCAAGGGTTGTAAGTGATACCTCCCCTATTCCAAGCGGAGGGACATTAGGGAATTCCCCACAACGGTCGATGATAGTAATGTCCTCCAAGGATCGAGAACACTAGTGGATATCTGAATGTCTGAGTGACATCATCCTATTGGACCATCTCAAGCCTTGCTCGTTCTTCATGACGGATCGGGGGAGATGTGAAATAAACCATCTAGCTAATAGAGGAGTACAATACATGAGGGTTCCTCTTCTCTTCATAGTGCGAGAGTGGAGAGAATGCAAGATATCTCCCAACAAAGTAGGCACTGGATTGTGAGATAAAAAGATTTTGACAACATTCACATCTATAAGTTGGTCAGGATTTGGAAATAGTACCAACCCATAGATGAGAGTAGCCAAAATTTGTTCGAAAGCTTGTAAATCCATATTTTTCCAACAATCTTGAGCTTTTTCCAATAAGAATTTGGCTAAAAACCCTTTGACACCACTTCTTGTTTCCCAATTAGATGTTATGTCGGATTGTTACAAGTATAAAGCTTGGGCAACCTCTTCAGGGCTTGGATCTCTTTCAGTATCGTTGAAAGGTAGTTGATTGAGAATAGGAATTCCCAAGAGTTGAGAGAGCTCTTCCATAGTTGGTACAACTTGGTAATTGGGGAAGGTAAAGCAATGGTGCAAAGGGTCGAAGAACTGGAAAAGCACTTTCATCATATCTTCCTCAAAGCTTGAGGTGACCAAGTTGAGAAGTCGTCCATGCCTTTTGGTGAACGGAGAATTCTCAGGGACCCTCAATGCCAACTCTTTGAGCTGAAATGGTGCTCGTACAAGGTTGACTTGGATTGTGTTCCTGCGAGTCATATCCTACAAAACATAACAAAGATGAATCTCAAAATCCTTGAAATGGTTAGTCTAAAATGATATAGTATGATGTCATGATGTTATGTACAAGCATATGCACAAGTTAAATCAAACAAATCCTTAGGTTTAGGCTTGCATGGAGCTTGTATGTAAGTACCCTCTTGAAGTTTGGTTGGCTCAACTTGTCCTAGTAATAGTAACCGGGTTCTAGGGGATCTCAATATCACTGATCTTTCTTCACCGGGCATTGTTTCAGCGCAGGCCTCTTTAATGGGGACCGAAATACCCCGAAGTCTGATATCAATGAGCATAGTATCGAGTATCAACCAACTTTGAACTGCACCAAATTCGGCTACCTCACTACTTCCTAATGGCCAAGTTGGTCAAGTAAGGTTCTAAAGTCAGTTAGTGCTTCATGACACCACACAGTGGACCCATATTCTCCTTGACTACTCAAGGGCTACCAGTACCAACAAATGTGTCACACTAACATAGCTATTGCTTAGACCATGTCGGTATACCCTGCACAGTTTCCACAACTTATTGCTACTTACCTAAAATGGTGCCTCGGATCCGGTTATAGGATCAAAACAAACCCAAACGAGGAGCCATAATATAAAGCAAACAAATCAAACAATGAAAAGCAAATAAAGTTGATCTAGCCCTAAGGTAACCCCACTTTTAAGTAATTTCCCCAGCAGAGTTGCCAGTTCTGTAACACGGTGGGAGAACTGACTTGGGCATTTTCATTTGATCGCAATTGTTGTGGATAGAAAGAGTCGCCACCAACTTTTCTTTTATCCAATAAGGAAAGGTTGAAAAGAACAGGAAATACCTTTTGAGATTATTTCTTGAGTTCGAGGGGTAGATTATGAAAAGGGAAGGTGTTAGCACCCTTTTCATCCGTAATTATTTACGGGCTCTTAGTTGCTTGCTAGATCACTTGCTTTTTGTTTGAAAATTTTTTTAATGTGGGTTTTGAAATTATTTTGAAAAGGAATGTCTTTGTAATGGTTCTCCTCTCTATAAGAATGTGTACAAAGTGTTTTGTCTTTTGAAAAATATTTCAAAGTGAAATTGTGGGTGTATAAAATGTTTTGTTGTGAGCAAGCGAGCAACTAGGAGCATCCTACCTACTCAAAATGTCTTAAACGTTCTTTTCCTCCTCTAGTCATAGAAGGAAACCTATGGGACGTTTTAGCAATATCATTTAGGGACTATATCTTTTACCGAAGGCAATATTGAGGGTCATCGAGGGACTACGATCTTTTATCGAGGGTCTTTGCTAATATGCCCATATTCGAGGGACATGACTATTTTTTCGAGGCAACAAGTGGAATTACCCTAGAGGTGATAGTGTGCAAGTGTGTTTGATTTACATGCATTTAGTCTTTGATTATGGTTATCTATTTATTGATTTTATCTTGCCATACATCCTAATTACTAACAATATATGAAAGAAAATAAAATGCAAAAAAATAAATCCTAAGCTATTACATCATTTCGGGGATGTGGGTACATATTTACAAATAGGGATTTGCAAGAATTTAAATCCTAATTATCTATTACAACCATATTGAATTGTACGATATAAGAAAAGGAAAGGATTTATTTTGAAAATGATTTTTTTGTGTTAATAAAATAAAATAAAAAGAATAATTAGTTAATAAAAAGAAAAATGTTTTTTAAACCTTTTTTATATTAATAAAAATAATATTAATACTGAAAATAATAAGTATAAGCAAGAAAGAAGTAAGATAATGAAAACAGGATCAACATGTTGTTGAAAACAAAAGTGAGGTGGATCAAAAGTTCTGATGCTAGGCACATTGTAGTTCAAAAGGAAACGCCAAAGGAGATAAGAAGTTCTGGGTTGCTGTGCGCTGAAGTTCTGAAAGAAACGTTAGAGGAAACCAGAAGTTATGTGTGTTGTATTTAAACAGTAAGAAAAAAGATTAGAAGTTCTGTGTTGTGTTAAAACAGTAAGAAAAAAGATCAGAAGTTCTATGTTGTCTTAAATAGTGAGAAAAACTAGAAGTTCTGTGCGTGTTAAAACAGTAAGAAAGCCTAGAAATTTTGTGTATGTTAAAATAGTAAGAAAGCCTAGAAGTTTTGTGTATGTTAAAACAGTAAGAAATCCTAGAAGTTCTATGTGTGTTAAAACAATAAGAAAGCCTATAAGTTCTGATGATGTGTCATGATAGTGTGAAAAAACCTAGAAGTTCTAATACTATGTCAAAACAGTGAGAAAGAAAACTCAGAAGTTCTGTGTTACACTTCACCTCCTTCCTTACATTAACCAGAGCGCCTACAACTTATTTAATTCTTAACAGCGGCAAAAAAGAAAAATAAAAGCACGAAAATTTATAGAAGTTCTAATCCTAATTATGAGCCTGGTTTTC
Organism: Vicia faba; assembly: GCA_948472305.1. Lineage (NCBI taxonomy): Eukaryota > Viridiplantae > Streptophyta > Magnoliopsida > Fabales > Fabaceae > Vicia > Vicia faba. The sequence goes on from OX451736.1 coordinate 888,754,712, forward strand.
TTCAAGAAGTTCTGATCCACAATTTTTTTACTTAGGCAATGATATGCACAGTCTCAACATTATTATATCTACATATTTAATGATGTTCTGAATGAAAAGCTCAAAGTCAGAAGGACTTACCTTGAATCTGATACGTGTGTTTGGGACCTGAGTTGCTGCTTTTGAATGTTTTGGGGTCAGCAAGAAACGGAACATAAAATGTTCCGTTCTTTGATTAAATGGGAATAACAAAAATATTGTTTTAAGAATTCTGGGTTTTGAGAATGTTTGAATATTTTGTTCTCTGTCTCTTTTTTGTATTTGATCATTCTCCTTTCAAAAGCCAACCCCTTAAATGTGTGATGGAACAACTTATTTATAGATGAGTTTGTTGTGGTTTTGGGGGGAAAACAAATGGGATTTAAAACTTTTTGGAATACTATTCCATTGCTTTTTAAACAAAGCTTTTATGTGATAATTTGGTGCTAATATGGGGTTTGAGAAATTACAGTCGTGGACTGGATCAACAGCCATTTGGAGTGTTGGGGCGGCTGGATGCAGGACTGTGCCATAGCAGTGCAACAGACTGCTCAAACGAGGTTTTGGGGTTTTGTGATGTTCTGATCAAAGAAGACTAGAATGAAACTCGAAGGGTGATGTTCTGATCGAAGCGTAGAACATAGTCTCCATATGCTGAAGAGTCATGTTCTGATCAAAGAACACATTTTCCTTATGTTCTGATTGAAGAGTCATGTTCTGAACCGTCTTTGCAAATTTTGATTGCACTAGCGTGAAATCTGGCCCAAAAGTTCTAAAATTGTCATATTTTCTTAACACTTAGAAATTTTTCTAAGTGTTTAGTAATTTTATTTTTTCAAAGTAATTTTTGAATTTTGATTTCTTGAGGAACCAATTTCATGTCTTGATGAAATATGATTGTTGAAACTTTATTTTTAATCAAAAAGTCAAAGTTTGACTTTTCAGTGTGCTTTTGACCATTTTGCCCTTGTGAATTACTTTCTTGGAAAATTGTAATCCAAGAATTGAAATTTTATAGAAGCAAACCTGAGGGTCTAGGATGATCCTTTTGAGAAATGAGAGGGCAAATTTTGGGGTATAACACATGACAAATAACAACCAGTCGCTTCTCGTCAATCAGGTTCAGTTGATCCAACCTAGTCTGAATCCATTCATCCTCGTCTAGACCTTCTTCTTTCATTATCCTTAAAGAAGAAATTTGAACTTCTATGGGTAAGACAGCTTCCATTCCATAGACCAAAGAGAAAGGAGTTTCCCCGGTTGACGTGTGAGCCGAAGTACGATAGCCATGGAGAGAAAATGGTAACATCTCATGCCAGTATTTGTAGGTTACCACCATCTTTTGCACAATCTTCTTGATATTTTTATTGGCAGCTTCCACCGCGCCATTCATGTTGGGTCTGTACGGAGAAGAATTGTGATGCTTGATTTTGAACTGAGAACAAAGTTCTGTAATCATAGCATTGTTTAAGTTGGTTCTATTGTCAGTGACGATCCTCTTGGGGATACCATAACGGAAAGTGAGGTTATTCTTGATGAACCTGGCTACAACGTTCTTGGTAACTGAAGCATATGAAGCAACTTTGACCCACTTGGTAAAGTAATTAATGGAAACAAGGATGAAATGATGTCCATTTGAGGCAATAGGTTTTATTTCTCTAATCATGTCAATGCCCCACATTGCAAACGGCCATGGAGCAGTCATGACATTTAGGGGAATAGGCGATACATGGAACTTGTCAGCATATATTTGACACTTGTGGCAAGTCCTTGAGTGATGATTATAATCAGATTCCATTGTGGACCAATAGTAACCAACCCTTAGGATTTTCTTGTCCATAGTATGTCCATTAGAGTGGGTCCCGAAGAGGCCATCATGCATGTCTCTATAATTTTCTCTGCCTCCTTCTTGTCCACACATCAAAGTAGAGTAGAATCATGGTTGCGCTTATATAGGATTTTGTTGCTTATAAAGAATTTGGCTGAAAATCTTTGCAAAATTTTCTTATCATTGACGGAAGCCCCTTCAGGATATTCTTGTGCTTCAAGATATCTTTTTACCTCATGGTACCATGGTTTGTCTTCGTCAGTGTCAAGCTCATAACAATATGCAGGTTCTTCGAATATTTTGATTGTTATCATAGGAGCTTTGTTGTCCCATTTGACCTTGAACATGGAAGACATTATGGCCAAGTCGTTGGCTAACTGATTTTCCTCTCTAGGGAAATGCTCAAAGGTGATCTCCTCGAAGTATGGAATCAGAGTTAACATAAGCTCCTTGTATGGAATTAGGTTAGGATGCATGGTGTCCCATTCTCCCTTGGCTAATTACTAGAGCGGAATCTCTAAATACATCCAAATGTTTGATCCTCAAGTCAATCGCAACCTTCAGACCTAAGATGCATGCTTCGTACTCAGACATGTTGTTCGTACAATGTAAGCATAATCTAGCAGTGAAAGGAGTGTGGAAACCTTCAGGAGAAATTATCATAGCACCAATTACGTTACCCAAAGCGTTGGAAGCCCCATCAAAAACCATAGTCCATCGGGATCCTTGTTCAGGTCTGTCATACGGTCCAGGCTTTGCACAGTCGGTCATTAACATGATATTCTCATCCGGGAATTAAAAGTTCATAGATTGATAGTCATTAACATCTTGGTGAGCCAAATGATCTGCTAATATACTTCCTTTGATGGCCTTTTGTGTTGTATACTGGATGTCATATTCATTCAGAATCATTTGCCATCTAGCTATCCGTCCGCAGAGAGCGGGATTTTTGAATATGTATTTGATAGGGTGCATTTTAGAGATCAATAGAGTGGTATGAGTCAACATATACTGTCTTAGTCGGCGAGAAGCCCATGCCAGAGCGTAACAAGTTTTCTCGAGTAGTGAATATTTGGTTTCACAGTCGGTAAAATATTTTGCTCAAGTAGTAAATTGCATGCTCTTTTTGGCCAGACTCGTCATGTTGGCCCAACACACACCCCATAGAATTCTCTAGCACCGTCAAGTACATGATCAAAGGTCTTCCTTCAACTAGAGGCATGAGGATAAGAGGCTCTTGCAAATATTCCTTGATTTTGTCGAAGGCAGTTTGACAGTCGTCGTTCCATTTGACTACTCGATCTTTCTTCAAGAGTTTGAAGATTGGCTCACAAGTGGCAGTTAAGTGAGAGATAAAGCGAGCAATGTAATTCAGACGTCCTAAGAATCCTCTGACCTCCTTTTCATAACGGGGGATTGGGATTTCTTGAATTGCTTTTACCTTTGCAAGATCGACTTCGATGCCTTTTCCACTAACGACAAAACATATAAGCTTTCCAGACCTTACTCTGAATGTGCATTTATTAGGGTTCAACCTCAATTTGTATTTCTTCAGTCTCTCAAATAGCCTGTGTAGGTGATCGAGGTGCTCTTCTTTGGTTTGCAACTTTGCAATCATATCATCCACATAGACTTCTATTTCATGATGAATCATATCATGAAATAAAGCTACCATATCTCTTTGATATGTTTCCCTTGCATTCTTTAATCTGAATGGCATAACTTTGTAGAAAAAGGTGCCCCATTGTGTGATAAAGGTGGTCTTTTCCATATCTTCGGGAGCCATCTTGATTTGGTTGTAGCCAGAAAATCCATCCATGAAAGAGAAGACTTTGTGTTGAGCAGTGTTGTCAACCAAGACATCAATATATGGTAGAGGGAAATCATCTTTGTGGCTTTCCCTATTCAGATCTCTATAATCTACACACATGTGAACCTTTCCATCTTTCTTTGGCACGGGGAACACGTTTGCCACCCATTGGGGATAAGATGTGATAGCTAGAAAACCTGTATCAAACTGCTTCATTACCTCGACTTTTATATTTCCAGACATGTCAGGTCACATGCGATGAACCCTTTGCTTAATAGAAGGACAATCTTCCTTCTTGGTAGACGATGAACCACAATATCGGCATCCAATCCGGGAATATCTTTATACGACCAAGCAAACACTTCAACATAGTCATGTAACATTTGAACCAATATACTCTTGATATCATTTTTTAGGTTAGAGCCGATCTTGACCTCTCTTTTATCTGTCTTCGTACCTAAGTTGATAACTTCAACCGACTCTTCGTGAGGTTGAATAACTTTCTCTTCTTGCATTAGAAGTCTGGTTAATTCTCCTGGTATTTCACAATCTTCCTCGCCTTCGTCTTCGGCTTGGCTAACTAGATGTCCAAAATCATAGCTGGAAATAGTAGAATCATGGGCAATGAGATCCGAAGTGGATGAAGATCTTCAAGTGTGTGTGTTCATGTAAGGTGCATGGCTATTTGAGACAAAATGCAATAAAGGGAAAGAAAGACAATGAACGTGAAAATTTGAATGCCAAAAGGTCCAATGGTTTATATTAAATGATCATATGATATATGAACATGAACAAAACCCTTTAACAAAATGGACCAAATTTTGTCCTCTCATTTCTCAAGTAATCTCTCACAAGATCTCCTTTGGTTCAAGATTGCACAAGGGTTGATCAGCTCAAGACACCTCCTTAAGCACTAATGACTGAAAATTAGGGTTTGAGATTGCACAAGGACAAATGGACTTTTAATGCCTCATATTACTTTCACGGATAATTTTGGACTCTCAAGATTGCTCATGTCAAGTTTCAAGTCTTGGATCACATTTTTGCTCAGTCAATTGATCAGTTGACCTACAATCAGCTGTATTGGGGAAAAAGTCAATTATGGCCAATTTACAGTCAAAATTCATAATTTTTGGTCCATATAAACATTATGAACTCATATATTTCATTTGATCAAGTTTGGATCATAATTCCTCAAGAAATTTGATCAGATCATCAAAAGGGCAAAATGGTCAAAATTAGGGTTTTGACTGAGAAGTTGCAATTTCTGATTTTTGACCTAGAAAATGATTGTTTGGTTTATGTTATGATCTCAAGGATTTAAATGCATCATTTTTACCTAATTGCATGGCTCAAAACATTCCTCAAGATCAATTGATTGATAGTTGATTTTCAGTCAACTGATGAAAAGTCAACTGTACACTGAAAAGTCAAACTTTGACTTTTTGGTCAAAATGAAGTACCAAAGATCATAGTTCATCAAAACATGTAAAAATATGAAACGTGTTCATCAATAAATCAAAAAGTTAAGATTTCATTTTGAAAAGTCAAAATTTCTAAACTTAGAAATTTTTCTAAGTGTTGGAAAATTCATATTTTTTCACAACTTTGAGTCAAATTTTCACCATGATGCAAGATGATTCAAAGGAAACTTCCAACATGAAAGTTGTATATCTAAATGAGATCTAAAACATTGTATAACACAAACTCTTCTAGAAATGCATGGATTTCAAGTTATAATTTTAAGAAGACATGTTCATGAAACTTGGAAACTTAGTGAAATTTTGCCCTATTTTAGGCAGTATTTTGACCTAACTTCATGGAAAATTTTCACATAGTTCCAAGATGAATTTTCAAAAATGTCCAACATATAGGTTGTATAGGATGTTACAAGCTTTCCAAAATGTCCAAGAACTCATTGAGATCATACTTGAGCAAGGAGAATCGAAGGCAAGAAGTTAGGGTTTCATTCTTGAATTACAAGTCATTTCTTGATGAACACATAATTGAATTTCAATGTTAGGATGCATAATAGTGATTAGTTGGCCTTCTAACTTGTGTATCTATCCATCATTAATGGATTACACAAACTTTTGAGCTATAATCCAAGTGGTTTAAGCTTTATCCAATTCACATTGCCATTTTTGGAAGAAAGTGAAGAATGCCATTCTTGAAAAGCAAGTTGTTGTACCCCAAAATTTTCCCTCTCATTTTATCAACATTTCTCATCACAAGGCTCTTGGAACTCAAGATCAAGCTAGGGTTTGCTCTGCTCAAGACATCTCCTTGCACTGATGACCTGAATTAGGGTTTGAGTTTGCACAGGGATTTTTGGACCTTCAATGCTCAAAGTGACTTTCATACTTCATGTTGGACCCATAAGTTTGTCCATACCAAGTTTCAAGCCTTGAATCAATTTTTTGCCCAGTCAATTGGATAGTTGACCTAGAAATCAACTGTATTAGGCAAAAAGTCAACTGTGGCCAATTTACAGTCAAACCTCATGAATTTTGACCCACATCAACATTATGAACTCATATGAACCATTTGATCAAGTTTGGACCATAATTCCACAAGAAATTTGATCAGATCACCAAAAGGGCAAAATGGTCATTTTTAGGGTTTTGACTGTACAAAGGCAATTTCTGACTTTTTGACCTAATCAATGGAAAAATAGGTTCGACCATGGACTCAAGGACTCAATGGCATCATCTTGACTTATTCAACAAGTTCAAAAGATCTCAAATGCATGGGATTGACAGATGAATTTTTCAGTCAACTGATCAAAATTTGACTGTACACTAAAAAGTCAAACTTTGACTTTTTGGTCAAAATCAAGTGCCAAGGGTCATTTTTCATCAAGATGTGTCAAATTATGAAACTTTTTCATCAAGAAACCCAAAATTGCAAATTAGGGTTTGAAATTGAAAAATTTCATAACTTAGAAATTTTCTAAGTTATGAAATTTTCTTAATTTTTCCTAACTTTGTCCCACATTTTTACCATGATGCAAATGGATTCAAACAAAACTTACAACATGAAAGTTGTAGTCCTCCACAAAGTATAAAACTTTGAGTCACACAGTTTTCTCAAAAGAAGCTTGGATCTCAAGTTATGATTTTTGGAACAAGGGTCCCTAAAACTTTTAACTTAGTGAAATTTTGCCCTAGTTTACGCAGGATTTTGACCTATCGTCTTGGCCATTTTTCACATAGTTCCACTTGGAGTCTAAAGTTGAATTTCAAATATGGATTATATAGCATGTTGCAAGCTTTCCAAATTGTCCAAGAACTCCTCAAACACATTTGTGGTTAGGGAGAATCAAATGCTTGAAGTTGGCAAAAACTCACTTTGTATCCATGGCAAATTCATGTTCACTCAAGTGGCATTTTCAAACCAGCATGCTTTATACTAGTTTGCAGGCCTCTAAACCATTTCACACTCCTTAATTAAATGCAAATCCATCAGTCTAAGCTTTTGTTTTGGCCATTTGGATATTGTACACAAGATTAGGCCTTAAGTAGAAAAAGGCAAATTCCCATTTTTGCAAAAGTGTGCTTTATGTCAAACCATGATCTTTGAGCATAGAGCCAAGATCTCAGAAGCCAAATCAAATCCACAAATTTCAGGGACCAAGAGGATTGTATGCAGCATATTTGATGGCTTGTACAGGCCTGTAATCACAACTTCCCATTCTTACTTCAAAAACAAGCAACTTGTCAAAATCCTCACAACTTGAAAACCAGCCATTGTGAACTTACACAAACATTTCAAACAACTTTCACACAACCCTTTGAGCAAGATACATGAGTGTTTGAGCCCCTAAGCAACTCATAGCTAGAAATCACACTTCTTTGGCAAAATAGGGCAGGTGCTGCAACTTGAGTGCCATTGCTCATTTGGCTCGTGAGTTTTGCCTCTTTTTACTTCAAACACCTTCCATTCAACTCACTCAAGCTATCCCAAACCTCCATTGCCAAATGTAACTCCATTTACAGTGTTCACCATTTTCATTTCAAGCTTGTGCAGGTTGAGTTCTATAGGCTGATTCAAGGACATTCAAGGCAAGCTAGCTATTGGAAAAGATCAAGTGAAGTTCAGGCAAGCTACCAGACACCTCAAAACTTGTTGAGAAGCACTGCATTTCCCTACACGAATCCAACTGAAATAGGTTTTTCTTCACTTTCTATCTCTCCATTTAGGAACATTTAACCTTAGGTTTGTGAATAAAAAATGTAGTGTTCATCGCTAGGAAGCCATACATATGCTCAACTTTCATTTATATTAAGTGTACTAGGAGAATTTCATCCATGAATATGCTGAAAAAACTAGGTCAGATTTTAGGGCCAGAGAAATTCTCTCTGGTCTTTGAGAGTTAGGATTAGTTGTTTATATGGTTAGAATCGTATTGAAATTCTCTACAAGTTTGATGTTGTGTGTTTTTGCAAAAGATCACGTATACAGGATCTAGCATTTGAACCAGGGCACGCGCACGTTTCAATATGAAGGTTGAAGATGAAGCAGGCTTGGGCTGGGCTTGGCCTGGCTTGCTTCTAACACCTCCCATTTTCATTTTTGCACCCCTGACCCAATTTCTTATATTTTTACATTTTTGCATTTTTGTTTTCTTTTCTGGCTTTGTTTATTTATTTCCAAATATAAAAAATGCCTAAAAAATATTTTCATAATTTTTTACATTTATTTAGCATTTTATTTTAATTTTTCTAATATAGAAAACATTTTAAATACTTTTGTATTATTTACCTAAACTTGAAAATAATATGTAAATTGTACTTTTATTTTTATTTCTTATTTTTATTCACACTGAAAATATTATTTAAAATATAATTTATTTTTGTACATATTTTATTTTATATTGTACATATATATACATATATACTTTTATTTTATTAAATACTTAGAATAAAAATATAAAAATATTACATTTTTACTTTTATTATTATTCATACTAAAAATACCTTTTTTTTAAGTATATTTTATTTTTGTATAGATTAATGTATTTTTTGTATATAAATAATATATAAGTATTTATTTTCTTAAAGAAATTAGAGTTTACCCTTAAACCAATGAAATTAATCCTTTTTATTTATTTATTTATTTCCTTATACTTTTTTTCATCAAAAATATTTTTACATACATGGGTAAACAAAAACCTTTTTTGCATAATACATATTATTTGTTATTTATTTATTTTGTTTATTTAAATATTGTACATTTAAATATTTATGCATTTGAGATTCAATTTGGATGTAATATTAAACTAGGGTTTATATTTCTTGTCAAATACCCCCCATTCAAAATTGTACCCCCATCCCCATAATCATGTTGTAATAGCTTAGAATTTAAATTCTCGCACTTTATGCTTTCAATTATGCCATGATTAGAGAATTAGAGTTTGTATGTAAAAATTCAAATTAACAAATAGTTTGACCTAATCAAAGACAAAAATGCATGAAAATCAAACACAATACACACTTGCACCCCTAGGGTTACAATCCACTTGTTGCCTTCAAAAATGGGCCATGATATGCATGTTGGGTACTTTGGAAAAACAGAAACAAAACAAAAGATCATAGTCCCTCAAGAAAATTGCCAAAGATACTTAACACAATTGCTATCATGGTCTATATGATGACCCGCGCCTGTCCTGTTTAACATCCTAACACAAGGTTGTTCACCAAATGCAATGGTGAAATAACACTGTCAAAAGGGTTAAAAATATAAGAAAGATCTTTGAGTAAAATAGGGTAGACAACTCTTAGTTACTTGATCAAAAGCTTTCAAAACATCCTTGCTACTTTCAAACACACTTCACAACACAATTTCAAAACATTTCCCAAAACAAACTTTCAAAACATTGAAATCTTTTCAAAAGACAAAAACCCCTTTGTATACATTCAAACAAGAATCATTACAAAGGTTGCCACGATGATGACCTCTTTTCAAAACATCTTTCAAAACCACACACAAAGCACCATTTCAAACAATTGGAAAAGCAAAGCAAGTGATCTAAACAAGTAACTAAGAGCCCATGGATAACCATGGATGAAAAGGGTGCTTGCACCTTCCCTTTTCATAATCTACTCCCCGAACCCAAGAAAACATCTCAAAGGTCTTTCCTGTGCTTTTTGACCTTTCCTTAGGATAAAATAAAAAGTCGGTGGCGACTCTTGCTAAACTGAAACATTTGCGAACACAAAACGCAAAACCTCAAGTCAGTTCTCCCACCGTATCACACAAGCTTTATGCATAAAGTCAATTCTCGAGCCTCTAACTTATTCCCTCTGATCACACTCCATCTACAAAGTCAGAAGCAAGTGTGTTTAAAGCATAACCACTCTACATTAGCAAGTACACAAGACTTTGAAACTTGGATTTCTCAAAAATCACATGTTCAGCTTCAGCATTTGTTTTTGAATTCTGATTAACAACAAGTCTCCGAACTGGTTGCTTACAAATAGAGTTACTATTTGTGAGCTAGAACACGAGCTTGAACACTTTGAAACACTCTCAAACTCCCTAAAAACTCAGATTGCACAAAACCTCTATTGTTGTGCAGGACCTAACCAAAAACTCTCATTTCTCAAACCACTAGTGCGTTTTCTCTCCAAATCATCTCAAAAGCTTCCTTACTTCGAATACAACTCATCCCAATCCCTGTTTCATCATTGTAACACCATTTACCATAACCTCCATAACCAAAAACAGGGGTCTTCAACTTGACTTTTCCAGGCCATTTCATCCACTCTCAACTCAAGATAAGCATTGCATTAGCTTCCCGGGAACTTGAGGAAGCTAACTTGATCATTGCAGCACCTTGAATCAAGCTCAAACTCATTTCACAATTTCCAGTTTTGAGGTATATTTATTGAACTTCTATCTCTTCATTTAGGCATTGTTAGGCTTGCATTTGTAAAGATAAAATGTATATATCATTTCCCTGAAGTTGTACATGTCCATAGATTTCATTTATTTTGATTGAGCTAGGAGAATTTTTGGATTGAATCTTTGAAAATAATTAGGTCAGAATTTGGTACTTTCAAAAATTCTCATTCATCTTTGATTTATAGCTTATGATATTTATATGGTTGGATTCGTATGGAAAAATGGAGCATCTTTCATGTTTGCATATTTCATTTTTGTTGAAAAATGGTGAAGTTACAGGTGTTCTGGCTAGATGTTGAAGATGAAGTTCATTTCTGGAACTTGTTTTGTATTATGTATTTATTATTTTAGTTAAATGAACGTAAGTATAGCTACCCCAGTGGTAAAGCGCGCACCTGTTAACCTTTGGGACCTGGGTTCGAGCCCCAGTGGTACCCTGTTGCTCTTTTTTTTACATTTTCGTTCTTTTTTTTGTTTACAAACACGGGCGCTTGGGCCTCCCACAGTGGGCCTTGGTCTTTTTGCTGGCTTCTAACCTCCTGACTACTTTTGTACCCCTGACCTATTTTCTTTTATTATTTTCTTTTTTTTCTTATTCTATTTTATTTATTTTATTTATTATATTATTATTATTATTATTATTATTATTAATAAAAAATATAAAAATATATTTATTTATTATTTACACTTATACATTTTATTTTCTCTATAAAACAAAAAGACTAAACAACATTTTTCTTAATAATTAATTTCTTATTTTTTCTTAAATAATAAATATTTATACTTAGATTTAATTTTTATTTTATTTTATTTTCTTAATTAAAATTAATTTAGAACTTAGGTTTCTTTTAATTAATTAATTTTCATATTATTTTTAATTTAAAACCTTTTCACAAAAAACCCTAAAATTACTTTTAACTTAATTTCTTTCTTAAATTAATTTAGGTTTAAGTTTTGTTTAATTTTTAATTAATCATCTCTCTTAATTAGGTGTAAACCCTTTCATAAAAATACAAACAAAAATAATTTCATTTTCCATTTGCATTTGTATTATATTTTCAATTTTTGTACAATATTCAATATGGTTGTAATAGTTAATTAGGTTTAATTTTCTTACAAAATCCCCATTTGTAAATTTGTATACCCCCTCCCCTAATGATGTAATAACTTAGTAATTTTACTTTCCGCAATTTATCGCTTTATATAAATGCTAGTAAATTAGGGTGTGTATGGAAAGATTAAAATCAACAAGGTAGCAAATCCTAATTCAAGATAAACAATGCATGTAAATCAACACACTTGCACACTTACACCCTTAGGGTGATTCCACTTTATTTCCTTACAAACATGGCCATGTTATGCATGTGGGATATCTTAGCAAAAAGCAATAAAAAATATAAGATCATAGTCCCTCGATGATGCTATCAATGTTGCCTTTCAAAATCATCTTAGTCCATCAAAGAGAAATGCTAAGATATCTCATAACATTGTTATTATGGCTATACGATGACCCACGCCCGTCCCTTTACATCCAAGGATAAGGCTTCTTACCAAATCAATGGTAAGATAGCAATATCAAAGGAAAGGAAAAAAATGAACAAAGACTTTTGAGTAGGTAGATTGTTCCTATTTGTTTACTCATTTCGAAATCAAAACATCCTTGCTTATTTTCAAAACAAATACCAACACTTTCAAAAACACTTTCAAAACATTTTCCAAACATGAAACATTTTCAAAAGATCAACACTTTGTATACATTCTTATGAACGAGAACTATTACAAAGTTTGCCTAAACGATGAAGTCTTTTCAAAATACTTTCAAAAACCACACAAAGCACATTTTCAAACAAAAGCAAGTGTCCTAGCAAGAAACTAAGAGCCCATATATAACTATGGACGAAGAGGGTGCTAACACCTTCCCTTTTCATAATCTACCCCTCGAACTCAAGAAATAATCTCAAAGGTCTTTCCTGTTCTTTTCCACCTTTCCTTTTGGATAAAATAAAATCCGTAGCGACTCTTGCTAACCGCAACATTTGCGATAAAATGAAAAACACCAAGTCAGTTCTCCCATCGTATCACATAACTGGCGACTCTGTCGGGGAAAAACTTAAAATTGGGGTTACTTTAGGGCTAGATCATCTTTACTTACTTTCATTGTTTGAATTGATTGCTTTACATTTTGGTTCTTTGTTTGGGCTTGTTCTAATCCTCTACCCGGATTTGGGGATACCTTATAGGTAAGTAGCAATACGTTGTGGAAATTGTGTGGGGTATAGCGACATGGTCTAAGAAATAGCTACGTTAGTGTGACATATTTGCGGGTGTCGGTAGCCCTTGAGTAGTCAAGGAGAATACGAGGCCGCTGTGTGATTTCATGAAGCACTAACGGACTTTTAGAACCTTTACTTGACCAACTTGGACATTAGGACGTAGTGAGATAAGTGACTTTGGTGCAGTACGAAGTTGGTTGATACTCGATACTACACTCATTAAAGTTTGACTGTTCGAGATATTTTGGTCGTCGTGTAAGAGGCTTGCGCTGAAACAATGCCCGAAAAGGCAAATCAGTGATATTGAGATCCCTTAGAACCTGGTTACTATTTCTAGGACAGGTTTGAGCCAACTAAACTTCAAGAGGATACTTACCTATGAGACTCCATGCAAGCCTAAACCTAAGGACTTGTTTTCCTTGTTTATATATACTTACTTGTACATGACACCAAAAAACATCATAACATCATACTCATTCTCACTAACCATTTCAAGGATTATTGGGATTCATCTTTGTTCTATTTTGTAGGACATGGCTTCTATCCGCGGGAATACTATCCAAGTCAATTTCGTAAGAATTCCTCCTCATCTCAAAGAGTTAGCATCAAGGGTTCATGAGAATTCTCCATTCACCGAAGGACATGGCCGACTCCTAAAGTTGGTTACCTCCAACAATGATGAAGATATGATGAAGGTGTTTTTCCAATTCTTTGACCCTCTACACCATTGCTTCACTTTTCCAGATTATCAACTTATGCCTAATCTAGAAGAATTCTCACAACTCTTGAGGATTCCCATTCTCAATCAACTACCCTTCAATGGTACGGAAAGAGATCCAAAACCTGAGGAGATTACCCAAGTACTATACTTGCAACAATCTGATATCACAACTAATTGGGAAACAAGGAGTGGTGTCAAAGTTTTCTTAGCCAAGTTCTTGTTTGAGAAAGCTCAAGACTTTTGGAACTCTTTAGACTTACAAGATTTTGAAGAAATCTTAGCCCTTCTCATCTATGGGATGGTTTTGTTTCCAAATCCGGACCAACTCATAGATGTAAATGCTGTCAAAATCTTCATGTCTCGTAATCCAGTGCCTACTTTGTTGGGAGATATCCTTCATTCTTTTCACTCTCGCACTATGAGGAAGAGAGGGATACTCATGTGTTACACTCCTCTATTGGACAGATGGTTTATTTCGCATCTTCCTCGAGTTGTATTGAAGAACGAGCAAGGTTTGAGATAGTCCCATAGGTTGATGACACTAAGACATTCAAATGTTCATTGGTGTTCCCGATCCTTGGAGAACATTACTATCATCGACCGTTATGGTGAATTCCCTAATGTCCCTTTTCTTGGCATTAGAGGAGGTATCACTTACAACCCTTGTTTAGCTTTACGAAAGTTTGGTTATGCCCGAAGGGATGGTCCACATGAGATGCTCATCCAAGGAGTGGTATTCGACTACGAGAGTGACGATCAAAAGTACCGTCAGAGGTTTATCCGAGCTTGGAGGATGGTAAGCAAAGTGGATAGCAAGACTCTGGGACATAAGAATTACATTCCCCTCGAGCCTTACCTTAATTAGGTACGAGCTCGTGCCTAGAAACTTGTAATGCCTTATCCCTCCATATTACCAGTCATCATGGAACATGTGGTTGAAGGAGATGTTCCCTACACTGTCCTCCATCCCGACATGCCTACTTCTGTCGAAGACTTGCAAAAAGGTTGGATTTAGCTAAAGGAAGAATGAGATACTTTCAAAGCTCAATTCTATGCTAGTGAGAAGAGGGTCTTGGAGCTTATAAAGCAGGTACAAGAAGAGCAAAGTGTGAACTCCTACCTTGCCCCGAAGAGGATGTGTTCCGTCTTTTTATCTTAGAAAATTATTTTGTAAGCCCAAGAGGCATGTTGTAATCTATTTGAATTAATTAATGAAATTGACGTTTGTTCATTCTTTTGTCTATACAAATTTGAATTTCATAAATCCTTGAAATCATTTGCATATACATCTTCCATGCATCATAACGTGACAGGTTTTCACATAACAGGTTTCCTTATCTTTCTGCTATTTATTTCAAAAAGATGGATCTAGATAAAACTATGAAGGATCTTCAAGCACAAAACTCTCAATTCCAAGAGACTCTACTGGCCCTATCCAAGGGGCAGCAAGATATGATGGAATTGCTGGCAGTTAAGAAGAAGCCGAAGAAGAAATCCCTGGTCAACACGGGCAGAAGGTTCAAAGAGTCGGTTCGTCAGATCCCGATAGTGGAAGAATCATCTGAAGAAGACGAGAATCAGATTAGTGAGGTTAAGAGTACTCAGGCTGACTGTGTTAATGATCAAGCGTCTGATGATGATTATTTTGACGAGCAGTATCCACCCACTGATGTTAAATACAAGCAGTTAGAAGACAGATTGAAGGCCGTCGAGATCCAAGCCGTCCCCGGTTTAGATTTTGATGATTTGGGTTTGATATTTGGGGTTGTTATTCCCTACAAATTCAAAATACAAGTCTTTGCAAAGTACGATGGAGTTTCTTGTCCAAAACATCACCTAAAATCTTATGTGCGCAAGACACAGCCGTACACCGCTGGTAAGAAACTCTGGGTTCACTTTTTCCAAGAGAGCTTGTCCGGAACACAACTAGAATGCTTCTACCAGTTGGATGGTTCCTGCATCAATACTTGGGAAGATTTAGATACCACTTTCTACCATCAGTACCAGTATAACACCGACTTGTCTCCGATAAGGGCTCAGTTGCAAGATATGACAATGGGGAAGAATGAAGGATTCAAAGAATATGCACAAAAGTGGAGAGACCTCGACAGTAGGGTTCAACCACATTTGACCGATAGAGAGAACATTAACATGTTTATGAGCACTTTATCTGGTCCATTCTTTAAATTGTTGGTTGGTTGTTCTTCTTCTGGTTTCACGGAGCTAATGTTAACCGGTGAAAGAGTTGAAAGCGGCATCAAAAGTGGGAAGATCTTTGTGGCATCTGCCTCCACTTCCAATCCTGTAAAGAAACCTTTTGCTGTAAAGAAGGAAATCAATGATGTGTATGAAGCAAGGGCCCGTACCAAGAAGAATGATCATTCTTCTATTAATGTTGTCTGAATCTCCAATCCAACTCCTACTCAAAGACCATATGCTAATCATCAATGTTTTGAAATTCCAAGAAGACAATTTACGAGGTTAGGCATGTCATTATCTCAAGCCCTACAACATTTGATAAAGGCTAATTTAGTGACATTGCGTGATCCTCATGCCAACCCAGATACCTCTTCGCCAAAGTATAATCTGAATGCTAAATGTGCTTACCACTCAAGTAGCCCCGGGCACGAGACTGGCCAATGTTGGGCCTTGAAGAATAAAATCCAGGATTTGATTGATAACAAGACTATTGAATTTGATCCTCCCCCAACTCCGAATGTAATCACCTCACCTATGCCAAATCATGGCAAGGGTGTCAATGCTGTTGAAGATACAATTTTTGTTGCCTCTATTGAAGAATTGACTACTCCGCTGAATATCATTAAAAAGAATCTATTGCAAGCCAGGATCTTCCCTGGCTGTGTGAAAGATTGTGTTTGCTGTGCCAAACAACTCAATGGATGCGAAGGGCTGTAGGAAGGAATTCAACGCCTGATGGATAGTCACGAAATTATATTTGAGAAGACACCACTTGCTGAAAGTTTGACTAACAAATGTGAATATCTCTCCATTATCACCATATCAAACAAGCCTCTTAGGATCTCCTCCAAAGGTCCTATTAGGATTTCAAATGAACCCACTGTTTCTCCCTTAATAATTACCAATCCCGAACCAATTCCCTACTCTTCAAACAAGGTAGTTCCATGGAACTATGGTGTTGAGGTGTTTTACCATGGGATTAAACAAGGCGCTTGGATCGAAGAAGAAAAAGTTGATGATGTTGGTAACATAACTGGCTCAAGTAAGGTAACTCGAACTGGGAGAATCTTTTCACCCAATATTTCACCACCAGTTGTCACAAAGACATCTATCTTCATCTCTTCCGCTAAGCCAAGTACCTATACAATAGGGAAGGAGAAGTTTGTTGATCCGGTCATGACAGAAATACCCGCAAAGGACATTGCTGATGGAGAACCCTCCGCTCGTGAGATAGACGAGATCTTAAAGATAATAAAAAGGAGTGACTTCAAGATTGTGGAATAGTTGGGGAAAACCCTTTCTAAGATTTCTATGTTGTCTTTGCTACTCTGTTCAGATGCCCATGCTCGGACATTAATAAAATTCTTGAAAAAGGCTCATGTCCCTCATGATACCACAATGGACCAATTTGAGAATTGCATGGAGAGCTTGACGACTGATAACGGTTTGGGATTTTCAGATGTTGACCTAACACCGCTTAGGAAGAACCACAATAAATCTCTACATGTTTCTGTCAAGTGCAAGGGGACCACCCTGGCACATGTTTTAGTCGACACTGGTTCTTCTCTGAATGTGTTACCCAAGGGGCCGTTAGACCGTCTAGACTGTGAAGGTTTAGTCTTAAAACCAAGTGCCATCATTGTAATGGCCTTCGATGGATCAAAAAGAACATTCATGGAGAGGTATATCTTCTAATCAAGGTGGGCTCCCAAATATTCAACTCTACCTTCTACGTCATGGATGTCCATCCTGCCTATTCTTGTTTGTTGGGTCATCCTTGGATCCATAAAGTTGGGGCAGTAACCTCAACTCTCCATCAAAAACTAAAATATCCAGTTGTTGTACCCCAAAATTTGCCCTCTCATGTTTTCCAAAGTCTTCCCCCTGCATGGTTGATCACAAACCCTTGCCTAAGGAAAAAGAAATTTTTTGAGTGGTGCTTTAAGTACCTTTCGATTGGCATTCTGAAGGACCCTTCGATTGGTATTCTAAAGGAGCCTTTAGATTGGAATTATGGACAAGCACTTCGATTTGCATTCTGAAAGACCCTTCGATTGGTATTCTGAAGGAGCATTTCGATTGGCATTATGAAGGAGCACTTCGATTGGCCTTCTGAAGGAGCACTTCGATTGACATTATGTCAAGGCTTTCGATTGGCCTTCTGAAAGACCCTTCGATTGGTATTCTGAAGGAGCCTTTCGATTGGCATTCTGAAAGACCCTTCGATTGGCATTCTGAAAGAACCTTCGATTGGAATTCTGAAAGACCCTTCGATTGGCATTCTGAAAGACCCTTCGATTGGTATTATGAAGAAGCCCTTCGATTAACATTCTGAATGAGCCCTTCGATTAGCATGAACAACACCTTTCGATTGGCCTGTTAACAAAGCCTTTCGATTGGAATTTTAATTAGTACCCTTCGATTGATATTTGGACAAGGACCAATCGAAGAGCAGGGCCTGAAGGCATTCGAAATTCAAAGTGTCCAGGTTCATTCAAGAGACACGAACATTTCAAAAAAGGAAAATTTTTAATGTGTCTGATTCTTGTCTCATGGCATTAAAGGCCTGTTTAATGGTTGTCTCCTGCCGTTACTAGACCCCCACACTCCTATAAATACAAGGGCCAACATACATATCCAAGACACACAAAACTCTGCCGGAGAACACACACGGAAAAAAAACACACAACAGGAAAACGAAAGAAACATTGGAGAGAGGCTGCCGAAAAAATCCATCAAAGGTTGCCAGAATTTTCCAAGCAAAGCCACCCTTCAGCAAAAGTAGCCAAGCCCAGATCGAAGGTGCCTACATCCAGGAAGCGCTCAAATCGAAGGTCCAATCTGTAGGTAAGAAAGGATAAATTGTCCAACTTTACATTTGCATAACACATTATTACTTATTGTTACCTTTGATTTTCCATCCTAGACAGGATCGAAAGGCCTGGGTTTGGCGCCCAAGTCATGTTCTTCGTTTGCCAACACTTGCTGCAGACATAGCCTGAAGAGACCCAGCAAGCGCAAGATCGAATGGCCTGGGGTTCAATACCCAGGCCCTGTGTTTTATTTTGCTAACATACTTTTGCAGGTATAATATTCCATATCGAAGGAGACACCTTCTCTGGATCAAAGGCTGCTCACGCCTCACTCCTTGGCCCAATCGAAGAAGGAATCTTTCCCAGGATCGAAGGGCAATCCCCTTCCCTGGATCGAAGGCTGTTCATGCTCACTTCCTGGCCCAATCGAAAGGACCATGACTCTCTCTGGATCGAAGCTTACATTCCCTCCCTGGGTTGAAGCTCCTTTTTTTCCTTGGATCGAAGGATCCCTCCTGCATGTTATTTTTGTTTTTCATAGACTTCTTTTTATCTTTTTAATTAGCATAAAAATAAAAAAAACCACAAAAACATTAGGCTAGTTCTTTTTCTATTAAATTAACTTTGTTAATTAATCTTTTAATTATCTTAACATTTTTCCAAAAACTAAAATTAAATAGATTTAGATCATTTTCTCAAAAAACTAAAATTAAATAGATTTAGATCATTTTCTCAAAAAACTAAAATCAAGTAGATTTATATCATTTTCTCAAGATAAAATAAAACTCAAAAAAATATTTTCTTTTTAATTAATTAATCATTAGTTAGTCTTAATTCTTAAATCAAAAAATGACAAAAAAATATGTTTTATTTAATAGAAAAAAGGGTCAAAACCCAAGGACACTCCGATTCATTTTTTTCGCGCGCGCTTACTTTATTGTAACTGTCTACTGGTTTGTAATAGCTTAACAAAGACCTTTTACTGCTTTTTATTCCCCAAATTTTGGACATGTAAATAATCCCTCTTCCCGAAGCCTTGTAATAGCGTAGGATTTACAATTCCCGCACTTTAAATTCTTGTACATATATTAACTGTTTAGATGTATGCTAACTAGGATTGCATGACAAGATCAACTCTTAACTTAAAATCAACAGTAGCTCACCATAACATGTACAAAGATAATATAAACTGAAAATTGACACACTTGCACATGTCACTCTTAGGGTACACCTCACTTGGTTGCCTCAAATGTGGTCATTAAGTATAGGATGTTTTAGAGGTCTCCCTCCTGTCCAAAGATCAAATTCGCCTCGAAATGGTTGCCTCGATAAAAAATGATCTAAGACATTAGGGTTACCGCTAAAGCATCCTAACATTGCTTTAGTGACCACACGTCCCTTAAATCGAATTGACCCGAAAACTCCAATGACGGTTCTACCTACTCCTCAATAGTGGGATAGCACTGTCTAAAGGACATTTGCACAGTTTAATTCCTTTTTGAGTAGGTAGAGGTTCTTAAGTACTTGCTCCTTTTAAAACAAAACAAAAATTTTTCGCACTTACACTTTCTTCGAAAACAAAACTTTTTTCAAAACCCACAAACACAAAGAAAAGCAAACTTTTGAAAACATAGTGAGAAAGTACCTAAGAGCCCGTGGATAACCACGGATAGAAAGGGTGCTAACACCTTCCCTTTCTATAATCTACCTCCCGAACCCGAGAAACATCTCGAAAAGGAATTTTTTCTGTGCTTTTGTCCTTTCCTTTTTGGATAAAATAAAAGACGGTGGCGACTCTTGCTTACCGCGACACTTTGCAAAAACAAACGCAAACGCGAACTAGCATTCCAAAAACAGTCAGTTCTCGTTCCCACCGATCACAGAACTGGCGACTCTGCTGGGGATTTTATAAGTGAGGTGTAACTTAGGATTAGATCACTTGTGTTTTCAATTGTATTGCTTTGTATGCTTTTAATTTTGAGGGCTTGTATTGGAGTTCTATAGATCCTAACCCGGATCTGGGGATACCCTTTAGGTAAGTAGCAATAAACTGTGAGGGATCTGTCCGGCGTAGACCGACACGGATGAAGCAGTAGCTACGTTGGTGTGGCACCTTAGTCTGTACCGATAGGGATCTGTAAGGAGTCATTAAGCACCAACTGACCTTAGAACCTTAAATTGACCAACTTGGCCATAGAACAGTAGCAGTATGCTACACTCATTGAGACTAAACTCTCGCGATGATTCCGGCCGCAAGAAAAGGTTGCTAAACAGGAATTATGACCGATTGAGGGTAGTCAGTGATATTGAGATCCTCTAGAACCCGGTTACTATTTTTAGGACAGGTTTAAACCAACTAAACTGAAAGAGGGTAATGCCTAAACTCCATGCCAGCCTAAACTTAAGGCTATATGTGTGACTTGTGTGCCTTCAAACTTGAACTACTTGCACATTCTTGTTATCTAACAACATGAGTTCCTTGCAGGTTTTGTTCACAGTCCTTATCCAATAATCTGGATTTATTACAGGGCTTACTTACATCACTTCACACTTTTGCTTAAAACTCATAACATATACATCATAACATCATGCCTTAACATTTCTTTAACCATTTCAAAGATCTCAAGGGTCTGTGATGCAGGTTATGGTAAATCAAATGGTTAGCAAGGGGAAAAGGGGATTTATTTTCCTCTAGCCAAGGCCGTCTAGAGATCAAAACACGATAACTTGAGTCAGGGGCTATGACCCACTCGATATGGTGAGCTTGACTCTTGAAGAAGGACTCTCAGCAACATGAAGTTCCTTCAATCAAGCTACGAGATTCAAATTCTAACAGTTTCTTGTTTACCCCGCGATCTCCTTGAAAACATTGCATACATATATCATACATATCATTGCATAATAGGTCTTCCAGTACAGGTCTCTCATGTTCTTGCTGTTTATTTCAGAAATGGCTCTCCAACAAGACAACCAGGATCTTCATACTCAAGAGACTCAGTTCAGGGAAATCTTCCTAAACCTATCCAAGGGGCAGGAAGAGTTGAGAACACTCCTCATGGGGAATTTGGTCAAGAAAAGTCCTGAAGACAATAAGGACGAACGGCTGAAACATCTGCAAGCTGAGGTAGATGCAATGAGAACCCGGATGCTGGGGCAGATGGCTCTTATCCAAGGCTTAGCTCGGGAACAAGAAGAGTTGAGAACCATGATCAACCAACTTCATCAAGATAGATACAACATGAAGCAAACAGTCAAAGTCGGGGATCAAGTCATTAATCAACTTCCGAGAAGACAAGGGTTTGGTTTGGTAAAGAATGGACCTCTCCAAGTTGCTGCTACCTCAA
Source organism: Vicia faba (assembly GCA_948472305.1). NCBI lineage: Eukaryota > Viridiplantae > Streptophyta > Magnoliopsida > Fabales > Fabaceae > Vicia > Vicia faba. The sequence continues at coordinate 888,776,624 of OX451736.1, forward strand.
GGGTCCAACAACAACAGGTTGATCAGAGTAAGCCCAGAAGGCAATTTACCAAGCTCAACGTGTCGTTGTCTCAAGCTTTACAATACCTATTGAGGTTGAATCTGGTGACGTTAAGGGACCCTCCTAAGAATCCCAACATAGCCTCCACAAGGTACAACCCCAATGAAAGGTGTGCATATCACTCCAACATCCCTGGACATGACACCGACGACTGTTGGACTCTGAAGAACAAAATCCAAGACCTGATTGATGAAGGAGCATTGGAATTCACACAAGATGGTCATGCTGAGTTCTTCTACCATCCCTCCATGGTTCACCATTTGAAGTGACAAGTACTGAGACGAGAATACTTTTGTTCATTTGAATTTTCAAGTTGTAATCTCTTTGTTATTCAAACAATTATCTATTAATGTCAAACTTTGTTTCATTAAATGCATTGCATATGTTTGTCTTGAATTCATCCTTTCATTACATTTAAACTATGCTTTTTACTCACTTTATGACATTCAACTCTTGCTAAAAGTTACAAGCCTTTAGAGGGAGGATGACGAAACAATGCCATAATCTGATACATTATGCTTTTGGACAGACCTTGCTGACGATGTACAGGCATTTGTTTCAAATCCTAAACACTGGAGTTATAAGGAAGATAATCCCTAGTCAACCCCTTCGAGCCAAAGAAGTAGGAGTTTTCTGTTTTTAAACAAATTGAAACCTTTGATTTAAACCTGGGGCATGGTAGTCTCTCAGTTAATTCAAAAGATGCGCATTGAAGTCACAAAACTCTCAGTTCATAATACAACGAACGACATCAAAAGCATTCCTTTGGAATCAAAAGTCAGTGGTGGTTCCTTATTTCATAGGCAGTCAATCTCTCAAAAGAAAAAAAAGCCCACTGAGCCAAAACCTATAAAGGAGGCTTAAGAAAGCTAGGGCATCCCGCTGACTGTAATCTCAAAAACAGGAACAGTCAGGCAAAAGTTAGGGATAACAAATCAAAAGAACGGGGTCGCTAAAAATCCTCAACATGAAAAATGTTGCAAAAATGACTGCCGTCCAACAAATCCAACTTGTGTGAACCATCACCAAAAACGTCGTTCCAGACTCATTTGGAGTTCAAATGCATAATTAACTGAGTTTAGGATTGAAGAACATCACGAAGAGCGGGTGGTTACAAATATACTTTGAGACTTTATCCTTTGTTTCTTAAACCGTGAACCAAGCCACGTTACAACCCTTCAAAAGTCCTAACTGAAGCATGGGTTAGTTCGAAAGCATACTGTTACAAAAGGTATCCTGACTCCTGTAAGGCTTTGCCCTAAATCTTGTGTTGAATTTGTCTTATAAAGAGTTTTCTGCTAAAAAACGCATTTTTCAAAACTTCGAGACAAGCATAAACTTTGCATTATTTGAATATCACTGTTTGCATTTGGCTATTTGTTTGACAGCGGAGGAATTCACACAACGAATATCCGATGAACGAAAGCCCTCTCAGTGAACAAAATTACTTCAAAAAGGATGACACTTCCATTGATAAATCTCCTATCAACAAGGGGACTTGACATGTCACTATCCAGCACACCTGGGGCTGTCCATTCAAGATTTCAAGAAATCTCAAAGAAGTGCAGAGTAACTAGGGGCAGGTCTCCATCTCTGTCACTTGGGGCATTGAACATCAATCTCAGTGAAGGGTTACGTACAATTAAATGTTTCCTGGCAATGTCACAAACACTTGCTACTAGGGGCAATGACAAATCTCCCCAAAATCCTTCTCATAGAATGATTCCCCAGCATGGGTTTAATCTCTGAAAACCTTTCCCCAGCTGAATCAACCTCAAGAATCCTCGAGGACTTCCCCCAACGAAGATGTCACCTCTCTAGCGGACTGACGACAAGGTTTATTTCCCCAACAACACCAGGATTCCCCAGCTTGAGTTTGCCTCTCCGACTACTACAGATCAAAGGACCACAACTCCTCTTCCCCAGTAGACTCTGGAAGCTTGTCCCCTGTGAAGCACAAATAAGTCTCCTCAGCCAAATTCAGAAGGTTATCCTTACAAGAGTCTAACTGGGTTATCCTCAGCAGGTTGCAACTGAAAGATCATCCCCAGCGAAGTTCTTTCTATCCCCAACGGAGTTCATTCCTTTCATAGACAGAAATTCAATCCCCAACAGGGTTCACTGTCACCAGCAACAGTAATTCATCCCCAGCTGAGTTTTTATTTCTCCAAATCAGCAGATCTTCTAGCAGAGTATATACTCCCCACAGAGTCATTTCCTCGTCAGTCCATTCCCCAGCGGAGTTATTCTCTCTTGCAGGGTTATTCTCCCAATCATCTTCGGACGTTATCTCCAGCGAGTGAAACTCTTTATTCTCAAACAACAGTTAGGGATTTATTTTCCCAAACTCGGACGTACCACAATAGCATTTCATGTTCATACATCATGACGTGCGCATACATATTGCATACAGCATAATCTCATTTATTTTGAGAACATCATCATACAATGCATGTCATGCATCATGTACAATTAATCATGTACCCTTTCAGGAAAGATGGTTATCATCAACAACTTCCAGCGAGTTCAAGATTAACTCCGGAAACAAAACAGACTTCACACGGGTTTATCCTGAAAAATCCTACACGAGTCCTTTATCATATGTTTCTGAATGAAGTTTTACACGAACTCATCACAAAGTAACCTTACCCAGGTTCCTCCAGAAGTTTCACACAAACTTATCCTGAAGTAACCCTACCTAGGTTCCTTCAGGAGTTTCACACGAACTTAGCCCGGAGTAACCTTACCCCGGTTCATCCAGAAGTTTCACACGAACTTATCTCACAGTAACCTTACCCCTGTTCATCCTGAAGTTTTACACGAACTTATCACAAAATAACCCTACACAGGTTCCTCCTTTCCAGATGAAGTTTTACATGGACTCATCATGAAGCAACCCTACACAGATTCCATCTTCCCAAGATGCAGTTTTACACGGACTCGTCGTCAAGAAACCCTACACAGGTTCTCTCTTTCCAAAGATGAAGTTTTACACGGACTCCTCATCAGGCAACCCTACACCGGTTCCCTCTCTTCAAGATGAAGTTTTACATGGAGTCGTCATCAAGAAACCCTACACAGGTTCTCTCTTTCCAAAGATGAAGTTTTACACGGACTCCTCATCAGGAAACCCTACACCGGTTCCCTCTCTTCAAGATAGAGTTTTACACGGACTCGTCATCAAGAAACCCCACACAGGTTCTCTCTTTCCAAGATGCAGTTTTACATGGACTCGTCATCAAGAAACCCTACACAGGTTCTCTCTTTCCAAGATGCAGTTTTACACGGACTCGACATCAAGAAACCCTACACAGGTTCCCTCTTTCCAAGATGCAGTTTTACACTGACTCTTCATCAAGAAACCCTACACAGGTTCCCTCTTCCCAAGATGAAGTTTTACATGGACTCGTCATCAGGAAACCCTACACAGGTTCCCTCTTCCAAAGATGAAGTCTTACACAGACTCGTCATCAGGAAACTCTACACAGGTTCCCTCTTTCAAAGATGAAGTTTTACACAGACTCGTCATCAAGAAACCCTACACAGGTTCCTCCTTTCCAGATAAAGTTTTACACTGACTCATCATCAAGTAACCCTACACAGGTTCTTCCTTTCCAAATAAAGTTTTACACTGACTCATCATCAGGCAACCCTACACCGGTTCCCTCTCTTTCCAAGATGCAGTTTTACACGGACTCATCATCAAGAAACCCTACACAGGTTCCCTCTTCCAAAGATGAAGTTTTACACGGACTCGTCATCAGGAAACCTTACACAGGTTCCCTCTTCCAAAGATGAAGTTTTACACGGACTCCTCATCAGGCAACCCTACACCGGTTCCCTCTCTTTCCAAGATGCAGTTTTACACGGACTCGTCATCAAGAAACCCTACACAGGTTCCCTCTTCCAAAGATGAAGTTTTACACAGACTCGTCATCAGGAAACCCTACATAGGTTCCCTCTTCCAAAGATGAATTTTTACACGGACTCCTCATCAGGCAACCCTACACCGGTTCCCTCTCTTTCCAAGATGCAGTTTTACACGGACTCCTCATCAAGTAACCCTACACAGGTTCCTCCTTTCTAGATGAAGTTTTACATGGACTCGTCATGAAGTAACCTTACCCAGGTTCCTTCTCAGTCCAGATATGCAGTTCACCTCCAAAGTTAGACTTCCACAGCGGAATCTTCTACAACAACAGGTATGCAAATTCCCGCTAAGGAATCTCTTATGCGATCGACACTCCTGTAGATGGCATCTATAAGCCCATCCTCCTACCAACGATCTCCAAATGGCATTTGTAAGCCCATTCCCGACATCACAATGCTGATACTACACCATGCGAGTGCAAATTTCTGGGCACTCTAGTGTTCAATCATCTTCCGCCTTCGGATCACGAAAGGCACGCAAGCCAATCTACATCCTCAGGTTTAAGAAGATTGAACAGGGGCAACTGTTGTACCCAAAAAATTTCCCTCTCATGTTTTCCAAAGTCTTTCCCCTGCATGGTTGATCACAAACCCTTGCCTAAGGAAAAAGAAAATTTTTGAGTGGTGCTTTAAGTACCTTATGATTGGCATTCTGAAGGACCCTTCGATTGGTATTCTGAAGGAGCCTTTCAATTGGCATTATGGACAAGCACTTCGATTTGCATTCTGAAAGACCCTTCGATTGGTATTCTGAAGGAGCATTTCGATTGGCATTATGAAGGAGCACTTCGATTGGCCTTCTGAAGGAGCACTTCGATTGGCATTATATCAAGGCTTTCGATTGGCCTTCTGAAAGACCCTTCGATTGGTATTCTGAAGGAGCCTTTCGATTGGCATTCTAAAAGAGCCCTTCGATTAGCATGAACAACACCTTTTGATTGGCCTGTTAACAAAGCCTTTCGATTGGAATTTTAATTTGTACCCTTCGATTGATATTTGGACAAGGACCAATAGAAGAGCAGGGCCTGAAGGCATTCGAAATTCAAAGTGTCCAGGTTCATTCAAGAGACACGAACATTTCAAAAAAGGAAAACTTTTAATGTGTCTGATTCTTGTCTCATGGCATTAAAGGCCTGTTTAATGGATGTCTCCTGCCGTTACTAGACCCCCACACTCCTATAAATACAGGAGCCAGCATACATATCCAAGACACAAAAAACTCTGCAGGAGAACACACACGGAAAAAAAAACACACAACAGGAGAACGAAAGAAACATTGGAGAGAGGCTGCCCATAAAATCCATCAAAGGTTGCCAGAATTTTCCAAGCAAAGCCACCCTTCAGCAAAAGTAGCCAAGCCCAGAAGCCCAGATCGAAGGTGCCTACATCCAGGAAGTGCTCAAATCGAAGGTCCAATCTGCAGGTAAGAAAGGATAAATTGTCCAACTTTACATTTGCATAACACATTATTACTTGTTGTTACCTTTGATTTTCCATCCTAGACAGGATCGAAAGGCCTGGGTTTGGCGCCCAGGTCATGTTCTTCGTTTGCCAACACTTGCTGCAGACATAGCCTGAAGAGACCCAGCAAGCGCAGGATCGAAGGGCCTGGGGTTCAATACCCAGGCCCTGTGTTTTATTTTGCTAACATACTTTTGCAGGTATAATATTCCATATCGCAGGAGACACCTTCTCTGGATCAAAGGCTTCTCACGCCTCACTCGTTGGCCCAATCAAAGAAGGAGTCTTTCCCAGGATCGAAGGGCAATCCCCTTCCCTGGATCGAAGGCTGTTCATGCTCACTTCCTGGCCCAATCGAAAGGACCATGACTCTCTCTGGATCGAAGCTTCCATTCCCTCCCTGGGTTGAAGCTCCTTTTTTTCCTTGGATCGAAGGATCCCTCCTGCATGTTATTTTTGTTTTTCATAAACTTCTTTTTATCTTTTTAATTAGCATAAAAATAAAAAAAACCACAAAAACATTAGGCTAGTTCTTTTTCTATTAAATTAACTTTGTTAATTAATCTTTTAATTATCTTAACATTTTTCCAAAAACTAAAATTAACTAGATTTAGATCATTTTCTCAAAAAACTAAAATTAAAAAGATTTAGATCATTTTCTCAAAAAACTAAAATTAAGTAGATTTAGATCATTTTCTCAAGATAAAATAAAACTCAAAAAAATATTTTCTTTTTAATTAATTAATCATTAGTTAGTCTTAATTCTTAAATTAAAAAATGACAAAAAATATGTTTTATTTAATAGAAAAAAGGGTCAAAACCCAAGGACACTCTGATTCATTTTTTTCGCGCGCGCTTATTTTATTGTAACTGTCTACTGGTTTGTAATAGCTTAACTAAGACCTTTTACTGCTTTTTATTCCCCCAATTTTGGACATGTAAATAATCTCCCTCCCCAAAGCCTTGTAATAGCGTAGGATTTACAATTCCCGCACTTTAAATTCTTGTACATATATTAACTGTTTACATGTATGCTAACTAGGATTGCATGACAGGATCAACTCTTAACTTAAAATCAACAGTAGCTCACCATAACATGTACAAAGATAATATAAACTGAAAATTGACACACTTGCACATGCCACTCTTAGGGTACACCTCACTTGGTTGCCTCAAATGTGGTCATTAAGTATAGGATATTTTAGAGGTCGCCCTCCTGTCCAAAGATCAAAGTCGCCTCGAAATGGTTGCCTCGATAAAAAATGATCTAAGACATTAGGGTTACCGCTAAAGCATCCTAACATTGCTTTAGTGACCACACGTCCCTTAAATCGAATTGACCCGAAAACTCTAACGACGGTGCTACCTACTCCTCAATAGTGGGATAGTACTGTCTAAAGGACATTTGCACAGTTTAATTCCTTTTTTAGTAGGTAGAGGTTCTTAAGTACTTGCTCCTTTTAAAACAAAACAAAAACTTTTCGCACTTACACTTTCTTCGAAAACAAAACTTTTTTTAAAACCCACAAACACAAAGAAAAGCAAACTTTTGAAAACATAGTGAGCAAGTACCTAAGTGCCCGTGGATAACCACGGATAGAAAGGGTGCTAACACCTTCCCTTTCTATAATCTACCTCCCGAACCCGAGAAACATCTCGAAAAGGAATTTTTCTGTGCTTTTGTCCTTTCCTTGTTGGATAAAATAAAAGACGGTGGCGACTCTTGCTTATCGCGACACTTTGCGAAAACAAACGCAAACGCGAACCAGCATTCCAAAAACAGTCAGTTCTCGTTCCCACCGATCACACCAGTCAAGGGAAGAATTGTCACCATCTGTGGAGAGGAAGAGTTTATGGTAAGCCACCTTAACTCTTTCAAGTACGTAGAGATGGATGGAGAATTCATTGAGACCCTGTGTCAAGCCTTTGAAGTTGTACCGCCAATGGTTGCTTCTACCAAATGTTCCTCTAATGAATCCAAAGCTGTCAAGGCCATGCCAAAGATGGTTTCAGTCAAAGATGCTCGTGCTGCAATTGAAGAAGGAAGTTGTGATACTTGGGGGAAACTCCTCAATATCCCATTCAAAGCGGACAAGTTTGGTTTGGGCTTCACCGTCAAAGCTCAGAAGGAAGTGAGGTGTGCTCGTGCAGGAAAGCCACCTCTCCACATTTGAAGCCATGAGGTTAATGTTGTAGGTGATTCTGATGAAGAAGCTGCATTTGAATATTGGGTGTATCCTACTACAATGGAGCTGAAGAATTGGCATGCCAGGGACTCCGTGCCCATCTTCTTCATTGAGGAGTAATCTACTTGTTATTGCTTTTCTTTCAATTCAAGAACATTTTTTCTGTAATATTTAACAATGACTTTTAAGCCATGTGCCTGGCCCGGGGAACTTTGGTCCATTTGTCAAGGGTTTTATTTATGTTCATATAATCATATGATCATTCAATATAAATCATTGGACTCTTTTGCATTCAAATCTTTGTGCTCATTGTCTTTCTTTTCTTCAAATACATTTTTCAAAATAGCCATGTATCTTACATGCACACGCACACACTCTTGCAGTTCCTCATCCACTCTGGATCTTATTGTTGATGACTCTACTATTGCCGACTATAACTTTGAATGTCCAATTAACCAAGCCGAAGAAAAAGGCGAGGAAGATTGTGATATACCGGGAGAACTAGCCAGACTTCTATTACAAGAGGAAAAATCTATTCAACTGCACGAAGAGTCAGTTGAAGTCATCAATCTGGGTACTGAGATGGATAAGAAAGAGGTTAAGATCGGTGATAACTTGGAAAGCAGTGTCAAGAGCAGGTTGGTTCAGATGTTGCATGATTATGTGGAAGTATTTTCTTGGTCTTATGAAGATATGCCAGGATTGGATACCGACATCGTAGTTCATCATCTACCGACAAAAGAAGATTGTCCTCCTGTCAAACAAAAGGTTCATTGCATGAGGCCTGATATGTCTGAGAAGATCAAAGCTAAAGTGATGAAACAATTTTATGCAGGGTTCCTAGCTGTGACATCCTATCCCCAATGGGTTGCCAATGTGGTTCCATTGCCGAAGAAGACAGAAAAGTTCGCATGTGTGTAGATTATAGGGATCTGAATAGGCAAGCCCCAAGGATGACTTCTCTCTACCACACATCGACATCTTGGTCGATAACACTACTCAGCATAAAGTCTTCTCTTTCATGGATGGTTTCTCTGGCTATAATCAGATAAGGATGACTCCCTAAGACATGGAGAAGACAACTTTCATTACACAATGGGGCACCTTTTGCTATAAGGTCATGTCGTTCGGGTTAAAGAATATAGGGGCAACATATCAAAGGGCTATGGTAGCTTTGTTTCATGACATGATTCATCATGAAATATAAGTATATATGGATGATATGATTTCCAGATCACAAACTGAAGAGGAACATCTCGATCACCTGTACAAACTATTTGAAAGGTTGAAAAAGTACAAGTTGAGGTTAAAACCTAACAAATGCATATTTGGAGTATGATCTGGAAAGCTTCTAGGTTTTGTTGTCAGCAATAAAGGCATTAAAGTTTGTCTTGACAAGGTGAAGGCCATCCAAGAAATGCCAGTCCCTCATTCTGAAAAGGAAGTTAGAGGATTCTTGGGTCGTCTCAATTACACCGCCCGCTTCATATCTCACTTGACTGCTACTTGTGAGCCAATCTTCAAACTCTTGAAGAAAGATCAGGTAGTCAGATGGAATGATGAATGCCAAGCTGACTTTGACAAAATCAAAGAATATCTACAAGAGCCTCCTATTCTCATGCCTCCAGCTGAAGGAAGACCCTTGATTATGTACTTGACAGTACTAGAGAACTCTATGGGGTGTGTTTTGGGCCAACATGACGAGTCTGGCCGAAAAGAGCATGCTATTTACTACCTGGGCAAAAAGTTTACCGACTGTGAAACTAGATATTCACTTCTCGATAAAACTTGTTGCGCTCTGGCATGGATTGTTCGTCGGCTAAGATAGTATATGTTGACTCATACCACTTTTTTTGATTTCTAAGATGGACCCAATCAAGTACATCTTCGAGAAACCTGCTCTCTCTGGAAGAATAGCAAGATGGAAAATGATCTTGACTGAGTATAACATTCAATACACAACACAAAAAGCCATTAAAGGAAGTGTACTAGAGGATAATTTGGTCTATCAAGCTATAGATGATTATCAGTCTATGAACTTCGACTTCCCTGATGAGAACATTATGCTAATAACCAACTGTGCGAAACCTGGACCGTATGATGGACCTGAACAAGGATCCCGATGGACCATGGTCTTCAATGGGGCTTCCAACTCCTTGGGTAATGGTATTGGTGATGTGATCATCTATCCTAAAGGTTTCCACACTCCTCTCACTTCCAGACTATGCTTCGATTTCACGAACAATATGGCTGAATACGAAGCGTGCATTTTAGGTCTGAAAGCTGCCATTGATTTGAGAATCAAACATTTGAATGTGTTTGGGGATTCCGCTTTAGTGATTAGCCTAGTAAAAGGAGATTGGGACACTAAACACCCTAATCGCATCCCTTACAAGGAACTTGTGCTATCCCTGATTCCCTACTTCAAAGAGATCACCGTTGAGCACTTCCCTAGGGAAGAAAATCAGTTGGCTGACGCCTTTGCAACCATGTCTTCAATGTTCAAGGCCAGATGGGACAATGAAGCCCCTATGATTACAATTGTGAGATTCGACGAACCTGCACATTGTTGTGAGCTTGACACTGACACGGAAAAGCCATGGTACCATGAGGTGAAGAGGTACCTTGAAGCACAAGAGTACCCTGAGGAAGCATCCATCAATGACAAAAAGTTCTTACGGATATTTTCAGCTAAATTCTTCCTAAGTAACAGAATATTGTACAAGCGCAACCATGATTCTACTCTACTCCGATGTATGGACAAGAAGGAGGCAAAGGAAATTATGGAAGACATGCACGATGGTCTCTTTGGCACTCACTCAAGCAGACATACGATGGCTAAGAAAATTCTGAGAGTTGGTTACTATTGGTCAACAATGGAGACTGATTGCCATCAATATTTAAGAATTTTTCACAAATGCCAAATCTATGCTGACAAGGTCCATGTGCCTCCTATCCCTCTGAACGTCATGATCGCTCCGTGGCCGTTTGCAATGTGGGGAATTGACATGATTGGGGAGATCAAGCCCACTGCTTCCAATGGACATCGCTTCATTCTGGTCCCTTTTGATTATTTCACCAAGTGGGTCGAAGCCGCCTCATTTGCCTCAGTCACCAAGAACATGGTAGCCAGATTCATTAAACATAACCTCATCTCCCACTATGGTATCCCAGAAAGGATCATCACTGGGAATCAGACTAACCTCAATAATGCTATGATTACGGAGCTTTGCCTTCTGTGAATACTTGTGGTGTGCCTTTACCATGACATCATAACATCATAACATTGCATACATCATGCATAAGGACTAACCCATTTCAAATACAAGAGGGTTTCATCTTTGCTCTATTTTGTAGGAAATCATGATGCCCATGCGTAGGAATATTATCCGGATCCACTTTGTTCAAGTACCCAGATTCACTGTTTCCACTAGCTCTTCATGTGGCTGAATGACCCTCTCTTCCTGGAGTAGTAGTCTTGCAAGTTCACCAGGCACTTCGCAATCATCTTCACCTTCGTCTTCGGCTAAGTTGATCGGATTTTTGAAGTCATAACTGGCAGTAGCAGAGTCGTTACCCGTGAGATCCAGAGTGGATTGAGACCTGTATATGTGAGTGTGTGTAAAATAGCTGTTTTGCAATATTTAATAAAGAAAAACAAAGAGCGCAAGATTTGAAATGCAAAGACGTCCAATGCTTTTATTAATGATATATGAAAATGGCACACAAAAGCTCTCACAAATGAAGCCACGATGCCCCGGGTAAGACACCAGGCCATAAAGTTTCACAATATTGTCTATTTATAAATTCAAAACAAAGAGTTCATTACTGGGTAACAAAAGTAATAGGGATGAAGTCCTTTGCTGTCCAGTTGCTTGGTCCACCGTTGGTCGTAGGGTAGATCCAGCTGTTGAATTCAGACTCCTCCACATCATCTTCGATGGCATTTACTCCCGAGTTACTGATGAACACAAGAGGTCTTCCAATCCTTGCACTACGAACATCCCTTTGAGCTTCTGCAGTGAAACCCAAACCAAACTTGTTAGTCTTCTGAGTGAAATTAGGAAGTCGGCCCCAGTTTGCATACTCACCATTCTCAATAACAGCCCGGGCATCCTTTAAGGAGGCCATCTTCAAAGGAGAATCTTCACCCACAGTCTCAGCTGATGCCAGTGTCTGAGGAACCTCTTCAAAGTGTTGAAATGGGGTCTCAATGAACTCCCCATCCATCTCTATGTATTGGAACGAGTTGAGGTGGCTGACCATGTACTCCTCCTCCCCTTGTACTGTCACAATCTTCCCTCTGACCGGGTACTTCAGCTTCTGATGGAGTGTTGAGGTCACAGCTCCAGCTTTGTGGATCCATGGACGACCCAGCAAACAAGAATAGGATGGCCGAATATCCATCACATAGAATGTAGAATTGAAGACCTGAGAACCAACTTTGATTGAAATATCAACCTCACCATGCACCATCCTTTTAGACCCATCAAAGGCCCGGACAACAATGTTACTCGGCTTTAGCTCCAAACCTTCGCAATCCAGCCTGTCTAGAGCTTTCTTTGGCAAGTCGTTCAATGAGGAACTAGTGTCAACCAACACATGTGCAAGAGTAGTGCCCCTGCACTCAATGGAGACATGCAGGGCATCGTTATGGTTTTTCCCTTTAGCAGTCAGATCAGCGTCGGAGAAACCCAAACCATTATTAGTAGTTAAATTGGCCACACAATCGGTAAGTTGATCAGTTGATGTCTCTTGTGGGACGTGGGCCGTCATCAGGAAGGTAATCAGGGCCTTGGCATGGGCCTCTAAACACAACAGCAATGACAACATAGAAATCTTGGATGGGGTTTGCCCCAGTTGCTCAACTACATAATAATCACTCTTCTTAATGATCTTCAGAATCTCTTCCATCTCCTGTTTGGAAGCTTCAACGTTGATTGTCTTTGGCGCCTCCGTCTGGGCAGGCATATCAGTGGTGATCCCTTTGCCCCGAGCGTTAGATGACTCGGCGACAGGGGTAGGACTAAGAACTTTATCAGGGGTGGCATTAGGAACACTTGCAGGTGAAATGACAACAGGTCTTCGGACAGTTGGTGGAGCAATATCAGGTGAGAAAAGCCTACCACTGCGGGTGACTTTAGTAGGCCCGATGATGTTGCTGATGCCGGTATCAGCATCAAACTCTTTCTTAACTCCGAGAACATAAACATCTGCCCCATAGTGCCAAGGGACAGCTTTGTCAGAGGTGTAAGGGATGGGCCCCAGAACAGTGATGATTATGGGTGCAATCTTCGGATCATATGTAATTCTAACAGGATTCCTCGAGGGAGCCTTGGGAGAATTGTTGAAAATGGTAATAATGGAAACTTCTTCAGAATGAACGGATGGAACCACAGTCTTTTTAAACAGGATCTCTTTGCTATCCATCAGGTTTTGGATACCTGACTTCAAAGATGGGCAACCAGTAGGTAAAACAGAACACAAATGGCAACCTTCACCACAACCCGGAAATAAACCGGCTAGCAACAGGTTCTTCTTGACAGTCATCAGAGGGGTAACAATGTCATCCACGGAAACTACAAACAAGTCTTCCTCTACAGCATTTACTCCATGTCTGGGCATGGGAGCAGTCACAACATTAGGCCTCTCGGGCGCCTCAAACTCAATCTCCTTTGCATCGATTAGATCTTGAACCTTGTTCTTCAAAGCCCAACAATCATCCGTATTATGCCCCAGGCTATCAGAGTGATAAGCGCAGCGGGCGTTGGGGTTATACTTTGGTGATGTTGTATTTAAAATCTCCGGAGCTTCTTTTAGAGTCACCAGATTGGCATTCAACAACTGTGGCAACATCTGAGACAAAGTCATGCTGAGACGAGTGAATTGCCTTTGAGGTCTCTCGCCCCTTTGTTGGTTGTGATGCTGAGGAGCACCAGCAGGTTTTGAAATAACAACCGCATTGACAGCTTGGCGGTGTTCAGATCTATTATGTCTTCTTGAACCGTAGACAACACTGGACTCTTTCTTAAACGGCTTCTTCTCGGTGCCCGAGGAAGCACCCTTCTGTATTTTCCCGGCCTTAATACCAGCTTCAATCCTCTCACCAGTCAAGATAAGGTCTGTAAACCCGGATGAAGAGCTTCCAATCAAATGGTTAAAGAATGGACCAGACAGGGTCCCCAAAAACATATCAACAAGTTCACGATCCGCTAAAGGTGGCTGCACCCTTCCGGCAAGGTCTCTCCATTTTTGAGCATACTCTTTAAATCTGTCACCCGTCCCTATTGACATACCCTGGAGTTGGGTACGCGTAGGAGCGAGGTCGGAGTTATACTGATACTGCCTATAGAACGCAGTAGCCAAATCTTCCCAGCTACGGATGCTGGCTCCATTCAACTGATCGAACCACTCAAGCTGAGTCCCTGAGAGACTGTCTTGAAAGAAATGGATCCACAAGTTCTTATCAGCAATGTAAGGTTGGATCTTCCTCACATACGATCGAAGGTATAGCTTTGGACAGGACGCTCCGTCATACTTGGCAAAGGCAGGTGCCTTGGACTTATGGGGAATCACCACCCCAGAGGATAGACCTAGATCTATGAAGTCCAGACCGGGCACCTTCTGTATTTCCATGGCGCTCAAACGGTCCTCCAGCTGTTTGTACTTATCCTCAGCAGGAGGATACTTCTCTTCATCATAGTCCGTCTCGTTGTCGGAGACTATAGGGCTAGGAGCCCTCCATTCTTGTGGACTATCTTTTCCCCCAGATGAGGTGGCCAGATCAACTTCATTCTGCAGCCCGTTTCCAAACCTGCGTCCGGTGTTGAACAGGACAGTCCTCTTCTTCTTCTTCTTCCTCTCTTTCAGAATCAGGGTCTTCAGGTCCTGCTGACCCTTAGCTAGGCTCATAACCAACTCTTGAAACATGGCATTCTGGGCCTGGAGGGCCTTGATAGCTTGCTCAGTGGAAGGTTCAGCAGACATGATGATTGTTGAAATAAATAGTGAAGAAGATAAGAAACCTGTAAAAGGGTACCTGTTTATGAAGTGCATGAGATGAAATGTGTATGATTTATGATTTCAAAGACAATCGGGATTCAAATTTTTAAACAAGAAAGGAAACACACTTTATTAGTTTTAACTTCAGAATTTAAATTGTTCAACAAATTGCCCTTAGGCGTTACAAGAATGGAAATACTGAAAAGTAAATAAAAAACTGTAAAAGAAATCATCTAAGGTCCATCAATGCTCCCATGGTATCTTCTTCTCCGTGCGGATATAATCATTCAGGATCCGCTCGTTCTCCAGTTGTTTAGTCAGCTTCTGGATTTTCTGTTCTTGTTCATTGAACCTCTCTCGATAAGAATCCCGTTCTTCCCGCAGTTGCGTCCAAGACCTCTTCAGTGTGCCAATATTAGTGGGCATATGAGGATGGAGAATAGTTGGAAGAACCCCGTCTTTATCAGCAACTTCAAGAGTAATAGGCCTGACAGCTTCGTATGGCATACCTAACTTCTGGGCACGGATGCGGACCCATCTGAGATACGGATCCATTGGCAGAGGAGTCTTTGGTCCCAACTCATGTGGGTCAGATTTGTGAACTCTATCCCAAGCCCTGATGAATCTATGACGCAGCTCGTTGCTATCTCCCTGAAAATCAAAGATGATATGAGGTATCAACATCTCATGAGGCCCTTCTCTTCTGGCTCTTCCAAACTGACGGAGAGCTAAACATGGGTTATAAGAAATTCCTCCATAGGTTCCGATCAATGGAACATTAGGATACTCTCCACAACAATCAATGACAGTCACCTCATCCAAGCCTTTGAGAGTCCAGATAATGTCATTATTAGTAAGAGACATTACCCTATGAGCCCAGCCCATTCCTTCTTCGTTCTTCAGTATGGACTTAGGGAGGTGCGAAATAAACCACCTCGACAATAAAGGAGCACAGCACATCAAAGTTCCCTGCTTTCAGGCAGTACGAGCATGGAGCTGATGAAGGATATCACCCAAGAGAGTGGGTACAGGGTTCTGAGAGATGAAGATCCTTATGGAATTAACATCAACAAAAGCGTCAGGATTTGGAAACAATACCAGACCATAGATTAAGAGATCCAGAATGTCCTCATACGCTCTGAAGTCTAAGTCATCCCAGAAACAATTAGCTTTGTCAACCAAAAACTTAGCCAAAAAACCCTTAGCTCCACTTCTAGTCTCCCAGTTGGCCATTACCTCCTCTTTGGTCAAGTGAAGGGCTGCAGCAATTTCTTCGGACTTAAGAGTCTTTTCCCAACCAGTGAATGGAGTCTGCTCCAAAACAGAGATACCAAGCAACTCAGAGAACTCTTCCAGGGTAGGAACCAGCTGGAAGTCTTGAAAGGTGAAGCAATGATATAGAGGATCATAAAACTGGACCAAGACGTTCATCATTTGTTCGTCCAACTTTGAGGTGATTAAACTGAGAAGAGAACCATGCCTCTTGATGAAGGAAGTAGTGTTTGGAATCCTGACAACCAACTCTTTTAAGCAGAGTAGGTACTTGAACAAAGTGGATCCGGATAGTATTCCTACGCATGGGCATCATGATGTCCTACAAAACAGAGCAAAGATGAAACCCTCTTGTCTTTGAAATGGGTTAGTCCTTATGCATGATGTATGCAATGTTATGATGTTATGATGTCATGGTAAAGGCACACCACAAGTATTCACAGAAGGTAAACATGGTAAAGGCACACAAGTCACACAAAAGAGCCCCTTAGATTTCAGGCTGGCATGAAGCTTAGGTACTACCCTCTTTCAATTTCAGTTGGTTAAGACCTGTCCTAAAAAATAGTAACCGGGTTCTAGAGGATCTCAATATCACTGACTACCCTCAATCGGTCATAATTCCAGTTTAGCAACCTTTTCTTGCAGCCGGAACCATCGCGAGAGTTTAGTCTCAATGAGTGTAGCATACTGCTACTGTTCTATGGCCAAGTTGGTCAATTTAAGATTCTAAGGTCAGTTGGTGCTTAATGACTCCTCATAAGACCCATATTCTCCTCGTTCCAACACAAGAGATATCGGTACAGACCAAGGTGTCACACCAACGTAGCTACTGCTTCATCCGTGTCGGTCTACACTGGACAGATCCCTCACAGTTTATTGCTACTTACCTAAAAAAGGGTACCCCCAGATCCGGGTTAGGATCTATAAAACTCCGATACAAGCCCACAAAATTTTAAAGCATACAAAGCATACAATTGAAAACACAAGTGATCTAATCCTAAGGTACACCTCACTTATACTCTCCCCAACAGAGTCGCCAGTTCTGTGATTGGTGGGAATAGAACTGACTGTTTTGGAATGCTGGTTCGCGTTTGCGTTTGTTTTTACAAAATGTCGTGGTAAGAAAGAGTCTCCACCATCTTTTATTTTATCCAACAAGGAAAGGACAAAAGCACAGAAAAATTCCCTTTTGAGACGTTTCTCGGGTTCGGGAGGTAGATTATAGAAAGGGAAGGTGTTAGCACCCTTTCTATCCGTGGTTATCCACGGGCTCTTAGGTACTTGCTCAAAGTGTTTTCGAAAGTTTGCTTTTTTTGTGTTTGTGGGTTTGAAAAAAAGTTTTTGTTTGAAAACTTCAATTTAACTCTTGTTTCTGTCCTCAAGAGTGTATGAAGTATTTTTGAAAACTTTGTTCGAAAAGTGTAAGTGTGAAAAATTTGTTTTGTTTTGAAAGAGCAAGTATCTAAGAACCTCTACCTACTCAAAAAGGAATTAAATTGTGCAAATGTCCTTTAGACAATGCTATCCCACTATTGAGGAGTAGGTAGCACCATCGTTGGAGTTTTCGGGTCAATTCGATTTTAGGGATGTGTGGTCACTAAAGCAACGTTAGGACGCCTTAGCGGTAACCCTAATGTCTTAGATCATTTTTTCTGAGGCAACCGTTTCGAGGCAACTTTGATCTTTAGACAGGAGGGAGACCTCTAAAACATCCTATACTCAATGACCACGTCAAGGCAACCAAGTGAGGCGTACCCTAGGAGTGGCATGTGCAAGTGTGTCAATTTTCAGTTATGTTATCTTTACATGTCATGGTGAGCTACGGTTGATTTTAAGTTAAGATAGATCTTGTCATGCATAGCCTAGTTAGCATACATCTAGCAGTTAATGGTTGCGGAAAATAAAGTGCGGAAAATAAAGCTAAAAACAAACCCTTAAAAGTAAATGCGGGAAAATAAATAAAAGCGGTAGATAAAGGTCCTAAGTCAAAGCTATTACATCCTCGGAGCAATTACAAAAATATAGATCAAAATAATACGCACGAGAAAAAGTTAAATCAAATTGTCCTTTAGGGTTTTGACCCTTTTTAAAGAAAGCATATTTTTGGTCTTTTTCGAATTAAAAATCAAGTTTAAATTAATAATGGAATTAAAGAAAATATTTTTTTGAGTTTTATCTTAATTAAGGAAATAAAATTAAAAAAGGTAAAAATATTAAAACCTAATTCTAAGTCAATTTTTATTTATTGCAAAAATCTGTTAAAATTAAACCTAATTAAAAACTAAATTAATTGGTTACAATTTATTTACAAAAATAAGTAAGAAAATTAAAATAAAAGTATTTTTGTTGTTTCTGATTTTTTTATGAAAAAGAGTTAATTAGTTAATTAATTAATTATGATAATAAAATAAAAATAGTGAAAATAAAAACAAAGAAACAAACTCAAGGGTGTTGGGCTCGAAAGGGAGTATGAATTGCAACTTCCAGGCCCAAACGTCTAGCCTGTTGGACTTTCAGATTGCCTAGGCGTTCATTGATCAAGGTCCATGGTGAACCTCCATCCTTAGCCATTGGATCTTCCTGGGAACCACCTGGCGCGTTGAGATCTGAGGACGTATGGTAGTCCCTGCCTGAAGCGCTGCATCTGAGTACCTGAAGAAAAAATGTAACAAAGTTTTGGGGGACCTGGGATTCGAATCCAGGTCCCAGGGGGTTCTGCAACGCACGCTTCACCAACTCATCCATACTGTTTCTTTTGTTAGTTAAATAAAAAAACAAATATTATATACAAACAATAATTATGCCTGGCCAAAAAATAAAATAAAAACGCGCAATTGATTCAAACGAACCAATCACGCCCAGCCACGTTATCGTCTTCCTCAAACGACCCTGTTTTTTTACCTGCAGATTTTGTTCTGCAGGAAGTTTCGTAGGGTATCTCGAAAACCCTCTCCAGGGCATGTAAATGAAATCCAAGAGTACCAACGTACTCGCCTCTTCCCCCCGATCATCCTTGTACCAATTATGTGCATTGATTGGTCCTACAATTAAAAAACCCCAAAAACAAGGTATACGAACCCTAGAACTGGGCATGGAGTTACAGGCTATGAAAATAAAATGCAGTGATGCCAACAGTTCCAAAATGCAACGCAAAGCATGAATATGTAATTATTTCAATGAAATGGTGCAAGAAAATAATTTCACGATATCATGTTCAGAGCAAATTTCATGGGGACTTACAGCGCGTTAGAGGTAATGAAAGTCTTGGCTTATGATTGGTCTCGCTTCAGGAGGTTACTGGAAAGAGAGCCGCGTCTTTCTTTTGGTCTGAATCTGCCTCCAAACCAAAATCTGATCACCACTTGCTCAAGGTTTTTAGCAAAACGGTTATGGTCGTTTTCACAAAGTTTTTGTGCATTTTTTCTTGTCTGCAGCAGGGTTTCGTGTGTGATTTGTTTATGAGCATAAGGTTTATATAGCCAAGGAAATTAGGTCAACATTTGTGTGTCAAATCTTGGTCCATTATGATGAAGAGATTTGATTTGATTTTCATGAAAACTTGCCATATTTGATCCAATCATGCGTTTCTGCCAGCTTGCTCTGAGTTGTTTTGGGCCTCCAACTTGATGGAAATTAAAAGCTGACTTGCCCCTTCGAATTTGCTCTCTTCGATTGCTTCAAAGTCCAATTTGAATCACTTCAGTCAAAGCCCCTTCAATTGAGACTCCCTCTGCTTCGATTGCATACTTGCAAGGGACACATGCCATTGTGAACTTTGGGTATTCTGGACAGGTTAGGATATGTGTTATTGCTTAGTCATGCCAGCCTACTTCCTTCCTTCGAATCTGCCTTCTTTGCCAGCTTCAAAGTCCAATTCGAATCTGTTTAGAACATTCCCTATTAGACAACTTCGACCAGCCCATGGCCTTGTGATGAGTCTGAGTTTTGATTCGATGTGGCCAGAACTTCCTTCATCAGAGCATCTTAGATTGAGAGAAACTCTGCACTGAAATGCCATTCGAAGGCCATTTCGTTCTGATGTTCTGCTTGAGGTAAATTATGAAGTTTCAGTCAAAAGTACCCTCTGAAGTGCTTAGTCGAAGCATTGTGAAATTGACTTGGTCGAAGGGGTCCAGCGCTCAATCGAAGACTTGCACACCAAGGCTTGATCGAATGAGGTTCAACGCTCAATCGAAGACTTGCAGACCAAAGCTTGATCGAAGGGTTCCAAACACCTAATCGAAGCTTACTAATCAGAGCCTGATCGAAGAGTGCCAAATGCCCAATCGAAGACTGGTGAACCAAAACATGATCGAAGAGTGCCAAATGCCCAATCGAAAACTGGTGAACCAAGCCTGATCGAAGGATGCTAAACGCCCAATCGAAGATTGGTGAACCAAGCCTGATCGAAGGATTTTGAATGCCCAATCGAAGGCTTTTCCCAGATGCCAATCGAAAGACATTTTGTTCATCTTCAAAAACTTTATTTTTCTTAGGCAAGGGTTTGTGACCAACCATGTAAGGGAAGACCTTTGGAAACATGAGAGGGCAAATTTTGGGGTACAACAGTATGATCAAGGCTTTCAATAAAAAGATCAAGCCTCGAGTATATCAAGATGGTGATTTGGTGATAAAGCGCATCATTTTGCCACAAGGCGACCCCAGGGGAAAATGGACTCCCACCTATGAAGGGCCATTTGTTGTCAAGAGAGTGTTCTCTGGCGGTGCCATGATGCTGACTACCATGGATGGTGAAGACTTCCCACATCCTATAAACACGGACATAGTTAAAAAATACTACGCATAAGAGACCTGTTAGGTTTACACACCTAGGAAAAATAAGGGCATCCCGGCAAACCAAAAGGTTTGGGCAAAAATTAGGGATATATGCAAAATATTGTACACCCGTGTGATCGGTGGATCTGGAACTGACTGTTTTAAAGCTGGTTCGCGAAATGTCGCGGTAAGCAAGAGTCGCCACCGTCTTTTATTTTCTCCAATAGGAAAGGACAAAAGCACAGAAAAATTCCTTTAAAGAGATCGCTCTCGGTTCGGGAGGTAGGTTATAGAAAGGGAAGGTATTAGCACCCTTTCTATCCATGGTTATCCATGGGCTCTTAGGTACTTGCTCAATGTGTTTTCGAAATTGTTTGTTTGCTTTTCAATGTGGGTTTTAAAAAGTTTCTTTGAAAAATTTCAGTTCGACTCATACGTCAGAGTGTTTGAAAAGTTTGCTTTGAAAGCTTTTGAAAATGTGTTGGTGTGAAAAGATCCTTTGATTTGTTTTTGAAATTAGAGCAAGTATCCTTGAGAACCTACCTACCCTAAGGAATTCGTCTGTGTAGATGTCCTTAAAAGTAGTGCCATCCCACCATTGAGAGGTAGGTAGCACCACCGTTGGAGGTATTCGGGTCAATTCGGGGTTCGGGACATGGTGATCACCAGAGCAATGGGAAGACACCTTAGAAGCTACCCTCATGCCAGGTTCCCGGATCATGAGGACTTACTAAGACATCCTCTACTCGACGATCACCTTTCGAAAGGCAACAGTGAGGCGTACCCTAGGGGTGGTGTGTGCGAATTGTGTGTTATTTTCATTGATATTTGTCTTGTCATGTTCATTGTGATCTACGCTTGATTTTAATTTAAGTCCATTCATTCTTGCATGCTTGATTAACAGTTAGGAGTGCGGAAAAGATAAATCTACGATTATTACAAAGGCGCGGGTCCACATCGCCAAAATTAAACCGGACCCGATTTAGCGGAAAAATAAATAATGCGAAGGAATAAAGCGCGAAAAGTTTAAATTTACATGGCTTTGGGAGATTTACAACATTATAATTAACGACATAAGATAAATGCGCAAATTAAATAATTGAAACGAAACTAGGGCGTTGGACCCTTTTTTGCAAATAATTAAAATTAATCAAGGAAATTAAAATTAAAATTAAATGACAAATGGTATTTTTGATATTTTTTGTATTTTTTAGATTTAATAAGGAAAAGAAATTAATTGAAATTAAATTAATAGACAAACCCTAATTCTAGTATTTTTATTTATTATGAAAGGATTAATTTTTAACCTAATTTAATATCTAAGTTAATTTACATGCAATTTTTAATTTAAGAAAATAATAAATAAGTGGTATTGAGAAATAAAAATTAAAAAGACATTAAAACTATCAATTAACCTAACTCTACATTTTTTTTGGATTTTTATTAAAAAAGGAATTAAAATTAAAACCTAATTAAACTAAATATTTTACATTCCAATTTATTTATGAAAATAATTATAATAAAATATTATAGTTTTTGTATTTTCTGGATTTTTTATGTTTTTGTATATTATATTTTTTTTGTAAACAAAATTATTAGTTAATTTAAAACAATAAAACAAATAAGCAAATAATAAAATAAAACATAAAAGAAAATTAGAAAATAATGCAAACCAGAGGGGGGTAAACCCAATTTTGGAGGTTTTGATGTGAAAGGCCTGGCCCAATAAGCTGGACGTTGATTGACTTTTTGAATCTTATACAACGCGTTGACTGGATCTTAGTGTACTCCTTTGATCATGGCCCTTGATTTGCTCTTGTAAGACGCGTGTATGGTGATTTGTGGATGGACTATGGTAGTCCTTAGAAGCGTGCCTGCATAGGAATGAATATTGAAAAATAACATTGAATATTTGCCAGACCTGGGACTTGAACCCAGGTCTTGAGGGTCATTCACGTTAGTCCCTGCCATCTGTGCCACTTGCGCTACTTTTAACATATAATATCAATTAAACAATATAAGAGAAAAGTAGAGTTAGTGGAGGAAAGCGCGCCAGATTTTGAAATGACCAACCACCGCTTGCCAGCGCGTTATCGTCTTCCTTCTCTTGATATTTTCTGAAACATAAAAAAGCAAAGAGCAACGGTTTTGACCCGTTGCCATAGAGGCCATACCAAAAAATAGCAAATAGGAATCTACTGATCATAAATTTATCGCGAATACGCCATCTTAATCGTCCAGATGCGTTGAGTTTCGTGGCCTTAGTCTTAGGTCTTGATTTTGCCTGGGGTGAAAAACCCCAATTCAAGAATTCTGAAACCCTAAAAATCGATTATGGTAACTTCTCATACATGGCACAAAAACAAAATCAAATGCGTTGGTTAGCTTTAGAACATGCTTATTGGTATGAATGCACTAATAAAAATCAATGAAAATGCTTAAAACATAGAACATGATCATGCATTTTTCTGGGAACTGTTTGGATTCGTGATACCGGTTCCAGGCGTTTTGGCTTGTTGTTTGGGATTGGTACACGTCCAGAATTAGTCAAGGGAGCTTTTGGGATGAAAATCAAGGCTTGAATGGACCTCTAAGACTGATTTCAGAATTTGAGTTTCTAAGCAATTTTTCAAGTTTGTAGGTTGCTTATGAGCGCAGCTTTCAGTCTAGGGTGATTAGGATTGTGTTGTAGTATATGTATGGAACATTTAGGTCAACAAACTTGGTACAAATCCCTTGCAATTATGGATTAAGATATTTGATTTGTTTCAAAATCCTTTTTGAATCTTTTTCTATGGCTTTTGTATCAATTTGCATCCAATCACCCCAAATCTTTCCTCATTTGCCTTCACACGAAATATTGAGCCTATAATGTGTACAAAAAAGATTTTTTAGATTAGGTTTAATATTTTTCATATATTAAAATCATTTAAATGAATATAAATTAATATTAATTCAAATAAATAATAAAAAAAATATGAGAATACTTCCCTTTGGGCCTAGTGGTCGTGCATAGACTTGGCATGAAGAAATTTGGAAGATAATTGAGCCCATTTGCATTTTTAGGCCTTTTGCATCAATGTTGTCTTTCAAAAATTTCCAAAAATTTCCCAACTTCTACAAGGCATAACTTGGTCAATTTTTAAGCTTTTCACATGTTCTTGGACATTTTGGAAATGTCTTTGAGTCCTTTAACCAATGCCTTTGGTCCCATGTCATTTTGATTTACCAATCTCAAGTTATGGCCTTTGACTTAAAGTCACTTTTTGTTGACTTTTGAAAATGACCTATAATGTTGAAATTGATAACTTTTTGTGAGAGCATCTCTTGGACTTGGAACATGAAGATGAATTGTAGGAAATGTCTTTCTCTTCAAAATGAGCTTTGGATGGAATTTTTCTGATAATCCATGTGAAAGTTATGCCCTAGTCAATTTCAGTTGACTTTTTCAGCTGTCCAAATATAGCAACTTTTGCATCTTGATGATTTCTGAGCCAAATTTTGAAAATCATGATCAAGCATTGATCAAATGATGTTTGTGGCTTCAAAATGATATGTTGACCAAAAATTTGAACTTTTGACTGTCAAATGACCATTTTGCCCCTACAGTTGACTGTAGTGCAATCTAGGGTTTTGACTGTGCAATTTTGAGCTGAATGCCTTGAAACTTGACATGAGGATACTTGACTATCTTTGTAAGCATATGAGACTTGATTAGGCCTTTGAAAAATTCATTTGCTTGACCAGAACTCAAACCCTAGTTTTGACTGTCTAGGAGACAGTTGAGCTGCACAACCCTTGGGGGAATTTTGTGACCTTGGCTTTGACAATTCTTGATGAATATGGGAGGGCAAATTTTGGGGTACAACAGTTGCCCCTGTTCAATCTTCTTAGACCTGAGGATGCAGATTGGCTGACGGGCCTTTCGTAATCCGAGGGTAGAAGATGATTGGACACTAGAGTGCCCAGAAATTTGCGCTCACATAGTAGCAATGATGATGAGGGAATGGGCTTATAGATGCCATTTAGAGATTGCTGAATAGGGTGATGGGCTTATAGATGCCATCTGGATGTTGATTGTGTAAGAGATTCCTTCGCTAGAACCTGTATACCTGCAAAACAGAAAAATGAGTACCTGACACGTCGCAGGAGCTGATTTTAGATGCTTGACATAGATATGTCCTGACTGGTTACAGGAGCTGGGTCTGGAGCTTCAAACGCCGATGAATGAACCAGGGATGGTTATTGCCTTAGCATGAATGATAAGAGAACCTTGGTTGATTTTAACCTCAACAACGCTCGTTGAGAAAAATCTTGGCGAGAATTACCATCTTTGCAATATCGGGAAGAGAACCAAAGGACATTATAATCTCAAAGGGAGTTACCTCACTCACGTTGGAGAGGGAACTATAGGAAATTATAATTTAAAGGAGATATCACCTCACGCTCATGCCGGAGAGGGAAACATCTGAAGAAAGAATTACCACCTCACACGCCGCTGGAGAGGGGAACACAAAAGACTATCACCTCACGCTCATCGTCGGAGAGGAGAACATCTTGAAAAAGGAATTACCACCTCACGCTCACCGTCGGAGAGGGGACCACAAAAGAATATCACCTCACGCTCATGCCGGAGAGGGGAACATCTGAAGAAGGGATTACTACCTCACACGCCGTTGGAGAGGGAACCATAACTTCTACTGAGTCTTTATCAGAAAAATCTGTTTGGAGTCGATTTAACTGGACTAGAGACATCTTTGAAATATGTTTGAGAATTTCAACTGCATCCTTCCTGAAAGGTAAAGGTCAGTTATATGCAATGCATGATATGGATCAAGCAATGATGTTATCAATGTAAATGAGACTTGTATGATGCAATATGTTATGCATGCTACAATGATGTATGTGATGATTCGTGTATGTTTTCGTCTAGGAAAATAAATCCTTGACGGGTGCCGGGAAGCCATATCCTGGGCTGGTGTTGAGGAAGAGATTGTGCTTCCGCTGTGGATGATTGTTGCAAGAATACCGATAGGAGAAGATAACTCCGTTGAGGAATAAACTTGGCAAATGAAATAATTCTGCGGGAGAAAAGATACTCTAGCGATCATGCTGGGGAGTGCTACTCTGTGGGGATAGCGATGCTTTGCTGAGTTGATGAAGATAACTCCGCTGGGGATACCGTTGATGAATTATGCTGGGAGATAGGAAGATATTTTGCCGAAGACGCTCTTTCCGTGGCTTCTGGCTGAGGATAACCCAGTTATATCCTGTTAAGGAAATAACTCTTTAAATGAAGCTGGGCGATGCGTTCGTGCTCTGAGGAGGGATAAGCTTCCAGAATCTACTGGGGATAAGCTTGCTGCTTGGGGAGATATGAATTCCAACTTTCCTGGGGAAACTGGATTGGACTCTTCTGGGGGAGGTTTGAATATGCTGTAAGTTGAAAGAGCGAACCTATGTAGGGTTGCCTGTTGATGAGCTTGTGTAAAACCGTATCTGAAATGGAGAAGGAACCTGGGTAGGGTTACTTTGATGATGAGTTCGTGTAAAACTGTATCTGAAATGGAGAAGGAACCTGGGTAGGGTTACTTTGATGATGAGTTCGTGTAAAACTTCGTTTTTGGAAAGGGAGAACCTGTGTAGGGTTTCTGGGTGACGAGTCTATGTAAAACTGTATCTTGAAGAGAGGGAACCGGCGTAGGGTTGCTTGGTGAGGTAAGTTCATGTAAAACTTTTTGATGAATCCATGTAAGACTTCTAGAGGAACCGGGGTTAGGTTACCTTGGGGTAAATCCATGTGAGATTTCTTGACGAACCGGGGTAAGGTTACTGGAAGCGAGTCCATGTGAGACTTCTGGGGGAACCGGGGTTAGGTTACCTTGGAGGGAATCCATGTGAGATTTCTTGACGAACCGAGGTAAGGTTGCTTCGGGATAAGTTTGTGTAGAACTTTGATGAACCGGGGTTAGGTCATCTGGAGATAGGTCCATGTAAGACTTCAGGAGGAACCGGGGTTAGGTTACTTGGATAAGTTTGTGTAAAAACTTTGATGAACCGGGGTTAGGTTGCCTTGTGGTAAATCCATGTGAGATTTCTGGAGGAACCGGGGTTAGGTTACCTGGATAAGTTCGTGTAAAAACTTCTTGATGAACCAGGGTTAGGTCATCTTATGGAGGAGGAGTCTGTGTATGACTTTGTCTAAAGGTTGAGAAGAAACCGGTGTTGGGTTGCGTGATTTTGATTAAGTGGGTGATCGTCCTGTTTGGTTTCGGACGTTAGCCCATGATCTGGAATTCGTAAAGGTAGATGGTAATCATTCTTATGTTGATCTGTCCTTTGTACTTTGGTTGACAGAACAATTGGATCGCCTGGATAACTCATTATTGCCCCTGCTTCGGAGGTGAGGGAAGAGGATACCTGTGTGGGTGATCTACAAATTGTCGGATAGACAAATGATGAGATACCGGAACATAGTCGTACGCTTTGATCCCTAACTTTTGCCTGGACCGCCCTTTCGGGTTTTCAGTCCACCGGGATACCCATTTTTGCCCAAGCCGCCTTTTCAGGTTTTCGACTTGCCGGGTGTACCTATTTTTCGTTTTATCCCTTCATTTTGCCCGAACCCTTTTGGTTCGACGGGAAGCCCTTATTTTGGCCTAGGCGTGTCAACCTAGCGGGTCTTTGATTATGCGCAGTATTTTTCGACTATGTCCACGCTCTCCGAATGTAGGGAGTTGCCCCTGTTGGAAGTATTTTGCCATGCCCCAGGTAATGGGCAATGCTTCTACTGTGCCCCTTGATTGGAGGTACTTCTGTTCACAAGGTGTTCATCGTGCGAATTTCCCTGCTGTTCAAACAAATAGTCATATGCAAACAAAGTTATTTTAAGAATGCAAAAGTCTATGTCTGTCTTGAATTTTGAAAATGCATTTTTGTAATATAGTGCGATGTCAACTCAATATTTTACAGCAAACCTTCAGGAGTCAGGATACCTTCGTAACAGTATGCTTTCGAACTAACCCATGCTTCAGCTAGGACTTTTAAGGGTTATATCGTGGCCGGGTTCACGGTTTAAGAAACAAAGGATAAAGGCTCGAATTATTTGTACCCACCCGCTCTTCGTGATATTCTCCAAACCTAAACTCAGTTGATCGTGCGTTAGACCTGGTTTGAGTCTTTGCTTTGATATACCACTAATGATTCAGATATTGATGATTTATTCTGAACAGGTAGTCATTTTTGCTTTGGTTGTAAGACTTCTCGCTTGATTTTTGTTATCCCTTTCTTTTTTTGCCTGAACTGTTTCCTTTTTGGAATTACAGTCAGCGGGATGCCCCAGTTTGGTAAGTCTTCTTTATTGGTTTTGACTTTTTGGGCTTTTCATTTATGATTTTTTTGATAATGACTGCCTGTCCTTTTGGTTGTTCTGAACCATCACTGTCTTTGTAAAGATCTCTTCAGTGCCATTCGTCATGCACTTGGATCAACTGAGAGACTACCCTGCCCCAGGTTATGATTAAGGGTTTTGATTTTCGAAAATAAAAACTCCTACTTCTTTGGCTCTGAGGGGTTGACGAGGGATTATCAGCCTTATTACTCCAGTGTTTAAGAATTGAAACAATGCCTGTACCTCATCAGCGGAGTCTGTTCAAAAGCATACTGTAAAGATTGTGGTATCGTTTTCGTCATCCTCCCTCAAGAGGTTTAGAATTTTCAATTAAGAGTTGACCATTGCAAAAATATGAAAGCAGTTTTAAGCATAGTAAACATAATTAAATCAAGACAGACATGTGTAATGCATTCATGAAATAAAAGAGTTTAACATAATAATTGTTTATCTGAACAAGAAAGGAAAAATACAACTTGAATTCAAATGAACAAAAAAAATTCTCAATCCTAGCCATGTTTTGGCAACGGAGCATTGATCACGTTGGGAGTCTCGGCAGGCTCGAACTCGATCTCTTTGGCATCGATCATGTTCTGAATTTTGTACTTTAGTGCCCAACAGTCTTCAGTATCGTGCCCCGGGCTATCGGAGTGATAAGCGCATCTGGCTTCTGGATTGTAGCTAGGAGAGGAGGTCTTAGGATTGGCAGGAGGGTTGATCACTGCAATCAGGTTCATCTTCAACATATGTTGCAGTGCTTGCGACCATGGCATGTTAATATTGGTGAACTGCCTTTTAGGCCCGTCCGGCCTTTGCTGGTTTCCCCTTTGTGGTTGACGGCGTGGTGCAGAACCAGAGATCATGACTGCCCCTGCATGTTGATCACGGCGACTCTTTTGACTGTATGCAGCATTAGATTCCTTCTTTCCCGTGTAAGGCTTTTTATGAATATCAGAAGGTGTGGCCTCTTGAATTTTCCCGCTCTTGATACCAGCTTCAATTCTTTCGCCGGTCAGGATGAGGTCGGTAAATCCAGCAGATGAGTTACCAATGAGGTGGTTAAAGAATGGACCAGACAGGGTCCCCAAGAACATGTCCACAAGTTCACGGTCAGTCAGAGGTGGTTGCACCCTTCCAGCAAGATCCCTCCATTTCTGCGCATATTCTTTGAAACCTTCACTTGATCCTAACGACATACCCTGGAGTTGGGTACGCGTAGGAGCAAGGTCGGCATTATACTGATACTGCTTGTAGAAAGCAGCAGCCAGCTCCTCCCAGTTACGAACCTTGGTCCCATCTAGTTGATAGAACCATTCGAGATGAGTCCCTGAAAGACTCTCCTGGAAGAAGTGGATCCACAAGTTTTTGTCCACTGTATATGGCTGAATCTTCCGAACATAGGACCTCAGATGCAGCTTGGGGCAGGATGCCCCGTCATACTTCGAGAAAGTTGGTGCTTTGAATTTATGTGGGATAATCACACCAGTCGACAAACCCAGATCTCCGAAATCCAGCCCAGGTACCTGTTGAACCTCCATAGCTTTCATTCGGTCCTCCAGTTGCTTATATCTGTCATCAGCAGGAGGGTACTGCTCTTCATCAAAATCTGTCTCGTTGTCGGAGACCACTGGACTGGGAACCTCTCTCCCATGATGACTGCTTTTTCCCACAGATGGAGTTGTCCTCTCAGCTTCAACTTGTGGTGTATTCCCAAATCTGCTTCTAGGGCTGAACAGGACAGTCCTCTTCTTTTTCTTGTCCTTCTTCAAAAGCAGAGCCTTCAGGTCCTGTTGCCCCTGGGTCAAATTCAGGATCAGCTCTTGGAACTGGGCGTTCTGAGCCTGGAGATCTTTGATGGACTGTTCAGCTGATGATCCAGGATTCATGGCGATCGGCTGAAATAAACAGCGGAGAAGGGTAAGCAACCTGTCAAAGGGATACCTGCAATGCAATGAGATGTATGACATGCATGCAATGATTTCAAGGATCTCGCGGGATAAACAGAGAAACTTGTTAGAGTTGAAAACCGGTAACTTGACTGAAGAAACTTCCTGTTGTAGAAAATCCTTCCTCAAGGGTCAAAGGCTCACCATATCCAGTGGGTCATAGCCCCTGACAACCTTGGCTAGAAGAAAATAAATCCCCTTTGCCCCTTGCTGGACAGTTGGTTCATCATGACCTGCATCACAAGCCCTTGAGATCCTTGAAATGGGTTAGGATGTATGCAATGGTATGCAATGGTATGATGTCATGCTATGCATGGGGTGAAGTAGGTAAACCCTGTTATGAGTCCCATTTAAGGACTGCGAACCCAAAACCTGCAAGAAACTTGATAAACTTGTTATGAGTCCTGATTAAGGACTAAAACAAACCCTGCAAGAAATTTGGTTAACCCTGTCATGAGTCCCAATTAAGGGCTATAAACAAGACCTGCAAGAAATTAGTTCACCCTGTTATAAGTCCCGATTAAGGACTATGAACAGAACCTGCAAGACATTCGGTAAACTTTGTTATGAGTCCTAATTAAGGACTATAAACCAAACCTGCAAGAACTCAAGGGTTAGACGACAAGCATGCGAATAGTCAAGTACGAAGGCACACAAGTCACACAAAGAGCCCTTAGAGTTTAGGCCAGCATGAAGTTTGGGGTACTACCCTCTTGAAGTTGGTGGGTTCAACCTGTCCTATTAGAAGTAACCGGGTTCTAAGGTTCCCAATATCACGGGATTGCTTTCATTGTTCATCGTTTCGATTTAGCCACTGAACTGGCGACCGAAATATTCCAGGAAAGCAACCCTCAATTGAGTGTAGTATCGAGTATCAACCAACCTCGGACTGCACCAAAGTCAGTTATCTCACTACCCTAAAGAGGCCAAGATAGTTCAATTAAGGTTCCTAAGGTCTGTTGATGCTTCACGACACCACGCGGAGGCCCCGTACTCTCCTTGACTGAACTCAAGGGTTACCGGTACACACCAAAGTGCCACATCAACGTAGCAGACTGTTTCAACCGTGTCGGTATACCCCGCACAGTTCCCTCACAGCCTTGTTGCTACTTTCTAAGAAAGGTATCCCCCAGATCCGGGTGTAGGACCTATAGAACTCCCAAGCAACCCACAATTTAAAGCACACAAAGCAATACAATTGAAAACATAGTTATAAGCTAGCCCTAAGGTACACCTCACTTTAAGTTTAAGGGTCCCCAGCAGAGTCGCCAGTTCTGTGATCGGTGGATCTGGAACTGACTGTTTTAAAGCTGGTTCGCGAAATGTCGCGGTAAGCAAGAGTCGCCACCGTCTTTTATTTTCTCCAATAGGAAAGGACAAAAGCACAGAAAAATTCCTTTAAAGAGATCGCTCTCGGTTCGGGAGGTAGGTTATAGAAAGGGAAGGTATTAGCACCCTTTCTATCCATGGTTATCCATGGGCTCTTAGGTACTTGCTCAATGTGTTTTCGAAATTGTTTGTTTGCTTTTCAATGTGGGTTTTAAAAAGTTTCTTTGAAAAATTTCAGTTCGACTCATACGTCAGAGTGTTTGAAAAGTTTGCTTTGAAAGCTTTTGAAAATGTGTTGGTGTGAAAAGATCCTTTGATTTGTTTTTGAAATTAGAGCAAGTATCCTTGAGAACCTACCTACCCTAAGGAATTCGTCTGTGTAGATGTCCTTAAAAGTAGTGCCATCCCACCATTGAGAGGTAGGTAGCACCACCGTTGGAGGTATTCGGGTCAATTCGGGGTTCGGGACATGGTGATCACCAGAGCAATGGGAAGACACCTTAGAAGCTACCCTCATGCCAGGTTCCCGGATCATGAGGACTTACTAAGACATCCTCTACTCGACGATCACCTTTCGAAAGGCAACAGTGAGGCGTACCCTAGGGGTGGTGTGTGCGAATTGTGTGTTATTTTCATTGATATTTGTCTTGTCATGTTCATTGTGATCTACGCTTGATTTTAATTTAAGTCCATTCATTCTTGCATGCTTGATTAACAGTTAGGAGTGCGGAAAAGATAAATCTACGATTATTACAAAGGCGCGGGTCCACATCGCCAAAATTAAACCGGACCCGATTTAGCGGAAAAATAAATAATGCGAAGGAATAAAGCGCGAAAAGTTTAAATTTACATGGCTTTGGGAGATTTACAACATTATAATTAACGACATAAGATAAATGCGCAAATTAAATAATTGAAACGAAACTAGGGCGTTGGACCCTTTTTTGCAAATAATTAAAATTAATCAAGGAAATTAAAATTAAAATTAAATGACAAATGGTATTTTTGATATTTTTTGTATTTTTTAGATTTAATAAGGAAAAGAAATTAATTGAAATTAAATTAATAGACAAACCCTAATTCTAGTATTTTTATTTATTATGAAAGGATTAATTTTTAACCTAATTTAATATCTAAGTTAATTTACATGCAATTTTTAATTTAAGAAAATAATAAATAAGTGGTATTGAGAAATAAAAATTAAAAAGACATTAAAACTATCAATTAACCTAACTCTACATTTTTTTTGGATTTTTATTAAAAAAGGAATTAAAATTAAAACCTAATTAAACTAAATATTTTACATTCCAATTTATTTATGAAAATAATTATAATAAAATATTATAGTTTTTGTATTTTCTGGATTTTTTATGTTTTTGTATATTATATTTTTTTTGTAAACAAAATTATTAGTTAATTTAAAACAATAAAACAAATAAGCAAATAATAAAATAAAACATAAAAGAAAATTAGAAAATAATGCAAACCAGAGGGGGGTAAACCCAATTTTGGAGGTTTTGATGTGAAAGGCCTGGCCCAATAAGCTGGACGTTGATTGACTTTTTGAATCTTATACAACGCGTTGACTGGATCTTAGTGTACTCCTTTGATCATGGCCCTTGATTTGCTCTTGTAAGACGCGTGTATGGTGATTTGTGGATGGACTATGGTAGTCCTTAGAAGCGTGCCTGCATAGGAATGAATATTGAAAAATAACATTGAATATTTGCCAGACCTGGGACTTGAACCCAGGTCTTGAGGGTCATTCACGTTAGTCCCTGCCATCTGTGCCACTTGCGCTACTTTTAACATATAATATCAATTAAACAATATAAGAGAAAAGTAGAGTTAGTGGAGGAAAGCGCGCCAGATTTTGAAATGACCAACCACCGCTTGCCAGCGCGTTATCGTCTTCCTTCTCTTGATATTTTCTGAAACATAAAAAAGCAAAGAGCAACGGTTTTGACCCGTTGCCATAGAGGCCATACCAAAAAATAGCAAATAGGAATCTACTGATCATAAATTTATCGCGAATACGCCATCTTAATCGTCCAGATGCGTTGAGTTTCGTGGCCTTAGTCTTAGGTCTTGATTTTGCCTGGGGTGAAAAACCCCAATTCAAGAATTCTGAAACCCTAAAAATCGATTATGGTAACTTCTCATACATGGCACAAAAACAAAATCAAATGCGTTGGTTAGCTTTAGAACATGCTTATTGGTATGAATGCACTAATAAAAATCAATGAAAATGCTTAAAACATAGAACATGATCATGCATTTTTCTGGGAACTGTTTGGATTCGTGATACCGGTTCCAGGCGTTTTGGCTTGTTGTTTGGGATTGGTACACGTCCAGAATTAGTCAAGGGAGCTTTTGGGATGAAAATCAAGGCTTGAATGGACCTCTAAGACTGATTTCAGAATTTGAGTTTCTAAGCAATTTTTCAAGTTTGTAGGTTGCTTATGAGCGCAGCTTTCAGTCTAGGGTGATTAGGATTGTGTTGTAGTATATGTATGGAACATTTAGGTCAACAAACTTGGTACAAATCCCTTGCAATTATGGATTAAGATATTTGATTTGTTTCAAAATCCTTTTTGAATCTTTTTCTATGGCTTTTGTATCAATTTGCATCCAATCACCCCAAATCTTTCCTCATTTGCCTTCACACGAAATATTGAGCCTATAATGTGTACAAAAAAGATTTTTTAGATTAGGTTTAATATTTTTCATATATTAAAATCATTTAAATGAATATAAATTAATATTAATTCAAATAAATAATAAAAAAAATATGAGAATACTTCCCTTTGGGCCTAGTGGTCGTGCATAGACTTGGCATGAAGAAATTTGGAAGATAATTGAGCCCATTTGCATTTTTAGGCCTTTTGCATCAATGTTGTCTTTCAAAAATTTCCAAAAATTTCCCAACTTCTACAAGGCATAACTTGGTCAATTTTTAAGCTTTTCACATGTTCTTGGACATTTTGGAAATGTCTTTGAGTCCTTTAACCAATGCCTTTGGTCCCATGTCATTTTGATTTACCAATCTCAAGTTATGGCCTTTGACTTAAAGTCACTTTTTGTTGACTTTTGAAAATGACCTATAATGTTGAAATTGATAACTTTTTGTGAGAGCATCTCTTGGACTTGGAACATGAAGATGAATTGTAGGAAATGTCTTTCTCTTCAAAATGAGCTTTGGATGGAATTTTTCTGATAATCCATGTGAAAGTTATGCCCTAGTCAATTTCAGTTGACTTTTTCAGCTGTCCAAATATAGCAACTTTTGCATCTTGATGATTTCTGAGCCAAATTTTGAAAATCATGATCAAGCATTGATCAAATGATGTTTGTGGCTTCAAAATGATATGTTGACCAAAAATTTGAACTTTTGACTGTCAAATGACCATTTTGCCCCTACAGTTGACTGTAGTGCAATCTAGGGTTTTGACTGTGCAATTTTGAGCTGAATGCCTTGAAACTTGACATGAGGATACTTGACTATCTTTGTAAGCATATGAGACTTGATTAGGCCTTTGAAAAATTCATTTGCTTGACCAGAACTCAAACCCTAGTTTTGACTGTCTAGGAGACAGTTGAGCTGCACAACCCTTGGGGGAATTTTGTGACCTTGGCTTTGACAATTCTTGATGAATATGGGAGGGCAAATTTTGGGGTACAACAACCCGGCAAGTTGAAAACCCGAAAGGGCGACTTGGGAAAAAATGGGTATCCTGGTGGGCTGAAAACCGGAAAGGGAGGTCCAGGCAAAAGTTAAGGATTGAAAGCGTATGACCATGTCCCGTGGAATCACCACAGTCAATTTTATCAGCAAGTTCCGAGTTCAAATGGTCCAAGATCAATCCAATCAACTTCTATCAACGGCAAGGAGCATTCGAAGACATTGGGGAAATAGTAGAGTTGGAGTGCAATAAGATCATTTCCACATGGCTATTTGTTTTGTTTTCAATCTTTGTTTTCCTTTCGACGATTTCCTCTTATGGGGATCCGTCTCTTTGTATGAAAACTCCTATTCATGGGAAAAATATCAATACAAATATACTTTGAAGTGCAAACTTTCTGTTTTATTTTGAATGCACAGTTGTCCAATGACTAAAATTGAACGAACATGTGCATATGAACATAATTAAAACTGTTTGGCGCATATGACCTAACAGTGACAAGCATCTCTTTAATGTATATGGAATATCCCCACAGAGTTATTTCATTAGCATTATCCCCACAAGACGACTACAACCTTCCTCAATAGAGTTATCCTCAAAGTCTCTTTGCATAGGTTAATCTCCAACCAGAGTCTCAATCTCTTGGCAGCATAACTCCCCAGCCGAGTTCAAATTCCCCCGGCATAGTCTGTCTTCCCCAGCTGAGCCTGTTATCCCCAGCTGAGTATATCCTTCCCAAGATGAGTATATCCCCAAGCTGAGTCTGCCTTCCCCAACTGAGTCCACCCTCTCCAGCTTGAGTTTTCCTTTCATGCTATTGCAAATCATAGGGCCACAACCCCTAATCCCCAGTAAATTCATCAACAAAACCTTTAATACCTCCAAAATATACTATGAAGCCTGGGCCCGACCAAATATTAGTACAAATTTCAAAGCTACTATGAATAATGGACCCGACCAGATATTAATACAACTTTCAAACTACTATGAAGCCTGGACCCGACCAGATATTAATACAACTTTCAAACTACTATGAAGCCTGGACCCGACCAGATAATAGCCAACTTCTCAAGTCACTATAGAGCCTGGATCTGACCCGATAATAGTGTAACCTTTCAACTAACTATGAAGACTGGATCCGACCAGATAATAGTTAACTTCGCAAGATACTATAAAACCTGGACCCGACCAGATAATAGATTAACTCTTCAAAACATAGAAGAACCTGGACTCAACCAGACCAGGGTTTAACTTATTTTCCCCAATAGAGTTTTCCTCTACCCCAGCAAGTTACTGTGAAGCCTGGATACGACCAAATATTAGTTCTCAACTTCATCTTTTTAAGTAAGTTATTGTGAAGCCTAGATCCGACCAGATAGCAATTCCCCTCAGAAGTTTATTATGAAACCTGGAATCCGACTAGATAATAACTAAGCTCCAAGAAAGTTACTGTAAAGCCTGGACCCGACCAGATATCAGTTCAACTCTATCTCTTCAGACAAGTTTATTGTGAAGCCTGAACCCGACCAGATAGTAGTTACCACTTCATGTTTATTATGAAGCCTGGACCCAACCAGATAACAGTTAACTTCCGTATCCCCAACAAGTTGTTTTGAAGCTGGAATCCAACCAGATAAGAGCCTAACTTCACTTTCCCCAAGAAATTTTCTACGAAGCCTGGAATTTGACCAGATAACAGTTAATTTATCCTTCCCTAGTAAGTTATCTTGAAGCCTAGAATACGACCAGATAGCAGTTGACTTCCTTATCCTCAGCAAGTTTTGAAGCCTGGACCCGACCAGATAACAGCTGACATTCAAGAGATATTCCCCAGTGGAAGCATCCTTTCAACAAAGTTTAAAGATATGTATATTCTCCATCCCCAACAACAATCTGGGATTCAACTTCCAAGGAACTCCTAAGCAGTAGTCATGGATTTATTTTCCCGGAAAAATATGCATCCCACATTCATACATCATAGCATATACATACAAAATCCATTTAGCATGATCTCATTCATCTTGTGAACATCATGCATACATCTGCATTTTACTAACTTTTTTTTGCCACAGGTAAAACATCGAGTTTTAGTATAAATCGACCAAAGATTTGTGATGATACTTCTTCCAGTGTTTACCAACATTCCTCCAAATGGCATCTATAAGCCCATTCCCAATACATCTTCGAGTGCAAATTTGTGGGCACTCTAGTGTTCAATCATCTTCCACCTTTAAGTCACGAATGGAGGATCCGCCAATCTAACTCTTCAGGTTTAAGAAGATTGAACAAGGGAATATGTTGTACCCCAAAATTTGCCTTCTCATTTCTGAATTAATCTCTCACAAGATCTCCTTTGGTTCAAGACTGCACAAGGGTTGATCAGCTCAAGACACCTCCTTAACACTAATGACTGAAAATTAGGGTTTGATATTGCCCAAGGACAAATGTACTTTTATTGCCTCATATAACTTTCATGGCTCATTTTGGACCCTCAAGATTTCCCATTTAAAGTTTCAAGTCTTGGATCACATTTTTTATCAATCAATTGATCAGTTGACCTAAAATTAGTTGTATTGGGGAAAAAGTCAATTGTGGCCAATTTACAGTCAAACTTCATAATTTTTGGTCCATATCAACATTATGAACTCATATATGTCATTTTATCAAGTTTGGATCACAATTCCTCAAGAAATTTGATCAGATCATCAAAAGGGTAAAATGGTCAAAATTAGGGTTTTGACTGAGAAGTTGCAATTTCTGATTTTTGACCTAGAAAATGATTGATTGGTTTAAGTTATGATCTCAAGGATTAAAATGCATCATTTTTACCTAATGGCATGGCTCAAAACATTCCTCAAGATCAATTGATTGATAGTTGATTTTCAGTCAACTGATCAAAAGTCAACTATACACTAAAAAGCCAAAATATGTCAAAATATGAAACTTTTTCATCAAGAAATAAAAAATTCAATATTTCATTTTGAAAAGTCAAAATTTCTAAACTTAGAAATTTTTCTAATTGTTGGAAAATTCATATTTTTTCACAACTTTGAGCCAAATTTTCACCATGATGCAAGATGATTCAAAGGAAACTTCCAACATTAAATTTGTAGATCTCAATGAGATCTAAAATATTATAGAACACAGCTTCTTCTAGAAATTCATGGATTTCATGTTATGATTTTAAGAAGACATGTTCGTGAAACTTGGAAACTTAGTGAAATTTTGCCCTAGTTTAGGCAGGATTTTGACCTAACTTCATGGAAATTTTTCACATAGTTCCAAGATAAATTTTCAAAAATGTCTAACATAGAGGTTGTAAAGGATGTTACAAGCTTTCCAAAATGTCCAATAAATCATTGAGATCATACTTGATCAAGGAGAATCAAAGGCAGGTAGTTAGGGTTTCATTCTTGAATTACAAGTCATTTCTTGATGAACACATAATTGAATTTCAATGTTAGGATGCATAATCTTGCTTTGCAGGCCTTCTAACTTGTGTATCTATCCATCATTAATGGATTACACAAACATTTAAGCTATAATCCAAGTGTTTTAAGCTTTATCTAATTCACATTGCCATTTTTGGAAGAAAGTGAAGAATGCCATTCTTGAAAAGCAAGCTTTATGCACAAAGTCAATTCTTGAGCCTGTAACTTGTTCCCTTGGGTCACACTTCATCTACAAAGTTATAAGCAAGTGTGTTTAAAGTATAACCACTTTACATTAGCAAGTACACAAGACTTTGAAACTTGGATTTCTCAAAAATTACATGTTGAGCTTAAGCATTTGTTTTTGAATTCTGATCAACAACAAGTCTCCAAACTGGTTGCTTACAAATAGACTCACTATTTGTGAGCTTGAACACTTTGAAACACTCTCAAACTCCCTGAAAACTCAGATTGCATAAAACATCCATTGTTGTGCAGGAGCTAACCAAAAACTCCCATCTCTCAAACCACTCGTGCGTTTTCTCTCTAAATCATCTCAAAAGCTTCCTTACTTCAAATACAACTCATCCCAATCTTTGTTTCATCGTTGTAACAAAATTTACCATAACCTCCATAACCAAAAACAGGGGTCTGCAACTTGACTTCTCCAGGCCATTTCATCCACTCTTAACTCAAGCTAAGCGTTGCATTAGCTTCCTGGTAACTTGAGGAAGCTAACCTGATCATTGCAGAACCTTGAATCAAGCTTAAACTCATTTCATGATTTCCAGTTTTGAGGTATATTTCTTGAACTTATATCTTCTCATTTAGGCATTGTTAGGCTTGTATTTGTGAAGATAAAATGTAGACATCATTGCCCTGACGTTGTACATGTCCATAGATTTCATTTATTTTGATTGAGCTAGGAGAATATTAGGATTGAATCTATTAAAATAATTAAGTCAGAATTTAGTACTTTCAAAAATTCTCATTCATCTTTGATTTATAGCTTATGATATTTATATGGTTGTATTCGTATGAAAAAATGGAGGAACTTTCATGTTTGCATATTTCATTTTTGTTGAGAAATGGTGAAGTTACAAGTGTTCTGGCTAGAGGTTGAAGATGAAGTTCATTTCTGGAACTTGTTTTGTACTATGTATTTATTATTTCAATTAAATGAACGGATGTATAGCCATCCCAGTGGTAAAGTGTGCGCCCGTTAACCTTTGGGGCCTGGGTTCGAGCCCCTTTTTCTCTTTTTTACATTTTCATTCTTTTTTTTGTTTACAAACACAGGCGCCTGGGCCTCCCACAGTGGGCCTTGGTCTTTTTGTTGGCTTCTAACCTCCTGACTACTTTTGTACCCCTGACCCATTTTCTTTTATTATTTTATTTTTTTTCCTTATTCTATTTTATTTCTTTTTTTATTTATTATATTATTATTATTATTATTATTATTAATAAAAAATATAAAAAAAATTATTTATTATTTACACTTATATATTTTATCTTCTCTATAAAACAAAAAGACTAAAAAACATTTTTCTTAATAATTAGTTTCTTTTTTTTCTTAAATAATAAATATTTAGACTTAGGTTTAATTATTATATTATTTTATTTTCTTAGTTAAAATTAATTTAGAACTTAGATTTCTTTTAATTAATTAATTTTCATATTATTTTTAATTTAAAACCTTTTCACAAAAAATCCTAAAATTACTTTTAACTTAATTTCTTTCTTAAATTAATTTAGGTTTAAGTTTTGTTTAATTTTTAATTAATCATCTCTCTTAATTAGGTATAAACCCTTTCATAAAAATCCAAACAAAAATCATTTCTTTTTCCATTTGCCTTTGTATTATATTTTCAATTCTTGTACAATGTTCAATATGGTTGTAATAGTTAATTAGGTTTAATTTTCTTTCAAAATTTTCATTTGTAAATTTGTATACCCCCTCCCCTAATGATGTAATAGCTTAGTAATTTTAGTTTCTGCAATTTATCGCTTTATATAAATGCTAGTAAATTAGGGTTTGTATGGAAAGATTAAAATCAACAAGGTAGCAAACCCTAATTCAAGATAATCAATGCATGTAAATCAACACGCTTGCATACTTACACCCTTAGGGTAATTCCACTTTGTTGCCTTACAAAAATGGTCATGTTATACATGTGGGATATCTTAGCAAAAAGCAATCAAAAATACAAGATCATAGTCCCTCGATGACGCTATCAATGTTGCCTTTCAAAATGATCTTAGTCCCTCAAAGAGAAATGCTAAGATATCTCATAACATTGCTATCATGGTTATACAATGACTCACGCCCGTCCCTTTACAATCAAAGATAAGGCTTCTTATCAAATCAATGGTAAGATAGCAATATCAAAGGAAAGGAAGAAATGAACAAAGACTTTTGAGTAGGTAGATTGTTCCTAGTTGCTTGCTCATTTCCAAATCAA
Organism: Vicia faba; assembly: GCA_948472305.1. Taxonomy (NCBI): domain Eukaryota; kingdom Viridiplantae; phylum Streptophyta; class Magnoliopsida; order Fabales; family Fabaceae; genus Vicia; species Vicia faba. The sequence continues at coordinate 888,817,552 of OX451736.1, forward strand.
AACATCCTTGATTATTTTCAAAACAAACATCAACACTTTTAAAAACACTTTTAAAACATTTTCCAAACATGAAACATTTTCAAAAGATCAACACTTTGTATACGTTCTTACGAACGAGAACTATTACAAAGTTTTCCTAAACGATGGTGCTTTTTCAAAATACTTTCAAAAACCACACAAAGCATATTTTCAAACAAAAGCAAGTGATCTAGCAAACAACTAAGATCTCATAGATAACTATGAATGAAAAGGTTGCTAACACCTTCCTGTTTCATAATATACCCCCCGAACTCAAGAAATAATCTCAAAGGTCTTTCCTGTTCTTTTCCAACTTTCCTTTTGGATAAAAGAAAAGTCAGTGGCGACTCTTGCTAACCGCAACATTTGCGATAAAACACAAAACACCAAGTCAATTCTCCCACCGTATCACAATGGGTGTGAAGTCCTTTTCCTTCCAGTTGGTGAGCTTTCCTTTGATAGTAGGGTATATCCATTCTTCGAAAGGGCATTCATCATCAAAATCTTCTACATCATTTACTTCCTGATTTCTGATGCGGAGAGGTATCTTTCCCATGCGAGCGCGCCTAACCTCTTTTTGAGCTTGAATGGTGAAACCCAATCCGAATTTGTCTATTTTAAATGAGATGTCGGAAGCTAGCCCCAGATAGTACAGTCTCCCTCCTCGACTACGGCACGGGCATCCTTGAGCGAAACCATTATTCGTACAACTTCATCGGCTTTTGATATATTGGAGGAGGCTTTGGTGGGGAAATCATGGGAGGAACAATTTCAAAGGCCTAGCATGTAGTCTCTATGAATTCTCCATCCATTTCCACATATTTGAAGGAATTAAGATAACTCACCATAAACTTTTCTTCCCTGCTAATAGTAACGATCTTCCCTTTGACTGTATACTTTAGTTTTTGATGAAGGGTGGATGTCACTGCCCCTTCCCCATGGGTCCAAGGGCGTCCAAGCATGTAAGTATGAAGTGTGCCTAAGAGGAGGGGGGGAGGGGAATTAGGTGCTTTAAATTTTTTCTGGTTTTAGTGATGATGGATATTATTTTTCTGGTTTATGGTGAGTTTATGAAAGAGTAAAGTGCATAAAAATAAAGAGACACAAGCGATATATCCTGGTTCCCCTCACAGTCCGAGAGTACTCCAGTTCCTTTTCAACATGAAAGAGATTTCCTTATTGTGACAAACTTAAACAAGAATTATCCAAAACCAAGATCAATCCTCTTGGACCAAGTATAACCCTATTGGATTTTCCCTATGTCAACAATGAGAACAATCCTCTCAAAGTGACTTTACTTGTATCCAATAATCATGGAAAAACAAGATTACAAAACCAATTGAACTTATTTTCAACAATCCTGAAAAATAAGCAAGTATATAGCAATATTTGATTTGAGTGAGTTTGTGTAGAAATGATCACTTTAAGTGATTTTATCAATGAATTGATCTTCTCTTCCAATGAAAATAGTATACAATGACTACAGATATATAATGCTCAAAGTTTTCTGGTTGATAATATGTGAAAGTGTGTAGAAAACTTGTGTATGAAAGTGTATAAAAGCTTGAGTTTGATTTTTGAGAATTCAGAAAATATGATTGGAAGAGGTACTTAAAATGATTTTGAAAATGAGTATTTATATGTTCATAGAACCCTTTTGAAATAGCGTATAATTCTGCAAATGAATCATGAACCATTGCCAAGATTGAGTGAAAGGTTTCCATGAAATGGTGTTATGAACAGGCATGAGTAAAGCTACTATTTTTCAAAATCGTTCAGTATGTAATCGATTGCACCCTTGTGTAAATCGATTGCACGGGGTTTCAACAACTAGAAATTTAAATATTTTGAGTGAGAAATTGATTGCAGAAGTGTGTAAATCGATTGCACTTGAAGTCAGTAGCAAAAATTGATTGAGAGTAATCGATTGCACAAACATGCAAATCGATTGCACTTAGAAACAATAGCTAATGCTTTGAAAACATGAAGCATGCAATCGATTGCACCAATATGCAAATCGATTGCACCAAAGTAAAAATTGAATTTTTGCTTAGAAAACTTGAGTAAAAGTTTGGACAAGATAAAATATTTCTTTTTACCATTGAGCATCTATGTCTTAAGTTCAAAGTAAGTATTATCGTTATACCTCGAAATTTTCTAAGTACTTGAACCAAAGACTTTATCCACAAATGCTTTTAGATTGATCAATAATCTTTGCCTTCTTTTCAAAATGGTTTGTCTTCATCAAAACAAAAGTGCATTTAAGAAGCTTTATTTTACATTCCCCCCCTTTTTTATGATGACAAACGATCTTGCTTGATGCGTTGTAATTTCCGAAAAGAAACTTCTCCCCCTAAGATGCATAACTCTCCCTTTGTATGAGAAGGTTGGAATCCTTTGAATTTGTTCATCTTGGTTGAAGAGTACCTTAGAAATTTAAGACAGGAAATATAAAAGCATAAAGTGCCACATCATTCTCCCCCTTTGACATTATCAAAAAGAAGGGAAAGATGCAGAAAAATGGATAATTATAAAACAACATTGAAAAAACTTAATCAATCATGCATCAAAAATAGTCATAGACATAGTCATAGTAAAATAACAATTACAAAGAAAACTGAACAACAACAAACAAAACGTAGCATAACGAAACAAGGACATAACTAAAAACAGTAGAAATAACAAAGTTGGACAGAACTTTATGGTTGATTTATGTCACGGTTGTTATAAAACCAGGATCCTTGATTGGGAAATTGTTGTTGTATAGGAGGTTCTGTGTAATGTGATGGAGGTAAAATAGGATTATTAGGGTCATATGGAGGTATGTGAAGGTGAGTGTAAAGGTAGGAAAATTGTTGGTTCATATCCGAGCAAAAATCATTAATCCAAGAAGTCGTGGATTCATTGATGGTATTCCACTGGTTGTTGATGTTGGTATTCATGGAAGCAAATTGTTGAGACATAAAATCCATAAGATCTTGATTACTTGGTCCAGAGGGAGCAGTAGGTGGAGGAGGTACAACTTCACCACCTTCTTCCTCTTGATCGTTTCCTTCTTCACCAATCACATCTTCACCAATGTATGTGATTATTTTTGTTTCCGAATTATAGTGAACTCCCATTCTTGAGTCAACATTTTTGATGGAGATCTTGTGAACATTTGGATCCATATCAACTCTTTCAAAACCAGCAAAATCAACTCCAAATTCTTCCATAATTAATGTAACAAATTAAGCATATGGTAGAAATTTTGACTTTGCGTCAACCCTTGGCATATGAACCATTATGAGCCTTGCCCAATTAACGCTTACACCCCTCTTCCTTGCATAGATCAGTTGCATTTCCAAATCAGTCACGGTGTAGTGGTTTCCACCAGCGGAAACATAATATAGACCATGAAATAATGAAATAGTCTATCGTCTATAAAAAAGTTACCTGAACTCCATGAGTCTCTAGATGGAATGACTCCTCCTAGACCACGAATTATTTTAGCACGGAATTCAGCTTCGCACAATCTGCCAATGCTGTAATAAAATTCCTTTTTCCTGTAATCATCCTGTGATCGGTGGATCTGGAACTGACTGTTTAACGCTGGTTCGCGAAATGTCGCGGAAGCAAGAGTCGCCACCGTCTTTTATTTTCTCCAAATGGAAAGGACAAAAGCACAGAAAAATTCCTTAAAGAGATTGCTCTCGGTTCGGGAGGTAGGTTATAGGAAGGGAAGGTGTTAGCACCCTTTCTATCCATGGTTATCCATGGGCTCTTAGATACTTGCTCAATGTGTTTTCAAAAATGTTTGTTTGCTTTTCAATGTGGGTTTTAAAAAGTTTCTTTGAAAAATTTCAGTTCGACTCGTACGTCAGAGTGTTTGAAAAATTTGCTTTGAAAGCTTTTGAAAAGTGTTGGTGTGAAAAGTCTTTTTGAGTTTGTTTTGAGATTAGAGCAAGTATCCTTGAGAACCTATCTACCCTAAGGAATTCGTCTGTGTAAATGTCCTTAAAAGTAATGCCATCCCACCATTGAGAGGTAGGTAGCACCACCGTTGGAGGTGTTCGGGTCAATTCGAGGTTCGGGACATGGTGATCACCAGAGCAATGGGAAGACACCTTAGAAGCTACCCTCATGCCAGGTTCCCGGATCATGAGGACTTACTAAGACATCCTCTACTCGACGACCACCTTTCGAAAGGCAACAGTGAGGCGTACCCTAGGGGTGATGTGTGCGAATTGTGTGTCATGTTTCAGTTATCTGTCTTGTCATGTTTATTTGTGATCTACGCTTGATTTTAATTAGGGCCATTCATTCTTACATGCATTTTTAACAGTTAAAGTATTTGCGGAAAAAATAAATCTAAGGCTATTACAAATGGCGCGGGTCCACATCGCCAAAATTAAACCGGACCCGATTTGACTGAAAAATAAATAAAGCGAATAAATAAAAGTGCGAGAAATTTAAATTACAGTGCTTTGGGAGAGATACAAAATTATAATAAATGACATAAAATAAAATGCGCAAAATAAAATAATTAAAAACAATGGGCGTTGGACCCTTTTGCAAAAAATTAAAGTTGATGAATTAATTGGAATTAAAGATTAAATGTTTTTTTGGTATTTTATGTTTTTTATGATTTAAGGAGAAAAAGAAAAATTAATTAAAATTAAAATGAGATGCTAAACCCTAGTTCTAATGTTTTTTAAGTTTATTGCAAAAATATTGAAATTTGACCTAATTTAAATCTAATTTATTTATGTACAAATTTAATTATAAAAAATAAATAAATAAATAATTATTACTGTGGAAAAAAGGGCAAAATATGAAAAGGAATCAAAATTGCTAATTAACCTAATTCTATATTTTGGATTTTTAATTGTTAAAAAGAATGAAATTATAACCTAATTAAAACTAAGTTTATTTACATATAAAATTTAATTATAGAAAATAAATAAAATAAATATTATTAAAAAAGAAAGTAAGAAGAATAAAAATTAAACCTAATTCTATTTTTGGATTTTAGTTATTAAAAGGAATTAAAGTTAAAAACCTAATTAAACTAAATAATTTACATACAATTTATTTATGGAAATAATAAAATAAAAATTATATTTTTTTGGCATTTTTTAATTTTATGATGTTTTTGTATTTTGATTAAAAATTAAATAAACAATAATTAAAATAAACACAACAATTAAAATAATAATTAAAAAGATATAAGAAAAATAAATAAAATTGGCAAACCAGGGTGGGGTGTAGCCCCAAAATTGGAGGTAAGGTTCAGCAAGTCAAGCCCATTAAGCATTGGATCCATTGACTTTGCCAGTTTCCATATGGTGCGTTGACTAAGGCATACTGCGTTCCCTGAATCTTGGCCTTTAGATCTGGTGTTCTTGGATGTATGTAGGGTCTGATCTGGATGGAATATGGTAAACCATCGCGCTGAAGCTGCATAGGATTAATTGATGAAAAATAATATGGGATTTGTACAGACCTGGGACTTGAACCCAGGTCTTGGAGGTTGCATGTATTGGTACCTGCCAGCTGAGCCATCACGTTTCATTTAATATATTATATCAAATAAACAACAAAAAGCAAAACCAACGCATAGTAATTAAAAATGCACGCAATTCAAACTAGCGAATCACGCTTCGCCACCACATCATCTTCCTCAATGTTTTTATTTTTTCTGAAAAGCACAAGCCTATGGAAACGGTTTTCTGGGCGTGGTCTAAGGCAGCTTTCAAGAAAATAGCGATTAGGCTATTCTTGAACATAAATTCATCGTGACTATTGGGATCTCTTCGTCCAGTTGAGTTGAGTTTGATAGTGGTGATTTTGAGTCCTAATTTCACTTGGTTATGAAAGCCCCAATCTGGAAAACCTGTAACCCTAATATTTAACAATGGCAAAAACGCATATATGGCACAAAAACATAATTGAATATGTTGGTCAGCTTAGAAACATCATTATGAGCAAGAATCCATAAAGAAAAATGCAAAAGGATGCTTGAATTATGCTATGCGATTTCAAAAATTTTGCTTCACAGTTTGAGTTATAGATACCACTTCTTTGCGTTTTGGTTGATGTTAATGATTGAGAATCGTTCAATGATGTTTCAGGATGATGATAGAACAAGAATTGAGGCTTGAATCGAACTAGAAACTGGTTTTCAGTATCGACCTTTTTTGAGAATTTTTCAACTTTGTATATGGTTTCTGAGCGCAGCTGAGAGTGTAAGGCCATTAGGTTTTGATTCCTGAATATGTATAGAGCATATTAGGTTAAGAAAATTGTACAAAATCTTTGAATTCAATGATTTTCATATTTGATTTTGTAAGATCTTTTCATATCTTTTTTTCATGTGAAATTTTGTGTTAATTAGTTCAAATCAAACCAAAACTTGCCTAATTAAGATGTGCACGAAATCTTGAGTCTAGAATGTGCATAAAAAGATTTTTTAGGTCAAGCTTTATATTTTCCATGTATTAAAATAATTTAAATGAATTAATATTAATATAAATTCAAATAAATAATTAAAAAATGAGAAAATACTTCCCTTTGGGCCTAATGGTCGTGCATAGGCTTGGCATGAAGAAACTTGGAAGAAAAATGGGCCCATTTGCATTTTTAGGTCATTTGAACCATTGTTGACTTTTCAAAATTCCCAAAAATTTCCCAACTTCCACAAGGCATAACTTGCTCAATTTTCAAGCTTTTCACATGTTCTTGGACATTTTGGAAAGGTCTTTGAGTCCTTTAACCAATGCCTTTGGTCCCATGTCATTTTGATTTACCAATCTCAAGTTATGGCCTTTGACTTAAAGTCCCTTTTTGTTGACTTTTGAAAATGACCTATAATGTTGAAATTGATAACTTTTTGTGAGAGCATTTCTTGGACTTGAAATATGAAGATGAATTGTAGGAAATGTCTTTCTCTTCAAAATGAGCTTTGGATGGAATTTTTCTGATAATCCATGTGAAAGTTATGCCCTGGTCAATTTCAGTTGACTTTTTCAGCTGTCCAAATATAGCAACTTTTGCATCTCTGATTATTTCTGAGCCAAATTTTGAGAATCATGATCAAGCATTGATCAAATGATGTTTGTGGCTTCAAAATGATATGTTGACCAAAAATTTGAACTTTTGACTGTCAAATGACCATTTTGCCCCTACAGTTGACTGTAGTGCAATCCAGGGTTTTGACTGTGCAATTTTGAGCTGAATGCCTTGAAACTTGACATGAGGATGCTTGACCACATTTGTAGGCATATGAGACTTGATTGGACCTTTGAAAACTTCCTTTTCTTGATCAGAACCCAAACCCTAGTTTTGACTGTTATAGGAGACAGTTGAGCTGCACAACCCTTGGGGAATTTTGTGACTTGGCTTGGCAATTTCTTGAAGAATATGGGAGGGCAAATTTTGGGGTACAACAGTTGCCCCTGTTCAATCTTCTTAGACCTGAGGATGCAGATTGGCTGATGTGCCTTTCGTAATCCGATGGTAAAAGATGATTGGACACTAGAGTGCCCAGAAATTTGCGCTCACATAGTGGCAGTGATGGTGGAATGGGCTTATAGATGCCATTTAGAGATTGCTGGATAGGATGATGGGCTTATAGATGCCATCTGGATGTTGATCGCGTAGGAGATTCTTTAGCTAGAACCTGCATACCTGCAAAAGAAAAATGAGTACCTGACACGTTACAGGAGCTGACTTTAGATGCTCGGTATAGATGTGTCCTGACTGGATACAGGAGCTGAGTCTGGAGCTTCATAAGATGATGAATGAACCAGGTATGGTTACTGTCTTAGCATGAATGGTAAGTGAACCTTGGGCGACTTTAACTTCAACAACGCTCGTTGAGAAAAATCTTGGGTGTCTTTAACTTCAACAACGCTTGTTGAGAAAAATCTTGGGTGTCTTCTACTGGAATAAGAATCAAGGAGATCTTAGGGTCGATCTGACTGAACCAGAGAGGCCTTTGACTGGGTAAGAATCAGGAAAATCTTAGGATTGATTTAACTGAACCGGTCTAGGTCTTGAAACATCTTCAACTGGATAAGTATCAGGGAGATCTTAGGGTCGATCTGACTGAACCAGAGAAGGCCTTGGACTGGGTAAGAATCAGGAAAATCTTAGGATCGATTTAACTGAACCGGTCTAGGTCTTGAAATGTGATTGAGACTTTAAACTGCATCTTTCCTGAAAGGTAAAAGTCAGTCATATGCAATGCATGATATGGGTCAAGCAATGATGTTCTCAACACAAAGGAGACTTGTATGATGCATTGCGTTATGCATGCTATGATGATGTATGTGAAGTTTTATGTATGTTTTCGTCTAGGAGAGTGAATCCTTGACGGGTGCCGGGAAGTCATATCCTGGGCTGATGTTGAAGAATAGATTTTGCTTCCGCTGGGGATGATAACTGCAAGAATACCGGTAGGAGAAGATAACTCCGTTGAGGAATAAACTTGGCAAATGAAGAGTCTGCGGGGAGAAAAGATACTCTAGCGACCATGCTGGGAAGCGATACTCTGTGGGGATAGAGATGCTTTGCTTGAATTATCGAGAATGACTTGCTGAGGATACCGTTGTTGTATGAAGTGTTGACGGACTTCGCTGGGGTAAGAAGACTTTGTCGACGACGCTCTTTCCATGGCTTTTGGCTGAGGATAACCCAGTTATATCCTGTTAAGGAAATAACTCTTTAAATAAATCCGGACGACGTGTTCGTGCTCTGCGAGGGATAAGCTTCCAGAATTTACTGGGGATAAGCTTACTGCTTGGGAAGATGGATTTCAACTTTCCTGGGGAAGCTGGGTTGGACTGGACTCTTTGGGGAAGTTTTGGACTGCGAGGCTGTAGGTTGAAAGAGGGAACCTATGTAGGGTTGCCTGCTGATGAGCTCGTGTAAAACCGCATCTGAAATGGAGAAGGAATCTGTGTAGGATTACTTTGATGATGAGTTCGTGTAAAACTTCGTTCTTGGAAAGGGAGAACCTGTGTAGGGTTTCTGGGTGACGAGTCCATGTAAAACTGCATCTTGAATAGGGGGAACCAGTGTAGGGTTGCTTGGTGAGGTAAGTTCATGTAAAACTTCTTGATGAACCGGGGTGAGGTTATCTTGAACTAAATCCATGTGAGACTTCTGGAGGAACCGGGGTTAGGTTACCTTGGGGTAAATCCATGTGAGATTTCTTGACGAACCGGGGTGAGGTTACTAGAGACGAGTCCATGTGAGACTTCTGGGGGAACCGGGGTTAGGTTACCTTGAGATAGATCCGTGTGAGATTTCTTGATGAACCGGGGTTAGGTTACTTGGATAAGTTTGTGTAAAAACTTTTGATGAACCGGGGTTAGGTCATCTTAAGATAGGTCCATGTAAGACTTCAGGAGGAACCGGGGTTAGGTTACTTGGATAAGTTTGTGTAAAAACTTCTTGATGAACCGGGGTTAGGTCATCTTGTGGAGGAGGAGTCTGTGTATGACTTTGTCTGAAGGTTGAGAGGAAACCGGTGTTGGGTCGCATGATTTTGATTAAGTGGATGATCGTCCTGTTTGGTCTCGGACGTTAACCCATGATCTGGAATTTGTAAAGGTAGATGGTAATCATTCTTATGTTGATCTGTCCTTTGTACTTTGGTTGACAGAGCAATTGGATTGCCTGGATAACTCATTATTGCCCCTGCTTCGGAGGTGAGGGAAGAGGATACCTGTGTGGGTGATTGACAAATCTTCGGGTAGGCAAGTGACGAGATACCGGAACATAGTCGTACGCTTTGATCCCTAACTTTTGCCTGAATCGCCCTTTCGGGTTTTCAGTCCACCGGGATACCCATTTTTGCCCAAGCCGCCTTTTCAGGTTTTCGACTTGCCGGGTGTACCTGTTTTTTCATTTCATCCCTTCATTTTGCCCGAACCCTTTTGGTTCGCCGGGAAGCCCTTATTTTTGCCTAGGTGTGTCAACCTAGCGGGTCTTTGATTATGCGCAGTATTTTTCCGACTATGTCCACGCTCTCAGAATGTAGGGAGTTGCCCCTGTTGGAAGTATTTTGCCATGCCCCAGATAATGGGCAATGCTCCTACTGTGCCCCTTGATTGGAGGTACTTCTGTTCACAAGGTGTTTATCGTGCGAATTTCCCTGCTGTTCAAACAAATGGTCATATGCAAACAAGGTTATTTTAAGAATGCAAAAGTCTATGTCTGTCTTGAATTTTGAAAATGCATTTTTTGTGATACAGTGCGATGTCAACTCAATATTTTACGGCAAACCTTCAGGAGTCAGGATACCTTCGTAACAGTATGCTTTCGAACTAACCCATGCTTCAGCTAGGACTTTTAAGGGTTATAACGTGGCCTGGTTCACGGTTTAAGAAACAAAGGATAAAGGCTCAAATTATTTGTACCCACCCGCTCTTCGTGATGTTCTCCAAACCTAAACTCAGTTGATCATACGTTAGACCTTGTTTGAATCTTTGCTTTGACTTTCCGGTGATGATCCGGATGTTGATAACTTATTTTGAATAGGCAGTCATTCCTTTTTTGTCGAGGGTTTGTAGGACCTCTTTTTTGATTTAGTTATCCCTTTCTTTTTTTGCCTGAACTGTTTCCTTTTGGAGTTACAGTCAGCGGGATGCCCCAGTTTGGTAAGTCTTCTTTATTGGTTTAGACTTTTTGGGCTTTTCATTTATGATTTTGTTTTTGATAGTGACTGCCTGTCCTTATGATTGTTCTGAACCATCACTGTCTTTGTTCGTTTTGTAAAGATCTCTTCGGTGCCATTCGTCATGCACTTGGATCAACTGAGAAGACTACCCTGCCCCGGGTTATGATTAAGGGTTTAATTTTCGAAAATAAAAACTCCTACTTCTTTGGCTCAGAAGGGTTGACGAGGGACTACCTTCCTTATTACTCCAGTGTTTAGGAATTGAAACAATGCCTGTACCTCATCAGCGGGGTCTGTTCAAAAGCATACTGTAGATTCGGTATCGTTTTCGTCATCCTCCCTCAAGAGGTTTAGAATTTTCAATTAAGAGTTGACCATTGCAAAAATATGAAAGCAGTTTTAAGCATAGTAAACATAATTAAATCAAGACAGACATGTGTAATGCATTCATGAAATAAAAGAGTTTAACATAATAATTGTTTATCTGAACAGGAAAGGAAAAATACAACTTGAATTCAAATGAACAAAAAAATTCTCAATCCTAGCCATGTTTTGGCAATGGAGCATTGATCACGTTGGGAGTCTCAGCAGGCTCGAACTCAATCTCTTTGGCATCGATCATGTTCTGAATTTTGTACTTTAGTGCCCAACAGTCCTCAGTATCGTGCCCCGGGCTATCGGAATGATAAGCGCATCTGGCTTCTGGATTGTAGCTAGGAGAGGAGGTCTTAGGATTGGCAGGAGGGTTGATCACTGCAATCAGGTTCATCTTCAACATATGTTGCAGTGCTTGCGACCATGGCATGTTAATGTTGGTGAACTGCCTTTTAGGCCCGTCTGGCCTTTGCTGGTTTCCCCTCTGTGGTTGGCGGCATGGTGCAGAACCAGAGATCATGACTGCCCCTGCATGTTGATCACGGCGACTCTTTTGACCGTATGCAGCATTAGATTCCTTCTTTCCCGTGTAAGGCTTTTTGTGAGGGTCAGAAGGTGTGGCCTCTTGAATTTTCCCACTCTTGATGCCAGCTTCAATTCTTTCGCCGGTCAGGATGAGGTCGGTAAATCCAGCAGATGAGTTACCAATCAGGTGGTTGAAGAATGGCCCGGACAGGGTCCCCAAGAACATGTCAACGAGTTCCCGGTCAGTTAATGGAGGTTGTACCCTTCCAGCAAGGTCTCTCCATTTCTGTGCATACTCTTTAAAACCTTCACTTGATCCTAACGACATACCCTGGAGTTGGGTACGCGTAGGGGCAAGGTCGGCATTATATTGATACTGCTTATAGAAAGCAGTAGCCAACTCCTCCCAGTTACGAACTTTGGTCCCATCCAGCTGATAGAACCATTCGAGATGAGTCCCTGAAAGACTCTCCTGGAAGAAGTGGATCCATAAATTCTTGTCCACCGTATATGGCTGAATCTTCCGAACATAGGACCTTAGATGCAGCTTGGGGCAAGACGCCCCGTCATACTTGGAGAAGGTTGGTGCTTTGAACTTATGCGGGATAATCACACCAGTTGACAAACCCAGATCTCCGAAATCCAGCCCCGGTACCTGTTGATCCTCCATAGCCTTCAACCTATCCTCCAACCGTTTGTATTTGTCCTCAGCCGGAGGGTATTGTTCGTCGTCGAAATCTGTCTCGTTGTCGGAGACTTCTGGACTGGGCACCCTTTCCTCTGGATGACTGCTTTTTCCCACAGATGGGGTTGTCCTCTCAGTTTCAACTTGCGGCGTATTCCCAGATCTGCGTCTAGGGCTGAACAAAACAGTCCTCTTCTTTTTCCTGTCCTTCTTCAAAAGCAGAGCCTTCAGGTCTTATTGCCCCTGGGTCAAATTCAGGATCAGCTCTTGGAACTGGGCATTCTGAGCCTGAAGGTCCTTGATAGTCTGCTCGGCTGATGATTCAGGATTCATGACGATCGGCTGAAATAAACAGCGGAGAAGGGTAAGCAACCTGTCAAAGGGATACCTGCAATGCAATGAGATGTATGATATGCATGCAATGTTTTCAAGGACCTCGCGGGGTAAACAGAGAAACTTTGTTAGCATTTGGAACCGGTAGCTTGACTGAAGGCACTGCATATTGTTGAGAGTCCTTCTTCAAGGGTCAAAGGCTCACCATATCCAGTGGGTCATAGCCCTTGACAACCTTGGCTAGAGGAAAATAAATCCTCCTTGCCCCTTGCTGGGATAGTTGGTCCATCATGACCTGCATCACGAGCCCTTGAGATCCTTGAAATGGGTTAGGATGTATGCAATGGTATGATGTCATGCTATGCATGGGGTGATGTAGGTAAACCCTGTTATGAGTCCCAATTAAGGACTATAAACAGACCCTGCAAGAAATTCAGTATACTTTGTTATGAGTCCTAATTAAGGACTATAAACAAAACCTGCAAGAGATCTAGTAAACCCTGTTATGAGTCCCAGTTAAGGACTATAAACAACATCTGCAAGAAACCTGGTAAACCCTGTCATGAGTCCTAGTTAAGGACTATAAACAAGACCTGCAAGAAATTCAGTACCCTGTTATGAGTCCCAATTAAAGACTATAAACAAGACCTGCAAGAAATTCAGTATACTTTGTTATGAGTCCCCAATTAAGGACTATAAACAAGACCTGCAAGAAACAAGTGTCAGGTAACAAGCACGCAGATAGTCAAGTACGAAGGCACACAAGTCACACAAGAGAGCCCTTAGAGTTTAAGGCCAGCATGAGGTCTGGGTAGTACCCTCTTTCAGTTTGTTGGTTCATACCTGTCCTAATCAAAAGTAACCGGGTTCTTAGAGGATCCCAATATCATTGACTACCCTCAATCGGTCATAACTCCAGCATCGCAATCTTTTCTTGCGGCCAGAACCATCACGAGAGTTTAGCCTCAATGGGCGTAGCATACTGCTACAATTCTAAAGGCCAAGTTGTGTCAATTAAGGTTCTAAGGTTGTTGGTGCTTAATGACTCCTTAGAAGACCCATATTCTCCTCGTTGCAACACAAGGGATATCGGTACAGACTAAGGTGCCACACCAACGTAGCCACTGCTTCACCTGTGTCGGTCTACGCCGGACAGGTCCCTCACAGCTTATGCTACCTAAACAGGGTATCCCCAGATCCGGGTTAGGATCTATAGAACTCCCGAGATAGTCCCACAATAATAAAGCACACAAGGAAAGCAATTGAAAACACAGTTATGAACTAACCCTAAGGTACACCTCACTTTAAGTTTTATTCCCCAGCAGAGTCGCCAGTTCTGTGATCGGTGGATCTGGAACTGACTGTTTAACGCTGGTTCGCGAAATGTCGCGGAAGCAAGAGTCGCCACCGTCTTTTATTTTCTCCAAATGGAAAGGACAAAAGCACAGAAAAATTCCTTAAAGAGATTGCTCTCGGTTCGGGAGGTAGGTTATAGGAAGGGAAGGTGTTAGCACCCTTTCTATCCATGGTTATCCATGGGCTCTTAGATACTTGCTCAATGTGTTTTCAAAAATGTTTGTTTGCTTTTCAATGTGGGTTTTAAAAAGTTTCTTTGAAAAATTTCAGTTCGACTCGTACGTCAGAGTGTTTGAAAAATTTGCTTTGAAAGCTTTTGAAAAGTGTTGGTGTGAAAAGTCTTTTTGAGTTTGTTTTGAGATTAGAGCAAGTATCCTTGAGAACCTATCTACCCTAAGGAATTCGTCTGTGTAAATGTCCTTAAAAGTAATGCCATCCCACCATTGAGAGGTAGGTAGCACCACCGTTGGAGGTGTTCGGGTCAATTCGAGGTTCGGGACATGGTGATCACCAGAGCAATGGGAAGACACCTTAGAAGCTACCCTCATGCCAGGTTCCCGGATCATGAGGACTTACTAAGACATCCTCTACTCGACGACCACCTTTCGAAAGGCAACAGTGAGGCGTACCCTAGGGGTGATGTGTGTGAATTGTGTGTCATGTTCAGTTATCTGTCTTGTCATGTTTATTTGTGATCTACGCTTGATTTTAATTAGGGCCATTCATTCTTACATGCATTTTTAACAGTTAAAGTATTTGCGGAAAAAATAAATCTAAGGCTATTACAAATGGCGCGGGTCCACATCGCCAAAATTAAACCGGACCCGATTTGACTGAAAAATAAATAAAGCGAATAAATAAAAGTGCGAGAAATTTAAATTACAGTGCTTTGGGAGAGATACAAAATTATAATAAATGACATAAAATAAAATGCGCAAAATAAAATAATTAAAAACAATGGGCGTTGGACCCTTTTGCAAAAAATTAAAGTTGATGAATTAATTGGAATTAAAGATTAAATGTTTTTTTGGTATTTTATGTTTTTTATGATTTAAGGAGAAAAAGAAAAATTAATTAAAATTAAAATGAGATGCTAAACCCTAGTTCTAATGTTTTTTAAGTTTATTGCAAAAATATTGAAATTTGACCTAATTTAAATCTAATTTATTTATGTACAAATTTAATTATAAAAAATAAATAAATAAATAATTATTACTGTGGAAAAAAGGGCAAAATATGAAAAGGAATCAAAATTGCTAATTAACCTAATTCTATATTTTGGATTTTTAATTGTTAAAAAGAATGAAATTATAACCTAATTAAAACTAAGTTTATTTACATATAAAATTTAATTATAGAAAATAAATAAAATAAATATTATTAAAAAAGAAAGTAAGAAGAATAAAAATTAAACCTAATTCTATTTTTGGATTTTAGTTATTAAAAGGAATTAAAGTTAAAAACCTAATTAAACTAAATAATTTACATACAATTTATTTATGGAAATAATAAAATAAAAATTATATTTTTTTGGCATTTTTTAATTTTATGATGTTTTTGTATTTTGATTAAAAATTAAATAAACAATAATTAAAATAAACACAACAATTAAAATAATAATTAAAAAGATATAAGAAAAATAAATAAAAATGGCAAACCAGGGTGGGGTGTAGCCCCAAAATTGGAGGTAAGGTTCAGCAAGTCAAGCCCATTAAACATTGGATCCATTGACTTTGCCAGTTTCCATATGGTGCGTTGACTAAGGCATACTGCGTTCCCTGAATCTTGGCCTTTAGATCTGGTGTTCTTGGATGTATGTAGGGTCTGATCTGGATGGAATATGGTAAACCATCGCGCTGAAGCTGCATAGGATTAATTGATGAAAAATAATATGGGATTTGTACAGACCTGGGACTTGAACCCAGGTCTTGGAGGTTGCATGTATTGGTACCTGCCAGCTGAGCCATCACGTTTCATTTAATATATTATATCAAATAAACAACAAAAAGCAAAACCAACGCATAGTAATTAAAAACGCGCGCAATTCAAACTAGCGAATCACGCTTCGCCACCACATCATCTTCCTCAATGTTTTTATTTTTTCTGAAAAGCACAAGCCTATGGAAACGGTTTTCTGGGCGTGGTCTAAGGCAGCTTTCAAGAAAATAGCGATTAGGCTATTCTTGAACATAAATTCATCGTGACTATTGGGATCTCTTCGTCCAGTTGAGCTGAGTTTGATAGTGGTGATTTTGAGTCCTAATTTCACTTGGTTATGAAAGCCCCAATCTGGAAAACCTGTAACCCTAATATTTAACAATGGCAAAAACGCATATATGGCACAAAAACATAATTGAATATGTTGGTCAGCTTAGAAACATCATTATGAGCAAGAATCCATAAAGAAAAATGCAAAAGGATGCTTGAATTATGCTATGCGATTTCAAAAATTTTGCTTCACAGTTTGAGTTATAGATACCACTTCTTTGCGTTTTGGTTGATGTTAATGATTGAGAATCGTTCAATGATGTTTCAGGATGATGATAGAACAAGAATTGAGGCTTGAATCGAACTAGAAACTGGTTTTCAGTATCGACCTTTTTTGAGAATTTTTCAACTTTGTATATGGTTTCTGAGCGCAGCTGAGAGTGTAAGGCCATTAGGTTTTGATTCCTGAATATGTATAGAGCATATTAGGTTAAGAAAATTGTACAAAATCTTTGAATTCAATGATTTTCATATTTGATTTTGTAAGATCTTTTCATATCTTTTTTTCATGTGAAATTTTGTGTTAATTAGTTCAAATCAAACCAAAACTTGCCTAATTAAGATGTGCACGAAATCTTGAGTCTAGAATGTGCATAAAAAGATTTTTTAGGTCAAGCTTTATATTTTCCATGTATTAAAATAATTTAAATGAATTAATATTAATATAAATTCAAATAAATAATTAAAAAATGAGAAAATACTTCCCTTTGGGCCTAATGGTCGTGCATAGGCTTGGCATGAAGAAACTTGGAAGAAAAATGGGCCCATTTGCATTTTTAGGTCATTTGAACCATTGTTGACTTTTCAAAATTCCCAAAAATTTCCCAACTTCCACAAGGCATAACTTGCTCAATTTTCAAGCTTTTCACATGTTCTTGGACATTTTGGAAAGGTCTTTGAGTCCTTTAACCAATGCCTTTGGTCCCATGTCATTTTGATTTACCAATCTCAAGTTATGGCCTTTGACTTAAAGTCCCTTTTTGTTGACTTTTGAAAATGACCTATAATGTTGAAATTGATAACTTTTTGTGAGAGCATTTCTTGGACTTGAAATATGAAGATGAATTGTAGGAAATGTCTTTCTCTTCAAAATGAGCTTTGGATGGAATTTTTCTGATAATCCATGTGAAAGTTATGCCCTGGTCAATTTCAGTTGACTTTTTCAGCTGTCCAAATATAGCAACTTTTGCATCTCTGATTATTTCTGAGCCAAATTTTGAGAATCATGATCAAGCATTGATCAAATGATGTTTGTGGCTTCAAAATGATATGTTGACCAAAAATTTGAACTTTTGACTGTCAAATGACCATTTTGCCCCTACAGTTGACTGTAGTGCAATCCAGGGTTTTGACTGTGCAATTTTGAGCTGAATGCCTTGAAACTTGACATGAGGATGCTTGACCACATTTGTAGGCATATGAGACTTGATTGGACCTTTGAAAACTTCCTTTTCTTGATCAGAACCCAAACCCTAGTTTTGACTGTTATAGGAGACAGTTGAGCTGCACAACCCTTGGGGAATTTTGTGACTTGGCTTGGCAATTTCTTGAAGAATATGGGAGGGCAAATTTTGGGGTACAACACATCCCATGCTTCTTTTTCAGGATTGTACAAAGAGCTCCCAGTATAGGGAATATGTAGAATCTCACCAACAATCTCAGGGGTTAGAGATATTCTTGTACCCAACACATATGTAACCATATTGCCTTTGTGAGGAGTCAAATTACTGAAGAATACTCTCACCAGATCCGGGTAGTATGGACCAAATGATGAAATCAGTAGTTCCAATCCTTATGCAGTCAAATCATTCTGAAAAGTAAAACATTCATGAGGGAAAGATGATAGCATACCATATTTTGGAGTGGACACTATCTTTCTTTGAAAGTCCTTTTTAAATCTTGCTTCTTGATCTTCAGTGAGAGCTAAGATTAATGGATTCTCTGCAGAAGATGAAGCAACTTTCTTCTTTCCTTTCTCTATAGCTGACACCTTTCGTTTTTTCCTTGATGCCATGGTTAAGGTGTTTTTAGGGTTTGGAAGGTTTTAGGTTTTGAGAGGAAGATGTTTGATGAGCTGAAATTGGATATGATTTGTGAGTAAATAGAAATGAGTGGGTTTTATTATATGTAATGACATTTAATTGACTTTTCAATAATATAGGTGAGCTTGGGAATATGAGAGAGAGAGAGAGAGAGAGAGGAACTCTGACCAACAAATATTTTTGTCATAAAAGCATGTTACAGTGGGTGCAATCGATTTACACACAAAACAGAATCAAAAGAAAACTAAAACGCACAGTGTGAAATCAATTTGCACTATGGTGCAATTGATTTGCACTGAAAATCGAAAGGTCAAAAATAAAACATACAGTGAGCAATCGATTTACAATATTGTGCAATCGATTTACATCAACCAAAAATGACCAAAAACATATTTTTCTTAAACTTAAACACCACTTAACATATATATTCACATATAACAAAGTTAAAACAATTATGTGAAAGCATAAAAAGGATAGAAAGCACCTTATATTTCGTTTTCATCAAGAATGCCAAGTTCTCGTCGAATCTTGTAAAACGGTTCTCTTGCCAAAGGTTTAGTGAAGATATCGGAAAGTTGATTGTGAGTATCTACAAATGTGACCTCGATATCTCCTTAAAGTACATGATCACTAAGGAAATGATGTCGTATGTCTATGTGTTTGGTTCTTGAATGCATGACCAGGTTCTTTGTAATGTTTATTGTACTTGTATTGTCACGCCGTAGAGGAACGCGTCTTAGATCGAGTCCATAGTCACGAAGTTGTTTCTTGAGCCACAATATTTGAGTGCAACTACTACCCGCTGCAATATATTCTGCTTCAGTCGTGCTAAGAGCAACACATGATTGTTTCTTGCCAGCCCGTGATACTAATGCATTTCCAAGGATGTGACAAGTACCACTTGTTCTTTTTCTATCAGTTTTATAACCTGCATAATCCGCGTCAAAATAACCAAATAAATTATAAACAATACCTTTAGGATACCATAATCCAACATTTGTTGTTCCTTTGAGATACTTCATGGTCCGTTTCACCACCATGAGATGAGATTCCTTTGGATTTTCTTGAAAGCGAGCACATAGACAAACACTAAACATTATGTCAGGACGGCTTGCCGTCAGATATAATAAGGAGCCAATCATACCTCGATATTTTGTAATGTCAATTGAAACACCTAATTCATCTTGATCAACGTATGTACTGGAACCCATTGGTGTAGACATTGCCTTACAGTTATCCATGTCAAATCTTTTCAACAGTTCCTTGCAATACTTGGATTGGTTGATGAAGTTTCCATCCTTTAATTGCTTGATTTGAAGTCCAAGAAAATAATTCATTTTACCCATCATGGACATCTCAAATTCTCCTTGTATCATTTCTGAAAATTCTTCATACATTTCTTTATTTGAAAAGCCGAAAATGATATCGTCAACATATACTTCAACTAGCAAAGTGTCACCTTTAATTTTCTTGATAAACAATGTCTTGTCAACTTTACCCTTTTCAAAACCTTTTTTGCATAGGAAGTTACTTAGCCGATCGTACCATGCCCTTGGTGCTTGTTTCAAACCATAGAGAGCTTTCCTCAATTTAAATACATGAGATGGATTCTTGAAATCTTCTAACCTCGGGGGTTTCTTAACATAGACTTCTTCGTTGATATATCCATTCAAGAATGTGCTTTTGACATCCATTTGGAAAAGCTGAAAATTTAATGAACAAGAATAAGCAAGTAAAAGATGAATAGCTTCTAACCTTGCAACCAGAGAGAAAGTTTCTTCAAAATCTATTCCTTCTTCTTGATTGTAGCCTTGTGCTACCAGCCTTACTTTGTTCCGAACAAGTATTCCATTTTCGTCAAGTTTGGTTTTAAACACCCATCTTGTTCCAATAATATGTTTGTAGCTTGGCCTAGGGACAAGTTCCCAAACTTGATTCCTTTCAAATTGATTTAACTCTTCTTGCATATCAATAATCCATTGGTCATCAGCTAAGTCTTCATCAACTTTGGAATTTTCAATTTGAGAGACAAACGCCATGTTTAGACAAGCATCTTTGAGATTTAGTCTTGTTGTCACACCTTGAATTATATCACCAATTACTTTATCGATAGGATGATCTCTATGAGTTCTCCATTCTTTTGGTAGATCATTTAAATTTGATTCTTGTTGGGGTAATTCTTCTTGTTGAATTGGTTGACCTTTGGAAGTATTTTCTTGAGGACCTTCTAGTATTTCATCATCATCATCATCATTACAAACAATATTATCCTCCTTGGAGGGGTTAGATTAATCAAAAGATACATGCATTGATTATTCAATTGTTAAAGTTCTTTTGTTATAAATTCTATATGCCTTACTAGAACGAGAGTAGCCAAGAAAAATACCTTCATCAGATTTTTCATCAAACTTACCAAGGTTATCTTTGTCGTTGTTTAAGACAAAGCATTTGCAACCGAAAATGTGAAAGAAAGCAATGTTTGGTTTCCTCCCTTTGAAAAGTGCATAGGGAGTTTTCTTCAAGATTGGTCTTATGTTAACTCTATTCCTAACAAAACATGTCGTTCTCACCGCATCCGCCCAAAAATATTTTGGAAGGTTTGAATCTTTAAGTGTTGTACCCCAAAATTTTCCCTCCCATATTTTCCCAAGATTTTTCCCTCACACAGTGGTTACAAACACTTGGTTAAAGAAATAGGAAATTTTTGAATATTACCAAAGTGCCTTTTGATTGTCAGTTCAACAGTGTCCTTTGATTGGCAGTTAAACAGTTCCATTCGATTGGCATAACAACAAGTTTCGACTAAGCCCTTAAAAACCCTCAATACAAGCTTGACTCACTAGTCTTCGATTGGGAATTTAACACCCTTAAATTAGGCTTTGGTCCATAAGTCTTCAATTGAGCTTTGTTTTCCTTTGAAATGGCTCCCTTTGATTTAGAAAGAAGGGGAGCTCCTTTTGGCTTCTTTCGTTTGAAGCACCTCTGGTGTCTTTCGTTTAAAGCATCTCTAGGCCTCCTTCGTTTTAAGCACCTTTTGTTTCTTTCACACAGGCCCCATTGGGACAAATGGCCTGCATGCCTGCCTGTACAAGGCATGAAATTTCTTCACGCCTATAAGGGAAACACCTGCTACATGCCTGCCTGTACAAGGAAGGAACTTCCCTCATGCTAAGTTTTGACAGCCCAATTTCTACACTATGGCATTCCAAAAGTCCATTCGAAGGACACATATTACTGGCCATTTGAAGGAGTTGAATCAGAGCCATTCGAAGGAGCATGCAGAAGGCCCATCTGAAAGCTACACAAGGATCCCAGTTGAAAATAGACAACATGAGGTTCATTCGAAAAAAGGCAACATGGGGTCCATTTGAAAAAGGGAATTTAAGGCCTAATCGAAGGATGAAAACTAAAGGCATTCGAAGGAGCCCAAAATGTCCACATACATTCAAATTTGAAAAGAGGACAAGATCCCATGTTTTTTGCCACAGTTATAAAACTTCATTCATGGCCTTGAAAACATTTGTTTATGGAAATTTAAATTATTGTCTTCTTGTCCCCTACCTTCTACACTATATAAGCAGCATGCTTGCAAGCTAAAAGGGACTGGACACTTACATAGAAGGATCAGACGAAAGGGAGAAGCACATCAAAAAACTCTCAAAACTCAACAAGATCACACCACACTTGCCTCTCTCCTTTCGAATCCAAGAGTATCCAAACAACTCTAGTCCTCACACAAATTCAATTTTCCAGCAAGGTAAGTCCCATTGACCTTGCACCTTTCGTTTTAGAATGGCATGTATATAACATTTATTCACTATTTATTTCTGTCCTGTTCGATTGCATGTTTTTTTTTCTTGTCTAAACATACATGTTAGAACTAACCCTTGTACAGACTCAAACAAAAAGAAAAGGATCAGTGTGAAACGGAGCTTTAGGCTTCGCCCCTCATTGCCTACCTTCCCCAAATGAAAGAGGCACCTTCATGTTGTTTTCCAGGCCCACATCCCTTTACAGTCCAAACGAAGGAGCCAGAAGGGATAAACGAAGGACCCTCGTGCTGACTTCCATACCTCAATCGAAGGAGGCAGAAAAGAGTCCAAACGAAGGATCCTCATACTACTTCCTAGCACAATCGAATGAGGCAAGGAAATTCCAATCGAAGGCTACTCACATCATTTCCCCCTTGAATCGAAAGACTCACACCCCTTATTTACTTTAGCATTCCAGCCCATTTGGGCATTTTTGTTTTGTTTGTAGTTTTCTATTTATTTTGTTCAATTAACATAATAGTAAAAAACTCACAAAAACTATTAGGCTTATATTTTTTTAATTATATAATTAATTTATTTAATTAATTAATTAAATAAATTTTAACTATTTTCTTAATTTAAAATGAACTAGAAATTAGGACTTAATTTAGATTTTAATTTTTCTTTTCATAAATATAATAAAAAACACAAAAAGATTTTAGTTTATTTTTCTTAAGTTAATTTTATAAATAGACTTTAGAATAATTAATTTAGTAATTTTCTTAAATTAAAAACAACACAAAAAAAAGACTTTTCTTTAATTGGAAATTTTCTAAGGTTCTTAGACGCATTGTTTTATCTTACGCGCGTTAACTTTACTTTCGCATTTTTATAATAATGTAATTGTATAGTGGCATGTAATAAATTAAGTAGGGCTCTTTATCGCTTTCTTTATTTTGTTTTTCCCCCAGTTTTGTACATTGTAAATACCCCTCCCCGAAATCCATGTAATAGTCTAGATTTATGCTTTCCGTACTTTATTTTCTATACATTTTAACTGTTAGTAACTAGGCGTGTATGGAAAGACTAATAATCAAATGTTAGCAAACTTAACAAAATACAAAAATAATTGAATCAAACACAATTGCACACGAGCACCTCTAGGGTATCCCACTCTGGTTGCCTTTAAAAAATAAAACCGTCATGAGGCAGGAATGTTTTAGCAAAGACTCATAAATCAAAAAATATCATAGTCCCTCGATGACCCTACAGTTGCCTTTCGGTAAATGATCTAGTCCCTTAAAGAAAATTTCTAAAACGTCTCCGCAAGTTGCCTTCATGATTGTAAAACGTCCCTTCGATTGTCCCTCAAACATCAAATGATAGAGCTACCTACTCACTAATAGTAGGATAGCACTGTCTAGAGGAAAAGAGGAAAAGAACGTCCCTTTCGAGTATAAAAGTAGATATCTGTTAGAAGTTTACTCAAACATTTTGCACTTACACAAAAAAAAAACTACTTTTCAAAAGACATTTCAAAACACTTTGTATAATTTCTCCACTATCCCGAGAAACATTACAAAGTTCGTCGTACTAAGGCGTTTTCAAATCATTTTCAAACACAAAGCACAAAAGGTATTTAAAAAATGAGCAAACCTCTAAGAGCCCGTGGAAAACCACGGATGGAAAGGGTGCTAGCACCTTCCCTTTCCATAATCTACCCCACTTACTCAAAAAACTCTCAAAAGGGTCTTTTTCTGTTCTTTTCACCATTTCCCTTGTTGGACAAAAGAAAAGACAGTGGCGACTCTTACTTACCGCACACTTGCGAATACAAAATACAAAACCAATATAGTATTAAACGGTCGGTTCTGCCACCGTATCACAGAACTGGCGACTCTACTGGGGAATTAAAAAAAATGGGGTTACCTTAGAGTTAGTTCATTATTTAACTGTTTTGTGAGCTTTGATTGCTTAACTTTTGAGGGCTTTGTTTGGGTTACTATAGATCCTGCACCCGGATCAGGGGAACCTTTTAGGTAAGTAGAAATAGATCGTGGAAATTGTGCGGGGTATACCGACATGGTTGAAGCGATAGCTACATTGATGTGACACTTTGGTTGGTATCGGTAACCCTTGAGTAACCAAGGAGAATACAGGGCTGTTGTGTGGTGTCATAAAGCATCAACTCACCTTAGAACCTTTAATTGAACAATTTAGCTATTAGGACGTAGTGAGATAGCCGTCTTTGGTGTATACCCAAAGTCGGTTGATACTCGATACTACACTCATTGAGATCCGACTCTCGAGTTTTGTTTGATGGAAAGGCAGTTGCCTATCAAAATGAAACTTGTGGGGAGGATCAGTGATATTAAGATCCCTTAGAACCCGTTTACTATTTATAGGACAGGTTGAACCAATCAAACTTCAAGAGGGTATTACCTTAAAACCCATGCAAGCTTTAAACCTAAGTTCTTTTTATGATTTGGTTGTGCTTGCTATATTTGTGATTTCTTAGCAAAATCATGACATCATAACATGGCATATCATACTAACCATTTCAAGGATTTTCTAGGGCTTATCTTTGTCTTGTCTTGTAGGATATGACATCCACTCGCAGGAATACTATACAAGTCAACCTCGTAAGGGTACCTCCTCAACTCAAGGACTTGGAATCAAGGGTCCCTGAAAGCTCTCCATTCACTGAAAGACATGGTCGAATTCTCAACTTGGTCACCGCAAACTCTTATTGGGAAATGATAAAAGTGCTCTTTCAGTTCTTTGACCCGTTACATCAGTGCTTCACTTTTCCTAATTACCAGTTAGTTCCAACTATGGAGGAATTTTCTCAGTTATTGGGGGTACCTATCCTTAATCAGTTATCATTCAACGGTATAGAAAGAGACCCAAAACCTGAAGAGATTGCTCAAGCTCTGTCTTTACAACGGGCAGGTGTAGTGGAAAATTGGGAAAATAGAAGAGGCATCAAGGGATTTCTAGCTAAGTTTCTATTTGAGAAGGCTCGCCATTTTTGGGATACTCTGGATTTACAAGAATTTGAAGAAGTGTTGGCCCTTCTCATCTATGGGATGGTACTATTTCCTAATCCAGACCAACTCATAGATGTGAATGTGGTCGAGGTTTTTCTGTCTCAAAATCTGGTGCCCACTTTACTTGGAGATGTTCTACACTCTCTGCATACCCGCACTATAAAGAGAAGGGGGACTCTTTTATGTTGCACTCCTCTATTGGCTAGGTGGTTTATTTTGCACCTACCTCGGTCTATTTTGAAGAATTAGAAAGGTGTGAGATGCTCTCTTAGGTTGATGTCCCTCACACATTCAAATATTCATTGGTGTTCTCAATCTTTATAGAATGTTACCATCATTGATCGCTATGGGGAATCCCCTAATGTCCCTCTCTTCGGCATTAGGGGGACAATCACTTATAATCCTTGTTTGGCGTTACGATAGTTTGGTTATGCTATAAGGGATGGTCCTCATGATGCACTCGTCCAAGGAATCATCTTTGACTATGAGAATGAAGTTCAGGGTTATCGTAAGAGGTTCATTCGAGCTTGGGGCATGGTAAACAGAGTTGATAGCAAGACACTGGGGCACAAGAATTTCATACCTCTTGAGCCTTAACTCAGATGTGTGTGAGCCCGTGCTCAATGTCTTATGATGCCTTACCCCTTCGTATTACCTGTGATTATGGAGCCAATTGCTGAGGGAGACACTCATTACATTGTTCTTCATCCTGACATGCCAACTGATTTCTAGTAGCTAGAGAAATCCTGGATCCAACTCAAAGAAGAACGGGATACCTTTAAAACCCAATTCTACGCCAGAGAGAAGAAGGTTTTAGAGCTCACCAGGTTACTTCATGAAGAGAAGAGTATAAATGCTTATATTGCACCAAAGACGATGCACCCATGGGAAGCTTGAGTCTTTCTTTGCTTAGTAAGTTTATTTTTGCTTTGTTACTTCGTTTGTAAGCCCAAGAGGCATCATTGTGATCGTTAAAACTTCTTAATGCAATTAACGTTTGTTCTCTTTTTGTTTAAGCAAATTTAAGTCTTAGAAATCCTTGAAATCATTTCATACATATATCATACATATCATTGCATAACTAGTTTTCAAAGCAGGTTTCTCATCTTCTTCGTTGCTTATTTCATCAAGTAAAGAAATGGATTTTGAACAAAACATCAAGGATCTCCAGGCACAAAACACCCAGTTCCAGAAAATGATCGTGGCTCTAGCTAAAGGGCAAGAAGATCTAAAAGCTCTCATACTGAATGACAAAAAGAAGAAGCCAAAGAAGCCAACTGGGTTAGTGAATCTGGGAAGAAGGATCAGAGGACCAGGGCGACGAGCGTCAGAACTAGTAACTTCTTCAAAAGAAGGAGACAATCAGGACGGGGAGACGAGAGAGGAAGACCTCAGCCCGGAGGAATCTGATGATGAATATGATTATGATGAGGAGCAGTATCCTCCTGCTGATGATAAATACAAAAATGTGGAGGATCGTCTGAATGCAATAGAAATCCAGAAAGTACCTGGGCTAGATTTTGAGGAGATGGGCTTGGTTTCTGGGGTTGTCATCCCGCAGAAGTTCAAGGTTCCGGTGTTTTCTAAATATGATGGGGTCTCATGTCCCAAGATTCATCTCCAATCTTATGTGAGAAAGATTCATACCCACACTGCTGACAGGGACTTGTGGGTCCACTTCTTCCAAGATAGTGTATCCGGGACTAAGCTAGAGTGGTTCTATCAGCTATAGGGGACCAACATTTGTAACTAGGAAGACCTGGTTGCTGTCTTCTACAAGCAGTATCAGTATAATGTAGACCTTGTTCCCACCCGTACACAACTCCAAAGTATGTCTATGGGTTCGAGCGAGGGTCTTAAAGACTATGCCCAAAAGTGGAGAGAGCTAGCAAGAAGAGTCCAACCCCCTCTGTCTGATAGGGAGTTGGTGGATATGTTCTTGGGTACTTTATCTGGTCCATTTTTCAACCATTTGATTGGAAGCTCCTCAACTGGTTTTACTGAGCTGATCCTAACTAGAGAAAGAGTGGAAGCTGGTATTAGAAGTGGCAAGATTCAAAAGGAGGCCTCTTCAAGCACAGGAAAGAGACCTTTGGTGGGAAAGAAAGAGGTCAGTGCTGTTTACAGTCAAAGAAATCAGGGCAGAGCTGAACGTCGTCCAACGGTAGGGGCTGTAATGATATTCAAGCTTGCAATTACTCAACAGCGGAACAACCATCCTAGAGCAGAAAGGCCTATGAGACCGTTTACCTGGATTAATGTGACTTTGTCTTAAGTCTTACCACACTTATTGAAATCCAATCTGGTAACTTTGAGGGAAGCTCCCAAGAATCCCAACACCACATCTCCTCACTACAACCCAAATGCTCGATGTGCCTACCATTCAGAAAGTCCAGGCCATGATACAAATGATTATTGGGCTTTAAAGAATAAGGTGTGCAATCTGATCGAGGAAAAGGAGATTGAACTTGATGCTCCTGAGATTCCCAATGTTATAACTGCTCCCATGCCCAACCACGGTTGTGGTGTTAATGTTGTTGACGATGATACATTTGTTACTTCTGTTGAAGAGCTTGTTACTCTTCTCATGACTATTAAGTGGAATATGTTGCAAGCCGGTTTATTTCTAGGCTGTGATGAAGATTTCCATTTATGTTTATCGACTGGTTGCTATTTGTTAAAAGCAGGTGTTCAACGCCTGATGGATGATAAAGAGATTCTATTTGAGAAGAATCCTGTCACAACTGTTTCCTGTAAAGATGTTTCGATTATAACCATTTCGGACAACTCTCCCAAGGTCTCCACCAAAAGACCCATCAGGATTACATCTTCTCCAAAGGTGGCTCCCCTGATCATCACTATGCCAGGGCCAATACCATATTCCTCGGACAAAGCTGTTCCATGGAATTATGGGGCTGACGTCTATTACCGTGGCGTCAAGCAAGACCTGTTGGCTGCTGAAGACGAAGTTTCTAGAAATACTGATCCCAAAATCGGTAATATCGTTGGGACCAGTAAAATAACAAGAAGCAGAAGAGTGTTCTCACCCGAGATTTCTCCTCCTAAAGTCGTCACTATTCTTGTGATCATTCCTACTATTGTTCCTACTAATACTACCACTACAACTCATGTGATTACTCCTGTTGCCACCCCTACCACCGAGTCGGCTGAGACTCGTGGAAAAGACATATTGGTTGAGCTTGTTCAGACGAAGGCACATTCAAAATCGATTTCAGAGGCTTCCAAGAGGGAAATGGAAGAAGTATTAAAGATCATCAAAAAGAGCGATTATAATTTGGTTGAACAATTGGGGTAGACTCCTTCCAAGATCTCAATGTTGGCCCTATTGTTGTGCTCCGAAGCCCATGCAAAGGCTTTGGTGAAATTCCTCAAAACTGCTCATGTGCCACAAGAAAGCTCTGCTGACCAATTGGAAGATTGTGTGGCTAGTTTGACTGCTGATAATGGATTGGGTTTTTCTGATGCTGATTTGACACCCAGGGGAAGAAAACACAATGATGCGCTGCATGTCTCCATCGAGTGCAGGGGCACTACTTTGGCCCATGTTCTAGTGGATATCGGTTCATCGCTGAATGTTTTGCCCAAGAAGGCTCTTGGAATATTAGACTGTGAAGGTTTGACTCTGAAGCCCAACAACGTTGTGGTGGGGGCTTTCTATGGTTCAAAAAAAATGGTGTACGGGGAGGTGGACATCCCTATTAAAGTTAGTTCCCAAACCTATGAATCCACCTTCTATGTGATGGTTATCAGACCATCTTATTCTTATCTGTTGGGTCGCCCTTGAATCCATGGGCCTAGAGCTGTTACTTATACTCTGCATCAGATGTTGAAGTACCCAATGAAGGGAAATATTGTCACAGTGCATGGTGAGGACGAGTACATGGTAAGCCACCTGAACTCTTTCAGATATGTGGAAATAGACGGCGAGTTTATCGAGACTCCTTGTAAGAATTTTGAAGAGGTGCCTCGGGCCATGGCTGCAACCAAGACTATTACCAGTATGCCGAAGATCACCATACCTCCATTGAATATGGCTTCACTCAAGGATGCCAAGGTAGTCATTGAAGAAGGTGGGTGTACCATTTGGGGCTAGCTCCCTGACATTCCATACAAATCTGATAAGTTTGGCTTGGATTTCACTTTAGGGGCTCAAAGGCCTATTTGTCGTGCTCGCGCTGGAGGACCTCCCTTACGCATCAGCAATCATGGGGTCAACACTTTAGAAGAAAGTGATGGTGACTATGACATAGACAGCTGGGTCTTCCCTACTACCAACGGTGGACCCAGTAACTGGACAGCTAAAGACTTCGTGCCGATTACTTTTATCCAGGAGTAATTGTCTTTTTATTTTTCTGGTTATGTAATAAATAAACAATATAAACTCTATGGCCATGTGCCTTACCCGGGGCACAATGGTTTATTTGTGAGGGTTATCATGTTTCAATATTATATGTCATTAATAAAGCATTGGACGTTTCTTGCATACAAATTTTGCGCTCTGTCTTTCTTTTTTTCTTTATTTTATCAATTCAGCTATGCTCTTACACACACTCACGCATCAAACTGCAGATCCATATCCACTCTGGATCTCATTGATAACGGTTCTTCTATTGTCGGTTATGACTTTGAAAATCCAATCAACCAAGCCGAGGATGAAGGTGAGGAAGATTTTGAGCTACCAGGAGAACTTGCCAGACTGTTACAATAGGAAGAAAGGGCTATACAGCCTCATGAAGAGCCAGTTGAGACAGTAAATCTGGGTACAGAAGAGGACATAAAAGAAGTCAAGATAGGTGAAAATTTTGAGCTTAGTGTCAAACGACGATTGATTCAGATGTTGCATGATTATGTTGAGATCTTTTCTTCGCCATATGAAGACATGCCAGGACTAGGCACTGATATTGTGGTTCATATCCTGCCGACAAAAGAAGATTGCCCTCTAGTAAAGCAGACGGTTCGTCGTATGCGTCCTGAAATGTCAGAGAAGATCAAGGCAGAAGTTATGAAACAGTTCAACGCTGGGTTCTTAGTTGTCACCTCCTATCCATAATGGGTTGCTAATGTAGTTATGGTGCCTAAGAAGGATGGCAAGGTACGTATGTGTGTGGACTACAGAGACTTGAACAGAGAAATCCCCAAGGATGACTTCCCGCTTCCCCACATTGATGTTCTGGTTGACAATACCGCACAACATAAGATCTTCTCCTTCATGGATGAGTTCTCTAGTTATAATCAAATCAAGATGGCACCCGAAGACATGGAGAAGACAACCTTCGTCACACAGTGGGGCACTTTCTGTTACAAGGTAATTCCATTTGGATTGAAGAATTCAGGGGGAACCTATCAGCGAGCCATGGTAGCTTTGTTCCATGATATGATTCACCATGAGATAGAGGTATATGTTGACAACATGATAGCCAGATCTCAAATGGAATAAGAACACCTTGATCACTTCCAAAATTTGTTCGATAGGTTGAAGATGTACAAGTTGAGATTAAATCCGAACAAGTGCACCTTTGGAGTAAGGTCTGGTAAACTCCTAGGTTTCATTGTTAGTGACAAGGGTATTCAGGTAGACCGTGTAAAGGTAAAATCTATACAAGAAACATTGGCTCCTCGCACTGAGAAGGAATTTAGAGGTTTCTTAGGAATCCTAAACTACATTGTCAAGTTCATTTCCCATCTAACTGCTACTTGTGAGCCAATCTTCAAACTCCTGAAGAAAGATCAAGTGGTAAAGTGGAATGACGAATGCCAGACTTCCTTTGACAGAATCAAGAAATACCTACAAGATCCTACAATTTTGATGCCTCCAATCGAGGGAAGACCTTTGATAATTTACTTAACAGTGTTAGATAATTCAATGGGGTGTGTGTTGGGGCAGCATGATGAGCCTGGTCGAAAAGAGCATGCAATATACTACCTTAGTAAAAAATTTACCGATTCTGAAACAAGATACTCACTGCTCGAGAAAACTTGCTGCGTTTTGGCATGGGCTGCTCGCCGACTGAGATAGTATAAGTTGACCTACACTACTTTATTGATATCTAAGATAGACCCGATCAAGTACATCTTCGAGAAGCCCGCTCTCTCCGAAAGAATATCGATATGGAAAATGATCCTGACTGAATACGATATTCAATATACAACCCAGAAAGCAATCAAGGGACGTGTATTAGCTGATCATTTGGCCCACCGGGCCGTGGACGACTACCAGTCCATGAATTTTGAGTTCCCGGACGAGAGTATCATGTTAGTAGCTGATTGTGAAGAACCTGGACCGGATGAAGGACCTAAGAAAGGATCCCGATGGACTATGGTTTTTGATGGAGCTTCCAACGCACTTGGCAATGGTATCGGTGTTGTAATTATATCTCCTGAGGGCTGTCATGCTCCTTTCACTGCCAGACTATGTTTCGACTGTACCAACAATATGGCTGAGTATGAAGCATGCATCATGGGTCTCAAAGCTGCTATTGACCTAAGGATCAAGCTCTTAAGCATTTTCGGAGATTCGGCCTTGGTAATAAGTCAAATCAAAGGAGAGTGGGACACGAAGCACCCTAATCTCATCCCCTACAGAGAACATGTGCTACAATGCTCCCACACTTTGAAGAAGTCACATTTGAACATTTTCCACGAGAGGAGAACCAGTTAGCGGACGCGCTAGCTACTACGTCATCCATGTTCAAGGTCAGATGGGACAAAGAAGCTCCCCGGATCACTATTAAGAGATTGGATGAACCATCCTACTGTTATGAGATTGATACTGAAGAAATAATGGATAGACCTTGGTTCCATGAAGTGAAAAGGTATCTCGAAGCTCAAGAATACCCTGAGGGGGCATCTGTCAATGATAAGAAGTTTATGAGAAAGTTCTCAGCAAAGTTCTCCCTCAGTAATGGAATCCTCTACAAGAGCAACCACGAATCTACTTTACTTTAGTGTGTAGACAAGAGCGAAGTAGAGAGGATTATGACAGATTTACACGAAGGTACCTTTGGCACCCATTCTAGTGGACACACCATGACTAAAAAGATCCCACGAGCAGGATACTACTAGTCCACTATGGAAGCAGACTATTATCAGCATTCCCGGACTTGCCACAAATGCCAGATATATGCTGATAAAGTACATGTACCTCTGGTTCCCTTGAACGTCTTGACTTCTCCTTGGCCTTTTGCTATGTGGGGAATCGACATGATCGGAGAAATCAGACCTACCGCTTCAAACGGGCACCGCTTTATCCTAGTCGCCATTGATTACTTCATGAAGTGGGTTGAGGCTGCCTCTTTTGCTACTGTTACCAAGAGTGTTGTGGCGCGGTTCATCAAGCACGACCTTATCTATCGGTATGGTGTTCCAAAAAGAATCATCACATATAATGGTACAAATCTCAACACTATTATGATCACCGAACTCTGTAAGCAATTCAAGATCCAGCATCATAACTCTTCTCCCTACCAGCCGAAGATGAATGGCATTATGGAGGCTAATAACAATAACATTAAGAAAATCATACAGAAGATAACAGTGACATATAAATACTGGCATGAGATGTTACCATTTTCTCTTCATGGTTACCACACCTCAGCACGCACGTCAACAGGGGCAACACCTTTCTCTCTAGTGTATGGTATGGAGGTTGTCCTACCTATTGAGGTCCAGATCCATTCTTTGAGAATCATGAAGGATACAGGTTTGAATGAAGATGATTGGATCCATACTCGACTTGACCAATTGAACTTGATTGACGAGAAAAGGTTAGCGGTTGTTTATCATGGTCAGATGTACCAGAAGCGTATGATCAAGGCTTTTAACAAGAAGGTCAGACGTCAAGTATATTGAGTTGGTGATCTAGTAATCAAACGTATCATTCTTCCGTAAGGTGATCCCAGGGGAAAATGGACTCCCACATACGAAGGGCCATTTGTAATCAAGAACATATTTTCTGGTGGAGCCATGATCTTGACCACTATGGACGGTGACGACCTTCCTCACCCTGTGAATGCAAACATAGTTAAAAAATACTACGCAAGAATAAAGACCTCCTAGGTTGATTGGCCTAGGCAAAAATAAGGGTATCCCAAAGAACCAAAAGGGTTTGGGAAAAAATTAGGGATAAATACAAAAAAAAAAAAACTATACACCCGGCAAGTCAAAAACCTGAAAAGGAGGCTTGGGCAAAAAAGGGTATCCCGGTGGACTGAAAACCCGAAAGGGCGGTTCAGGCAAAATTTAGGGATTCAAAGCGTATAACTATGTCTCGTTGGATCTCCTTGCCATCAGAATTTAGTATCAAATACCAAGCCCAAACGGTACCAATCGATCCAGTCAGCTTCGGACAAGTAGAAAAGTGATGAGACACTCAAGGACATAAGGGCAATAGCAGAATTGAAACTCAATGGGATTATTACACATAGTTGTTTTCTCTCTGTACAATATTTTGTATAGTTTTCATTTTTACAACGGCATTCTCCTACTAGAATGTCAGTCTCTTTGTACAAAAAATGCCTATTATAGGCAACACTTCAAAATCAATACAAATTATTTCTTTGAAAGTACAAAACTTTTCATTTTTATGTTTTGTTTTGCAAAAAATGTCCAGTGATTATTTTTGACATATGCATTTGAATATGGTTACTGTTTACAAATACTTGCATAAAAAACAGAAAGACAGTTGCTAATGACTTTAAGAAACAGGACCAAGTCTAAAAAGCCATTTGTAGTCCTCGTAGTTATGTTCTCTAGTATGTACAAAGGCATAAGCGTCTTACTGCAAAGTCACTGCTACATCCCCAGCATACGTCCTAGTGATATCTATATCCCCACAGAGTGAAAATAACCAAAGTTTTTATCTCTTCTTCCCCAAAGCAGGAATTACCTCCTCCACCAAAGTTCCCTCAGAGAGCTGAAATTCAGCTAAGTTTTTATAATCTCGAACAGTTTTATAAAGCCTTATCCTCGGTAGATTTTATCTATCTAGCTGTGGAAGTTTATCCCCCAACAGAGTTTATTTCTCTACATGGATAAAATCTCCCAACAAAGTATCTCCTTCCCCGCAGAGTCATTCTCAAGAAGAAGTCAAAAGTCCTCGGAAGAGTACCCTCAAACAGAAGGAGGAAATCCCCGGCAAATCATCTCCATTCATCATCCCCAGCGGAAATGGAAGAATCACTTTCCTCATCTACCAAAAAGAAGTCCGGGATTCAGCTTCCCAGTACTCTCCAGTAGCAGTCAAGTATTTATTTCCCCAGACTAGGAAAATTTGCAACAGCATTCCATGTTCATACCTCACGGCAGGCACATACATATTGCATACAGCACAATCTCATTTATTTTGAGAACATCATTACCCAATGCATTTCATGCATCATGACATTTCATACATCTAACTCCTTACCTTTTCAGGAAAGATCAACAGACAAATGTCATCGTCAATTTGCAACAAATTCCAGAATAGTTCCTGAAATAAGACAGGGCAACTATCTGAAGTAACAACTCATCAATCACTGTAAAGCCCAGAACCCGACCAGATAACAATCAACACACAATTCAAGACCTCTACTAGTTCAGTTTAAATCGACCAATGATTTATTCTGATTCATTTCTGGTAGATACTTTCTCTGGTTCAGTTAAATCGACACTAAGATTTTCTGATTCTTATCCAGTCAAAGATAACTCAAGACCTCTGCTGGTTCAGTTTAAATCGACCACTGATTTATTTTGATTCTTTTCCGATAGATACTTTCTCTGGTTCAGTTAAATCGACACTAATATTTTCTGATTCTTATCCAGTTTAAGATAACTCAAGACCTCTACTGGTTCAGTTTAAATCGACCAATGATTTATTCTGATTCTTTTCTGGTAGATACTTTCTCTGACTCAGTTAAATCGACCCTAAGATTTTCTGATTCTTACCCAGTTAAAGAAATTGTAAAGTCTGGAGTCCGACCAAATATAAGTTTACTTTGTTAATTACTATGAAGCCTGGATCCAACCAGATGATAATATAACTTATGACACCGAATCCTGGATACGACCAGATAACAAAATACCTCATATTCTAGTTGAAGCCTGGACCCGACCAGATAACAGTTTAATTTCTTCAAACCACTAAAGCCTGGATACAACAAGATAATAATTCAATGTTTACAACTACTGCGAAGCCTGGAACCGACCAGATAGCAGTTAATTTCATATTCCCCAATAAGTCGATGTGAATCCTGGAATACTACCGGATAACAGTCAGCCTTATTATCCTCAGCAAGTGGCTGTGAAGCCTGAATCCCGACCAGATAACAACTCGCTTTCGTCTCTCCAATCAAGAGGTAACTTCTCAGTAGAGTAATGGACAACAGAAGCTCCGAGACTTGATTCCCCCAAAACATTCCCCAGCTGACTCCTCCTCATACAGTAGGAACAAGAATCCCCATAAAGAGACTTCTTATGAAGTCATCATCTACTTTAGATGACATCTTTAAGCCCATCTCTGACGACTCTCTGTCATATTCCTTGGATGGCATCTTTAAGCCCATCTTTGACAATCTTCTGTCATCTTTTCCAAATGGCATCTGTAAGCCCACTCCCGGTATTATTCGCCAACAGTATCACTTCAGACGAGTGAGAATTTCTGGACACTCTAGTATCCAATCATCTTCCACCTTCATATCACGAAAGGCAGACAAGCCAATCTACATCCTCAGGTTTTTGAAGATTGAACAGGGGCAGCTGTTGTACCCCAAAATTTCCCCTCCCATATTTTCCTAAGATTTTTCCCTCATATGGTTATTACAAACACTTGGTTAAATAAAGAGGAAATTTTTGAATATTAGCAAAGTTCCTTTCAATTGGGAGTTCAACAATGTTCTTCAATTGGCAGTTAAACGGTGCCCTTCGATTGGCATAACAACAAGTTTCGACTGAGCCCTTAAAAACCTTCGATATAATCTTGACTCACTAGTCTTAGATTGGGAATTTAACACCCTTCGATTAGGCTTTGGTCCGCAAGTCTTCGATTGATCTTTGTTTTCCTTTGAAATGGATCCCTTCGATTCAGAAAGAAGGTGAGCTCCTTTTGGCTTCCTTCGTTTGAAGCACCTCTGGCTTCTTTTGTTTGGAGCATCTCTGGGCCTCCTTCATTTTAAGCACCTTTGGTTTCTTTCACATAGGCCCCATTGGAACAAATGGCCTGCATGCCTGCCTGTACAAGGCAGGAATTTTCTTCACACCTATAAGGCAAACACCTGCTACATGCCTGTCTGTAAAAGGCAGGAAGTTCCCTCATGCTAAGTTTTGACAGCCCAATTTCTACACTATGGCATTCCAAAAGTCCATTCGAAGGACACATATGCTGGCCATTCGAAGGAGATGAATCAGAGCCATTCGAAGGAGCATGCAAAAAGCCCATATGAAAGCTACATAAGGGGCCCATCCAAAAAGAGACAACATGAGGTCCATTCAAATAAAGGCAACATGAGGTCCATTCGAAAAAGGGAATTTAAGGTCCAATCAAAGGATGAAAACTAAAGGAATTCGAAGGAGCCCAAAATGTCCACATACATTCAAATTTCAAAAGAGGACAAGATCCCATGTTTCTGGCCACAGTTAAAAAACTTAGTTCATGGCCTTGAAAACATTTGTTTATGGCAGTTTAAACTATTGTCTTCTTGTCCCCTCCTTTCTACACTATATAAGCAGCATGCTTGCAAGCTAAAAGGGACTGGACACTTATATAGAAGGATCGGACGAAAGGGAGAAGCACATCAAAAAACTCTCAAAACTCAACAAGATCACACCACAATTTCCTCTCTCCTTTCGAATCGAAGAGTATCTAAACAACTCTAGTCCTCACACAAGTTAAATTTTACAGCAAGGTAAGCCCCCTTGACCTTGCACATTTCGTTTCAGCATGGCATGTATATAACATTTATTCACTGTTTATTCATGTCCTTGTTCGATTGCATGTTTTTTTTCTTGTCTAAATATACATGTTAGAACTAACCCTTATACAGACTCAAACAAAAAGAAAAGGATCAGTGTGAAATGAAGCTTTAGGCTTCGCCCCTCGTTGCCTACCTGCCCCAAACGAAAGAGGCACCTTCATGTTGTTTTCCAGGTCCACGTCCCTTTACATTCCAAACGAAGGAGTCATAAGGGATAAATGAAGGACCCTCATGCTGACTTCCAGACCTCAATCGAAGGAGAAAGAAAAGAGTCCAAACGAAGGATCCTCATACTACTTCCCAGCACAATCGAAGGAGGCCAGGAAAGTCCAATCGAAGGCTGCTCACATCATTTCCCCCTTGAATAGAAAGACTCACACCCCTTATTTACTTTAGCATTCTAGCCCATTTAGGCATTTTTATTTTGTTTGTATTTTTCTATTTATTTTGTTCAATTAACATAATAGTAAAAAACTCACAAAAACTATTAGGCTTAGATTTTTGTAATTAAATAATTAATTTTTTTAATTAATTAATTAATTAATTAAATTTTAACTATTTTCTTAATTTAAAATGAACTAGAATTTAAGACTTAATTTAGATTTAATTTTTCTTTTCATAAATGTAAAAAAAACACAAAAAGAGTTTAGTTTATTTTTCTTAAGTTAATTTTCTAAATAGACTTTAGAATAATTAATTTTGTTATTTTCTTAAATTAAAAACAACACAAAAAAAAAATACTTTTCTTTACTTAGAAATTTTCTTAGGTTCTTAGACGCATTGTTTTTTCTTACGCGCATTTACTTTGCTTTCGCATTTTTATAATAATATAATTGTATAGTGGAATGTAATAGATTAAGTAGGGCTCTTTATAGCTTTATTTATTTTGTTTTCCCCCAGTTTTGTACATTGTAAATACCCCCTCCCCGAAAGCCATGTAATAGTCTAGATTTATGCTTTCCCCACTTTATTTTCTGTACATTTTAACTGTTAGTAACTAGGCGTGTATGGAAAGACTAATAATCAAACGTTAGCAAACTTAACAAAAAGACAAAAATAACTAATCAAACACAATTGCACACGAGCACCTCTAGGGTATCCCACTTTGGTTGCCTTTAAAAAATAAAACAGTCATGAGGCAGGAATGTTTTAGCAAAGACCCATAAATCAAAAAAGATCATAGTCCCTCGATGACCCTACAATTGCCTTTCGATAAATGATCTAGTCCCTAAAAGAAAATTTCTAAAACGTCTCCACAAGTTGCCTTCATGACTATAAAACGTCCCTTCGATTGTCCCTCAAACATCCAATGATAGGGCTACCTACTCACTAATAGTAGGATAGCACTGTCTAGAGGAAAAGAGGAAAAGAACGACCCTTTTCGAGTATAAAAGTAGATAGTTGTTAGAAGTTTTCTCAAACATTTTGCACTTATACAAAAAGACTACTTTTCAAAATACATTTCAAAACACTTTGTATATTTTCTCCACTATCCCGAGAAACATTACAAAGTTTGTCGAACTAAGGCGTTTTCAAAACATTTTCAAACACAAAGCACAAAGGTATTTTAAAAAATGAGCAAACCATTAAGATACCGGGGAAAACCACAGATGGAAAGGGTGCTAGCACCTTCCCTTTCCATAATCTACCCCCCTTACTCAGAAAACTCTCAAAAAGGTCTTTTTCTGTTCTTTTCACCCTTTCCCTTGTTGGATAAAAGAAAAGACGGTGGCGACTCTTGCTTATCGCACATTTGCGAATACAAAACACAAAACCAGTATAGTATTAAATAGTCGGTTATGCCACTGTATCACAAAACTGGCGACTCTGCTGGGGAATTAAGAAAAAATGGGGAGACCTTAGAGTTAGTTCATTATTTAACTATTTTGTGTGCTTTGATTGCTTTAATTTTAAGGGCTTTATTTGGGTTACTATAGATCCTACACCCGGATCTGGGGCACCTTTTAGGTAATTAGAAATATATCGTGGAAAATGTGCGGGGTATACCAACACGGTTGAAGCGATAGCTACGTTGATGTGACACTTTGGTTGGTACCGATAGCCCTTGAGTAATCAAGGAGAATACGGGGTCATTGCGTGAGATAACCGGTAGCCCTTGGTTATTAGGATGTAGTGAGATAACCGTCTTTGGTGTATCCCCAAATTCGATTAATACTGGATACTACACTTATTGAGATCCGACTCCCGAGTTTTGTTTGGTGGCAAGCCAGTTGTCTATCGGAACGAAACTTGTGGGGAGGATCGGTGATATTGAGATCCATTAGAACCCGGTTACTATTTATAGGACAGGTTGAACCAATCAAACTTCAAGAGGGTATTACCTTAAAACCCATGCAAGCCTTAAACCTAAGGTCTTTTGTGATTTGCTTGTGCTTGCTATATCTATAATTTCTTAGCATAATCCTGACATCATAAGATGGCATATCATACTAACTATTTCAAGGATTTTCTAGGTCTTATCTTTATCTTGTCTTGTATAACATGACATCCACTCGCAGGAATACTATACAAGTCAACCTCGTAAGGGTACCTCCTCAACTCAAGGACTTGGCATCAAGGGTCCCTAAAAGCTCTCCATTCACTGAAAGACATGGTCGACTTCTCAACTTGATCACCTCAAACTCTGATGAGGAAATGATAAAAGTGTCCTTTCAGTTCTTTGACCCGTTACATCACTGCTTCACTTTTCCTGATTACCAGTTAGTCCCTACTATGGAAGAGTTTTCCCAGTTATTGGGGGTAACTATCCTTAATCAGTTACCATTCAACGGTATGGAAAGAGACCGAAAAAGAGATTTCTCAAGCTCTGTCTTTACAACGGGTAGATGTAGTGGCAAATTCGGAAAATAGAAGAGGCATCAATGGATTTCTAGCTATGTTTCTGTTTGAGAAGGCTCACCATTTTTGGGATACTCTAGATTTACAAGCATTTTAAGAAGTGTTGGCCCTTCTAATCTATGGGATGGTACTATTTCCTAATCCGGACCAACTCATAGATGTGAATGTGGTCAATGTTATTCTGTCTCATAATCCGGTGCCCACTTTACTTGGAGATGTTCTACACTCTCTGCATACCCGCACTGTAAAGAGAAGGGGGACTTTTTTGTGTTGCACTCCTCTGTTAGCTAGGTGGTTTATTTCTCACCTACCTCGTTCTATTTTAAAGAATGATCAGGGTATGAGATGGTTTCATAGGTTGATGTCCCTCACACATTCAGATATTCATTGGTGTTCTCGATCCTTGGAGAATGTTTCCATCATTGATCGTTGTGGGGAATTCCCTAATGTCCCTCTCTTAGGCATTAGGGGGGAATCACTTATAATCCTTGTTTGACATTATGACAGTTTGGTTATGCTAGAAGGGATGGTTGTCATGATGCACTCAGTCGAGTAATCAACTTTGACTATGAGAATGACGCTCAGAGTTATCGTAAGAGGTTCATTCGAACTTGTGGCATGGTAAACAGAGCTGATAGCAAGACACTGGGGCACAAGAATTCCATCCCTCTTGAGCCTTACCTCAGATGGGTGCGAGCCCGTGCTCAATATATTATAATGCCTTACCCCATTGTCTTACCTGTGGCTATGGATCCAATTGTTGTGGGAGACACTCATTACATTGTTCTTCATCCTGACATGACAACTGATTTCGAGGAGCTACAGAAATCCTGGATCCAACTCAAAGAAGAAAGGGATACCTTTAAAACCCAACTCTACGCCAGCGAGAAGAAGGTTTTAGAGCTCACCAGGTTACTTCACGAAGAGAAGAGTATAAATGCTTATATTGCACCAAAGAGGATGCGCCTGTGGGAAGCTTGAGTCTTTCTTTGCTTAGAGAGTTAATTTTTGCTTTGTTACTTCCTTTGTAAGCCCAAGAGGCATCATTGTGATCGTTAAAACTTCTTAATGAAATTAACGCTTGTTCTCTGTCTGTTTAAGCAAATTTAAGTCTTATAAATCCTTGAAATGATTGTATATATATATCATACATATCATTGCATAACCAGGTTTCAAAGCAGGTTTCTCATCTTCTTCGTTGTTTATTTTAGAAAGTAAAGAAATGGCTTTTGAACAAAACATCAAGGATCTCTAGGCACAAAACGCCTAATTCCAACAATTGATCGTGGCTCTAGCTAAAGGGCAAGAAGATCAAAGCTCTCATACTGAAGGACAAAAATAAGAAGCCAATTGGGTTAGTGAATCTGGGAAGAAGGATCATAGGACCAGTGTGACAAGTGTCAGAACTAGTAACTTCATCAAAATAAGGAGACAATCAGGAAGGGGAGACGAGAGAGGAAGTCCTAAGCCCGGAGGAATCTGATGATGAATCTGATTATGATGAGGAACAATATGCTCAAGCTGATGATGAATACAAAAAGCTGGAGGATCGTCTGACTGCAATAGAAATCCAAAAAGTACCTGGGCTGGATTTTGAGGAGTTGGGCTTGGTTTCTTGGGTTGTCATCCTGCAGAAGTTCAAGGTTCCGTTGTTTGCTAAATATGATGGGGTATCATGTCCCAAGATGCATCGCCGATCTTATGTGAAAAAGATTCAGCCCCACACTGCTGACAGGGACTTGTGGGTCCACTTCTTCCAAGAGAGTCTATCCGGGACTCAAATAGAGTGGTTCTATCAGCTAGAGGGGACCAACATTCGTAACTGGGAAGACCTGGTTGCTGCCTTCTACAAGCAGTATCAGTATAATGCAGACCTTTCTCCAACCCGTACACAACTCCAAAGTATGTCTATGGGTTGGAGAGAGGGTTTTAAAGACTATGCCCAGAAGTGGAGAGACCTAGCAGGAAGAGTCCAACCCCTTATGTCTGATAGGGAGTTGGTGGATATGTTCTTGGGTACTCTATCTGGTCCATTTTTCAACCATTTGATTGGAAGCTCCTCATCTGGTTTTACTTTGCTGATCCTAACTAGAGAAAGAGTGGAAGCTGGTATTAGAAGTGGCAAGATTACCTCCTAAACTTCTTGTTCTTGAAGGACCAAATAAGTCCATATGCAACAATTATAGTGGCCTTGTAGTAGACACCACATTCTTAGATTTTAAAGTTGATTTTGTTTGTTTCCCTTTTTGACAAGCATCACAAAGTCTATCTTTGACAAAATTTCTCTTAGGCAACCCAATGACAAGATCATGCTTGATTATTTTACTCAAGTGTTCCATGTGAATATGAGCAGTTCTTTTGTGTCGAAGCCATGAATCATCGTTGTTCGCCATGAGACATTTTACCTTCAAATATGTATCATCAAGGGAAATATTGAATATATTATTAATTCTCTTACCTTTAAGTTTAACCTCATGTGTGACTTCGTCTTCTATCAAGCATTCATATTTGGTGAACTTGATCTTGAGGCCTTTGTCACAAAGTTGGATAATACTAAGAAGATTGTGCTTTAGTCCTTCAACATAAATAACATCTTAAATGGATGTGACAAAACCCTTGGCCTTTAGTACTAGATTTGAAAATTGGTTTAAGTCTCCCGTCATATGCTTTGAATAACCACTATCAAGATACCAAAGATTGCATGTGGTCTTCAAGCATACCTACAAAAAAAATTAGGTTTTGTTAGGTACCCAAGTTGCTTTGGGTCCTTCATAATTAGTACCTTTATTTACCCACACATGATTCCCACTTTCCACACTAAAGTTTCTAACATAGCAAGCATTAGGTGTATGGCCTTTAATACCACAATAAAAACAAGTAGGTTCAAAGTTACTTCTATATCTATAAGGATATGATTTCTTCTTAGGAAATGTCTTCTTTTTAGGACAGTGATGAACCACTTTAGGTTTGTTCACTTTCTCTTTGGATGATTGATCGCTAGCCTTAACAAAGATAGTTTTATTAGAACTTGGTTTTGAAAACTTTGAATATCCAAGTCCACTTTTATCATTGGAATATCTTTGTTGTCTAAGAACACCTTCCAATCGAATTAGACCTTTTTCATATCTTTCAATAACTCTTTTTAATTGGACAATTTGGAAAGAGAGTGATTCACAATTTTTGCATACAAAATTTTGTTTTTATTCATCACTTAATTTTTGTTTTTCTTCTTTGAAATCTTTTTCCATAGTTTCACATTTTTTTCTAAATATGAAATTTGTTTCTTTTGAGATGAAATGGTTTTATACATAATTTTTCATTCATTTAATAGTTCTTCTATAGCACCTTTTGGATCACTATCAAAAAGAGAAAATTCATTACTAACCTCATCATATTCATTATCGGAATGGTGTGAGGCCATCAATGCTAGATTTGTACTTTCATCATTATCGGAATCAGATGAAGAACTTATTTTATTATCCTCCCATACAACATAGGACTTTTTGTTCTTGAGTTCCTTTTTGCCTTTGTATCCACCTTTCTTGGAGAGTTTCGGACAATCCGGTTTTATATGACCTTGATTACCACATTCATAACATGTGACTTCTTGTGTTAATGTGGAATCTTACCTTTTCTTAAATTGTTTCTTCCTTTTTGCATGAGAAAGTAATTTGTCATTTCTACCAAAGAACTTACCAATCCTTTTAACAAGAAGCATGAAATTTTCATCTTCTTCCGGATTGTCTTCCATTTTAACTTCCTTGGAATCAATCTTTAAGGCAATATTCTTGGATTTCTTCTCTTGATTTTCATGCTTTTCAAGTCTTCCGAGTTTCATTTCATATTCTTGAAGTTTTCCAAACAACATTGCAAAAGTCATTGAAGAAATACTTTTCTTTTCTGAAATTATCGTTACCTTTGGTTTCCATTCCCTAGTTAAGGATCTAAGTAGTTTCAGATTTAGTTCATCATTCGTCAAAGTCTTAGCAAGAGAACTTAGATGATTTGTCAAGTGCACGAATCTCTTTTGCAACTCAAGGATGGTTTCTTCTGGCTGCATTCGAAATAACTCGTATTCTTGACTCAAAGTATTTAGTATTGATCTATTAACTTCAACAGTTCCTTCATGAGTTTGTACCAAGGTATCCCATATTTCTTTCGTTGTTTTGCATGTCGAGACACGAAAGAATTTATTCATGCTAAGTGCACCTTGAAGAATATTTATTTCCTTTTTTCATAGAGAACCTTCTTCTTATCATATTTGTCCCATGCAGCTTTAGGCTTTAATGAGCCAGCACCATTGATTACCGTTATAGGAATAAATGGACCATTCTTGACGGCATCCCATATTTCTTCTCCTTGTGTTTCTAGATGTGCCTTCATGCTTATTTTCCAGAAGTCAAAATATTCACCACAAAATAGAGGAGGCTTGTTGTTACTACCACCATCTCTGAAAATGGGATTTTGATTTGCGGAAGCCATTCTG
The DNA here is from genome assembly GCA_948472305.1 of Vicia faba. Lineage (NCBI taxonomy): Eukaryota > Viridiplantae > Streptophyta > Magnoliopsida > Fabales > Fabaceae > Vicia > Vicia faba. Next base: position 888,861,933 of record OX451736.1, read on the forward strand.
GATCTTTTAGGAACATATTACCTATAACATACTCTGATACCAATTGTAAGTACGATGTAGGCCTAAGAGGGGGGGTGTGAATTAGGTACTTTAAAATTTTTTTGGTTTTAGTGATGATGGATATTATTTTTCTGGTTTATGGTGAGTTTATGAAAGAGTAAAGTGAAGAAAAATAAAGAGACACAAGCGATATATCCTGGTTCCCCTCACAGTTCGAGAGTACTCTAGTCCCCTTTCAACATGACAGAGATTTCCTTATTGTGGCAAACTTAAACAAGAACTACCCAAAACCAAGAACAATCCTCTTTGACCAAGAACAATCCTCTTGGATTTCCACTATGTCAAAAATGAGAACAATCCTCTCAAAGTGACTTTACATGTATCCAACAATCCTGGAAAAACAAGATTACAAAACCACTTGAACTTATTTTCAACAATCCTGAAAAATAAGCAAGTATATAGCAATATTTGATTTGAGTGAGTTTGTGTAGAAATGATCATTTTGAGTTATTTTATCAATGAATTGATCTTCTCTTACAATGAAAATAGTATACAATGACTCAAGATATATATTGCTCAAAGTTTTCTGGTTGACAATATGTGAAAGTGTGCAGAAAACTTGTGCATGAAAGTGTATAAAAGCTTGAGTTTGATTTTTGAAAATTCAGAAAATATGATTGGAAGAGGTACTTAAAATGATTTTGAAAATGAGTATTTATATGTTCATAGCACCCTTTTGAAACATCATATAGTTCTGCAAATGAATCATGAACAATTGCCAATATTGAGTGAAAGGTTTCCATGAAATGGTGTTATGAACAGGCATAAGTAAAGCTGTTATTTTTCAAAATCGTTCAGCATGCAATCGATTGCACCCTTGTGTAAATCCATTGCACGGGGTTTCAACAGCTAAAATTTCATATTTGGAGTGAGCAATCGATTGCACAAGTGTGTAAATCGATTGCACTTGAACTCAGTAGCAAAAATTGATTGAGAGCAATCGATTGCACAAACATGCAAATCGATTGAACTTAGAAACAATAGCTAATGCTTTGAATACATGAAGCATGCAATCGATTGCACCAATATTCAAATCGATTGAGCCCAAGTAAAAATTGAATTTTTGCTTTGAAAACTTGAGTAAAAGTTTGGACAAGATAAAATATTTCTTTTGACCATTGAGCATCCACGTCTTAAGCTCAAAGTAAGTATTATCATTATACCTTGAAATTTGCTAAGTGCTTGAACCAAAGACTTTATCCACAAATGCTTTTAGCTTGATCAATAATCTTTGCCTTCTTGTTAAAATGGTTTGTCTTCATCAAAACAAAAGTGCATTTGAGAAGCTTGATTTTACATTCTCCCCTTTTTTGATGATGACAAACGATCTTGCTTGATGCGTTGTAATTTCCGGAAATAAACTTCTCCCCCTAAGATTCATAACTCCCCCTTTGTATGAGAAGGTTGGATTCCTTTGAATTTGTTCATCTTGGTTGAAGAGTACCTTAGAAATTTAAGACAGGAAATGTACAAGCATAAAGTTCCACGTCCTTCTCCCCCTTTGACATTATCAAAAAGAAGGGAAAGATGCATAAAAATGGATAATTATAAAACAACATTGAAAAAAGTTACTCAATTATGCATCAAAAATAGTCATAGACATAGTCATAGTAAAATAACAATTACAAAGAAATTTGAACAACAACAAACAAAACATAGCATAACGAAACAAGGACATAACAAAAAAACAGTAGAAATAACAAAGTTGGACAAAACTTTATGGTTGATTCATGTCACGGTTGTTATAGAACCAGGATCCTTGATTGGGAAATTGATGTTGTAGAGGAGGTTTTGTGTAATGTGCTAGAGGTGCAGCAGGATTATTAGGGTCATATGGAGGTATGTGAAGGTGAGTGTAAAGGTAGGAAAATTGTTGGTTCACATCCGAGCGAAAATCATTAATTCGAGAAGTCGTGGATTCATTGATTGTATTCCACTGGTTATTGATGTTGGTATTCATGGAAGAAAATTGTTGAGACATAAAATCCATAAGATCTTGATTACTTGGACCAGAGGGAGCAGTAGGTTGAGGAGGTACATCTTCACCACCTTCTTCCTCTTGATTGTTTCCTTCTTCACCAATCAAATCTTCACCACCTCTCTTAGGATCCCCTTCTTCAATTGAAATTCTGATAGGACCCTTTGAGGGGATCCTAAGCGGTTTATTGGAAATTGTTATTACGGACAGGTCTTTGGTTTCGTCAGTCGAACCCTTGATGGCAATAATCTTTTCAAACAGAATCTCGCGGCTTTTTACCAGGCGTTGCACACCTTCCTTCAACTTCTTGCACCTACTTACTTGTTGATCACAGTACACACAATCTTTAGAAAAAGCCAGGGAATACCCCGTCTTTTAGCTAGTTAACCTTCACAATAGTTAACGAAATTGTTAAATCTTCAATGGAGGAAACAAAAGTGGTATCATCGATTGCATTAACACCTTTTCCATGGTTTGGCATCGGTGCAATTATCACATTAGGAGTAGTGGGTGGATCAAATTCAATCATCTTGTTGTCTGTCAGATCTTGAATCTTATTTTTTAGAGCCCAACACTGATTGGTTTCATGCCCAGGTTTGTTTGAATGATACGCGTACTTGGCATTCGAATTGTATTTCGGTGATGAAGTGTTCGGATTGGATGGTGGATCACGCAGTCTCACTATATTGGCCTTCAACAGATGTTGCAAGGCTTGGGACAGTGACATGTTAATCTTTGTAAATTGTCTTCGTGGAATTTCGGGTAGTTGATTGTTGAATGATTTCCTTTGAGAAGATGGAGGTTTGGATATTAACACAACACTAACAGAGGGTCGATTATCCTTTTTGGCATGGGCCCTAGCCCCATACACAACATTTGTTTCCTTATTTCCAATGAAAGGCTTCTTTACATCATTGGATGTGGAAGCATATGTCATTGGTATTTTTACGCTCTTAATGCCGCTTTCTACCCTTTCACCAGTTAGTATCAACTCGGTGAAACCAGACGAAGCACTGCCAATCAGTAGGTTAAAAAATGGGCCAGTCAATGTACCCATGAACATGTCAATCAATTCTCTTTCAGTGAGTGGTGGTTGGACCTTACGAGCGAGATCCCTCCACTTTTGTGCATACTCCTCAAACCCCTCATTCGCACCCATTGCCATACCTTGAAGATGGACTCTGGTTGGTGCTTGTGATACGGTGGGAGAGCTGACTCGGGCCGGTTGCGTTTGATCGCAATTGTGCAGATAGTAAGAGTCATCGCCGACTTTTCTTTTATCCAAAAGGAAAGGTCAAAAAAGTACAGGAAAGACCTTTAGAGATGTTTTCTTGAGTTCGGGGGGTAGATTATAAAAAGGGAAGGTGTTAGAACCCCTTTCATCCATGGTTTTCCATGGGCTCTTAGTTGCTCGCTAGATCACTTGCTTTGTTTGAAAGTTATGCTTTTGTGTTGTGAGTTTTTGAAAATATTTTGAAAATGTCTTTGTAATGGTTCTCGTCTCTATAAGAACTCGTACAAAGTGTTATTTCGAAAAATAGTTCAAAGAGGTGTTTGTGTAGTGTGTTTTTGAAGGTGATTTTGAAAAGATGCTTTTGTAATGGTTCTCGTCTCTATAAGAATGCGTACAAAGTATTTTGTCTTTTGAAAATGTTTCAAAGTGAAAGTGTTGGTGTAAAAATGTTTTTGTCGTGAGCAAGCGAGCAACTAAGAGCGAATCTACCTACTCGGAAGGTCTTAAATGTTATTTTCCTCCTTTAGATGTTGCTATCTTACCATTGATTTGGTAAGAAGCCCCATCGTTGGATGTGAAGGGACAGGCGTGGGACGTTTGTACAGTCACAGAAGGCAACTTATGAGACGCTTTAGCAATTTTTCGTAAGGGACTAGATCATTTTACCGAAGGAAACATCGAGGGATATCGAGGGACTATGGTCTTTTTTATCGAAGGGTATTTGCTAAAGCGTCCCATATTCGAGGGACATGATTGTATTTCCGAGGCAACGAGCGAGGTTACCCTAGAGGTGCGCGTGTGCAAAATGTTTTTATCCAAGTTATTTTGTCTTTGAAATTAGGTTATCTAGCGATTGATTTTTAATCTTTCCATGCACGCCTAATTACTATACAATATAAGGAAAACAGTAAATTGCGAGAATTTAAATTCTATGCTATTACAGAGTTTTCGGGAATGGGGGTACAATTTTACAAATGGGGATGTAATAATGAGATTAAAATCGAATAATTAATTAAAATTATAACAGTCTATGAAATAAAATTAATTGACAAAGTATAGAAATTCTTGGTATTTTTGTTTGAAAAAAAGTTTTAAAAGAAAAATAGAAAAAATCTATTCTATTGATTAGCTAAAGAATTAAATCAAATGCATGTATTTTATTTTATCTTTTTAAGGTTTTTGTTATTTAGAAACTAAATTAACAAATTAAAGCTTAAGCACAAAACAATTAGTAAAATTAATTACAAAGTCCTAAACTAAATTCATTACGAGAATTAACTAATTTTGAAGTTATATCTCTTTTATTTTATTGGATTTTTTTTAGAATTTAAAACTAAATCTAAGCTAATAGAGTTATTAAATTAACTATGGAATTAAACTAAAAAACTTCTAGTTAACTAAACATAGTTATTTAATTAATTTTATTAACTAAGTTGATGAGAAATAAAATGGATAAAAATTAAGAACATAAATTAAACAAGGGTGCAAAGCAATATGTTTGGGTGTGAAAAAGAAATCAGATTAGGCTTAGAAAGTTTTGAAACAGCAAAGCCCAAAGAATAAAACAGATTAAAAAAAAGATAGATATTGGGTTTAAAAATTAAAAAAAATGAGTTGGGCTTGGACTGGGTCGGGCTAGACCCGGGTCCAGTTATCTGATCACAAAGGAGAGGGGGTTGTAGAAACCCTAAACCTCATTCGTCCCTCTTCTCTCTCGCGTGAATCTTTTCATCTCTTCTTTCTCACAACGCCACAAGCTCTAAATCTCTAAATCTCAACTCTGTCTCATCTTCCCCATACCTATTCTAATCTCAGAATCCTCCAATTTCGCTTAAATTCAAGGGGTCGAAGAATTAGGGTTTATGAACCCTAAATTGTTAGAACATGAAATTGTGCCAAGGATCAGCGAATCAACTTCCAGACCTTAATGTTATGTTAAAAGAATGCTAACAAAAACATAGAAACAGATATCATGATGTCTACCTCGCGACAGTGGCGAAAGGGATGCGTTTGATGATCACACAGTGCCAGGTATGCTTCGCGATCCTTTGATGCTTCTAGCCTCTGATCTTTTATTGTGGTTCTATGTACTTGCGTTGTCGTTATTACGGTGAAGAAGGTTGAACAAGTACTGATGGAATTTTGAGTTAGTAGGTTTTGTTAATGAAGGTTGATATGTATTTGAGGGATGTTCAGGTATAGGTTTAGTGTTTGAGCAGAGATTGGTTATGCACTTGAGTCTAGCATAGGCTAAGGGTTTGAGAGGATGAGTGAGGGTTTTGTTAAGTAGTTGTAAGGGTTGTCTTGATGGTTCTGTTTTATTTATGTTTTCTGGTGTGTTCTCTTTTGTTCTCTAACAGCTAGCTTACTGGTTGTGTTGTGTGAGATTAAGGTTGAAGTTTGGCGTTGGGCTGTGGTTTTTTGTATCAGTCCCCTGTTTGCTGCTTGGTTGTTCTTGTATTATATCAACTAACCCAGTGGGAATTGGAGGGAAACAAATGATAAGTTTGAACTATATCCTGTACTGTTTTGATCCTTTCTTGATGTAGATTGATGTTTTTCCCATTTTGGTGTAACTCCTAGACTGTTTATGATGTAGTGAAACAGCAGGTTTAGGGATTTTCTATTTTGGTGCAAGTTTTTGGCCTGCCTTGGACAGGTTATTATGTGCAGGATGGACAGAGTTTTTTTTTGGCATGTTCTATTTGGTCTTTGGACAGCTTTTGGACTGATGTGTAGCAGCCTGTGGACTCTTGTACTTGGACAATTTGGACAGAAAATGCAGCAGGTTGTGGGCAGGCTTATGCTGGTTTGGGGACTATTATTGCTAGGTGACATCTTTTCAAGCCTATTCCTTTTTCTCTTTATCTTTCAATAAAAATATAAGGCTACTATGCTTTTCTTTCTATGAAAAATTCTGAAGGGTTTGTATAATTTCAGGAAAATGATGATAACTTGTTTGTTGAGCAAGCTTGCTATTTTTTTGAATGAAATACTGCTAACTATTTGGTTTTACTTGCTGTTGCTGGACATTTTTGGCCATTGGGCTGTATTTTGCTTGTTTTTATTTGCTGCCTGCTGTTGTTCTGTTGTTGTTTGCTTTATGTTGCAGGATTGCCCTGTTGTTCTGTTTGTATATTTTCTTGTTGTTTGACCTGCTGCTATATTTGCTGCATGTTTTGGACAACCTTGGCTTGGCTTGTTGTGCTTGGAAGCTTTGACTTGTTTTCATTTCTTTTTGTATATTTTCTATATTTGTTGCATGTTTTAGACAGCCTTGGCTTGGCTTGTTGTGCTTGGCAGCTTTGGGCTTGCATATTTTGCTTTGACAGCTTTGGGCTTGCATATTTTGCTTTAACAACTTTGGGCTTGCATATTTGCTTTTCCTTCTTGTAAACCAAGGTCCAACCTTGTGATTTGCAAGAATGGGAGAAGAGAGATTATGATAAAACAAAACAACTTTAATTATGATTCCTATATACAAACCCTAGTGATGAAATTCTTTTTTTCTTCTTCTTTACACATCACTTTGCTTGAATTTCTAACTTTTTCTTCTTTGTTTCATGAACATGAGGCGTGGATGGCAAGCGAGGATTTCTTAAAGATGAAGCAATGGAGTCTTGAAGAACCAAAATAAATTTCCTCTCTTTGTAGTCAAAGCAAACATTGTAATTATTTGTAAACAAAGTAAAAAATGTATAATTTTATTTCATTTGTGATGTAATGAACATAAGACCTTGAATAAATTTGTGAATGATGAAATTTGTCGTACCAATCCTGAATTTATTTAAACTTTGCAATTCTCATTTGAATGCTTTGAATAAAATATCTTGGTTTGGTAAATGACATTCTTAATCTTCACCTCTTGTCCAAACCAAATTTGCATTCAAAATGAACTCGTACGCCATGCTCGATAACAAATGGAATTTCATTGACAAACTAAACCTGCTTTAAGAACATTCAATAATCTTGTAGAATTGACATATTTCAAAACAACTGTGGTTGAGAACATTTGAAATCAAACAAAATGACTTGCGATGATTTGATAACTTTCAAAGTCTTTCAAACACAAATTTATTTTGATCTTTGAAGATAAACTCGTGTGCAACATCACTTATGACCATATGTAGAAATTATCGTCTCAAGATCTCGTAATTTGAGGAAATCACAATTCTTAGAAATCAGGTGACAGTTATTTAATATTAGGTCAAAATCCATTAATTGACTCCTATACATGTAATCAAATCTTGATTTGTGAAGAGAAATTGGAGATAACATTGAGGAGAGTCATACGCAAGAAGAACCACTCAAAAATATCGAATAATGAAGAAGTTACATTGGCTTGAACTTGGTCTCGCAAAAGGTTAGCTTTTGGGTTAATAGAGTCATTTTCAGTCGTCTGAACCATTGACTGAGAAAACTTGTAACGCGAGGTTCGAAACTCGGCATGAACATCCTTGAGGAGACATGAAGATCTATGAAGACCATTTGAAACCCTGAAGAATCAGTTTTCTTTGAGAAACGTCAAACCCTAATCGTTAACTTACTGCCTAGGAAGAAAATTTGTTTGATCAAACTTTTGAGCCAAATTGAGTATTTGAGAAGACCTAGGATAGTATCTTGAATAAAAAATGAGAGGGCGAATTTTGGGGTACAACAGTTTCCCCTGTCCAATCTTCTTAAACTTAAAATGTGAGATCGGCATGTTTGTCGTTCGTAACTTGAAAGTGGAAGATGATTGAACACTAAAGTGCCCAGAAATTTGCACTCGATTATGTGGTTGTTGATTGTGTAGGGAATGGGCTTAAAGATGCCATTTGGAGAGATAACGGAAAGTTGTTGGAAATGGGCTTAAAGATGCCATTTGGAGAGATGACGGAAAGTTGTTGGAGATGGGCTTAAAGATGCCATTTGAAGGTTATTATTGACAGAAATCAGACCAATTCTAAGTTTCACTTCAACTGGGGAAATATGAAATCGACCATATCTGGTCGGGTCCAGGTCTTATAGGGTTGTAAACTGTTGTTTGGAGATAAGGGAGAAACAACCTGGATAGCAGGGTTGCTTCCAAAGGAAAGCATGGGTAGTAGGGCTATGAGAAGGAACTTGGATAGTAGGGTTACCTCGAAATGAAAGCCTGGATATGAATGAGTATTAAGATGGCATTCGTATCTGAAGCATATCTGAACTGTATCTGAAAGATAAATCTGAATGAGTATCAGGATGGCATTCGTATCTGGAGCGTATCTGAACTGTATCTGAAAGCTGAATCTGAATGAGTATGAGGATGGCATCCGTATCTGGAGCGTATCTGAACTGTATCTGAAAGCTGAATCTGAATGAGTATCAGGATGGCATCTATATCTGGAGTGTATCTGAACTGTATCTGAAAGCTGAATCTGAATGAGTATCATGATGGAATCCGTATCTATAGCGTATATGAACTGTATCTAAAAGATAAATCTGAATGAGTATTAGGATGGCATCCGTATCTGGAGCGTATCTGAACCGTATCTGAAAGCTAAATCTGAATGAGTATTAGGATGGCATCCGTATCTGAAGCGTATCTGAATTGTATCTGAAAGTTCAGCTGGTCGTGTAGACAATTGTCCTCGGCCTGTTTCAGGTATTAATCTTCTATTTGTTGATGATATTCATTGATTAACCTTACCCTGCAAAGGGTAAACGTTAGCTGTATGCAATGTCATGATGTATGAAATGCATGGTACAATGAGATTGTGATATATGCATTTGTGTCATCGATGTTTGTGATATATGGACGCGATTTACGCGTATGTGAGCTAATATGCTGTAATGCTGTTGGATTAGGGAAAATAAATCCATGACTGTTGCTGGGAATGAAGAGTGTAAGTGTTCATGTTTATGAAGTTGAAGTGTTGATGAGTTTCCACTTAGAGAAATAAACTCTGTCGTGAAAGGGGGAACACTGTGCATTGTTTGTAGACCTGTTGGGGAATCCCGAGAAATTTGGCGACTTCTATCGGGGGGTGATAACTGGAAGTTTTGTTCCGCTGGGGATTAAACTGCACACTGCGGGGGGGTTTATGGAAATAGCTTAGTGAGATTTCCCTATTTCATAAAGCCATTAGTGATTATCTTTCTATTTTGTTCATTTTTAAACGGTAGTTATGTCAAATGCATATGTTCAAAAATAAATCATTGGACGTTTTTGTAAACAAGACACAAGAGTAAAGAAAAAACAGATAGTTTTGCACTTTCAAAGGGATATATTTGTATTGACTTTGAGTAAGTATTTTTGTACAATGAGACAAACATTCTAGTAAGAGAATGTCGTCATAAAAAATGAAAATTTTGATACAAAGAAAAGATAGCTATGTGAAATAATCCCATGGGGTTCCCATTCTACTATAGCCTTCATGTCTCTGAGCATATTATCTATTTGTTGCCTTGTCCAAAGCTGATTGAATTGACCAGAACCGTCGAGTTTGTAGGTTGTCCGTAAGGTGATCCAACAGGACATAATCATACGCTTTAATTCCCTAACTTTTGCCTGGACCTCCCTTTCGGTTTTTCAGCCCACCGGGATACCATTTTTTGCCCAAGCCGCCCTTTTGGGTTTTCAGCTTGCCGGGTGTACAAACTTTTTTGTTTTATCCCTAATTGTTTCCTGAACCTTTTTGGTTCGCTGTGATGCCTTTGTTTTTCCTAGGTGTATCAACCTAGCGGGTCTCTCATGCGTAGTATCTTTTGACTATGTTCGCATTTACAGGGTGAGGTAGGTCGTCGCCATCCATAGTGGCTAAGATCATTGCTCCACCAGAGAATATGCTTTTGATCACAAAAGGTCCTTTGTATGTAGGAGTCCATTTTCCCCTGGGATCACCCTACGGTAGTATGATACGTTTGATCACCAGATCCCCGACTTGATACACTTAGCGTCTGACCTTTTTGTTGAAAGCCTTAATCATCTGTGTTTGATACATTTGACCATGACAGACAGTAGTAAGCCTTTTCTCATCAATCAAGTTCAGTTGATCAAGTCGAGTATGGATCCCATCGTCTTCGTTCAGACATGCATCCTTCATGATTCTCAGAGAGGGGATCTGGACCTCAATAGGCAAGACAGCTTCCATGACATATACCAAAGAGTAAGGTGTTGCCCTGGTTGATGTGCGCGTTGTGGTACGATAACCGTAGAGAGAAAATGGTAGCATCTCATGATAGTCTTTATATGTGACTGTCATTTTCTGTATGATCTTTTTGATGCTCTTATTTGCGGCTTCGACATCACCATTCATCTTTGGCCGGTAATGGGAAGAATTGTGATGCTGGATCTTGAATTGCTCGCACATGGCGGTGATCATGGTATTGTTTAGATTCGTACCATTGTCTATGATGATCCTCTCTGGGATACCATACTTACAGATGAGATTCTGTTTAATGAACCGGGCTACAACATTCTTGGTAACGGAAGCGAAAGAGGCCGCCTCAATCCACTTTGTAAAATAGTCAATGGCCACCAAGATGAAGAGGTGCCCATTAGAGGTTGCTGGCTTGATTTCTCCAATCATATCGATGCCCCACATAGAAAAGGGCCAAGGAGCCGTCAAGACATTCAGAGAAACTGGAGGTATGTGCACCTTGTTAGCATATATCTAACACTTATGACAAGTTTGAGAGTGTTGATAGCAATCTGCTTCCATGGTAGACCAGTAGTAACCTGCCCGTAGGATTTTCTTTGCCATCGTATGCCCACTGGAATGGGTGCCAAAAGTGCCCTCATGTAGATCAGCCATGATCTTTTCTGCTTCAACCTTGTCTACACACCAGAGTAATACAGAGTCGTGGTTGCGTTTGTAGAGAATGCCATTACTAAGGAAGAACTTAGCAGATAATCTCCTTAAGAACTTCTTATCATTGACTGAAGCTTCTTCCAGATATTCTTGAGCCTCAATATACCTCTTGACTTGTGGAACCAAGGCTGGTCCACTACTTCTTCAGTATTGATCTCGTGACAGTGAGTCGGTTCATTCATCCGTTCAATGGTGATCTGGGGAGCCTTGTTATCCCATTTGAGTTTAAACATGGATGACATTGTGGCTAGCGCGTCCGCTAGTTGATTTTCATCTCGCGGGAAATGCTCGAAGGTAATCTTCTCAAAATGTGGGATCAATGTAAACACATGTTCTTTGTAGGGGATAAGGTTAGGGTGTTTTGTGTCCCATTCCCCTTTGATTTGGATGATGACCAAAGCTGAATCTCCGAATACATTTAAGGATTTGATCCCCAAATCTATGGCAACTTTGAGACCAAAAATGCACGCTTCGTATTCTGCCATGTTATTTGTACAATGAAGCAGAGTCTTGCAGTAAAGGGAGTATGACATCCTTCAGGGGATATAAGTACAACACCAATACCATTGCCGAGTGCGTTGGATGCCCCATCTAAAACCAGGGCCCATCGAGATCCTTGTTCAGGTCCGTCATATGGTCTGAATTATTCACAATTGTTTACCATCATGATGTCTTCATCTAGGAATTCGAACTTCATGGATTGGTAGTCCTACATATCTTGGTGAGCAAGGTGATCGGCTAGCACACTGTCCTTTATTTCTTTTTGTGTAGTATACTGGATGTCATATTCTATCAGGATCATCTGCCACCTCGCTATTCTCCCAGAGAGGGCAGGTTTCTCAAAGATGTATTTTATTGGATCCATTTTAGATATCAATAAGGTAGTATGGGTCAGCATATACTGTCTTAGTCGGCGAGCATCCCATGCCAGAGCGCAACAAGTTTTCTTGAGCAGTGAATATCTAGTTTTGTAGTCGGTAAAATTTTTGCTTAGGTAATAAATAGCATGCTCTTTTCGGCCAGACTCGTCATGCTGCCCCAGCACACACCCCATTGAATTTTCCAAAATAGTTAGATACATGATCTATGGTCTTCCCTCGACTGGTGGCATCAAAACAGGAGGCTCTTGTAAGTATTCTTTGATCTTTTCGAAGGCAGTTTGGCACTCATCATTCCATTTGGCTACTTGATCTTTCTTTAGTAATTTGAAGATTGGTTCACAAGTAGCTTTTAGGTGAGAAATGAATCTGGAAATGTAGTTTAACCGTCCCAAGAATCCTCTGACTTCATTCTCGGTACGAGGAGCAGGCATTTCTTGTATTGCTTTCACCTTGGCAGGATCTACTTCAATACCTCTACTGCTGACAACAAAGCCTAAGAGTTTACCGGACCTCACTCCAAACGTGCATTTTTTTGGGTTCAACCTCAGCTTGTATTTCTTTAACCTCTCAAATAATTTCTGCAAATGACCAATATGCTCTTCTTCTGTTTGAAATATGTATATCATGTCGTCCACATAGACCTCTTCATCCCGAACGGCATAACCTTGTAATAGAATGTGCCCCACTGTGTGACAAAGGTTGTTTTCTCCATGTCCTCAGGTGCCATTTTAATTTGGTTGTAGCCTGAGAAACCGTCCATGAAGGAAAACACTTTGTGTTGTGTCGTATTGTCAACTAGAATATCAATGTGGGGAAATGGGAAATCATCCTTAGGGCTTGCCCTATTCAAATCTCTGTAGTCCACACACATTCGTACCTTTCTGTCCTTTTTAGGCACGAGAACAACATTGGAGACCCATTGTGGATAGGAGGTGACTGCCAAGAATCCGGCGTTGAATTGTTTCTTGAATTCAATTTTAATATTCTCTGACATGTTTGGTCGCATGCGATGGACCTTTTGTTTTACCGATGGGCAGTCTTCTTTCGTTGGTAGACGATGTACCACGATATCTACATCCAGTCCTGGCATGTCTTTGTACGACTAGGAAAAGACCTCAACATAATCATGTAGCAACTAAATCATACGCTCTTTGACACTGGGTTCCAGATTGGAACCCATCTTGGCTTCTCTCTTGTCTTCCTCGGAACCTATGTTAATTGTGTCCACTGGTTCTTCGTGGGGTTGTATGGTCCTCTCTTCTTGTTGTAGTAACCTGGCCATTTCCCTTGGTACTTCACAATCTTCCTCACCTTCGTCTTCGGCTTGGTAGACTAGATTTTCAGAGTCACAAAAGGCCATAACAGAAGCGTTACCCATGGGATCCTGAAAGGATGTAGATTTGCATTTTGAATGTGAGTGTGTGTAAGAGTATAGCTATCTTTGAAAGAAATGAAAATGTAAAAAGAAAAAACAATGAGCACAAAGTTTGTATGCAAAAACGTCCATGGTTCATTGATGTCATATGGAAATGAGATAATAACCCTTACAAATGGACCATTGTACCTCGGGTAAGACACAAGCTTTTAAGATTCTGAATTGTTTAATATTACAGGTCCAAAAAAATTTAGACAAATTACTGTTGGATAAAAGTGATCAGGACAAAATCTCTTGCTTCCCAGTTGTTGAGTCCTCCATTGACAGTTGGGAAAATCCAATCCTCCAGGTTATAGCTGTCTTCATCATCCTCCACTGTGTTGCCTTCGTGGTTGCTGATCTTCAAAGGTGGTCCTCCGGCACAAGCACGACGTACAGCTTTCTGGGCTCCTGAAGTGAAACCCAAACCAAATTTATCAGATTTGTATGGGATATCTGGGAGTTGGCCCCAAATAGTGCACCCACCTTCTTCGATCACTACCTTGGCATCTTTCAAAGACGACATCTTGAGCGGAGGCCTTGTAATCTTTGGGACTTGAGAAACAGCCTTGGTTACTGCCAAGGTTTGAGGGACTTCTTCAAAGTGTTGGAATGGAGTTTCAATAAATTCACCATCTAATTCCACATATCTGAAGGAATTTAGATGACTGACCATATACTCTTCTTCTCCAAGAACAGTGATGATTTTCCCCTGAATTGGATATTTCAGCATTTGATGCAACGTAGAGGTAACGACACCAACATTGTGAATCCACGGTCGGCCTAATAAGCAAGAATATGAAGGGAGAATATCCATTACATAAAAAGTTGAATCAAATGTTTGGGTTCCAACTTTTATGGGGATATCCACTTCCCCATGCACCATCCTTTTTGAGCCGTCGAAGGCCCTCACTATTATGTTTCTAGGTTTCAAGGTCAATCCTCCACAGTCAAGCCTATCAAGAGCCTTTTTAGGCAACACATTCAGAGACGAACCGGTATTAACCAAGACATGAGCCAAAGTCGTGCCCTTGCATTCGACTGAGACATGCAAAGCCTTGTTATGCTTCCTCCCCATTGGCATTAAATCAGCATCCGAAAACCTAAACCATTATATGCGGTCAAGCTGGATATGCAGTCTTGGAACTGATCAGAAGATGTTTCTTGGGGTACATGGGCAGTTTTAAGGAATTTTACCAAGGCCTTTGCATGAGCCTCGGAACATAACAATAAAGCCATCATGGAAATTTTTAATGGAGTTTGCCCCAGTTGTTCGACTACGTTGTAGTCGCTTCTTTTTATAATATTTAGAATTTCCTCCATCTATTTTCGGGAGGTCTCAGAGATAGCTATTGATTGTGCCTTCATCTGGACAGGCTCAACCAGAATACCTTTGCCTCGAGTCTCGGTTGACTCGGCAGTAGGGATGATAACAAGGACTGCAGCTGTTTTGTCAACAGGCGTATCAGCAGAGATGATTGCAAGACTGGGAATAGCCTTTGGAGGAGCAACAACAATAGGAATGATTACAGGTACGGAAATAACTTTTGGAAGAGCAATTTTTGGAGAGAATACCCTTCCACTTCGGGTTATCTTGCTAGTCCCTACGATGTTACTGATATCGAAGTCAACTTTCTCAAAACTTGAATTTTCAGCAGCTGGCCAATCTTGCTTGATATTGTGATAGTAGACATCACCTCCATAATTCCATGGGACAGTTTTGTCTGACGAATACGGGATTGGTCCAGGCATTATAATTATCAACGGAGCTACTTTAGGAACTGATGTAATTCTAACGGGTCTTTTGGTGGAGACCCTGGAAGAATTGGCGGAAATGGTCACTATGGAAACATCATTATAAGAAATAGTTGGAATAGAAGTCTTCTCGAACAAAATCTCCTTGACATCTATTAGGCATTGAACGCCTGCTTTTAACAAGTGACAGCTGGTTGGTGAGGATAAACAGAAATGACAACTTTCATTGCAGCCTGGGAATACACCGACATTTAATAAGTTCTTTTTTATAGTCAGGAGTGGGGTCACAAGTTCATCAACCAAAGTAACAAACATATCTTCCTCAACAGCATTGACATCACGGTCGTGCTTGGGCATATGGGCAGTGATGACATTGGGAATTTCTGGCGTATCGAATTCAATCTCTTTGGCTTCAAGAAGGTCTTATACCTTGTTTTTCAGAGCCTAACAGTTGTTAGTGTCATGGCCGGGACTCTCAGAATGGTATGCACAGTGGGCATTAGGATGATAATGAGGAGAGGTTGTGTTAGGATTCTTTGGAGCTTCTTTCAAAGTTACTAGATTGGATCTTAACAAATGCGGTAGCACTTGAGATAGTGTCATATTAATTCTGGTGAATTGTCTGACTGGTATTTTTGTTCTTGGTTGGTTGCTTCTTTGCTGAGCAGGTGCAGGTTTAGGAATCATGACAGCCCCCACCATTGGACGGCGTTTAGTCCTATCTTGATTTCTAAGGATATACAACAACAACTTCTTTTTTTCCAATAAATGATTTTCTTACAAAAGCAGAGGATGCGTCCATTTGAATCTTTCCATTCTTTATCCCAACTTCCACTCTTTCTCCAGTCGATATCAATTCGGTAAAACATGCCGAGGAACTCCCAATCAAGTGATTAAAGAAAGGACCAGACAGGGTACCTAAAAACATGTCTACTAACTCTCTTTCAGATAGGGGAGGTTGGACTCTTCCTGCTAAGTCCCTCCATTTTTTAGCGCAGTCTTTGAAGCCTTCACTTGAAACCATGGCCATACTCTGGAGTTGAGTACGGGTGGGAGCAAGTTCCGCGTTGTATTGGTATTGGTTGTAAAATGCAGCGACAAGATCTTCCCAATTATGAACATTGGCTCTTTCTAGCTGATAAAACAAATCAAGTTTAGTTCCGGACAGACTGCCTTGAAATAAATGTACCCATAAATCCTTGTCAGCAGTGTGAGGTTGTATTTTCCTTACATAGGATCGGAGATGCATTTTGGAGATGTATTTTCCTCGTATATGGCGAACACCGGTGCCTTGAATTTCGGAGGAATGACAATCCCAGATACTAAACTCAACTCCTCAAAGTCCAGTCCAAACACTTTTTGAATTTCCATTGCACTTAAACGCTCTTCTAGATCCTTATAATTGTCGTCAGCCGGAGGGTATTGTTCTTCAGAATAATCTTTTTCTTCCTCTTCCTCTTCTGAATCTGGCTGGGCCACTGTTTCCTTGCCTTTCCCATCTTGATTGTCTTTCTCACCAGATGACGTTTCAAAGTCTAGGGTCCTTCTTGTTTGTCCTTGGAATCTTCTTCCCATATTTAGAAATCCGGTCATTTTCTTTGTTTTCTTCTTTTTCTCTTCAACCAGCAAGGTCTTCAACTCTTCTTGTCCTTTGGCTAGAGTTACGAACATCTGTTGAAACTGAGCATTTTGCATCTGGAGGTCTTTCACCGTTTGCTCGAGATCCATCTTACTGAAATAAACAGTAGAAAGATGAGGAGACTTGTTGCAAGAAACCTGCTTATGTTATGATGAATGGTAGATGCATATGAAATGATTTCAATGATTTTAAAGATTCAAATTTGTTTTAGACAAAAAGGAAACACACGTTATATTAATAAATTAAATTTTGAGTACATCAATGCCTCTTTGGGCAAAACAATACAAAAACTCTAAGATAAAAAGGTTGTATGCATCCTCTTTGGTGCGATGTAGGAATTCAGAGTCCGCTCCTCATGAAGTTGTTTGGTAAGCTCCAGATTCTTCTTCTCGCTGGCGTAGAACTGGGCCTCGAAAGTGTCTCGCTCCCCCTTGAGTTGTATCCAATCTCTTTGTAAGTCTACAAGAGAGGTGGGCATGTCAGGATGCAGAGTATGGAACATCTCCTTCCATAACAGGCTCAATATTTACCAGGAGAATGGAGGGGTAAGGAATCATAAGACTTTGAGCACGAGCTCGTACCCATTTGAGGTAAGGCTCAAGAGGGATGGAATTCTTGCACCTCAATGTCTTGATAACTATCTTGTTCAACATCCTCCAAGCTTGGATAAACCTCTGGCGATGACTTTGATTGTCACTTTTGTAGTCGAATACTAACCCTTGAATCAGCATCTCATATGGACCATCCCTTCGGGCGTAACCGAACTGTATTAGAGCCAAACAGGGGTTATAGGTGATACCTCCCCTAATTCCAAGTAAGGGGACATTAGGGAACTCTTCATAATGGTCGGCGATGATAACATTCTCTATAGATCAGAAACACAAATGGATGTCTGAATGTTTGAGCGTCATCAACCTTTGTGACCACCTTGAACCTTGCTCATTCCTTAATACAGATTGGGGAAGATGCGAAATAAACCATCTTGCCAAGAGAGGAGTGCAACACATAAGGATACCTCTTTTCCTCATAGTGCGAGTGTAAAAAGAATGTAGGATATCCCCTAGAAAAGTAGGCACCGGGTTGCGAGATATGAAGATTTTGACGGCGTTCACATTTATGAGTTTGTCAGGATTTGGAAACAAAATAATCCCATAGATGAGGAGAGCTACAATATATTCAAAAGCTTGCAAGTCCAAGGAATTCCAACAGCTTTGGGCTTTCTCAAACAAGAACTTAGCTAAGAAACCTTTAACACCACTCCTTGTTTACCAATTAGTTGTGATATTAGATGGTTGCAAGTGTAGAGCTTGATAAATATCTTCTGGTTTTGGATCTCTTTCTGTACTGTTGAAAGGTAGTTGATTGAGAATGGTAATTATCAAGAGTTTGGAGAATTCTTCCAAAGTTTGCACAAGTTGATAATCGGGGAATATGAAGCAATGGTGTAGAGGATCAAAGAATTGGAAGAGCACCTTCAACATATCTTCATCAGTTTTGGAGGTAACCAAGTTTAGGAGACGACCATGTCTTTCGGTGAATGAAGAATTCTAGGAATCCTTGATGCTAACTCTTTGAGTTGAGGAGGAATCCTTTCGAGGTTGACTTGAATGGTTTTCCTGCGGATAGAATCCATGTCCTACAAAATAGAAACAAAGATAAATCCCAGAACTCCTTGAAATGGTTAGTGAGTATGAGTATGATGTTATGATGTTCATGATGTTATGTACAGGTAAATATACACAAACAAAGCAAACAAGTCCTTAGGTTTAAGCTTGCATGGAGTCTCATAGGTAAGTACCCTCTTGAAGTTTAGTTGGCTTAAAACATGTCCTAGTAATAGTAACCGGGTTCTAAGGAGCTCAATATTACTGGTTTATTTCTTTGGTCATTATTTCAGCGCAAGCCTCTTTAATAGTGACCGAAATATCCCAAAAAACCAAACCTTAATGAGTGTAGTATCGAGTATCTACCAACTTCGGACTGCACCAAAGTCGGTCATCTCACTACGTCCTAACGGCCAAGTTGGTCAAGTAGAGGTTCTAAAAGTTCATTAGTGCTTCATGGCATCACTCAGTGGCCCCATATTCTCCTTGACTGCTCAAGGGCTACTGGTACCCACAAGTATGTCGCACTAACGTAGCTATTACTTAGACCTTTTTGGTATACCCCACACAGTTTCCACAATGTATTGTTACTTACCTATAAGGTATCCCAAATCAAGGTAGAGGATTCAAACCCAAAAAAAGAACCATAATGTAAAGCATACAAGTCAAACAATGAAAGCAAGTAAATGTGATCTAGGCCTAAGGTAACCCCACTTTAATAATTTCCCCAGCAGAGTCGCCAGTTCTGTGATACGGTGGGAGAACTGACTGGGTCGTTTGCGTTTGATCGCAATTGTGTGGATAGCAAGAGTCGCCACCGAATTTTCTTTTATCCAAAAGGAAAGGTAAAAAAGCACAGGAAAGACCTTTAGAGATGTTTTCTTGAGTTCGGGGATAGATTATGAAAAGGGAAGGTGTTAGCACCCCTTTCATCCATGGTTTTCCATGGGCTCTTAGTTGCTCGCTAGATCACTTGCTTTGTTTGAAAGTTATGCTTTTGTGTTGTGATTTTTTTAGAGTATTTTGAAAATGTCTTTGTAATGGTTCTCGTCTCTATAAGAACGCATACAAAGTGTTGTTTCGAAAAATAGTTCAAAGAGGTGTTTGTGTAGTGTGTTTTTGAAGGTGATTTTGAAAAGATGTTTTTGTAATGGTTCTCATCTCTATAAGAACGCGTACAAAGTATTTTGTCTTTTGAAAATGTTTCAAAGTGAAAGTGTTGGTGTAAAAATGTTTTTGTCATGAGCAAGCGAGCAACTAATAGCGAATCTACCTACTCGAACGGTCTTAAATGTTCTTTTCCTCCATTAGATGTTACTATCTTACCATTGATTTGGTAAGAAGCCCCATCGTTGGATGTGAAGGGACAGGCGCGGGACGTTTGTACAGTCATAGAAGGTAACTTATGAGACGCTTTAGCAATTTTTCGTAAGGGACTAGATCGTTTTACCAAAGGCAACATCGAGGGACTACGGTTTTTTTTATCGAAGGGTCTTTTCTAAAGCGTCCCATATTTGAGGGACATGACTGTATTTCCGAGGCAACGAGCGAGGTTACCCTAGAGGTACACGTGTGCAAAGTGTTTTGATTCAAGTTATTTTTTCTTTGAAAGTAGGTTATCTAGCAATTGATTTTTAATCTTTCCATGCACGCCTAATTACTATACAATATAAGGAAAACAGTAAATTGCGGGAATTGAAATTCTACGCTATTACAGAGTTTTCAGGAATGGGGGTACAATTTTACAAATGGGGATGTAATAATGCAATTAAAAGTCCGAATAAGCAATCAATACAACCAAATCGAATCGAATAATTAATTAAAATTATAACAGTCTATGAAATAAAATTAATTGACAAAGTATATAAATTCTTGGTATTTTTGTTTGAAAAAAAGTTTTAAAAGAAAAATAGAAAAAATCTATTCTATTGATTAGCTAAAGAATTAAATCAAATGCATGTATTTTTTTTTTGTCTTTTTAGGGTTTTTGTTATTTAGAAACTAAATAAACAAATTAAAGCTTAAGCACAAAACAATTAGTAAAATTAATTACAAAGTCCTAAACTAAATTCATTACGAGAATTAACTAATTTTGAAGTTATATCTCTTTTATTTAATTGGATTTTTTTTAGAATTTAAAACTAAATCTAAGCTAATAGAGTTATTAAATTAACTATGGAATTAAACTAAAAAATTTCTAGTTAACTAAACATAGTTATTTAATTAATTTTATTAACTAAGTTGATGAGAAATAAAATGGATAAAAATTAAGAACATAAATTAAACCATGGTGTAAAGCAGTATGTTGGAGTGTGAAACAGAAATCAGATTGGGCTCGGAAAGTTTTGAAACAGTAAAGCCCAAAGAACAAAACAGATTAAAAAAAAGATAGATATTGGGTTTAAAAATAAATAAAAATTAAAAAGATGAGTTAGGCCTGGACAGGGTCGGGCCAGACCCGGGTCCAGTTATCTGATCACAAAGGAGAGGGGTTGTAGAAACCCTAAACCTCATCCGTCCCTCTTCTCTCTCTCGTGAATCTTTTCATCTCTTCTTTCTCACAGCACCGTAAGCCCTAAATCTCTAAATCTCAACTCTGTCTCATCTTCCCTGGTCCTATTCTAATCTCAGAATCCTCTAATTTCTCCTAAATTCAAGGGGTCGAAGAATTAGGGTTTACGAACCCTAAATTGTTAGAACATGAAATTGCGCCAAGGATCAACGAATCAACTTCCAGACTTTAATGTTATGTTAAAAGAATGCTAAAAAAACATAGAAACAGATATCATGATGTCTACCTCGCGTCAGTGGCGGAAGGGATGCGTTTGATGATCACACAGTGTCAGGTATGCTTCACGGTCCTTTGATGCTTCTAGCCTCTGATCTTTTATTGTGGTTCTATGTTCTTGCATTGTGGTTATTACGGTGAAGAAGGTTGAACAAGTACTGATGGAATTTTGAGTGAGTAGGTTTTGTTAATGAAGGTTGATGTGTATTTGAGGGATGTTCGGGTATAGGTTTAGTGTTTGAGCAAAGATTGGTAATGGACTTGAGTCTAGCATAGGCTAAGGGTTTGAGAGGATGAGTGAGGGTTTTGTTAAGTTGTTGTAAGGGTTGTCTTGTTGGTTCTGTTTTGTTTATGTTTTCTAGTGTGTTCTCTTTTGTTCTCTAACAGCTAGCTTGCTGGTTGTGTTGTGTGAGATTAAGGTTGAAGTTTGGCGTTGGGCTGTGGTTTTTTGTATCAGTCCCTTGTTTGCTGCTTGGTTGTTCTTGTATTATATCAGCTGACCCAGTGGGAATTGGAGGGAAACAAATGATAAGTTTGAACTATATAATGTACTGTTTTGATCCTTTCTTGATGTAGGTTGATGTTTTTGCCATTTTGGTGCAACTCCTAGGCTATTTATGATGTAGTGAAACAACAGGTTTAGGGATTGCCTATTTTGGTGCAAGTTTTTGGCCTGCCTTGGATAGGTTATTATGTGCAGGATGGACAGAGTTTTTTTTGGCATGTTCTATTTGGTCTTTGGACAACTTTTAGACTGATGTGTAGCAGCATGTGGACTCTTGTACGTGGACTGTTTGGGCAGAAAATGCAGCAGGTTATGGGCAGGCTTATGTTGGTTTGGGAACTATTATTGCTAGGTGAGATCTTTTCAAGCCTATTCTTTTTTCTCTTTATCTTTCAATGAAAATATATGGCTACTGTGCTTTTCTTTCTATGAAAAATTCTGAAGGGTTTGTATAATTTCAGGAAAATGATGATAACTTGTTTGTTGAGGAAGCTTGCTATTTTTTTGAATGAAATATTGTTGACTATTTGGTTTTACTTGCTGTTGCTGGACATTTTTGGCCATTCGGCTGTATTTTGCTTGTTTTTATCTGCTGCATGTTGTTGTTCTGCTGTTATTTTCTTTATGTTGTAGGCTTGACCTACTGTTCTATTTGTATATTTTATTGTTGTCTGACCTGCTGCTATATTTGCTTCATGTTTTGGACAGCCTTGGCTTGGCTTGTTGTGCTTGGCAGATTTGACTTGTTTTCATTTCTTATTGTATGTTTGCTATATTTGTTGCATGTTTTGGACAACCTTGGCTTGGCTTGTTGTGCTTGGCAGCTTTGGGGTTGCATATTTTGCTTTGACAGCTTTGGGCTTGCATATTTTGCTTTGATAGCTTTGGGCTTGCATATTTGCATTTCCTTCTTGTGAACCAAGGTCCAACCTTGTGATTTGTAAGAATGGGAGAAGAGATATTATGATAAAACAAAACAACTTAAATTCTGATTCTTATATACAAACCCTAGGGATGAATTTTTTTTTTCTTCTGTACACATCACTTTGCTTGAATTGCTAACTTTCTCTTCTTTGTTTCATGAACATGAGGCGTGGATGGCAAGCGAGGATTTCTTGAAGATGAAGCAATGGAAACTTGAAGAAAAAAAATAAATTTCCTCTCTTTGTAGTTAAACAAACATTGTAATTCTTTGTAAACAAAGCAAAAAATGTATAATTTTATTTCATTTGTGATGTAATGAACACAAGACCTTGAATAAATTTTTGAATGATGAAATTTGTCGTACCAATCCTGAATTTATTTAAACTTTGAAATTCTCATTTGAATGCTTTGAATAAAATATCTTGGTTTGGTAACTTGAACTTCAAGCAATTATAAAATGATCAAATAAACCAAAGTGCCTCGTACTCCAATCACATTTCTAAACAAAATAAGTGTTTAAGAATTCAATTCTAACTTGGTTAACTCAAACCCAAAGCCATGGTCACCTAAATGACAGTCTTAATCTTCACCTCTTGTCCAAACCAAATTTGCATTCAAAATGAACTCGCACGCCATACTCGATAAAAAATGGAATTTCATTGCCAAACCAAACCTGCTTCAAGAACATTCATCAATCTTGTAGAATTGACAGATTTTAAAACAAATGTGGTTGAGAACATTTGAAATCAAACAAAATGACTTGGGATGATTCGATAACTTTCAAAGTCTTTCAAACACAAATTTCTTTCGATCTTTGAAGATAAACTCGTGTGTAACATCACTTATGACCATATGAAGAAATGATCGTATCAAGATCTCGTAATTTTAGGAAATCACAATTCTTAGAAATCAGGCGACAATTATTTAAGATTAGGTCAAAATCCATGAAGTGACTTCTAACGCATTCGAATTTGGTGATCTTCTACACGTAATCAGCTCTTGATTTGTGAAGAGAAATTGGAGATAACATCGAGGAGAGTCATACGCAAGAACCACTCAAAAAATCGAATAATGAAGAGGTTACAATTGCTTGAATTTGGTCTCGCAAAAGGTCAGCTTTTGGGTTAATGGAGTCATTTACAGACGTCTGAACCATCGACTGAGCAAACTTGTAACGCAAGGTTCGAAACTCGGCATGAACATCCTTGAGGAGACATGAAGATCAATGAAGACCATTTTAAACCCTGAAGAATCAGTTTTCTTTGAGAAACATCAAACCCTAATCGTTGACTTACTACATAGGAAAAGAATCTGTCTGATCAAACTTCTGAGCCAAATTGAGTATTTGAGAAGACCTAGGATAGTATCTTGAATAAAAAATGAGACGGTAAATTTTAGGGTACAATAGTGCCAGATCGGCATTGTATTGATATTGATGATAAAAAGCAGTGGCTAGATCTTCTCATGTGTAGATACAGGAACCCTCCAATTGATAGAACCATTCTAGTTGAGTCCCAGTCAGACTCTCTTGGAAGAAGTCGATCCAGAGCTTTTTGTTGGAAGTATGAGGTTGCATCTTGCGCACGTAAGACCTTAGGTGAAGTTTTGGGCTGGAGACCCAATCATATTTGGTGAAGGATGGTATTTTGAATTTACAATGTATGACGACCCCAGGCACTAAACCCAAATCGCCACAATCTGAACCAGGTACGGCTTGAATTTCAACAGCTTTTAGCCTATCCACCAACTGCTTGTATCTATCCTCGGCAGGTGGGTATTGCTTATCAAAGTAGTCTTCATCTTCAGAATCTTGATTATTTGCAACCTCAGCATGGGTGCTTCTTACCTCCTCGTCTTTATTTTTGTCCTCTTCAGACGACTCTTCAACTATTTGTACTTGACGAACTGGACCGTTGAATCTCTTACCCATGTTGATGAGGGCCTTCTTTTTGGTCTTCTTTTTGGTTGTTAGCATCTCTATCATATCTTGTTGTCCCTTGTCCAGGGTCAACAAGGTTACCTGGAATTGGGAATTATGTGTTGCAAGTCATTCACTGTTTGTTCGATATCCATCTTACTAAAATAAACAGTAGAGTGATAAGGAAACCTGTTATGGAAAACCTGTTATGATGCATGAAAATGTGTATGCAAATGATTTCAAGGACTTTAGAAGATTTTAATTTGTTTAGATAAAAGGAACAAACATCATTTGTATTAATAAGTTCAATTCGATTACAAACATGCCTCTTGGGCTTACAATGGAAGGAATAAACATAAAACAACTTCTTAAGACAAAAAGGTCGAGCACATCCTCTTTGGCGCGACGTAGGCGTTCAAACTTCGCTCTTCATGAAGCAGTTTCGTGAGCTCCAGAACTTTCTTCTCACTGGCATAGAATTGGGTCTCAAAGGTATCTCGTTCTTATTTGAGCCGGACCAAATACTTTTGCAATTCTTTGAAGATTGTATGCATATCTGGATAGAATAAAATATATGGAACATCTCCTTCGACAACAAGCTCCATATATGGAACATCTCCTTTGAGCGCGTGGTCGCACCCACTTAATATAAGACTCCAAAGGGATGAAATTCTTATGCCCTAATGTCTTGTTATCCACTCTGTTCACCATGCCCCAAGCTCGAATGAACCTCTGACGGTACCCTTGGACATTGTTCTCATAGTCGAATGTAATTCCCAGAACTAGTGTGTAATACGGTGGGAGAACTGACTTGGGGGTTTTGCGTTTGATCGCAATTATTGCGGTTAGCAAGAGTTGCCACTGACTTTTCTTTTATCCAAAAAGGAAATGGTGAAAAGAATAGGAAAGACCTTTGAGATATTTTCTTGAGTTCGGGGGGTAGATTATGAAAAGGGAAGGTGTTAGCACCCTTTTCATCCATAGTTATCTATGGGCTCTTAGTTGCTTTCTAGTTCTTTTTTTTTGTTTGAAAATGTGCTTTGTGGTGGTTTTTGAAATTATTTTTGAAAAGGCGCCTTCGTTTAGGCAAACATTATAATGATTCTTGTTTCGGCGAAAATGTATACAAAGTGTTGGAATTTTGAAAATGTTTCATGTTTTGAAAGTGTTTGGTGTGTGTTTGTTTTGAAAGTGTTTGGTGTGTGTTTTTTTTTGGAAAATGAGCAAGCAACTAAGAACGTTTCTACCTACTCAAAATTCTTTTGTTGATTTCTCTCCTTTCCTTTGATATTTCTATCTTACCATTGATTGGTAAGAAACCTTATCTTTGGATGTAAAGGGACGGGCGTGGGTCATCATATAGTCATGATAGCAATGTTGTGAGATATCTTAGCATTTCTCTTGAGGGACTAAGATCATTTGTAAGGCAACATTCGTAGCTTCATCAAGGGACTATGATCTTGTATTTTTTATTGTTTTTGCTAAGACATCCCACATGCATAACATGACCATTTTTAGACAACAAGTGGATTTAACCTTAGGGGTGCATGTGTGAATAGTGTGTTTGATTTGCATGTATTTAATCTTTGATTAGGGTTATCTAATTATTGATTTTTATCTTTCCATACAAACCCTAATTACTAGCATTTATATGAAAGCGATAAATTGTAGAAAGTAAATATTCTACGCTATTACAGTCATTAGGGGGATGGGGTATACAAATTTACAAATGGGGATTGCAAGAAATTAAACCTAATTATCTATTACAACCATATTGAAACTTGAATAACGTACAATAAATAAAAATATAATGTGCAAGGATGTAAATGAAAAAGAAATGGATTTTGTTTGGTTTTTGAGGAAAGGGTTTAGTTTTAACCTAATTAACTAAAATAAACAATTAACTAAATTAAGAAAGTTAAACCTAAACTAATTAAGAAAAGAAATTAAATTTATTCAAGAAAGCATTTTTAGGTTTTTTTAGAAATGGTTTTAAGTTTAATCAAAATAGTATAGAAATTAATTAATTAAAATAAACCTAAATTCTAAGTTAATTTTAATTAAAAAGAAAATAACTAAACCTAAATCTAATTATTAATTTATTTAAGCAAATATTTAAATTTATTTAAGAAAAAGTATTTTTGTCTTTTTTAGTTTAAGAAAAGGAAATAAAAATAAGAGAATATAAGTATATTAGATATATAAATAAATAACTATTTTTTGGGATTTTTATTAATAAAAATAATAGTAATAATAATAATAATAATAATAATAATAAAAATAATAAATAAAAATAAAATAAAATAAAATATAAAAATAAAAATCAATGGGTGAAAATGGCATTTAGGGAGTTTGTTTGTGTAAAACAATTTTTATTTTGTTAGGCCCAATGGGATTTTTGTCTCCAGAAATGAAATAAAATAAATAAAAAAGAACCAATGGGCTACGCTGTAAACCTGCAAAGAGGGGGGTTAGGAGAAGTAAAATATAAAGGCCCAGTGTATTAAGCCCAATGCGCGCTGGTTGCTTAAAAAAAAGAAGAAAATGTTGGAAAAATGAAAAAGTGGCAGCACTGGGGCTTGAACCCACGCCCTTCACATAATATGTGCGCTGCCTTACCACTGGGGTAGCTATACATCTGTTAACTTAAATAAAATCATACAATTATATTACAAAACAAGTTCTAGGCCTGAACTTCATCTTCTTCCTCGCGCCAGTTTACAGAGCAAATATTTGAAATTTGTAACTCGGCTATTTCTCAATCATCTTCAAAACTTCAAATACCAAACTTGTTAGAAATTTCACCACGATTCTAAATATGTAAATAACTTAAACTAATTCTCAAAGATGAGCAAGAATTTATGTTGGTACAAAATCTAACCTAATATTTTCAGAAACTTCAACTTCAAAATTCTCCCAACTCAATCAATATAAATGAAAACTATGGATATGGGAAGTTTCAGGGCAATGATATCTACATTTTATCTTTGAAAATGCACGCCTAACAATGCATAAATAAAGAGATGAAAGTTCAGAAATTAACTCCAAAACTGGAAATCATGGGATGAGTTTGAGCTTGTTTCAAGTGATGGTGATGATCAGGTTAGCTTCCTCAAGTTCTCAGGAAGCTAATGCAAACCTTACTTGATGCTGGAAGTGCTTGAGTCGTGCTAGAGAAGTCAAGATGCAAGCTCTGTTTTTTGGTTATGGAAGTTGATGGAGACGATGTTACAGTTGGATAACAGGTGTTGGGATTGTTTATGTATGATGTTTAGAAGCTTTAGGAACCAAAAGACCAAGAAACGCACGAGTGGATTTTGATTTTGGGATTTCTGGCTAGAATCTGCAACAATGAAGGTTTGTTATGCAATTATGACTTTGGGGGTGATTGGGGGCTTGTGCCTTCGTCCCCTAGCTTGAAAGTAGTGTATATATTTATAGGCAAGAGGTTTCAAGTGTTACAACAACTCTGAATTTGAATTCTCAAGTTGTGGCAACTTTACTTTTTTTTAAAGAAATGTTGAAACATCTTGTTCCAAGACATGGTAAAGGGATGTATAAAGTGGTTAGAACTTTAAACATGCTTTCTTTTGGTTTATAGGGGTTGTTTATTCAGAAATAACAAGTGCAAGCCTTAATGCAAGTTAACTTTGCATAAAGCTTGCTTTTTCAAAATGGAAGTGGTGACTTTCTTCCTTAAATGGCAAGGTGTATTGGACAAAGGTTAAATCAAGTGGTTAATATCTCAAAAGCTTGTGAAATCTTATGATTAAGGATAGATACACAAGTTAGAGTGCCTGAAAAGTGGGATTATGTAGCATTTCTTGGAATTGGATCAAATGTTCATCATGAAAATGACTTGTAAAACAAGTTTGAAACCCTAATTTCTTGCCTTTGATTCTCTTAGCTCAAGTATGATCTCAATGAGTTCTTGGATATTTTTGGAATCTTTTAACATCCCCTACAACCTTCATGTTGTACATTTTTGAATATTCAATTTGGAACTAGGCGAAAAGTTGCCATGAAGTTAGGTCAAAATCCTGACTAACTAGGGCAAAATTTCACTAAGTCTTTTTAGTTTCATGGACATGTCTTCATAAATTCATAACTTGAAATCCAAGCATTTCTAGAAAAAGTTCTTCCCTACAGTGTTTTAGATCTCATTGAGATCTACAACTTCATGTTGGAAGTTTTCCTTGAATCATCTTACACCATGGTGGAAATTTGGCACAAAGTTATGAAAAAATGTTAACTTTCTAACAATTAGAAAATTTTCTAAGTCTTAGAATTTTGACTTTTCAAAGATAATTTTCAATTTTCAATTTCTTGATGAACAAACTTCATATTTTGACATGTCTTGATGAAATATTATTTTTAAAACTTGATTTTGTTCAAAAAGTCAACGTTTGACTTTTCAGTGTACAGTTGACTTTTCATCAGTTGACTGAAATTCATCTGTCAATCCAAATGATCTTGAGAGGTGATTTGAACTATGCAATTAGGTCAATATGGTGCATTTTAATCCTTAAGATCATGTCTTAAACCAATAATCATTTTCCTGGTCAAAAAGTCAAGAATTGAGCCTTCTCAATCAAAACCCTAATTTTGACCATTTTGCCCTTTTGGTGTTCTGATCAAATTTCTTTGAAGAATTGTGATCCAACTTGATCAATTTACATATATGAGTTCATAATGTTGATATGGATCAATAATTATGAAGTTTGACTGCAAATTGACCATAATTGACTTTTTATCCAATACAACTTATTTTAGGTCATCTGATCAAATGGCTGAGCAATTTTGTGATTCAAGACTTGACACTTGACATGAGAAATATTAGGGATCCAAAATGATCCATGAAAGTCATATAAGGCATTAGAAGTTCAATTATATTTGTACAAACTCAAACCTTAATTTTGAGTTATCAGTGTTTGAGGAGGTGTCTTGAGCTGATCAAACCTTGTGTAGTCTTGAATCAATGGAGATCTTATGAGAGATTTCTTGAGAAATGAGAGGGCAAATTTTGGGGTACAACACAACACATCATAAGGATCGTTCCTCCTAGCATACCCAAACTGTCTCAGAGCCAAACAAGGATTGTAAGTGATACCTCCCCTAATGCCAAGCAGAGGGACATTAGGGAATTCCCCACAATGGTAAATAATAGTAATACTTTCCATAGATCTCGCACACCAATAGATATCCGAATGCGTGAGCAACATCAAAATATTATACCATCATAAACCTTGCTCTTTCTTCATAATAGATCAGGGTAGGTGCGAAATAAACCACCTAGCCAAGAGTGGAGTGCAACACATAAGGAGTCATCTTCTCTTCATAGTGCAAGAGTGAAAAAAATTAAAAATATCCCCAAGTAAAGTGGGCACCAGATTGTGCGATAGAAATTTTTTAACTGTGTTCATGTCTATAAGCTGGTACGGATTGGGAAACAAAACCATCTCATAGATGAGAAGAGCCAACACTTCCTCAAAGGCTTGTAAATCAAAGCATCCTAAAAGAATTGAGCCCTTTCAAAAAAAAACTTGGCCAAAAACCCTTTGACGCCACTTCTCATTTCCCAATTGGCCACAGCATCAGATCGTTGCAAATGTAAAGCTCTAGAAATAACCTCAGGTCTTGGGTCTCTTTCAATACCGTTGAAGGTAGTTGATCAAGGATAGGGATCCCCAAGAGTTGAGAAAATTCTTCCATAGTGGGCACAAGCTGGTAATCAGGAAAGGTAAAGCAATGGTGGAAGGGGTTGAATAATTGTAAAAGTACCTTCATCATGTCTTGAAGTGACCAGGTTGAGAAGTCGACCATGTCTCTCGGTAAATGAAGAATTCCAAGGAACCCTTGGTGTTAATTCTTTGAGTATAGGAGGTACTCTTACGAGGTTGACTTGGATAGTATTTCTTCGAGTGGGAGTCATGTCCTACAAAATAGAACAAAATAAATCCTTAGGTCCTTGAAATAGTTAATGCAAAATTCCATGGTATGATGTCATGATGTTTGTGCACAAATATATAAGAAAAGAAAACAAGCCCTTAGGTTTAGGCTTGCATGGAGTTCACAGGTAAGTATCCTCTTGAAGTTTAGTTGGCTCATCCTGTCCTAGAAAGTAATCGGGTTCTAGGGGATCTCAATATCACTGATCCTTCTTCATTGGGCATTATTTCAGTGTAAGCCTCTTTATTGGCGACCGAAATATCCCAAGAGTAAGATCTCAATGAGTGTAGTATCGAGTATCAACCAACTTCGGACTGCACCAAAGCCGACTATCTCACTATTTCCTAATGGCCAAGTTGCTGAATTAAAGGTTCTAAGGCCGGTTAGTGTTTCATGACATCACACAGCAGCCCCGTATTCTCCTTGACAACTCAAAGGCTATCGGTACCAACAAATGTGTCACACTAACGTAGCCATCGCTTCAACCATGTCAATATACCCCACACAGTTTCCATAATCTATTGCTACTTCGCTAAAAGGTGTTCCCCAATCCGGGTAGAGGATTAATACAAACCCAAACAAGGAACCATAATGTAAAGCAGACAAATCAAACAATGAAAGCAAGTAAATATGATCTAACTCTAAGGTAACCCCACTTTTAAGATCATCTCCAGCAGATTCTCCAGTTCTGTAATACGATGGAAGAACTGACTTGGTTTGTTTTGCATTTGATTGCAATTGTTGTGGATAGTAAGAGTCGTCACCGACTTTTCTTTTATCCAATAAGGAATGGGTGAAAAGAACATGAAAGACCTTTGAGATTTTTTTCTTGAGTTCGAGGGGTGGGTTATGAAAAGGGAAGGTGTTAGCACCCTTTTCATCCATAGTTATCTATGAGCTCATAGTTTCTTGCAAGATCATTTTGAAAATGCTTTGTTTGAAAATGTGTTTGTGATGGGTTTTGAAAGTATTTTTGAAAAGTGCCTTCGTTTAGGAAAACTTTGTAATGATTCTCGTCTCTATAGGAATGTATACAAAGTGTTGGACCTTTTGAAAATATTTCATGTTTTTGAAAGTGTTTGGTGTGTTTGAAAAAATGTGTTGTTTTTTAAGATGGATTGTGAGCAAGCAACTAAGAACGTTCTACCTACTCAAAAGTCTTTCGGTCATTTCTCTCTTCCTTTGATATTTCTATCTTACCATTGATTGGAAAGAAGCCTTATCTTTGGATGTAGAGGGACGGGCGTGGGTCAATTGTATAGTCATAGAAGGCAACTTTATGAGACGTTTTAGCAATTTTCGTTTAGGGACTAGATCATTTAACGAAGGCAACATCGAGGGACATCGAGGGGATATGATCTTTTTATCAAGGGACTTTTGCTAAAACGCCCATATTCGAGGGTCATGACTATTTTTTGAGGCAACAAGTGAGATTACCCTAGAGGTGCATGTGTGTGAATAGTATGTTTGATTGCATGCATTTTTGTCTTGAATTTAAAGGTTATCTATTTGTTTATTTTATCTTGCCATATAGCCTAATTACTAATAATGTAGGAAAGTAATAAAAATGCAAAGAATAAATCCAAGCTATTGAAACCATATTGATTATAAAAAAATAAAATAAAAGAGAGGAAAAGTTGGTCCTTCGACCCAGGCAGTATGCTCCTTCGATTCACCCTATTTCAGCTTCTTTCAACTGGGCCTGTAAAGTAGCATGAATATGTATCCTTCGATCATGCCCTTTTCTCTGCTTACTTCGATTGGACCTATAAAACAAAATGAATATGTATCCTTCGACCACACCCCTTTCTCTGCTTACTTCGACTGGATCTGCAAAGCAAAATGAATATGTATCCTTCGACCACACCCCTTTCGATTTAGATAGCAGTATGGGGTGAAGCCTAAAGGCTTAAATTCACACAACCTTCTCCCTGTTCTCTTTCATTTGGGTTTAAATTGCAGCAGGATTAAGACCATGCTAATATTGTTTCATGGCCAGATTAATTCTTAAAATATGTTTGATAAATTAAGAAAACAAACCAAAAGACTTAGCAAAGAAAGAAAACGAAGAAGGTGAAAACGAAGACAAACCAAAAAGGTAATGATAATGCTTGAAACGAAAAGAAATGATTATTCACATGTTATGCTTGAAACGAAAGGTTAAGGTCAAGAGGACTTACCTTGCTTGAAGTTGGAATGTGGGTCTTGGACTTTAGTTGTTTCCCTGGGAGTTCTTGGATTCGAGGGGGGAGAAACAAATGTGGTGTTTCTTTGGTTAGATTCAAAAACCAAAAAAAGTTCATTTGTGTTTGTTTATTTTTGGATATGAAAGAAACAAGTGTGGTGTTTCTTCAAGTTCTGAGTTTGAGAGGGTGTTAAATGTTTAAGAGTTTTGAGAGTTTTTTGAAGATTCTTTCCACACATCCAAAATCTTCTTCAGTGTTCTTCTTCTTTCTTTTTTCTTTTAGCTTCCCTTGATGTGCAAATGAACTCTCTATTTATAGAGAATTTTTTTGGAATGAACAGCTTTGTGAAAAAATAAAATATAGTTTCTTTGAAAGGCCAACATCCACTTGTGTCAACTTTTTATGATCCCAAGATAAAAAATACTAAAATCAATGGTTTAGATGGGTGGCTCCTAGTTTATAGGGGGCAAGTGTGCAGAAGAGACAGGCGCAAGGCTCAAAAACTTTCTAAAAAGATAGTGATATCATCAAGAGCAAGTTGGCTTGAAGAACAGTTTTAATATGGAGTGAGACATAAGTTGGAGGCTTATGTAGCCTGACCTATGGACAACTTAACTCTTTGAATCGAATCCTTCATCCTTCCGTAACCTTCAACTAAGCTCAATAAAGCAGCATTTATTTCCACCAGTCGTGTGTCCTTCAAATGGACCAACTGTGTGTTCTTCGAATGACCCTCTTCAGTTGAGTATGCTACTTTGAGTCCTCTTGTTTTTTATCACTTAGGCCTAAACCTTCTACCAGACTTAAAAATAGGCAAAACCAAATATTCCCACACATGGCAAGTCCTTCAAATGGGCCACCAAATTGCGTGTCATAATGTAGAACTTATGTGTGTTGAAGGGTCTGTAGATGGATTTGAAAGTGATATGAAGGTGATTCAAAGCAATCCTAAAGGTGGATTCGAAGCCAGCGTGTAGGTGTATTCGAAGGTTACATAAAGGTGATAATGCCGTATGCATGCTAGCGCGAGAAAAACCCTCGCCTTGTGAATAGAAGCCAACAATGAAGAAGGTCATTGCCTTCTGAATCAAAGCAAGCCAATCAGGAGGCTATTTCCTTGTGCCTGCTGGCATGAAGGAGATCCTGGCTTCGTGAATCAGAGGAAACTTTCAGAAGGCCATTGCCTT
The DNA here is from genome assembly GCA_948472305.1 of Vicia faba. Taxonomy (NCBI): domain Eukaryota; kingdom Viridiplantae; phylum Streptophyta; class Magnoliopsida; order Fabales; family Fabaceae; genus Vicia; species Vicia faba. The sequence continues at coordinate 888,895,790 of OX451736.1, forward strand.
TTGAATTGAAGGACGTCAGCAGGAGGCCATTGCTCTCTGAATCGAAGCTTGCATGTAGGAGGCAACTACTTGAATGGAGCTTGTGGACCAAAGGATGCATTTAGGAGGTTGATGCTTGTGAATAAAAAGATGCATGTAGAAGGCCACTACTTGAATGAAGCTTATAGATCAAATGATGCATGAAGGGGTCCAGAGTTGGATTCAACGTATGTTACTTTGAAAGGAAACCATACTCCAATCGAAGCTTTGTGAGAAGGTAATCCTTTCCTAATTGAAGCTTGCCTACAGGAGGTCATTGCTCCCTGAATTGAAGCTTGCATGCAGGAGGCCACATGCTTTGTGAATTAAAGCAAGCATGTAGAAGGACATATGCTTAATCGAAGCTTGTGGAAAGCTTGCTCGAAAGAAAGCCAAATGTTCAATTGAAGCGTGTAACTCAAAGCTCGCTCGAAGAAGCCAGATACTCAATCGAAGGATGAAAAACAAGCTTACATCGAAGGAGTCCTAAATTTTCAGTCGGAGTGTGTGAATCAAGATTGCATCGAAGAAGCCAGAATGCCCAATCAAAGGATGAATGGGTCAAAGCAAGCTTGCTTTTCTTAAATTTTGTCAAAAAATCATTTTTTAAATCTGTTTTTCCCTTTTTGTCTGCTTTTGTACTTATGCAAACTTTGAGCTTTTGAAAACCCTTGTGAGAAGATGCCTTGAGAAGAGAGAGGGCAAATTCTGGGGTATAACACTATCGTACCTCCGTACGTGCAACTCATTTTTCTCTAGTATATGGCATGGAGGTGGTAATCCCAGTCGAAATAGGGATTCCATCACTTCATGTTCGAACGGAAACAAAGCTCGAAGAAGCCGAGTGGGTTAAGATGCAACTTGATCAGCTCAACCTCATTAAAGAGAAACGTTTGACAGCTCTGTGCCACGGTCAATTATATCAGAAGTGGGTGAAGAAAGCCTTAGACAAGAAAGTCCTCCCTTGAGTATTCAAAGAAGGGGATTTAGTGCTAAAAACATTTTTGCTGCCTCACCTCGATTCACATGGTAAATGGACACCCAACTACGAAGGTCCATATGTGGTGAAAACAGCATTATCCGGTGGTGGTCTCATTCTCACAACAATGGATGAGGAAGAACTACCACATCCGGAAAATTCTGATGCAGTCAAAAAATACTATGTATAAAAAGCTCAAACCCTAAATGGGCGACTTAGGCAAAAAGGAGCGTCCCGGTGGATTGCAAACCCTAAAGGGCGATCCAGGAAAAAATTAGGGACATACAAAAAAATTATCCCGGTGGATTGAAATCCCGAAAGGGCGATCCATGCAAAAATTTGGGATCTTATTCAAGAAATAAAGAACAAAAAGACTGCAATCTAAGAACTGCGACTATAAACCACTGTGATACGGTGGAAGAACTGACTTGATTGTTTTGCGTTTTATCGCAAATGTTGCGGTTAGCAAGAGTCGCCACTGACTTTTCTTTTATCCAAAAGGAAAGGTAAAAAAGCACAGGAAAGACCTTTGAGATTGTTTCTTGAGTTTGGAGGGTAGATTATGAAAAGGGAAGGTATTAGCACCCTTTTCATCCATGGTTTTCTATGGGCTCTTAGTTACTTTCTAGATCACTTGCTTTTGTTTGAAATTGTGCTTTGTGTGGTTTTGAAAGTATTTTGTAAAAGAGGCCATCGTTTAGGCAATCTTTGTAATGATTCTCGTTCGTAAGAATGTATACAAAGATGTTGATCTTTTTGAAAATGTTTTCAATTTTTATAAGATGTTTGGAAATGTGTGTGTTTGTTTTGAAAATATCTAGGATATTTGTTTTGAAAGGGAGAAAGTAACTAAAAGTAATCTACCTACTCAAATGTCTTTCTTGTTCATTTTCTTTTCCTTTGACATTGTTGTCTTACCATTGATTTGGTAAGCAACCATATCTTTGGATGTAAACGGGACGGGCGTGGGTCATCGCATAGCTATGATTAGAAATGTTGTAAAGTATCTTAGCATTTTTGAGGGACTAAGATCATTTTTGTAAGGCAACTTTGAATAGCGTCATCGAGGGTCTATGATCTCGTATTTGTTTATTTTTGCTAAGACGCCTTACATGCGTAATATGGCTATTCTGTATAAGGAAACCAAGTGGGATAAACCCTAGGGGTGTTTTGTGTGCAAGTGTGTTATTTTTATGCTTGATTTTGTCTTGAATTAGAGTTTTCTATTTGATTGGTTTTATCTTGCCATACAAATCCTAATTACTAGCATGTTATGTAAAAGCGATAAATTGCAAAATTTAAAGTTACTATGCTATTACAACACTTATGGGAGGGGGTATACAATTTATGAATGGGGATTTCAATAATATAAACTTAATTAATCTATTACAACCAAATTGAGTATGTACAAATAAATGGAATAAATAATATACAAGATGAATTAAATATGAAAAGGTATGTAAATGCAAAGAAGATTTTTGTTTGGTTTTTTATGTGAAAAAAGTTTTAACCTAAACCTAATAAATAAATCAAGGTTAACTTAAATCAATTAAGAAAAGAAATTATTTTAGAAAATAAACCCTAATTACTATTTGATTAAAAGGAAATAAATTTATTTAAGAAAAAGTATGTATTTTTGTATTTTTTGTCTTGAAAATAATATATAGCATTATGAAATATTTTTGGTCTTTTTTTTATACTAAAATAATATGTTTAATGGGTGTGAAGAAAAATAAATATTTAAATTAGTTCTAATTTAATTTACAAATTTAATTAATAAAAATATAATATATAACTAAATAAAAATATTTTTGTTTATTGTGAGAAAAATAAAATAAGCTAAAATATAAATCTATCATTTTTATATTTTTTATGATTTTTTAATATTAAGAAAAATATATTTAATAATAAAATGAAAGTAAAATAAATAAATAAAATTATATGGGCCAGGGGTGTCACAAGCAGATAGGGGGTAAGAGGTTAGAAAAAATAAACAGGCCTATGAAACAAAAAGCCCAGCGCTGCAAAGGGACAAAAAATGGAGAAAATGTGAGAAAATTGCAAAAGGTAGCGCGCTAAGGCTCGAACCCGTGACCTATAGCATTTACGCGCGCTGCCTTACCACTGGGGTGGCTGTACATCCGTTTATATAAACACAATCATAAATATATATTATAAAATTCCCCCTGAAGGAAACTTCATCTTCAACCTTGAGCCATGGTCGGACCACCTGCACCTCTCTCATTTCTCCATAAAAATGGAAAGTCCAAACATGAAAGTTATGGTGTTTCTTCCCATGAGTTCAACCATATAATTTATGTAAACTAAAAATCAAAGATCAAAGCTAATTTTACTTTCCCTAATTTGAAACCTAATTTTTACAGAAATTTCAAATCAAAACTTCTCAATACACAGTTAATATAAATGAAAACTATATGGTTAGCTTTAGGGCAAGGATATCTACATTTTTCTTTCACAAATCAGGACCAAATGATGCTTGTATGAAGAGATAGAAGCTTCAGTTTTTACCTATTTTAGTTGGGATCGTGAATGGAGTTTGATCAAGTTTTGAGAAGGCTTGATGATCTGTTTAGCTTGCCTGGACCTCCCTGAGTGTATTCCAATCCTTGCTTTGTCTTGAAAGTCCCTGAATCTCCCTACTCAAGTCAACCTGCAAGCTTGATATTTGAATATGGTGAATGGAGGAGGAGGAGTTACAGTGAGGGAACAGGGATCTGGATCACTTAGATATGAGGTATATTAAGTGTTTAGGTGGTTAAAACTCAAAACACACAAGTGGTTTTGGAGATGGTTGTGTAAGGTTTAAAAATGTCAAGTTATAGCAGATTTTGAGTTGCAGAGTGTTTGGGAGAGTTTTGGAGTCTTAGAATTCGTGTGTTATGTTGCAATGCACTTGTGTATATGTATGGAAAAGGTTATAGATCAACTCCACTCAAGGTTTCTGAGTTATAGCCTTTTGGCTCTATAACTTGCTTTTGAAGAAAAGTGAGGAGACAACTCTCTAAGTGTTGTACAAGCATGGTCTGGTTTGGGAGAGGCCTTAGACAAGTTTCTTTTGGTTTTGACTTTGCTTGTGTGCAGAGAAAACAATTGAGAGGCTCAAGAAGTTGACAAAGGCAAAAGTAGTGCTTTATCAAAATAGAAATGGCAACTTTGTGCCAAAAATGGAATTGTTCTTGTACAATGCATTCAATGCTTGGCTTAAAGCATCCAACATCTGTGAAAACATTTAATTATGGAGTGAGAAACAAGTTTGAGGCCTGCAAAGAAAAGATTATGCAGCCTAGGCTTGGATTTGAATTTTTGTTCATCATGAAAGGGCTTGAAATCAAAGTGATAAATCAACAACTTCATCTCTTCGATTCTCCCTACTCAAGAATGATCTCAAGGAGTTCTTTGACATTTTGGAAATCTTGCAATGTTCTCTACAACTGATCTTTGAATTGCTTTTTAAAATTCCCTTTGGAACTATGTGAAAAATTGCCATGAAATTAGGTAAAAAATCTGCCTAACTAGAGCAAAATTTCACTAAGTTATTTTAGTTCATGAGCATGTATTCACAAAATTATATCTTGATATCCAATCATTTTTAGGAGAAATTGTGTGAATAAAAGTTTTATATTTCATTGAGATCTACAACTTTCATGTTGGAAATTTCCTCTGAATCATCTTGCATCATGGTGAAAATTTGGCTCAAAGTTGAGAAAAAATAAGAAATTTTCTATACTTAGAAAAATTTCTAAGTTAAGAAATTTCAACTTTTCAAAACCAAAATCTTAAATCCTTGATTTCTTGATGAACAAGTTTCACATTTTGACATGTTTTGATGAATTGTGATCCTTGGCACTTGATTTTGACCAAAAAGTCAAAGTTTGACTTTTTAGTGTACAGTTGACTTTTGATCAGTTGACTAAAAAATTCATCTATCAATCTAATGGATTTGTAATGTTTTGAACCATGTTATTAGGTCAAAATTATGCAATTGAACTCTTGAAATCATGCTTCAAACCAATTGATCATTTGCTAGGTCAAAAATCAGAAATTGCCCCTTCCTAGTCAAAACCCTAATTTTGACCAATTTGCCCTTTTGATGATTTGATCAAATTTCTTGAGAAATTATGGTCCAAACTTGATAAAATGATACATATGAGCCTAAGATGTTGATGTGGATCAAAAATTATGAAGTCTTACTGTAAATTGGCCATGGTTGACTTTTTTCCTAATACAGTTAACTTTTAGGTCAACTGTCCAATTGACTGATAAAAAATGTGATTCAAGGCTTGAAACTTGACATGAGTAATCTTGGGGGTCCATAATGATTCTTAAAAGTCATATGAAGCATTGATAGTCCAAAAATCCTTGTGCAAACTCAAACCTTAATTTTGGTCATCAGTGCATGAGGAGGTGTCTTGAGCTGGTCAAACCCTAATCCAGTCTTGAGTCAAAGAGATCTTGTGAGAGAAATCTTGATAAGTGAGAGGGAAAATTTTGGGGTACAACAGCTTCCCCTGTTCAATCTTCCTAAACCTGAAGAGTTAGACTGGCGAGTTTTGCCATTCGTGACTCGAATGTGGAAGATGATTGGACACTAGAGTGCCCAGAAATTTGCACTCGACAATGCGATGATAGAAGTAATGGGCTTATAGATGTCATTTGGAGAGGTGATAGAAAGTTGTAGGAGATGGGCTTGCAGATTCCATCCAAGAGTGATTGTTGAATTATAATTTGTGAGATGAAAGAAAGAATACTAGAATGGTGTCCGTGTGTGGAGCGTGTCTGTATTGTATCTGGAAGAGGCTTTGTTTAAGTATATGAATGGCATCCGTGTCTGGAGCATATTTGTACTGCACTTGAAAGGTGAATCAGAATGAGTATCATGATGGCATCCATATCTGGAGTGTATCTGAAATGTATCTGAAAGTTAAATCTAAACGAGTATCTGAATGGCATCTGTATTTGGTGTGTATCTAAACTATATTTGAGAAGCTGGATTTGAATGAGTATCAGAATGAATCCGTATCTGGTGTGTATTTGACCTATATCGAAAGGTTGAATCTGAATGAGTATCAGAATGGCGTCCAGGTCTGGAGCGTATCTGAACTGTATCTGAAAGTTGAATCTGAATGAGTATCAGAATAGCGTCCAGGTCTGGAGCGTATCTGAACTGTATCAAGTTTTGAATATTGTTAATGGTAGTTGTTAATCTTATCCAGAAAAGGGTAAAATGTTAGCTAAAATGCAAAGTCATGTTGTATTAAATGCATGACATAATGTATTTGTGCAATCAATGTTTATGATATATGGATGTAATGTATGCGTATGTGAGCTAATCTGTTGCATTGTAATTGGATTGGGGAAATTAAATCCCTGATTGTTGTTGAGGATATGTAATTCTTCATGCTTTGAAGTCAAAGTGTTGATGAATTTCCGTTTTTGAGAAATAAACTTTGTTGTAAGGGAAATGCCATGTGCTGCTTGTAAAATCTTATTGGGAAATCCTGAGAAATTTGACGACTTCTAGTGGGGATCAATAATTTGAAGCTTTATTCCGCTGGGGATTTAAACGACGTACTGCAGGGGATTACTTATGGGATAGCCTAGAGGTATTTCCCTATCCTTTCAATCTATCAATAATTGCCTCTTTTCATTTCATTTATTTCTAAACAGTAATTATGTTTAAATGCATATGCTCAACAATAAATCATTGGACGTTTTTGTAAACAAAACAAGCGAAAATAAAAGACAAATAGTTTTTGCAATTTCAAAGGAATATTTTGTATTGACTTTGAATAAATATTTTTTTGTACAAGGAGACAAACAATCTAGTAAGAGAATGTCGTCGTAAAAAAATGAAAAAATTTTAATACAAAGAAAAGATAGCTATGTGTAATAATCCCATGGGGTTCCCATTCTGCTATAGCCTTCATATCTCTGAGCATCTTGTCCATTTTTTGCCTTGTCCGAAGATGATTGAATTGATCAGAACCTCTGAGTTTGTAAGTGGAAGCCAAAGTTTGTCCATGAAGTGATCCAACGGGACATAGTCGTATGCCTTAATTCCCTAACTTTTTCCTGGACCGCCCATTTGGGTTTTCGGTCCACCGGGAAACCCTTTTTGGCCCAAGTCGCCCTTTCGGGTTTTCAAATAGTCGGGTGTACAGATTTTTTTTTGTTTTATCCCTAACTTTTGCCCGAACCTTTTTGGTTCGCCGGGATGCCCTCGTTTTGCCTAGGTGTGTCAACCTATCGGCTCTCTTATGCGTAGTATCTTTTGACTATGTTCGCGTTCGCAGGGTGTGGCAGGTCATCACTGTTGTGATACGGTGGTAAGAACTGACTATTTTTTTTGGAATGTTGGTTTGCGTTTTGCGTTTGTATTCGCAAAATGTCGCGGTAAGCAAGAGTCGCCACCGACTTTTATTTTATCCAACAAGGAAAGGAAAAAAGCACAGAAAAATTCCTTTTTCGAGATAGTTCTCGGGTTCGGGGGTAGATTATAGAAAGGGAAGGTGTTAGAACCCTTTCTATCTGTGGTTATCCATGGGCTCTTAGGTACTTACTCAATTGTTTTCAAAATTGATTTCTTTGTGCTTGTGGGTTTGAAAAAGTTTTTGTTTGAAAACTTCGATTTAACTCTTGCTTCTGTCCTCAAGAGCATATGAAGTGTTTTTGAAAACTTTGTTTGAAAAGTGTAAGTGTGAAAAGTTTTTGTTTTTGAAAGAGCAAGTATCTAAGAACCATCTACCTACTCGAAAAAATGAATCGTTCTATGCTAATTTCCTTTAGACAATGATATCCTACTATTGAGGAGTAGGTAGCACCGTCGTTGGAGTTTGAGGGTCAATTCGAATTAGGAACCTACGGTCACTAAAGCAATGTTAGGACGCCTTAGCGGCAACCCTAATGTCTTAGATCATTTTTTTGAGGCAACAATATTCGAGGCAACCATTTCGAGGCGACTATGATCTTTGGACAAGAGGACGACCTCTAAAACTACCTATACTCAATGACCGCGTACGAAGGCAACCAAGTGGGGTGTACCCTAAGAGTGCGCATGTGCGGGTGTGTCGTTTTCAGTTATTTTTATCTTTATGCATGTTAAGGGTAATCTAAGTTGATTTTAAGATTAACATTCATTCTTGTCATGCAACCCTATTATCCAACCATCTAACAGTTATAATTTGCAGAAATAAAATGCGGAATTTAAATTACAAGACGTCGGGTATTTACATCGCCAAAGACAAACCCTTTTGAAAATAAATAAAGCGATAAAAATAAATAAAAGTCCTATTTACTATTACAATCCGGAAGCAGGTACATTATTGGATAAAAGAAAGTAAATCGCATGCGGGAAATTAAATCGAGCGCATGATTAGGGTTTTGGTCCTTTTAGTTAAAGAAAATATCTTTTTGTTGTTTTTTATTTTAAGAAAGAAATTAAACCTAAATTAATTACTAAATTAAATTACTAAATTAATTAAATGAAAAATTAATTATGACATATTTTTTGATTTTTGTTATTTTAAGAAAGAAAATGAAATTAATTAAATTAATGGTTAGCACCTAATTAAATTTAATTAATTATTTCATTTACAAAATAGGTTAAAGTTATTCTAATTTAAAAAACCCAAATTAATTAATTAGTATTTATTAATAAAAAATAAAAGTTAAAATTTGATTGAATAAAAAATTTTAGTGATTTTATTTTATGAGAAAAAGAATTTTTGTGATTGGTTAGTAAATTAAACAAAAAATAATAAAACAATTAATAAAAAAAAGTAGAAGAGAGGAGTGGTTTGGGCCTGAATTTGGGAGTATGATTAGCAATTGGAAGGCCCAAAAATGTTGGCCTTTGTTGACTCTTAGTGATCTGGTGTTTATGCATTGACTGGCGCCTTGGTGGACCATCAGCTTGGAACCATCAGATTTGGCCTTTGGCCATCTGTCGTTTGGAGGGATGAAGATGCATGGTAGGCTGCAGATAGGCATATGCATTGAATCACCTGAAAGAAAACAAGAAAATGTAAAGCGCTTGAGGCAGGGATCGAACCCCTGACCTCCAGCCACTAACGCCTTGGAAGTTGACATGTTGACCACTAGGGCACGCTGCTTGATTTGTTATTATAATGCAAAACATATATTATATAAAAAAACAAAAAACATTGCAAGAAATTAAAAAATGTGCGCGTGGTTTGAATGGCCTAATGATAGGGCGCCACGCATCATCTTCAACCTGTTGTCCATGGCCAAAAGTACACAGGCCTATACCAACGGACAGAACTCCGTGGCTACAACATTGTTCATCTCAAAAATCCTCCTCAGGCCACAAAAATGAATTCCAAGGGCATGGTTGTGTTCGTCTCATCCTCCCAGTCACAACCATACCCTTCTTGGTGGTCAATTATCCCTGAAATAAAAACTCCCAAAAATATCCAAGAAAACCTAGCTATGGCGAATTGCAGTGCAGGTTATATAAACGAAATTAAATGATGCAAATAGCTTGGAAATGTTGTGAGGATTACAAATATGCAGTTAGTTTGTTCAAATGATGTCAGAATAATGAGTTACGATTTCAAGAACATGAGTGGTTATCGTGACACTTACAGCGCTTGTGAAGGTCTGAGAACGCTTGCTTTTAATCTAGATAGCTTGTATGAACGCCCAGGAAACGATTGAGATAGGTCTCAGCCCTTGAAAACACCTCTAGCTATAATTTCGATTTCAAGCTTTTTGGTGAATTTTCCAATCTTGTTCTTCCTCTCTCTGCACCTGCCAACCCTTGTTTCGTATCCTCTGGCTTGCTTATGTAACATGCTTTGCATTAGGGTAGACATCATGGACTGAATCCCTCCAAATCAATGCACATGAATATGATTTGATTCCCATTTAGAAACTTGCCAAATTTGATTTGATTCAATCTTTTTGCACATGATTTTCCTTGGTACGAGTTTGGAGATATGCTAGTTGTCCATTGAAGCCTACAATCAATAAAAAAATCTTTGGTTATCAATTTTTTTGATTTTATATGATTTAATTTGATTTAAAATGAATAAATTCAAATAAAAATTAAAATAAATAATAAAAATGATATATGGACACATGGATGGATCTAGGGCACGTGGACAATGATGCAAACTCAAATCAAGTGGAAAAGAATGGGCCCATTTGACAAAATTTGATGTTTTGGGGATAGTTGACTTTTGGCAATTTTGCAAAACAGTACAACTTCAACAATGCATAACTTCTTCAATTATGAACTTTTTGAGGTGTTCTTGGACTTTTTAGAAAGCTTGAGATGTCCTCTAACCAACCCTTTTGGTATCATCTCATTTTGATATTCCATGATCAAGTTATAAGCTTTGGAAAAAAAGGTGTTTTTGTTGACTTTCAAAAATGACCTATAATGTCCAAATTCATAACTTCTTGTGAATGCATTTTTTGATCTTGGGGTATGAAGATGGATTGTAGGAAATTACATTCTCTTAAAAATGATCTTTGTATGGTTCATTTCTCATAAAGTATGATAAAGTTATGCTTGGTCAAAGTTGAGTTGACTTTTCCTACAAAACCCTTATTTAGCAACTTTTGAGTCTTGATGAATTTTGAGCAATCCTTGATGAATCATGATCAACCCTTGATAAAATGATGAAATATCCTTAAAAATGAGAATGTTGACAAAAAATATTGGATTTTGACTGTTTATAGGTCATAGTTGACTTTTGCCCTAGCACAGTCGATTTTTGGGCCCTTTGAGCAATTGACTGAGCAAACTTCCTCTGCAAGGCTTCAAACTTGACATGGATGACCTTGAGAACATATTAGGACATTGGGGAGCACTTGAGGTCATTTGGATCCAAATATCTTGATGCAACACAAAACCCTAATTTGGCATTGACTACCTTAGGAGATAGCTTGTCTGACCAACTCTTGAGCTACCTTGAGCCACTTGGAGATTTTTTCTTGCAATGTCTTGAGGAATATGAGAGGGAAAATTTTGGGGTACAACAGCCGTCCATGGTGGTCAATATCATTGCTCCATCGGAGAATATGTTTTTAATTACAAATGGTCCTTTATAGGTAGGAGTCCACTTGCCCCTAGGATCACCTTGTGGCAAGATGATGTGTTTGATCACTAGATCTCCAACTTGATACACTTAGCATATGACCTTTTTGTTGAAAGCCTTGATCATCCGTTTTTGATACATTTGCCATGGCAAACAGCAAAGAGCCTTTTTTCATCAATCAAATTCAGTTGATCAAGTCGAGTCTGGATCCAATCGTCTTCGTTCAACCCTGCATCCTTCATAATCCTTAGAGAGGGGATCTGAACCTCGATAAGCAAGACAACCTCCATGCCATAAACCAAAAATAGGGTGTTGCCTCGGCTGATGTGCGAGTCGTGGTACGATATCCGTGGAGAGCGAATGGTAACATCTCATGCCAGTCTTTGTATGTGACCGTCATTTTCTGTATGATCTTTTTAATGTTCTTATTTGCAGCTTCTACAGCACCATTCATCTTTGGCCGATAGGGAGAAGAATTGTGATGCTGAATCTTGAATTGCTCGCACAATGCAGTGATTATAGTGTTATTCAGATTTGTACCATTGTCAGTGATGATCCTTTCCAGGATACCATACCGGCAAATAAGGTTTTGCTTGATGAAACGGGAAATAACATTCTTATAAAGGAGGCGAAGGAGGCTGCTTCAACCCACTTTGTAAAATAGTCAATGGCCACTAGGATGAAGTGGTGTCCATTGGAGGTTGTTGGCTTGACTTCCCCAATCATATCAATCCCCCATATAGCAAAGAGCCAAGGAGCCGTCAAGACATTCAAAGGAACCGGAGGTACGTGCACCTTGTCAGCATAGATCTGACACTTATGGCAGGTTCGAGAGTGTTGATAGCAATCTGCTTCCATGGTAGACCAGTAATAGCCTGCCTGTGGGATTTTCTTTGCCATCGTATGCCCACTGGAATGGGTGCCAAAAGTGCCTTCATGCAATACAGCCATGATTCTTTCAGCTTCAACCTTATATACGCACCGAAGTAACACAGAGTCATGATTGCATTTGTACAGGACGCCATTAATAAGGAAGAACTTAGCAGAGAATCTCCTTAAGAACTTTTTATCATTGATTGAAGCTCCCTCTGGATATTATTGAGTCTTGAGATACGTCTTGACTTCTTGAAACCAAGGCTGGTCCACTACTTCTTCAGTATTAATCTCGTGACAGTGTATTGGTTCATTCATTCATTCAATGGTGATCTGGGGAGCCTCGTTATCCCAATTAAGTTTAAACATAGATGAAATTGTGGCTACAGCGTCTGCTAGCTGATTTTCTTCTCGCGGGAAATGCTCGAAGGTAATCTTCTCAAAATGTGGTAGCAATGTCAAAACATGTTCTTTGTAAGGGATAAGGTTTGGGTGTTTGGTGTCCCATTCCACTTTGATCTAACTGATGACCAAAGCTGAATCTCCAAATACATCTAAGGATTTGATTCCCAAGTCTATGGAAGCTCTGAGACCGAAGATGCACGCTTCGTATTCTGCCATATTGTTTGTACAGTTGAAACAAAGTCTGGCAGTAAAGGGAGTATGACACCCTTCTGGAGATATGAGTACAATACTAATACCATTTCCGAGTGCATTAGATGCCCCGTCGAAGAACAAGGTTCATCAGGCTCCTTGTTCAGGTCCTTCATATGGCCTGATTTCTCCACAGTTGTCTAATGTCATGATGTCTTCATCCGGGAATTCAAACTTCATGGACTGGTAGTCTTCCACAGCTTGGTGAGCAAGGTGATCAGCTAGTACGCTGCCCTTTATAGCTTTTTAGGTAGTATAATATATGTCGTACTCTGTTAGGATCATCTGCCATCGCGCTATTCTCCCTGAAAGACCAAGCTTCTCGAAGATGTACTTTATCGGATCCATTTTAGATATCAACAAGGTAGTATGAGTCAGCATATATTGTCTTAGCTGGTGAGCAGCCCATGTCAGAGTGCAGCAAGTTTTCTCGAGCAGTGAATATCTGGTTTTACAGTCGGTAAACTTTTTGCTCAGGTAGTAAATAGCGTGCTCTTTTCGGCCAGACTCGTCATGTTGCCCCAATACACACCCCATTGAGTTTTCTAAAACAGTCAGATACATAATCAACGGTCTTCCTTCGACTGGTGGCATCAACACATGAGGCTCTTGTAAGTATTCTTTGATTTTGTCAAAAGCAACTTGGCATTCATCATTCCATTTGACTACTAGATCTTTCTTCAATAGTTTGAAGATTGGCTCACAAGTAGCTGTCAGATGGGAAATGAATCTGGCAATATAGTTCAGACGTCTCGAGGCATCTCTTGTATTGCTTTAACTTTGGCAGGATCGACCTCGATACCTTTGTTGCTGACTATAAAGCCTAGTAGCTTACCAGACCGTACCCCAAATGTGCATTTGTTGGGATTCAACCTCAGCTTGTACTTCTTCAGTCTCTCAAACAGTTTTTGTAAGTGATCAAGATGCTCCTCTTCTGTTTGAGATATGGCTATCATATCGTCCATGTAGACCTCTATTTCGTGATGTATCATGTCGTGAAATTGAGCTACCATGGCACGCTGATAGGTTTCCCCAACATTCTTCAGTCCGAATGGCATCACCTTGTAACAGAATGTGCCCCACTGTGTGACAAATGTTGTTTTCTCCATGTCCTCAGGCGCCATTTTGATTTGGTTGTAACCTGAGAATTCGTCCATGAAGGAAAACACTTTATGTTGTGTTGTATTGTCAACCAGGATATCAATGTGGGGGAGTGGAAAATAATCTTTAGGGCTTGCCTTATTCAAATCTCTGTAGTCCACACACATTCGCACTTTTTCGTCCTTTTTGGGAACTGGAACAACATTGGCAACCCATTGAGGGTAAGAGGTGACATCCAAGAATCCAGCGTTGAATTGCTTCATGACCTCCACTTTAATATTTTCTGATATATCAGGCCTCATGCGGCGAACCTTTTGCTTTACTGGCGGTCAATCCTCTCTTGTAGGCAGACGATGTACCACAATATCTTCATCAAGTATTGGCATGTCTTCGTATGACCAGTCAAAGACTTCGACATAATCATGCAACAACTGAATCAGACGCTTCTTGACACTGGGTTCCAGATTGGCACCCACTTTGACCTCTTTTTTATCTTCTTTGGTACCTAGGTTGATCATATCCACGGGTTCCTCGTGAGGCTGAATGGTTCTCTCTTCTTGTTGTAGCAATCTGGGAAGTTCCCCTGGTACTTCACAATATTCCTCACCTTCGTCTTTGGCTTGGTAGATTAGATTCTCAGAGTCACGAAAGGCCATAGCAGTATCGTTACCCATGGGATCCAGAGTGGATGTATACCTGCATTGTGAGTATGGGTATGTGTAAGAGTATAGCTATCTTTGAAAGAGAATAAAAATATAAAAGAAAAACAATAAGCACAAAAGTTTGTATGCGAAAACGTCCATGATTCATTGATGTCATATGAACATGAGATAATAACCCTTACAAATGGAACATTGTGCCTCGGGTAAGACACAAGGTTTTAAGAGTGCGAATTGTTTTGAATATTACAGATCCAACAAAATGTAAAGATAAATTACTAAGGGATGAAAGTGATTGGGACGAAGTCTCTAGCCTCCCAATTGTTGAGCCCTCCATTGACAGTCGGGAAGATCCATTCCTCCAGGTTGCAACCATCTTCACCATCTTCTACCGCGTTGACCTCACGGTTACTGATCTTCAAGGGTGGCCCTCCAGCACGGGCACAGTGTACAGCCTTTTAAGCACTTGAAGTCAAACCCAGGCCAAACTTGTCAGACTTATATGGGATATCTGGGAGTTGTCCCCAGATAGTGCATCCACCTTCTTCCACCACTGCTTTAGCATCTTTCAGCGACGACATCCGGAGTGGAGGCCTTGTAACCTTGGAAATCTGAGACAGTCTTGGTCACTGCCACATCTTGGGGGACCTCTTCAAAGTGTTGAAGTGGAGTTTCGATGAATTTGCCGTCCAATTCCACATATCTAAAGGAATTAAGATGGTTGATCGTGTACTCTTCTTCTCCATGAACAGTGATAATCTTCCCTTGAACTGGATACTTCAACATTTGGTGCAACGTAGAAGTAACAGCGCCAGTGTTGTGGATCCTGTTAGAACAAAGTTTGAATCTACTACCCTATGTTTAAGTTTTGATGATAACAAAGTGAAAAGATATATCATTTATGTGATTCATGTATGAACTATCTGCTGCCTAAATTATTATGTTCTGATTTGCAGATACTCTGATTGATATAAGCAAGATCACACCTAATCAGCATCAGAAATTTGGTTCCTGACATCAGCATCAGAAGTTGCCATATCAGAATGTCAGTATCAGAAGATTAATTTACGTATATGCTGAAGTCTGATGAACAGAAATGCGCTCAACACTCTGATAAAGAAACACAACAGTTCATCGGCAGCTAAGCAGAGTCAGAATGAGCCAAGCCAGAACTTGCATTAAGTAAGCAACGGTACTGTGCATTGAAAGCAAATTAATACCAACGGCCTCATTCCAGACAAGATCTGCTCGATAAGGAAAGTTTGTTAATAGCATTGAATCAAGAATATTGCTCCAACGTTCAACTTCTCAGTGCTATATAAACAAGACTTTGAAGATTGAATTGGCTAATGCTCTCCAAATCTTTACACGCATAAAAGCTGATCAAAATCTTCCTTCTCTCAGTTTTGCTAAACACTACACATTCTCATATTCAATCATTGTTTAGCAATCTAGTTTCTAAGCTTTAAGTTGTGTATACATCACAGTTGTGATACAGTTTTGTAGAAAACATTCACACACTTAGATTTATCTTATTTGTAAGAAAGTGTTTCCTTGACAAACCGGGTTGTGGTTTGCATCAAGAAGGCTTTAGCAGTTGTTAAAGCAGTCTGTAATATTCAGTTGAATATAGTGGATTAAGACCTCGTTGGAGAGAGGCGAAATCACCTTGACGGGTGGACTGGAGTAGTTTGAGATCAAACGAACCAGGATAAAAATATCTTATTCATTGCATTAGATTTCAGTTTTACAATTCAACCCCCCTTCTTGTGTTTTTAACTACTTCAGATCCATGGTCGGCCTAGCAAGCAGAAGTATGAAGGGTGGATGTCCATCACATAAAAAGTTGAATTAAAGGTTTGGGTTCCAATATTTACGGGAATGTCTACCTCCCCATGCACCATCCTCTTTGAACCCTCAAATGCCCTTACTACTATGTTGCTTGGCTTTAATGTCAGTCCCTCACAGTCAAGTCTATCAAGAGCCTTTTTGGGTAATACATTCAAAGATGAGCCTGTGTCCACCAAAACATGGGCCAGAGTGGTGCCCTTACATTCCACTGAAAAACCTAAACCATTGTCTGCAATTAGGCTGGCTACGCAGTATTGAAATTGATCAGCAGATGTCTCTTGAGGTACATGGGCGGTTTTTAAGAACCTCACCAAGGCTTTTGCATGTGCCTTGGAACATAGTAGTAATGCTAGCATGGAGATCTTTGAGGGAGTTTGCCCAAGTTGTTCAACTACATAGTAGTCACTTCTCTTTATAATTTTTAAGATCTCCTCCATTTCCTTCTTGGATGTCTCAGGGATAGTCAATGACTGAGCCTTCGTCCAGACAGGCTCAACCATAACACCTTTTCCTTGAGCCTTGGTTAACCCGGCAGTAGGAGTGTCAGTAAGAATGATTACAGGGGTTGTAACGGCTTTGTCAATTGGAGTACTGTTGGAGATAAATGTAGGACCGAGAATAGCATTTGGGGGAACAACAGCAGGAATGATTACGGGACCAGAAACTGCTTTTGGGGGAGCAATTTCTGGAGAAAAGATCCTACCGCTTCGGGTAATTTTGCTAGTTCCTGCAATGTTACTGATGTCGGGGTTGACCTTCTCGGAGCTTAAATCTTCGGCGGCTGACCAGTCCTGCTTGATACCATGGTAATAGAAATCCCCTCCATAATTCCATGGTATGGTTTTGTTTGATGTATATGGGACTGGCCCAGGCATTGTGATTATTAAGGGAGCTGCTTTTGGAACTGATGTAATTCTAACGGGTCTTTTGGTGGAGACCCGGGAAGAATTGGCGGAAATGGTAATGATAGAAACATCTTCAAAAGGAATAGGTGTAACGAGAGTCTTTTCAAACAAAATCTCTTTGTTATCTATTAGGCGTTGAATGCCTGCCTTTAACAAAGGACAGCCAGTTGGTGAGGATAAGCAGAGATGGCAAACTTCATTACAGCCCGAGAACACACCGGCTTTCAACAAGTTTATCTTAATAGTTGGAAGTGTGGTCATGAGCTCATCAACTGAGGTAACAAATAAATATTCTTCAATGGTATTAGTATTGTGACCATGTCTGGCCATAGGAGCAGAAATGAAATTTGGCTTTTCAGGCGCATCGAACTCAATTTCCTTTGCTTCAATGAGGTCTTGTATTTTGTTCTTTAGGGCCCAACAGTTATTAGTATCGTGACCAGGACTTTCAGAGTGATATGTGCAACGGAAATTGGAATGATAATGAGGAGATGTTGTATTGGGGTTTTTCGGAGCTTCTTTCAAGGTTACCAAATTGGATCTTAGAAGATGCAGTAATACTTGAGACGGAGTCATGTTAATTCTGGTGAACTGCCTAACTGGCGTTTCCACCCTTGGTTGATTATTTCTTTGCTGATCAGATGCAGGTTTTGGGATCATAACAGCCCCCACCATTGGTCGGTGTTCGGCCATATCTTGGTTTCTTTGCGGATATATGGCATCCACCTCTTTCTTTCTAATAAAGGGCTTCCTTACAGCTGTAGAAGAAGATGTGTCTTTCTAAATCTTTCCATTCTTTATACCGGCTTATATCCTCTCTCCAGTCAATATTAGTTCAGTAAAGCCTGCAGATGAACTTCCGATTAAATGATTGAAGAAGGGACCAGATAAGGTGCCTAAGAAAATGTCTACCAATTCTCTCTCAAACAGAGGGGGTTGAACTCTTCCAGCCAAATCTCTCCATTTTTGCGCATAGTCCTCGAAACCTTCATTGGAAGCCATGGCCATACTCTGGAGTTGAGTACGGGTAGGTGCCAAATCAGCATTGTATTGATATTGCTTGTAGAAAGCTACGTCAAGATCTTCCCAATTGTGAATGCTGGCTCTTTCTAGTTGGTAGAACCAGTCAAGTTGAGTACCAGACAGACTATCTTGGAAGAAGTGCACCCATAAGCCTTTATCAGCGGTATGGGGTAGAATTTTCCTCACATATGACCGGAGATGCATCTTAGGTCATGAAAATTCGTCATATTAGCGAATACAGGTGCTTTGAATTTCGGAGGAATCACAATCCCTGACACCAAACCCAATTCTTCAAAGTCCAAGCCTGGCACCTTTTGGATTTCCATCGCGCTCAACCGCTCTTTGAGATGTCTATACTTGTCATCAGCTGGAGGGAATTATTCCTCAGAGTAGTCCTCCTCTTCTTCCTCCTCTTCTGATTCTGACGGGACAACTGTTTCCTTGCCTTTCCCCTCTCCTTCACCAAATGTTGTTGCAAATTCCAAATTCCTTCTTGTCTGTCCATGAAATCTTCTTCCCGTGTTTAAGACTCCGGTTACCTTCTTTGTTTTCTTTTTCCTCTCTTCAGCCAGCAGAGTCTTCAACTCTTCTTGCCCCTTGGCTAGGGTCATGAGCAATTGTTGAAACTACGTATTCTGAGCTTGGAGATCTTTCACTGTTTGCTCGAGATCTATCTTACTGAAATAAACAGTAGAGAGATGAGGAGACTTGTTGCAAAAGACCTGCTTATGTTATGATGAATGGTATATGCATATGCAATGTTTTCAAGGATTTCAAAGATTCAAATTCGTTTTAGACAAAAGGAAACACACGTTATATTAATAAGATAAAGTTTGAGTACATCAATGCCCCTTGGGCAAAATAATACAAAACTCTAATATATAAAAGTAGTGTGCATCCTCTTTGGTGCAATGTAGGCATTCAGAGTCTGCTCCTCATGAAGTATCCTAGTGAGCTCCAAAACCTTCTTCTCGCTTGCGTAGAATTGGGCTTCGAAAGTATCTCACTCTCCTTTGAGTTGTATCCAATCCCTTTGGAGGTCTTAAAGAGATGTGGGCATGTCAGGATGTAGGATAGTGTATGGAACATCTCCCTCCATGACAGGCTCAATGATTACCTGGAGAATGGAGGGGTAAGGCATCATAAGACTCTGAGCACGAGTTTGTACCCATTTGAGGTAGGGCTCAAGAGGGATGTAATTCTTGTGCCCCAAAGTCTTACTATCCACCTTGTTTAACATCCTCCAAGCTCGGATAAATCTCTGGCGAAGACCTTGATCGTTGTTGTCGTAGTCGAATACCAAACCTTGAATCAGCATTTCGTGGGGGGCATCCCTTCGGGCATAACCAAACTGTCTTAAAGCTAAACAGGGGTTGTAGGTGATTCCTCCCATAATGCCAAGTAAAGGGACATTAGGAAATTCCCCACAACGGTCAACAATGATAACATTCTCTTTGGATCGGGAGCACCAATGAATGTCTGAGTGCTTGAGCGTCATCAACCTTTGTGACCACCTTGAACCTTGCTCATTCTTTAATACTGATTGGGGAAGATGAGAAATAAACCATCTTGCCAAGATAGGAGTGCAACACATAAGGACACCTCTTTTCCTCATTGTGCGAATGTGAAAAGAGTGTAGGATATCCCCTAGAAATGTAGGCACCGGGTTGTGGGATATGAAGATTTTGACGGTGTTGATATCTATGAGTTGGTCAAGATTTGGAAACAAGACCATCCCATAGATGAGGAGAGCCACAATTTCCTCAAAGGCTTGCAAGTCCAAGGAATTCCAACAGCTTTGGGCTTTCTAAAACAGGAACTTTGCTAGGAAACCTTTGACACCACTCCTTGTTTCCCAATGAGTTATGATATCAGATGAGTGCAAGTGTAGAGCTTGAGCAATCTCTTATGGCTTTGGATCTCTTTCCGTACCGTTGAACGATAGTTGATTGAGCATGGGAATCCTCAAGAGTTGGGAGAATTCTTCCAAAGTAGGCACAAGTTAATAGTCGGGAAATGTGAAGCAATGGTGTAAAGGATCAAAGAATTGAAAGAGCATCTTCATCATGTCCTCATCTGTGTTGGAGGTGACCAAGTTGAGTAGACGACCATGTCTCTCAGTGAATGGAGAGTTTTCAGGAATCCTTGAAGCTAGCTCCTATAATTGTGGAGGAATTCTCACAAGGTTGACTTGATTAGTTTTCCTGCGAAGTGAATCCATACCCTACAAAACAAGAACAAAGATGAATCCCAAAATCCTTGAAATGGTTAGTGGATGTATATGATGTTCATGATGTCCATGATGTTATGTACAAGTATGCATATACAAGCAAAGCAAACAAGTCCTTAGTTTAGGCTTTCATGGAGTTTTATAGGTAAGTACCCTCTTGAAGTTTAGTTGGCTTAAACCTGTCCTAGTAATAGTAACCGGGTTCTAAGGAGCTCAATATCACTGGATTGTTTCCTTGGTCATTGTTTCAGCTCAAGCCTCTTTAATAGCGACAGAAATGTCCCAAGAAACCAAATCTCAATGAGTGTAGTGTCGAGTATCTACCAACTTTGGACTGCACCAAAGTCGGTCATATCACTACATCCTAAAGACCAAGTTGGTCAAGTAAAGGTTCTAAAAGTTCATTAGTGCTTCATGACATTGTTGCACCCCAAAATTTTCCCTCTCATGTTTTCCAAAGTCTTCCCCCTGCCTGGTTGATCACAAACTCTTGCCTAAGGAAAAAGAAGATTTTTGAGTGGTACTTCAAATACCTTTCGATTGGCATCCTGAAAGACACTTCGATTGACATTCTGGACAAGTATTTCGATTGGCATCCTGAAAGACACTTCAATTGACATTATGGACAAGCATTTCGATTGGCATCCTGAAAGACCCTTCGATTGGCATTCTGAAGGAGTATTTCGATTGGCATTATGGACAAGCATTCGATTGGAATTATGTCAAGGCAATTTCGACAGGCATGTCAACCATGTCCTTTGATTGGCATGAACAACACCTTTTGATTGGTCTGTTAGCAGAGCCTTTCGATTGGAATCCTTCGATTGATATTTGGGTCAGGCCCATTCGAAGGGTACGCAAGGAGTTCATTCGAAAGAGGCAAATCAGGACTAATCGAAGAGCATGGCCTGAAAGCATTCGAAATCCAAGCATCCAGGTTCATTCAAGGGACACGAATGTTTCAAAAAAGGAAATAATTTAATGTGTTTGATTTTTGTCCAGAGCGTTAAAGGCCTATTTTAATGGCTATCCCTTGCCATTTTCGTGCACTCCCACACTCCTATAAATAGGAGGCCAGTAACACATTACAACACACGAAAATTACACGAAAATCAGAGGAAAATCACACACGAAAATATACAACGAAACACACAAAACTCTACAGGAGAACACACAGAAAAATTGCCTCAAAGAGCCAAAGCAGTCCTTCAGATCAAAGGTGCCCACGCCCAGAAGCCCAGATCGAAAGTGCCTGCATCCAGGAAGTGCCCAGATCGAAGGTGCCTACGTCCAGCAAATGTCCAAATCGAAGATCCAATCTGCTGGTAAGAAAGGGTAAATTATTCAACCTCATATTTGCATAATACATTCATACTTGTTGTTACCTCTGATTTTCCATCCTATACAGGATCGAAAGGCCTGGGTTTGGCACCCAGGTCATGTTTTTCGTTTGCTAACACTTGCTGCAGACATAGCCTGAAGGGACCCAGCAAGTGCAGGATTGAAGGGCCTGGGGTTCAATACCCAGGCCCTGCATTTTATTTCGCTCACATACTTTTGCAGGTATAACAGCCCAGATCGAAGGAGACATCTTCTCTGGATCGAACCCATTAGCATGCTAGATCGAAGGAGGCATCTCATTCCTGGATCGAAAGCCATGACCTCCATGATCAGAAGACAATCCTCTTCCTTGGATCGAAGGCCACTCACGCCTTACTGTCTGGCCCAATCGAAAGGACCAGGACCCTCTCTGGATCGAATCAGTCCATTCCTTCCCTGGGTCGAAGCTCCTTTTTTCCTTGGATCGAAGGATCCCTCTTGCATTTTATTTTTGTTTTCCATAGACTTCTTTTTTTTATCTTTTTAATTAACCTTAAAATCAAAAACCACAAAAACATTAGGCTAGTTCTTTTTCTATTAAATTAATCTTGTTAATTAACCTTTTAATTATCTTAACATTTTTCCAAAAAAAAAAACTAAAATTAAATAGATTTAGATTATTTTCCCAAAATAAAATAAAACAACAAAAGAGATTTTATTCTTAGAATTTTAGAGTTTATTTTCAGATTCACGCGTTTAATTTATTGTAACCTCCTACTGGTTTGTAATAGCTTAAACTTTTACTTTACTGCTTTTTATTCCCCAATTCTGGACATGTAAATAATCCCCCTCCCCGAAGCCTTGTAATAGCGTAGGATTTACAATTCCCGCACTTTAAATTCCTGTACATATATTAAACTGCTTAGATGTATGCTAACTAGGATTGCATGACAAGATTAACTCTTAAACTTAAAATCAACAATAGCTCACCATGACATGCAAGAGTAAAATAACTGAAAATTGACACACTTGCACATGCCACTCTTAGGGTACACCTCACTTGGTTGCCTCGAACGTGGTCATTAAGTATAGGATGTTTTAGAGGTCGTCCTTTGTCCCAAGATCATAAGTTGCCTCGAAATGGTCGTCTCGATAAAAATGATCTAAGACATTAGGATTACCACTAAAGCGTCCTAACGTTGCTTTAGTGACCACACGTCCCTAAAATTGAATTGACCCGAAAACTCCAACGACGGTGCTACCTACTCCTCAATAGTAGGATAGTACTGTCTAAAGGACATTTGCACAATTAAATTCCTTTTTGAGTAGGTAGAGGTTCTTAAGTACTTGCTCTCTTTTAAAAAACAAAACAAAAACTTTTCGCACTTACACTTTCTTCAAAAACAAAATTCTTTTCAAAACCCACAATCACAAAGAAAAGCAAACCTTTTGAAAACATTGTGAGCAAGTACCAAAGAGCCCGTGGATAACCACGGATAGAAAGGGTGCTAACACCTTCCCTTTCTATAATCTACCTCCCGAACCCGAGAAACAATCTCGAAAAGGAATTTTTTCTGTGCTTTTGTCCTTTCCCTTGTTGGATAAAATAAAAGACGGTGGCGACTCTTGCTTACCGTGACACTTTGCAAAAACAAACGCAAACGCGAACCAGCATTCCAAAAACAGTCAGTTCTCGTTCCCACCAATCACACACATCACTCAGTAGCCCCGTATACTCTTTGATTAACTCAAATTCTACCGGTACCCACAAATATTTCGCACTAACATAGATATTGCTTAAACCATGTCGGTATACCCCGCACAGTTTCCACAATGTAATGCTACTTACCTATAATGTATCTCGAATCCGGGTAGAGGATTCAAACCCAAACAAAGAACCATAATGTAAAGCATACAATTCAAACAATGTAAGTAAATAAATTTGATATATTCCTAAGGTAACCCCACTTTTAGAATTGTCCCCAGCAGAGTCGCCAGTTCTGTGATACGGTGGGAGAACTGAGTTGATTGTTTTTCAATTTATCGCAAATGTTGCGGTTAGCAAGAGTCGCCACCGACTTTTCTTTTATCCAAAAGGAAAGGTAAAAAAGCACAGGAAATACCTTTGAGATTGTTTCTTGAGTTCGGGGGGTATATTATGAAAAGGGAAGGTATTAGCACCATTTTCATCCATGGTTTTCCATGGGCTCTTAGTTACTTGCTAGATCACTTGCTTTTGTTTGAAATTGTGTTTTGTGTGGTTTTGAAACCATTTTGTAAAAGAGGCCATCGTTTAGGAAATCTTTGTAATGATTCTCATTCGTAAGAATGTATACAAAGATGTTGATCTTTTTGAAAATGTTTTCAATTTTTGTAATATGTTTGGAAATGTGTGTGTTTGTTTTGAAAATAGCAAGGATATTTGTTTTGAAAGGGAGCAAGTAACTAAAAGTAATCTACCTACTCAAATGTCTTTCTTGTTCATTTTCTTTTCCTTTGACATTGATGTCTTACCATTGATTTAGTAAGCAACCTTATCTTTGGATATAAACGGGACGGGCGTGGGTCATCGCATAGCCATGATTAGCAATGTTATAAAGTATCTTAGCATTTTTGAGGGACTAAGATCATTTTTGTAAGGAAACTTTGAATAGCGTCATCGAGGGTCTATGATCTCGTATTTGTTTGTTTTTGCTAAGACGCCTTACATGCGTAATATGGCTATTTTGTATAAGGCAACCAAGTGGGATAAATCCTAGGGGTGTTTTGTGTGCAAGTGTGTTATTTTCATGCTTGATTTTGTCTTGAATTAGGGTTTTCTATTTGATTGGTTTTATCATGCCATATAAACCCTAATTACTAGCATGTTATGTAAAAGCGATAATTTGCGAAATTTAAAGTTACTACGCTATTACAACACTTGTGGGAGGGGGTATACAATTATGAATGGGGATTGCAATGACATAAACCTAATTAATCTATTACAACCAAATTAAATATGTACAAATAAATGGAATAAATAATATACAAGATGAATTAAATATGCAAAGGTATGTAAATGCAAAGAAGATTTTTGTTTGGTTTTTTATGTGAAAATAGTTTTAACCTAAACCTAATAAATAAATCAAGGTTAACTTAAATCAATTAAGAAAAGAAATTATTTTAGAAAATAAACCCTAATCACTATTTGATTAAAAGGAAATAAATTTCTTTAAGTAAAAGTAAGTATTTTTGTATTTTTTATCTTGAAAATAATATATAGCATTATGAAATATTTTTGGTCTTTTTTTTATACTAAAATAATATGTTTAATGGGTGTGAAGAAAAATAAATATTTAAATTAGTTCTAATTTAATTTACAAATTTAATTAATAAAAATATAATATATAACTAAATAAAAATATTTTTTTATTGTGAGAAAAATAAAATAAGCTAAAATATAAATCTATCATTTTTATATTTTTTATGATTTTTCAATATTAAGAAAAATATATTTAATAATTAAATGAAAGTAAAATAAATAAATAAAATTATATGGGTCAGGGGTGTCACAAGCAAATAGGGGGTAGGAGGTTAGAAAAAATCAACAGGCCCATGAAACAAAAAGCCTAACGCTGCAAAGGGATAAAAAATGGCAAAAATGTGAGAAAATTGCAAAAGGCAGCGCGCTAAGGTTCGAACCCGTGACCTATAGCATTTACGCATGTTGCCTTACCACTGGGGTGGCTGTACATCCATTTATATAAACACAATCATAAATATATATTAGAAAATGCCCCCTGAAGGCAACTTCATCTTCAACCTTGAGCCATGGCCGGACCACCTGCATCTCTCTCATTTCTCCATAAAAATGGAAAGTCCAAACTTAAAAGTTATGGTGTTTCTTCCCACGAGTTCAACCATATAATTTATGTAAACTAAAAATCAAAGATCAAAGCTAATTTTACTTGCCCTAATTTGAAACCTAATTTTTACAGAAATTTTAGATCAAAAATTCTCTATACATAGTTAATATAAATGAAAACTATGAACATGGTTAACTTTAGAGCAAGGATATCTACATTTTTATTTCACAAATTAGGACCAAATGATGCTTGTATGAAGAGATAGAAGTTTGAGTTTTTACCTCTTTCAATTGGGATCGTGAATGGAGTTTGAGCAAGTTTTGAGAAGGCCTGAGGATCTGTTTAGCTTGCCTGGACCTCCCTGAGTGTATTCCAATCCTTGCTTTGTCTTGAATGTCCTTAAATCTCCCTACTAAAGTCAACTGCAAGCTTGATATTTGAAAATGGTGGATGGAGGAGGAGGAGTTACAGTGATGGAACAGGAGTCTGGATCACTTAGATATGAGGTATATTAAGTGATTAGGTGATTAAAACTCAAAACGCACGAGTGGTTTTGGAGATGGTTGTGTAAGGTTCAAAAATGTCAAGTTATGGCAGATTCTGAGTTGCAGAGTGTTTGGAAGAGTTTTGTAGTCTTAGAATTCGTGTGTTATGTTACAATATACTTGTGTATATGTATGGAAAAGGTTAGAGATCAACTCCACTCAAGGTTTCTGAGTTATAGCCTTTTGGCTCTATAACTTACTTTTGAAGAAAAGTGAGGAGACAACTCTCTAAGTGATGTACAAGCATGGTCTGGTTTGGGAGAGGCCTTAGACAATTTGCTTTTGGTTTTGACTTTGCTTGTGTGCAGAGAAAACAATTGAGAGTCTCAAGAAGTTGACAAAGGTAAAAGTAGTGCTTTATCAAAATGGAAATGGCAACTTTGTGCCAAAAATGGAATTGTTCTTGTACAATGCATTCAATGATTGGATTAAAGATTCCAACATCTGTGAAAACATTTAATTATGGAGTTAGAAACAAGTTTGAGGCATGCAAAGCAAAGATTATGCAGCCTAGGCTTGGATTTGAATTTTTGTTCATCATGAAATGGCTTGAAATCAAAGTGATAAATCAACAACTTCATCTTTTCGATTCTTCCTACTCAAGAATGATCTCAAGGAATTCTTTGACATTTTGGAAATCTTGAAATGTGATCTACAACTCGTCTTTGAATTGATTTTGAAAATTCCCTTTGGAACTATGTGAAAAATTGCCATGAAGTTAGGTCAAAAATTTGCCTAACTAGGGCAAAATTTCACTAAGTTATTTTAGTTCATGAGCGTGTATTCACAAAAGTATATCTTGAGATCCAAGCATTTTTATGAGAAATTGTGTGAATAAAAGTTTTATATTTCATGGATATCTACAACTTTCATGTTGGAAATTTTCTTTGAATCATCTTGCATCATGATGGAAATTTGGCTCAAAGTTGAGAAAAAATAAGAAATTTTCTATACTTAGAAAAATTTCTAAGTTAAGAAATTTCAACATTTCAAAACCAAAATCTTAAATCCTTGATTTCTTGATGAAAAAGTTTCATATTTTGACATGTTTTGATGAGTTGTGATCCTTGGCACTTGATTTTGACCAAAAAGTCAAAGTTTGACTTTTCAGTGTACAGTTGACTTTTGATCAGTTGACTGAAAAATTCATGTGTCAATCTAATGGATTTGTAATGTTTTGAACCATGTTATTAGGTAAAAATGATGCAATTGAACTCTTTAAATCATGCTTCAAACCAATTGATCATTTGTTAGGTCAAAAATTAGAAATTGCCCCTTCCTAGTCAAAACCCTAATTTTGACCAATTTGCCCTTTTGATGATTTGATCAAATTTCTTGAGGATTTATGGTCCAAACTTGATCAAAATATACATATGAGCCTATGATGTTGATGTGGATCAAAAATTATGAAGTTTGACTATAAATTGGCCATGGTTGACTTTTTCCCAATACAGTTGACTTTTAGGTCAAATGTCCAATTGACTGATCAAAAATGTGATTCAAGGCTTGAAACTTAACATGAGTAATATTGGGGGTCCATAATGATTCTTGAAAGTCATATAAAGCATTTATAGTCCAAATATCCTTGTGCAAAATCAAACCCTAATTTTGGTCATCAATGCATGAGCAGGTGT
The DNA here is from genome assembly GCA_948472305.1 of Vicia faba. Classification (NCBI taxonomy): domain Eukaryota; kingdom Viridiplantae; phylum Streptophyta; class Magnoliopsida; order Fabales; family Fabaceae; genus Vicia; species Vicia faba. Next base: position 888,923,512 of record OX451736.1, read on the forward strand.
CTTGAGCTGGTCAAACCCTAATCCAGTCTTGAGTCAAAGAGATCTTGTGATAAAAATATTGATAAGTGAGAGGGAAAATGTTGGGGTACAACAACCACGAAGTAAGAGATGGATCCAAATCATTCAATTCGTAAGTAAAGGAGATGGGAGCTATCAAAAGGACATTAGTGAAACTGTAGTAACAACTATGATTTTTGTTGCCATTTATAGTTTTAAAAAACCTTCTGTAATTACCACTTTTAAGGAATTACATCTTGTACTCTCGCCTATTCAGAGGCATATCAATAAAACATTTACTTTTTCCATCTTGCAAATTGTGTTTTTCCTTTTCAGACTTGTTTGCAAAATACTATGATTATTTCTTGTGAATATTGCGTCGAAAACATTTTGGGGATTTGACAAATAAAATCACTAGATAAAACATCAAAAAAAGTTTTGGTTAGAAAAACATCAAAAGAAAATCCATGCCTACGTCCATGTCCACGCCTATGTCTACTTCCACGCTAACGTTCACGTTATGTCTACGCCTGCACCTACGATACACATATTAAGATCTTACTGACACTTTTCACCATGTTCAAATCAATTCAAAGATACCACGACAATGCAACATACAACGTCGGGGATTTGGTAACAAAAACCAATGGTTTAAAAGGAAAGAATATAAAAAAAACATTTTGCATAACATTTTGGGGCATATACACACATTTTGTACATATGTAAATATTTGAGGCATACAAACACATTCAGTGCATATACACTTTGGGTCCCATACCGATCTAAGACATCATGAACATATATCACACATGGCATTTTTTCAAAAACATACTTTGGGTGAAACCAATATCTATGGGCCCTCTATCAGATTATTACCTTGGTTGAGAATAGACACAACCGGTAAAAATTCGATCTTATCTCTGATTTAGTTATCTAAGATTTGATCATCAAAAACAGCTTTTTTGCATATAACTCATTGCGTTAGTCTCCATGCAGCAATGTGTGAAATCCCCAATATAGCTCATTGTATCAGGCTCCATACAACAATGTGTGAAATATGTGATATAACTCATCATGTCAGTCTTCATGCAGCGATATTATTATCAAGTGTTTCAATCATCTACCCCCTAGGTTGTGGTATATGTGTGAATTGTATGCTCATATTATTCATTCCCTAGGTTGCAATGAATATGTAAATTCATCCTCAGATTGTTTGCTTTCTCGTTTATAGTAAGCATCACGAAGTTCGGCAATATAACTCATTGCGTCAGGCTCCATGCAACAATGTAATTATCAAGTTTTTTTTCCAATTATCTATCCCCTAGGTTGCGATAAATATGTGAATTTTCAAGGTTATATTATTCATCCCCTAGGTTGTGATGAATAACGTAAGCCCGCCCCTGTTGTCTTTTATCCCCTAGGTTATGATAAATGCACAAGTTCCTCATATGCGATATAACTCATTGCGTCAGTCTCCATGCAGCAAAGTGTGAAATCCATGATATAACTCATTGCATCAGTCTCCATGCAGCAATGTGTGAAATCTGCAACATAACTCATTGGTCAGACTCCATGTAGCAATGTAGTTATCAAGCTCTGTTCAAATATTTATCCCCTAGGCTGCGATAGATATGCAAATAAATTATGTAATCCATTGTATCAGTCTCTATGTAGCAATGTGTTATCAGACTTTTTTTTATTCATCCCCTAGGTTGTGATGAATAGATAAAATCAAATCAAAACTTACTATATTATTCTCCAAGCATTAGTAAGTCAACTTTTTCAAAACTAGTATTTTTTTAAACATGCAAAAGAATCTACAATCTCTTAGATATGGACGAGTTATCTACATTGTCGTGTCTAATTTCCATCAAAAACTTTGGTTCAAACACTGGTAAGATGATACATAATCATATATGCCTACCCTTCATACCCACAGGAACATTGTACAGCGTATCCTTATAATCTTTCGGACAAATTTTGGGGTCTTCCAATATTTAATAAATATTCGATAAGAACATGCGAGACCTGTGTATTCTCTCACTGTTTAATCTAAAGGTAATAAAATAGGGGCAGCTGTCATAAGTCAAAATTTCCCTACTGATTTTCAATCATTTTATTCCTTATCAAACTCTATAGCTATCATTTTCCAATTAGAGAATTAATGGGCTTTTCAAAATCAAAAAAACCCATGTAAAATTTCAAGTCTTGAAGGGTTTATTTTATTAAGAGTTCTTGGACCTTTCTAAATCATAAAGGCCCATATGGAATTTAAAGCTTGTACAGTTTTTCTTACAAGGGGAGGTATGACAGTTAGGTTAAAGGCCCAGTGCGTTTCAATCAAAGCTTGTGACTTCAGCCCATTTCGAAAAGGGGTTTACATTGTTAATTTTTTGGACCTTTCTAAAGGCCCAGTTAAGTTTTGAATAAGGTTGAAACGGGTATAGGCAATTCTTTTTTCAGGTGGCCCAATAAATCGAAACTAGTTGGCCCATTCCAGGTTTTTTTTTTTGCGTTGCATTGAGAATTTGTCTTACAGTAACTTCATACTATATTATTATTATTACCTATATTATTATTAAGCATTATATACTTAACTTAATTGTTTTGTTTTAATTATAACAATTTTATTATTATTAAGTGTTATTATTACAAATTTAATTAAGGTTTTGTTTGTTATTAAAATAGAGAAAACATTGAAGGCTTTATCACCCGGTCCATTACAAAAGTCCAAAGCCAAGCAGGCCCAGTTCAATAAGAGAAACGCGTGGCCCAAAATCTAGAACAGGTATTGTTCAAATCATGGAAAAATAATACATGTTTTATTATGGTAACACATACTATTCATATCATAAACAGAAACAAATCTTTACATTCAATATTGCAAGAACTAAAATGGAACCAACTTAATACAAAGTCAAACTTAATCAAAATCTATTATAAATTTGCAAACATAATCAATAAAATATAGAAACATAATTAATTTGCAGAACATAATCAATGATAATACATAAACAGATTTAAAACCTTATGAGAATTACAAGCAAATTAAAGCATTTCCTAATTCTCTAATCAACATTAATGACAAATTGAAATTGTTTCCTAATATACCTAATCAAAAAACACTATAAAACCCTAAATCAAAAACAAAACAGGGTCAAAAAAATTTATAGAGGAAAAAAATTAAGAAGAAATTTACAGAAGCAAATTAATAGAAGGGGAATTTGTTGCAAGAAAGAGACTCGAGTGCCTTCTCCATCTCTTCGTCTTCATCGCCACCGAGTCGCTTGCCTCGATCCAGGGTATCAACATCTGAAACCCTAGACCTCTTCTCCCTACCTTGATCCTCATCACCACTTGTCATCCCAGTCCTCACCATCCGTCGTCGTCACCTGCAAAAACAAGGAGAAAGAGAGGAGGTCAGTGAGTGGATCCAAGAGTCGTAACAACACATGGCTCACTATTTGGAGGTAATCACTACAATACTTATCTTTTCATGTTAGGGTTTATTGTCTGGTTGGGTTTCTGAAGGGGTGAGGGTCACGCCGTCGAGACTGGGTTTTATGGTTATGTGGGTGTTGTCGTTTGGGTGTTGAGAGAAGACGAAGATATAATGAATAGAGAAGAGGGTTAAGACAAAAACAATGAAACGATTGTTTTTTAAATTGAAAATATATTAAGTTCAGAGATCTGATGTTTGTCAGTCCACGTGTATTACTATGCTCCCTTAAACATAATTGTGTGATCATCATCTAACAGTTAAAAAAGCATTTCCCCACCACATTACTATATGACCGCATGTACGGAGTCCAGGCGGACTCCCCAAACCGTTTTGGGCTTGGCCCGTAGCTAAATACACCTTTGTTTTTTTATTTTTACTAATACACTGGGAAACATACACCCTAGGCCAAATGGGCCAAGTCCAAAATCTGGACTTGGACCCTTATTACTCACACCCCCAGATTTTACTAACGCATACAAATCCAAACCCCCATGTCTTATTGGGCCTGAATTCAATATCTGAATTCAGGACCCTAGTACTTACACCCCTCCCCCCCATTTTTACTAGACTGGCCTAATTTGCACCCCCTGCGTTTTTAATTATTTTATTTTTCTACTTTATTTTATTTTTATACTTTATTTTATTTTTTATATTCTATGTTTTATATATTTATAAATTATTTTAATATTATATTTACTATTATTATAATAAATTAAATTTTATTTTTTCTAAAACTCATCAAATATTTTATTTATTTATTTGCATTAAAAATATTTTTAACATATATTAATGAAACATTTTTGCAATTAATACATTAAAACATATTTAACCAACACCAAATATTTTCCATGATTAAATTAATTCAACAATTAATTTTCAAAAAAGGATTACGAGTATATTTAAATCGACTGCGCGCTTTGTCTAAATATCTCCGCTATTCACACACCTAGATTAAGTATGCGCAAAATCCAACTATCTATGTAATCCGTAAAAAACACAAACTCACACAAACTATGAATTGAGACTCTGATTCCTCATAAGAGGATACATAGGCATACGACTAAAATCATGGCGAGTTCCCCTAATAAAATACTAAAACCCTATTCCCTAAAGATTAATTCTAAACCTAGTATCCTTGTGAACAAGGTAGATGAGTGGTATCTAACACCTTCCCTTCGTCTAAAACTGAGTCAAAGAACCTAGAATCTCTAAATTTTTAGGGTTAACCTTTATATTCCCTTCCTTAGGATAAAAATTAAGGGTGGTGACTCTTATTTTAAAACCAGTTACGACAATACCCAGTATGAAGAAAGTTTTACTAAGCTAGAGAAGAAATTGATGATGGCTCTGATTTTGATATTACCTAATCTCGGAGAATCGTTTATTGTGTATTGTGATGCTTCTAAATTGGGTTTAGGTGGGGTGCTCATGCAGAATGATAAAGTGGTAGCTTATGTGTCGAGGAAATTGAGGATTCATGAAATGAATTATCCTACTCGTGATCTAGAACTAGCTGCAGTGGTGTTTGTGCTAAAGATTTGGAGACATTACCTTTATGGCTCCAGATTTGAAGTGTTTAGTGATCATAAGAGTTTGAGATATATATTTGACCAGAAGGAATTAAATATGTGGCAACGAAGATGACTAGAACTGTTAAAGGACTATGACTTTAGCCTAAATTACCAATCGGGTAAAGCTAATGTTATGGCAGATGCTTTAAGTAGGAAATCGTTACATATGTATGCTATGATGGTTAGAGAATTATAATTGATCGAACAATTCAGAGACATGAGTTTAGTCAGTGAGTTGACACCATATAGTATGATGTAAGGAATGTTGAAGATTAACAGTGATTTCTTGAATAACATTAAAGAGGCTCATAAGTTAGATGTAAAATTGGTAGATTTAATGGTTGGAATTAATCAAGATAAGGATAGCGATTTTAAAGTGTACGTGCAAGGTTTGTTGAGATTCTATAATAGAATTTGTATTCTCGATGACTCCTAGCTGAAAAAGATGATTCTGGAGGAAAGTCATAGAAGCAATTTGAGTATTCATCCAGGTGTAACTAAGATGTATCGAGACTTGAAGAAGTTATTTTGGTGGTCCAGATTGAAAGGGGATATAGCACGGTTTGTGTATTGCTTGTTTGACCTATCAGAAATTAAAAGTCGGACATCAGAAACCCACAAGATTGTTGAAACCATTAGATGTTCCAGAATTGAAGTGGGATAACATATCTATGGATTTTGTGATGGGTTTTCTGACTACTTCAAGAGGGTATCATATGATCTAGGTGATAGTTGATAGGCTGACAAAATTAGCTCATTTCATTTTGATTAATATCAGTTTTCTGGTACCAAAGTTGGCAGAGATCTATATCTGTGTGATTGTGAAGCTTCATGGTATTCCATCGTTTATCGTTTCTGATAGAGACCCGAGGCTAACTTATGGATTTTAGGAGATTTTGAAGGATGCGTTAGGCTCTAAACTGATATTGAGTTCGTCATTTCATCCACAAACAAATGGATAGACGGAGAGAACTATTCAGTCGTTGGAAGATTTGTTGAGAGCTTGTGTGCTAGAAAAAGGAGGTGCGTGGGATAGTTATATTTCATTGATAGAGTTTACTTATAACAATAGTTTCTATTCTAGCATTGGAATGACACCTTTTGAGGCATTGTATAGTCGAAGGTGTAGGACTTTGTTGTATTGGCATAAATCTGGTGAGAGTGTGGTACTTAGGCCTGAAATTGTCCAACAGACTATAGAGAAAGTGAAGTTAATTTGGGAAAAGATGAAAACTCCACAGAGTAGGCAGAAGAGTTACCATGACAAGAGGAGGAAGGATCTCGAGTTTCAAGAAGGATACCACGTATTCTTGAGAGTGACACCGGTGACCGGTGTTGGACATGCATTGAAATCAAAGAGGCTTACTCCTCGGTTTATTGGTTTGTATCAGATTTCAGACAAAGTGGGAATAATTACTTATAAGGTGGCCTTGCCACCTAACCTTTCAAATTTTCATGATGTGTTCCATGTTTCATAACTTCGAAAGTATATTTCTGATCCGTCTCATGTGATTCTGATGGATGATGAGCAAGTGCGGGATAATTTGACTGTTGAGACCGTACTGGTGAGGATCGAGGATAATGAAATAAAGAAGCTGAGGGGCAAGGAAATTTCTCTCGTGAAATTGGTTTATGGAGGAGTTGTCGAAGATAACGCGACTTGGGAATTAGAGAGCAATATGCAAGACTCTTATCAGGAATTGTTCGTGTCAGGTAATTTTTGAGGACGAAAATCTTTTAAGTGGAGGAGAGTTGTAACACCCCCGAATTGTCAATTTTTTTAATTAATTGATAATGTGATGTGGTGTTTTTTTGTGTTTTTTATTGATGTTGAGATATGTTGTGTACTTTGACGAGAGGTAATTATTTTAGGAATTATGGAAGTTAAGGCATTAGGGGCATATGACCGAAAGCGTAGAGGTATACGGGTGTAGTAGAAGACTAGTATTTATTTTATTATTATTAATAGAATAGTAGAATAATTATTATGTCTCTATTAAGTAAATAATTATTTAATTAGATGGGTGTAAAATTGGGATTAAGAATTAAGGATCTAGAGGTTAATATTGAGAAAACAAGAAAGTGAGAAGATAGAACGAGAAACAGAACTTGAAAAGGAGAACGGAAAGAGAGGAGAGAGAAGAGTGCACCAAGAGGCTAGGGCAACAGAATTCATTGTAGAAGTTGAGAATCATCAATCTAAAGTAAGCGTGGGGTTCTAACTCTATAACGGATTGCATAAGGATGGATTATGGTAGTGATTAAGTTATCATAGTTGTGTGTTTGTGTGTTCTACAAATTTTGTTTTGTGTGATTGAATGTTTGATGAATTGTTGGTATGTATGCATTTGAATTGGCAAAATTGATGCTATAGAGTGACTAGAAATGTTGGATAATATGTATGTTAAAATTGTGGAACTTAGAAACATGTTTTTGGTTGAAATTGGGATTTTGGGATTGAAAGGAATGAATTTTCGAAATCTGGAAAAAATAAGAAGAAGCATATTTTGGCTCTGGTTCAGGTGTAACCGGTTACCAGTATGAGGGTAACCAGTTACCGTGTGAAAAATGGTGTATTTGGCAATTTTTGATGGGTGTAACTGGTTATCAGTATGAGGATAACTGGATACTAGATGAAAGGCTGAGGCGTGTATTTTGGTTACAGGTGGTTTAAACGGTTACCCGTCTGGAGGTAACCGGTTACCACTGTACTAAACAGATTTTTTTTAAACTTCGAAAATCTATAACTTTTGACTCGGGTGTCCGTTTGACGCACCGTTTAGATCGATGGAAAGCTAAAAATATTTTCTATCTTATAAAAATATTTTTTTTTACAATAGATGATTATTTGTTGGGGGATTATCCTTCTTTTGTATATTTCGTATGATGGGTGAAGATGAATGTTCTACTTCAGTATGGTGATGACATACGAAGTTAATTTGCATAGTATGTTGCATGTATGATCATGATGATGATGGCCTATATTAGTATATTGCATTGGTGGATAGTAATATCAATGCATAATACATTGTTGTATGTCAGTGTTACATGCATTCATGGTGAGGGCTTTTATTCTATTGATCGCCTGCATTAGTGTTATGATGAGGGCTTATGCCATATTGCTATCCTATTCGGCATAATGATGAGGGCTTATGCCATGTTGGTACCACATGCATCGAGTTTGATAGTCAGTCTTGTTGCATTGCATTATTATTATGTTGTTGAAATGTGTAGAGGATGTGTATGTTATACTGTAATAGATGGTATGTGTTGTTGGATCGTCGGACTATATATTTGACTTGCCATAGGATTATCGTAAAATGAGGTGAAAGTGTGATATGAAGAATGTATGACTATGCGTAATAAATTGTTATATGATTATTATTATGCTTTCTTTTATATTGTTATGATATCTCACCCCTTCTGTTTGAGTGTTACTTCTACGTGGGTAACGTGTATGTGATTCGCAATAAAGGAAGTTACTTGTCGTTTATTTCGAGTCGGCGTCATGCTCTGATACGTAACACTAGGGTGGATGAACGCTGTCTTTATTTTTTTTATGTTTATTAATTGTCAGACTCTTAAGAACTCCTTGATATATGAGGAAACATTGATTTGTTTTCGGATGAGTTTATTTATATTCTAAATTATGAACCCTTTTCGTTGCTTAATAAAGATTAAAGTTGAATACTATGTTGTGTTGTGTTGGTTCATCTATGATGGTGTTATGTATCTTTTTTATATTACGGGCAGCCGTACATGATTTTGAAGAATGTAGCATTCTGATTATGGTTGATGTTTTAAAATTACTCTGATTTAATTATAATTATGCGGAGTTAAATTTGGGTGTTATAAATTAGACAACTACAACTTTAGCTAATTATATAATGACCATAACACATGTAATATTATAATTGTGACCCAAATATTCTACCATTCATTTTATTTATAATAGAATTAAAAAGACTTTTTTTTTAAAAAAAATATCATGAAATTTATTCTGAGGTTAAAAAAATATCTACATATCACATTATAATAAATATTTGTTCTTAATATCTTACATTGGAGGTACAATCAAGTATAATTGAAAATATTTTGCATTCATTACTTTTTCTATAATTTTTTATAAATTATTAGTGGAATATATATGTTCGATCAAATTATATAATTTCAAGATCTTTTATATAAATCTATAATATAAGAAAATTCATTCTATCCATTCTGACAATTTTGTCCTTTTATTCCAAAGACACTCCACGTTGCTATCTTCGTTGGTCTCTATTTCACATTTTTCATATTCTTTTAAACACTTCCACGATGGAGAAAACGTGGGCTTCCTTTCCTATTCACCAAGAAAACAATTGTTTCTTTCCTTTGTCGTTTCACACTTCAACCTTGAATCTGTAGCAATTAATTTTCTCCATTTTCCAAATGATTCTGCCTCCCAACTTCTTCTCTCATCCTCTATTCTTCTTCCGGCTCCCAACTTCTTCTGTCATCCTCTCTCCTTCATCTCTGGTCGTGTATATGTTTGATTTTCTTCAAATATGAATGGAATATAAGAGCGTATATAAGATTTGATTACCCTTGTGTCTAAATATTGGTAATCCCATTTTTATATTTGAATCCTAATTGATTTTTTATTCTAATTGTTTATGTTTGTGGTTATGTTTGATTGTGTTTGCCTATGATTTTTTATGTATGGCAGATTATTTTAGGGTTCTCATTATTGTTGAACTGGGCATGAGAATCATAAGTGCTTCTCTGTATTTCTATTTTAATTCCAATCTATAACGTGTTTTTACTAACATTGTTTCCTTTGCTTCAGCATGAAAATTATGCTTGGACCGGTCTAATAAAAGATGAAAGAGTTTTTTTATCTCCGAGGGTTTCTCCACCGCCAACGGTGTTCAGAGAATCGGCGATGGTGGAGGAGTTGGGAGCATAGACGTGAGTGCCTTTACAACCATCTATGATTCTTATGAAAACCCTAATCCATTTCGTTTTTTCCTAATGGTCCGGGTTGCTTTGGTTGTGTTAGGTTTTTTTAGAAATTCACTATGTAGAATTAACAATTGATATTTGATTTTCTATTGAATAGTATTATTGATGTATGATATTGTTACTTTTCTGCTATACTATTGATGTGACATCTAAAAGATCATTTGGGTTTGAGATTAAGGGTTGATTGTATTAAATTATTTGAGTTATCTACTAACATAGAGCAAATGAAAGAACTTATTTTTGTGAAAGCTAAATGTGATTGTCATTGTTAATATGTTTTCCTTGCAGAGGCTGCCACGGTGTCTCTAAACAGATAAATTTTGGATATACCATTTCAATCTTTGCAACTAAATCTTTGAAAAATGAGGTTGAATCTTAGGGAAGTTCAAGTTTGGAATTGGAAACTGCAATCAATATTGGGTATGTTGCTGCAAATTATTCAACTTCATAATACTATATGCATTTTCAATTTTAAATTTTAAGTTACTAAATTTAAATGAGTTTGATAATTGTTTGTTTTTACGGTGCAAATATTCATGTAGAGTTTGCTTCAAGGGTATGAAGCAAATATGTATCTCTACTACAAATTCAGATTCAGTAATCAATGATGGGAAAGAGGTATTCATTTTACTAATATTGAGTAGACATTTTACTATTTAGAAATGAATTTATCTGATGTTAGGCATACCTCTCAAGTAATCAAAGGCAACATGCTGACTCAAATCACTAATGTCTCACAATTGATGAAGTTGGAGAATAGAAACACCCCCAACAATTTTTCATTTATAGAATAAGTTCAATTTGAATTGATATCTCAAGCTATGGCTTATATTTTTTTTTGTTATATAATTTCATGTGATAATGATATTTTTGTTAAAAGGCCATCAATACTTTGAGAATGTTTCACAAAATTGTGTAGCCATTTGGAAGTCTCCTGAAATTTATACCGACAAAGAAGGTAAAGCAATCAATGAGTTTGTTTTTGTTTAGGGCAACCCCTGCCCTTTTCCAGGATATAGATTCTTTTAATGAGTTGAAATAACTTAAATTATAAATGGCCTAAATGATTGAACTTGGAAACTGAATTTCAAAATATATTTTTATTCCTATTATATTTTCCTAATGAATTTATTTGCATACCAGAGATATGCAGGAGCTCATTTCTGAGAAGATAAAGAAAAATGAAAGTAACTTCTGCTCAGATCTATTCAACGATATGTAGTTTATTTCACTTGCTATCTCATATGCATATTTTCCTCTACAAGTCAATATTGATAAGTGAAGAACTCTGGTGATGAGAGATATTATTCACAGTTTATTATCGTATTACGATTGCATACTCGATTTAAGCCACCTTCTGAGTCTGCATAAAATGATGATTAAACATACTTTCGTCATTGTTCTCTAATTTGCATGGATTTTTATTTTTAAGAATTAACATCGATTTGAATTTTTGTAGGATATGTATGATATACTCTTTACTTCATTGTGGATTTGCATTAACAGAATGATATAGTTTAAAGAGAACTCTCACAAGGTGGCGCGTTTATAATTGTATGCATTTCTAATTTTAAGTTCTAATTCATTTTCTTTTCTATTGCGGTTAACTAACTCTACATCCTTTATGATTTTAATTTTCATTCATAGTTCTAATACTTATGTGTTACGAAAGTATGCCACACACCTATTTTCTTTTCCTTTGCATGTTCTGTATTCATCTCATAAGTAGATTTTAGGTCATGAGTTAAATATTTTATTAAACTAGAATGGTGATGTTATAGATTGAGGAGGTGTTAAGGATAGATGAAGTATTAACATTTTGTTGAATAAAAGAATAGAATTTATAGGTTACATACACACTCACATGTAGCAGGAAAATGTTCAGTATTTTGTTGCTCCTTATGAGTTTCGTCTATGCACATCTCTGTTCATGCTTCGCATTTGTATATATGTACATTAGTAAGTCATAATAATATTTATGAACAGCAAGAGTCACTTGCATATTCTGGTATAGATTTAACGAGTAGCTGAAATCATGGGCATTAACATTCATGAGACTGTTCAACACATATATTTGGAGTGATTTTCTGATTAAGCAAATCCTGCGCCAGAAAGTATGCAAAATGAATCCTATAATACAGAACTAAGGCGTGAACAAATAGTATAATACTTTAACAGAATAATCAAGTTTAAACTTCATATTTTGAAAATCTAAAAGCCAAATCACATAATAAGTTCAAAAGATATTAAAATTATATTACTATTTTTATGCCCTCTATCTCATAGTTATTACCTCTTATCATTTTTACTTATCCAGGGTTGTGACTGAAGAACCAATCACAGGCAAGTTCAAGATAATGCTCAAACTAAGATCCACTACTATATAAAATACTTATGCCGTAGTGAAAAATGGTGTGTCTAATTCATTGATGGTGTAAAAGTTGTACTTAGTCACCGAAGCCAAATAGCTATAAGTTGATTTGGTTTGTATATGCTGAAAGAATAAGTCCTCCACACATTATTCTTCATATAAGCCTTAGATCATTCTTTGTAGTTCTAACTGTAATAATAGTTGTTAGCTTGATCATGTCAACTCTCTTATCTATAAATTATAATGTTACTATAATTTTATTTATAAATTATAAATAGTTTTAAAATATTTATTTTACTTCAAAAAATTTTAAGCCGTGCACAAGTATACATTTAAGTCATTATTCTCCTCTGTGCTTCTAAAATATTATTGATTTTGTTTGTAAAATATTCTTTTAAGTTATTTTATTTAAGTTATTTTATTTAAGTCATTATTATATATGATTTTATAATCAAATATTTGAGAATAAGTTGAATTTTATAAGTAATAAATTTTAGAAGTAATGATAGAAAAGAAAGATTTGTTTTGATTGTATGAAATTTTTTCAATTGATATCGTTTGAAAAATTGAGAATATGTTTAATGTTTAAAAGTAATAAGAATTAAAATAATTGTTACTGATATATCAATTATGTTAAATTTTAGTCTCATTCCATATCCATACACCTATGTACACCTATGTACTGCAGCAGTTAGGAAAGTTTTCTTATGAACAGCATTGCCATTGTCCTCCTGGCTATTTATTTTACATGTTCCTTTTCAACATTTCTTAGATGAACAAAAAGACATATATGAAAAAATAATGGGGGCTGTCCAGTCACAGAATGGTGGTGTCTTCTTCCTTCATGGTTACGGCGGTACTGGTAAGACCTCTATATGGAGAACACTGGCGGCATCTTTGAGGTCCAAACATGAGATATATTTAACCGTTGCCACCAATGTTATAGCTTCTTTGTTATTGCCAGAGAGTAGAAATGAACATTCCAAGTTTAAGATACCTGTACCGACGCTTGATAACTCTACTTGCAACATTAAATACAACGATGATGTTAGAGACCTTCTAAGACAAACAAAGCTAATTATATCGGATGAAGCACCGATGGCACATAAGTATGTTATAGAAGCACTTGACAAAACATTGAAATATGTCATGAGTGTGTGCAATAATTCGAAGGATGTGTTTGGTGGAAAGGTTGTAGTTTTCGGAGGATGTCATGAGTGTGTGCAATAATCCCTAGGATGGATATGTCACCGTCGCAATCACCACGGCCATTCAAGTTAAATAGACGATAATTCCCAATTATTGTCTCGTATGCCATGGGGATTAACAAATCACAGGGACAATATTTGGATATTGTAGGTCTATACTTGCTAAGAGATGTATTTACCCATGGTCAAATTTATGTTGCACTATCGAGGGTCACAATAAAACAAAGAATCAAAATATTGATACATGATGAACATGAAAAGTTCAAAGTAACAACTAAAAATGTTGTTTACAAGGAAGTTTTCAGAAATATATGATTATTCAAATATTATGTACGCTCTTTTATTAATCTGCTTCATTTTCTTCTTGCTTCAAAATGTGTAGTACATGAGTTTGTAACATCACTTTTTGGTATATTCTGAATTTAATGTTAATCCTTTTCTGTCTGAAAAATATATGTTGTTCCTTTTATGTTTCTAAGCACACACCAGTTATAGTTGATTCTTATGGCATTTTATTTCAGATTGTTAATCATAACTTTTTGTTTTCTATGCATTTCTATATCAACATGGGATACCCGTCTCCATTGGAAAATTATAATTGACACAAAGCACATGAAAATATGGTTGCTGCATTTTGAGATTGCTGCACATCAATCAGCATGTTAGGCATATTAGGGAAGCAGGTTAGTTATATTAGAAAATCCATTAACTGTTAATTGCTCTATTAAATTGCAGTTAGAATAGATGGAGGTTAAGTGAATCGGTTAGTTTGTTTAGCTAATTTCGGTTAGTGACTGTTAGTTGCATGAGATGCTTGGTTAATAGTTAGTATGGGATGTTAAGAAAATGGAATGTGCAGTTGTTAATGTAAGTTGAAGCAGTCTAATTCGGATTTCAAAACTGATATTTTTGCTTGAAATTGATTTGTGATCTGCATTGTAGACAGACTGTCATGGCTTTTTTTTGTGAACCAGACTTCGATCTTTGAATTTGTAGCATTTGACATGTTTGAATGAGATTACATTGCATACTGGATATGAACTATTTATCCTTACTATATGTGTGTGTGTGTGTGTGTGTGTGTGTGTGTGTGTGTGTGTGTGTGTGTGTGTGTGTGTGTGTGTGTGTGTGTGTGTGTGTGTGTGTGTGTGTGTGTGTGTGTGTGTGTGTGTGTGTGTGTGTGTGTGTGTGTGTGTGTGTGTGTGTGTGTGTGTGTGTGTGTGTGTGTGTGTGTGTGTGTGTGTGTGTGTGTGTGTGTGTGTGTGTGTGTGTGTGTGTGTGTGTGTGTGTGTGTGTGTGTGTGTGTGTGTGTGTGTGTGTGTGTGTGTGTGTGTGTGTGTGTGTGTGTGTGTGTGTGTGTGTGTGTGTGTGTGTGTGTGTGTGTGTGTGTGTGTGTGTGTGTGTGTGTGTGTGTGTGTGTGTGTGTGTGTGTGTGTGTGTGTGTGTGTGTGTGTGTGTGTGTGTGTGTGTGTGTGTGTGTGTGTGTGTGTGTGTGTGTGTGTGTGTGTGTGTGTGTGTGTGTGTGTGTGTGTGTGTGTGTGTGTGTGTGTGTGTGTGTGTGTGTGTGTGTGTGTGTGTGTGTGTGTGTGTGTGTGTGTGTGTGTGTGTGTGTGTGTGTGTGTGTGTGTGTGTGTGTGTGTGTGTGTGTGTGTGTGTGTGTGTGTGTGTCAATATTGATGTTTGGGTTTTGGTTTAATGGGAAGATGGTATTACTGGTGCAGATATCACTCAATACATGCAGTTAAACTCATGTTTTTACTTTTAGTATTATAACATCAACTATCTAAATATTTTAGCATAGTATGTACACCATGCCAAAAACAGATTACCAAAATTTAACATTATCATAACACCCATTGTTTACTAAATACTTGACTAAAATATTTAACAGATGTTCAAACCTTACAAATTTAAAAACGCGGAGTCAACATATACAAAAACACAGACAACTAATCCTTTTTTCCCATTACATATCCAACACAATTTGTTTCATTGTCTATTCTTTCCCGACTCAACATAAAGCAGTATTTCATCGGCTGACGGATATCGAATGCAGAAATGCAGAATGTCTCCTTTCTTTAATTTTTCCTGTTTAGAAAATTCATACCAACCAATTATGAACTACGCTTTTCTTTCTACTGCTTCTTCGCGTTATGGGAAGCTGCAATTTGTAATTTTAACATAAGCGTTTTTCCTGTATATCTCAATGTGAACACATTTTAACCCTATTATCACTACAATGTCCCTTTTGTACTTCCATTTCCTGTTTGACAGCGGCCCAATGACCCATTTGACTTTCCATCTCTTTTTTGGCAAAAAAATATTCCCTAATAGATACAAATTATTTCTTTTTATATTACATGTTTATATTATTATATTTTTTAAACAGAATAAAGATTAAAGTTTTCTTATAATTTTGTACTTGTAAAAATATTAGTGGTCAAGATTTAAGCAATATTAAAACAAAAATTGAACCCACTTATACATATACTCATATTTTCACCCTTTGTACACAAAACACAACCGTCTTCAATCCTAACCCTCCTCATATAGTGTGTTATCTCCTCTTCGGATCCTCCAAACATGGCCGCCAAAGACTGCTCGAAGACCACAATAGCCTCAGACAAAAACACATCACGGTAAGTGAAAATGTTAGAACTATGATTATCACTAATTGCATGTCGTTTCAGTTGTTAAAATGATAACTTGTTTATATCTGCATGTGTGTTTAAGGATGGTTGTTTGTGGTCATTTATAATGTTGTTGATGGTTAAAGGGTTAGAAACTCATATATCATATTTTTTATGCTACAACGATGATGAAAAGGTTTTTGTACAATGATTATTTAGGGTTACCTTCCTTCGGATCAACCTGAAAACAAACACATAGCATATACGAAACAGTTTATGATACTCATATAAGTAATATGCATTTACTGTTTTTTTGTTGAAATACGAAATCTGGCCACTCGCACACTATAACAGACTTTGTTGTTTCTGTTGAAATATTGCAGGAATGATACCCCTGTTGCTGAGAAGAGTTTAGAACAAAGCTGGACTTGGGTTGTTTCGGATCCCATGACCATGCACTGCAATGCCCTTGTAAGTAAAAAACTTGTCTGTATTTATACCTTTCAATTGGGAATATTGGTAACAAAACTATACAAACTCAGTTTTATTCATCCATCTATATTTGTTCATTAGCAGCAAATACCCAGAGACATAATCAGAAATTGTTTCCGGGGAGGAGACAGACCAATCAAGCTATTAGATTGCGAAAAAAGGAGTCACGTACTATTGCCTTCTGAAAAAGCGAAAAGGGAGTGTGGAAAGGTACCTATTAGGTGACTGGTAAGAATATGCCAAGGAAGCCAATCTGAAGGTTGGTGATACATTACATTTCGGCAGCCGCTACCCACCGATGGACGAGATATTTTTATCAGTGGAGCGAGGAAATGCAACTTAGGGTTGGCGGTCGAGGTAGGATAATGTTAAGGTTTTTTCTTTGAATAGAAAGGACATATGTTTATGTCAATACTTATGGTCTTTTGTTTTCTTATGAGTGTCTTTAGCAACTGTGATACAGTGGCAGAACTGACGGTTATACTGGTTTTGCATTTTGTATTCGCAAATGTTGCGGTAAGCAAGAGTCTCCATCGACTTTTCTTTTATCCAAATTAAGGAAAGGGTGAAAAGAATAGAAAGAGACATTTTCGAGAGTTTTCTGAGTAAGGGGGTGGATTATGGAAAGGGAGGGTGTTAGCATCCTTTCCATTCGTAGTCTTCTACGGGCTCTTAGATGCTTAGCTCATTTTTAAAATACCTTGTGCTTTGTGTTTTGAAAAAGTATTTGAAAATGCCTTAGTGCGGAGATTCGCTTTATGATAACTCTTGTATCAGTCCTCAAGAGTGTTGACAAAGTGAATGTTTTTTGAAAGTGTTTTTGAAAAGTTTTAGTGTGAGAGAAAAAAAGTTTATTTTGAGCACAACATCTAAAAACTATCTACTTATACTCTAAAAGGTTTGTTCTTTTCCTCATATCGTTTAGACAGTACTATCCTACTATTAGTGAGTAGGTAGCCTTAGTCGTTGGATGTATGAGGGACATTCGAAAGGACGTTTTTATAGTCACAAAGGCAACTGGTCAAGAAGCTTTAGTAACTACCCTAAGGTTCTAAGATCATATTTTTACCGAGGCAATGTCGAACGGGTCATCGAGGGACTTATAATCTTTTTTTGAACCAGAGGGTAGCCACTAAAACCTCCACGTTTCGAGAGTTGTGACTATTTTCCGAAGGCAACCGAAGTGGGCGTACCCTAGAGGTGTATATGTGTGATGTATGTTACGTTCAGTTATTTTAGTCTTTTGTGTTAGGTTTTCTAGCGTTTGATTATTAATCTTATCACACAATCCTATTAGTCATACATCTATCAGTTAATATATGTATAGGAATTAAAAGTGTGGAGATGTAAATCCTACGCTATTACATGGCTTTGGGGATTAATTACATGTCCAAAAACTTGGAAAAATGAAGAAAAGCGGTAAATAGTCCTAGTTAATTTCTTTTAAATCCCATGAACAGTTACAGTAATATGAAAAGTGCAAAAATAAATAAATACGCCCAAATCGAGAAAAACATCTAAAAATCCTAGGGAAAAGAAATCTTTTGTTTGTTTTTATTATTTTTAAAAAATAAAGTCTAAGTCTATTTAATTTTAATTTTAAGAAAGATGTTAAAGTAATTAAATTAATTAATTAACAAAAATAATTTTAATTTAAAAAAAGACTAGACCTAATTTTTGTGATTTTTTTTGTTTATTGTTAAAAACATAAATTAAGAAAGGAGTAAGTAACACAAAAAGTAGAAATGCAAGAGAACAAGTCTTTCGGTCCAGAGGAAAAGGTAGTTTTCGATCATGATGAGGCAATTTTCGATCCAATGAATGGGACAGTTTTCGATCCAATGCATGGTGATTGTCTTTTGATCCCGGGGGGGCAATCTGCTTTTCTATTCATATCTGTAAGACAAGCAATAGTAAAATTAAGATGCAAGACCTGGGTGCGTTGGTCTTCTCAGGTTTCATCTGCAGTACAAGCATTAGAAAGCCTGGGTATCGAACCCAGGTCCTCCCCCTGCATACGCACCTGCAAGTTTGATCAAATGCTGGATTGAAACATATCCAAAGACCCCACCCTACTTATGATCATTTCCTAAACCCAAATCTAGGGTTAAAACTGGCACAAGATCTTTGTATCACCTAGTTTGAAGTTTGGCCGCTTCGAAACCTTAAAATGGCACCCTGTACTTCCATACTTATATTCGTATGAATGATCAATAATAACACAAACATGCATGTAAAAACAATTCAAATAGTAGTCAAAAGGTTGTTACCCAAAATTTTACCAAGGACTGATGGGCTTGGTACGTGACTTTTGGGCGTGCTTCAAGTTTGGAGGAGAGCTGGTATTCGATTGGACTTGGAGGAGCCTGCAAAGAGTGTTTTTATTTTGACAACTTTGTTGGATTCTTGAGAACTTTCGTGGTTCTTTAAGGTAGATATCGATAGGAAATCTGTGTGTATACGGCTTGCAGATATGCTGGATATTTATAGGAGATGAGGAGGGAGTCCTAGCATGGAAAGAAACAACCTTAATCATGTCCTTAAAGGCTAACCATTAAACATAGCTTTGAAGACAAAATCATACCAATTTAAAGATTGCCATTTAGAGAATTTTCATGCCATTTTGAAATGTTGAGTGAACCTGGACATGTTTCACATTCAAATGCCTTCAGTCATTGCCCTTCGATTGGCTATGAGTTGTTTCCTTCGAATGGCTCAGGTCTTGTCCTTTGATTGACTCTGAGTTACTTCCTTCGAATGGCTCAAGTTTCATCCTTATAGATCCTTCGATTGATTCTATCTACCTCAATTTTAATTGCTCATATCTTGATTCGAATTGTACAAGGCCTCGACATCTTGGCTTCTTCGATCAGCCCTTAAGTTCGCTCTCTTCAATTTCTCTGACACTACTTAACTAGCCCAATCAAAAGACTTCATTCTGGCCACTCGAAGCTTCCTTTGGCAGGAATGTACTTGTACAGGGGCTTGGGCTTGGCAGCATGTAGAATTTTTGCCAGCAAGCATCTTGGACCAAAACTCACCACAAAGCCAACTTGTTTTTAATAATCATGTGTCCTTCTAATGAACCAATGAATGCTTCTTCTAAGGGACCACGTGAATGCGCCTTCGAAGGGACTATCATGC
Organism: Vicia faba; assembly: GCA_948472305.1. Classification (NCBI taxonomy): domain Eukaryota; kingdom Viridiplantae; phylum Streptophyta; class Magnoliopsida; order Fabales; family Fabaceae; genus Vicia; species Vicia faba. The sequence goes on from OX451736.1 coordinate 888,943,431, forward strand.
GTGTCAAAGTGCGAAAAAGTGTGTGTCTTTTGATTCACTGAATCGAAACTGTTTCAAAAGGGACCATTGCCCAGTCGAAGCTGGCACAAAGACGGCTGATGCCTTGTGGACGCTAGCATGAGGGTGGCCAAAGCAAGCATAAAATGGTCCATTCCCTAGTGAATCGAATCAGGCACGAAGGAGGTATTTGCCTTGTGGGTCGAAGGAAGTTTTTCTGCCTAGTGGGTTAAAGTAAAATATGAAGAAGTCTTGGCCTTGTGTGCCTTTCAAACTGATCTTGATCGAAGGGTTTTAAATGCCTAATCGAAGCTTATGAGGCACATATCGCTCGAAGGGTCCCAGACGCCTAATCGAAGCTCTTTGCTCTGATATGCCAACCGAAGGACATTACTCAGATGCCAATCAAAAGACATTGTTGGCATGCCAATCGAAGGACACCGTTCAGATGCCAATCGAAGTACACTGTTGACATGCCAATTGAAAGACACTTTGCTATCATTCAAAAAATTTCATTTTTCATTAGGCAAGTGTTTGTAATCACCCATGTAATAGAAAACCTTGGAAGACAATGAGATGGAAAATTTTGGGGTACAACAGTTGCCCCTATTCAATCTTCTTAAATATGAGGATTTAGATTGGCTTGTCTGACTTTCGTGATCTGAAGGTGGAAGAGGATTGAACACTAGAGTGCCCATAAATTTGCACTCGCATGAAGTAACACTGATGGTTGATGATGGAGGGAATGGGCTTACAGATGCCATTTGGAGAAGATGTTGAGAGTCGTCGGAGATGGGCTTAAAGATGCCATCCAAAGTAGATGTTGACTTCATAAGAGGTCCCCTTGTGGGATTCATGTTCCTGCTGTCTAAGGAGGACTCCGCTGGGGAATATGGGTTTATGTTGTTCTCCTGCTTGAGGAAACTCTGTGGGGAATAGAGTCTAGGAACTTTAGTTGTCCAAGGCTCTACTGAAGAGTTATCTCTTGAGAGGTGAAAGTTTGCTGCTTTCTGGTTGAAATCCAGGCTTCACAGTAACTTGCTGGGGATAATGGAATTAACCGTTACCTGAAAATGTATTAGAAAGAGCCTGTGTATGGTTGTTGTAGGATGAGTCTGTGTTAGTCTGCATCCGGAGATATATAAGAAGGAACCTGTGTGGAGCTGTTTCAGGATGAGTCCATGTTAGACTGCATCTGGATGATGAGAAAGAGCTCATGTAAGATCTCTTCGTCTGGTTATGTAGATAGTTTTCCTGTCTGGTTTCAGGTGTTAATTTACAAATCAACTGTTCGCGGATAGTTGTCCTGTCTGGTTTCAGGTATTAATCTGGAACTTGAAAATTGTCGATCGTTGAGATAGTTGTCCTAGCTGGTTTCAGGTATTAATCTTCAATCTCCTCATATAGATGGTTCTCCTGGCTTGTTATAGGTATTAATCTACAATCGGCCATCCACAGATAGTTGTCTTGGCTTGTTACAGGTATTAATCTGGAACTTGAAAATGTTGGTGAGTATGAAGCTTGATTGTGTCGTATAATGAAGGAATCTTTGAAGACTACTACTTCAGCAGATAATGAAGGAATCTTTGACGATTTCTACTTTAGCTGATAATGAAGGAATCTTTGACGATTTCTACTTCAGCAGATAATGAAGGAATCTTGTATGATTACTACCTCAACAGATAATGAAGGAATCTTTGACGATTGCTACCTCAACAGATAATGAAGGAATCTTTGATGATTACTACCTCAACAGATAATGAAGGAGTCTTAGACGATTACTACCTCAACGAATAATGAAGGAATCTTTGACGATTTCTACTTCAACAGATAATGAAGGAATCTTTGAAGATTGCTACCTCAACAGATAATGAAGGAATCTTTGATGATTTCTACTTCAACAGATAATGAAGGAATATTTGATGATTGCTACTTCAACAGATAATGAAGGAATCTTTGACGATTTCTACCTCAACAAATAATGAAGTAATCTTTGACGATTGCTACTTCAATAGATAATGAAGGAATCTTGGACGATTAATACCTCAACAGATAATGAAGGAATCTTTGACGATTTCTACCTCAACAAATAATGAAGGAATCTTTGACGATTGCTACCTCAATAGATAATGAAGTAATCTTGGACGATTACTACCTCAACGGGGTACCATAAGTTTGTCTGGTCATGTAAGTAGTTGACGATATTTGTCTGTTTATAAACTTTTACCTAAAAAGATAAAGGGTTGGCTGTATGCGATGTCATGATACTTGAAGTACAAATGATGCTCTCAAAATAAATGAGATTGTGATATATGCATTTGTGTTGCATATGTTATGATGTTTGTAGAATGATGCATGAATGCCATGTACAAACATATCAGCTGTTCCATTGCAGTGTTGTTGCATTAGGGAAAGTAAATCCCTGATTGTTGATGGCAATGAAGAATGTAGGTCTTCAAATATGTTGAAGTTAAAACGCTGGGAGATGAACTTCCGTTGTTAGAGAAATAAAATCTGTTGGGGGAAGGAAAACTCCGTGAACGGCTTGGGGATTTTGTTGAAATCCTGTTGGGGAATCCGAAGAAGCTTGGCGACTTCACTGGGGAATCTTTTGTTAGAGCGGTAATTTGGAGATTTTGCTCTGCCGGGGATATGAGAACACTTGACACCATTAGGCTGCATGCTGAGAATATGGCGGTGACCTTGTAGCAGGATGCCCCTGCCTCTGTACCTATTAGAGAAAATATATGTAGGGGATTTTATAGACGGTTTGACTGTTATCCCAACATCTGGAGTCCTTGATGAATGTTGATCAGGGTAATAAACCTTCTACTGATAGATAAGTGATGAGATGACGGGACGTAGTCGTACGCTTTAATCCCTAACTTTTGCCTGGACTGTCCTTTCATATTTTCAATCCATCAGGATACCCTTTTTGCCCAAGCTGCCTTTTCAGGTTTTCGACTTACCGGGTGTACAAATTTTTCATATGTATATCCCTAATTTTTTTCCTGAACCCTTTTGGTTCGCCGGGATTCCCTTATTTTTTCCTAGGCCAGTCAACCTAGCGGGTATTTGTTCATGCGTAGTATTTTCTGACTATGTCTATGTTCACCAGGTACGGAGAATTGTCATTGTCCATAGTAGTAAGTGTTGCCACACTGCTAGAAGGTGTTTATTTGATCGTATAGGTTTCGTTGCTGGAATTCATGTCCAATGCCCCAAGTTATTCAGATAGAGATCTGCCCCTGGCTATTTGACATTTTTGAGAGATTTCACGAATCTTGAATTAACTGCCCCAGATTAGCTAGGCACCATGGTATGCCTCTTGGTTTTGGAAGGCCTGTTAATGAAAATGTCTTTTCCATCTGAGGTGGTTCTATTCATTGATTATCCATCGTGCGAATTTCTCTGCTGTTGAACAAATATTCATATGCAAACAATGGTATTTTAAGAATGTAAAGCTTATGTATGTCTTGAAGTTTGAAAATTTATTTTTTAGTAAAACAAACAAATTTTGTAAAAGTGTGATATCAACTCAGGATTTACAGAAAACCTTGCAGAAGTCAGGATACCTTTTTGTAACAATATGCTTTTAAACTAACCCATGCTTCAGCTAGGACTCTTAGGGGTTGTAACATGGTATGGTTCACGGTTTAAGAAACAAAGGATAAAGGCTCGAAATTTTTTTGTACCCAACCCGTTCTTCGTGATGTTCTTCAGTCCTATACACAATTAACTATGAGTTTAGATCCCAATTGAGTTCTGAAATCTTGGCCCTGATGTTCCGGTGACGTTTTAGAAATTGAACATTCGTTTGAGAAGGCAGTCATTTTTGTAAACTTTTCTTCTTTTTTTTTAGGAATTGTAGGACCTCTTTTTTTTTTTAGTTATCCCTACTTTTTCCTGAACTGTTTCTTTTGTGATTACAGTCAGCGGGATGTCCCCGTTTTTTTTTCTTAAGTCTCCTTCATATGTTTTTTACTTGACGGGCTTTTATTTTGAGGGATAATGACTTCCTGTCTTGACGACTATGTGGAACTATTACCATATTTTGGAGGGTATCTTTTACCCTATTTGTCGTGTATGAAGGTAGAGCTTACGACTGAATGCACATCTGAATTAACTGAGAAAACTACCCCGCCCCAGGTTATGATTAAGGGTTTTAATTTGTGTGAAAAGAAAAACTCCTGCTTCTTATGCTCAAATGGGTTGACTAGGGATTATCTTCCTTATAACTCCACTATTTAGTATTTGAAACAACGCTTGTACATCGTCAATGGGGTCTGTTCAAAAGCACACTATATGAGATTATGGTATCATTTTCATCATCCTCCATCTAAAGGCTTAGATCTTTTGATCGAGAGTTGAATATCACAAAAAGGAAGTAAAAACACAGTTTAAATATAATGAATACGAATGAAATAATTTAAGACAAAACATATGTGATGCATTAATATGAATAACCAAAGTCTGACAAAAAGACAAATGTTTTAAGCAAACAAATAAATTACAACTGATAATTCAAATGAAATAGACGCTCTCAATTTTGACCATAATTTGGCATGGGAGCATAGATCACATTAGGCGGGTTAAATTCAATCTCCTTGTTGTCAATCAAATCTTGGATCTTGTTCTTCAAAGTCCAACAGTTGTCAGTGTCGTGTCCCGGACTATCAGAATGGTAGGCATATCTTACATTTAGATTGTACTTAGGAGAGGAGGTATCGGGGTTTTGAGGAGGATCCTTTAGTGTAATCAGTTTTTCTTTCAGCAAATGTTGTAACGCTTGAGACAAAGGCATATTAATCTTAGCGTACTGTCTTTCTTGGTACTTTATCCTACGCCTATTGCCCCATCGTTGTTAAACAGGTGTAGGATTAGAGATTAGCACCGCTCCCACGGATTGATGATGGTCCTTTTTATTACGGCCCTTTTGACCATAGACAGCATTAGTTTCTTTTTTACCCCCAAATGGCCTCTTCTCAGCATTAGAAGATACGGCCATCGGAATTTTCCCACTCTTGATACCGCTTTTGATCCTCTCTCCATTCAGAACCATCTCTATAAAACCGGATGAAGAACTCCCAATCAGCAGATTGAAGAATGGGCCTGTCAGAGTGCCCATGAACATGTCTACCATTTCTCGATCAGTCATAGGAGGTTGCACCCTTCCAGCCAAATCCCTCTATTACTGCGCATATTCCTTGAACCCTTCTCTTGAGCCCATGGACATATTCTGCAATTGCACTCGAGTTGGTGCCAGGTCAGAATTGTATTGGTACTGCTTGTAGAAAGCAGCAGCCAAGTCCTTCCAGGTATGAATGTCGGTTCCTTATAATTGATAGAACCACTCCAGTTGAGTGCCAACCAAACTTTCTTAGAAGAAATGGACCCATAACTTTCGGTCAGCAGTGTGAGGCTGGATCTTTATGACGTATGATATCAAGTGAATTTTAGGACAATAGACGTCGTCATATTTAGAGAACGTGGGAACCTTGAATTTTGGTGGGATAACCACCCCAGAAACCAACCCTAACTCTTCAAAGTCTAAGCCACGTATCTGTTGAATCTCCATAGCATTGAGGCGATCCTCCAGCTGTTTGTATTTATCATCAACGGGAGGATATTGTTCCTCAGAGTAGTCAGCTTCATCTTCATCAGTCCCCGGGTTGTTATCTTCTTCATGATTATCCCCCTCATTTGATAGAGTTGAAAGATCTAAAGCTCTCTTGACTGGTCCTCTAAGTCTTCTTCCCATATTCAAGATACCATCCTGTTTCTTTGCCTTCTTCTTCTTTTCTTTGATGACAAGATTTTTTAGTTCTTCCTGCCCCTTAGCCAGGGCCAGGAACATTTTTTGGAACTAAGCGTTTTGAGTTTGAAGGTCTTTTACTGCCTCTTCGAGAGCCATTTCTTTTGCTGAAATAAATAGCGAAAAGATAAGAAACATGTCTTGAAATACCTGCTATGCAATGACATGTATGGTATGCTTATGCGATGTTTTCAAGGATCTCGCGGGCTAAACACAAAAAGATGTTAGGAGTTGATTGCAGCTTTGCTTGAAGGACTTCGTATTGTTGAAGGTCCTTTTACGAGAATCAAGCTCACTATATCGAGTGAGACATAGCCTCTGACTCAAGTTATCGTGTTTTGATGGCATTGGCTAGAGGAAAATAAATCCCCTTTCCCCATGCTAGACACCTGCTTTATCATAACCTGCATCACATGCCCTTGAGATCCTTGAAATGGTTAAGGTATGATGTTATGATGTGTATGCTATGCATCAAGCAAAAATGTAAGGTGATGAAGACAAGTATGTCTTTCTAGAAATCCAGGTTATTTGGCAATGACTACAAACAAGTCCTGGAAGGAGTACAAATAAAATCCTGCAATGAGTTCAAATTGTTAGGCAATGAAAGAAAACAGGTAACACGAGTATCCTTAGGTTTAGGCTTGCATGGGTTTTAAAGGTAAGTATCATCTTGAAGTTTGGTTGGTTCAACCTGTCCTATTAATAGTAACCGGGTTTTAAGGAGTCTCATATCATTGACCTTTCTTTTAGGCATTGTTCTAGCTCAAGCACCGAAGTATTGCGGCCAAAATATCCCAAAAGTTTTGTCTCAATGAGTGTAGTATCAAGTATCAACCAATCTTCGGTCGGAACCAAAGCCGTCCATCTCACTACTTTCTAATGGCTTAGGATGAGTCAATTAAAGGTTCTAAAAGTCAGTTAGCGCTTAATGAAACTATAAGGAAGCCTAATGTTATCTTTGACTGACTCAAGGAACATTAGTACAAGCCAGAGTATCACGCTAACGTAGCCATCACTTCGTCCATATTGGTCTACGTCGTACAACTTCCATGATTTATTGCTACTTAACTAAAAAAGGTGCCCCGGATCCGGGTGTAGGATCTTTTAGTAACAACCCAAACAAAACCCTCAAAAGTAAAGCATACCAAGCAAGCAATTTAAAATGATGAACTAAACTCTATGGTAACCTCACTTTTACGATCCCCAGCTGAGTCGTCAGTTCTGTGATACGGTGGCAGAACCGACTGTTATACTGGTTTTGCATTTTGCATTCGCAAATATCGCGGTAAGCAAGAGTCGCCACCGACTTTTCTTTTATCCAAATTAAGTAAAGGTTGAAAAGAATAGAAAAAGACCTTTTCGAGAATTTTGAGTAAGGGGGATAGATTATGGAAAGGGAAGGTGTTAGAACCCTTTCCATCCGTAGTCTTCTACGGGGTCTTAGATGCTTAGCTCATTTTTAAAATACCTTGTGCTTTGTGTTTTGAAAAAGTATTTGAAAATGCCTTAGTGCGGCGATTCGCTTTATGATAACTCTTGTATCAGTCCTCAAGAGTATTGACAAAGCGAATGTTTTTTGAAAGTGTTTTTGAAAATTTTTTGTGTGGGTGTAAAAAAGTTTGTTTTAAGCACAGCATCTAAAAACTATTTACTTATACTCGAAAAGGTTCGTTCTTTTCCTCCTATCCTTTAGACAGTGTTATCCTACTATTAGTGAGTAGGTAACCTTAGTCGTTGGATGTATGAGGGACATTCGAAGGGACGTTTTTATAGTCACAAAGGCAACTGGGAAAGAAGCTTTAGTAACTACCCTAAGGTTCTAAGATCATATTTTTTCTGAGGCAACGTCGAACGGGTCATCGAGGGACTTATGATCTTTTTTTGAACCAGAGGGTAGCCACTAAAACCTCTCACGTTTCGAGATTTGTAACTATTTTCCGAAGGCAACCGAAGTGGGCGTACCTTAGAGGTGTATATGTGCGATGTGTGTTATGTTCAGTTATTTTAGTCTTTTGTGTTAGGTTTGCTAGCGTTTGATTATTAATCTTATCATACAATTCTATTAGTCATACATCTAACAGTTAATATATGTATAGGAATTAAAAGTGCGGAGATGTAAATCCTACACTATTACATGGCTTTGGGGATTAATTACATGTCCAAGAACTTGGAAAAATGAAGAAATGCGGTAAATAGTCCTAGTTAATTTCTATTACATCCCATGAACAGTTACAGTAATATGAAAAGTGCAAAAATAAATAAATACGCATAAATCGAGAAAAACGTCTAAAAATCCTAGGGAAAAGAAATCTTTTGTTTGTTTTTATTATTTTTAGAAAATAAAGTCTAAATCTAGTTAATTTTAATTTTAAGAAAGATGTTAAAGTAATTAAATTAATTAGTTAACAAAAATAATTTTAACTGAAAAAAGACTGGACCTAATTCTTGTGATTTTTTTTGTTTATTGTTAAAAACAGAAATTAAGAAAGGAGTAAGTAACACAAAAAGTAGAAATGCAAGAGAACAAGTCTTTCGATCCAGAGGAAAAGGTAGTTTTCGATCATGAAGAGGCAGTTTTCGATCCAATGAATGGGCAGTTTTTGATCCAATGAATGGTGATTGTCTTTTGATCCCAGGGGGGAAAATTGCTTTTCGATTCATGTCTGCAAGACAAGCATTAGAAAAATAAAGATGTAGGACCTGGGTGTGTTGGTCTGCTCAAGCTTGATCTGCAGTACAAGCATTAGAAAGCACGGGTATCGAACCCAAGTTCTCCCCCTGCATACGCACCTGCAAGTATGATCAAATGCTGGATCGAAATAGATCCAAAGACCCTACCCTATGTATGATCATTTCCTAAACCCAAATTTGGAGTTAAAACTGGCACAAGATCTTTGTATCACCTTGTTTGAAGTATGGCCGCTTCGAAACCTTAAAATGGCACCATGTACTTCCATACTTATATTCGTATGAATTGATCAATAATAACACAAACATGCATGTGAAAACAATTCAAATAGTAATCGAAAGGTTGTTACCCAGAATTTTACCAAGGACTGATGGGCTTGGTGCGTGACTTTTGGGCGTGCTTCAGGTTTGGAGGAGAGCTGGTATTCGATTGGACTTGGAGGAGCCTGCAAAGAGTGTTTTATTTTGACCACTTTGCTGGATTCTTGAGAATTTTCGTGGCTCTTTGAGGTAGCTTTCGATAGGCAATTTGTGCGTATACAACTTGCAGATATGCTGAGTATTTATAGGAGATGAGGAGGGAGTCCTAGCATGGAAAGAAATAGCCTTAATCATGTCCTTAAAGGCTAGCCATTAAACATAGCTTTGAAGAGAAAATCAGACCAATTTAAAGATTTCCATTTAGATAATTTTCATGCCATTTTAAAATGTTGAGTGAACATGGACATGTTTCACCTTCGAATTCCTTCAGCCCCTGCCCTTCGATTGGCTATGAGTTGTTTCCTTCGAATGGCTCAGGTCTTGTCCTTTGATTGACTCCGAGTTAATTCCTTCGAATGGCTCAAGTTTCATCCTTATAGCTCCTTCGATTGAGTCTGTCTACCTCAATTCGAATTGCTCAGATCTTGATTCGAATTGTACAAGGCCTCGACATCCTAGCTTCTTCGATCAGCCCTTAAGTTCACTCTCTTTGATTGCTCTGACACTACTCAACTAGCCCAATCAAAACACTTCATTCTAGCCAGTCGAAGCTTCCTTTGGCAGGAATGTACTTGTACAGAGGGCTTGGGCTTGGCAGCATGCAGGATTTTGGCCAGCAAGCATCTTGGACCAAAACTCACCACAAAGCCAACTTGTTTTCAATAATCACGTGTCCTTCAAATGAACCAATGAATGCTTCTTTGAAGGGACCACATGAATGCACCTCCGAAGGGACTATCACGCGTGTCGAAGTGTGAAAAATTGTGCATCTTTTGATTCACTGAATGGAAACTGTTTCAAAAAGGACCATTGCCCAGTCGAAGCTGGCACAAAGGCAGCCAATGCCTTGTGGACCCTAGCATGAGGGTGGTCAAAGAAAGCATAAAATGAGTCATTTCCTAGTGAATCGAATCAGGCACGAAGGAGGTATTTTCCTTGTGGGTCGAAGGAAGTTTTTCTGCCTAGTGGGTTAAAGGAAAATCTGAAGAAGTCTTGGCCTTGGGTGCCTTGCGAACTGATCTTGATCGAAGGGTTTTAAATGCCCAATTGAAGCTTGTGAGACACATATCGCTCGAAGGGTCCTAGACACCCAATCGAAGCTCTTTTCTCTGATATGACAATCGAAGGACATTACTCTTATGCCAATCAAAAGACATTGTTGGCATGCCAATTGAAGGACACTATTCAGATGTCAATTGAAGGACACTGTTGACATGCCAATCGAAAGACACTTTGCTATCATTCAAAAAATTTCATTTTTCTTTAGGCAAGTTTTTGTAATCACCCATGTAAGAGAAAACCTTGGAAGATAATGAGAGGGAAAATTTTGGGGTACAACAGTGTTACAATGATTTTAAGTTACCCCACCAATGTTGTTAGGTGAACAACTTATTTTGTGTAACATGAAACTTATGAATGTTTAATATTAGTGTCTTATTAGATAATTAAGTATGTTTGTTTCATATACTTTTGTTATTATCATTATGTGACAATTTGATTATAACATCGTACAAGGGACAATTATATAATTGTTGAACAATTGTGGAATACAATTGAAGCTATTCTCCCTTAATTCATGACATCTTCTTCAAATTTATGTCGTTGTGACTGGAATGTTTTATAATTACCAATGTTTGATGGGTGTAATTGTTGATAGTGTAAGATTGCAAATTTTGATAGCGCCATGAGTATGTGTTGGTTGCATTTGGGAAAATAAATCTACAACAAGATCACAACAATATCTTTACAGCAACTTCTGCTTTCATTTTATTGCATTGTTGTACAGCAACGATAAAGTGTGGTAATACAATGTAAATAGTTCTGAGGTAATTCCAATTGAAGTAACATGTGTTGTTGTGTGTTATCACATTATGCTATATTTTGGTATCTAAAATACAATTCTAACTGAGGTAACATGTATTGTTGCAAACTTACGGTTAACATATAAGGCTCATGGCAGTTAAAAATTATATGTGTTTTCACGTTAAACTTAAATGAAATAGTATCAATGATATAAATAAAATTATATGTTTTTGTTACTATTTCAATTTAACATTATTTCTTTAATTCAAACTATTCCATTTTATTGATTTATAATCATTGCACAAACTAATAATGCAAAAACAATTTTTACAAATTAAATTGTTCTTTTATTTATATTATTTTTTATCATACATAATATCATAGCATTTGATTATTTCTTCTTTCTAAATGAAATCCTCTTAGCTTAATAAGAGTGTCAGACCGGTACTCGTACGAACGCACGAATATCGTCCTAGTTATTTATAAAATATATGTGTTAGATCTTGATTAGATGCAACCCATATAGGTCATTTATCATTTTTTTATGGAACAATCTAGGCTTCATCATATATATACTAATTTTAAAAAATTATAATTTTAGGTCTTAAAGCGAGGGTTTTAGTAACATAAGGGTTGAAACGACCTAAACACGTATACTCGTCGACCTAAAGTCAACAAATTCATTAATCATCTGAACTTATTTATTTATGGGTAGATATCCTAACCTGCGACAACCTACACAATTTTGGATCGGGTGTTGGATTTAAACTTTTTATTTTGTGGAATCATTGACCCAACCCATTAATGTGAATTTAATAATTTTTTAATTATTTTTAATTTTATGTTAAGTGAAAAAATATAAATAATATATTACTACAAAGTACTATTTTTTTCAAAAAAAAATTCATTTAACACCAATAATGTTACTAAACTAATATTAAGTCAATGATTTTATTTATTTTTAAAACTAAGTGTTACCTATTTGATGTTGCATCATTTTAATATATCGATTTTATGAAAATGATATATTTTTGTCGTATTTATTATTATTATTATTATTATTATTATTATTATTATTATTATTATTATTATTATTATTATTATTATTATTATTATTATTATGGATTTTATTTGATATTATATGATGTATTTTATCTCAATTAAGTTTTAAAAATATGTACAAATGTATTAAATCACGTTATAACTTTTTTTAAATTAAAAAAAAATAGTATTAAATTTATTTGCTTATTTTATTCATAATATGCAAACTCAATTCAACCCAAAAATAAATAAGTTAATTCGGTTGATTTTGTCCGTGAAGTTATGAATTGAACAATAAATCTAGTCCATTAATAATTTAAACGAGTTGAATTATAGTTCACGTCGTGAATGAGCATTTAACATGTCATCTCCATACTTATATATGACACTTCTTAATAATGGGACTATTATTTTGATGCTCATAAATTTTACTATAAAAAATTTCAAGAAAATATCATATTTTTTTCGAAATTTCAAGAAAAAATAATTGGAAATTTCGGAAATTTTTTGAATTTTTTGAAAAATTCAATAGTTCAATAATTCAATAGTTCATATATATATATATATATATATATATATATATATATATATATATATATATATATATATATATATATATATATATATATATATATATATATATATATATATATATATATATATATATATATATATATATTGAAATTTACAGTATAGTATAGAAAATTTCAATATTTTTCAAAATTTTGTATAGTATAAATTCAAAAAATTATATCATAAATTTGATATATTATTGAAAATTTCGTTTTTTCTCATCCATGAATTTGTGAATTAAAAAATATAAGAGTGCCAGATTTAATTTAAAGGATGGCAGGTTAAATGTTGACCGTGAATATGCAGCTAGCCTATATGTAATAGAAAATCTCTCTTTTCTTTTGCAAAGTTAAATAAAGGGAAAATTAAATTGATATGAGAAACATGAAAAGTGTAAGATTAAGATTATCGTCATGAATTAGATCATATGTTAAAAAAATGTTACTCTATATGTAATAATTTATAAATAAATTTTATTTTTTAGATTTGTTGAATAATTAATGTATCTGGTTTATATATAGACCAAATATATTAATTATTCAATGAATCTAAAAAACAAAATTTTCTTATAAATTGTTACAGATGAGTATATGCTTAGCTGGAAAATCTAGGTAATGATGGGGAAACCTAGGGCTGGACAGAAAATCATAATCCAGCCCAACCTGGAAAAAAAACCCCGAAAAAATAGTGATTTAGGCAGTTTAAAACAGGCCAGCGGTTTAATGGGTCCAGTTAACAGTTTGGGGTGGGTGAACATGGGCGGGTTCAGATTGTATTATATGAACTGCGGGTATCCTGACCCGCCCAACTAAAATCAACAAAACTATGTTGTTTTTCATAACAACGACCCCCCTTTCATTTTTCTCCTCTATTCCATCAGACTTTTCTCACCTCATCTCTACTAAAAAACTCTCCTCACCTCACAAACCCTATCCATGTCATCGTTGTCGCTCCTTCACTTTCATCTATCTTTATCAACTCACGCCTCTTTAAACTATCATCACTATCAATAACTATACCTTATTTGCGTTATTTTTTCCTCTTCTTCAACTTATTCTACCACTCAAAAGGAAGAGACGCGGACCTCCTTCACCCATGTTATTTAAGTTTCTTACGTTCCTCTTCTTCTTCTTTTTGTTTTCAAGGTGAGGGTTTTATTTTTGTTTTCAAGTTTTATAATTTTTTCTATTTCGATTTAGGGTTTTTTCGAGTTTTATTTTCGATTTATGAACTATTGTCATATATTTGTTTCAGACCTTGAAGAAGCATAACTTGCATTTAAGGAAAAGGTTCAAGAACTCTTAAGGATTAGGGTATATGAAATAGAAGGTACCGATGAACAAAGGTATCTTAAAATTTATAGGTGTTCATAAACGTTTTTCTAAACGAGTATTTTGAGGCATGAGTTTCTTAAATAAAGTCTTTGTTGTTGGCCTAGCACTTTGTGTGTTTTCTGCTATCTATGTTGTGTCAACTTACTATGAAGGTTAAAGGATGCAAAAAATTATGTGGTTTTGCAAGTCTGAATTAAATGAGAGGTAATACCCCCCTTGACTTTTCATCAATCTCTCTCACCCTCAAAAGAAACCCTAAACAAGCTTCACTTCACCCCACCATTTCTCTTCGCACTATGAGATGACGAACCCTCTTCCCCAGTCATCCTTTCGTTTCATGTGTTAATGGCTATGATTCACGACGAACAATATCTCTCGCTCTCATCATGAAACCATAGAAAAGGTAATTTTTACCTATTTCGTTTCATCTTTCTTTTTTGAATAACACTATTTTAGGATTTTTAGCCCTCTTCCTCTCAATGTAATTTCTAATTGTTGAAGAACAACGAGTATTAGGGTGTTTGGTTCGGGGTAGATGGGGGGAGGGGAGGGAAAATATCTAATTAAATATGTTTGGTTCAAACTTTAGGAGGAGAGAGGAGGGGAGGGGAGCAAAATTCCTCCAAAACTCATTTTGTACATCCTCCAAATTGGGGGGATTTGGAGGGGAGGGGAGGGCAGGAAAGATAAATTTTGTATTTAAAGAATTATTATATTTATTAAAATATCTTTAGTTTTATTTTAATATTTTAAAATTATTTCATTTGTTTTGTGTTACTGCTTCTTTTTTGTGTGATTTTTTTATTACTTCCATCAACTAATTATAATTATTTTTCACCTTTACTGTTGATAAATTTTTATATTTAACATAAATTATAATCATTGTACTTTCTTTTTATTTTTTTATAATTTATTTATTTATTTATTTATGTTTTTTTTTCTTCTAATTTTACTATATATTTTATTATATATTTTTTTGTATAAAATAAGTTATTTCTTTCAACTTGTGTTTAAGTGTACTTATAATTGTTTTTATTTCATTAATATTTAATAATAAGTTATTTTATGTATTTGTTTTATTAATAAAAGTTGTTATCAATACACACTTTAATTTGTGTGAGCGTTATAATCTAAATCAAATTAACTCAATTTTTTTTTAATGTTATATGGTTACTTATAATATTTTTAATCATTCTACATTAGAAATTTTATTATAAAAAAAATCTGTATGAATTTTTTCATCTATGAATATCATATCACTTATACAAGATCATAAGAATATAAATGTAAATTATTAATAAAATCACTTCTCATCCCCTCCATACATATTTTTAATTAAAATTTCTCTCTTCCCCTCCCCTCTTCTCTTTTGAACCAAATATATATAGAATTAAAAAAAATTCCTCACCTCTCCTCTCCTCCCCTTTCCTCTATTAAATTTTCTCTGCTCCCCTCTCCTCGTTTGAACCAAACATACTCTTAGGATTTTTACGTTATAATGAAATCTTTTTGGAGTTAGGGTTTGTTTTTCTCATCTTTTTTAACCATCTATCTGTTTTGAATAACTTTAAATTGTTTTGATAGTTGGATTTTGAGTATTTTCACGTGTTAATATGTTGAGTGTTTTGCTTTACTTTATTGATTATTTTGAGTTTTGAAATTATTCTAAAAATTATTGTGTTTTGATTTTAACCACTTACACTACGCAAAAAATAAGTTACGAAAGCGTTTTTTTTTTTTGTTTTGCCTTTAAAAGCGCTTAAAAGCGCTTTCTAAGGTGGCGCTGCTATAGGTTTTAGCAGCGCTTTTTGTTTAATGAGAAGCGCTTTCATAGGTCTACCTAAGGCAGCGCTTTTTTCTGGAAAAGCGCTCTCATAAGTTTTCTTTTAGCAGCGCTTTTTTCTGGAAAAGTGTTGTCTTAGGTAGGCTTTTAACAACACTTTTTTCTGGAAAAGCGCTTTCATAGGTGGTCTTTTAGCAGTGCTTTTGCCTGGAAAAGCGTTATCATATGTTTACCTTAGACAGCGCTTTTTGTGAAAAAACGCTTTCATAGGTTACCTAAGGCAGCATTTTTCTTTATACAGAAAAAAGACTAATTTTAATTATATGGATGCAAATAAAATAGGATCATCTATTGGGTTATAAATAGAGTTGTCCAATTAGAAACATTAAAACTGAACAAAACCAAAAAAGAAAGAAAAAAAGGTGACAACGTGATGCTGTAATTAAAGGGTAAAATCAGCTATTCATAGTTTTCTTAAACAAATATTCCAAATTATACAATTATAAAATACAAATTTTACATCGTCATTACTGAAAAAATCACTAAACATGTCTACCGAAGACTATCCCAAGCCTGCCATATGAAATCAGTTTCTTTACAACAACAATACAACATAATCCATAAGGCATATGACTTAAGAATTGATGAGTAGCTTACTTGACCAGGATAATAGAATGGTAACTCGTACTGCAAGAAACATGAAACAATTAAATAAAAGTTAGCACAAGAATATCTTTACTTTCTAATATTCCAATGAAACACACATAAAAAAATCGCAATCCTACCATGCCCTCTTTGTAGTCCTTGCCTCTTTTCCTCCTACCAGGGTAATAATCTTAGTCTAGCTGTCACATTCATATCAAAGTTAGCATTAACAATCCACATAAACCAAAGCAAAAAAAAATCATGAATGCTAGTTGCATTTTCCAGATCCTAACATATACTCTGGCCTGAATACTGCCCAATTGTCAAGAGTTTCTTCAATGTATTTCTCAACTCCAACATGACCAGCATCTGCTTTGACAGCATCCTGCTCCACAGTGGTTTTCAAACTTTAGACTGTAACAATTATTATCAGCATAGTGATTTTAGAAAAGCGATATTAGGAATATTTAACACACCCCTTCAACATGAGGAGGTTCATCCGTTGGTTTGTAGATTCCGGCATTACTGATGAACAAGAATTGCTTGGCACCTGCACTCTTGGCCCAATCTATCACCGGCCTACAAGGAACGATCGAGATTAAGATGTCTGGCTTAGAGATAACAATTACAATGTCTGAAAAGTTTATGTTTCTTTAACAGTATTGCAGTATGTTGTTGGCAATATGAAACATTGGCATAACAAACATTAACACACGAGAATTCTAAACTTATGTTTGTGTTCTGTAAGTGTCGAACACCAGACATGTCTTTGATCTAAGAGTTGGTGCCATGCATGACATATAACAAGATAACAAGTGAAGCAATGAACACAAGTTAACAAGAATTGATACAACAAACCTCGAAGCATCAAGATCCTTGCCATTGTTGTCCAAAACCACATCAAATGCTTCCCCTCCTACAACACTTCCTACATCTGCAAGACTCTCCCATACTGTACTACCTCCAGCACTCACAATTTCCTGAATATTTTCAAAACAACATTGTTGAGCTTGAAAAGAACAATTCTTTCAAAAACAGTGTGAGAATAAGATTAAAGATCATTAACTGAGAATCTGTTAAAAGGAGGTTTCTTCATCTTATCTGAGCTTTCATCTCCAACGGCTCTGGAATCTCTCCCTTGATTTCAAACTGCTTCGCCAAATACTCCTCTTCCGTCAATCCCATTTCTTCAATTTTCTTCTTACGGTACCTAGGGTTCAACATTCTGAACACTTCGATGGACTCCGGCGAACTGAGAGGAACCTCTTCACCTTCGTTGAGACTGTGACGCGCGAATTTGGCTTCGGGAGTGGGGATTTCATCCCAGGGAGCCCAGCCGCGTTCGATTCAGTTGCGCTTTCGAGCTTCATCCTTGGATTCCTTGCTATTGGGGCCGAAGGTCTGGAGGAAGGTCTCGTCAACGGGGAACTCGTCGGAGGAGAAGGACTTTGCAACGGTGGAGGGTGGTGGTTTTCGGAAGAGTAGAGGCGGAGGACTACAGTGGAAGTGGAAAAGGGGATAGGGAGGGTTTAAGGGTTTAGGAAAAGTGAAGAGATAAGAATTGGGAAAGACTTGCATTGTTACAATGCTCATACCACCTTGTGTTTTGATATTTATTATAAAACTACTTACGAAAGCGCTTTTAAAAGCGCTTTCTAAAGGTCATCTATAACAACGCTTTTACATCAAAAAGCGCTTTCGTAGTATATCCTATAGCAGCGCTTTTAAAAGCGCTTTCTAAAGGTCAGCTTTAGCAGCGCTTTGAAAAAGCGCTTTCTAAGACTGACCTTTAGCAGTGCTTTTGAAAAACGCTTTCTTAAGGTACCCTCTGAAAGGCCAGCTTTAGCAGCGCTTCCCAAAAAGCGCTTTCTAAGGATGACCTTTAAAAGCGCTTTTGAAAAGCGCTTTCTTAAGGCACCCTTTGAAAGCGTTTTTTTAAGCGAATTTTTTTTAAAATCTACAGCAGTGCTTTTTTCCAAAAGCGCTTTCTTTTATGTGCTGCTAAAACTTATTTTTAATGTAGTGTTAAAACATTGTTTAATCAAAATTTTAGCTTATGATTTGTTTGGATTTTGTTTCTTAAAACTACAACTCACTGTTGATGCAAAATTGATCTATGCTTAAAGAAGAGATTTGCGAGAATCAGTTAAAGCTATCATTCATTGTGGAAACTCTGCAATAATGCTTTTACTCTTCTCTTAATGCTTTAGTTTCTTATATATGCTGTTTTAATTTTAATTCATTTTCATTCTCATGTGAATCAAAACTCTTATCAACAACTCTTATATGCTTTTGATTCAATCTAACACTTTCTTGGTGTTAAAAATTACTAACACGGTAGTGTCAAAAGCCAGTGATAAGAGTAATATATGTTTGTATGTTACTGATTTATGGTCTTTGTTAATGTTACAGGAAGTTGTCTATGGACTCTCTGAGAGTATTTCAGGAGAATTGGAGGAGAGTATTTTAGAAGAGTTGGAAGTCTTGGTGATGAAAAAAATTCCATATGTTAACACTGTAACAAATATATTTCAGACATTGAAAATACTTCTGCAATCTGTTAGTGAGAAATTTTTTTACTGTTATATGTTTGAAGTATGATGAAATTATTGTTTTGTAATATTTGTATTAATAAAGATCCAATATGGTCTTTATTATTATTATTATCATGAAATTGAAGTTTTTGAAAAGCTCATTATGTTAGTGGGCCAAAAAAAAGGTTAACAACCTAATAACTCGTAAAAACTGTTCATACGAATAGAGTCATAAGAACTCAATTGCGGTTTGAGCCGGATAAAAGCTTTGGGTCTGAAACCGTCTGATTCGGTCTGTTGTCCACTCTTAAGAACATCTATTTTATTTTATGTTTTTAAGGAAAAAGAAAAAGGATTTGATGTGCCTAGTCAAATGACCTAATAATACTCGAGCATAGTAAAAAAATTTAAGATTAATACTAATCATTTGTGTTCGATTGAAATTGACTGACTCATTATATTTTTGTGCAAATAGATTGAATTAGATTAGATTGATTCATTTATTTAATTTGAATAGTATAAAATTGATTTAACTAAACACGAATGATTAATTTGTATCCGTCAAAAATAAAATTCGACCAAACTCAATTAATATTTATTTTCTTATTTTTATTAGTATAAATTGATCTATTATAAAAATAAGGTTTATAATGTTGTTATAATATTATCATTTTTGTACTCTAATAGCACATTGTTTATTCACAAGAATATAAGAAAATACAATATAAAATATTCTTTAATTTAAAGTTTAAAGTATGATAATGATGAAATATGAAATGATATCGAAAATATTATCCCATAATAATATTTTGTTTCAAAAATACAAAAATGTTTCTATTTTGTGCTTTTTTGAAATTATGATTTAAATTTTTAAAAAAATTGTGAATTTTATAAAAATATTTTTTATAAATTAAACCTAATAAATATTAAATCGATTAAATCTATCTAATTTACTTGAAAAATTAATCTAACCGAATCCGTCAAAAATTAAAATTTTATCGATTAAAATTTAATCTTTAAAATAAAATTGTGATTTATATCAGATTTAAATTTTAAATCTGATATCAACCCAAATCGAATTCCAGTTAATACGCTGAAAAAGGTAAATTTACTCTATATAGTTAAACATTTTTTTAAAGCAAAATATATTTTAAAAAAGAAAATTAGAGATATAAAAAGACCAAACCAAAACCCCTCAAAAATAAAATCTAAATCTAGGGATTCTATCTTTGTCTAACAAATAAACACTTGTATTAGAAGAGATTAATCCATGCATGTTAGATAAAAAATATCAATATCACTAAATATTATAATAGAATTTTTTTATATTCTATTTTAAAAATCAATCTTTTTTTATTCTACGATTGGACAGTGTCTGATTGTGTCATGATCATCTTTTGTTTTTTTAGGAGACTCCAAACAACTTTTTAGTATTGATTTAAGCATCAATAAGCACAATTATATTTTCTTTTTTATAAAAAAGAAACAAATGATAATCGTGAACTTGATGAGTTTCTCCAATATTATATTACTCAAAATTGTAGCACCCTCTCTATCTTTGATAGTGCAGCCCCAGGTTGTTTCATATCCGGAAAACAACCTGCATCAATATTTGCCAGAAAGTCCCACTCATAGTCGCCCCTCTGCTGCACCTCTGAGCCACCATTGCCAGCGGATGTTGGATGCCTTATAGCACAAATGTTTTCCTCTATCGGCGCTCTTGCGCAATTTTCCAAAGGGTTAAAAGGGTTCTGTTGGAAAAGAAAGAGGTTTCTTCCTTGCCAAGTTTTGCCTAAAGTAGCATATACCTTTTGAGTTTAGAGTGGAAAAATTAGAATCGAACTAATTTAAATTTAAACTATTAGTAAGAATTAATTATTTTTGATTATTTACTAATATTAGAATAATTAAAATTTTAAAATAATAATAATAATATAAAATTTATTTATTTTATTTAGTTAAAATAATTATTTAAGTATAATTAGGTGTGACACTGATTTAAGAATACTATTGAAATTAAATAATTATTTAATTGGGATAATAATATTATATTTTGAAATACAATATAATATTTCTTTCTTATTGATGTTTGATGCATTACATGAATGATATCTAATTCTATAGCGAATTAGAAAAACCATTATACTCAATCATTTGGTGTATAGCTCACTAATTTATATTCAGAGTTTCATATCCCCAGTCCACCAGCGTAAACAAGATTAAGTGATGCAATATAGTACGTTAATTCATAACCACTCGAGGTCTCCTATTCATATTCAACAGACGGAAGTATGATAATTTTCCTAGATCCAACATATAGACTAATGACCAGTATTTCCTATGTGTCCAAAATCAGATTAAAAGAGTATCTCACATAAAAAATATTGCGAACAAGAAGCAATTGAATAAAATAATAACTCAAATTATTCATCTAATAACAAATCAAACATATGTTCCAACGGTAACTAAAATAGGTTCATCGTACAAAATCTAACCTAAATAGATTTAGCTACTCATAATGAATAAATTACAATACCAAATAATAATAAGAGGTTTGCATAAGTTATCCCTTGAAGAAATGCCCTCCAACGACTTCAAATGCGCTCCAAATATAACTCATGGTGTTGTAAATCGTCCCCTTCAGTGTAAAATCGCAAAACCCTTGAAAAGTGTCAAAACCCCTTTTAAAGCTGTCAACGGGCGTCTAAATGCATCAGAAAGTTGTCCAGAAAAAGACTCGTCGTGCACACGATAAACTGCATCGCACGTGCGATGCAACATGTCCAGGCTCATCGCGTGCGCGACTAGGCGCGATGTTTGCGTGACAAATCCAGTAGCTGACACATGTTATGCCTTTTCAGTATCGCATGTGCGATGTTGCACGATGCATGCACGATTTTTCCAGTGTTGACACGTTTTTGGTCCTTTTTAGCCAGATTTCTCCCAAGTCTTACTTCTTCATACTTTGTCCGTTTTACTCTGTTCTTGGGCTATTCTTCATGAAATTAAGTGATCTTTAGCTTGATTTTCTCCGTTTCTTTCATAGATTTTATGTAACGATAGAGTATCATCACCAACGAAGTGTGAAATCAGTCTCAAGAGTGCAACATATGTTTGTTCACCAAATTTCCATTAATGTAAAACTTCACATTCTGTTTTTTATACTTTCCCTTACGTTTCATGATCGACAATTTACATTTCTAGTCCGAATTTTACTTTACTTGCTTTAACATCTTACAACGGGATCTTAACCACTATCAAAATCACTCAAACCCTTACTACTTTTACTCTATTTGAAAAAACTTCATGCACATTGCTCTGGGATTTACTAGTCGATCTCGCAAAGTAACTTTTAATAAGATACTAATGTTATTTACCAAATTCCAATGTAAACAACATGTCAAATACTTTGATTGGCTAGCAAAAAGAGAGTAAACATTGATGGAGGTTCGCGTCAGCACAGGTCTAGTTTACGGTAAAGAGATTCAAGAACAAATTCTAAGAAGGTTCTTTCTTTTGGTACTCAGACTAATATTGGAACATTTAGACGAACGCCCATACTAATATTGTCTACGCGAGTAGGCGTCGAGGACGGGGGTGGTTCGTGGTTCCCCGATGCGACGTTTCATATTCCACGTCATCTCTATAAATAGGGCTTCAGGGCCCATAGTTTGTTTTCACATCTTCACGCTTCTCATATTTTCTCTATTTTCAATCACCGTGAGTTTTCCTAGCGTCGCTGATACCGCCGTGCCGTTTGCCGTGTGTTCATCTCCACCACCGTCGCTCTTCACTCTTCTCCCAAGTAAGTGTTTTTTCCCTTTGATATTTCATATTGTAGATAGATTTTGATGGTGTTTTAGTGGTAGAATCTCATGTCTGGGGATTGTGCCCGAGAAGTTTAAGCACCCTAGGCGCCTGATTCATGACTATGGCCGAGATATTCATAAGTTTAGGCATACGGTATACGATCATGCCTGTGATACTCATGCGTTTGGCTAGTAGATCTATGAACCTGGTCGGAAGATTCATCCTTTCGTTAGTATGTAGGATAGCTTTCCCCATAGTATTCTTGTATCGGGCTAGCAACATTATGAACTTGGTCGCGGGATTCATCCTTCGCTCGCGATATTCATGCTATGCTCGCGTCGTTCATGATTGATACACGTCTGCCGCTGAGGTTGGTGTTTGGTCGAGGTCCTCATGTTCCCCGTTTTTCGTGTGAATGGTTGTTGACTCGGCCTGAGTGTTGCTTACTTCTCCCTGTCTTTGTGGCGGAAAAGCATATTTGTTGTCGAATTCACCGGTTTCCTGTACTTTGCAGGTAAATGGTTGATATTCCTGAGTCCTCGAGGCGTAATGATGTCGAGGAAATAAGCACTACGGAGGAAACCACCAACCTGGTCGACACCGTTGATGACCCCACTCTGGATTGGGTTGATGCTGAACCCCTGTTAATAGCTTTGATCTATAGCCTTTCCAGTAGACAAGCTTACGTTGTCATCGAGTATGGCGGCGGCCAAGAGGGATTTTGAAGAAACTTTAAGATTATGAGGCCGACGAGGGATGCCCGTATCTGCTCGGAGTTTACACAAGATGCATTTCCCATGTACGAGATCGTATTTAAAGATCTCGGGCTTAGGTTGCCCTTCAATGACTTCCAGGTGGGAGTGTTCAACCATATGAACCTGGACCCCTCCCAACTTCATCCTAATGCGATTGCCTTTCTCCGGGCATTCGAACTTACCTGCCGCTTCCTGACAATTAGGGCGACGATTCCCCTGTTCTTCAAGGTTTTTCACCTACAACGGCAATCCCTAGGAGGGAAGAACAACTGGGTGTCCCTTAAGCAGTCGAAGAGACTATTTAGGATGTATATGGATTATGCGCGAGATTTTAAGGATAAGTGGTATATCTTGCAACCGTCAACCCAGACAGTCGTAGATTCGTTGTTCGAACCGGCCATTGTGGTGGACGAGGATGGGGAGCCATGTTTGGATGCTGAGAGTAATCCCGAGATTGGGAAAGTCTCTAAGTTTCCTATTCACTAGTGTTCGGGCCATTACGACCATGGGCCTGGATACTACCACACTCCTGCTAGGGGTATGAGTGTTGAGCACGAGGAAGCTTATGGCATCCTGAACAAGTTTGTCAATGGCTTCTTTCCTACTCGGTGGGTTACGAGGGAAGGGGATAACATTCTTGATGAGGATGGCTATCCGACGTTTGAGGCACGCCCGATCAATACCAAGGCGCTCGTCGAGTGCCAATCCTACGGGAAAGCCGTAAACCTCTTAGGTTTCTTGCTTTGCTCTATTGACATTCCTCTTTATTTGTTTTTTTTAATGTATGTAGCTAACTCAAGTACACTTCCTTTACAGGTCACATGGCGGAGCATCGCGAGAGGTTGCTGAAGCTAACTCGAGACAAGAAAATCAGCAAGAGATTGGTGAGGCCGCAACAAGCCACACGGATGGGCCCGACCCCTGACCCGGGCAGGGAAGGATCTAGTGGGTCCTCGGTGTGATCGGTGGATCTGGAACTGACTGTTTTTTAGCTGGTTTCGCGAAATGTCGCGGTAAGCAAGAGTCGCCACCGTCTTTTATTTTCTCCAATGTGGAAAGGACAAAAGCACAGAAAAATTCCTTATGAGATTGCTCTCGGTTCGGGAGGTAGATTATAGAAAGGGAAGGTGTTAGCACCCTTTCTATCCATGGTTATCCATGGGCTCTTAGATACTTGCTCATTGTGTTTTCAAAAGTGTTTGTTTGCTTTTCAAGGTGAGTGGGTTTTGAAAAAGTTTCGTTTGAAAAATCTCTAAGTAACTCTTGTATCTGTCCTCAAGAGTGTATGAAAAATTTGTTTGAAAACTTTTAGAAAGTGTAGGTGTGAAAAGTATTTTGTTTGTTTTTGAAAAGAGCAAGTATCTATGAGAATCTACCTACCCTAAGGAATTCGTCTGTGTAAATATCCTTTAAAGTAGTGTCATCCCACCATTGAGAGGTAGGTAGCACCACCGTTGGAGGTGTTCGGGTCAATTCGAGGTTCGGGACATGGTGATCACCGGAGTAATAGGAAGACACCTTAGAAGCTACCCTCATGCCAGGTTCCCGGATCATGAGGACTTACTAAGACATCCTCTACTCGACGATCACCTTTCGAGGGGCAAGGCAACAGTGAAGCGTACCCTAGGGGTGGTGTGTGAATTGTGTGCCATTTTCAGTTTATTGTTTGTCTTGTCATGCATTGGTGATCTACGTTTTGATTTTTATTTTTGGGCATTCATTCTTTCATGTTATTGTTTAACAGTTAAAGGTGCGGGAATTTAAAGTGCGGAAAAGATAAAGGTCCTACGCTATTACAATGGCGCGGGTCTACAACGCCAAATTAATCCAGACCCGATTTAAAATAAAGTGCAGAAAATAAATGTCTAATTGACTATTACAGGGCTTTGGAACAAGTACATTATATTTACAACAAAGAAATAAATAAAACGCGCGAAAAGAGAATATAATCGAATGCGAGGGCGTTGGACCCTTTAAAGGAATAAAAATAAAATTAATAGAATAATTAAATTAAATAAAAAGAAAGAACTTATTTTTTATATTTTTTTGTATTTATGACATTAAAGAAAATTAAATTAATTAAAAGCCAAATAATTCTAGTTCTAACTATTTTTTTATTTATTAAAGAAAATGCATTAAAGTTAAAACCTAGAATTAAAACTAAATTAATTATAAAATTTATTTACAAAAATTAATGGTTAATGATACTTATAATAAAAATATTTAATAAAAAAAGAAAATGCTAAGGTCTATTTTTATTATTTTTGGTTATTGTAAAAAAGAATTAAATTTAACAACTTAAAATAAAAACTAAATTTATTATGGGATTTATTTACAAGAATGCTAAAATAAAATATTTATTATTTTTTATGTTTTCTGATTTTTTATGTTTTGGTGTTTTTTTTATGAAAATAATAAATTAATCAAAAAAAACAATAATTAAAAGAAAATAAACATAATAAAAAAAAATAAAGAGATAAAAAGGATTTGCAAACCTAAGGGGGTGAAGCCCCTAATTTGGAGGTTGGTCTTTAGTAATCTGGGCCCAATTACTCTTGGCCTTGTGGACTTTTCCAGGACACGTGTGGATGCATTGACTCAGGCTTATGGTGCTCCTCCGATCAAAGCCACTGGATCAATCTCCATGGGCGCGTGTCAATCTGGATCAAGGGGTGCATGATGGTCTTCAAGGTTTGAACTGCATAGAAATGTTAAATAGAAAATAATATGAAAGGGGGGTGAGGACCTGGGGCTCGAACCCAGGTCCTGAACATTACCACTCAAGCGCTTCACCAACTGGGCTATTTTGTTTATCTGTACATAATATACCAAATAAATATAATAAAGTAAAACTAAATGCTAATGCGTTTTTCGCGCGAGATTTCAAACAGCCCAATTCTGGATGGCCACCTCATCTTCTTCTTCTACGTTCCCTGAAACACAGAACAATAAGCAACGGTTTTCTAAACGTTCTAAAAGGTGTCTTTCCAAAAAATAACGAATAGCTTGTAGTGGCTCATAAATTGAGCGCGAGGCATCTAATCTCTTCGTCCAAGCATGCTGGTTGCAACCATGGCATCGTGATTCTCCAATTTTGCTGTATTCAAAAACCCCTAATTCAAAAGCTTAAGAACCCTAAAAAAACAAAAATGGCAGATTCTCCAATAGTGCATAAAAACGCAATTAGAATATAGGGTTAGCTTCAAAACACATTGCTTAGTATGAATATGTAAACAAAATGCTATGAGAATGTCTCAAAATTAAAACACGAATATGTATTTTTGTGAAGAAAAGTTGACTTCTGTATACCGATTCAAAGGGTTAGGGACGAATTTCTTGGTTGGAAAAGTTCTCTTGAAGCCTCAGGAAGCTAATGAGATCAAAATCTTGCCTTGAATCGTACTACAAGTATGTTTTCAGATTTTGAGTTTTCAAGCCAAAAGTGTGAGTTTTCCTTTTGTGTTTTTTTCGTTTTTTTGAGATGCTTAGCCTTCCAATTTTAGTTTGTATCACTTGTATAGGTCTTATGCCACATGTATGAAGAGGAATTATGGCTCCATAATGCATAGCATTCAATTTCAAGATTCTCCATAAACCTCCATAACCAAATTTCCATTTTTGAACCATTTTTTTGAATTCTTGCTTCTTTGAGCCTTGGCACGAAAATGGGATATACATAATGGTGCTTCAAGGTTAATCAAAGCCAAATATTCCCTTAAATTAATTTTTTTGAATTTCTCTTGATTTTAAAAGATTTAAAATTAATTAAATCCAATAAAATCAATAAAAAATGAAAAAATTAATTAAAAAATCTGAAATAAAAGGTGGGACACGTGGGAAGCATGGCCAAGTTAATTCAAGTGGAAAAAGTGGGCCCCTTTTGTCAAAAATGAAATTTCAAGGATAAATGATTTTGGCCATTTCACAAAAATTTCCCAACTTCTCCAATGCATATCTTGCTCAATTTTTAAGCTTTGATCATTTTCTGGAACATTTTAGAAAGGTCTTGAAGTCCTCTAAACAATTTCCTTGGTCCAATGTCATTTTGATTTACCAATCTCAAGTTATGGCCTTTGACTTAAAGTCCCTTTTTGTTGACTTTTGAAAATGACCTATAATGTTGAAATTGATAACTTTTTGTGAGAGCATTTCTTGGACTTGAAGTATGAAGAGGAGTTGTAGGAAATGTCTTTATCTTCAAAATGAGCATTGGATGGGATTTTTCTGATGAACCATGAAAAAGTTATGCCCTGGTCAATTTACAGTTGACTTTTCAGCTGTCCAAAAATAGAAACTTTTGACACTTTGATGATTTTTGAGCCATTCTTTGAGAATCATGATCAAGCATTGATCAAATGATGTTTGTGGCTTCAAAATGAGATGTTGACCAAAAATTTGAACTTTTGACTGTCAAATGACCATTTTGCCCCTACAGTTTACTGTAGTGCAATCAGGGTTTTTGATTGTGCAATTTTGTGCTGAAAGTCTTGAAACTTTGCATGAGGATGCTTGACCATATTTGTAGGCATGTGAGACTTGATTGGACCCTTGGAAACTCCATTTTCTTGATCAGAACCAAAACCCTAATTTGACTGGCCTTAGGAGAGTGGTTGACTGTGTGGCCCTTGAGTAGACCTTGAAGCATTTGAAGAGGATGTTTGGCAAAACTTTGAAGATTATGGGAGGGCAAATTTTGGGGTACAACACTCGGGTTCTCCGGACGCCAAGCGCTAATCTGCTTTGATCAGCAAGAAGCAGAGTCGACCAGATGATAGGGTCGAAGTGACCGACAGAGGGGCGGGCGCCCGGGCCTTCGGCCTGCCACCCTGCTTTATGGAGAAGGATTTCTTTGAGGGGTTTCCCTTGTCCGTGTCCGACAACAAGGTCGACATCATTAGGCGGCTCGACAAGGAAGGTCGGAGGAAACACCTCGCTGCCAGCATGGTCGGGGTGGTAAAAATGGCCGAGATAGCGGTTGTACTTGTGGGAGAAGGCTCGGACTCCTTGGATCGGGTCAGAGAGCTGGAGTCAGAGAAGGCGGCTCTTGTGGCCAAGTCCCGCAAACTAAAGGGTGCCCTCAAATGCTCTAAGGAAATGTTTCCCGAGCAGTCTAACGTGTTGTCGGGGGAGAAGGAAAGGGCCGACAGGGCTCTCGAGGAAAGAGACTGCCTCTAGCTTGATAAGGAGCGGTTGGAGAGTGAAAACCAACGACTGTTGAGAGAGGTCAAGGACCTGAAGGCTGTTATACTGCCTGCTGAGGACGATCCAGAAGGGATGGCCGACTTGCATACACGCTCTGACTTTATCGCTCGCGTTCAACTCCTAGAGTCGGACTGCATTAGCGCTTTGGCCGATGGTTTTGAGGCTGCGGTGAGTCAGCTGTCCGTGCTAAATCCGGGTTTGAATACCGAAGGGGCTAGAGTTCTATCCCAGATCGTTGATGGTCGTCCGAGTTGTGCCTCCCCCTGACTCTCTTGACGTCGATGTCGGCACTCCGGGGACTGATTGATGCTTTGTTGGTGTTTGGGCATGCGCGCCTGTTTATTGTTTTTGGGGCCTGCGTGCCCGTATTTATTTTTGGGGTCTGCGTGCCTGCTATTATTCTCTTAGTTTTTTGGCCGTCGTGCCTGGACTGTAATTTTGGATATCACCGGCCCTTGTGGTTGGTATTGTGATGCGGTGGCAGAACCTGACTGTTTTAGGAAAATGCTGGTTTGCGTTTTGCGTTTGTGTTCACAAAATGTCGCGGTAAGCAAGAGTCGCCACCGACATTTATTTTATCCAACTGGAAAGGAAAAAAGCACAGAAAAATTCTTTTTTCGAGATTTTGAGTACGGGGGGTAGATTATAGAAAGGGAAGGTGTTAGCACCCTTTCTATCTGTGGTTTTCCACGGGCTCTTAGGTACTTGCTCATCATTTTAAAAATTGCTTCCATGTTTGCGTGTTTTGAAAAGTTTTTGTTTTACTTCGTTTTAACCCTTGTATTAGTCCTCAAGAGTGTTACGAAGTGTTTTTGAAAACTTTGTTTGAAAAGAGTGTAAGTGTGGAAAAGTTTAGTTTGAGCAAGTACCTACTAGCATCTACCTACTCGAAAAAAGAATGTTTTTGTTTTTGTTTCCTTTAGACAGCGTTATCCCACTATTAGTGAGTATGTAGCACCGTCGTTGGAGTTGTAAGGGTCAATTCGAAAAGAGACGCACGATCACTAAAGTAATGTTAGGACGTCTTAGTAATAACCCTAATGTCTTAAGATCATATTCGAGGCAACATTTCCGAGGCAACATTTCCGAACGGGACATTTGATCTTTGTTTAGACAAGAGAGCGACCACTAAATCACCCTATACTTAATGATCGTTTACCGAAGGCAACCGAAATGAGAGTATACCCTAGGAGTGCGCATGTGCGAGTGATTTGATTTCAGTTATTATCTTCGCACGTTTAGGGTTTGCTAACCATTTTAAAATTAACATACATTCTTGTCATGCAACCCTATTATCATACATCTAACAGTTAATATTTGCGAAAATAAAGATGCGAGAAATAAAACTAAGCCATTACAAGGCTTCGGGGAGAGGGATTAATTACATAGCCAAAAACCCGTAAAACGATAAATAAACGAAAAATCATAATTAAACTATTACATCCCATGAGCAATTACATTAATATTTTCAAAAATAGTAAACACACGATGAGTCGAGAACGAGAGAAAATTAGGGTTTTGACCCCGTCTAAACTTAGTTGAAGAAAAATCATTTTTTGTTGTTTTTTGATTATTTTAAGAAAAATAAGGTTAAATGAATAAATATAAACCTAATTACTAATTAATTTAAATTAAGAAAAATAATTAATTTAACCAATTTTTATATTTTTTGGTTATTTTAAGAAAAGAAAATAAAAATTAAATTAAACAAAACCCTAATTTTTAATTTGTTTTAAATTATTTACAAAAGATTAAAGTTGCCCTAAAATTAAATTAAACTAATTAAATTAATTTTGACAAAATATATAAAAAAAAACCTAAATTTGATGAAATTGATTCTTATGAGTTTTTTGTAAAAAAAGAATTAAATTTGTGTGAGAAAATAATTTAAACAAAATTAAATAAATACAAGAAAATATATAAAAGAAGAGAGAGAATTGGGCCTAGTATCAAAGCAAAAAGGGGTGTCCATAGCATATTTGAGCCCAAAGGCCTTGGTCCATGTTTGACTTCTCAGATTCCATGTTGCAAGTTGACCAGGGTGCATCATGGACCTCAAAGGATGGGCGTTAGATCTGGCCTTCTGGAGATCTAGTGATTGAACGTTGAGGGCATATAGTGAGACGCTTGGGCCAAGGGTGCACTGAATTTGTAACAAGAAAAATAAGAAAATAGCATTTTGCTGGGACCTGGGATCGAACCCAGGTCCTCATGCTTCAAACCATCACCTTGTTGCCATCTGTGCCACGCTGCTTATTTGTATATGTAATAATAATCAAACATTATATTAGAAAAAGCAAGTTAATGTATCAAAACGCGCGAAATTTAAATGGATGAATCACACCACGCCACGCCATCATCTTCCCCAGTGTCCGTCGTTTTAGGTAAAACAACTTTTACCTACAGACGTTCTCTGTAGGTATAGCCCATGTGATTTTCCAAAATCCACTGCGTGCATGATAAATTGATTCTAGTGGTACCAATCAACTCGTGGAAACCTCACGAGCATCATGGTACCACTCTTCATGGCCAATTGTACCTGCAATCAAAACCCCTAAAAACGAAACTTAAACCCTAATCATGGCAGATCTTTGTATGGCTAACAAAAACGCAATTGAATATTATCATTAGCTTGCAAATGTTTCACTAAACAAGAATATGTAGAGAATTCATGCTACAAATGCCAGAATAGTAATATTGAATTTCAAGAAAGTAAGGATATTGTGGGGTGCTTACAATGCGTTTTTGGGCACGAAAATGCTTGTTGATGATTGGGATAGACTCCTTGAACGTCCAGCAAGTGAATGGTATGCTTGGAATAACTTGAAAGAGCCTAGAACTATGAAATCCGATTGCCACTTTTCTTGAGTTTTTGCAAGTTTTTCCTCAGCTTCTCACGCCTCCAACCCTTTGTACATTTTGTCTTGATTTGTTCTATATGTACCCTTGAGTGAATTAGGTTTACAAGTTTGCATCAAATCTTCTCCAATAATGATCTTTGATCATGATTTGATTCTCATGTAAATCTTTCCAAATTAAGCCAAAATCCAATCTTTTGTGTACAAACAAGCCTTGCACGATTTTATCTCATTGCCATCTATTCATGGACCTGAAATATGCACAAAATCTCAAGGTTTAAATGATTTTTGATATTTTCATTATTTATTATTGATTTTATTTGATTTAAATGAAATAAAAATCAAAATAAATGAAAAAAAATAAAATAAAGGCAAGTGGGAAGAATCATGCGTTGTGGACCATGTTACAAACTCAATACAAACACAAAAAGTTGGGCCCATTTGACAAAAATTGCAATTTGAGGCATATTTGACTTTTGGCAATTTTGCAAAAAGGGTTAACTTCAACAATGCATAACTCCTTCAATTTTGACCCTAGAGATGTGTTCTTGGACTTTTTAGAAATATAAAGATGTCCTATAAGCAACCCTTTTGGTCTCATCTCAATTGAATCTTCCATGCTCATGTATGAAGCTTTGAAAAAAAAGGTGTTTTTGTTGACTTTCCAAAATGACCTATAATGTCCAAATTCATAACTTCTTGTGAGTGCGTATTTTGAACTTGGGAGATGAATATGAATTGTAGGGAATTGCATCCTATTAAAAATGAGATTTGGATGGGTCACTCTTGATAAAGTATGAGAAAGTTATGCTTGGTCAAAGTTGAGTTGACTTTTCCTACAAAACCCTAATTTAGCAACTTTTGGGTTTTGATGAATTGTGAGAAATCCTTGAGGAATCATGATCAACCCTTTATCAAATGATGAATAATACTTAAAAATGAGGGTGTTGACCAAAAATCTTGAAGTTTGACTGTATGTGGGCCACAGTTGACTTTTGCCCTAACACAGTCGATTTTTAGGCCTTTGAGCAATTGACTGAGCAAATTTTCTCTGTAGGGCTTGAAACTTGTCATGGATGATCTTGAGAACATATTAAGGCAATGGTGAGCATTTGAGACACTTTGGACTCAAGTATCTTGATGCAACATGAAACCCTAATTTGAGGTAGATTGCCTTAGGAGAGAGTTTGTCTAGTCAACCCTTGGACTTCCTTGAGCAATTTGAGGACCTCACTTGAAATGTATTGAGAAATATGGGAGGGAAAATTTTGTGGTACAACACGTATATTATTGATCCTTGTTTATGATTTCCTGATGGATGCTTTGTTTGCAGTAATCTGATAGTATTTTATGTATATGCTCGACTGTTATTTTGGTAATGAATTCTTGGCGAAGTTTGTGTTCGGGCGGAGGTATCCGTTTGACCCCTGTGTCGGTTCAACAAACTTCTAAATGTGTTGAATGCATGGAGTGGAATCCGCGTGTCGGGCGTATGACTGCGATTGGGATCCTACTCCCGTGGCGCGAACTGCCCATCGCGAGCTGGGTGTTCTGCCATGTAGGGTACTTCGACAGTGGAGCTCGATCGAGGTGTCCCTGCCGGGCATGTACGTTTGGTTCATCAAAGTGAATGACAGTATACCCTCATTGGGAGGTAGGTCGGGTCCGTACCTCGACTCGCCTATGTGGTCGAGATTTTTTCCTTTGTCGACTAAAGGTGAATATTCGACGGTGAAAGTCCTCGGTTGGTGAGGGCTTTAACTATAGTATTGTTTCAGCTTCGCAACATTTCAGGGCCATGGTAACGGTTCTCTGTTTAATTGCTCGAGATAATATGCTCTGGTGCCCGTAGCACCATGGATGCGATAAGGTCCCTCCCAATTTGCGGCCAATTTTCCTTCGCGGGAATCTTTCTCGTTCCTTCGCAAGACTAGGCTGCCGACCTAGAATTCGCGTCTAATGACCTTGTTGTCGTGGCGAAGGGATACTCGTTGTTTTAAAGTGGCCTCATGCAGGGCTTCTCCCGACTGGATTTCCTCGACCAGGTCGAGCTCATCCGTCAGGGCCTCGTCATTTATTTCCTCGTCAAGAGGCATCTCCGTTCTCCTAGATGGCTCCATGATCTCTACTGGGATGACCGCCTCGGTGCCATAGGTTAGTCGGAATGGAGTCTCACCTGTCGTCGAATGGGGTGTGGTACGGTAAGCCCACAGAATTCTATATAGTTCTTCGACCCACCCCCTTTTTGCTTCTCCCAGTTTGCGCTAGAGTCCTCGTAGGATGACCCTGTTGGCGGCCTCGTCTTGCCCGTTGGTTTGGGGATGCTCGACTGAGGTAAAATGTTGTTTGGTGTCGAGTTTGGCGATGAAGCTTCGGAAGCCTTGTTCGGTGAATTGGGTACCGTTATCTTTGATTAGCGCCTGCGGGATTCCAAACCGGGCGAGAACGTTTCGTTTGTAAAAGCGGAGGATGTTATGTGAGGTGATGTCGCAAGGGCCTCAGCCTCTATCCACTTTGTAAAGTAATCCACGGCCACGACAAGGAATTTGTTTTAGTATGTTCCTTGCACGAATGGTCCGAGGATGTCCATCCCCCACCAGGAAAATGGCCACGGGGATGACAATATATTCAGCTTGTGTAGCGGGGTGAGATGCATGTTGGCATGCCTTTGGCATTTTTCGCATCTCTTGATGTAGTCTTTGGCGTCTTGTTGCATTATCGGCCAGTAGAACCCCGCTCGTAGTGCCTTCCTTGCTAGGGATTTGCCACCCATGTGCTGGGTGTTAATACCTTCGTGTGTTTCCCGTAATATCTCGGGGACTGCGGATTCTTCTATGCACTTCAAGAGTGGGATGGAGAACCCCCTGCGATATAGTTTGTGTTCGAGCACCACGTAGGAGCATGCTCATTGTTTGGTTGCGGCTACTTCTCTTTGGTCCAGGGGGAGTTCCTTCTTTGTTAGGAAGTTGAACACCGGGGTCATCCAGGATGAGGTGTCTCCGATGGCGTTTACCTCGGGTGGAGTCGTGGACTTCTCGATGCTCGGGCGAGATAGAGACTCTTGTATGACGGATTTGTTTCCGCCTTTATTTCTCGTGCTTGCGAGCTTCGAAAGTATGTCAGCCCTTGTGTTTTGCTCGCGTGGTACATGCAAAATTTCTGCTCGATCGAATTTTTTCATGTGTTCCCTGACTAAGTTCAGATACTCGATGAGGCTGTTGTTTTTGGCCTGGTATTCCCCTTGAACTTGGGATGCGACGAGCTGAGAGTCGGTGAAAATTTGTACTTCACGGGCACCTAAATCCTCGGCCAACCTTAGACCCGCGAGTAGGGCCTCGTATTCCGCCTGGTTGTTAGAGGTCGGGAAGGAGAGGGTGAGCAAATTCTCGACCAACACACCTTCCTCGTTCTCTAGTAGGATTCATGTGCCGCTCCCGGTCGAGCTGGATGCTCCGTCGACAAAGATGATCCACATGTGCTCTTTCCCTACGGGGGGGTTTTGAGCGGTCATTTCAGCGACAAAACCGGCCAAATCTTGTGCCTTTAGGGCTTTCCTACTCTCTTATTGGATGTCGAACTCAGAAAGTTCCAAGGACCACTTCAACATTCGACCCTCCATGTTTGGTTGACCTAGGAGCTGTTTCACGGGCTGGTCTGTTTGCACCACGATCGTGTGTGCGAGGAAGTAGTGTCTGAGCCTCTCGCTGTGTTAACGAGGGCCAGGGCTACCTTTTCTATCTGTTGGTATCTAACCTCGGGCCCCTGAAGCGCCTTTCTCATGAAATAAACGGGTTTCTGTCCGTCGTGTGTCTCACGAATGAGGGTTGCGCTGACGGCTTCGGCCGAGATGGCCAGGTACAGGAACAAAGGTTCCCCGTTGACTGGTCGTGATAACACGGGAGGCTGAGACAGGATTTGTTTAAGATGGAGCAGCGCCTGCTCGTATTCCTCGGTCCATTCGAAGGTTGCTTCTTTGCGAAGAATCTTGAAGAAAGGGAGGGCGTGTTAAGCGGATTTTGCAACGAAACGGGATAGCGAGGTGAGCATGCCATTCAGGACTTGTATGTATTTTTTCGAGGTAGGTGTGGGGAGTTTGGAGAAATCCCAGAACTTTTCGGGGTTGGCTTTGATTCCTCGTTCTGTTAAGTAGAAGCTGAGGAACTTGCCCGTCTTAACCCCGAATATGCACTTCTCGGGGTTAAATCTCATTTTGCATTGCCTTGCTTGGGCAAAGACTTCTCTGAGATGACCGGCATGGTTGATGTATTCCCTGGACTTGACGATCATGTCGTCCATGTACACCTCGAGCATGTCCCTGATTTGGTTGCAGAATACTTTGTTCATCATCCGCTGATATGTTGCCCCTGCGTTTTTCAGACCGAAGGGCATTACGTTGTAGTAATAGTTTCCCGAGCTAGTCATGAAAGCGGTGCAGTGCTTGTCGCCTATTGCCATTGGGATTTGGTTATATCCCGAATAGGCGTCCATAAACAATAGTATTTTATAATCGGTCGAGTTGTCGACCAGCATATCAATATTAGGTAAAGGAAATGCATCTTTCGGGCATGTCCGGTTAAGATCAGTGTAGTCAACGCACATTCGCCATTTTCCATTATTTTTCTTGACAAGTACAACATTTGACAGCCAGGTTGAATACCGGGTTTCATAAATAAAATTTTCCTCTAAGAGGTCTTTTACAGCTTTTTCAGCAGCCTCCGTTTTCTCCGAAGACTGCTTACGTCTACAATGCACTATTACCCTAGCGGCTGGATCGATGGCGAGTTGATGACAGGCGACCTCAGGGTCGAGTCCGGGCATCTCCATAGAGCTTCATGTGAATAGATCTGCATTCTCTCACAAGTAAGCCTTGACTTACTTCCTCGCCAAGTCAGGGAGTCTGATGTCAATCTTTACTCCTCTGCTTGGGTCTTCACTGAGGGGTACGAGTTTGAAGTCCCCGTCCGGAATTGGTCGAAGGGGGACTTGCTCGCCACTTGGAGGCTCATCCTGGTCGAAGCGAGTGTCCATGGATATCGAGTCTACCTTTGGAGGGGCTCTCTGTTCTTCCGCTTTGACGGGATCTGACCGCCGAGGTTCTGGTCGCGTAGTTGCAACTCTCTTGGCGGGCCTTGTGTTGGTGTCGACCGTGTCGTTTCCCTTGGATGCCGCATTAAAACACCTTCGGGCAGCTGCTAGGTCGCCTTGGATAGTGGCGACCCGTGCCCTCTTGGTGTAGAACTTCATTTTTAAATGGATGGTGGAGGGCACCGCGGTCAGCTTTTCCAGTGTCAGCCTTCCCAGAATGCAGTTGTAGAGGGAGGGGCAATCAATGACGAGGAAGTGCACCTTGACTTGCCTCGTAGACGTATCCTCGTCGAACGTAACCATGAGCTCGATGTATCCCCAAGGCTTGGAGGTTGATCCATTAAAGCCCTTCAGGTCCAACCCCACGTAAGGTCAGAGGTGAGATTCGTCGAGCTGCAGGGTTCGGAACAACTGGTTGTACATCATGTCGACGGAACTTCCCTCGTCGACGAGGATGCGATGTATGTCGACGTTGGCCATTCTCGCCCTTATCAACAGAGGGATGGCCAAATTGGGGGCCCCTCCGGGGAGCTCCTCGAGGTAGAAAGTGATTGGCTTTGACCCGCCTCTCACTTTTTCAAAGTCATCGTTTAAGGGGGGGCTGTGTCGACCAACTCGTCCAGCTTCCTCTTAGCTGAATTTATGGTCAAATCATTGAACCCCCCACCATTGATGACCATGGCGGAGGGGAAGTGTTCCCACCTGCTGTGCATAGATAGAGGTTCTTGCAAGTGTTCGGGGACGTAAAAGTCCTTGATTCTTATGATGGAGAATGCGGTTTGGATGGGAACCGACTCGTCAGATGGTCGGGCATCCTCTTCTGCTTCCCTCGTCTCACGGGCATCCCGATAAGGAGCATCGTTTCGTTGATACTGTGTGAGTCTTCCCCCTTTTATGAGGGTCTCGATGGCGTCCTTGAGGTGGACGCAGTCTTCGGTCAGGTTCCCTTGGCTCCGATGGTACTGGCAGTATTTTCTTTGGTCCACCCTGGGTTTGGCAGGAGATGGACGGGGACGTTTGACGCCGCCCTCCTTAAAATTTGTAGCCGCGCACTCCGCTAAGATGCGCTCGTAGGAAGCCGTGAGTGGAGTGTATTATGTGAATCGTCCTGAGGGTCCCCTTTGTTCCCGGGAGTCACGGGGTTTATCGTCCCTTCTCTTTTCCCTGGTTCGTCGAGGAGGGGCGATGTCTTGTCGTGGATTGCTGTTGGATCCACGGTTTATGGGGTCTCGAGATCTGTTAGCCGCTTCTCTTTCCTCGTAGTCCATGTAGGCTCTGGCCTTCTCGAGGAGGGCATCAAACATTCGGGGTGGTTCGATGCCCACGACTTTTCTAAATTCGATGTCAGGGAGGAGTCCCTCTCCAGCAGGTATCTCTTCATATGGTCCGTGCATGGGACCTGGATGGCTTCCCGGTTGAAGCGGTTGATGAATTCTCTCAAGGTCTCATCGTGCTTCTGGATGATGGCCTTGAGCGCTGCTTCGGTCTTCGGGTGTCATCGCGAAGCAGTGAACGAGCTGATGAATTGGTTCTTCAAGTTTCGCCAAGAGGTAATTGACCCTGGGGCGAGACCTTTGTACCAGTCCATAGCTGCTTTCCTCAGGATCGTGGGGAATAACCGGCATTTGATTGGTCCCCCGATGTTATGGTAGTGCAGCATGGCTTCGAACCCGTCTATGTTATCGACCGGGTCGGCGACGCCGTCATATTCTTTTAAGTGGGGAGGCTTATCCATGCCCGGGGGAATGGGTGCCTCCATGATAGCTTGTGACAAGGGACCGCGGGGGTCTTCTTAGTCACTTTGTTCCGGGGAGCGGGACGGGGATTCGATGTATTATCGGTCACGGTGGCCCTGGTCGTGCAGGACGTCCCTTGAGCGGTGTGATCGTTGATGGTTTCCTCCGTGTCTGTCTCCGAGAGGTCTTCGTTCTTGTCGTGAAGGGCCGTGGTTGCGGCTTCCTGCGTCAACGAGTGGTTCTCTCTCCAAAGGGGGTCGTCGCCCGATTGGTCGAGGCGACGGGCTTTGAGAGATGTCCTGATTCTGTCTTCGCAGGGGAGATCGGGGACGTTCGTCTGTTTATCGAGGGGGAGGAGATTGAGGCCTCCTGTGTCTTCTAAGGGGCCTTCGGTCGTCCTCAAGCGCTCTCAGTCTTTCCCCCTGGGCAAAGATGAGATAGTTGGTCTGATTAATCACCGCGAACAGTGCCCCGGTCGTGGCGTCTGCCCCCGCGGGGACAGGGACTTCGTGGAATTGGATGGTTGGGTAGTTTAGAGGAACTGGGTGATCTTCTTCAAGCCGAGGAGGGATTGATGAAGATGAAGCCATGGCTCTGTCCCAATAGTTAGAAGGCCCGAGGATGTTGCTGCCAGGGACCGTGTTATGGCTGGTGATGCCGGTGTTGTCGGGGCCAGCATTGATGTCGACGATGTTGTTGTTAGCTTCGATGACACAGACGTTCTGGTTGTCTTGAGTCTAGTCAGCCATGGCAGTCGAGGATTGTTAGCTTTTGTCTTTTTGAACGGAGAGAAGACAGGGGAGCTTAGATTCCCACAGACGGCGCCACTGATCGTACCTGATCAGAGTTGGACCGTCACAATTGGATTTGAGTTGGATTTAAAGGAGATAGGGGGGTACCTGACCTCTCGAAATAGAGGGTATTTATAGCCCCTAGCGCTGGGCCAAGGTCTCTTTATTGGGCTGATTAAACAGGCCCAACAAAGGGACTTCCAGGTTCTACGTGAGTAGTGGGGACCTGCACATGGTCCCCTACTTGGATGATGCTCTCCGCAGAATGGGGAGGGTAGAGACGCGATCTTCCCGGGACTCTGAGGACTCCGTGAAATCCGGAGAGGTTGAAAGTCTGCCCTACGAGGAGGGTACTCGGGCATAGCTTAGATTGGGACGTTCCTCGCGGGCATCGGTGGGACGTAATCGTAGCCGACCAGTTACTCATGATCGGGGTGTGCTCGGAGGATCTACTGCTCAACATGATATGTTGACACACTTGGATTGGGCCTCGCTGGTGATTGGGCCACGGGCAGGCCCAGTCCAGAACAACAGTCATGAATCCGAGAATGGCTTTAAAAGATAATATGATCTCTAACCTCCCTATCAGTGGGATCTCAAACATGTGTCACCCTAAAAGATTTAATGAAATAGCCATTCAACCATTCGTTTCGGGTGACCTCAAAATGTTCTAAATCTCCTGGAGATAGTAACAAGGGAGAGGAACCTACATTCATACCTCTAACAATAAGACTATCGTGATTCATCCTTTTATCTCCTTTAAAAGAATCATTTGCATCTCCAACAAAATGAAAACTAGAGGGTTCGCTGCCATCTTCAACGAAAATCCCTCTAGATTCAGAGTTATCGCTAAGTATAATGAGTTTCATAATAGTTTTTTTAACTTATAAAAGGTTAACATTTCGCATTCATGAGTTCACTAGTTCAGTAGCGAAAAAAGAACCATTGGTACTGGATATGTTTATTAAATTTGCAGGTATATTTCCATTTGTGGGAGAAAGAAATAAGCTTGCAGTTTGTGTAAAGGGAGAAAAGAGTTTTGAAAACCCAAGTGGCCTTTATACAGAGTGTAAGTCTCAGAGTGCCTAAGAGAGGGGGTGAATTAGGTCTTATAAAATTTATTCGGTTTAATGAGAATACTTGAAGTACTTTTTGGTTAAGTGTTTGAAGGTTTTGATTATATCTTATCTTTTCCTTGATTATGGTGATGAAAGCGATAAATGCGGAAAAGTAAAGAACACGGTGATATATCCTGGTTCCCCTCACAATCCGAGAGTACTCCAGTCCCCTTTCCAACACGAAAGAGATTTCACTATAGTTAGAATGATTGTACAGCCTATGCTTACTATCTAACCTATAGGGTGATCAAAGGTTCTTAACACCTTTAAGACCAAACAAACACTAATGTGAATGAAGAACAATCCTCTTCAAATCACATCACTTACTTCCAACAATCCTGGATAGTAAGGGAATAATTTATTTAAGTAATACAATGATTGATTTGAAATATATGGAGAGCTTTATCAATCTTCAATTGATCTCCTTCTTCAAGATAAAAACAATTCTCAAGCAATGTATATAAATGTTCACAATGTATGAAACTTGTAATGATTTAATGAAAGTGTATATGGCAAGTTTCACAAAATTTTATGAACACATGAAAGTATGAATTCAAATGTGAATGATGAAAAATTGTTTATTGAAGAAGTATATTTGTTAATTTGAAAATTGAAGCATTTTTTTTGAAATAAGAAAATCTGCAGCATTTTATAAAGTCACAAGAACCTCTTCATTCATGCGAATTCATATGAAAAGTTGTAATGCATTCATGAAAATATACCACTTGAAAAATGTTTAAAAACCAAAATAAAAGTTGCACTGGTTCGCTAGGAACCGGTTCCGACAATGACAGAACCC
Organism: Vicia faba; assembly: GCA_948472305.1. NCBI lineage: Eukaryota > Viridiplantae > Streptophyta > Magnoliopsida > Fabales > Fabaceae > Vicia > Vicia faba. Next base: position 888,984,278 of record OX451736.1, read on the forward strand.
GGTTCTTAGTGAACGTTATAAGTCAGATTTCAAAAAATATTACGCAGGAACCGGTTCCCCTATTGGTACAACCCGGTTCCTGGTACAAAAACCAGGGACATGTTTTTTGAATAAGTCTGGAACCCGGTTCCCTGTTAGGGAGGAACCGGTTCCTAAAGGGTTATTTTCAAAAATTCTTTTTGAAAAATATTTCAAACAAAGTTTTTCTTGATGTTAAAATTATGGGATATGTATATGTTGATGAATGCATATTTTTGTGAACATCTATATTCAAGATTGAGAATTATTTATATCATTTTGACATTTGATGATTCTTCAATAATTCTTCTATAATCTTCAAGACTTTTATATGATGTTGATAAGCTTTTTGCACATCCTTTGAACGTTGATATCCATGTTGTCTTTGTGATCGGTGGAAATAGAACTGACTGTTTTTTAAGCTGGTTCGCGAAATGTCGCGGAAGCAAGAGTCGCCACCGTCTTTTATTTTCTTCAACATGGACAGGACAAAAGCACAGCAAAATTCCTTATGAGAACGTTTCTCGGTTCGGGAGGTAGATTTATAGAAAGGGAAGGTGTTAGCACCCTTTCTATCCATGGTTATCCATGGGCTCTTAGATACTTGCTCTTATGTTTTCAAAATGTTTGCTTTAAAATGTGAGTGGGTTTGAAAAAAAAAGTTTCTTTGAAAGATTTCTGAATAACTCTTGTATCTGTCCTCAAGAGTGTTTGAAAAATTTGTTTTGAAAGCTTTTGAAAGTGTAAGGTGTGAAAAGTATGTTGTTTGTTTTTGAAAAGAGCAAGTATCCATGAGTCATCTACCTACCCTAAGGAATTAAGTTGTGTAAGTGTCCTTTAGGTAGTGCCATCCCACCATTGAGGTAGGTAGCACCACCGTTGGAGGTGTTCGGGTCAATTCGAGTTTAGGGACAGTGTGGTCGCCGAAGCAACAGTAGGACACCTTAGAAGCTACCCTTATGTCCTTGATCCTTTTTTAATCCGAGGCAACTGTTTCGAGGCAACTGTTTCGAGGCAACTGTTCCAAGGCAACTGTTTCGAGGCAACTGTTTCGAGGCAACTGGATCATGGACATAAGGACCGCTAAGACGTCCTATACTTGACGACCACTTTTCGAAGGCAACAAGTGAGGCAAACCCTAGAAGTGGTGTATGTATTTGTGTGTTGTATTCTGTTAATGTTTGTCTTGTTAATTAGTGAGCTACGAGTTGTTTTTATTTACATACATTCTTTCATGCAAGTTAACAGTTAAGGGGTGCGGAAAGTAAATTGTGGAAAAATAAATCCTACGCTATTACAAGGCGCGGGTCTATAAATCGCCAAAAATTACAAAGACCCGTTTTTTAGTAAATGAGTACCGAAAGTAAATAAAAACAGTAAAGTCCTAATTACTATTACATGTCCGGAGCAATTACATAATAATAAACTGTGCGCGAATTAAATCGGAATGTTCTAAGGGTGTTGACCCTTTTAAGAAAAGAAAATTGATTTTTTTGGTCTTTTTGGTAATTAAATGAAATTAAAAACTAATTAATGACTAATTGATTATTTTAATTAAAAGAAAATATTTTTTTGTTTTTTTTTTATGTTTTTATGAAATAAAATAAAAATGAAAGAAACAAAATTAAAAGTTAATCCTAAATCTAAGTTATTTTAATTATTTAAGAAAAGGAATTACAATTGCCTAATTAAACTATTTTGGTTAATATTTATTTACAAAATAAAATAATAATAATGATAATAATGTTAATTCTATTTTTTGGTTTTTTATGAAAATGTGCTAATTAAGTTAATTGTTAATAATAAAAATAATTAAAGGGTTAGCAATTAAAAATAAGAGAAAATGACAAAACAAAAAATAAAAAGAAGTAAAACCAAGGGGGGTGTGGGTCAAATAGGAGGTTTATTGAAGCAATCCAAGCCCACTGAAATCTAAGCCACGTTTGACTTTCATGGTTGCCTGCAGCGTGCTTGACTCCAGACCATGGTGTGCTACACTTTTTGTCCTTTGGATCTGCGTTGATGACATATGGCAGCGCTGGGAAGTGGGACTTATGATGCACCTCATATTGGAATCTGCACAGGACAACGTTGAAGAAAATAATATGGAAATTATAAGGGACCTGGGAAGAACTTACAGCGCGGTAGGATTTGGCAAAGGTTGCTTTAGCCACATGCTTGTTTTGATCTGAAGATGCTCGCAACTATGTTTTAGAACTCTCACTTTTTGAATAATTTTTGGTTTTGCTCTTGGCCGTTTCTGAACACACTCTTTTTTGAATGAGGTTGGGAAGGCTTGTATATATAGTAATGTAATGTGTATCCATCCAAATAATGGTCATTAAGCTTATGCAATTATGTTCTTGATTTCTTCCATAACCAACATTGAACCACTTGCCATATTTGTGAAAATTTGAATTTTCTTGCTTGGAATAGGCCTTGCACGAATTTGGAATGTGTTTCAAGGTGCATCAAAGCTATTCAACACAAAATATATCCCTCCATTAATTTCTTTGATTTTTATTTGAATTTTAAAGATTTAAAATGAATTAAATCAAATAAAATTAAATAAAAATGGAAAAATTAATTTTAAATCTTGAAATAAATTGTGGGACACGTGGGAGGCATGGCCAAGCTGAACCAAGTGGAAAAAGTGGGCCCCTTTTGTCAAAAATGAAGTTTCAAGGATAATTGACTTTGGCCATTTCACAAACATTTCTCAACTTCTCCAATGCATATCTTGCTCAATTTTGAAGCTATGAACATGTTCTTGGACATTTTGGAAAGGTCTTGAAGTCCTCTAACCAATGTCTTTGGTCCCATGTCATTTTGATTTACCAATCTCAAGTTATGGTCTTTGACTTAAAGTGCCTTTTTGTTGACTTTTGAAAATGACCTATAATGTTGAAATTGATAACTTTTTGTGAGAGCATTTCTTGGACTTGGAGTGTGAAGATGAGTTGTAGGAAATTTCATCCCCTTAAAAATGAGCTTTGGATGGGATTTTTATGATAAACCATGAAGAAGTTATGCTTTGGTCAAGTTACAGTTGACTTTTCAGCTGTCCAAAAATAGAAACTTTTGCATCTTGAGACTTTTTGAGCCATGCTTGTGAAATCATGATCAAGAATTGATCAAATGAGGATTGTGGCTTCAAAATAAGATGTTGACCAAAAATTTTGACTTTTGACTGTCAAATGACCATTTTGCCCCTGCAGTTGACTGTGGAGCAATTAGGATTTTTGACTGTGCAATTTGATGCTGTGAGTCTTGAACCTTGACATATGGATGCTTGACACTGTATATGAGCATGTGGGACTTGATTGAGCCCTTGAAAAATTCAACTTCCTTGCAAGAACCAAAACCCTAGTTTGACTGGCTTAGGAGGATGGTTTGACTGTGTAGCCCTTGAGTAGACTTTGAACCCTTTGAGGCAAAACTTTGAAGATTACGGGAGGGAAAAATTTGGGGTACAACAGTTGCCCCTGTTCAATCTTCTTAGACCTGAGGATGTAGATTGGCTTGTGTGCCTTTTGTAATCCGAGGGTGGAAGATGATTGAACACTAGAGTGCCCAGAAATTTGCACTCACATAGTAGAGTATCAGCAGTGTGATGTCGGGAATGGGCTTACAGATGCCATTTGGAGAGATGATGGATGGGAGGATGGGCTTAAAGATTCCATCTGAAAGTGTGACAGAACCTTGTCGGGAATGGGCTTATAGATGCCATTTGGAAAGATGGTGGATAGGTGAATCTGAATAAGAAATAGAATAGCTTCCGTGTCTGGAGCGTATCTAGTCTGTGTCTAATTGCTGACGTCTGAATAAATGGTAGAATGACCGCCGTGTCTGGGGTATATGAGTAACAGAATGTCATCCGAATCTGGATCGTATCTGGACTGAACAATAGAAGAGCATCCGGGATGGAGCATCTCTAAGTTGTCTTTTAGAAGTTTGAATCTGAATAAGCAATAGAATGGCGTCCGGATCTGGAGCATCTCTAGGCTATATCTGAAAGGGAATCTGAATAAGTATTAGAACGTCACCATGCCTGGGTCACATCTGAACTATATCTAGAAGGAGTCTTGAATAAGCAAAGGAACAACATCCATATCTAGAGCATGTCTAAGCTATCTCTAAAAGGAAATCTGGAATAAGTATCAGAACATCGCCATGCCTGGGTCACATCTGAACTATATCTAGAAGGAGTCTTGAATAAGCAAAAGAACAGCATCCATATCTGGAGCATTTCCAAGCTATCTCTGAAAGGAAATCTGGAATAAGTATCAGAATGTCGCCATGCCTGGGTCACATCTGAACTATATCTAGAAGGAGTCTTGAATAAGCAAAAGAACAATATCCATATCTGGAGCATTTCCAAGCTATCTCTGAAAGGAAATCTGGAATGAGTATCAGAACGTCGCCATGCCTGGGTCACATCTGAACTATCTCTAGAAGGAGTCTTGAATAAGCAAAAGAACAGCATCCATATCTGGAGCATTTCCAAGCTATCTCTGAAAGGAAATCTGGAACGAGTATCAGAACGTCGCCATGCTTGGGTCACATCTGAACTATCTCTAGAAGGAGTCTTGAATAAGCAAGAGAACAGCATCCATATTTGGAACATTTCCAAGCTATCTCTGAAAGGAAATCTAGAAGAAGTATCAGAACGTCGCCATGCCTGGGTCACATCTGAACTATCTCTAGAAGGAGTCTTGAATAAGCAAAAGAACAGCATCCATATCTGGAGCATTTCCAAGCTATCTCTGAAAGGAAATCTGGAATGAGTATCAGAATGTCGCCATGTCTGGGTCACATCTGAACTATCTCTAGAAGGAGTCTTGAATAAGCAAAAGAACAGCATCCATATCTGGAGCATTTCCAAGCTATCTCTGAAAGGAAATCTAGAATGAGTATCAGAACATTGCCATGCCTGGGTCACATCTGAACTATCTCTAGAAGGAGTCTTGAATAAGCAAAAGAACAGCATCCATATCTGGAGCATTTCCAAGCTATCTCTGAAAGGAAATCTGGAATGAGTATCAGAATGTCGCCATGCCTGGGTCACATCTGAACTATCTCTAGAAGGAGTCTTGAATAAGCAAAAGAACAACATCCATATCTGGAGCATTTCCAAGCTATCTCTGAAAGGAAATCTGGAATGAGTATCAGAACGTCGCCAGGCCTGGGTCACATTTGAACTATCTCTAGAAGGAGTCTTGAATAAGAAAAAGAACAGCATCCATATCTGGAGCATTTCCAAACTATCTCTGAAAGGAAATCTGGAATAAGTATCAGAACGTCGCCATGCCTGGGTCACATCTGAACTATCTCTAGAAGGAGTCTTGAATAAGCAAAAGAACATCATCCATATCTGGAGCATTTCCCTGCTATATCTGAAAGGAAACCTGGAATGAGTATCAGAACGTCGCCATGCCTGGGTCACATCTGAACTATCTCTAGAAGGAGTCTTGAATAAGCAAAAGAACAACATCCATATCTGGAGCATTTCTAAGCTATCTCTAAAAGGAAATCTGGAATGAGTATCAGAACGTCGCCATGCCTGGGTCACATCTGAACTATCTCTAGAAGGAGTCTTGAATAAGCAAAAGAACAGCATCCATATCTGGAGCATTTCCAAGCTATCTCTGAAAGGAAATCTGGAATGAGTATCAGAACGTCGCCATGCCTGGGTCACATCTAAACTATCTCTAGAAGGAGTCTTGAATAAGCAAAAGAACAACATCCATATCTGAAGCATTTCCAAGCTATCTCTGAAAGGAAATATGGAATGAGTATCAGAACATCGCCAGGCCTGGGTCACATCTGAACTATCTCTAGAAGGAGTCTTGAATAAGCAAAAGAACAGCATCCATATCTGGAGCATTTCCAAACTATCTCTGAAAGGAAATCTGGAATAAGTATCAGAACGTCGCCATGCCTGGGTCACATCTGAACTATCTCTAGAAGGATTCTTGAATAAGCAAAAGAACAGCATCCATATCTGGAGCATTTCCCCGCTATATCTGAAAGGAAACTCTTGAATAAGCAAAAGGACAGCATCCATATTTGGAGCATTTCCAAGCTATCTCTGAAGAGAAAATCTGAATAAGCAAAAGAACAACATCCATCTCTGGAGCATTTCCTAGCTATCTCTTTAATGTAGATATGCCCTGTCTAGATACAGGTATCAAATCCACAATCAATCGCTCACAGATATGCCCTGGCTAGATACAAGTATCGAATCTGGAACTGCGACAGTTGATGGTAATCATCTTTGGATTGACCTTTTTCCTGAAAAGGAAAAACATCAGTTGTGCAATGTCATGATGTTCTCGAAATAACTGAGATAGTGTAGTATGCACTTTATCATGTATGTAAGCAGGATGTATAAAATGTGAAATGTTTATGAATGTATTTTCGTCTAGGAAAATAAATCCTTGACGAATGCCGGGAAGATAACTCCCGGGCTGATGTTGAAGAGTAGCGTTCTTCGTTTCCACTGGGGATGATGGTTGCAAGAATAAACCGGTAGGAGAAGATGACTCCGTTGGGGAATAAACTTGTTGGAGAGATTACTCTGCGGGGAATACTCTGTGGGAAGAGATGCTTCGCTGAGGTTTGATGATAACTCCGTTGGGGATACCGTTGATGAGTTTTGTTGGAAGATTTGATGAACTCCACTGGGGGATAGGAAGAACTTCGCCGAGGACGATCTTTCCGTGGCAATTGGCTGAGGATAACCCTGTTATAAGCCCTGGTGAGGAATAACCTTTGAATAAAGCCGGGGAGACGCGTTCGTATTCCGCAGGTGATAAGCTTCCAGAATATACTGGGGATAAGCTTCCTACTGGGGAGATTGATTCAACTCTCCTGGGGAGACTTTTGAGACTGTACTGGGGAAGTGGCTCCACTGGGATGTCTGTGTTCCGCCGAGGAACAATCTTATATTAAGACTGTCGGGGATGCTTGTTAAGGAATATCTGCATACTCCGCTGGGGAATATTGAGGTCTTCTAGGGATAACACAACTTCCTTGAGGCTGACAGTAGACTAACTTTGCTTGGGGAGAGCGTTGTTGACTTGCCGGAGATACTGTGCCTTGTAGGGCTTGTGGGAGACCAACTCTGCTCAGGGAGAGTATTGTTGAGTCTTGACTTACTCTGAGGGGAGTGGAGGCATCTTGGTCAAATTCTTCAAATGAATCTACCTTACACCTGGAGGAAAGCAGCTGTACAGTTTGGGCGACTCTTATTGCCCCAGTTTCTGTGGGAGAAGGTACCTATAGAGGTGCTTGAGAACTGCCGATTTGACAAATCTTCTTCTGGTAGGCAAGTGACAAGATGACGGGACATAGTCGTACGCTTTGATCCCTAACTTTTGCCTGGACCGCCCTTTCGGGTTTTCAATCCAACGGGATACCCATTTTTGCCCAAGCCGCCTTTTCAGGTTTTCGACTTGCCGGGTGTACAGATTTTTTTCATTTTCATCCCTTATTTTGCCCGAACCCTTTTGGTTCGCCGGGAAGCCCTTATTTTTGCCTAGGTGTGTCAACCTAGCGGGTCTTTGATTATGCGCAGTATTTTTCGACTATGTCCGTGCTCTCAGGATGTAGGGAGGTGCCCCTGTCAGTAGTGTTGTGTCGTCATACCACCAGAAGATCTTCGTTTGATCGTCCAATGCCCCAAGTGACTCAGACGGAGATTTGCCCCAAGTGACTCAGACGGAGATTTGCCCCAAGTGACTCAGACGGAGATTTGCCCCAAGCTGGTTGGCCTTTTGAGAGATTCTCTGAATCTTGACTTAACTGCCCCAGATGATGGACAATGATCATGCCATGCCCCTTGATTGGAGATGATTTTTTTCATTATACATTCGTCGTGCGAACTTCTATGCTGCTCAAACAAATAGTCATATGCAAGCAATGTTATATTAAAATGCAAAGCTCATGTCTGTCTTGAAGTTTTTGAAAATGCATTTTTCATAAAAACAAGTGAATTTTTTTTGTAAACTGTGATGTCAACTCAAGATTTTACAGCGAGCCTTAAGGAGTCAGGATACCTTTGTAACAGTATGCTTTCGAATTAACCCATGCTTCAGCTAGGACTTTTAAGGGTTGTAGCGTGGCCTGGTTCACGGTTTAAGAAACAATGGATAAAGGCTCAAATTACATTTGTACCCACCCGCTCTTCGTGATGTTCTTCAAACCTAAACTCAGTTGATCGTGCGTTAGACCTTGTTCGAGTCTTTGTCCTAATATTCCCATGATGGTTCGGATGTTGACATTTTATTTTGAATAGGCAGTCATTTCTTTGTTGAGGGTTTGCAGGTCCTCTTTTCTTTTTGATTTCGTTATCCCTATTTTTTGCCTGGACTATTTCTTTTGTGATTACAGTCATCGGGATGCCCCAGTTTTGTAAGTCTCCTTCATAGGTTTTGACTTATTGGGTTTTTATTTCTGAGGGATAATGACTGCCTGTCTTTATGATTATTCGGAGCCATCATCGTCTTTTGTTTTGGAAGGACTTCTTCGTTGTGTACTTGGATCAACTGAGAGAACTACCCTGCCCCAGGTTATGATTAAGGGTTTTAATTTTCGAAAAGAAAAACTCCTACTTCTTTGGCTCAAAAGGGGTTGACGAGGGATTATCTTCCTTATAACTCCAGTGTTTAGGAATTGAAACAATGCCTGTACCTCATCAGCGGGGTTCGTTCAAAAGCATACTGTAGATTGTGGTATCGTTTTTGTCATCCTCCCTCAAGAGGCTTAGAATTTTAGATCAAGAGTTGAACATCAAAAGAAAAGAAAGCAATTTGAATATAGTGAAAACAATTGTATTAATTCAGAACAGACATATGCGATGTATTTTTGAAATAAAAGAGTTTGCTATGACATCAATTGTTTGTATAAGCAAAAAATTACAACTCGAAAATTCAAATAAACAAAAGCCTTCAATGATTGGGCAAAGGAGCGGTGATTATGTTTAGAGTCTCTAGTGCTTCAAACTGAATCTCTCCGGCATCAATCATATCTTGAATCTTGTTCTTCAGAGGCCAGCAGTTGTCCGTAGTATGCCCCGGGCTATCCGAGTGATATGCACACCTCTCGTTGGGATGATAGTTAGGAGCGGAAGTGTTTGGATTCCGGAGAGGATCCCTTAAGGTGATCATCCCTGCCTTCAACATTTGCTGTAGCGCTTGATCCAGTGACATGTTGATCTTAGTGAACTGTCTCTTGGGTGCGACCTCCTTACGTTGCTGCCCCTGTCCTTGTTGAGCAGGCCTAGGATTAAAGATCTGGGTTGCCCCTACATGTTGATCATGGCGACCCTTTTGGCTGTACGCAGCATTGGCCTCTTTCTTCCCAGTGTAAGGATTTTTGTGAGTATCAGAAGGTGCAGCTTCTTGAATCTTTCCAGCCTTGATGCCAGCTTCGATCCTCTCCCCGATCAAGATCAAATCTGTAAACCCAGCAGAAGAATTTCCAATGAGATGGTTGAAGAAGGGACCAGACAGGGTCCCCAAGAACATGTCAACGAGCTCACGGTCAGTCAAGGGAGGCTTCACCCTTCCAGCCAGATCTCTCCACCTTTGCGCATACTCCTTAAAACCTTCACTCGTCCCAAGTGACATACCCTGGAGTTGGGTACGCGTGGGAGCGAGGTCGGCATTATACTGATACTGCTTATAAAAAGCAGTTGCCAAGTCCTCCCAGTTACGAATACTGGTTCCATCCAACTGATAGAACCAATCGAGCTGAGTCCCTGAAAGACTCTCCTGGAAGAAATGGATCCATAGATTCTTGTCTGCCGTGTAGGGCTGGATCTTCCTTGCGTATGAACGGAGATGCAGTTTAGGACAGGAAACCCCGTCGTACTTTACAAAGGCAGGTGCCTTGAACTTGTGAGGGATCACCACCCCAGAAGATAAACCTAGGTCCCCAAAGTCCAACCCAGGCACACGTTGGATATCCATAGCATTTAACCGGTCCTCCAGCTGTTTGTACCTGTCTTCAGCAGGGGGGTATTGTTCATCATTGAAGTCTGTCTCGGTGTCAGAGACCACAGGGCTAGGAACCTCTCTCCCTTGGTGACTGCCTTCCCCCACAGATGGAGTAGTCCTCTCATCTTCATTCTGCAGGGTGTTCCCAGATCTTCGTCTAGGGTTGAACAAAATAATCCTCTTGTTCTTCTTCTTCTGAATCAGAGTCTTCAATTCCTTTTGACCCTGGGCTAGGCTCATAATCAACTCCTGGAACTGGGCCTGGAGGGCCTTGATAGCTTGTTCATTGGATGATTCAGGATTCATGATGACTGCTGAAATAAACAGCGAAGAAGGTAAGTGACCTGCAACAAGTGTACCTGTAATGCAATGATATGTATGATATGCATGCAATGTTTTCAAGGACCTCGCGGGATAAACAAAGAAGCTTGTTAGAATTTGAATCTGGTGGCTTGATTGAAGGAACTGCATATTATTGAGAGTCCTTCTTCAAGAGTCAAGGCTCACCATATCGAGTGGGTCATAGCCCCTGACTCAAGCTGTTAACCTTGGCTAGAGGAAAATAAATCCCCTTTTCCCCTTGCTAGACATTTGATTCATCATGACCTGCATCACAAGCCCTTGAGATCCTTGAAATGGATTAGTCCTTATGTAGGATGTATGCAATGGTATGATGGTATGATGTTATGCTGTGGAGTAATGTAGGTAAACCCTGTTATGAGTCCAGATTAAGGACTGTAAACAAAACATGCAAGAAACTCAAGTGTCAGATAACAAGTATGCAAGTAGTCAAGTTTTGAAGGCACACAAGTCACACAAAGAGCCCTTAGAGTTTAGGCCAGCATGAAGTTTGGGGTACAACCCTCTTGAAGTTGGTGGGCTCACACCTGTCCTATCAAAGTAACCGGGTTCTAAGGATCTCAATATCATTGGATTGTTTTCTGTGTTCATCGTTTCGATTTAGCCACTGAACTGGCGATCAAAATATCCCAAGAAAACAACCCTTAACTGAGTGTAGTATCGAGTATCAACCAACTTTGGACTGCACCAAAGTAGTTATCTCACTACCCCTAAAGAGGCCAAGATGGTTCAATTAAGGTTCCTAAGATCAGTTGATGCTTCACGACACCACGCGGCGGCCCCGTACTCTCCTTGACTTGACTCAAGGGTTACCAGTACTCACCAAAGTGCCACATCAACGTAGCAGACTGCTTCAACCGTGTAGGTATACCCCGCACAGTTCCCTCACAGTCTTGTTGCTACTTTCTAAGAAGGTATTCCCCAGATCCGGGTTAGGATCTATATAACTCCCAAGACAGTACCCACAATAATAAAGCAAACAATTCAGACAATTGAAAACACAAGTATGAGCTATCCTAAGGTACACCTCACTTTAAGTTTCCCCAACAGAGTCGCCAGTTCTGATGATCGGTGGAAATAGAACTGACTGTTTTTTAAGCTGGTTCGCGAAATGTCGCGGAAGCAAGAGTCGCCACCGTCTTTTATTTTCTCCAACATGGACAGGACAAAAGCACAGCAAAATTCCTTATGAGAACGTTTCTCGGTTCGGGAGGTAGATTTATAGAAAGGGAAGGTGTTAGCACCCTTTCTATCCATGGTTATCCATGGGCTCTTAGATACTTGCTCTTATGTTTTCAAAATGTTTGCTTTAAAATGTGAGTGGGTTTGAAAAAAAAAAAGTTTCTTTGAAAGATTTCTGAATAACTCTTGTATCTGTCCTCAAGAGTGTTTGAAAAATTTGTTTTGAAAGCTTTTGAAAGTGTAAGGTGTGAAAAGTATGTTGTTTATTTTTGAAAAGAGCAAGTATCCATGAGTCATCTACCTACCCTAAGGAATTAAGTTGTGTAAGTGTCCTTTAGGTAGTGCCATCCCACCATTGAGGTAGGTAGCACCACCGTTGGAGGTGTTCGGGTCAATTCGAGTTTAGGGACAGTGTGGTCGCCGAAGCAACAGTAGGACACCTTAGAAGCTACCCTTATATCCTTGATCCTTTTTTAATCCGAGGCAACTGTTTCGAGGCAACTGTTTCGAGGCAACTGTTCCGAGGCAACTATTTCGAGGCAACTGTTTTGAGGCAACTGGATCATGGACATAAGGACCGCTAAGACGTCCTATACTTGACGACCACTTTTCGAAGGCAACAAGTGAGGCGTACCCTAGAAGTGGTGTGTGTATTTGTGTGTTGTATTCAGTTAATGTTTGTCTTGTTAATTAGTGAGCTACGAGTTGTTTTTATTTACATACATTCTTTCACGCAAGTTAACAGTTAAGGGGTGCGGAAAGTAAATTGCGGAAAAATAAATCCTACGCTATTACAAAGCGCGGGTCTATACATCGCCAAAAATTATAAAGACCCGTTTTTTAGTAAATGAGTACGGAAAGTAAATAAAAACAGTAAAGTCCTAATTACTATTACATGTCTGGAGCAATTACATAATAATAAACTGTGCGCGAATTAAATCGGAATGTTCTAAGAGTGTTGACCCTTTTTAGAAAAGAAAATTGATTTTTTTGGTCTTTTTGGTAATTAAATGAAATTGAAAACTAATTAATGACTAATTGATTATTTTAATTAAAAGAAAATATTTTTTTTGTTTTTTTTATGTTTTTATGAAATAAAATAAAAATGAAAGAAACAAAATTAAAAGTTAATCCTAAATCTAAGTTATTTTAATTATTTAAGAAAAGGAATTACAATTGCCTAATTAAACTATTTTGGTTAATATTTATTTACAAAATAAAATAATAATAATGATAATAATGTTAATTCTATTTTTTGGTTTTTTATGAAAATGTGCTAATTAAGTTAATTGTTAATAATAAAAATAATTAAAGGGTTAGCAATTAAAAATAAGAGAAAATGACAAAACAAAAAATAAAAAGAAGTAAAACCAAGGGGGGTGTGGGCCAAATAGGAGGTTTATTGAAGCAATCCAAGCCCACTGAAATCTAAGCCACGTTTGACTTTCATGGTTGCCTGCAACGTGCTTGACTCCAGACCATGGTGTGCTACACTTTTTGTCCTTTGGATCTGCGTTGATGACATATGGCAGCGCTGGGAAGTGGGACTTATGATGCACCTCATATTGGAATCTGCACAGGACAACGTTGAAGAAAATAATATGGAAATTATAAGGGACCTGGGAAGAACTTACAGCGCGGTAGGATTTGGCAAAGGTTGCTTTAGCCACGTGCTTGTTTTGATCTGAAGATGCTCGCAACTATGTTTTAGAACTCTCACTTTTTGAATAATTTTTGGTTTTGCTCTTGGCCGTTTCTGCACACACTCTTTTTTGAATGAGGTTGGGAAGGCTTGTATATATAGTAATGTAATGTGTATCCATCCAAATAATGGTCATTAAGCTTATGCAATTATGTTCTTGATTTCTTCCATAACCAAGATTGAACCACTTGCCATATTTGTGAAAATTTGAATTTTCTTGCTTGGAATAGGCCTTGCACGAATTTGGAATGTGTTTCAAGGTGCATCAAAGCTATTCAACACAAAATATATCCCTCCATTAATTTCTTTGATTTTTATTTGAATTTTAAAGATTTAAAATGAATTAAATCAAATAAAATTAAATAAAAATGGAAAAATTAATTTTAAATCTTGAAATAAATTGTGGGACACGCGGGATGCATGGCCAAGCTGAACCAAGTGGAAAAAGTGGGCCCCTTTTGTCAAAAATGAAGTTTCAAGGATAATTGACTTTGGCCATTTCACAAAAATTTCTCAACCTCTCCAATGCATATCTTGCTCAATTTTGAAGCTATGAACATGTTCTTGGACATTTTGGAAAGGTCTTGAAGTCCTCTAACCAATGTCTTTGGTCCCATGTCATTTTGATTTACCAATCTCAAGTTATGGTCTTTGACTTAAAGTGCCTTTTTGTTGACTTTTGAAAATGACCTATAATGTTGAAATTGATAACTTTTTGTGAGAGCATTTCTTGGACTTGGAGTGTGAAGATGAGTTGTAGGAAATGTCATCCCCTTCAAAACGAGCTTTGGATGGGATTTTTCTGATAAACCATGAAGAAGTTATGCTTTGGTCAAGTTACAGTTGACTTTTCAGCTGTCCAAAAATAGAAACTTTTGCATCTTGAGACTTTTTGAGCCATGCTTGTGAAATCATGATCAAGAATTGATCAAATGAGGATTGTGGCTTCAAAATAAGATGTTGACCAAAAATTTTGACTTTTGACTGTCAAATGACCATTTTGCCCCTGCAGTTGACTGTGGAGCAATTAGGATTTTTGACTGTGCAATTTGATGTTGTGAGTCTTGAACCTTGACATATGGATGCTTGACACTGTATATGAGCATGTGGGACTTGATTGAGCCCTTGAAAACTTCAACTTCCTTGCAAGAACCAAAACCCTAGTTTGACTGGCTTAGGAGGATGGTTTGACTGTGTAGCCCTTGAGTAGACTTTGAACCCTTTGAGGCAAAACTTTGAAGATTATGGGAGGGCAAATTTTGGGGTACAACAGTCTTCATCAAAACAAATGCTTTAAATATGACTTGAGAAGCTTGCAATTACATTCTCCCCCTTTTTGATGATGACAACCAAGTCTTGAAAACGATTCTTGAATTGTTTATGTTGTTTTGAGTAGCAAATATGTTGAGCAAATGCAAGGCTCCCCCTAAATTGTATGCTCCCCCTAAGTCCATGATTCCTTGAATTTTTGAGTGAGTATAATAGATGTTTGGGCCTGCAATTTCTTTGAAAACAAAACAATACATATGCATATTCTTCTCCCCCTTTGTTAACATAAAAAAGGATGGGGAAAAAGAGTGAAACAAATACATTTTAAAATTTAAGACGATAAAAACATATAAAAGAAGGAGTAGAAGTAGAGTGTACTAAAAACATAAAAAAAAATCTTGTTGAAGAAAAATTGATATGTGCACCTTATGAGAAACATTTAGATATCACCTTCATCCAAAATACCAAGTTCTCTTCGGATTTTGAAGAAGGGTTCTCGAGCAAGCGGTTTTGTGAAGATATATGTGATTTGGTTATGAGTATCCACAAAAGTGACTTCGACATCTCCTTTAAGTACATGATCACGGAGAAAATGATGTCGAATATCTATATGTTTGGTTCTTGAATGCATGACCGGATTCTTTGTAATATTGATAGCACTTGTATTGTCGCATCGAAGAGGAATGCATCCGAGATCAAGTCCATAATCACGGAGTTGTTGCTTGAGCCAAAGAATTTGTGCACAACAACTACCCGCTGCTATGTATTCTGCTTCGGCCATGCTAAGAGCAACACATGCTTGCTTTTTACAAGCCCATGATACTAATGCATTTCAAATAATGTGACAAGTGCCACTTGTGCTTTTACGATCAGTTTTATAACCTGCATAATCCGCGTCAGAATAACCAATTAAAGTGCAAATACTACCTTTCGGATACCATAAGCCGACATTGATTGTTCCTTTAAGATACTTCATGATCCTTTTAACTGCCATGAGGTGTGATTCCTTTGGATTTGCTTGAAAGCGAGCGCAAAGACAAACACTAAACATGATGTCAGGACGGCTTTCCGTCAAATACAATAAAGAACCAATCATACCTCTGTATTTTGTAATATCAATTGGAGTACCGGATTCATCTTGATCAACATATGTACCGGAGCCCATTGGAGTATTCATTGCTTTACAATGTTCCATATCAAACTTTTTCAATAGTTCTTTGCAATACTTAGATTGATTGATGAAGATTCCATCTTCTATTTGCTTAATTTGCAGTCCAAGAAAGTAGTTCATCTTTCCCATCATAGACATCTCGAATTCTCCTTGCATCATCAATGAGAATTCCTCACACATTTCTTTATTAGTCGATCCAAAAATTATATCATCAACATAGACTTGAACCAATAAAGTGTTACTTTGGATTTTCTTAATGAACAAAGTTTTATCAACCTTACCCTTTTCGAACCCCTTTTCACACAAAAAATTGCTAAGTCTATCATACCATGCTCTTGGTGCTTGCTTTAAGCCATAAAGAGCCTTTCTCAACTTAAAGACATGTGTAGGATGTTTGAAGTCTTCAAATCCCGGAGGTTGTTTGACATATACTTCTTCATTGATGTATCCATTCAAGAATGCGCTTTTGACGTCCATTTGAAAAAGCTGAAAATTTAATGAACAAGCATAAGCAAGTAAAAGACATATAGCTTCTAACCTTGCAACCGGAGCAAATGTTTCTTCAAAGTTGATTCCTTCCTCTTGATTGTAACCTTGGGAAACCAACCTTGCTTTGTTTCGAACAATTAGACCATTATCATCAAGTTTGTTCTTAAACACCCATCGGGTACCTATGATGTGTTTACCACTTGGTCTAGGAACAAGTTCCCAAACTTGATTTCTCTCGAATTGATTTAATTCTTCTTGCATAGCAATAATCCATTGATCATCTCCTAAGGCTTCATCAACTTTGGTAGGTTCAATTTGAGAAACAAACGCCATGTTTAAGCAAGCATCTTTTAGATTCAATCTTGTTGATACTCCTTGGCTAATGTCACCAATAATTTTGTCAATAGGATGGTCTCTATGAGTTCTCCATTCTTTTGGTATATCATTGATGTTTGAATCTTGTTGAACAATGTTTTCTTGATTTTCCGGTGATTTCACAACTTGATCAATTGAAAGATCTTCCGGGGGTAAATCTATAGGATCATCATCATCACAAACAACTACTTCCTCCTTGGAGGGGTTAGTTTCATCAAAAGATACATGCATAGATTCTTCAATAGTTAAAGTTCTTTTATTATAAATTCTATATGCTTTACTAGAAAGCGAATAACCAAGAAATATACCTTCGTCGGATTTCTCGTCAAACTTACCGAGATTGTCTTTGTCATTGTTAAGAACAAAGCACTTGCATCCAAAAATGTGAAAGTGAGCAATGTTTGGCTTTCTTCCTTTGAAGAGTTCATATGGAGTCTTCTTTATTATAGGTCTAGTGATAACTCGATTTCCAACATAACAAGCCGTACTAACTGCATCCGCCCAAAAATATTTAGGAAGATTTGCATCACTAAGCATTGTTCTTGCAAGTTCCACTAGAAACCTATTCTTTCTTTCAACTACTCCATTTTGTTGTGGAGTTCTTGGTGCTGAAAAATTATGAGAGATACCATGTTCTTCACAAAATTCTTCAAATTGTGCATTTTGGAATTCTCCACCATGATCACTTCTTATGGATACAATCTTTAGTGAATTTTCATTTTGGATTTGCTTAGCATACTTCTTAAAAGCTTTAAAAGCATCACTTTTCTGCACAAGAAACAAAGTCCAAGAATGTCTAGAAAAATCATCAATAATAACCAATGCGTATACATTACCTCCGAAGCTTTTTGTTCTTGATGGACCAAAGAGATCCATGTGTAACAATTGTAGTGGACTTGTAGTAGACACCACATTCTTAGATTTGAAAGTTGTTTTGGTCTGTTTGCCCTTTTGGCAAGCGCTACATAATTTGTCTTTGATGAACTTCATCTTTGGTAGACCAATAACTAAGTCATGCTTAACCAATTTGTTCAAGTGCTCCATGTGAATGTGAGTAATCCTCTTGTGCCATAACCAAGCGTCATTGTTGTTTACCATAAGACATTGTACCTTTATAGACAAATCATCTAGAGTAATCATAAAAATATTGTTAGTTCTTATACCTTTGAGTTTTACCTCATTGGTTGCCTCATCCATAATAAGGCATTCATCTTTGTTAAATTTGATCTTGAACCCTCTATCGCAAAGTTGACTTATGCTAAGAAGATTGTGCTTTAATCCTTCAACATAGAGAACATCCTCAATTTGAATGGATGAAGGTGTGCCAACTATTCCAACGCCAAGAATATTTCCTTTGGTGTTGTCTCCATAGGTGACATACCCTTTGGCTTTATGTACTAGATATGAAAATTGGTGTACATCTCCTGTCATATGCTTTGAACATCCACTATCAAGATACCAAACAATTGATGTGGATTTCAAGCATACCTACAAAAACAAATTATTCTTTGTTAGGTACCCAAGTTGCCTTGGGTCCTTCATAGTTAGTTCCCTTTTTCACCCACACATAATACCCACTTGCTATACTAAAGTTTCTAACATAGCAAGCATTAGGTGTATGGCCTTTAATACCACAATAAAAACAAGTAGGTTCAAAGTTACTTCTATATCTAGAAGGATAAGATTTCTTTTTAGGAAATGTTTTCTTTTTAGATACATTAGCCTTTTTCTTTTGATGATTATGAACAACTTGCTTCTTTTCTACTTTCTTGGGATTGGAACTATTACTAGCCTTTACAAAAACAGTGGGATTGTTACTTGGTTTCTTAGTATTCACATAACCAAGACCTCTTTTATCATTTGGATAACGTTGTTGGCTTAGTAATCCTTCCAATCCTATTTGTCATTTTTCATATCGTTCAATGACTCTTTTCATTTGAACAATTTGAAAGACATTTGATTCACACTTGGAGCATGCAAAGTTTTCCTTTTCTTTAATAAAATTTTGTTTTTGAAGATCAAAATCTTTAGTCATGGTGTCAATTTTTTCTAGACAAATTAAAAGTTCTTTTTCTTGATTTGACACCTTTTTGTATAAACTTTTGCATTCTCCCAAGAGTTCATCAATAGCACCTTGAACATCATCATCAAAAAGATTAAATTCATTACTAACCTCTTCTTCATCGTCGGAGTGATGTGAAGCCATCAATACTAGATTTGCACATTCGTCACTTTCTGAATCGGATGAAGAACTTATCTCATTATCTTCCCATGCAACATAAGCCTTTTTGTTCTTGAACTCTTTTTTGCCTTTGAATCCATTTTTCTTGGAGAGTTTTGGATAATCTGGCTTTATGTGACCTTGCTTTCCACATTCATAGCATGTGACATCTTGTGTTGATGTGGAGGCTTCTTTGTCTTTATGCATAGAGAATTTCTTTCTTTTGACAAAGTTAGCATTATGAAGATTATTTTTATGACCAAAATATTTTCCTAACCTTTTTACAAGAAGCAAGAGATTTTCATCTTCCTCCGATGCATCTTTATCTTGACTTTATTTTGAATCAACTTTCAAAGCAATGCCTTTGGATTTCTTCTCATTATTCTCATGTTTTTCAAGTCTTCCAAGTTCCGTCTCATATTCTTGAAGCTTTCCGAAAAGTGTTGCAGAAGTCATAGTTGCTAGGCTTTTCTTTTCGGATATTGCCGTCACTTTTGGTTGCCATTCCCTTGTTAAAGATCTAAGCACTTTAATATTTAATTCATCGTTTGTTAAAGTCTTACCAAGTGCCTTCAAATGGTTTGTCAAGTGAACGAATCTCTTTTGCAAGTCAAGGATGGATTCTCCGGGCAGCATTCTGAATAATTCATATTCTTGACTCAAAGTGTTCAATCTAGACCTTTTTACTTCGGCGGTTCCTTCATGAGTTTCTACAAGAGTATCCCAAATTTCCTTTGTTGTTGTACATGCCGATACTCGGAAAAATTCATCCATACTAAGAGCACTTTGGAGAATATTGATTGCCTTTTTGTCAAAGAGAACTTTTTTCTTGTCATCGTAATCCCATGATGCTTTAGGCTTTGATGACCCAACACCATTGACAACACACACCGGAGTAAATGGACCATTCTCAACAGCATTCCATATTTCTTCTCATTGCGCTTCAAGATGAGCCTTCATGCGAATTTTCCAAAAGTCGAAGTATTCACCACAAAACAATGGAGGCTTGTTGTTACTACCACCATCTTTGAAAACCGAATTTTGATTTGGATTTGCGGAAGCCATTCTGGATCTTTAGGAACAAGTTACCTATAACTTGCTCTGATGCCAATTGTAAGTCTCAGAGTGCCTAAGAGGGGGGGGGGGGTGAATTAGGTCTTATACAATTTATTCGGTTTAATGAGAATACTTGAAGTATTTGGTTAAGTGTTTGAAGGTTTTGATTATATCTCATCTTTTCCTTGATTATGGTGATGAAAGCGATAAATGCGGAAAAGTAAAGAACACGGTGATATATCCTGGTTCCCCTCACAATCCGAGAGTACTCCAGTCCCTTTTCCAACACGAAAGAGATTTCACTATAGTTAGAATGATTGTACAACCTATGCTTACTATCTAACCTATAGGGTGATCAAAGGTTCTTAACACCTTTAAGACCAAACAAACACTAATGTGAATGAAGAACAATCCTCTTCAAATCACAACACTTACTTCCAACAATCCTGGATAGTAAGGGAATAATTTCTTTAAGTAATACAATGATTGATTTGAAATATATGGAGAGCTTTATCAATCTTCAATTGATCTTCTTCTTCAAGATAAAAACAATTCTCAAGCAATGTATATAAATGTTCACAATGTATGAAACTTGTAATGATTTAATGGAAGTGTATATGGCAAGTTTCACAAAATTTTATGAACACATGAAAGTATGAATTCAAATGTGAATGATGAAAAATTGTTTATTGAAGAAGTATATTTGTTAATTTGAAAATTGAAGCATTGTTTTTGAAATAAGAAAATCTGCAGCATTTTATAAAGTCACAAGAACCTCTTCATTCATGCCAATTCATATGAAAAGTTGTAATGCATTCATGAAAAGACACCACTTGAAAAATGTTCAAAAACCAAAAGAAAAGCTGCACTGGTTCACTAGGACCGGTTCCGACAATGACAGAACCCGGTTCTTAGTGAACGTTATAAGTCAGATTTCAAAAAATATTACGCAGGAACCGGTTCCCCTATTGGTACAACCCGGTTCCTGGTACAAAAACCAGGGATATGTTTTTTGAATAAGTCTGGAACCCGGTTCCCTGTTAGGGAGGAACCGGTTCCTAAAGGGTTATTTTCAAAAATTCTTTTTGAAAAATATTTCAAACAAAGTTTTTCTTGATGTTAAAATTATGGGATATGTATATGTTGATGAATGCATATTTTTGTGAACATCTATATTCAAGATTAAGAATTATTTATACCATTTTGACATTTGATGATTCTTCAATAATTCTTCTATAATCTTCAAGACTTTTATATGATGTTGATAAGCTTTTTGCACATCCTTTGAACGTTGATATCCATGTTGTCTTTATCAAAACAAATGCTTTAAATATGACTTGAGAAGCTTGCAATTACACAGAGAAGCGAGACAAATCAATCAAGGGCTTAGAATGAAAGAAAATGGAGAGACAAAAAAGCAGTTAAATTTTTCCTAAGAAATACAATGACACTTAAGTGTCCTAGGCAGAGGCGTCACGCCATGATCTGTAAACCTAGGCCACATGTCAAACTACTCATGTGAAACGTCACAATGATGAGACTCACATTTAATGTGCTTATTTCTGAGGTTATTTGCGCCGACTGTCAAACTTCTTCCACTTCCCTAAGCAACAACCCTAGTGTGGGGAATTCAACTCAGTTCTCCAAAAGACTTCCCACTACCACGCCACAAGAAGTATTAGGAGCAACTATTCTTGATCGGCCAAATGACCAATAAGAGAAAGCATGCACCTGATCCAGTTTAGGACACTCTAGCCAACACTCATATATATAAAGAATCTCATGTGGAGAAAAAGATACGCATATAAAACTTTCTCACACCTCACTAATTATCTTAAGTAATTTAAACATTAAAATGCTAACCTTGCAAATCAACTTCTCTTCTAATATGTCAGAAACTTGAGATTATTGCGACAAATGCTACATCAACACTCCATCAATCATCTCTAATTCAGATGCATAATATATCCATTCAATGAATATACTACTTGAAACTTACAAAAAAATATAATATTTTATCATTATAAAACTATGTTCTTCTATATAATATTTTATCATTATAAAACTATGTTCTTCTATATAACAATGATAACTTTTCAGTTTTTTTGAGTTTCAATTATTTAATAAAGTTATTAGTCTCCAGTAAAAATAACCCTCACAAAATAACTCTACGGATTAGAAAATGCTTTGAAATAGCAGAGATTTTTGACTTCCACATAATAATGTCCGCTAAATTAACTGAATTATTCTCATTAAATTATTAAAAACTAAAAAAAAATCTCACACATGAGATATCTCTTATTGTCTTGCACCGGAGGCGGAGCCATATAAAAATATATCTTGACTTTCCATTAATCTTTTAATTGTAAGATATAATATTGAAGTCAACTTTTCCCTTCACTACATAAAATAATTAAAAAAAACTTATCATTAGAATTTGTGTGAATAATTACATTACAATACGAATAAATCACGTATGTTCGATTATAATGCTAGTATCAATGCTCAATCTAATTAAAAAGAAAAGATAAATTAGAAGTATAAGAATAACATAATAATCATTTTTATTATTTTAAAAATAAGAAAAGTTAAATTTTTTAACATTATAATTTTATTAATATTATAAATATTTCCTGCATCGATGATATACACTAATAACTTTTTTGTCGTTTTTATAAATATAATACAAGAATAATTTAGTAAAGTTATTTTATTTATATTTTTTAAATATTTTTGTATAAAGTTTTTTACTATTAAAGAAAATATAAATTAACGTAACAAATCTCACTGTCAATTTTATATATTAATAATGATATTTTTCAAAAACATAATAAAAATTGTTTAATTTAGATTTATTGTGTGAAATTTTTGACACTATATTTTAATTACAATTAATCATTTTTGTCCAATGATAAAAATAATAAAAATTGTTAAATTTGCAATATATTGTGTTAAATTTTTTACACTATTTATTAATTACAATTAATCATTTTTGGAATAAAACTTTCTAATGATAAGGATTGATATTGATTTACATACCAGAAGAAAAAAAATTTAACATTTAGTATATATAAACTAAACCCAAAATATAATAATATATTTTCTACCATAGGCCATTCCGTATTTTTCTGTATTTATATATAGCTAAGCTAACACAAGAATAAACAGAATTCCGAACGAGAATTTCCAATATTACCCTTTTCTCATCCTCAAAATCTCGTTTCGCATTAGCATCTTTTCATTCACACGGAAACGCACGCACACTCTCTCGCTTTCTCTCTCTTCACGATGGAGAAAGCAGAGAGCTCCACCGCCACCGCCTCCACCTCCGACCAAGACTCCGACGAAAAGCACCGCACACACCACCACCTAACACTTCCACCAGGTCTAACTCACCATGAGTTCGACTCACTCATCTCCTTCGTCACCGACCACCACACTTACCTCATCGGTCCCGGCCAATGCTCCACCTTACTCGCTCAACGAATCCACGCGCCTCCCGAAACCGTCTGGTCCGTCGTCCGCAGCTTCGACAAACCGCAAATCTACAAACACTTCATCAAAAGCTGCTCTCTCAAAGACGGCTTCCAAATGAAAGTCGGTTGCACCAGAGACGTCAATGTCATCTCCGGTCTCCCGGCGGAAACCAGCACCGAGAGACTCGACGTTCTCGATGACGAACGCCGCGTCACCGGATTCAGTATCACCGGCGGAGAACACCGGTTGAGAAACTACCGTTCTGTTACCTCCGTTCACGGCTTTGATGACGGTGACGGCGAGATCCGGACGGTTGTTCTTGAATCTTATATAGTTGATGTACCGGAAGGTAACACCGAAGATGATACGCGTCTTTTTGCTGATACCGTTGTGAAGCTTAATCTTCAGAAGCTGGCGTCTGTCACCGAAGGAAAGAACCGTAACGGTGACGGTAAGTCACATTAGTAGGGCCCACATCACCGCAAGTTTTATTAAATACCGAAAATGAAAATGAAAAAATTTGTTGTAACTCTTTTGAAAGTGTTGTGAAAAGTTGAAACTATCGCTCCCTCATGAATTCATAAAAAAGGAGAAAAATCAAAATCCTGTGTTTTTCCTTTTCTTCCTTTTTTTTGGGAGATTCATTTTGAATTTTTAGTTCTTTTATTTTGTGTGAGACTTTTTATTTTCAATGAAAATTTTTACATTTCAGTGTTTTTTCTGCAACATGTTGTGGTGGATGGAGTTTGAAAATTTGTTTGTCAATGGCAATGTGTAAGGGCATTTAAGTCAATGAAGTTGTACATAAAATGTTCTTGTTGATGTGATCATTGTGAATATCATTTACTTTTCACCTTGATTTTATTCTCCCTAGTGGTTATTTATTTATTTAATTTTATCTATACTATAAATATGTGCATGTAATGTATTCCTATTTAAAAAAAGATGCTTCCTTCTTTGGGTAACAAACTGTTGTATAATTCTAGATAATTTTACTAATACAAGTAATGCATTCCTTTAATAATACGAGTTTGGGTCATACTGACACGTGGCCGTGTTCGTAGGACACATTAATAAAGTCATATTTAAAATTTAAATAAATTGAATTTTCAGATGTTGAAAAAATATTTATGCAATTTGTACTTTTTCCTACAAGTTTCTCTATTATTGTGTTGAAAAAAATCATAGGCATTATGAACCATTTTGATAGGTAGAAATGTGTTGACCAATATTTTAAAATTGTTCAACTTTTCAACTAGATGTTAGAAGTCACATTCCAAAGGTTCAAAGGTTTTCTTGTTCCTAAAATTGAATGGTGATTTGATTGGTACTCATTAGGTTTTAAGTTTAGATGAGCATGGGTTTAATGCTCAACAAGAGCCATATGAGCCGAAATATCAAGTAGAGCTTAAAATTTGTTACAATTGATTGTGTTTAAACAGAATTTCATTTAAAGTTAAAATGCGCCTCTATTTGGTTAAATTACGACCATACAAATGATTGAGTGATAAAACAGATTCGCTGGTCATACTGTTCTGTCTACAAATTAAAATTTTCGTCTCGCATGGGTTTTTAATATATTAGTCTCATTTTTTTTTAGGCTTTTACAAGCCTGGATATTAACATAAATCATTTCATCTTTTTAATTAAAAATTTGTAATATCAATTGGTCCGTCTTACCACACTTTTATTTTATTCAATGAAATAAAATTTTAAAATCGTACTCTACAATGTTTTCTCACCCCCTCATCACATTATGTTTTTTTTTTTTACATAATAGGTCTAAACAGGATATGGATACTTAGATTTTATAATTAATTAAATATTAATTTATATTTAATAATATCTTTTAGATTGTTTATATCTTTGTTAGAAGATATATTTTTGATTTAATTTTGTGTATAAAGAACCTAATGAAGCAGGTTATTGTAATTCATTGTAAATCATTATTTTAAAACTGTCAGTAAATATTTATTTTTTGTCTTTTATCTTCCTTGTGCACCAACAATTGGTATCTAGAGTTCCTGGTTAGAAACTCTGGAATTTGGGAAACACTGTTTTTCATTGAATTTTTGCATAAATTACACAAGGTAGAAGATGAACGAAAACGGCGGCGATATTCATTCCAAGCTTCTAGTATTTGACGGCAAAAACTGGAATCGTTGGAAGATCCAGGTCCGCGTGTTATTTGATGCTCAAGATGTGTTAGATCTTGTCACCGATGGCTATGATCTGTTAGAAACAGATGCAACGGAGGCCTAGAAGATAGCACATAGGGCGCTAAGAAAGAAAGATCAGAAGGCATTGTTCTACATCCATCAATGTGTGGATGCAAATGTGTTTGAGAAGATTGCTGATTCTGAAACAGCAAAGGCTGCATGGAACACACTGGTCAGATGTTATGGTGGTGACACATCAGTGAAGAATGTGAAGCTTCAGTCTCTCAGAAAGCAATATGAGAATCTCAACATAAAGGACAACGAGAAGGTTTCTAAATACATTTATAGAGTGATTCTGATCACTAATGAGATGAAAGCTTGTGGAGAAACTCTGTTTGAACAAGTAATTATTGAGAAGATCTTGAGATCTTTAACTTCTCAGTTTGATTACATTGTGGTAGCAATTGAGCATTCCAAAGATTTGAGCACCATGGGAGTTGAAGAGCTGTAAAGTAGTCTAGAAGCGCATGAGTTGCGTATGACTGCAAGAACTTCTGAGAGGGAAGTAGAGCAGTAGGCTCTGAAGGTAACTTTTGGTAAGAAGTATCAGAAGCAGACTTGGTCAAAAGCCAGGAAGAAAACTAATGGTGGTCAAAGGTCAGAAGCTTTAAACTCTGATAGGAAAAAAAAAATATTCAGAAGGGAAAGGAGAAGTCTGACAAGAAGAATATTCAGTGTTACTATTGCAAGAACTTTGGTCACTATGTCAGAGATTGCTGGTCCAACAAAGAAAGGAAGTCAGAAGAAAAAAATATAGCAAGAGGAGAGTCTGATGATGAACATGTGTTATTGTTGGCTTCTGAACCTGATGATCTGAATTCATCAGAATGGTGGTATATCGACACGGGGTGTTCAAATCATCTTAATGGAAACAAAAAGTGGTTGGTTGATTTTGACTCTGAGAAGAGTACAAAGATCAGATATGCTGATGATAAATACCTCAATGCAGAAGGTATGGTAAATGTCAGAATCATTCTAAACAATGGGAAAGCAGCAGTGATTCAGAATGTATGGTATGTACCTAACATGAAAAGCAATCTGATGAGTGTGGGACAACTGATTGAGAAAGGTTTTTCAGTTACCATGAAGGACAATTTTCTGAAGCTGTATGACTGTAATCAGAAGCTAATTATGAAGTCAAAACAGGGAAGGAACATAACATTCAAGATGAATGTTATAACTGCAGACTCTCAATGTCTTACTGTAACAAGTGTTGTCAAGGAGAGTGAGATGTGGCACAGAAGATTTGGTCATCTAAATTTTAGAAGTTTAGAACATCTGAAATCAAAGAATCTGGTACATGGAATTCCTACAATTAAGAAGCCTGAAAAGTCATATAAGGTGTGCATGGAAGGGAAGCAACTAAGATTACCATTTGTATCAGAAGTAGCTCCAAGAGCAAAGCAAGCCTTGGGAGTAGTACATTCTGATGTGTGCGATCCGTTTCCAGTAGCATCGACTGGAGGGAATAAATATTTTGTGTCATTTATTGATGAGCTCACCAGAATGACATGGGTATCTCTCATAAAGTTCAAACACGATGTGTTTGCTGAATTCAAGAAGTTCAGACTGAAGGCTGAGAGCCAGAGTAGCCAGACTTTGAAGATTCTTAGAATTGATGGTGGTGGTGAGTATAACTCCACAGAATTCATAAGTTTTTGTGAGGAGAATGGAATTGAGCATGAGGTTATTGCTCCCTATACTCCTCAACACAATGGTCTTGCTGAAAGAAGAAATCGTACTTTGCTAGATATGGTGAAAAGCATGTTGAAAGAGAAGAAGCTTCTTCATACTCTGTGGGGAGAAGCTGTTGCAACTGCATGTTATGTGCTCAACAGATGTCCAATAAAGAAATTGAAGGAAATAGTTTCTATTCAGAAGTGGACTGGAAATAATCAAAGTGTTAGTCATCTGAAAGTGTTTGGTTCTGTATGTTATAAACATGTCCTAGAAGCCAGAAGCCAGAAGGCAGAAGTTGGATGATAGAAGTAAAGTGATGTTGCTGGTGGGGTACCACAGTACAGGTTCGTACAAACTTTATTGTCCAGAAACTGACAAAGTTAAGTTCAACAGAGACGTTATTGTAGAGAAATCAGAAGTTTGGAATTGGGAAAAGTCTCGTCCTGGATCTGATGAGAGAACTTCTGAAGAAAAGTTAGAAACATATGTTTCTGAAGCTGGTAAAGACTCTGACTCTGAAGAAGATACAAAAGGAGAAGATGATTCTGACTCTAACTCTGATGGTGATCCAGATTCTGAAGATAGTCAAGGTTATAGAGAAAGTCCAAATTCAGAAGCAACTGCTTCTGAAGGGGAGAGTTCTGGTGTCCAAAGTTATGAAGGTCCAGTTCAGAGGCAACAAAGAGTCAAGCATCCCAAGAAGATTTGCAGAGTTTGACATGTTGCAAGACACTGAAGGAGAAGTTATTCAGTGTAAAATGTTAGTAGAATATGAACCTGTGAGTACGGAACAGACTCTTAAGCAGCAAGTTTGGTTACAGGCCATGAAAGAAGAACTTGATGCTATAGAGAGAAACAAGACTTGGAAACTGACAGAACTTCTAAAAGACAAGAAAGTCATCAGCTTCAGATGGGTTTCCAAGCAGAAGCTAAAGCCAGAGGGATCAATTGGCAAACACAAAGCAAGATTAATAGCAAGAGGCTTTCTACAAAAGCCTGGGCTGAATTATTTTGAAGTGTTTGCACCTGTAGCAAGACATGAAACAATCAGACTAGTGATTCTAATAGATGCTGACAGAAATTGGCCTCTGATGCATTTAGATGTAAAATCTGCATTTCTGAATGATCCATTACAAGAAGAATTGTGCGTTTCATAACCTCATGGATTTGAGAAAAAGAATCAGGAAGAGATTGTGTTCAAATTACACAAAGTATTGTATGGATTAAAGCAAGCGCTCAGAGCTTGGAATTTGAAGATTGATTCGTTTTTCAAGGAATAAGGGTTTCAGAAGTGTGAGATGGAGTATGGTGTTTATGTTCAGCACACTTCAGAAGGTAATATGATTCTGGTCTGTTTGTATGTTGATGACATATTACTCACAGGAAGTTCTGAATAAGAGATAGCTGAGTTCAAGAAAGTTCTGATGAATGCGTTTGAGATGACAGATCTTGGGAAAATGAGTTTCTTTCTAGGAATGGAATTTATGTACTCTGAGAAAGGAATCATTTTGCATCAGATGAAGTATGAACTAGAGCTTCTGAAGAGATTTGAGCTACATAATTGTAAAGTTTCTGTCACACCTACTGATACAAATCAGAAGTTGGACTCTGATTCTGGAGAGGATGTGGATGCTACAACCTTCAAACAGATGGTTGATTCTCTGAGGTATTTGTGTAATACCAGACCTGATATTTGCTATGCAGTTGGAATGGTTAGCAAATTTATGAGTAAACTAAAGTGGTCTCATTACCAAGCTGTTGTCAGAATTATGAGGTATGTAAAGAGAACTTTGAAGTATGGAGTGTTATTTCTGTCTGGAAGAAGGATTGAATCAAAAATTTTGCGTTATTCGGACTCTGATTGGTGCGGAGATAGAGTGGACAGAAGAAATACTTCTGGGTACTTATTCAAATTTCTAGGAGGTTCTATTTCTTAGTGTTTCAAGAAACAACCTTTTGTTGCATTGTTAACTTGTGAAGCTGAATATATTGCAGGCGCTCTGACCGCATGTCAAGCTGCGTGGATTCTGAACTTGCTAAAAGATCTGAAGATTGAGGTAAATAAACCTCTGAAGCTGATGATTGATAACAAATATGCAATCAATCTTGTCAAGAATCCAGTATTGCATGGGAGAAGCAAACATATTGAGACCAAGTATCATTTTCCGAGGAATCAAGTTCAGAATGGAATTTTAGAAGTTGTGCACTGTAGCACCCAAAAGCAGTTGACAGATGTTCTGACAAAGACTATCAAAACTGATCAATTTCTTAGTTTAAGGGATGGAATTTGTGTTGTCAGTTTTGGGTAAATATAAATTAAGGGATGATGTTAGAATTAATTTAAATTTTATAATTAATTAGATAATTTATATTAAGGAATATCTTTTAGATTGTTTATATCTTTGTTAGAAGATATATTTTAAATTTAATTTTGTATATAAATAGCATAGTGAAGTAGGTTATTGTAATTCATTGTAAATTCTTATTTTAGAACTGTCAGTAAATATAATTTTTTGCCTTTTATCTTCCTTATGTACCAACAATTTATCTTCCTAATATAATCTCTTTAATTTCTTTCCTAAATAAAATGGTACTGTACTATTTTTCTGTATACATTGAATTTGGACTGAATATTTTTACAATCAACATCGTATCAGTATCATAACACAAGGATAGTGTATAGCTATAGGTAGCAAGTAGAACTTATATTGGATATTTGTGTGAAAACTCAAGTACGAAAAGAAGAAATTTAAGTCAAGTGTATTAACCAATGCGTGCTGTTATAATCTTTTGAAAATAATGTATTTTGTTAGGAAAACTGATCTGTCATAATTAATACCTTAAGAAAACCACTCCATAGATTAAGAATAATGTATTCTATCAAAAAAAATTAATGTAACTCAAATTGATGTTACTTACTCAATTTAGATCAAACAATCATGCTGACCTCATAATTTCTTCAGTTTCTGACTAGATCCAATTAAAATGCATAAATTAGTGTGGGTAGGTAGTGAAAAAAATTGAGAATAAATTTGTGTCAGATAACTTTGGTGCATGCTGGTAATCATATCACATTATGCATGGAACAACTTTTTGTATTTGATGTTATGGAACAACTTACCCTCACTTGCAATGTGGATAAAGGGAATTTCTTAAAAATTGAGAAGAACCTCATTCCACCCCAATTTCTGCCAATTGCTTGCTTCTATTTCAGGCATAAGTTAAAAATGACCCATATTTTCCAATTAAAGGCATACACCAAATTCCAAAATCCATCTACCCTCACAATTCTATTACTGTGGCCCCATGGTCATATTATGATTTTGATGCATCATTCATTGTTGCTAGGGCAGATATGTTTATATATTGTGGGCTTCATTTCCCCTTATAACATAAGCAAGGATTTAGATTTTAAATCACAATGAATATCACAAAATCGTTTGATTGAAATTAGACTGAGTTCAATTTATATTTTTGAAAATTTATTTAGAAATATACTTTCTAATGGTATAAAGACCATTTGAATATGATATAAATATTATTTGTAATATCTGATATAAAGAATAATCGTAATAATTTTTTAAATGAAGAGAAATTCAAATAATTTTCTAAAGAGAATTTAATAATGATTATTTACCACACAATAATTTTTCAAACAAAGAGAATTTTAAATAATTCTCCAAAGAGAATCCAAAAAATAATACTTGATTATTTCTCAACTCCAAATGAGGAGAAATTCGAATTCAACGAATAAAAAAATGGAGAGAAGTTTGTTAGAATTAATTTAGATTTAATTAAATATTAATTTATATTTAGGAATATCTTTTAGATTGTTTATATCTTTGTTAGAAGATATATATCTTAGATCTTTGTAAAAGATATATTTTAGATTTAATTTTGTGCATAAATAGCCTAGTGGAGTAGGTTATTGTAATTCATTGTAAATCATTATTTTGAAGCTATTAGTAAATATTCCTTTTGCCTTTTATCTTCCTTGTGCATCAACAATTGGTATCTAGAGCTCCGGTTCGAAATCCACGGGAAAAGAAGTATTGTGATTAAATATTACAATATTCTGATTCTGGGGGTTTTGAGAAAACATTGATTTGGGAAATTCTGCGTAAATTGGATAAGGTAGAAGATGAACGGAAACAGTGGCGATATTCATTCCAAGCTTCCAGTATTTGATGGCAAAAATTGAAATCGTTGGAAGATCCAGATGCGCGTGTTATTTGGTTCTCAAGATGTGTTAGAACTTGTTACTGATGACTATAATCTGTTAGAAGCAGATGCAACAGAGGCCCAGAAGATAGCACAGAAGGCGCTGAGGAAGAGAGATCAGAAGGCGTTGTTCTACATCCATCAATGTGTGGATGCGAATGTGTTTGAGAAGATTGTTGATTCTGAAACAGCGAAGGCTGCATGGGACACACTGGTCAGATGTTACAATGGTGACGCAACAGTGAATAAGGTGAAGCTTCAGTCTCTCAGAAAGCAATATGAGAATCTCAACATGAAGGACAACGAGAAGGTTTCTGAATATATCTCTAGAGTGATTTTGATCACTAATGAGATGAAAGCTTGTGGAGAAACTATGTCTGAACAAGTAACCATTGAGAAGATCTTGAGATCTTTAACTTCTCAGTTTGATTACATTGTGGTAGCAATTGAACATTCCAAAGATTTGAGCACCATGAGAGTTGAAGAGTTGCAAAGTAGTCTAGAGGCGCATGAGTTGTGTATGACTGCGAGGACTTCTGAGAGAGAAGTAGAGCAGCAGGCTCTGAAAGTAACTTCTGGTAAGAAGCATCAGAAGCAGACTTGATCAGAAGCCAGGAAGAGAATTAATGATGGTCAAAAGTCAGAAGCTTCAAACTCTGATAGGCAGAAGAATGTCCAGAGGGGAAAGGAGAAGTCTAATAAGAAGAATGTTCAGTGTTACTGTTGCAGGAACTTTGGTCACTATGCCAAAGATTGCTGGTTAAATAAAGAAAGGAAGTCAGAAGAAGCAAATGTAGCCAGAGGAGATTCAGGTGATGAACCTGTTCTATTTATGGCTTATGAATCTGATGAGGAACCAGTGAAATTATCATTTTCTGATTCTGAAGGGGAAGAAGAATATGACTCTGAATATTCTGATTCTGAAGGAGTGATTTTGTATGAGTCAGAATCAGAATATGACTCTAAGTTAGAATCAGATGACGACTTTAAAGATTTTGAAGATGAGTTAGAATATGAGGTTTCTGAAGACGAGTTAGAGTCAGAAGATGACTCTGAAGCTGAAGACAAGTCAGAATCCGAAGGTGATTATGAGTTTGAAGAAGATTATGCTTTTGAAGAAGAGTCAGAAGATGATGACTCTGGAAACTCTTAAGGTGAGTCAGATGGTGAATCTGATTCTGATCCAGATTTTGATGATGATCTAGAATTTGGTGGTGATCATGCTTCTAGAAGGGAAAACTCTAAAGACGTAGGTTTTGGAGGATAAGCTTCTAAAGATGATCATGTTTCTGGTGGAAATCATGACTCTAAGGATGGACCTTTTGAAGGAGGAGCTTCTGAAGGAAATCCAGCCTTTGAAGATGATCATGATTCTGAAAGTGGAACTTCTGAAGGAAGAGGTGATCCAACTTTTGAAGATGGTATTTCTGAAGGCAGTGGCTCTGTTTCTGATGATGATTCATACCCTGGGAATTTTCAAGACTCTGAAGACAATCAAGGTTTTGGAGAAAGTCAAAACTCTGAAGCAAGATCTTCTAAAGGGGGAAGTTCTGGTATCCAAGGTTCTGAAGGTCCAGTTCAGAGGCAACAAAGAGTCAAAAGCATCCCAAGAAGATTTGCAGAGTTTGACATGTTGCTAGACACTAAAGTAAACTCTGAAGGAGAAGTTATTCAGTGTACAATGTTAGTAGACTTTGAACCCGTGAGTACGAAAGAAGCTCTTAAGCAGCAAGTTTGGTTACATGCCATGAAAGAAGAACTTGATGCTATAGAGAGAAACAAGACTTGGAAGCTGACAAAACTTCCAAAAGGCAAGAAAGCCATCAACGTCAGATGGGTTTTCAAGCAGAAGCTAAAGCCATATGGATCAATTGGCAAACATAAAGCGAGATTAGTAGCAAGAGGCTTCCTACAGAAGCCTGGGCTGGATTACTTTGAAGTGTTTTCACCTGTAGCGAGACATGAAACAATCAGACTAGTGATTGTAATAGCCGCTAACACGAATTGGCCTCTGATGCATTTAGATGTAAAATCTGCATTTCTGAACGGTCCATTACAAGAAGAGGTGTACGTTTCACAACCTCCTGGATTTGAGAAAAAGAATCAGGAAGGGATGGTGTTAAAATTACACAAAGCATTGTATGGATTGAAGCAAGCGCCCAGAGCTTGGAATTTGAAGATTGATTCGTTTTTCAAGGAACAATGGTTTCAGAAGTGTGAGATGGAGTATGATATTTATGTTCAACATACTTCAGAAGATAATATGATTCTGGTCTATTTGTACGTTGATGACATACTACTTACAGGAAGTTCTGAACAAGAGATAGTTGAGTTTAAGAAAGTTCAGATGAATGCATTTGAGATGACAAATCTTGGAAAAATGAGTTTCTTTCTAGGGATGGAATTTATGTACTCTGAGAAAGGAATCATTTTACATTAGATGAAGTATGAACTAGAGCTTCTGAAGAGATTTAAGCTAGAAAATTGCAAGGTTGCTATCACACCTGCTGATACGAATCAGAAGTTGGACTCTGATTCTAACGGAGATGATGTGAATGCTACAATCTTCAAACAAATGGTTGGTTATCTAAGGTATTTGTGTAATACCAGACCTGATATTTTCTATGCAGTTGGAATGGTTAGCAGATTTATGACAAACCAAAGTGGTCCCATTACCAAGCTGCAGTCAGGATTCTGAGGTATGTGAAAGGAACTCTGAAATATGGAGTGTTATTTCCGTCTGGAAGAAAGATCGAATCAGAACTTCTGAGTTATTCTGATTCTGATTGGTGTGGAGATAGAGTTGATAGAAGAAGTACTTCTGGGTACTTATTCAAATTTCTGGGAGGTCCTATTTCTTGGTGTTCCAAGAAGCAACCCGTTGTTGCCTGTCATCTTGTGAAGCTGAATATATTGTAGGTGCTCTGACTGCATGTCAAGCTGTGTGAATTCTGAACTTGCTAAAAGATATGAAGATTGAGGTAAATAAACCTCTGAAGTTGATGATTGATAACAAGTCTGCAATCAATCTTGCCAAGAATCCAGTGTTGTATGGGAGAAGCAAGCATATTGAGACCAAGTATCATTTTCTGAGGAATCAAGTTCAGAATGGAATATTAGAGGTTGTGCACTGTAGCACTCAGAAGCAGCTGGCAGATGTTCTGACAAAGGCTATCAAAACTGATCAATTTCTTGGTTTAAGGGATGGAATTGGTGATGTCAGTTTTGGGTAAAATATAAATTAAGGGATGGTGTTAGAATTAATTTAGATTTAATTAGATATTAATTTATATTTAGGAATATCTTTTAGATTGTTTATATCTTTGTTAGAAGATATATATCTTAGATCTTCTTAGATCTTTGTAGAAGATATATTTTAGATTTAATTTTGTGTATAAATAGCCTAGTGGAGTAGGTTATTGTAATTCATTGTAAATCATTATTTTGAAGCTATTAGTAAATATTCCTTTTGCCTTTTATCTTCCTTGTGCACCAACAAAGTTTACGCTTCGAGAATTTGAAAAACACATAGTATAGATAGTGAGGAAGTTTTTGGTGTGTTTTGAAATGAAACAAGTGACTTTCCATATATAATGAAGTAAGATATCCAAGGTAAACACAATAATTTTTTCTAACAATGTGGGAATATTTTTCAACTTAAGGATTGTTTCATATTCATATCCATATTGGAATATTGACATGCTAAAAAAAAACCCACTTGAATTCAAAAAAAGTGTTTCAGAAGTAACACCAAACGTTTCTAAGATTGTGAATAAATAAAGGTGTCTACGACTTGAACCTTTACATGGAAAGTAGCATCATGATAACACGAAATTACATTACATATTCGACTCGACTCGCATGAATTTCGTTACCATTTTTATTTATTTTTGTCCTATTATGGTGGTATTTCTATTATATTTCAGGCATATGCTAGCTAAGAGGCTAAATGTCAAGAAGAGAAAGAAACAGAGAAGACTTGAAGAAAATATGAAACAAAAGCGCCATAAAACACATTTCAAACATGTGGCCCTCGCCATACAGCCAAGAAGTGTGGCCCTCACCACAAAATGTGTGGCCCTCGTCAAAGCTTGTTTTAGTGAGCCGTGTACGTGGCCTTCCCCACGTCAACACTCACGAAAACCACTTGTCTCTATTATTTCTTCGCAAACTTAATCTCCCAGAAGATTCTCCATGAAGCCATAACTTCCTGATTCTTCTCGAGGGGAGTTACGAGAATTTAGCAGGGAGTCTATAAAAGTAGTAGTTCTTCACAGTTGAAGGGAGTCCAATTTTTTTTAGTTCTAAACCACATAGTATTGTTCTTGTTAGATTTTTAGACAGAAAAACTTACCAACGAAAGTGATAGTCTTCCACATCGGAGGACTATCACAACTCTAGTTTTAGGTTTATTTTTAGTTTTCATTCAGTACTCTTGGTTTAGCGAGTCATGCCGACATTTATGGAGGATCATGATTTTCAATTCCATTATTCAAGTTCAATTGTACTCGAAGAATTTACACGTATTCTATTCAGTTTTTAATTTCCAGGTTTCAATTTAATATTTGTCATCTTTGTTCTTAGAAATCATGCTTAGGGGTATATTTAATTTGTTTAATTACTGTTACTGTATGTTTACATTTAAAACCATGACCGACTAATTCACTTGATACCGGTATGTGAAATTAGTCTCACGGACAGAGTTTATAAATCTGTTGGCGTAAATATTTCACAAACTATTTTTCTGATTTAGTTCCTAATTTTAATTGACACAGTTTTGTTACGAGAGTAAAAGACACACAAAGGTTATAATCAATAGAACGGGAGTTTGAGATTTTTAATCGGATAGTAGAAACTAGACATTAATTCTAAACACAGCGAGAGCACTTTAGGGTTAATTAGAATATGTTGATTTCCAAAAATTATTTCTAAATTCAAATAAGACAGCAAGAGCAAAACATTCTGATTTAGGAATTTAGTCAGAGTCAATAAACACGAGAGTGTGAGACAAATAATTTTAAATTATATTTTCTACTGAAGATTATTTTAACATTTAAAGATTACTCCAACAATTTATTGAATCCTCGAAGTTTGATGAATTACATACCGGTGTCCCGTTATCGAATATTTTAATTAAACATGAATTTATTCCCAGTTTCTCTCAAAAACCTAAGATTAATCATCAGCCTTAGATTTACATAGTAACATTAGATTGCAGTAGTTTGATTATCAATCCCCGTGGGTTCGATATCTTTTAAAACTATACAATTAGATTGTGCACTTGTAGTCAGTAATTTTGATAGACTCTTAAAGTCGCGACCAAGTTTTTGGCGTCGTTGTCGGGGAGTGATTTAGTCAATATTTTGATTCCTTTGTTACACAGTATAGACTAAGGCAACAAATCTTGTTATCTGTAGTTCGTTGATTGTATGCCAAGAACTCGCTCTCAAGGCGAAGAATTAGAGCAACCAATCGACGAGGTCAAGCGTTTTATTAGTATAAGACGTCGAATTAGAGAATACCAAATTAAGTACAATCTTCCCGAATTCAATCTTCCCAACTTTTCTCTTCCTGAACCTGGACCAAGAATGGATGAAGGACCCCAAAATCGTCCTCTGAGGGATTATGTTGTCCCATCACATGAGGAACCTCATAACAGCATTGCTGCCCCCGCTATCACTCAAAACGATTTCGAGTTGAAATCTTCGTTGCTACAAGCAGTCCAACAGAATCAATTTTCAGGATGTCCTGCAGACGACCCAAACATACATTTGTCTGTGTTTGTAGTACGCAAACACAGTGAAAGCAAATGGTGTCAGCCCCGAAGCAATAAGACTACGTATTTTCCCTTTTTCATTACGAGATAGAGCTAGATCTTGGCTCCAGTCTCTACCATACAACTCTATTACCACATGGAACAATTTGAAGAAAGTTTTCCTAACGCGATATTTTCCGCAAAGTAAGACGACTATGCTAAGAGCCAATATCAATGGTTTTAAACAAAAGGAAAGCGAATCTCTTTTAGAAGCATGGGAAAGATACAAAGACATATTGCTAATTTGTCCACATCACAGTCTAGAAGAATGGCTGATTATCCACACCTTTTACAATGGTCTCTTGTATAACATAGGATTGACAATAAACGCCACAGCTGGAAGCAAATTGATGTATAAACCTTATCATGACGCTTATCAGCTTATCGAAAGTATGGCTCAAAATCACTACCAATGGGGAAGCGATAAAACCATAGTGGAGAAACCTCAAATGAAAGGCGGTATATACAAAGTTAGTAGTTTAGATCAAGTTAACGCTAAGGTAGAAGCCCTTATACAAAAGATACAAA
This sequence comes from Vicia faba, assembly GCA_948472305.1. Classification (NCBI taxonomy): domain Eukaryota; kingdom Viridiplantae; phylum Streptophyta; class Magnoliopsida; order Fabales; family Fabaceae; genus Vicia; species Vicia faba. The sequence goes on from OX451736.1 coordinate 889,022,062, forward strand.
ACTTGACCACAAATCCCACAACCACTGTGGTTGCAGTAGCTCCAACCTGTGATTTATGCCGGCTTCACGCACATGTTGCGCCCGAATGTACACTTTTAACAGGAGTACCAGTTAATCAAGTGAATTATGCTCAAGTGAACCCTTACGGTATACCTATAACTCTGTCTGGAAGAACCATCCAAAATTTTCGTACAAAAACAACAATGCATTATGTGCACCTGGCCAAGCTCCTGCTACATCACCAGGATATCAGAAAGCCGCCCCAATTGTTCCAAATGTTCCTAGGAAATCCAATATAGAAATCATGATAGAAAATTTCGTAGCCACTAAAGCTCAATAAAATAAAGGTTTTCTAAATCAGAACATACACACTAGTGAACAACTCAAGCAACTATCAAACAAGGTTGATTCCCTAGCCACTCATAATAAAATTCTAGAAACGCAAATCTCTCAAGTGGCTCAACAACAAGCAGCTAAGGATGCTCCAAATGGCAATTTTTCTGGACAACCACAACCAAATCCAAAAGGTCATACTAATGCTATAATACTTCGGAGTGGGACGAAATCAGATGGACCAACTGATCTAAGAACCAAAAATCCAGCCATGTATCAGAATACTGGTATACCGACTGAAAAGGAAGACGAACCAAAATAAGATGATAAGGAAGATAAAAGCGAACAAGCCAAAGAGAAAGAAAAACCTTATGTGCCTCCACCACCGTACAAACCACTGATATCATGCCTTCAACGGTTAGCTAAGTCTAAAAATATAGGGTAGTTTAAGAAATTCGTTGAACTTCTGAAAAAATTAAATATCATTATACCTTTGACATAAGCTATCACACAAATGTCCTCTTATGCTAAGCTCCTTAAGGAAACATTATCCAATAAGAAAAAGCTCGAGGACAACGAAACTGTTATGCTTACTGCAAAGTGTAGCGCTATAATCCAAAATAACATGCCTCTTAAGCTAAAAGACCCTGGTAGTTTTTTCATATCATGTGTAATCGGAAAGTTTGTCATAGACAAAGTTCTATGCGACTTAGGAGCCAATATTAACTTAATGCCCTTATCAATTTGCAAAAGTCTCAACATGGGAAAATTGAGACCAACAAAAATGTATGTGCAACTAGCTGATAGTTTAGTGAAATTTCCTTTAGGTATGCTAGAAAATGTTCCAGTGTGTACTGGAAAATTCTATACTCCCACTGATTTCATTATTATAGACATCAAGGAGGACTCCAACATCCCTATTATATTAGCAAGACCATTCATCGCCACCGCTAGAGCCATTATTGATGCAAAAAGGGGTAAACTCAATTTTGAGGTTGGCGAAGAAAAGGTCGAATTTATTCTCTTGTAATTCTTCAAGGCACCTACTATAGATGGTTCGTGCTGTTTCTTAGATGTCATTGATGAATGAGTTAAAGAAATGGAGAAACAACATACTACATATTCATAAGTTTTGAATACAAAGATGACAATTTAAGTGAATGTCTCATGCTGACTCCTGACCCTATGCCTTCCCCAAAGAAACCAGTTGTCGAACTTAAAACACTACCCAGAGATCTAAGGTATGATTTCCTAGACACATAACTTGAACAACCCATTATAGTCAACACAGATTTAGGACAGATAGAAACTGAAAAATTATTACATGTCCTAAGAAAATACCCAACTGCTTTAGGCTATAACATCTCAGATCTAAAAGGAATAAGTCCCTCTATCTGCATGAATTGTATTATGCTTGAGGAAGATTTAAGACCTCGAGAGAACATCAGAGAAGAATAAATCTCGTTTTGAGTGATGTAGTAAAAAAAGAAGTACAAAAGTTATTAGAAACACGAATCATATATCCAATATCCGACAGTAAATGGGTTAGCCCAGTACATGTTGTACCCAAGAAGGGAGTGTTATAGTTTTCAGCAATGCAAAAGGTGAATCTGTAGCACAACATACTCAAATCGGATGGAGAATATGCATTGACTATAGGAAATTAAAAAAAGCCACTCGAAAATATCACTTTCCTTTACCTTTTATTGATCAAATACTCGAACGATTAGCTAAGCATTCTCACTTCTGTTAATTAGATGGTTATTCAGGATTCTATCAAATCTCTATTCATCCTGAAGACCAAGAAAAGACCACCTTCACTTGTCCTTATGGTACATTTTCCTATCGACGAATGTCGTTTGGACTATGTAACGCTCCCGTAACATTCCAAAGATGCATGATGTTAATTTTTGCTGATTTTATAGATGACATCATGGAAGTATTTATGGATGATTTCTCTGTTTGTGGAAAAAGTTTTGAAGGATGCTTATTGAACTTAGAGATGGTACTTGAATGGTGCGTAAAATTAAATCTCTTGTTAAATTAGGAAAAATGTCATTTCATGGTCCGACAAGGAATCGTGCTTGGACATAGTGTCTGACAAGGGGATTGAAGTTGAAAAAGCTAAAATAGAAGTTATAGAAAACCTTCATGTAATACGGTGGGAGAACTGACTTGGGTGTTTTGCAATTTATTGTAATTGTTGGAGATAGCAAGAGTTGCCACCAACTTTGCTTTTATCCAATAACGGAAAGGGTGAAAAGAACAAGAAAGACCTTTTGAGAATTTTCTTGAGTTCAGGGGGTAGGTTATGAAAAGGGAAAGTGTTAGCACCATTTTCATCTGTAGTTATCTACGGGCTCTTAGTTGCTAGCTCACTTTTGAAATGTTTTGTTCGAAATGTGTTTGTGATTGTTTGAAAGTATTTTTGAAAAGTGTCTTTGTTTAGGCGAACTTTGTAATGATTCTCGTCTCTATAAGAATGTATATAAAGTGTTGACTTTTGAAAATATTTCATTTGAAAGTGTTGGTGTGTTTTGAAATGTTGTGAGCAAGCAACTACGAACGATCTACCTACTCAAGAGAAATTTTTGTTCTTTTCCTCCTACTTTAGATATCTCTATCTTACCCTTGATTGATAAAAAACTCTATCATTAGATGTGAAGGGACAAACGCGGGTCATCGTACAGTCATAGAAGGAAACTTGTAGCACGCTTTAGCAATTTTCGTAGGGACTAAGATAGTTTAGCAAAGGCAACATCGAAGGATCATCGAAGGACTACGATATTTTTTTATCGAGGGTGTTTGCTAAAATGTCCCATATTCGAGGGACATGACTGTATTTTTTCGAAGGCAACGAGTGAGGTTATCCCTAGAGGTGCACGTGTGCAAAAAGTAATTTGTTTTCAGTTATTTTATCTTGAAGTTTATGGTTATCTATCGTTTTATTTTATGTCTTATCATACACGCCTAATTACTATACAATATAAAAAAACAGTAAATTGCGGAAATTAAAATTCTACGCTATTACAGAGCTTTCGGGAATGGGGGTACAAATTTATAAATGAAGATGAAGTAAAAAGTCTAGTTTAACTATTTACAAACCGTAACCAATTACAATAATTGAAAAAATATGGAAAATAGTAAACTACGAGCAAATGAAAAGAGAAAGAAAAATTATTTTTTCGGTGTGTTTTGATAGAAAAGAAAGTAAAAAATATAGAATAAAGATGTAACTAAAACAAAAATTATTTAGACTAAATTAAAATTCTAAGATTGTTAAAATTAAATCTAAACTAAATAAAATTATTAAAATGATTCTAAACTAACTTAAGATTCTAATTTACTAAATTAAACATAAAATAAACTAATTATAAAATTACTAAATTAAATATAAATTAAATAAAGTTATTAAAATAATTCTAAATTAACTTAAGATTCTAATTTACTAAATTAAATCTAACCTAAGCTAATTATAAAATTACTAAATTAAATATAAACTAAATAAAATTATTAAAATGATTCTAAACTAACTTAAGATTCTAATTTACTATATTAAACTTAAACTAAGCTAATTATAAAATTACTAAAATTAAATATAAATTAAATTAATTATACAAATACTAATTTAAATCTAAACTACATTAATAATAAATTTACTAATCTACATCTAAACTAAATTAATTACTAAAATAATCATCATAAATAAAAAAAGGGTAGTGAAACCGAAAATGAGAGTTTGAGAAAGCAAAACGGATTGGGCTTTGAATGATTAAAGGCCCAAAATAAAACAAAATTTAGTAAAGGAAAAAAAGAAAAAGAATGGGCCGGGTTGGTTCATGGGGGTGCGAAGAGAAAACAGACTGGGTTGTAAGCCTAAAGAGAATGTAATAAAAAAAATGGGCTGGACTTGGACTGGATCGGGTCAGACCCAGGTCCATTTTGTTAGAACATAGTTTGATTCTACAACCCTTAGTTAAAGTTTTGATGATAACAAATACAAAGAACTAATGACAAACACAAAGAACAAATATGCACCCTAAAAATTATGTTTCATGTGTGCAGAAGTTCTGACCAAAGCAGCATCAGAAGATAAGTCATAAGAGCTACACGCTGAAGCAATCAGAATATGCGCTGAAGATTGATGATCAAAACCTGCACTTAAGCAAAGTAAACTCTGATTCTGAACAAGATCATGTTAATCCAAGTCATCAATATTCTGAAGCGTCATCAGCAAGTAAGGAGATAAGATTCTGAAGTGTTACTGATTATTCAAGACAACATCAATTCCAACGGCTTCTTTCAGACATGATCTTCTCCAAATGGAAAGTGTGTTAATGACATTAAACATGCTTGATGATCATCGTTATTCCACTGTATATATAAACAAAGTCAGCATTCAAAATCAATGACGATTTTGCTACATAACCACTCACGCATATTCAAAGCTGCAAGCAATATTCTTTACATTTCCAAGCTATAATCTTGTGTAAATTATCACAATTGTGATAAACGGTTTTTGTAAGAAAAACAACAACACACATCTTGTATAATAGTTTTGAAACAGTGTTCCTTGAGATTAACTGGATTGTGGTTGTACTCAAGAAGACTTTAACAGTTGTTAAAGTAGTGATTGTAATCCTTTTGAGATTAGTGGATTAAGTCCTCGTTGGAGAGAGGCGAAATCACCTTGACGGGTGGACTGGAGTAGTTTGAGATCAAACGAACCAGGATAAAAATATTGTGTCATTGAGCTTTTAATTTCAAGTTTTCAATTCAACCCCCCCTTCTTGTGTTTTTCACATCTTCAATTGGTATCAAAGCACCTGGTTCTGAGCTTAAACACTTAACCGTGTCAGTATAAGATCCAAGCTTAAAAAAAACACTATGGTGGGAACAAGCTAAAACATCAGCAATGACAACCATGACGACAAGGACAGATTCAGTGGCAAACCCCAATCTTTGATGGAGAAAACTTTGACTACTGGAAAGACAGAATTGAGAGTTTCTTTCTGGCCCATGATGCTGATCTATGGGACATGGTGACTGATGGATACACACACCCAGTGGATGGACGTGGTCAGAGGATAAACAGAAAAATGACGTCTGATCAGCAAAAGCGTGAATTCAGAAACTACCACAAGGCCAGAATAATACTCCTCAACTCCATCTCATACTCAGAATATGAGAAAATATCAAACAAAGAGACTGCCAAGAACATGTTTGACTCTCTGAGAATGATGCATGAAGGCAACATTCAAGTCAAAGAAACCAAGGCCCTTGCGCTCATTTAGAAGTATGAGGCATTCAAAATGGAAGATAGTGAATCAATAGAAACTATGTTTTCAAGATTCCAAATCCTTGTTGCTGTACTGAAGGTTCTTGACAAAGGGTATTCTACTACTAATCACGTTAAGAAGATCATCAGAAGCTTGCCCAAGCAATGGAGGTCAATGGTCACAGCACTTAAGCTAGCCCAAGATCTCAACAAAATATCTCTGGAGGAACTTGTCAGCTCCCTCAGAAGTCACGAGATAGAGCTAGAAGAAGATGAGCCTCAAAAGCAAGGTAAGCCACTAGCTTTAAAATCTAACAGAAAATATGACTCAAAGGTTTTGCAGGCTGTGGAAGAAACTTCTGATGGATCCTCATCAGAAGAAGATGAATTGCATCTCCTCTCCAAAAGGGTGAACCAACTATGGAAGTAGAGACAAAGGAAATTCAAAACTCCTAGAACATCAGAGAATCAGAATGAATCCTCCTCCAGATACAGAAAGTCTGAGTCTTCGTCTGGACACAGAAGATCTGAAGGTTCTTCAGGATACAGAAAGCCAAATAACAAGGACATCATCTTCTATGAGTGTAACGAGCAAGGGAACTAAAAAAGTGACTGCCCAAGGCTTCAGAAGGAGAAGTCCAAAAAGAAGTTCTTCAAGGAAAATAAGAAAAGCCTCATGGCTACATGGGATGATTCTGACACCTCTGAAGCTGACTCAGAATCAGATGATGAAAGAGCAAACATAGCTCTCATGGCAAACGTATCAGAAGACAGCGAAGCTTCTGGTTCAGACTCAGAATCAAACACTGAAGGGGTATTTCCTGATTTTACCATAAATTTTACCAAGGCTGAACTTGCAGAAAGCCTAAATGAAATTCTGGAAAGGTATCAGCAAATCAGAGTCAAATTCAGGAACCTGAAAAGGAATCTTGCCTCTGACTCTGAAAAGACTGAGAGTCTCAGATTAGAGAATTCTGAGTTAAAAGAAAAAAATTTCAAAATTAGAAAATGATTTGCAAAACTATCAGAAGGAAACTATCTCTGAAACTCCCAGTAATGCTGATGAGATCATCAAAGAGTATGATCACAACTTTCAGAAGTTTCTAGCTAAAAAACATAGACAGAAGCAAGATGGCTTCAATGATATGGAGTTAACAGAAATGGAAGAAAAGGGATAGGATATCAAGGTAAGGTATCTACACCAAAAAATGCCATGGACTTTGAAACCACCCGGCCGGAACCTGTCATCTAGATGTAATGAAACATCAATGAAGTCGCCACCGAACGTATTTTATCCCGCCGAAAGGGAAAGGTAAACATCGAGAAAACCTGAAGAGGGATAAATCACGGTCTTTCGATCGAGAGATCGGATAAGGGAGTCTGTTATGCGAGGGGAAGGTATTAGCACCCCACATGTCCGTAGTACTCTACGGTATCCACTTCTGTTGTCTAATCTAATGGGTGTGGTCAAAACCTATGTATATGGCTTAAAACTAAAAAAGGGAATGCATGCGAAAAGAAAAAAAAAGAAAACAATGTAGGGAAAATAAAAGCTGTGCTCGGTTGGGCCCTACCCCGTTACCTACGTATCCCTTTAAAGGAATCAGAGCAGCCATAGTTCGGCTCATATATTTTGGTTGGTTTGTGTTTTTTTATAGTTAAGAGAACAAAAACAGTCAAGATGGCAAAACATCAAATGAAACAACAAACAAATGAGATGGTAAAACATCGGCTAAATAATAGCAAAGTAACATGTCAAAGATGGCGAAACATCAAATGATAAAACATCACACCTAACAGTGACATTGAGAGTCAAAGTAGGATAACCAACATGTGCGATGGCGAAACATCGGCTTCAAACAAGTATGCGATGGTGAAACATCAGCTAAAAGGTACTAAGATATCATGGCAAAGATGGCGAAACATCAATAAAATGGATGACAAAACATCACACCTAACAATGATATTGAAAATCAAAGTAGGATAACAAACATGTGCTATGGCGAAACATCGACTTCAAACAAGTGTGCGATGGTGAAACATCGGCTAAAAGATAACAAGATATCATGGCAAAGATGGAGAAACATCTATAAATCGGATGACAAAACATCACACCTAACAATGATATTGAGAATCAAAGTAGGATAACAAACATGTGCGATGGCGAAACATCAGCTTCGAATAAGTGTGCGATAGCGAAACATCGGCTAAAAGATTTAAAAACAAAGCCAAGATGCGCACAAACAAATAAGATTGATTTGTATCTTTTACCTTGAAGAAGGGTTTAAGTTTATTAGAGGTGTATTATAATTTGCCAAGAAAACAATTTTTGTTTTAAGATGCAAAATGCAAAGGGAAGAAGAAAAACAACTAAGGGAAACTAGCCTAGCACTATCCCTAGTGTTATCATACAATGGTTGACCCTAAGGTTGAGGATAAAGGAAAATCCTACCCTATGTTAGCATACATGGATTCCTACCTTAATCAACATGTCAAAGGAAGCTTAAAAAAACTTTCCTATAGGGAACATGCAATGAGAGCGAAGTCGTGATCTCAATTTCTAAATTGAGTGACTCATCAATCAACAATTAAAGAAGAAAAAACAATAAACATCCTATAGGGAACATGCACTAAGAGCGAAGTCACGATCTCAATTTCTAAATTGAGTGACTCATCGATCAACAATTAAACAAGAAAAGCAATAAACATCCTATAGGGAACATGCACTGAGAGCGAAGTCGTGATCTCAATTTCTAAATTGAGTGACTCATCGATCAAAAGCAAACACAACACATGTATCAGACAAAAAAACAGAGGGCCTCCTGACATATATCAGCAACAGAGGTCCCATCATGCAAAAATAGAACTATACAAAATGAAAATAGAATAAAGGAAATAGTGCAATACCAAACGGATAACTCTCCGTAGCAACTGAATAAGAATAAAAGAAACCCAAAGAACTTCAAGCAAGCTGGCATCAGTAGATAAATCAAGTCAGAAATTACGCCATCAGGATGTAAGTATTGAGATTTTCAGATATGAACAGATCCCATGGGCAATGTATGGAATTCATAATCACATGTATATATCCTGCATAGACTATCAAATATGCTAAACACAAGAGCAGTGCCAATATAATAAGTTGTGTTCCACAAATAAAGTGAAACACAGTAGCCTCCAGTCAAAAATGGAAAACCTTTCTCAAAGTACCTCACACATTCAACAACCAAGTTAGTATTCCCATAAATTGAATGATGACTCACACAAGGGATGGATGATGACACCATAATGAAATGAGAAAACATGATAACAACTCTCAAAACATTAGGTATGATAGACAAAAAGAAAGCAGGCATATGCACAATTTGGTCAAAAGCTAGTGGAATGTTGCTCCTTTCTATCACCATGTTGAGTTGACAATTGAATATCAATCAAGGATCATGGTAGATTGAGAATAATACAATCAAAGACCATGAAGGTCAGTAGCAACCACAATTCAATCATGCACAATTAATTCATCACAGCTCACAAGCATAATAGAAGAGGAATCCCATACAATGCATCAAAAGGTTCAATCATTCAAACATAGGGAATTAAGTGAAATGACATGAGTTTACATGGATAAACAGAACCAACATGATCATTAGGTTCCCAATCATAGGCCTCACTCAAGTTCATTGGCCATCAAATAAATTGCAACAAGATATGCAACATTAATTGGGTACCTTCACTTCAAAAATACATCAAAAATAGAAAAGGATTTCAATAATTCAAACAAAAAGTTTCTTAACATCTTTGAAGTGTGTAGAAGTCAGAAAGTAAGTCTTAAGTTCATGAATGGTTGAGGAGGGGGGTCAAATAAGGCTCAAAGTTCAAAACTAGTTGGCCAAATTATCAAAACCAGACAAGTTTTCAAAATAATTCATGGAAAAATATCAAACCAAGTCAAATAATTCAAGAAAAAATGGTTTTCAGATCCTCAATACATTCATGAACCATAATCAAGACTTAAATTCAATTGAAAATCCAGGGCATAATGGTTTTGAAAATGAAACTTGCACAATAAGCAACAAAGCCCTAATTTTTGACTTTTTATCTTAAATATTGATTAGATAATATCAAAATTCAAAAAAATTAGAACAAATATACATCAAACAAGACAAAACTCAAGAGGTCAAAATACCTACTTTTCCATATTTTTTGAATTAAAGAAAAGTCAAAAATAAAAATCAAATTCAAACAATTAATCAATTAATTAAATATTCACATCTCAAAATAAAACTCTAATAAAAAATTAGAAAAATATCCAACCAAAATTATATTCAAATATTAGAATTAAAAACACACATCCCTGATTTTTTGTGGAATTTTTGAATTAAAGGAAATATTAAAATAAATATCAAACAAACAATTAACAATTAAACTATTATTTAAAGGCAAAAATGCAAACCCTAGCCAAAAGTCATGAAAAGGTCAAAATAAAATTATATTCAGATTCTATGATTGAAAACAAACTTATATGATTTTTTTGAGAATTTTTGAATTAAAGGAAGTATTAAAATAAAAATTATGAAGCAAAAATTTCAAATAAACTTCTCAAATTAAATTTCTAATCAAAAATAGAAAAAATGCTAAACAAATTTCAGAATCAAATTCTAAATAATTTTGTGAGTTCAAAACATTTTTTGTGGTATTTTTAGATCAAAAGAACTATTAAAATAAAAATAATCTTTAAACAAACAATTATTTATACTTATGAATTTTTAAACTAAACAAAACATTTTTAAAAATTCCAATAAAATTACACAAGATAGTAGAAATTATTTTGGACTTGTGATAATTTTTTCAGAATTTTTCTAAATTGTTTTGATCAAGAAATACAAATAAGAAAATAAATTAAAATCAAATAATATGAAATGCATTAAAATTTGAATCAAGCCAATCACAGCGCGCCACCTCACTTCATCTTCAACCTTTAGCATAGGGCAAAACGCGTGCAACACAAAAGATCATGAGCCTATGTTCAAATCCATCAATCATGCTCGTTTCTCAACCAAAATCCATGAAATCAAGTGCAAATTAAAGCTAGCATATCATACTACATTATGCAATTTGAATCAATCTCAAAGATCAAGCATGGATCAAGAAATAAAGTCTCAAAAACTGAACAAACCCACTGCAAACATCAAAGTCATGAACATGATTTCAACAATTCTGCTTGAATCAAAGCTCAAATATACATCAATCCTAATGATTGGCCAGCTAGCAACTCAATGGACATGATTTACAACATCAATTCAAGATGAAACATATAAATCAAAGTTCAAGAAACTCACATGGATGTGAAAACTAGAAACACGATTCTTTCACTCCAGAAACAATCCAATGGTGCAGGCTTGATCTCCTTACTTCCCTGAAGCTGAAACGCCAAGAATTTTGAAGAATGATCCAAGGAGAAGAGAGATTCGAAGCAATTTGCAGAGATGCTTAAAAATGTTCAGATTTGCAATGTAGCCATTATGAGCCTCCTCATTTTCAAATGATCCTTGATTCTTGTTATATATCACGAGAGTAAGAGGATAGAAGTGGTATTTGGCCCTCAAAACTGTTGGAGGGCAAATTTGGTAGTTTTGGCAAAAAATGAGGATGCACATGAAATCTGCGTTTCACTCGTGCATTTTCTTGCCTTTTGTGCGTTTTGTGAGCCAAATGAAGTCAGAAAATCATGCCCAAAGTGCCAGCTCATGATTGCTTGAAAAGAGAGAGTGTTGGTGAATTTGCAATTTTGAGCAAGTTTTGTATTTTTTTATTCAAGCAAGTTCAAAACCAAATGAGGCACGAAATGGTGAGTGTGATGGGCCTCAGTATGTCACAAATTGTTCATGGGCTTGATTAGAAGTGAAGATAATAGCTGAAAATGAAGTTCTCAAGAAATGGCCATTTTGCATACTAGTCAAAATTCAATAAAATGCCTCAAAATTCCAAAGTCCATAACTTGCTCATATTTTTGAATTTGGACACAAATGAGTACAATTTGGTAAGGTATTGAAAATATATACAATCCCTTAGTCTTGAGGTTTTGCAATTGAATCCATTAAGGTCCTCAAAATTTGAAATGAAATTCACTAAATTTGGAAAATGACCTATAATTTTGTGACTTCCAAGCTTTATAACTCTTGACTCTTTGCCAATTTGGACATGAGACCAAAAGGAGATGAAATATCATCCTCTTATATTTCCAAGCATGTTTCATTTGCATTTTTTGATCAAAGTTGAATAAAATATGAATTTTTGAAATTAAGTCCTTATTTTCCAAAATTAGAAACTTTTAGGTTTTCTTCATGAACAAGTTTCAACCCAAACCTCAATCTCTTTGATCCAATGATTAAAATGGACTTGAAATATGAAAAGTACACCCTTGAATTGATGGTTGACCAAAAGTTCACTTGGTCAACCTTGACTTTGACTGATTTTGACCAAAATGACCATTTTCCCCTTTGAATCAATTGATCCACTTCCTTTCAAAATTGATGATCAAAACTTCAAGCATATGATTTTCCAAATATATAGAGGCCATGTGAAAAGTTTCACTTCAAAAGTCTCAAGAAATCTTGATGAAATCCCAAACCCTAGTTTTGGTTAACACCTTAGGAGACTGATGAATCATCTCCAAAACTTCAAATCCTCTAGGCATCTTGGCCAATTTTCTGTACAAAGACTTTCCAAATACCAATGAGATGTTGTAGCTTCTAAATCAAGATTTGTACATTGATCAATAGCCTTGATCAAGCAAAACCCTAATTTGACTGGTGAATCAAAAGAGATATTCCTCTTATAAACAATCACAAACTTCAATCCTCTGATGATCAAAAGAGATGGATAAAACATCTTGAGATATGTAATAACTTTTGAGCTTGAAAGATCCAAAGGTTTAGATGATAAGGTTCAACATGAGCAACTTGTCAATGCAATCAACCTTCAAAGCTTGAGGGGAACTTGATAACCAAAGTACTTTGATCCAATCACAATGTATGAATTCAATGCAATATGATATTCATGATGAAACATAAGCCTAAATCAAGAGGGTAAATTTTGGGGTACAACAGCTGCTCCTATTCAAATATCTTTAACATGATAAGTGAGAAAAGTGACAACTTTCGAGCGTTCAGGGTTGAAGATGATTGAATACAAAAGAACCCGGAAATTTACACTCTTGAAGAAGAAAGAAAAAGAAGCAAAAAACCCCCAAGACATGCGTTAGAATGAAACTGTAACGCAGGTTGAAACAGAACAAAACGAAGAAGAGTAGACGCAACCAAACTTCTGGATAGATGTGCCAGGGAAAAACTGGGCTTCAAAGAAGGGTGAGATAAAACTCAAACTACAGAGTATATGCGAAACTAAGCTCTGGAAAAGAAAACGTACGCGGGTGAGGAGACGAAACTCTGAGCTTGACCCAAAGCAAAAGTGGCTAGAGTGCGTGATTCTAGGAGCACTTGCTAATCTCAACTAAGATAAACAGTATGAATGAACTGAAAGAATCCCAGAAATGAGGAACAAAAGCGAGACAAAAATCGACTCAATAACCAGTTAAACGAAACAAAACTAGATGAGTACCAGAACGAAACTGGATTTCACGCACGGGTAACAAGGCGAAACTCGACCCATAGCAAAGTGATGAGAGTGCATGTTTCTCAGAGCACCTGCTGGTCTCAGATCAATGGATAAACAGTAATTAAAATTGATAGAAGAATCCAAGGAACAAAGGAGACTGATTTCAAACCAGGGACGCAGTACGAACACTGCACTCGGTAAACGAACAACATCAAAGGGTCCAAGGTAAGAAAACAAAAAAACAAGATGAAACTCGACTCAATAACTAGTTAGGAGAAACTAAACTACATGAGTACTAGGACGAAACTGGATTTCATGCACAGGCGACGAGGCGAAACTCGACCCAAAGCGAGAGTGATGAAAGCGCATGTTTCTCAAAGCACCTGCTAGTCTCAGGTCAATGGATAAACAGTGACGAAAACTGATAGAAGAATCCAATGAACAAAAGAGACAGATTTCAAACTAGGGACGCAGTACGAACACTGCACTTGGTAAACGAACATCGTCGAAGGGTCCAAGGTATGAAAGCAAAAACGAGACAAAACTCGACTCAATAGCTGGCTAGGCAAAACTAAACTAGATGAGTACCAGGATGAAACTGGATTTCACGCGCAAGGTGAGGAGACGAAACTCTAAGCTCAACCCAAAGCAAGGAGATTAGGGCGTACACCTAAAAACCTGCTGAAAGCGAATATCAGGATGAAACTGGTATTCGAAAAGGTGTATCAATAGACGTTGGAATGAACCGGAGAGGGTAGTGAAGACTAAACCTAAGAAGACAGTGCCAAGGCGAAACTGAACTACAGTCAAGAGTAGACACTCAAACAAACAGATGATTGACGCCAAAAGGACATTGGTATAGGGGGGGGGGGGGGAACTGAGATAATGAGGACGAAGACCTCGCTGGGGATTTAATCCGAAGTATTAGAAAATTCACTGGGGAATAACAGAAACAATAATGGCTTATGTTCCGCTGCATGTTTGAATTTTTTTTATATAGCGCAATGTTCCATATAATGGAAATGCTACACGTTTTGGTAGATGCAATGTAATGATGCATGTTTAAAAGTTTCGCTGGGGAATGGCCAATTGAGAAGCCAATAACCAAGAAGTCAGAAACTGACACGACTTGCAAAAATAAATTGAAAAATTCAAAGGAGAGGAGAAAATATGGGGAACCGCTAGAGAGGGAACCTCGAAGAGCTGAAGCTTCGCAGGGAATAACAGCCGAGCAACCAGTAGAAACAGGACACAAACATTGAGAGGAGCTGCAGAAATAAACTCCAAACTCCTAGAGAGGATCAGATCGACACTGTATCTTCTGGAGAGGGACGCCAACTGAAGATTAGACATCGAGGGAGATGATCAGGGTAAGACTATAATCATTGGAAAAGACAGTGCGCAGCCGTGTTGAGGATGACACCAAGACAACAAACCTGACGTGAGGGGTGAAAACCTTTTCTGGGGTAACAAAGTTCTATTGAAGAAACGGGACTTCGTCGGGGATACAGAACTCTGTTGAAGATTTTTGTTGGAGAGATCTTGAATGCAACCATTGGATGGATCATGCAGATAGTCACACAGTACCGACCTCATTGGGGATAAGGAAAGATCTTAACATAAGGATGCCCCAGTCAGCAGATCGGCTGGGAAATGAGAGGTCATGGCGAGGGATCTTTGTTGGCATCCATGTTGGGGATATCCTCAAATCCGGAATCTCAGAATGAAGTCTTTAAAAGAAGATTCCTGGGGCAACCAAACTTCACTGTAGAAACGAAACTTCACTAGGGATAGGTAAAGTCCTATTCATACATGGGCTCTGTCTAACAGAAGAAAAACAAATATTCCCTTCCTGACAATCATTAAGCTCTTTACAGGTGTTCAATGTGTAAACTCTTTTTGATGTCAAACAAATGTTTTGCATGCAGAAAGATGTTTATTTTGGGAATGACAAACCTGATGTGATGATTATTCAAGCCTTGAAGTTGAAAATCTTAACAAAGTGTCGCATCTCTGTTATGAATGAATCACTGGCTAGAGTGCAAAAATTTTCAAAACTTTTCTTCCCCCCTTCCTTTTTTGAAAAAAATGAGTCAAGATGCGGGTGATAAGATACCAACATGGATATGCAACACATATTTGGGAGTTTAGGAAAAGCTATCTTGTTTTAGTATGCTTTCGGGTTAAACCCTTGTTTCAGTTAGGACTTTTAGAGGTTGTAACGTGGCCTGGTTCAAGGTTTTTTTAGAAAAAAAAAGTTTTTCAAGGCTCAAGTTATTTGGTGCCCACCCTCTTCGTGATATTCTTCTGTCCTAAGTTCAGCTGACTTATCACAAGCATTCATCTTTCAAAAGGATTTATAATGGTTGAGTGATCACGACAAGTTCTCCAACATGATTGTCACTTAACTTTTGCTACTTTTATTTTTGATATTATTGTTCCTCTTCTTTTGATGAAAATTTTATTGAGTAATCTTTTTCGGCCTTTTAGGCTCTCTTTTCCCTAACTTTTGCCTGGACAAAATCTTTTGAATTTCAATTTTGGGAGTCCAGCAGGATGCCCTAACTTTTGCCTAAGCGACTTGTTTTCAAGTTTCGACTTAGCGGGGCTTTTTGTTTCTTTTTTATTCATACTTTCCACTTTGAACAAGTCAATATGACTTTAGGTTTTTGAACCTTTTCTTTCTTTCTCTCTTTTTTTTTTTGAAGAAAACAAATGCCTCATTCCTTGGTCGGCGAGGGATAGCCATTATTGTATCAATTCGATCTCGACCTCAGGACCTTGTGAGGAAATGAACATTATGGTTTAGACATTTTTCCTGATCTCATGATGTGAAAGATAAAATGTGGTGATCCTCAGATAGGACATTCCTTCTGAAATTTGAATGCTTGGTCAAATTAACTGAACATCTACCCTGCCCCGGGTTAAAAAAATAAGGTTTTTTTTTAAACGGAAAAGAAACTCCTACTTCGAAGGCTCAAAGGGGTTAACGAGGGTCTAACTCCCTTATATCTCCGGTGTTTGGGGATTGAAACAATGCCTGTACATCATCAATGGGGTTCTACTCAAAAGCATACCATTACAGTCATCGTTTTTAGCTAAACTCCTTCCCCCAAACTCTTGGCTAAGCAAAATAATTGGCACAGTTGGTATCAACATGCCCGAAAAATGATTAAAGAGTGATACTATATGGATTAAGTAAAATGAAACAATTTTTTTTAAGGAAAAAATATTCAACATATCAAAACTGACATTCGACTATAAACAAAATCCTATATGCAGACAATGCTAAAACAATCATTCAAGATAACACATGAAAGTGCGGAAAAGAAACGAAATAAAAGCCATTATGGGGAAGAAAAATTTCCAATTAGGTTCGCCGATCTCGCCGACCTACCGTAATCTTGATATTACCCTGACCCACGACCTTAACCAATAGCACAGAGCGGTGAAACAAAAGGCAAGGTAAACACCAGTAAAGTGAAAGAGAATCTCATCAAACATAGAACTAAACACGCCCCTTGCGTATTAGTAGTTGTGTTTGTTATCCGTATTTCAAGAAATCAACTAACCATGACTTAGATTACCATTTACGTGTAAGGCCCACGAAGTTTATATGCACATGCTTATCAAAATATTGGACGTTTTTGCAAACAAAATAGTAAAAAAGGAGAAAAGAAAATTATACGTATACTTGAAATAAGATGTTCTATTGATTTTGAGAAATCAACCAGTGAAAAAGGCATTTACATTTGGAAGCAAGAAGTTACAAAATCAAATCAAACAAGTGTTTACAAATGGCAATGTGAATGTGAATATCCATCAAGTCCCGGCTCTTCTATGACTCTTACGCTTTCATCTTCATGCTTTCAGACAGATCATTCTTGGATTAGTTTCGAGCTTATGCCAGGTGACGGAATGAAGGAAATAAACAAAGGATCTCATGTTGAGCGTAGTTATTTGCTTTAAGTCCCTAACTTTTGCCTGAATCGCCCTTTCGGGTTTTCGATTCACCAGGACACCCTCTTTTTGCCTAAACCGCCCTTTCGGGTTTTCAGTCTAGCGGGTTTTTATTTTATTTTATTATGCAAAGTATTTTTTAACTATGTCAACATTTACAGGGAGAGGGAAGTACTCCCCATCCATAGTCGTGAGCATCATCGCTCCTCCAGAGAAAACTTTTCTGACCACAAAAGGACCTTCATAAGTTGGAACCCACTTGCCCCTGGGATCTCCCTGGGGGAGAATTATCCTTTTTAGCACAAGTTCACCTGGCTTGTAACACTGAGGCCGTACCCTCTTATCAAAAGCTTTTCTCATCCTTTGCTGATATACCTGACCATGACATACATCCGTCAACCTCTTCTCATCAATAAGTTCCAACTGATCCAGCCAATTCTGTACCCACTCACTTTCATCCAGCTCGACATCCCTCATGATCCTAAGAGAAGGAATCTCGACTTCTACCGGTAATACCGCTTCCATGCCGTAAATCAACGAAAATGGGGTTGCCCCAATCGAAGTATGCACAGTGGTGCGATAATCATGCAAAGCGAAAGGCAGCATCTCATGCCAATCTTTATAGGTTACTACCATCTTCTGCATAATCTTCTTGATATTCTTATTGGCCGCTTCGACAGCTCCGTTCATCTTTGGTTGGTATGGGGAAGAGTTATGATGCTTGATTTTGAAGGACTCACAAAGCTCCTTCATCATTTTGTTGTTCAAATTAGACCCATTATCGGTAATGATCTTCTGAGGCACTCCGTAGCGACAGATAATATTGTGCTTAATGAATCGAGTTACCACCTGCTTGGTGACATTGGCATAGGATGCAACTTCGACCCATTTTGTAAAATAATCGATGGCAACCAGAATGAAACGGTGCCCGTTGGATGCAGTCGGTTCAATTTTGCCGATCATATCAATTCCCCACATCACAAACAGCCAAGGGGAAGTCAAGACATTCAAAGGTACTGGCGGCACATGCACTTTATCAGCATAAACTTGACATTTGTGGAAAACCCGTGCATGATTATAACAGTCAGTCTCCATGGTGGACCAATAATAACCTGCTCGCAAAATCATTTTAGCCATGGTATGCCCGTTGGAATGGGTCCCGAAATCTCCTTCATGTATCTCTTCAATGATTCTAGCTGCTTCTTTCTTGTCAACACATATGAGCAGTAAACCGTCATGATGCCTTCTATACAACACACCACCACTGAGAAAGAACTTGGCTGAAAATCTTCTCAAGAACTTCTTATCTGTGACGGATGCCTCTTCAAGGTACTCTTGTGTTTCAAGATATCGTTTAACATCATAAAACCAAGGATTACCATCTGATTCCAAACTAGCCTCAAAACAAAAAGCTGGTTCACTCAAACTTCTGATGGTAATGGAAGGTGCCTCATTAGCCCACTTAACCTTGAACATGAAGGACAAAGTTATCAGTGCATCAACTAGATTGTTTTCTTCTCTGGGAATGTGTTCAAACGTGATCTCTTCGAAGTACGTAATCAGCTTCATAGCATGCTCACGATAGGGAATTAGGTTCTGATGGCGAGTCTCCCAATCTCCATTAATCTGGATGATAACAAGAATGGAATCCCCGTAAACTTTCAAAAATTTGATGCGCAGGTCGATCGCCGCTTCAATGCCATAAATGCAAGCCTCATATTCAGCCATGTTGTTAGTGCAATCGAAACAAATGTGAGCCGTGAAAGGAATGTGGTAGCCCTCAGGGGAAGTGATAACAGCTCCGACACCGTTGCCCATGGCATTAAAGGCACCATAAAAAACAAGCGTCCAACGTGATCCCGACTCGGGTCCTTCATCTGGGTCTGGCATATTACAATCCCGAATATACACAATTTCCTCATCTGGAAAATCAAACTTCATCGGTTCATAATCGTTCAAGGGCTGATGAGCGAGATGGTCGGCTAGTACACTACCCTTAATTGCTTTTTGAGTAGTGTATTATATATCATATTCGGTGAGTATCATCTGCCAACGGGCTACCCTTCCTGTAAGAGCTGGCTTCTCAAAAATGTACATGATTGGATCCATTTTAGATATCAAGTAGGTGGTATGAGTTAACATGTATTGCCTCAAACGTTTGGCGGCCCAGGAAAGCGCACAACAAGTCTTTTCTAGCAATGAGTACCTCGACTCACATTCTGTAAACTTCTTACTCAAGTAGTAAATAGTCTGCTCTTTCTTCCCTGTCTCATCGTGCTGACCGAGGATACAACCCATTGAGCTCTCCAACACAATTAGATACATGATTAGTGGCCTTCCTTCCACTAGCCGCATGAGTATCGGAGGTTCCTGCAAATACTCCTTTATTTTGTCAAAGGCCTTCTGGAAATCCTCATTCCATTTCACTGTCTGACTTTTCTTCAACAACTTGAACAAAGGTTCACAGGTGGCTGTGAGATGAGAAATAAATCTAGAGATATAGTTTAACCTCCCCAAGAAACCATGTACTTCTTTCTCCGTCCTTGGCTCAGGCATTTCCTGTATCGATTTTACCTTGGCCGGGTCCACCTCGATACCTTTTTCACTTACAATAAAACCCAACAGCTTATCGGATCTCACCCTGAAGGTGCACTTATTCAGATTCAACCTCAGCAAGAACTGCCTCAGTCTCTTGAACAATTTTTTCAGATGAACAAGATGTTCCTCTTCCGTGTCAGATTTAGCAATCATATCGTCCACATATACCTCAATATCTTTATGAATCAAATCATGAAAGAGAGTGACAATGGCGCGCTGATATGTTGCCCCGACATTTTTCAAACCAAACAGCATCACTTTATAACAGAAAGTTCCCCAAGGCGTGATAAATGTTGTCTTCTCCATATCCTCCGGAGCCATCTTTATTTGATTGTAACCCGAAAAACCATCCATGAACGAAAATACTTTGGAATGAGCAGTATTATCGACCAACACATCAATATGCGGAAGAGGGAAATCATCTTTAGGGCTGGCCCTGTTCAAATCCCTATAATCCATGCACATCCTGACCTTACCATCCTTCTTGGGCACATGCACAATATTTGCAATCCATGGCGGATAATTGATGACCTTTAAGAAATTCGCGTCCAACTGCTTCTGGACCTCCTCTTTGATCTTCTTGGACATCTCAGAATGAGTCCTTCAGAGCTTTTGCTTGACAGGAGAACAACCTTCCCTGAGCAGTAGTCGATGCACCACTATGTCTGTATCCAACCCAGGCATATCCCCATAAGACCAAGCGAAGATATCAGAATACTCACGGAGTAGCTCAATTAATCTGACCTTTATACTTTCTTCGAGATCTGCCCCTATCTTGACTTCTCTTCTTACCTCTTATGTGCCAATATTCACCACCCCAATCAAATCCTGATTCGGCTGGATAAACTTCTCCTCTTGTTTTAACAATCTTGATAATTCCTCAGGAAGATCACAATCCTCATATGCTTCTTCTTCAACTTGATAAATAGGAGTATAAAAGTTATAATGAGCCATAGCAGAGTCGTTATCAATATGATCAGTGGTGTAAGTGCATCTGCATGAATGAAATTTTGGCGTTTTTTAGTGACAGTGTGTGAAAAGAGAAACATTGCCATTTAAATAAAAAAGAAATGGAGCAAAATTTTGAATGCAAAAACGTCCTTTATTTCATGATAAACTTTTGAAAATAAACATGGTGGCCCTACACAAATGATCCACTACGCCTTTGGCAGAGCGTAGAAATTATGATATGATAATAAAAGAAAACAAGAAAATTACTCCTCAGCGCTTGAAACTTGGATAACATCCATATAAGTCCAATTGTTGAGTGTCTGGCCTGGAATACTCGGACGAATCCAATCTTCGATATTGTAACCATCAACCCTATCATCGCCAACTACAATGACGTGTCCTTCTTGAGTAGCATAAGGACGGGAAAACTTCACAGGAGTAGATAAACTATATGCTCTGGGAGTTGCACTCTCCTGACCTGGGCTAAAACCAAGACCAACTTTATCAAATTTTGGGGTAACGTCCAGCACCTGACCCCAACCTTCAGGGTTACCATTTTCCACCATAGCTATCACATCCTTGAGAGAAGACATAACAGTTTTGGGCTTCCTTTTCTGCTCTGGAGGAGGAAAATTGACAGCATGAACTGTCTCAAATGCCTGAAACAGAGTCTTATGTATCTCGCCTTCAACTTCAACATAGCAGAATGATGTCTAATGACTCATGATGTACTCTTCCTCGCCGCACACAGTTATCACCTTTCCCTCTGCAGGATACTTGAGTTTATGATAAAGAGTAGAAGTGACTGCCCCTTCTCTATGAATCCACGGCCGCCCCAACAAACAACAATACGCTGGCTGTATATCCATCACAAAAAATGTAGCCGTGAAGGTACAAGGACCAACCTTGATTGGTAACTCTACCTCCCCAAACACTGACCTTCAATACCCATCAAACGCCTTCACCATCAATTCACTAGGGCGTAGCTCCAGTCCAGAATAATCAATCTTCATCAATGCTGACTTGGGAAATACATTTAAAGACGACCCTGTGTCCACCAAAACCCGGGATAAAGTAGTGTCCCTGCACTCCATTGAAATATGCAACGCTTTGTTATGGTCTGGCCCCTCCGGAGGAAGATCAAAATCTGTGAAACCCAGACCGTTCTCGGCAGATATGTTAGCACAAACATTCTCAAACTGATTGACTGTTATCTCATGTGGCATGAACGCATTATTTAACAACTTCATCAAAGCATTTCTGTGTGGTTCTGAAAAATCAACAGAGACAAAATAGGCATCTTAGAAGGAGTATGGCTCAGATGATCAATTATGCTATAATCACTCTTTCTGATAATTCGCATTAACTCTTCAACCTCATTGGGAACTAAAGAAGCTTATGGTATCGGAATTGGTTGAGTCACGTTGGCTGGGGTAACCCTTGATTTACCAATCATCGCCTGCTGTTTTCGTTTTTCTCTTGCAGAAGCATCTGCTGCATCTTGCACATTAGAAGGACCAAATACTCTCCCGCTTCTAGTCATTCGATCCATACCAGAAAAATTATGAGCTTCCCCTTTATTATCTTTAGCACGTTCTTCCTCAGACGAACGGGTACTTACTTCCTGCTTCACCCCATGGTAATAAACATCAGCACCATAATTCCATGGGATAGCCTTCTGACTGGTATACGACATGGGACCAGGTACCATAATCATCAAAGGAGGTGCCCTAGATGGGGTAGGAATGCGCACAGGGGTGTAAGGAATAGATACCACATCAACATCTTCTTCGGTAACCTTACGGTAGCTCGGTTTTCTATTGAACTGCAGGGAACCCCCATTTATCATCAACTGGATACCGGCTTTTAAATCATCACAGCCCTTCGGTTGCTCCTTACACTTGGCACACTATGAAGTACAACCCGGGAAAATAGAATTGTCAAGAAAATACCTCTTAACATACCACAACGGAGTAGTTACTTGTTCCACATTCATGATTAAATTCAACACTTCATCATTATCATCAATCATATTAACAACACCCCCTCCATGCCTAGGCATTGGGTTCTGAGTAACATTCGAACCAGTCACTGGAGTAAACTCAATTGCCTTAGCATCCAACAAGTCTTGTATCTTGCACTTCAACGCATAGCAATTGTCAGTAGAATGACCAACTCCGCCTGAATGGAATTCACATCTTGCGTTAGCATCATAGTTAGGAGAAAGTCTTGCGGGTGGTGGTGGCATATTTCTCAAATCGATCAACTTCAAATCGAGCAAATGGTGGAGTGCTTCAGTAAGAGATACCGGTAAGGGATCGAATTTTCTGGGCTGTCTCTGCTATTGATTATTATACTGACGGGGAGCATCTTGCTGTCTGTTGTTGAGGCACTGCATTCAGTCTCTGCTGCATAGGAGCATTAACTGGAATAGAAACAACATTGATTTGTTGGTGCTGACGATCCTCTCTTCTTCCTCTATGAGAGTAAACCTCACTTGCGTCGCCTTCCCTTTTCTTAGGGTAAGTGTTGAATGGTTTCTTACTGCCCCCTGATGAGCCACTAGAACCTCCAGTCTGAATTTTCCCCAATTTTAAACCTACCTCAATTCTTTCACCAACCATAACTAAGTCAACAAATCCCGCTGAAGTACTTCCTATCATGTGCTCATAGAACGGCCCTTGTAGGGTACTCATAAACATATCAATAAGTTCTCTCTCCATGAGTGGAGGTTGAACCCTCGCAACCAACTCACGCCACTTCTGAGTGTATTCCTTGAAAGATTCTCTTGGTCCCTGTGACAAATTCTGTAACTGAGTGCGATTAGGCGCCATATCCACATTGTACTGATAATGCTTGACAAAAGCCCGAGCAAGATCATTCCAGCAATGAATATGGGTTTTCTCCAACTTCATGTACCACTCCAGGGATGCCCCAGATAGGCTATCCTGGAAAAAGTGAATCAAAAGTCCCTAATCCTCAGTATGCACTGACATCTTTCGGAAATAAGCAGTTGCATGAGTAACAGGACATGACGTTTCGTTGTACTTTTCAAGTACATGAGGCTTGAACTTTGGAGGAACTTTCACCCCAGACACCAACCCGAGATTATTAGCATCCATACCAAGGAATCCTTGCCCTTCCACAACCTTCAAACGTTCTTCCAACAACCGATACTTCCTATCCTCAACCTGAACTTCCGGCTCTGAACACCGAACAGAAAACTGATCTTCATCCTAATCAAAGTCATAATTCTGCTCCTGATAGCCCCTTATACCGCCCTGATTATCTTTTCTGTTCCCTACAAGACGAGGTCCCAGAGACGGGGGAAACTGCCCTACGTTGCATACAAAAGGGTTTCCAGGCATCCCGTGAAAATTTCCAGCAGGCTGATCTTGCAAATTCCCCAATCCTACAGAAATGTCCTGATAGAGCCCTTGATTTCCACCATCCCCTGGATAGCGGCGCTGGTTGTTGACAATGGCAGCCAGTTCCTCCTGTTGGCGATTCACATTGGTGATGACCTCCATGAACTGGGTCATTTGAGTAGCCATCTGAACCCTCATTTCAGCGTGTTCAGCTTGGACTTGTTCCATCTGTCTTGGAAAATTGTTTCTGGTGGAATACTGATGAGTAGTCGTCTTGAATTCTGAATAAGAAAAGCAGAAGAATAAGAATACCATCTTGAGATAACCTGTAATGTTATGAAATGCATGATGTGCATGATATGTTTGTCATTTCAGGTATTCAAGAGTCCTTTTATTCATCAATCACGGCGTGCAACCAAAGATCAAACATACAATCAAAGGGAAAAAAGGACAAATAAGACAAACACTTCAATTATTTACAAACAAGAGAAACAATGTTCGAGTGACTTCAGACATTTAAGAGTGTAATGATAAACAACAAAATACGTGTTTCAAAATAAACTTAAGAAAAAACTGAATAATAAAAACAAACGATGGTCCCTTCCAACAATCCTGGGGGTGACCAAATACACCAAAGGTAAGTAACAAAAACTAAATCTCCGGAACAAGACATGCTTCAAGGTGTTGACAATACTCTTCAAGCCTGGCTTTCATCTTTAAAAGTTGTGATGCGACTACTTTACTTTCTTGAAACCGGTCCTCTGTGACACGCTTCTGGGCTACTTCCTTCTTAAGCTGAGCATCTTTGTCTTTGAGCTGTTTCTCCAAGTTTTGAATCTTCTTCCTGTAGCTATTCTCAGATGCCTGGAGCTTCTGGCACTCTTGCTGGGTCTTACTCAACTCTTCTTCCATTTCAGCGTGAGACCTCTTCCTAAAACCGGTTGCATCATAAGTTTCCGCTTGAGCTTCTTTGAGTTTGCGAGCTAAGTCGGCCCTTTCTTGATCTACCCAATAGAGTTTCATCCCTGCCTTACGGCCTTTTGCATGAAGTTGAATGTTCTCCACATGAACCTGGGTGAACACCTCGGTAGGCACCGTGTTACTCAGAACAGTAGGAGGTTGCTCACATATAGGAGTCGACCTTGCAAATGGTAACCGTAAAATCTTAACCCTGGCTCTAATCCACTCCAAGTAAGGAACCCTAGCAATAGGAACCTTCTTGCCCAAAGTAGTTCTATCCTTCTTTTGAATTCTCTTCCAAGCACTTGTCACTCTTTTCAACATCACAGGATCACTTCCTCTAACAAAATACACTGATTCAAACACCTCTTTAACCTTTGGCGGTCCATCCATTGCCTATCCCAATTGACGATAAGCAAGCACATGATTATAGTTGATACACCCCTTAGTTCCTATGAGGGGAACATTAGGTAAATCTCCACAGCTAGTGATAATACTTCGTACTTCTCCCATGTCGTAATTCCCCCGGATGTCAAATGAAGTAAGGTTGACAAGTCTTGATGACCATCAGAGAGAATGCCTGGTATCCACGAAAGGGCCACTTACCGGTAGGTGCAACTTAAACCATTGATACAACATTGAATGATATAAACTTACATTACCTCTTTTTCCATGCCTGAAATGAATGGTGTAAAGAGTATCTGCCAAGAGTGTCGGTACCAGGTTCTTATTTCTAAAAACACAAATAGCCGTCAAATCCACAAAATTTCTCTTACGAGGGAAGACGATGATCCCGTATATCATGAGAGCAAACAGAGGGCTGAAGTCATTCCAATTCCCTTTCTTTGCCCAGTCTTCAGCTTTCTTCACTAAGAAATCTAAATAAAACCCTGTAGTATCCTCACTTGATTTCCAATTGTCTTTCACCTCTTTCCAACTCAAATGAAGAATTTCAGCAACAACTTCGAACTTCGGATTCTCCGACACTTGGACAAAAGGAACTTCATCGGACAACTTGATATTAAGTAGGTACGCGTACTCTTCTAGTGTGGGAAACAGTTGATAATTTTGAAAATAAAACACCGTAATTCCTTGTCATAGAATTGGAAGAGAGTGATCAAAGACATTGGGTCAACTGGAGTGTTAAGGATTAGTAACAAATTGCCATAATTTTTGCTGAAATTATTCAGAACATCACCCTTCAGATAAGAACTCAACCTCTTCAATTCGGACACATCAATAGTATGAATCTGATAAGTGAATGTATGCCTGTTGGGCTCTTTAACACGAACTGAATCAAACTCTTCTGACGGGAGGCCAACCATTTCTGATGGAAAGAAAACTCTTGAATGTCCCTGGAAGATGACATGCGCATGCTAGTTATTTTTTATACATCATTTTTTAGAAATAAATATGCTATGATGCAACATGACAGGATACAAGTTTCACACTAGATCATGGCTGGACCCTTACAGAACAACACCACTCAAGATCAAAAGAAAATCCCAAAGCTTCAACACTATCATGGGAACCTGAGTCACCTTTGCAACACAAAGTCACAAACAGTACCTGTAAGAAAAGTTTTCCCGCCCCTCTCATGGGTGTAGTCTAGGTCAAGGTAAGGTTAAAAGCCAAATCAAAGTACAAGAGCTTGACTGTCGGTATCATCATACGATAACACCTACCCGAACTGCCTCTGAAGTCATGGGTCTCATGGTCAGGTCTACAAAGCATCCGCCTCATAGCTGCCATGGCCACTCTATTCCTAGTTCCTATTGAATTCACTCATAGTCTGGGTATGAGGCCCTTTACCTCATGGAACAACCCACCCACCAAGAAATCCAGAATCCAAACAGTCCAGCCAAATCTAGTATGCAGAAAGTAAAGCGCACATAGGATGCAATGCAAACAGATAAATATGCAAAGCGGTAAAATAAACACCCAAAAAGAAAACAAATAAGAGCTAGGATCGACTCCGGGATGGACCAGCAAGAGGTCAATCTGTCCCCAGTGAAGTCGCCAGCTGAAACCACCCGGCCAGAACCTGTCATCTGGATGTAATGAAACATCAATGAAGTCGCCACCAAACGTCTTTTATCCCGCTGAAAGGGAAAGGTAAACATCGAGAAAACCTGAAGAGGGAGAAATCACGGTCTTTCGACCGAGAGATCGGGTAAGGGAGTCTGTTACCCGAGGGGAAGGTATTAGCACCCCACACGCCCGTAGTACGCTACGGTATCCACTATTATTGTCTAATCTAATAGGTGTGGTTAAAACCTATGTCTATGGCTTAAAACTAAAAAAGGGAATGCATGCGGAAAAAAAAGAAAAGAAAACAATGTAGGGAAAATAAAAGCTGTGCTCGGTTAGGCCCTACCGCGTTGCCTACGTATCCCTTTTAAGGAATCAGAGCAGCCGTAGTTCGACTCATATATTTTGGTTGGTTTGTGTTTTTTTATAGTTAAGACAGCAAAAACAGTCAAGATGGCAAAACATCAAATGAAACAACAAACAAATGAGATGGTAAAACATCGGCTATATAATAGCAAAGTAACATGTCAAAGATGGCGAAACATCAAATGATAAAACATCACACCTAACAGTGACATTGAGAGTCAAAGTAGGATAACCAACATGTGCGATGGCGAAACATCGGCTTTAAACAAGTATGCGATGGCGAAACATCAACTAAAAGGTAGTAAGATATCATGGAAAAGATGGCGAAACATCAATAAAACAGATGACAAAACATCACACCTAACAATGATATTGAAAATCAAAGTAGGATAACAAACATGTGCAATGGCGAAAGATCGGCTTCAAACAAGTGTGCGATGGCGAAACATCGGCTAAAAGATAACAAGATATCACGGAAAAGATGGCGAAACATCTATAGATCGTATGACAAAACATCACACCTAACAATGATATTGAGAATCAAAGTAGGATAACAAACATGTGCGATGGTGAAACATCGGCTTCGAACAAGTGTGCGATGGAAAAACATCGGCTAAAAGATTTAAAAACAAAGCCAAGAAGAGCACAAACAAATAAGATTAATTTGTATCTTTTACCTTGAAGAAGGGTTTAAGTTTATTAGAGGTGTATTATGATTTGCCAAGAAAACAATTTTTGTTTTAAGATGCAAAATGCAAAGGGAAGAAGAAAAACAACTAAGGGAAACTAGCCTAGCACTATCCCTAGTGTTATCATACAATGGTTGACCCTAAGGTTGAGGATAAAGGAAAATCCTACCCTATGTTAGCATACATGGATTCCAACCTTAATCAAAATGTCAAAGGAAGCTTAACAAAACTATCCTATAGGGAGCAAGCAATGAGAGCGAAGTCGTGATCTCAATTTCTAAATTGAGTTACTCATCGATCAATAATTAAAGAAGAAAAAACAATAAACATCCTATATGGAACATGCACTTAGAGCGAAGTCGTGATCTCAATTTCTAAATTGAGTGACTCATCAATCAACAATTAAAGATGAAAAGCAATAAACATCCTATAGGGAACATGCACTGAGAGCGAAGTCATGATCTCAATTTCTAAATTGAGTGACTCATCGATCAAAAGTAAACACAACACATGCATCAGACAAAAAAACAGAGGGCCTCCTGACATATATCAGCAACAGAGGTCCCATCATGCAAAAATAGAACTATAAAAAATGAAAATAGAAGAAAGGAAATAGTGCAATACCAAACGGATAACTATCCGTAGCAACTGAACAACAATAAAAGAAACCCAGAGAACTTCATGTAAGCTGGCATCAGTAGATAAATCAAGTCAAAAATTACGCCATCAGGATATAAGTGTTGTGATTTTCAGATATGAACAGATCCCATGGGCAATGTATGGAATTCATAATCACATGTATATATCCTGCATAGAATATCAAATATGTCAAACGCAAGAGCATTTCCAATATAATAAGTTGTGTTCCACAAATAAAGTGAAACACAGTAGCCTCCAGTCAAAAATGGAAAACCTTTCTCAAAGTACCTCGCACATTCAACAACCAAGTTAGTATTCCCATAAATTGAATGATGACTCACACAAGGGATGGATGATGACACCATAATGAAATGAGAAAACATGATAACAACTCTCAAAACATTAGGTATGATAGACAAAAAGAAAGCAGGCATATGCACAATTTGGTCAAAAGCTAGAGGAATGTTGCTCCTTTCTATCACCATGTTGAGTTGACAATTGAATATCAATCAAGGATCATGGGAGCTTTAGAAGAATACAATCAAAGACCATGAAGGTCAGTAGCAACCACAATTCAATCATGCACAATTAATTCATCACAGCTCACAAGCATAATAGAAGAGAAATCCCATACAATGCATCAAAAGGTTCAATCATTCAAACATAGAGCATTAAGTGAAATGACATGAGTTTACATGGATAAACAGAACCAACATGATCATTAGGTGCCCAATCATAGGCCTCACTCAAGTTCATTGGCCATCAAACAAATTTCAACAAGATATGCAACATTAATTGGGTACCTTCACTTCAAAAATACATCAAAAATAGAAAAGGATTTCAATAATTCAAACCAAAAGTTTCTTATCATCTTTGAAGTGTGTAGAAGTCAGAAAGTAAGTATTAAGTTCATGAATGGTTGAGGAAGGGGTCAAATGAGGCTCAAAGTTCAAAACTAGTTGGCCAAACTATCAAAACTAGACAAGTTATCAAAATAATTCATGGAAAAATATCAAACCAAGTCAAATAATTCAAGAAAAAATGGTTTTCAGATCCTCAATACATTCATGAACCATAATAAAGACTTAAATTCCATTGAAAATCCAGGGCATAATGGTTTTGAAAATGAAACTTGCACAATAAGCAACAAAACCCTAATTTTTGACTTTTAATCTTAAATATTGATTAGATAAGATCAAAATTCAAAAAAATCAGAACAAATATACATCAAACAAGACAATACTCAAGAGTTCAGAATACCTATTTTTCCATATTTTTTGAATTAAAGAAAAGTCAAAAATAAAAATCAAATTCTAACAATTAATCAATTAAATAAATATTCACATCTCAAAATAAAACTCTAATAAAAAATAAAAAAAATATCCAACCAAAATTATATTCAAATATTAGAATTAAAAACACACATCCCTGATTTTTTGTGGAATTTTTGAATTAAAGGAAATATTAAAATAAAAATCAAACAAACAATTAACAATTAAACTATTATTTAAAGGCAAAAATGCAAACCCTAGCCAAAAGTCATGAAAAGGTCAAAATAAAATTATATTCAGATTCTATGATTGAAAACAAACTTATATGATTTTTTGAGAATTAAAGTCTGAATATAATTTTATTTTGACCTTTTCAATCATAGAAACTAAAATATCATCCTCTTATCTTTCCAAGCATGTTTCATTTACATTTTTTGATCAAAGGTGAATAAAATATGATTTTTTTAAATTAAGTCCTTATTTTCCAAAATTAGAAACTTTTAGGTTTTCTTCATGAACATGTTTTAACCCAAACCTCAATCTCTTTGATCCAATGATCAAAATGGACTTGAAATATGAAAAGTACACCCTTGAATTGATGGTTGACCAAAAGTTCACTTGGTCAACCTTGACTTTGACTGATTTTGACCAAAATGACCATTTTGCCCCTTTGAATCAATTGATCCACTTCCTTTCAAAATTGATGATCAAAACTTCAAGCATATGATTTTCCAAATAACCCTAGTTTTGGTTAACACCTTAGGAGACTGATGATTCATCTCCAAAACTTCAAATCCTCTGGGCATCTTGGCCAATTTCCTGTACAAAGACTTTCCAAATACTAATGAGATTTTGTAGCTTCTAAATCAAGATTTGTACATTGATCAATAGCCTTGATAAAGCAAAACCCTAATTTGACTGGTGAATCAAAAGAGAGATTCCTCTTATAAACAATCACAAACTTCAATCCTCTGATGATCCAAAGAGATGGATAAAACATCTTGAGATATGCAATAACTTTTGAGCTTGAAAGATCTAAAGGTTTAGATGATAAGGTTCAACTTGAGCAACTTGTCAATGCAATCAACCTTCAAAGCTTGAGGGGAACTTGATAACCAAATTACTTTGATCCCATCACAATGTATGAATGCAATGCAATATGATATTCATGATGAAACATAAGCCTAAGTCAAGAGGGTAAATTTTTGGGTACAACAAACTTAGTTATAAAACACACACCATTCAATTCAAATTTTATATATGGACACACACATGACATAAAACACACAAGTAATGATTATTCTATCAAACTAAAATTCAATGGAATTTTGGAAAAACTAACAAATCAGGACCCAAGAAAATGTGGGTACCTAAGGATAAAATTATACATGTAGAATATATCTTTAGAAGAAAGTCTAAGACACCAATCATTATACCTGGACTCTGGCTGCTCGCGACAATGACGGGAAGAAGTCATATGTTCCAAAGCCTGGAACTTAATCCTGGAGGCTACGTGGGCTTTGGAGGTAATTAGAGAGGAAAGATCATTGGCTCTAGAACAGTAGGTAATGAAAATCTACCCTCTATAAATAATGTATTATTAGTTGATGGATTAATGCATAACCTGTTATCCATACGTCAATTAAGTGATAATGGTTATGATATAATCTTCAATCAAAATTCATGCAAAGTTGTTAGTCAGAAAGATGGGACTATCCTATTTAATGGAAAGAGGAAAAACAACATTTATAAAATAAAACTTTCTGAACTAAAGAATCAGAATGTAAAATGCCTACTTTCTATTAACAACGAGCAATGGGTCTGGCACAGAAGATTGGGGCATGTTAGTATGAGAAGAATATCTCAGATTAACAAACTCAATCTGGTCAGAGGACTTCCAAAATTGAAGTTCAGCTCAGATGCTTTGTGTGAAGCATGTCAGAAAGGCAAATTTGCAAAACCTGCTTTCAAATCCAAAAATGTTGTTTCCACCTCTAAGCCATTAGAACTTCTGCATATTGACTTATTTGGACCAATAAAAACTGCTTCAGTCAGTGGCAAGAAGTATGGGTTAGTAATCGTAGATGACTATAGCAGATGGACATGGGTAAAGTTCTTAAGACACAAGGACGAGTCACACTATGTTTGTTACCTTCTGCAACCAAGTTCAGAATGAAAAGGATCTTAGAATTATCAAAGTCAGAAGTCATCATGGTGGAGAATTTGAAAATAAAAATTTTGAATTATTTTTTGATGAAAAAGGCATTTTGCATGATTTCTCTTGTCCTAGAACTCCCCAACAAAATGGAGTTGTAGAACGAAAGAACAGAACATTGCAAGAAATGGCCAGAACCATGATCAATGAGACTAACATTGCTAAGATCTTCTGGGCAGAGGAAATTAACACATCGTGTTACATTCAGAATAGAATCTCCATAAGACCTATTCTGGAAAAGACTCCATATGAATTGTGGAAGAATAGAAAGCCCAACATTTCTTATTTTCATCCATTTGGATACACCTGCTTTATTCTGAATACAAAAAATTATCTGAACAAGTTTGACTCTAAATCATAAAAGTGTATTATGTTAGGATACTCTGAACGGTCAAAAGGGTAAAAAGTATACAATATAGAAACACAGATTGTTGAAGAGTCAATCAGTGTTAGGTTTGATGATAAGCTTGACTCTCAAAAGTCAAAGCAAAATGAATTCCTTGCACGTATGGAAGTTGAACTCATAGGTACTGAAGATAACTCATCAGAAGATCTCAACAGAGACGCTCCCTCAACATCAGAAAGAGTTACTGCAAGCAATCCAACACATTCTGTTGATCAACTTCAGAAAATGCTATCCAAAAGTAGCATTGATCACCCAGAAGATACAATACTGGGAAAGAAAGATGATCCAATCAGAACCAGATTAACATTCAGAAACTCTGAAGAATCTCTCATGGGATTGGTATCTCTGATTGAACCAACAACTATTGATGAAGCACTTCTGGACAATGACTAGATTCTGGCAATGCAAGAGGAACTAAATCAATTCACCAGAAATGACGTATGTGATCTGGTTCCCAAACCAAAAGGATTCAACGTCATTAGAACAAAGTGTGTTTTCATAAACAAACTGAACGAATAAGGAGAAGTCATCAGAAACAAAGCACGACTGGTAGCACATGGTTATAGTCAGCAAGAGGGGATAGACTATACAGAAACCTTTGCTCCAGTCGCCAGGTTAGAATCTATCATACTTTTAATATCATTTGCTGTAAAGAAAGGCATCACTCTGTATCAGATGGATGTCAAAAGTGCATTCTTAAATGGCTATATAGATGAAGAGGTATATATGCACTAACCCCATGGGTTTGAAAATTCCAAAAATCTAGAATATGTTTTCAAACTAAAGAAGTCACTCTATGGTCTGAAACAAGCTCCCAGAGCTTGGTATGAAAGACTAAGTAACTTCCTGTTAGAAAAGGAATTCACCAGAGGGAAAGTGGACACAACCTTATTCTGTAAGACAGTTAAGAATGACATGTTAGTATGTCAGATTTATGTTGATGACATTATCTTTGGATCTACTAAACCCTCTCTGGGAAGAGAGTTTGCTAAATGTATGCAGGAAGACTTTGAGATGAGCTTGATGGGGGAACTCAAATTCTTTATGGGCATTCAGATAAACCAAACTCCAGAAGGAACTTACATTCATCAGAGCAAATATGTCAGAGAACTTCTGAAGAAATTTGATCTCTCAGAATGTAAGCCCTCAAAGATTCCAATGCATCCCACGTGCATTCTGGAAAAGGAAGAGGTAAGTAAAAAGCTAGAACAGAAAGTCTACAGAGGTATGATTGGTTCTCTTATCTATCTGACGGCTTCAAGGCCTGACATTTTATTTAGTGTTTTCTTATGTGCTAGATTCTAATCAGATCCTAGAGAAACTCATTTAACAGCAGTTAAGAGAATTTTCAAGTATCTGAAAGGTACTATTAATCTGGGTTTGTTTTATATAAAGTCAAATGATTACAACTTAGTAGGATAATGTGATGCTGAATTTGCTGGAGACAGAGTATAACATAAAAGCACTTCTGGAAGCTGCCAGTTTCTGGTAGAAAATCTAATCTTATGGACCAGCAAGAGACAGTCCACAATAGCACTATCAACAGCAGAAGCTGAATACATAGCAGCTGCTGGATGTAGCATGCAAATGCTCTGGATGAAAGTCAACTTGAAGACTTCAACATATTTGAGAGTAACATTCCTATCCTCTGGGACAATACTTCTGCTATTTGTCTCAGTAAAAATCCAATTTTGCATTCTAGGGCTAAGCATATAGAAATAAAATATCATTTTATTAGGGACTATATTCAGAAAGGGATTCTTAGATTAAAATTTATTGACACAGACCATCAATGGGCTGATGTCTTTACAAAACCTCTTTCTGAAGATAGGTTTAACTTCATTCTAAAACATCTCAGCATGAAGGTATGCCCAGAATAAATTGTTTTATTTACATATCTTAACCATAAGAACTTTATTATTTTCTGTGAACTACTGATCAACCTGTCTTCAGAGTTTAGAAGTACAAATTGCATCAGAATCTATCCATGAAGATCTGAATGTTTCATTTCAAGGATAGAAGTGTGCTGTTCACATAATCAAAAAGTTGTCATCTATTCATCAACTACTTTCTGAGGCTGAACACGCGTTCACTTTTCTGAAAGGTCAAAAGCGTTGATTGGGTGCATTGAGACACATGTCATGGATAACCGTTCTAGTATCTTTCTGAATCCCCTAATTTCAGCTGTTATTAATGCTTATAATCATGACTAATTATTTCTCTCTCTTACTGTTTACGCTTTCAAGAAAAGCTATTTAAACTCAAATTTCACTCTTTAAATTCTTTCACTTTTACTCTTTCAATATTTTCTATCGTTTCAAGCTCTCGTTTTCAAAAACCCCTTTAACTTCCTTAAAATCCCGTGTGAACAATGGCTTCTTCAAGTGTCACAAATGTCAGTGCTCAGGAATCTGCTTCAATGGAACAATATGAAGTACCCTACAGAACGCTCCTCACTCCTATTAATAATATGGAAGTTCTCTCTGAACTGATTGTTGATTTTGGGAGTCTTCAAGAAAATGGCTTCAATCTATATGAAGACGTTACTGCTCAAGGATGGAACAGGTACTTTGACCGTCTGGTTGGTCCAACATTTCCCATTCTTGTCAAAGAATTCTGGATACATGCTTCTTCTTCAAATCATCAAGTTACTTCTTATGTCATGGGGAAGAAATTTTTTATTACAGAAGACCTAATTTTAAAGCTTATTGGTTACAATGGTGGAGGTGTTAGATGCATTGACATGGCTGAGAGATGCTCTGATGTGAGTTCTATTGCAAAGGAAATATCTACAAATGGACTACCCTCCAGTAAAATCAGAGATCTGAAGGATCACCACAGAATTTGGGCAAGAATTATTCGGGGGTGTATCAACCACAGGAAGCCAACTAGCTCTCCTGATTATATCAACATTGATCAGCAGTTTCTGATCTATTTCATTGCCAAGAGGACTAAGGTAAACCTCCCACACTTACTGTTTAATCATCTTAGAACTAGTGTGAAGGAAACAAGAGAAGATGAACGAACTAAGAGGGACTGGATACCCTTAGGAAGACTCATATCAGATATTCTGACAGAGAATAGGCTGATAGAACATTTGACTGAAGCCCAAGAAATCAACACTTTGGAAGCAACCGTTGGGAAGCCCCTGGACGTTAAAAATATGAAGAAGATGAAAATCATTGAGAATATCAAGAACGAACCTACTATTACTTCTCATGCAACCATCACTTCAAGAAGGATACCTCTGGATGATTTTCCTCTATTTTCTGGTATTGACTCCAAGCCAGAAATAATAGTCAGATATCTGGACGCTTGCAAGGAAGATGGTACTGCACCAGAAATCAATATCTAGGACTTACACAAGGCTGCTCCAGAAGTTGCTTTAAAGAAGACCAAGAAGAGGAAAGCTACAGCAGAAGGACCATCTTAGAGGACTCCAAAAGCCACCAAAAAGAAAGGTAATCCTTCCTTTGTTCCTGTTATAGAATCAATAAATGTATCAACATCTGAAGCCATGCCTACTCAACCAGAACATCCAACTCCACAAACATTTGAAGACTTTGACATAGGGTTTGATCCATCAGAAACTCTAGGTCTGAATGAAACTCACTCCCTTTCTCATAATCCAAATCTTGAACAAACCCAACCAGAACTTGCCAAAGTTCTGTCTGATATTGATTCATTTGACCAAGAATTTTTAGCTCCCGTACCATAAAATCTAAACTCTCAACTCCATGAAAATCCAAACTCTGATACCACACCAGAAATTCCGCAACCTCACTCTCCACAACAAGAAATTCCTCATCCACAATCACCTCAACCAGAAATTTCTCAACCAGAAATTTCTCAACCAGAAATTTCACAACCACATTCACCATAACCTGAAATACAACAACCATAAGCTCAACCTTCTGAGAATCAATCTTCTGATATCTATGAACCAGAACCTCACCATGTCTCAACAAATCAATATGAAGAACCTCATTCAGATTCTGATACAATCCCAATACCTGGAATCACAGAACCACTTGCTATTCACATGCCTCTCACCATCCACGACATTCCAGAAATTCCTTCATCTCTGGAATCCACACCACCAAACTCCCCTACCAGTCCAATCATCATACCTGAATCTCCCACTCCTTCACCCACCAACAGTCCAGCTGACAACGTAAGACTTGTCATTGATCCAATTGTGCTGGATAGACTAGCTTCTATCGCCCACAAAACTGCCATTCCCAAACCTAAACCAACTGAAACCACATCAGATGTTGGTACAAGTTTGTTGATTTTTGAAACAGGAATACAAGAATGGATAAATTCTTTGAAGCATGCTAGTCAAGAGATGACTAATCCTGCTGCTTCTGATTATTTATGGAAAAAATTCAGAAACTGGCTTAATTCTGAAACGCTAAAGCTGAAGGAAGAGAGTTATGAACAGGTTCAACAGAACTTTAGTGCTAAGCTGGAGGATTTTTAAGACCAATTTCTGAGCCAGTTGCTCAAGAAAGATATCCTCTCTCTGGATAATGCTCCCTGGACAAAGAATCATCCCTCAGAAGAAGTTCAACCAGAATCAGAAAGTCTCTCCCTGACTGCTGCTTCAGAAGACTTGATCACAATAGAAGAAATGGTTCACTCTGAACAAGCTGCAGAATGCTCTGAGAAACATCCAACTCCTGAAGAAACTCCAGCACCTTCCTCAGTCATGCGAACTCTGGAAGAGTTGAAGAAAGAAAATTCTCTAATCCATGCAAGGTTGGATAAGAAGGAGGACACAAACAAAGAGATTAAAAGCATTTTGGGCAAGGAAGAAGAGTCTAATACTCAAATCAAGAGCTTGCTGGAAGCTTTGTTCACACGTCTTCCTCCTCCTTCTTAGATTTTTGTTTTAAATATGTTTATCTGTAACGCTTAATTTTTTTTACCTCTTTTGTTCTGGAACTTATCATTGCATCATGTTTTTTAATATAATTCAACTATTTTGGCTCTCATTATATTGCCTTTTTGATAACTGACAAAAAGGGGGAGAAAGTAATATATTTTCAATAATGGTTTACCGAGATAGAAGTCTCAAACATTATGAATTACTTAACCTCTATCTTCTGAAAAGTTTGAACATGTACAAATTCTGATGAAAGGTGCAGCTAAACTCTGATGCTCAAGGAACTTAAGGGAAGTAATCAGCTCAGGGGGAGTTTCTCTTAAACCTTTTTCTCTTTATTTTTAATTGAAAAATCTAGTTTTTGTCATCATCAAAAAGGGGGAGATTGTTAGAACATAGTTTGATTCTATAACCATTAGTTAAAGTTTTGATGATAACAAATAGAAAGAACTAATGACAAACACAAAGAACAAATATGCACCCTAAACATTATGTTTCATGTGTGCAGAAGTTCTGACCAAAGCAGCATCAGAAGATAAGTCATAAGAGCTACACGCTGAAGCAATCAGAACATGCGCTAAAGATTGATGACCAGAACCTGCACTTAAGCAAAGTAAACTCTGATTCTGAACAAGATCATGTTAATCCAAGTCATCAATATTCTGAAGCATCATCAGCAAGTAAGGAGATAAGATTCTGAAGCGTTACTGATTATTCAAGACAACATCAATTCGAACGGCTTCTTTCAGACATGATCTTCTACAAATGGAAAGTGTGTTAATGACATTAAACATGCTTGATGATCATTGTTATTCCACTGTATATATAAACAAAGTCATCATTCAAAATCAATGATGATTTTGCTACATAACCACTCAAGCACATTCAAAGCTGCAAGCAATATTCTTTACATTTCCAAGCTATAATCTTGTGTAAATTATCACACTTGTGATAAACAGTTTTTGTAAGAAAAACAACAACACACATCTTGTATAATAGTTTTGAAACAGTGTTCCTTGAGATTAACCAGATTGTAGTTGTACTCAAGAAGACTTTAACAGTTGTTAAACTAGTGATTGTAATCCTTTTGAGATTAGTGGATTAAGTCCTTGTTGGAGAGAGGCGAAATCACCTTGATGGGTGGACTGGAGTAGTTTGAGATCAAACGAACAAGGATAAAAATACTGTGTCATAGAGCTTTTAATTTAAAGTTTTCAATTCAACCCCCCCTTCTTGTGTTTTTCACATCTTCACATTTATCTTAAAATAAAGGAATGGGTGTGAAAACACTAACAACACCCGCGCCTGCTCTCTCTCTGTTTACGCTTTTCATTCTCTCTGCTTCACTTCATCAATGTTCAATATCAGATATTCGTCTCTCTTCATGTCCTCTCCCTCTCAAAAAGCTTTCGTCGGAGGATGAAGTGAGCGGCAACTCACGGTGGTCCATGACAGAAACCACCGTCTCCTCCAATGAGACTTTCATTGTAACACCTCAAAACAAAAAGAGTTCAACACCAACCCGCCTTCTCTTTGACTCATGATTATGAATCTGAGCTCGTATCCTCCAAACGGAACCTCACGCATATAGATCAGAGAATACATCTTTCAAACCACTTCAAGGATTTCGATCCGGTGTCTGGG
Organism: Vicia faba; assembly: GCA_948472305.1. Taxonomy (NCBI): domain Eukaryota; kingdom Viridiplantae; phylum Streptophyta; class Magnoliopsida; order Fabales; family Fabaceae; genus Vicia; species Vicia faba. The sequence continues at coordinate 889,061,273 of OX451736.1, forward strand.
GATCCAGATGCCACGGTGGCGCGAGGAGGAGCTCCAACGAGATCCTCGATGAATCTGGATTGAAAGATTTTAGTTATTGTGTCGTATTGATGAAGTTGATGATGTTTTCGATGCATTGTGGAAACTGGACAGTGATGGAGTTGCAAAGTTGCATTGAAGATGTGCATTAGCAGGAGCTTTGAAGAAGTTTTGCGGCTGGGAAGATTGAACATCAAAGTCTGAAGATGGAGCGGTGTGCCGATGGTGATGGTGATGAATGAGTTGTGATGGTTGAGGGAAGTTCTGCAGAGTGAAAATGAGTGATTACAGAAGTGTTTTGGGAGAATTTTTGTATGTAATTTTCTTGGTGTTTTAATTGAAATTTTCTACAAAATGATTGTTCAGTTAGTGGTTTTCTTGGAATTTCTTTGTGTTGGAGGTTGAGGTTGAAGGGAGGTTTGTTGCAGAAGGAGTATTGTATGGTTATTGTTCTGTGTAGTAGTGGTTGTACTAAAGTGTATGAAGGTTATGGAGAGAGAAGGCGAGGTTGTGGTGATTCTTCAAAGATTCAAGAATGATTATGAAGCAGGCTTTTTATGTATGTATCCGTCCCTTCCTCGTGATTTTATCTGTCATGTTATAGTGAATGAAAATAACATTTTTAACGGGAAATTTGATGATTTTTCAAACAATTTTGGTATGCTGAAACTGAACTTTCTAAAGCAGTTTTTGTTTTGCTTTTCGTGTGTAAGTTTTGTATGTATGTGGTATAGGTTTTACAGTGGTGTGGCAGCATGGCGCATGGCTGACTTTGTACACGATTTTGGACAACTTTGCAGCATGTTTTTGGGCTGATGTTTGCAACAGGTTGATGCAGGATATGGACTGGTTGTAGTACAGGACAACAGGGTTGTTTTTGGACTGTTTTATACAGGTTTTTTAGCAGCTAGTGCATGCTGCTTTTGACAGTTTTATGGGCAGCAGTGGCACAAGGGGACAAAATACAAAGAGGCATGTTTTAGGAAGAGATTGAATATTGAAGATTGAAAATTTAGGCTTAGGATTTTTGTTTCCATAGGCTTGTGTAATTGGATTCAAAACATTTTCTTTGTAATGCCATTGTTTTTTTGTAGAAAAAGATGATGAATCTTGTATAAAATCATGATGAACAATGAATAGTAATTATTTATCCCTTGAATACTTGAAGGAAACTTTTGAATATTTTAATAAAGCCTTTAATTTTTTTGAAAATTGTAAATGGATTTTGTAGTCTTGAACGTACGAATGATCCTCGTGAATTTGAATGTCTTGATCTTTGTATTCCATATAAGTATGGTGAATAGAATAGAACTTGAAGCGGGAAATTGAATGAAACAATTGATTTGGATGAATGACAATACTTGACTCTCTTGATCGATCTTTGAATTAGGCCATGAGAATTGTTTGGAATTTTGTCATGATAATGAATCAAGTTGAATAGGAACTTGAATGGAATTATTTGGAATACTTGATTCCATGGACTCATAATCAAATTGGATCAACAAATGCCCATGTGTACCATTTTTGACTCTTGACAAAATCATATACAAAACCCTAATTAGGAAGGAAGAGATAGATGAAACCACACCTTGTAGCTTAACGAATCACTAACTTTAATTCTCCAAATTCAAGTTAACTCGTAAATAAAGTAAACAAGTTTTTGATGAGAACAAAAATTATATCAACCAGAATGAAATACAACTTGTACTTCAACCCGCCACAATCAACAATGCCTCCCTGAATTGAAATTAGAAGCCAAACCCCTTTTTTAAAGTCAAGAATTAACCTATAATGTTTCGATAAGTTTCAAAACCTTCTAAGCACAATTTGACCCTGATCTTTAAAGAGAACTTGTAGATGACATTCCTTATGAAAATGTGCCAAAATAATCGTCTCAAGATATTGAAAATTGAGGAAATTGCGATTCTTGGAAGTCGGGAAATAGTTACTTGAGATTAGGTCAAAGTACAGAAAGTGGGCCTCTAAAGTATTCGAATTTTTTATGATCATTCGCACATAATTGGCTCTTGACTTGTAAAGAGAAGTTGAAGATGATGTCAAGGAGAGTCATATGCAAAAAGAACCACTAAAAACTATCGAATAATTAAGGAGTTACAATCGATTGAACTTGATCTTGAAAATGTCAACTTTTGGTCACTACAGTTGATTTTGGATCATCTGAACCATTGACTGAGCGAAATTGCGATACAAGGCTTGAAACTTGACATGAGCATCCTTGAGGATACATGAAGAACCATGAAGACCATTTTAAACCTTGGAAACTCAATCTTATTTTAGAAATACAAAACCCTAGTTGTGGCCCTAGTGCTTAGGAGGAGAATTCGCTTGATCAATTCTTGAGCCCTCTTGAGCATTTGAGAACCCTAGGAGAATGTTTTGAATAAAATTAGGAGGGAAAATTTTGGGGTACAACAGCTTCCCTTCTTCAATATTCTTAAACCTGAAGAGTTAGATTGGCGTGTATGCCTATTCTTGACTTGAAGGTGGAAGATGATTGAACACTAAAGTGCCTAGAAATTTGCACTCGCTGATGCACAAAGTAATGTATTAGTTGATTGTGTCAGGAATGGGCTTAAAGATGCCATTTGGAGAGTGGCAAAATATTATTGGAGATGGGCTTACAGATGCCATCAGAGGTGGTTGAGAATTGTCAGAGATGGGCTTATAGATGCCATCCAGAAGTGACCGTTGATAGAGAAATTAGACTAAGTCTAAGCTTGACTTTAACTAGGAGAAATATCAGAATAAATCTTTGGTCAATTTAATTTGAGCCAGAAAAGGTCTACTGAGAGAAGTATTAGAAAAAATCCTTGGTCAATTTAATCTGAACCAGCAGAGGTCTTGAAATCTTTATGTGGGAGAAGTATCAGAATAAATCTTTGGTCGATTTAATCTGAGCCAGAAAAAGGTCTTAAAATCTTTATCTAGGAGAAGTATCAGAATCAATCTTTAGTTGATTTATACTGAAACAACATATGTCCTTTGCCTGTCTTTAACTGGAAGAAATAAATCTAAACCAGAAGAGGTCTTGTGTTCGCCTGTCTTTAACTGGGAGAAATAAATCTAACCAGAAGAGGTCTGTTGGTCGACTGTCTTTAACTGGAAGAAGTAAATCTAAACCAGAAGAGGTCTTGTGTCTACCTATCTTTAATTGGAAGAAATAAATCTAAACCATAAGAGGTTTGTTGATCGCCTATCGTTAACTGGGAGAAATGAATCTACTAGAAGAGGTTTGTTGGTCGACTGTCTTTAACTGGAAGAAGTAAATCTAAACTAAAAGAGGTCTTGTCTGCTTGTCTTTAACTGATAGAAATAAATCTAATCAGAAGAGTTCTTCGTCTCCCTATCTTTAACTGGGAGAAATGAATCTACCAAAAGAGGTTTGTTGATTGCCTATCATTAGCTGGAAGAAGTAAATCTATCCAAAAGAGGTCTTTGTTCGCCTGTCTTTAATCTGGAAGAAATAAATCTAACCAGAAGAGGTCTTTTTTTTGTTTGTTGATTGATTTTTCCTAAAAGGAAGAGAGTTAGTTGCATGCAGATGTATGCATGGCATAATGATGTTCTTAAAATAAATGAGACTATGCTATATGCATTTGTCATGTATTTGATATGATGTATGAATGTGAAATGTTTATTTAAATTCATCTTTGTCTTGGAAAATAAATCCTTGGTAAATTGCTCGGGAGTATTGGAAAGTTGAATCCCAGACAACCGTTGGAGATGAAGAGTATGTGTATCTTCAATTTTATTTAGAATGCTTCCGTTGTGGATTCCTGCTTTGTTGTTTGAGGAAACTCTGCGAGGGAATGTTGATTTCTTTTTGGGGAATAGAGTTCAGGAACTTTAGTTGTCCATTACTCTACTGGGGAATTATACCTTGACTAGGGATACAATAGGCGGATAATATTTTGTCTTGGAGAGGATAGTTGACTGGTATCTGGTCGAAATCCAGGCTTTGCAGCAACTTTCTGAGGAGGATGAAGTTAACTATTATCTGGTCAGATTCCAGGCTTCGCAGTAACTTACTGGGGAGGATGAAGTTAACTGTTGTCTGATCAGATTCCAGGCTTCGTAACAACTTTTTGGGGATGATGAAGTTAACTTTTATCTGGTCGGATTCCAGGATTCGCAACAACTTTCTGGGGAGGATGAAGTTAACTGTTATCTGGTCGGATTCCAGGCTTCGCAGCAACTCACTGGGGATAGTATCAACTCCGTTAGGGATAGTATCAACTCCGATGGGGACAAAGGGTTTTGTACATTGATTTGTAATAGTCTGAGAGAAAGGACCCATACTGGGGGATTGTAATCCGCTGGGGAAATAAACCCTATTAAAGAAAGTATTTTGGTGACCTTACTGGGGGAATGACTTCTTTTGTGGAAGAACATTTGCAAGGTTTCTCTTCTAGTTTCAGACGACTAAACTTGGCTGGGGAATGTCAGAATAAATCCAAGCCTTAATTGCATCTGAGGAGGTATTGAACAAGTATCAGAATGTCATATGTATCTGAACTGTATCGGGAAGAAAATATGGAATGAGTCTCAGAATGAATATGTATTTAGATTGTATCTGAAATGTATCTGGAAGAGAATCTGTAATAAGTGTCAGAATGAATCTGTATTTAGATTTTATCTGAACCATATCCGCAAGAGAATCTAGAATGAGTGTCAGAATGAATCTGTCTTTATATTGTATCCGCATTATATCTAGGAAGATACATTTGAATGAGTGTCAGAATGAATCTGTATTTAGATTATATCTGCACTGTATCTGCACTGAATCTGGAATAAGTGTCAGAATGAATTTGTATTTAGATTGTGTCTGAATTGTATCCACAAGAGAATCTAGAATGAGTGTCAAAATGAATCTGTATTTAGATTATATCTGAACTATATCTAGAAGATGATAAACTCCCAAAAATCTCCATCTGTTTGGAACTGGCATGATGTGTGTAATGTATTCTGCGAAGATTACTTTGTGGGGATGAAATGGCTCTGTGGTGAATTAGTGGACAACTTGAACTTTGTCTTATCTCCTAGAGTCCTTAGTAAACACTGATCAGAGTGACAAATCTTTTATTGATAGACAAATGATGAGATAATGGGATATAGTCGTACGCTTTAATCCCTAACTTTTTCCTGGACTATCCTTTCAGATTTTTAGTCCAACGAGATACCCTTTTTTCCCAAGCCTCCTTTTCATGTTTTTGACTTTCCATGTGTACAATCTTTTGTATGTATATCCCTAATTTTTTCCCGAACCCTTTTGGTTTACCGGGATGCCCTTATTTTTCCTAGGTATGTCAACCTAGCGGGTCTCTTTTCATGCATAGTATTTTCTGACTATGTCGGCGTTCATAGTGTGTGGAGAGTTGTCATTGTCCATGATAACAAGTGTTGTAGAAATGCCAGAAAATATTTTCTCGATCACACATGAACTTTCATATGTGGGAGCCTGTTTTCCCCTGGGGTAAGTCTGGTGCACCTGATGTTTGAAGTTTTTGATCAAATTTCTGATAGTTTTAAACTTCCTCAGTATTTCCCTGAGAACTGTCATAGAAAGATTCGAAGACATGATACTGGCACCATATGATATTACTAGCACAGAAAAACAATTTGGTGGTACCGAAGATTTTTGATCAAGTTTCTGATAGTCTTCCTCAACATTTTCTAAGAACTATCACAGAAGTATTTGAAGACATGATATTGACACCATATGATATTACTGGCAGGTACTGAAGAGCTTTTGATCAAGTTTCACGCCCCAAGTGATTCAGATGGTGATCTGCCACTGGCTATTAAGAACTTTTGAGAGATTCTTTGAATCTCGACTTGACTGCCCCAGATGTGCTGGACAATAATCATGTCATGCCCCTTGATTATGGGAAATTTGTCATTGGAAGCATCTTTCCGTTTGAAGTGATTTTGTTCATTGAGAGAATTTCCGTTCATTGGATATTCGTCGTGTGAATTTCTCTATTGTCAAACAATTGGCCATATACAAACAGTGGTATTCAAACAATGCAAAGTTTATGTCTGTCTTAAATTTTTTTGTTTGAAAAATGCACTTTTTAACAAGAAACAAAATTTTGTAAGAATATGAACAGAATTTACAGTAAGCCTTAAAAGAGTCAGGATACCTTTGTAACAATATACTTTCGAACTAACCTATGCTTCAATTAGGACTTTTAAAGGGTTGTAACATGGCCTGGTTCATGGTTTAAGAAACAAAGGATAAGACTCAAATTATTTGTACCCAACCCATTCTTCATGATATTCTCCCGTCCTATACTCAGTTAATTGCGTGTTTGAATTCCAATTGAGTTCGAAATTTTTTTAGCTGATGGTTTGGCCACTGGAAGTTTATTTGAGAGGACATTAAATTTTGCAACATTTTTCTATTGTTGAGGATTTGTGACGACCTCTTGTTTTGATTTATTATCCTTGATTTGCCTGACTGTTTTTGTTTTGAGATTACAGCCAGCGGGATGCCCCCGTTTTTTTCTTAAGTCTCCTTCATAGATTTTGAATCACCGGGCTTTTCTTTTGAGAGATAAAGACTGCCTATTTTATAGGGAACCAACACTATTTTTTTATTCAGAAGGATGTTTTTGTTGTGTATGAAATGAAAGCTTGCGACTGAATGCGCATTTGAATTAACTGAGAAACTACCCTGCCCCAGGTCATGATTAAAGGTTTCAATTTGTGCGAAAAGAAAACTCCTACTTCTTATGTTCAAAGGCGTTGACTAGGGATTACCTTTCTTATAACTCTAGTGTTTAGGGTTTGAAACAACGCATGTACATCGTCAGCAATGTCTGTTCAAAAGCATACTGTAGAGATTATGGTATTATTTTTATCATCCTCCCTTTAAAGGCTTATAGCTTGTAATCGAGAGTTGAATATCATGCAAAAAAACATAATTTTAGTATAGTGAAAACGAATGGATTAACTCAAGAAAAACATATGCAATACATTAATAAGAACAACTAATGCCTGACATAATTGTTTAAGAAAACAAAGAAATTACAACTGAAAATTTGAATGAACAAAAGTATCTCCGCCTAAATTTCTCACTTCAGATAGTGTGCCTTTGAGGGATGACAGAAAACTCAAGTTGACCATATTGTGTAAATTCCAACACTCCTTTGTCAATCAAGTCTTGAATCTTGTTTTTCAATGCCCAACAGTGATTAGTGTCGTGTTCACGACTATTGGAGTGATACGCGCATCTTTCATTATGTTTGCAACAGGGAGAAGAAGTATTAGGATTTTGAGGAGGATCCTTCAGTGTAACCAACTTGGCTTCCAACATATGATACAATGCTTGAGCCAAGGACATGTTGATCTCGGTAAATTGTCTTTTAGGCGTATCTTGCTTACGCTGAGTACCTTGTCGTTGTTGGTGAGGTTGTTGTTGGACTCGCGATGCAGTAGAAATTTTGAAAGGTCTTCTTTCGACCAAACCAACTTCTTGTCTTATCAGAGGCTGATTAATGACTTGATCCCCAACCTTGACTATTTGTTTCATACGGTTGCATCCATCTTGATGAAGCTTGTTTATGAGAGTTCTCAACTCTTCTTGTCCCCGAGCTAAGTTTTAGATAAAAGCGATCTGTCCCAGCATCAGAATTCTCATCGTCGCTATCTCGACTTGTAATTGTTTCAGCTGGTCATCCTTGTTGTCTTCAGGATTCTTCTTGGTCATGCTCTCAATGAGGAGTGCTTTCACTTCTTCTTGCCCTTGAATAAATTTAGGAACAATTATTGAAGCTGGCCATTTTGGGTCTGAAGATCTTGGACAGTTTGTTCGAGAGTCATTTTTTACTGAAATAAACAGTAAACAGATGAGAAAACCTATATGGGGGAAGACCTTCCATGATATGATGCATGATATGTAGATGCAATGTTTTCAAGGATCTTACGGGGTAAACACAAGAAAATGTTAGAAGTTGAACTTTGATTACAGCTTTGTAGAACTTCGTATCGTTGAATGCGCTTCTATGAGAATCAAGCTCACCATGTCAAGTGGGTCATAACCTTCGAGTCAAGACAACATGATTTGGTCTTTGAAAGCATTTGGTTAGAGGAAAATAAATCCTCTTTCCCCTTTATAGACAATGGTTTATGATACCCTGCATCACAGGCCCTTTGAGATCCTCGAAATGATCAGTGGAAATGCTATGGCATGAGGTCATGATGGTATGTAGGAATAATCATATACAAGCAAAGCAAATAAATCCTTAGGTTTAGGCTCGCATGGGGTTTACAAGTAAGTACCCTCTTGAAGTTTAGTTGGTTCAACCTGTCCTAAAAAGTAATCGGGTTATAGGGGATCTCAATATCATTGATCTTTCTTCATTGGGCATTGTTTCAGTGCAAGCCTCTATTTTGGCGACCAAAATATCCCAAAAGTCCAATCTCAACGAGCGTAGTATCGAGTATTAACCAACTTCGGACTGCACCAAAGCCGGCTATCTCACTACTTCCTAATGGCCAAGTTGTTCAATTAAAGGTTCTAAGGCTAGTTAGTGCTTCATGACACCACACAGCGGCCCCGTATTCTCCTTAATTCTCCATAAGGGATATCGGTATCCACAAATGTGTCACACTAACATAGCTATTGCTTGAACCATATTGGTCTACACTGTACAATCTACACAATTTTTGCTACTTACCTAATAATGTTCCCAGATCCGGATAGAAGATCTATTCAAAACCCAAACAAGGACCCAAAATGTAAAGCAAATAAGTCAAACCATAAAAGCATCTAAATTTGATCTAGTCTCTAAGGTAACCCCACTTTTAAGTTAATTCACCAGTAGAGTCGCTAGTTCTGTTATACAGTGGAAGAACTGACTTGGGTGTTTTGCATTTTATCGCAATTATTGCGGATAACAAGAGTCGCAACCGACTTTTCTTTTATCCAATAACGGAAATGGTGAAAAGAACAGGAAATACCTTTTGAGAATTTTCTTGAGTTCGGGGGGAAGGTTATGAAAAGGGAAGGTGTTAGCACCCTTTTCATCCGTAGTTATCTACGGGCTCTTAGTTTCTACCTCACTTTTGAAATTCTTTGTTTGAAATGTGTTTGTGATTGTTTGAAAGTATTTTTTAAAAGTGCCTTAGTTTATGTGAACTTTGTAATGATTCTCGTCTCTATAATAATGTATACAAAGTGTTGACTTTTGAAAATATTTCATTTGAAAGTGTTGGTGTGTTTTAAAAGTTGTTTTATTTTGAAATGTTGTGAGCAAGCTAATATGAACGATCTACCTACTCAAGAGAAATCTTTGTTCTTTTCCTCCTACTTTAATACTGCTATCTTACCCTTGATTGGTAAGAAGCTCTATCATTAGATGTGAAGGGACAGACGCATGTCATCGTACAATCATAGAAGGCAACTTGTAGGACGCTTTAGCAATTTTTGTAGGGACTAAGATCGTTTATCGAAAGCAACATCGAAGGGTCATCGAAGGACTATGATCTTTTTTTATCGAGGGTCTTTGCTAAAGCGTCCCATATTCGAGGGACATGACTGTATTTTTTGAAGGCAACGAGTGAGGTTATCCCTAGAGGTGCACGTGTGCGAAAAGTTATTTGTTTTCGGTTATTTTATCTTGAAGTTTATGGTTATCTATCGTTTGATTTTATATCTTATCATACACGCTTAATTACTATACAGTATAAAAGAAAACAGTAAATTGTGGAAATTAAAATTCTACGCTATTAAAGAGCTTTTGAGAATGAGGGTACAAATTTATGAATAGAGATGAAGTAAAAGCCTAGTTTAACTATTTACAAACCGTAAGCAATTACAATAATCAAAATAAATCCGAAAAATAGTAAACTACGAGCAAATGAAAAGAGAAAGAAAAATTATTTTTTCGGTGTGTTTTGATAGAAAAGAAAGTAAAAAATATAGAATAAAGATGTAACTAAAACAAAAATTATTTAGACTAAATTAAAATTCTAAGATTGTTAAAATTAAATCTAAACTAAATAAAGTTATTAAAATGATTCTAAACTAACTTAAGATTCTAATTTACTAAATTAAACCTAAACTAAGCTAATTATAAAATTACTAAATAAAATATAAACTAAATAAAATTATTAAAAATAATTCTAAACTAACTTAAGATTCTAATTTACTAAATTAAATCTAAACTAAGCTAATTATAAATTACTAAATTAAATATAAACTAAATAAAATTATTAAAATAATTCTAAACTAACTTAAGATTCTAATTTACTAAATTAAATCTAAACTAAGCTAATTATAGAATTACTAAAATTAAATATAAATTAAATTAATTATATAAATACTAATTTAAATCTAAACTACATTAATAATAAATTTACTAATCTACATCTAAAATAAATTAATTACTAAAATAATTATTATAAATAAAAAAGGTTAGTGAAACCGAAAATGGGGGTGTGAGAAACTAAAACAGACTGGGCTTTGAATGATTAAAGGCCCACAACAAAACAAAATTTAGTAAAAGAAAAAAAGAAAAAGAATGGGTTGGGTTGGTTCATGGGGGTGTGAAGAGAAAATAGACTGGGCTTTAAGCCCAAAGAGAATTTAATAAATAAAATAAAAAAGGGGCTGGACTTGGACCGAGTCAGGTCAGACCCAGGTCTATTTATCTCAAAACAAAGGAATGGGTGTGAAAATCATAACAACACCTGCGCCTCCTCTCTTTCTGTTTACGCTTTTCATTCTCTCTGCTTCACTTCATCAATGCTCAATATCAAATATTCCTCTCTCTTCATGTCCTCTCCCTCTCAACAAACTTTCGTTGGAGGATGAAGTGAGCGGCGGCTCACGGTGGTCCATGGCGGAAACCATCATCTCCTCCAATGAGATCACTGTCGTAACACCTCAAAACAAAAAGAGGTCAACACCAATCCCCCTTCTCTTTGGCTCATGATTAAGAATTTGAGCTCGTATCCACCAAACGGAACCTCACGCGTATAGATCAAAGACTACATCTTTCGAACCACTTCAAGGGTTTTGAACCGGTGTTTGGGGATTAAGATCCCACGGTGGCGTGAGGAGGAGCTCTGACTAGAATCTACAGATTTCAATAAGCTCAAACTATTCCTCTTATGCTCCTCTCTCTGCTTAGACTTCTATTTTGTGAATTTGGATTGAAAGCTTTTTGTTGTCATGTCAAATTGATGAAGCTGATGATGTAGTCGACGCGTTGTGGAAGCTGGATAGTGATGGAGTTGCAAAGTTGCATTGAAGATGTGCATTAGCTGGAGCTTTGAAGAAGTTATGCCGCTTGGAAGATTTAACGGCGAAGTATGAAGATAGAGCGGTGTGTCGACGATGATGGTGATGAATGAGTTGCGATGGTTGAGGGAAGTTCTGCAGAGTGAAGATGAGTGATTACATAAGCGTTTTGGGAGAATTTTTGTGTGTAATTTTCTTGGTGTTTTAATTGAAATTTTTCTGTGAAATTTTCTACAAAATGATTGTTCTGTTAGTGGTTTTCTTGGAATTTCTTTGTGTTGCAGGTTGAGGTTGAAGAGAGGTTTGTTGCAGGAGGAGTATTGTATGGTTATTGTTATGTGTAGTAGTGGTTGAACTGAAGTGTATGAAGGTTATGGAGAGAGAAAGTGAGGTTGTGGTGATTCTTCAAAGATTCAAGAATGATTATGAAGCAGGCTTTTTATGTATGTATCCATCCATTCCTCATAATTTTCTGTCATGTTATAGTAAATGAAAATAACATTTTTGGGGGGAAATTTGATAATTTTTCAAACAATTTTGGTATGATGAAACTGAACTTTCTATAGTCGTTTTTGTTTTTCTTTTTGTGTGTTAGATTTTGTATGTATATGGTGCAGGTTTTGCACTCGTGTGGCAGCATGGCGCATGGATGGCTTTGTACACGGTTTTGGACAACTTTGCAACATGTTTTTGGGCTGATGTTTGCAATAGGTTGATGTAGGTTATGGATTGGTTGCAGTACAGGGAAGCAGGTATGTTTTTGGACTATTTTATATAGGTTTTTTAGCAGCTAGTGCAGGCTACTTTTGACAGTTTGATAGGCAGAAGTGGCACAAGGGGACAAAATAGGAAGAGACATGGTTTGGGAAGAGATTGAATATTGAAGATTTAGGCTTAGGATTTTTGTTTCCATAGGCTTGTGTAATTGGATTTTTGTTTCCATAGGCTTAGGAATCTTGTATGAAATCATGATGAACAATGAATAGTAATTCTTTATCCCTTGAATACTTGAAGGAAACTTTTGAATATTTGAATAAATCCTTGAATTGTTTTGAAAATTGTAAATGGATTTTGTAGTCTTAAACGTACGAATGATCTTTGTGAATTTAAATGTCTTGATCTTTGTATTCCATATAAGTATGGTGAATAGAATAGAAATTGAAGCGGGAAATTGAATGAAACAATTGATTTGGATGAATGACAATACTTGACTCTCTTGATCGATCTTTGAAATAGGCCATGAGAATTGTTTGGAATTTTGTCATGATAATGAATCAAGTTGAATAGGAACTTGAATGAAATTATTTGGAATACTTGATTCCATGGACTCATAATCAAATTGAATCAACAAATGCCCACGTGTACCATTTTTGAATCTTGACAAAATCATATACAAAACCCTTATTTGGAAGGAAGAGATGGATGAAACCCCACCTTGTAGCTTAACGAATCGCTAACTTTTATTCTCCAAATTCAAGTTAACTCGTAAATGAAGTAAACAAGTTTTTGATGAGAACAAAAATTATATCAACCAAAATGAAATACAACTTGTACTTCAACCAGCCACATTCAATAATGCCTTCCTGAATTGAAATTAGAAGCCAAACCCCTTTTTTAAAGTCAAGAATTGATCTATAACGTTTCGATAAGTTTCAAAACCTTATAAGCATAATTTGACCCTGATCTTTAAAGAGAACTTGTAGGTGACATTCCTTATGATAATGTGCCAAAATAATCATCTCAAGATCTTGAAAATTGAGGAAATTGTGATTCTTGGAAATCAGGCAACAATTACTTGAGATTAGGCCAAAGTCCAGAATGTGACCTCTAAAGTATTTGAGTTTTTGATGATCTTTCACACATAATTGGCTCTTGACTTATAAATAGAAGTTGAAGATAACGTCAAGGAGAGTCATATGCAAAAGGAACCACTAAAAAATATCGAATAATGAAGGAGTTACAATCGTTTGAACTTGATCTTGAAAATGTCAACTTTTGGTTAATACAATTGATTTTCGATCATCTGAACCATTGACTGAGCGAACTTGTGATGCAAGGATTAAAACTTGACATGAGCATCCTTGAGAATACATGAAGAACCGTGAAGACCACTTGAAACTTTGGAAACTCAATCTTATTTGAGAAATACAAAACCTTAGTTGTGGCCCTACTGCTTAGGAGGAGAATTCACCTGATCAATTCTTGAGCCCTCTTGAGCATTTGAGAACCCTAGGAGAATGTTTTGAATAAAAATGGGAGGGAAAGTTTTGGGGTACAACACTTCAACCTCTGAAAATCGTAAGAGAAATACAAAGTTTCTTAGGATACGTCGGTTTCTACCGACGATTAATTAAAGATTTCTCTAAAATCACCAAACTAATAACTGGCCGATTAATGAAAGACATTGAATTCATTTTTGATGACAAATGCTTAAAAGCATTTGAACAATTAAAAACATCTCTCAGTGCCTCACCTATTATGCAACCAACTGATTGGAGATTACCGTTTGAAATCATGTGTGACGCCAATGATCATGTCGTAGGTGCAGTCTTAGGACAAAGAAAGGATAAAAAGATATATGAAATTTATTATGCTAGTAGAACCCTAGATTATGCGCAGATGAACTACACCACCACAAAAAAGGAACTTTTAGCTATCATTTTTTATTTGGATAAATTCTTTTCTTACTTATTAGGAGCAAACATAATTATCTATACCAATCATGCTGTAATTAGGTACCTATTGAGCAAAAAGGACGTCAAACCAAGATTACTCAGGTTGATTTTACTCCTACAAGAGTTTGATTTAGAAATTAAAGACAAGAAAGGCACTGAAAATGTAGTAGATGATCACTTATCTAGAATGGAAGGTGTTAAGCCTGAACAAGTGCCTATCAATGATGATTCCCATTACGAACAACTCATAGCCCAATTGGAAAATAATACAGTCGAATGCTCATTACCTTATAACGATACTGAAACAAATGAATCTATGGAGGCGATCTACACTAAAATCATATTGCCATGGTATGGTGACTTTGTCAACTACTTAGCAGGATTTTTACCACCAGATTTAACTTACAAACAAAAGAAGAATTTCTTCCATGATCTTAAACAATATTACTGGGACGAACCTTTACTTTTCAAGAGAGGCACCAATTGTATTTTTCATCGGCGTGTCCCTAAAGATAAAGTAGAAAGTATAATTTCCCATTGTCATTTTGCTCCCCATGGTGGACATGCAAGCACTTCAAAGACTTGCGCTAAGATCTTGCAAGTTGGCCTCTTTTGGCCTAATCTATGGAAATATGTTCATATCACGGTCATAAATTGCAATCGGTGCCAACGCACTGGAAATATCTCTAGACACAACGAGATGCCACAAAAAGGCATCTTAAAAGTAGAAGTCTTTGACGTGTGGGGAATAGATTTCATGGGACCATTCCCATCTTCTTTTGGTAACAAATATATACTCGTTGTTGTTGATTATGTATCAAAATGGATAGAAGCTATTGCTTCTCGAACAAATGACGCACGAGTAGTAACTAAGCTCTTCAAGAATATAATTTCTCCTAGATTCGGTGTGCCGATACTTGTCATAAGTGATAGTGGCTCCCATTTCATTTCAAGAGAGGCACCGATGGTATTTTTCATCGGCGTGTCCCTGAAGATGAAGTAGAAAGTATAACTTCCCATTATCATTATGCTCCCCATGGTGGACACACAAACACTTCAAAGACATGCACTAAGATCTTGCAAGCTGGCCTCTTTTGGCCTAATCTATGGAAATAAGTCCATATCACGGTCATAAATTGTGACTGGTGCCAACACACTGGCAATATCTCTAGATGCGATGAGATGCCACAAAAAGGCATCTTAGAAGTAGAAGTATTTGATATATGGGGAATAGATATCATGGGACCATTCCCATCTTATTTTGGTAACAAATATATACTCGCTATTGTTGATTATGTATCAAAATGGACCGAAGTTATTGCTTCTCCAACAAATGACGCACGAGTAGTAATTAAGCTCTTCAAGAATATAATTTTTACTAGATTTGGTGTGCCGAGACTTGTCATTAGTGATGGTGGCTCCCATTTCATTTCAAAGATCTTTGAAAAACTATTAGTAAAATATGGAGTTCGACACTGTGTAGAAACACCCTATAACCCACAAACAAGTGGTAAAATAGAGGTCTTAAATAGAGAAATTAAGAAAATATTAGAAAAAATGGTTGCCACCTCTAGGAAAGATTGGTCTTCAAAGTTACACGAACCTCTATGGGTATAAAGGACAGCCTATAAGACCATAATATGAACCACACCATTTAAGCTAGTTTATGGTAAACTGTGTCATCTGCCGGTAGAATTAGAGAATAAAGTTTATTGGTCCATTAAGACCCTTAATTTAAATTATACTTTTGAAGGAGAGAAGAGAATTCTAGATATTCATGAACTAGAAGAACTTAGATTAGATGCATACAAGAATGCCCAGATCTATAAAGAAAGAACCAAAAAGTGGAATGACAAGTGTATATCGAAGAAAGAGTTTAATGAGGGTGACATAGTACTTCTATTTAATTATTGAATTAAACTTTTGCCAGGTAAACTTCATTTTAGATGGTCTAGTACCTTTGAAATTACCAAAGTTTTTCCAAAAAGTACAATAGAAATAAAGGGTAAATCTAGTGAACCATTTATCATAAACAAACAATGCTTGAAACATTACCATTGCATTGACAACAGAGACTATTGTTGTAGTCTAAAGCTTACAGAGCTTCCCGACAACCCATATAATTAATCTTTTGATTATGTCAAGCTTACAACTTTAAACAAAGAGCTTGGTGGGAGAGAACCCACATTTTAACTTTAATTTTAATTTTCTTTTATCATTTCTAACTGTTTTATTTTTCTTTTTATTTGATTTGCAGTATTATTCTTGAGAATTAGTCTTACTGATTTAGTATCATCGTCTACTTACTTTCATGCTAACTTAACTTTAGATAACTACTAACTCTCATGATGCAACAAGTAGACTATATGGATAACGCTTTCAGAGGCAGAGCTCAGAGGAGGCGATTTGAATTTTTGGCTGAGAGAGAGAGAGAGAGAGAGAGAGAGAGAGAGAGAGAGAGAGAGAGAGAGAGAGAGAGAGAGAGAGAGAGAGAGAGAGAGAGAGAGAGAGAGAGAGAGAGAGAGAGATGGCACTAACTATCTATCCTGATAGCCGCACCACGACCTTACTTGGCATTAGAGATAGTGTCATGTTTTTGCTTGACCAAATAGGTTGGAACAATTTTACTGTAGGGAGAAGATTTAGTTCTTATCGTAGGCTGACCCTTGAATTCCTAAGCTCACTTAATTTCATGTCTAACCATGGATTAGGACTTAACCGAGGCCTAATTGTTTTTAGGATGTTTAGTATTGATTTCTGATATAATATCTGAGAGTTTGCTAACCTTTTAGGAGTCCCTGGTAGCCTACATGTTTTGCTAGTACCCAAGAGGACTGTCTTTTGGACCTTGAGCTTGAATATTTTTGGGGTAGCATAGTCAGAGATAATAATCATGAGCCTAATAACATGTTTTCTGAAAAAATACATAACCTTATTATTTGTTACTTTCATAATATCCTTGCTCACTCCCTATTCAGAAAAGAAGCAAACATAACCTCTGTGTCCAGAGATGAGCTTTTCATCATGTACTGTGCTTCCCAAAATCGTGCCGTTAATGTTGTCACCTTTATGTTAGCCAATTTTACTCATCTTGCACAAGCTGACCATGAACCAATCTTCATAGGAGGCTTAGTAACCATGATTGCAAATGCTATTGGGTTGAGACAACCACTTGTCAGCCTTGACCCTCTAGGAGGAATCCGTCCCATGAATATTCAATTCTGTTTCAACACTAGCTTCATTAGAAACCTAGGCTCGAATGAGTTTGAACTTCTTATCAACAATCAAGTTATGCACCTTTTTACCTTGCCAAATCCTAGAACTAGTCTACATGACAGAAATAACTGGCTGTTTGACTTGGATGTACCCCAAAATGACCCACCAACTCCTCCTGAGACACCTCAAGTTTATGAACACTTTGATAACTATGTCTCTAATGATGAAACCGACCCTATAACACCTCCATTCTACCATAATGTTCCATCCCCAGACCATACCAACCTTTCGGTTGCCTCTCCAATCATTGCACCACCCCTAAATGAAGGCCATCTCCCTAACACAACTTATTGTACCTCTGCTGCTCCATTTTCTCCACCTCCTGATCACATTGCTTCCATCAACTCAATCCAAACCGACATTGCTAACATTAGAGACGAGCTGACATATTTGCGCATCAATTTTTATGGGTTTATAGACATAGTGATAGAACAATTTGATAACATATATCAGCATATTTATTCTGTTGCTCCTCATTTTGGCCGTAGTGGCTAATGCTTATGGATATTGATTCATTTCTGACTCTCACACTCAAACAGTGAGGACACAACTGTTTTTAGCGTAGGGGAAGGACTACCTCTTAATTTAGGTTTTCCATTGCTTTCTTAAGTTAGGATTTACATTGTTTTCTAGATTAGATTTAATGTTTTCAGACTATTTGTAATTTTTCCGTATTTTTTATATATAGTAGAAATTTTTATGCTTAAATATAAATCTGGAATTTTATTTAATTCTTTTATGTCTATTTTTCTATAAATTATTCTGTTATCACGTTGCAAAAATGCTTAAAATTTATTTTGAGTTCTACACCTATAGCCCTCGCCACAGGTCCGTGGCCCTCACCACACAATCCAACTTCTATGACCCCTGCCATAAGAGTGTGTGGCCCTCGCCACACTCCTAACGAATAGAAAACAAAAGTGTTTTATATGAAACTCCTAGTTTTTCTATTCTCCCTTTTCCATTCGATCCACTCTCTTCCTCTTCCAATCCCTTCCAATTCCCCATTAAATTCCATTTAATACCCATCCACGTCTCACATTACAACTTCCATTTCCCCTATGAATTTTGTGAATTGCTAAACCCTAAGTATCACAATCCACCTCTCTACTCACAGTGACTTAAGAGATACCCATTTTCCTTTCGAAGTAGGTGTATTAATCTTGTCTCACGGCACACAACTATCAAATAAAAGGGCACAACCACCACCATACTTGACAACAATTGTATTTCGCACTGAGGACTCCAGATTACAGAGAGAGAAGCACCTTAAGTTTTACCAACGTTTTTTCATATCCATAATATACATTGATGAATCTTGTCTGTGTGAAATAGGGTTGTTAGATAGTGTTTAATGGATGCTGAATAATTCGAGTCTAACACACCTCTGTTCGTTGAACCACCCCACCTATGAACCATTAACCTTGGAATTTTTAGTTTGTTTATCTATGATACCCCTATAGCGGAACCATATCTCACCAGAACTTCCAAGTTTAGAATGTTTAACAAAGAATATTCCTTGAGCCAAGATAGCCTAGGTGATATGTTACATTTCCCGCGCGAAGAAGATGTCACCTATAGAGTTCCTCTAGAATTAGATTGGCAGACAACATCGTTAGACTTTGGGAAAATTTAACAGGTGAGAAGACTCTAAATTGTGAAGGACTTAATGCCTCACTTAATCATAATTTGACCACATGCTATTTTCACCGTGTTCTCGTAAGCATAATTTTTGGCAGAATAAACAACCACAAAGTGACTTCTAAAGAGTTGTTCTTTATGCGATGTATCTTTACACCGACTAGAATCAACGCCACTCCATTTTTGTTGGCACACATTCATTCCATTTATGCAAGAGGAACCAATCTTTTTTGTATAGGGGGATAGTCACATCCATAACACTTGCTTTAGGCCTAAACGACAAACTTTATGATTTGCCATCAATACCAGCCATGTTCCTTGACATCGACAATTATCGATTCGCGCACTTGATTAAGGTTAGAGAAGATGGAAAATATAATCTGATGGTCCAAAATAAAGCAGTCAAGAGTGTCATTTTTCCTTGTCGCAGTTGTACTAATGCGCATAATATGGTAAATTGGCTTTATGATCTGGCTTCCCCTGAGCCCAATTCGCCTACACAAGGTGAACAAGGTGGTCAAATTAATGATGAGTTAGATGAGGTGGAGCAGGGTGCACCTAAAACATATCCATACCCACAGACCACATAAGTTCCTTCTGAAAATGTTGCAGGTACATCATCCATACGCCAGAGAAGAAATGAAGGCACATCTGCCACATCTAATAACATTATTACTGAAATGAGGCGACATAATGAATTGGATGCACAACGCGACCAAAGGCTTCAAGATATACAAACTCAGCAAACAAAGATGATGCAAATTATTCAATAGATTCAACAATACCAACATGATTATGGTGACAGGAACGAATAAAGAATGTCAGGCATGATCAACGAGATGACGATTTTGATAGTACATATGGATGGCCTGCAGGAATACATTCATTATGTGGGTATTCCACCTCACCAACCAGGTAATGGTGGGCATGGACAAGCACGTGGTAGAGGCCACGAGTAGCAAAGTCCAGGTTCTACCATTCTTTTTCACCTTATTTTGAAATATTAGGGACAATGTTCGATTCGAGTGTGGGGGAGAAAGGCTTATTGCTTTTATTTATCGCTTTCTAGGTAGTTTTAAATTATTATTTATTTTCCCTTGCTCGTTTAGTATTAGTGTTAGTTGAGTCGAATTCTTGTGTTGTCGAGTCTCTATGCGTTTTTTTACGCTATTAATTGATTCCCCAATTTCCTTGAGCCATAACAAAAAATTTGTTGGTTTAATCCATTACACGACACCTTAAGAGTATATAACTTGCTTTACACTTAAGCTATGTTGGAATGATTTGAGAAAGATTTGACAAAATGGATACCGTTTTGACACCCTAAACTCCCTAATTATGCATGATCAATTTGAGTATCTATTATGCCAAATCCTTAAGTTTGAGTTTTAAAGTAGCCCCGAGTAGTTTATATTAGCAGTCAGCACCATCTTTAGCACAAACTACGTAGGGAATCAATGAATATAAGTTAATGATCAGAAAATTCTAAAATTATATGCCTTAACATAATAAAAATAGGGAATACACCTATTAAGTTAGGTGACCCTCACCCGGTCACTTAACCCAACGATTTTGGAACCTACAAAAAATATAATAATAATAAGTTGTTAGTTGGTTCAAAGGTGTCTAATGTTGAACTTGGTGGGGCAGACTACGGTACGATCACCCATAACTTGCAATTGGATAAATAAAAGGGGTTACCAAACTCATTTACCAAAACCCCGTGTTTAAGGATCAAAATTACTAACCGACTACCCTACTATGTGTGTGAACGGATAAAGGGCTTAATGTGATTGCACTCAAATGAAAGTGGGTGAAATAAAACAAAATAAATAGGTTGAGCTATAATAGAATGATTTGAACTGGTTTTGTATAAGGCATGAGTTTTTGATTGCATTTTGCAGTTTCGTATCATTGTGCTATCCTTAGTGTGGATATTGAGTATCTATCTTTCTGACAATATTCCATGTAACCATGTATGATTTAGGTTTTTGTCATGTATTTGTGTCGAGCCCGGTTATAATTGAATTATCATGCTAGTTATTTGCTTGAGGACAAGCAAAGCTCAAGTGTAGGGGAGTTTGATAACACGAAATTACATTGCATATTTGACTCGACTCGCATGAATTTTGATACCATTTTTATTTATTTTTGTCCTATTATGATGGTATTTCTATTGTATTCCAGGTGTATGCTAGCTAAGAGGCTAAATGTGAAGAAGAGAAATAAACATAGAATATTTGAAGAAAATATGAAAGAAAAGCGCCATAAAGTACATTTCAAACCCGTGGACCTCGCCACAGGTGGTGTGGCCCTCGCCACACATCCAAGAAGTGTGGCCCTCACCATACAATGTGTGGCCCTCACCACATCTTGTTTTTGTGAGCCACGTGCGTGGCCTTCCCAATGTCAACACTCATAAAAACCACTCGTCCATATTCTTTATCTACAAACTTAGTCTCCCAGAAGATTCTCCGTGAAGCCATAAGTTTATGATTCTTCTTAAGGGAAGTTACGAGAATTTAGAAGGGAGTCTATAAAATCAGTAGTTCTTCACAGTTGAAGGGAGTCCAATTTTTTTGAGTTCTTAAGCACAGAGTATTGTTCTTGTTAGATTTTTAGGCAGAAAAAATTTCCATAGAAAGTGATAGCCTTCCATATTGGGGGACTATCACAACTCTAGTTTTAGGTTTATTTTCAGTTTTCATTCAGTAATCTTGGTTTAGCAAATCCTGCCGGCATTTATGGAGGATCATGATTTTCAATTCAAGCATTCAAGTTCAATTGTACTCGAAGAATTTACACTTATTCTATTCAATTTTTAATTTCCAGGTTTCAATTTAATATTTATTATCTTTGTTCTTAGAAATCATGCTTATGGGTATTTAATTTGTTCAATTATTGTTAGTGTATGTTTACGTTTAAAACCATGACCGACTAATTCACTTGATACTGATATGTGAAAGTAGTCTCACAGACGAGGTTTATAAATCTGTTGGCGTAAATATTTCACAAACTATTTTTCTGGTTTAGTTCCTAATTTCAATTGATATAATTTTGTTATGAGAGTAAAAGGCACACAAAGGTTATAATCAACAAAACGGGAGTTTGAGATTTTTAATTGGATAGTAGAAACTAGACATTAATTCTAAACACAACGAGAGCACTTTAGGGTTAATTAGAATCTGTTGATTTCCATTAAATTATTTCTAAATTCAAATGAGACAGTGAGAGCAAAGCATTCTGATTTAGGAATTTAGTCAGAGTGAATAAACACGAGAGTGTGAGACAAAGACTTTTAAATTGATATTTTCTATTGAAGAGTATTTTAACATTTAAAGATTATGCCAACGATTTATTGAATCCCCGAAGTTTAACGAATTACATACCGCTGTCATGTTATCGAATATTTTAATTAAACCTGAATTTATTCCCTGTTTCTCTCAAAAACCTAAGATTAATCATCAGCCTTAAATTTACATAGTAATATTAGATAACATTAGTTTGATTATCAGTCCCTGTGAGTTCGCTATCTTTTAAAACTACCCGATTAGACTGTGCACTTGCAGTATGTAATTCCGACAGACTCTTAAAGTCACAACCAGATTCCAATTCAACAAGAGTGACACAATAATCTCTAACTCTATCTTAGATATCCAACATGCACATAACCTTTTCTTAATGTGTAACCTAAAAGATTTATCTTTAATAACCATGCATGTGTATGTCAATTTAGTGAAAGCTCTAGGAATTCTTCCTCAAAATTCCATAGGAAGAGACCTAAGTTCCACAATCACACATGTGAGTATATCAAGAAAAATTATGTAGATAGTTACTCCTTCATATAGAATATATATCTCATTAAGAGTTTTCATTATCTACTCCTCTTATCACTTAAGGATTCATGCTTCTCTTATTTATACTAGCATGATCACCTCATATTACTCACAACTTGTTATTACCCATTGAACCTATTTCTTGAGATCTCCAGTCTATTAGGCTGGAATATAATCATGAGAAACTCATTTCTCTATAGGATTTAGTACCATATTATTGGATGTATTTTAGTCTTTCTCTCTATCTAATCCTTATGTAAAAGGATATGATAATTATTCATAAGTGCATACATGATCCATTCTTGTAGCTTCTTTCGAGAAATAATCTCGTATAGTATTGTGTTTACTTATTATTTGACGTCTGTACTTGTCAAAAATTATGTGTGTATGTTTTCCTAGCAAGGGAAGAGGCACTTAAAGGCCTTAGTAGGTATATTACGATGTATGGTTGTTAGGGCTTTCCCACGATGGCGAGAAACCCTATATGGTGGTTTAGAGGACCTACTAACGTGAGGCGAGAGGCTTTATCTATATGCATGATACTTTAAAGCACGTAAGGTGTGATCTGTATCAGTTAAGATTTGTACCTTTCTTCCATTAGGGGGGAGGTATTTATAGAGACCAGTTAGGCCCAGGGTTCCGAAAAACCCTAGAGGCACCCACCTCTTCCCCACGATTAGGGGAGGTTATTGACCACCCATTTATCCGAAAGTTATGGTATAACTCTTTGTCACCTTAATAATGTGAGACAACGGTATTATACAAGTCATTTATCCCCAGGGTGTGGCCCCCACATTATATGTTATGTCGTCTTGGCAACATCACACTAAGCGGGGATCTTGGATCCACCCTTGTTTGAGACTATCACAAATGTAACACTACACAGTCCTTCAAGCACGAGGGCTTTGAAAAGGGCAAATTCTTTTCAAGGCTTCTTTTGCTTATGAGGTGTGTCTGTTAATTTGGGGTGAGTCCCTCATCTGAAGGCGACCTTTTTAGTGATAGGTGAGTCCCTCAGTTTAAGGTGAGTCCCTCAGCTGAAGGCGACCTTTTTAATGATAGGCAAGTCTCTTAACTTAGGGTGAGTATTCATCTCTAGACAAGTGTTCCCTAGGTAGCTAGGTAGTAGTGGTATATATTAAGTTTTATCTTTATTGAGTTCAGAGACATCAAAACGTCAATCAGTCGTGAGAAATTTGTCTTCTTCATAGGGTAAAAATATCTTCATTCTTGCGTTTCCTCCCAAGGTAGTAATGGGTAAGAAAATAAAACACATTCACGCTCGAGACATTGCATCTTAATACTCCAATTTTGGGATGGTCAATAGGTTTCACAATGGTATTGGGTTTTTCAGCACTGGATGTAAGAAGGGTGTGATATTTGATCCTTGCTCAAGGAAGGAGAGGGTAAACATGGATACATATGGCAAACCATATGCTCCTTACTTTTATCTCCACCTACTTGTCATTCAATAGATAAGGGTTTTAGTTTCCTTTACTTCTTTTGAGATAAATTTCATGGCTACTGTCAACTTCTCCCCTTCTCAAATTACCCCCAATGTATGGAGTGTGCTTAGTGTTTTTTAGATAGTTACTTGTAGCTAGGGCGTGTCCTCGCTGTGGGGGTGTTTCTCTCCTTCTTTAGTACTGAAATTCTTCCTAACAACAATTGGCTAATGTTACATCCTTTGACATTCGGGTATTTTCTTATGCCTTTTATGTAACACCCTCTAACCCCCGCATAAATAAACGACATAATCAAAGTAAATTAGCATGCATATCAAAGAAGGTGTCACATGTACTTCACGTTGTTAGTGTTGTTGGCAGCAAATTTGGTAAAACACTACTTTGGTAATGTTTTGCTTAATGTTTTGACATTTGAAGTTAAACATCTCAACTGTTTTTGAATGATGTCAAAGAAGATGTCTTGACATCTGCCTACTAATCTGAACGTGTTTTCAGATTTTCTGTTTCCTGTTTTTAACCGTGGCTTATTCAGGTTTTATGGTTTATAGCTTGCGAAAAATATGGAGAAATATTTTTCTATCTGTCTTATCTTTATGGATTATATCTTGGCCTACTTTCATGGATATATTAAAGGGATTCAATTTTGCAATATTTGTTTTTCAGCCCAAACCCATAAAGAAGCTGCCGCGCCTTTATAAGGACTTGCATCCTTATTCGTATAACTGCAATAATTGAGTAAAAAAATATACTGTGTGTTTTAGAAGTCTGAATCTAATAATTGTAATAAACTCTAGTATTGTTTCAATACTTGAGTTGTAATTTGAGTTGTAAGTTTTGAATCATTCATAAGCTTTTAAGTATTGAATGATTAAGGTTTTTCAAACTGGTTAAATGTGTTATTTTTCACTGTTAGTGATTGAGGGGATTTGAGGAGGGCCTCATACCTAGGTGTGTCTTAAGTAGAAGTATAGCATGGGTAGTGATTAAGTGATTAGATCATAAACTAGTTGTTTACTGGGGGTCCATGAATTGATACTATTTAGTGGACTTGTCCCTGACTTGGTATCCCCAGAGTAGGTGTTGTTGTACACCGAAATGGGTTAACAATCCCTTGTGTTTTTACTACTTTTAATATTGTTGCATTTTATATTGTCCTCAGATATTTATGTCATGACATCTCCTTCGACATCACATATCTGATACCAGAATTTCAATTGGTATCAGAGTAGGAATCCTGCGCTATATCTGGGTGAGATCTAGGGAAGATACTTTCTGGTACTATGGATAAGGAAGGATGATTTATGAACAAACCACCCATTTTGGATGGAAGCAATTATGACCATTGGAAACCATGTATGGTGGACTTTCTAAAATCTCTGGACAACAGGACTTGGAAAGATGTCTTAAAAGGATGGAAACACCCTGTAAAATTGGGAGAAGATGGAGAACCTACTCCTGTGTTAAAGCCAGAAGAAGATTGGTATAAATAAGAAGATGAAATTGCACTTGGAAATTCTAAATCCTTGAATGCTATATTCAATGGAATTGACAAGAACTTTTTCAGATTAGTTGCTAAGGATGCCTGGGGGATTCTTCAATATACCCATGTAGGCACATCCAAAGTTAAGATGTCAAGACTTCAGTTGTTCACCATCAAATTTGAAAATATGAGAATTAAGAATGATGAAAGTATTAATGACTTCCATATGAAGATTCTTGAGATTGCTAATGCATCTAGTGCTTTATGAGGAAAAAATACCCGAAGACAAATTGGTGAGAAAGATGCTTAGGTCTCTCCCCAAGAGATTTGATATGAAAGTGGTTGCCATGGAAGAAGCATAAGACATTGACAAGATGAGAGTGGATGAACTTGTTGGATCCCTTCAAACATTTGAATTAAGCATCAATGAAATATCTGAAAAGAAAAACAGAAGCATAGCTTTTGTAACCAATACTGAAGATGAAGAGGAGGACTATGATCTGGATACAGATGAAGGAATATCTAATGCCTTAGTTCTGCTTGGAAGATAGTTCAACAGAGTGATAAAGAAGATGGATAGGAACCCAAGATCAAATGTCAAGAACATCTCATCTGACATCCATAAGTCAAATGAGTTTGAAAGAAAAAGGGTTGAAGAAAAATTCACTCAAGGGAAGGGAATACAGTGTCATGGACGTGAAGATTTTGGTCACATTAGAGCTGAATGTCCCACATATCTTAAGAAACAGAAGAAGAATCTATCTCTTACTTGGTCTGAAGAAGACTCTTAGAGTGATCTTGAAGAGGAATCTGCCAAGTATGTTAAAGCATTTACATGCAAATATGATTCTGATGAAGAATCAAGTGATGGTGAACTAACCTTTGATGAGTTAGCTGCCTCGTACAGAGAATTGTGTCTTAGGAGTGCAGAAGTTTGCCAAGAAGGGGAGAAACAAAAAGCTCTCATAACTCAGCTGAAGGCAGAAAGGAAAGAGCATCTGAAAACTATCTCTAGTCTGGAAAGTGAAGTGACTTCCCTGAATTCTAATCTTGACAAAATGGTCAAATCACTCAAGATGCTGAATAATGGGTCTGACACATTAGATGAAATTCTTCAAGTGGGAAAAATGACAGGAGACAAGAGTGGTATATGGTTTAAGGAACCTTATTCTGAAGAACCTTAATCAGATTCCACTCATGCCAAGTCTAAATCAAATATGTCGAATCAAATGTCTCAACATCATGACAAACATCATGGTAAGAAAAGACACCAGGGCAAACATCATGGCAAGAAAAAATTTAATCACACCAGAGAGAAATTCTAGCCCTGGAGGTTTCACCAATGTGGAAGGTTTGGTCACATAAGACCTTTCTGTTTCAAGTTGTATGGGTATCCCAAAACTTCTCCTCTTCCCAAGATTAATTAGATCTCTCAAAATAACAAAAAGAAGAAACAATGGGTTCCCAAAACTACTGTTGCTAGACTCATAGCTCATACCTCTCTCAGAGTCTCAACCAAAGATGACTGGTACTTTGATAGTGGTTGTTCTAGACACATGACAAGTGTAAAGAATTTGTTGGTAGATATCAAATCTCATTCCACCAGTTATGTGACTTTTGGTGATGGAGCCAAAGGTGAAATCAAAGGAGTTGGAAAGCTGGAATGTTCAGGAGTCCCAAAACATGACAATGTGTTACTTGTTAAAGGGTTAATAACTAACCTAATAAGTATAAGTCAACTATGTGATTAAGGGTTCAAAGTAAACTTCACTAAGACAAAATGTCTCGTTTGCAATGAGAAGAATGAAGCTATTATGAAAGGAATCATATCTAAAGATAATTGTTATTTATGGGTTCCCCAAGAGTTGAACTTCTCCTCAACATGTGCTCTAGCCAAAGAAAATGAAGTTAAACAGTGGCATCAAAAACTGAGACACTTGCATCTGAAAGGAATGAAGAAAATCATATCTATAGAAGCCGTGAGAGGGATTCCTAAGCTCAAGATAGAAGAAGGGAGAGTATGTGGTGAGTGCCAGATTGGAAATCAAACTAAGATGTCACATCAGAAGATCCAACATCTCACCACAACAAAATTTTTGGAACTTCTTCACATGGAATTGATGGGACCTATGCAGGTTTAAAGTCTTGGTGGAAATAAGTATGCCTATGTTGTTTTAGATGACTTATCTAGGTACACATGGACAAGTTTTATCAGAGAAAAATCAGAAACTTTTGAAGTCTTTAAAGATCTCTTTCAAAAACTTCAAAGAAAAAGGACAGTGATGTCATCAGAATCAGAAGTGATCATGGAAAGGAATTTGAGAATAATAAATTTGATGATTTTTGTTCTTCTGAAGGAATAAGTCATGAATTTTCCTCTCCCATTACTCCTAAACAAAATTGGATTGTGAAACGCAAAAACAGAACTCTTCAGGAATCTGCTAGAGCTATGATTCATGCTAAGAAGTTACCCTACCACTTTTGGGCTGAAGCTATGAATACTGCGTGCTATATCCATAACAGAGTCACTCTAAGAAAAGGCACCTCAACCACCTTGTATGAAATATGAAAGGGAAGAAAAACTACTGCCAAATACTTTCATGTTTTTAGAAGTAAATGTTACATCTTAGCAAACCGTGAACAAAGAAGGGAGATGGATCCCAAGAGTTATGAGGGAATATTCCTGGGTTATTCTACAAATAGTAGAGCTTATAGAGCATTTAACTCCATAACTAAGGTTATGATGGAATACATAAATGTTATTATTGATGATAGAGGATGGAATGATGAAGAAGATATCTTAGAAGATGTTGGAACATCTTTGTCAGACATTCCAACAGAATCCAATGACAGAAGTACTGTTTCTAATCCAAATCAAGAAGATCCTAAGCCCAGTAAACTCAACAAAGGGCCTTTAATCAGAATTCAGAGAGATCGTCCTAAGGATCTTATTATAGAATATCTAAATAAAGTAGTTACTACTATATCAAGAGAAGGGGTGTCTGACTCTTGTTTTGTTTAAAAAATCGAGCCTAAGAATGTCAAAGAAGCCTTAACTGATGAGTTTTGGATTAATGCTATGCAAGAAGAGCTAGAACAATTTAGAAGGAATGAAGTTTGGGATCTGGTTCCAATACCTGAAGGGATAAATGTGATTGGAACTAAATGGGTATACAAGAATAAATACGATGAAAAAGGGGCGGTTACTAGAAATAAGGAAAGATTAGTTGCATAGGGATACACTCAAATTGAAGGAGTTGATTTTGATGAAACCTTTGCCCCTGTAGCCAGGCTTGAATCAATCATACTTCTCTTAGGAGTTGCTTGCATTCTACGATTTAAGTTGTTTCAAATGGATGTAAAGAGTGCATTTTTAAATGGCTATCTAAATGACGGAGTTTATGTAGAACAACCTAAGGGATTTGTTGATCCAAGATTTCCTAACCATGTGTACAAACTGAAGAAAGATCTGTATGGATTAAAGCAGGCTCCAAGAGCTTGGTATGAGAGATTAACATAATTTCTTGGTGAGAATGGATATAGGAAAGGTGGCATAGACAAAACTCTTTTTGTCAAGGAAAAAGAAGGGAAGATCATGATTGCACAAATTTATGTTGATGATATTGTGTTTGGTGGGATGTCAAATGAGATGGTTCAACATTTTGTCAAGCAAATGCAATCAAAATTTGAGATGAGCCTTGTTGGTGAGCTAACCTACTTTCTTGGTCCGCAAGTTAAACAAATGGAAGACTTCATATTCTTATCTCAGAGCAAATATGCGAATAATATAGTAAAGAAATTTGGGATGGCAAATTCCAGTCACAAAAGAACACCCTCTCCCACACATTTGAAGTTGTCTAAAGATGAAAAAGGAGTAAGTGTAGATCAAAGTCTTTAAAGAAGCATGATAGGCAGCCTTCTATACCTCACAGCTAGCATACATGACATTGCCTTTGCTGTAGGGGTGTGTTCTAGATATCAAGCTGATCCTAAAGTTAGCCATGCCAACCATGTGAAGAGAATTCTTAAATATATGAATGGGACAAGTGACTATGGTATGCTATATTCTCATGGATCTAGCTCTGCTTTAAGTGGTTATTGTGATGCTGATTGGGAAGGAAGTGCTGATGATAGAAAAAGTACATCAGGAGGATGTTTCTTTTTGGGAAATAATCTCATATCCTGGTTCAGTCAGAAGAAAAATTGTGTGTCTCTATCCACTGCTGAGGCTGAGTATATTACTGCAGGAAGCAGTTGTTCTCAATTGGTCGGGATAAACAAATGCTGACAGAATATAATGTCAACCAGGATGTCATGACATTATTCTGTGACAATCCGAGTGCCATAAATATATCAAAAAATCCTATTTAACACAGCAGGACCAAACACATTAATATCTGTCATCACTTTATAAGAGAGCTTGTTGAAGAAAAGATTGTTGCCTTAGAACATGTAGCTACTGAATTACAACTAGATGACATTTTCACTAAGGCTTTGGATGTAAACCAGTTTGAGAACTTAAGAGGAAAACTAGGGATCTGCATATATGAGGGTTTGGAGAAATTAAGGGCGTGTGGGAATACCATTAAAGTTATATTATATTATTTATGTTTCCAACAAATCAAGTATCTTAAGAAATCATTTCAAGACTATCTCAAATACTATCCCACACGATACGACATTACATCATTCTATTTTCATAACCTCTTCATTCTCCTTTACAGAAAAAGAACCCTTCATATTTTCCATCTCACTATTCAAATTTTTTCAAAGATGTCGCAACATCATGCTTCGTCTCCCTCAAAGTGCTATTCTGATTAAGCCAAGGCTTCTAGGTCAAAGACTATCAACCATCATGAGGACCTCTCCCTTGATAAAGTCCTGGTCGTCGCTCCTATGACAACTATTCCACCTCTTGAGAATAAGGTCAAGAAACCCAGATCGTCCAGTGCAAAGAAATCTAAAGACGAGTTTAACACCTCTAAAGGTAATGCTCCTAATACTACTGATGATATGTCAGAAGAAGAAGACATTGTTAATGTTGATAGGAGTATTAGAAGGCTGGTAGATAGGGTGTTAAATGAGGGTTTTGATATGCCTGGTGTGATACGGGGGGAGAACTGACTTGGTTGTTTTTGCGTTTGATGGCAAATGTTGCGGTTAGCAAGAGTCGCCACCGAATTTTCTTTTATCCAAAAGGAAAGGTAAAAAAGCACAGGAAAGACCTTTGAGAGTTTTCTTTAGTTAGGGGGGTAGATTATGAAAAGGGAAGGTATTAGCCCCCTTTTCATCCATGGTTTTCCATGGGCTCTTAGTTACTTTCTAAATCACTTGCTTTTGTTTAAAAAATATGCTTTGTGTGGTTTTTGAAAGTATTTTGAAAAGGTTCCATTGTTTTAGGCAACCTTTGTAATGATTCTCGTTCGTAAGAATGTATACAAAGTGTTGATCTTTTGAAAATGTTTTCAAGTTTGTAAGATGTTTTGAAAGTGTTAGTGTTTGTTTTGAAAATAGCAAAGATGTTTTGGTTTTAAAATTGAGCAAGTAACTAAGAACATTCTACCTACTCAAAAGTCTTTCATGTTCATTTCCTTTTTCCTTTGACATTGTTATCTTACCATAATTAGCAATGTTGCAAGGTATTTTAGCATTTCCTTTAGGGACTAAGATCATTTTGAAAGGCAACATGGATAGCATCATCAAGGGACTATGATCTTATATTTTTGCTTGTTTTTGCCAAGATACCTCACATGCGTAATATGACCATTTTTTTGTAAGGCAACCAAGTGGATTTACCATAAGGGTGTTTGTGTGCAAGTGTATTGGTTTACATGTTTGATTTGTCTTTAATTAGGGTTTGCTATTTGTTGATTTTAATATTTCCATACAAAACCCTAATTACTAGCATTTGCATATAAATCATTTAAATTATGGAAAATAAAAATACTAAGCTATTACAATACTTAAGGGAGGGAGTGTACAAATTACAAATGGAGAATTTCAAGAAATTAAATCTAAATAATTATTACAACCATGTTGAATTTGAATAAATGTACAAAATTAAATAAATAAAATGTAAAAATAAATGTGTTTTTTTACTTGGTTTTCATGAAAAGGTTTTTTTTGACCTAATTGTATAAAATAAAATTGTTAATTAAAGATAAGAAAATTAACATTAAGTAAAATAAATTAATTTAAAGGAAGCAAATTTTTAGGGTTTTTGGTGAATTTAATTAATTAGTAAATAAAAATAATTAAATAAAAGTCCTAAATTCTAAATTGATTTTTATAAGAAAAATATAATAATATAATGATCGAAATTAAATTACCAAAGTATTTTGAAAAAAAGGTGAATTAAATTATGTAAAGGAAATATTTTTGTTCTTTTGTTTTTGTGAAGAAAAATAAACTAAATAAATATAAATAATAAAAAGACTAAATATTTTTTTGGATTTTTTATATTAATGAAAAGAATAATAATAATAATAATAATAATAATAATAATAAATAAAATGTAAAATGAAAATAAAAATAAAAAACAAAATAAAAATAAATGGGCCAGGAATGTAAACAGCAAGGCAGGGGGTTAGAATATAGCAACAAAAAAAAAATAAAGCCCAAAAAATCGAGGCCCAGGCGCTGCAAAAGTCAATTTTTTTTGAGAAAATGTGAAAAAAATGCAAAAGACAGCGCAACGGGTGTTGAACCCATGACCTCTTGGTTACCAGCGTGCTGCCTTACCACTGGGGTGGCTATACATCCGTTAACTTATTTCAAACCATAAATATATATTAGAAACTGCTTCCTGAAGACAAACTTCATCTTCAACCTCGCGCTTGGCCAGATCACCTGCATCTTGTTCATTTCTCATCCATTTGCAAAAGTGTAAACATGAATCTTGTGGCAAATTTCCTCACGATTTTAGAAATGTAAAGCATTAAAACTATAGATCAAAGACAAACATGAATTTTGATGGCCCTAATCTGAACCCTAACTTTTCCAGAAATTTCAATCTTAAAATTCTCTAAGCTCAAGCAACATAAATGAAAACTATGGACATGGCTAGCTTCAGGGCAATGATATCTGTATTTTTCATTCACAAATTAAACATTAATGATGCTTGTATGAAGAGTTCCAAGTTAGGGAAACTTACGTCAAAACTAGAAGTCGTGTTCTGAGTTTGAGCACTCCTCAAGGTGTTGTGATGATCAAAATAGCTCCAATGAGGTCCCAGGAAGCTAATGCAATGTTTAGTTTGTACTGGAGATGGCTGAATCGTGTTGGAGAAGTCCAAGTACAAAGCTCTGTTTTTGAAAATGGAGGATGGTGTTAATGGTGTTACAGTCTTGTAACAGGGTGTGGGATGAGTTATAAATGATGTTTAGAAGCTTTAGGAACCAAAAGGCTTGAAAATGCACGAGGGAGATGTGTGTTTCAAACTTTTGGTCATGTTATGCAAGAATGGAAGTATGTGTTACAGCTTTGAGGTCTTGAGAGTTTTTAGGATTGTGTATGCATGTGTTTTAATGCCAAGGACTTGTACATATGTAATGAGAATGTTTGAGTGCTTGAGAGGGTCAGAAGTACAAGCTCTAGACTGATTGCTATGTTACTTGATTTTGAAGAAAAGTGAAAGTATGGTTCCAAGATGAAGTACAAGCATGGGCTGAGTGATTGTGAGGAATGAGACAAACTTATTTTGAGTTATAGGTCGTGTATGATCATAAGAAAACCATTGCAAGGCTCAAGAACAAGTTTTGTGTATAAAGCTACTTTTTCAAAATGGCATTCTGCACTTTCTTCCTAAAATGGACATAAAGCATGGGCATTTCATTGAATGCTTGAGTTGAAGCCTCTAATATTTGTGCAAACATTTAATTATGGATTTCCTAACAAGTTTGAGGCCTTCAAAGCAAAGATTATGCAGCATAGGTTTGAGATTTGAATTTTGTTCATCACAAAATTTGCCTTGTAAAACAACTTGAAACCCCAACTTTTGGCCTTCGATTCTCCTTGCTCACAACTGATCTCAAGAATTTCTTCGACTTTTTAGAAAGATTGTAATGTTCTCTACAACCCCTATTTGAATCACTTTTGCAAAATCCAAATGGAACTATGTGAAACTTGGGTCAGAAGTTAGGTTAAAATCCTGACCTAAAATGCTCAAAATTTCACTAAGTTTTTAGTTTCAAGACCACGACTTCATGGATTAATAACTTGATATCCAAGCATTTATAGGAGAATTTGTGTAAAGCAGTTGTAGATCTCTTGAAGATCTACAACTTTCATGTTGAAAGTTTCTTTTGAATCATCTTGCATCATGGTGAAAAATTGGCTCAAAGTTGTGAAAAAACATGAAGTTTTCAACACTTAGAAAAATTTCTAAGTTTGAAAATTTTGACTTTTCAAAATGAAATCTTGACTTTTTTGATTTCTTGATGAAAAAGTTTCATATTTTGACATGTTTTAATGAATTATGATTTTTGACACTTGATTTTGACCAAAAAGTCAAAGTTTGACTTTTCAGTGTACAGTTGACTAAAAATCAACTATCATTCCAATTGATCTTGAGCAATGTTTTGAGTCATGCCATTAGGTCAAAATG
Source organism: Vicia faba (assembly GCA_948472305.1). Classification (NCBI taxonomy): domain Eukaryota; kingdom Viridiplantae; phylum Streptophyta; class Magnoliopsida; order Fabales; family Fabaceae; genus Vicia; species Vicia faba. The sequence continues at coordinate 889,095,539 of OX451736.1, forward strand.
ATGCAATTGAACTCTTAAGATCATGCCTCAAACCAATTAACCATTTGTTAGGCCAAAAATTAGAAATTGCCCTTTCTCAGTCAAAACCCTAATTTTGACTATTTTTCCCTTTTGATGATTTGGTCAAATTTCTTGAGGAATTGTGGTCCAAACTTTATCAAGTGATACATATGAGTTCATGTTGTTGATATTGGTCAAAAATTATGAAGTTTGACTGTAAATTGGCCACAGTTGACTTTTTCTCCAATACCGTTGATTTTTAGGTCAATTGGTCAATTGACTGGGCAAAAATGTGATCCAAGGCTTTAAACTTGACATGAGTAATCTTGGGGGTCCATAATGGTCCATTAAAGTAATATGAGGCATTGAAAGCTCAATTGTCCTTGTGAAATCTCAAACCCTAATTTTAGTCATCGGTGCTTAAGGAGGTGTCTTGAGCTGATCAAACCTTGTGCAGTCTTGAACCAAAGGAGATTTTGTGAGAAAATATTTGATAAATAAGAGGGAAAATTTTGTGGTACAACAGCTGCCCCTGTTCAATCTTCTTAAACCTGAAGAGTTAGATTGGCGGATCCGCCATTCATGACTTGAAGGTGAAAGATGATTGGACACTAGAGTGCCCAGAAATTTGCACTCGATGATGTGGTGGTTGATGGTGTAGGGAATGGGATTAAAGATGCCATTTGGAGAGATGATGGAAAGTTGTTGGAGATGGGCTTACAAATGCCATCCAAAAATGATTGTTGGCAGGAATGGAAGAAGTGTCAGAATAAATCTCTGGTTGATTTATACTGAAATAGTGGATGTGTTGGGTTGAGTACTAGAATAGTATCCATAAATGGATTGTATTTGACTCGTATCTGAAAGCTGAAACTAAATGAGTATCAAAATGGAATCTGTATCTGGAGCGTATCTGAAAGCTGAAACTTAATGAGTATCATAATGGCGTCCGTATCTGGAGCGTATATGAATTGTATCTGAAAGCTAAATCTGAATGAGTATCAGAATGGCGTCAATATCTGGAGTGTATCTGAACTGTATCTGAAAGCTGAATATGAAAGCTGAATCTGAATGAGTATCAGAATGGCTTCCGTATCTAGAGCGTATCTGAATTGTATCTAAAAGCTGAATCTGAATGAGTATCAGAATGGCGTACGTATCTGGAGCGTATCTGAACCGTATCTGAAAGATGAAACTAAATGAGTATCAGAATGGAATTCGTATCTGGAGCATAACTGAATTGTATCTAAAAACTGAAACTGAATGAGTATCAGAGTGGCGTCTGTATCTGGAGCGTATCTGAACTGTATCTGAAAGCTGAATCTGAATGAGTATCAGAATGACATCCGTATCTGGAGCGTATCTGAACTGTATCTGAAAGCTGAATCTGAATGTGTATCAAAATGACATCTGTATCTGGAGCGTATCTGAAAGCTGAATCTGAATGAGTATCAGAATGGCGTCCGTATCTAGAGCGTATCTGAACTGTATCTGAAAGCTGAATCTGAATGAGTATCAGAATGGCGTCCGTATTTGAAGCATATCTGAAATGTATCTGAAAGCTGAACGAGAAGAAACCTGTGCAGGATTGCTTTAGCTGGTCGTGTAGATGATTGTCCTGGCTTGTTTCAGGTATTAATCTATGACCTTTTGCAAATTGTTGATGATGGCCATCTGCTGACTGATCTTTCCTGAAGAGATGAAAGATCAGTTGTATGCAAGGTCATGATGTATGAAATGTATTGTACAATGATGTTCTAAAAAAAAAAGAGAATGAGATTATGTTGTATGTATTCGTGTTGTTAATGTTATGACGTATGGATGCGATGTATGGGCATGTAAGCTATTATGCTATAATACTTTAGGGAAAATAAATCCTTGACGGCTGCTGGGGATGTGGAGTGTAAGTCTTCATGTTTTGAAGTGCTGACGAGTTGATAAGCTTCTATTTGTTAGAGAAATAAACTCTGTTGTAAGGGAAATGTCGTGTATTGCTTGTGAAATCCTGTTGGGGAATCCCGAGAAATTGGGCGACTTCTACTGGGGAGTGATAACTTGAAGTTTTGTTCCGTCGGGGATGTGAGAGAGCTTGATATCATTAAGCTGCACACTGTGGGGGATTTTATGGAATAGTCTAAAGACATTATCCTATTTCTTAAAGCCATTAGTAATTGTGTTTCTATTTTTATGTTCCCCTTTTTTTTGTTCATTTGTAAACAGTAGTTACGTTCAAATGCAAATGTTCAAAAATAAATCATTGGACGTTTTTGTAAACAAAACACAGAAATAAGGAAAAATAGATAGTTTTGCACTTTCAAAGGAATATTTTTGTATTAACTTTGAATAAGTATTTTTGTACAATGAGACGATCATTCTAGTAAGAGAATGTCGTCGTAAAAAAGGAAAATTTGACACAAAGAAAAGATAGCTATGTGCAATAATCCCATGGGGTTCCCATTTTGCTATAGCCTTCGTGTCTCTAAGCGTCTTGTCCACTTGCTGCCTTATCCGGAGTTGATTGGATTGATTAGGACCATTGCGTTTGTCAGTCAAAGCTAAAGGTTGTCTGTAAGGTGATCCAACAGAACATAGTCATATGCTTTAATTCCCTAACTTTTTCCTGGACCGCCCTTTCAGGTTTTCAGTCCACCGGGATACCCTTTTTTGCCCAAGTCGCCCTTTCGGGTTTTCAATTTGCCGGGTGTATAATTTTTTTTTGTTTTATCCCTAATTTTTGCCTGAACCTTTTTGGTTCACCGGGATACCCTTGTTTTTCCTAGGTGTGTCAACCTAGCGGGTCTCTTATGCGTAGTATCTTTTGACTATGTCTGTGTTCACATGGTGTTGAAGGTCGTCGCCATCCATAGTGGTCAAGATTATTGCTCCACCAGAGAATATGCTTTTGATCACAAATGGTCCTTCGTATGTAGGAGTCCATTTTCCCATAGGATCACCTTATGGTAATATGATACGCTTGATTACCAAGTCACAAACTTGATATACCTGACGTCTGAACTTTTTGTTAAAGGCTTTGATCATGCTTTTTTGTTACATCTGGCTATAACAGACAGCCGTGAGCCTTTTCTCATCAATTAGGTTCAATTGGTCAAGTCGAGTCTAGATCCAATCCTCTTCATTCAACCCTGCATCCTTCATGATTCTCAGAGAAGGGATCTGGACCTCAATAGGCAAGATAACTTCCATGCCGTATACTAGAGAGTAAGGTGTTACCCCGGTTGATATGCGCACCGTGGTACGGTATGAAGATGTGAAAAACACAAGAAAGGGGGTTGAATTGTAAAACTTAAATCAAATATGCAAACAACACTGTATTTTTATCCTGGTTCGTTTGATCTCAAACTACTCCAGTCCACCCGTCAAGGTGATTTCGCCTCTCTCCAACGAGGTATTAATCCACTATATTCAATAGGATTACAACAGTCTACTTTAACAACTGTTAAAGCCTTCTTGAGTCTAACCACATACCGATTTATCTCAAGGAAATTCTATTACAGATAATTGAACAAAAAGTGTCTTAATATTTTCTAACAAAACTATATATCATAACTGTGATAATACACAATATTAAGCTTAGAATGAAAACTGAATTGCTAAAGCGTTTGGATGAGCGTGGTTGAAAAGCTTAGCAATTTGTATGAGTGTGTGCGTTTTCGTATGCATGTATATGCGTGCATAGATTATTAGCCTTTTCTTTTCTCACACTGACTTGTTTATATAGACAAGGTAAAGATACGTTGTTGTCCATAAATCACTTTCAATGATAATAACGTTCTTTCCTTTTTGAGAAGATCTTATCTTGGAATAAAGCCGTTGGTAATTAATCTGTCTTGAATGCTTAATAACACTTCAAAGTGTTCTCTGCTTATGGTAATCAGAGTGTTCTTTGCTTTATGCTTATGCTGACGCTTCTGAGTGCTGATGACTTGGTAAGGATCTTGATCAGAGTTAGAGTATTTTAAGCGCAAATTCTGGTCATCAGGCTTCAGCGTATGATCTGGTAACTTCAGCGTGTAGCACATGTTTGATCTTCTGATGCTGACATATCTTCTGATGCTGATGTTGATACTGATCTTCTGATGCTGATTCCATCAGAACTTCTGTAAATACACAACATAATTTTAAGTAGCATATATGTCTTATATATAAATCTTATAATTTATTTATTCTTGTATTTTGTTATCATCAAAACTCTAATTGAGGGTTGTAGAATCAAACTATGTTCTAACAATCTCCCCCTTTTTGATGATGACAAAAACCAGATTTTTTCAATTAAAATTAAAGAATAAAAGGTATCAGAGATTAAAAATAAAGAATAAAAGGTATCAGAGATTAAAAATAAAGAATAAAAGGTATCAGAGCAACAAAGAGAAAAACTCCCCCTGAGTTGATTACTTCCCTTTAATTCCATGAGTCTTTGTGCATCAGGACTTTACTGTACTTTACTATTTCTTTCGTCAGATTTTTGTACCTGTTCAAGCTTTTCAGAAGAAAGAAATTCAAATAGATCAGAATGTCAGAATGTTTGAGACTTATGTCTCAGTAATCCGTTATTGAAAAATATCATTCTTTCTCCCCCTTTTTGTCAGTTATCAAAAAGGCACAAACAATCAGAGTTAAAATAATCAGAGTTAAAAATGCATTTATATTAAAAACAGAAGCAATGATAAGTTCAGAACATGAAAAATATTACAGATAAACAAGTTATAAAAACAACAAGGAAATTTTTAAGAAGGAGGAGGAAGTCGTGTGAACAAAGCCTCCAACATGCTCTTGATTTGGGTGTTGGTTTCCTTTTGCTGAGATAACATGTTCGCTATTGCATCGATTTTGGTGTCCTGCTTATCCATTCTTTCATTCATCAGCATATCATATCTTTTCAAGTCTTCAAGAGTCTTCCTGTCAAGGGAGGAAGCTTGAGGATCTTTAGAAACAGGATGCTTCTCAGAGCATTCAGCAATATCTTCTTCTTGACCCAAGTCTTCAGCTGGAATCATCTGTTCTTCTGATTTTGGTTGATCTTTGGAAGCTGGACGATGTTCAGACCTAGGGGAAATGTCCAGATGGAGAACTTCTTCCTTAAGTAGCTTGCTCAGAACTGGACCTTCAATTTCTTTCAGCAGATTGCTGAAGTTCTGTTGAGCTTGTCCATAGATCTGTTCTTGCAGCTTAAAGGTTTCAGAGCATACCCATCTTCTGAACTTTGTCCAAAGGTAGTCAGAAGCAGCAGGGTTAACCAGTTCCAGACTTGCTTGTTTCAGAGAAGTGATCCACTTCTGTACTTCTGCTTCAAAGTTCAATATGCTGGAACCAACATCTGGATGTTTTGGTTTAGGGATAGCAGTTTTGTGGTTTATTACAGCAAGGTGTTCAAGGACTGTTAAGTCAATGACAGTCTTGCTGTGGTCATCTGAATTGTCTTTTGGTGAGGGAGTGGGAGAGTCAGGAATTATGATTGGACTAGATTGGGAATTTGGTGGAGTTAATTCTGGTGAAGAGGGAAGTTGAGGAATATTCACAATGGTGCCAAAGGGCAATTGAATGGCCAGAGGTACGGGTTCAGGGGATTCAGAGGGTTGAGCCTCAGAGGTTTGAGTCTCAGGTTGTGGAGATTGTTCAGGTTGAGGAGAGGGTGGATTAATTTCTGGTTGAGGAGATGAAGGTTGTGGGATTTCTGGTTCTGGAGAGAGTGGAATTTCTGGTATTGGTGAGATTGGAATTTCTGGTTGTGGTTCTGTGTTTGGATTTAGATTTTCTGTTTGGGGAGCAGAAGTGTGTTGGTCTATATCAGAAAGAACTTTTGCAAGTTCTTGTTCTGGTATGGCTTCAGTATTTGGATTTTGGGGTTGGGAGCGAGATCTTCTGAGGGTTAATGATTCAGAAGGGTCAAAACCTAAGTCAAAATCATCGAAAGTTTGAGGTGTTGGGTTTTCAGATGGATTTGGAATTGGGATAGATGTTGATACAGCAGTTGAATCTAAAATAGTTACAGAAGAAAGATTACCTCTCTTCTTAGGAGTCTGCTGAGATGGTCCTTCTTCTGCAGCTTTTCTTTTCTTTGTCTTCTTCAGAACAACCTCTGGAGCCTTCTGCTGAAGATCTTGAATATTCAGATTTGGTGCTGTACCATCAGCTTTACAAGCATCCAGATATCTCAGAATGATTTTAGGTTTAGAGTCAATTTCTGAGAATAGAGGGAAGTTGTCCAGAGGGACTCTTCTGCTGGAGATTGCATCAAAAGGAGTGACGTTGGGCTCCTTCTTGATGTTCTCTATCAACTTCATTTTCTTCAGATTTTTGGCATTCAACTGCTTGCCAACAGAAGCTTCCAGAGTGCTGATTTCTTGAGCCTCTGTCAGATGATCAATCAGCCTATTCTCTGTAAGAATATCTGATATCAGTCTTCCCAAGGGTATCTAATCCCTTTTTGTTCGCTCCTCTTCTCTTGTTTCTTTGACACTTGTTCTGAGATGGTTGAACAGAAGATGAGCTAGATTTATCTTGACCTTCTGAGAGATGAAATAGATCAGAAACTGCTGATCAATATTAATGTAATCAGGAGAGATGGTAGGCTTCATGTGGTTGAAGCAGCCCAGAATAATCTTGGCCCAAATTCCGTGTTTGTCTTTCAAGTCCCTTATCTTGCTGGAGGGAAGTCCCAGAGTAAAGATTTCCCTTGCAATTAGGGCAGCATCAACACACCTTTCTGCCATATCAATGCAACGAACACCACCACAACTGTACCTTATGAGTCTTGCAATCAGGTCTTCAGTAATAACAATCTTCTTTCCCATAATATAAGACGTAACTTGATGATTTGAAGAAGAAGCGTGAATCCAAAATTCCTTTACCAAAATAGGAAATGTTAGACCCACCAGTCTGTCAAAGTACCTTTCCCAGCCTTGAGCTTTAACCTCTTCAGATAGATCAAACCCATTCTCCTTAAGACTGTTGAAATCCACGATTAATTCTGACAGAACCTCAAGGTTTTTGATTGGTGTTAGAAGCGTTCTGAAGGGTACTTCATATTGTTCAGATGAAACAGTTTTCTGGGAACCTGAAGTAGGAATGCTGGAAGAAGCCATTGTTCACACGAAGGTTTTTGTGAAGAAAAAGAAAGGGTTTCTTGAGAAAGCAAGAACACTGAAATCAGAAATATTTAGAGAAAATGAAAGTGACGGTGAAAGAGTGTAAATGGTGTGAAGTGTGTTTAAATAGATTTCTAAAAAATTTTGAAAACATAAACGTTAAGAGAGAGAAATTAATAATGATTATTAGCATTTAATGATAGCTGATTTTAGGGGATTCAGAAAGATATTTGGAACGGTTACCCATGACATGTGTCTCAATGTATCCAATCAGCACTTTTGCCTTTTCAGAAACGTGAACGCGTGTTCAGCCTCAGAAAATAGCTGATGACTGGATGACACTTGTTTGCTTGAGTGAACATCACATCTCTATCCTGGAAATGAAGCGCTCAGATCTTCATGGATAGATTCTGATACAATCTGCACTTCTAAAGGTCTGAAAGAAGATTGATCAGTAGTTCACAGAAAAATAAACAAAGTTCTGAAGGTTAAGATATGGAATCAAAACAATTTTATTCTGGGCAGAGCTTCATGCTGAGATGTTTTAGAATGAAGTTGAACCTATCTTCAGAAAGAGGTTTTGTAAAAATATCAGCCCATTGATGGTATGTGTTAATGAATTTTAAATTTAAAATCCCTTTCTGAATATAGTCCCTAATAAAATGATGTTTTATTTCTATATGCTTAGCCCTAGAATGTAAAATTGGATTTCTACTAAGACAAATAGCAGAAGTATTGTCACAGAGGATAGGAATGTTACTCTCAAATATCTGGAAGTCCTCAAGTTGACTTTTCATCCAGAGCATTTGTGTGCTGCATCCAGCTGCTGCTATGTATTCAGCTTCTGCTGTTGATAGAGCAATTGTGGATTGTCTTTTGCTGGACCATGAGATCAGATTTTCTCCCAAAAACTGGCAGCTTCCAGAAGTACTTTTACGTTCTACTCTGTCTCCAGCAAAATCAGCATCACAGTATCCTACTAAGTTGTAATCACTTGATTTTCTATAAAACAAACCCAGATTAGTAGTACCTTTCAGATACTTGAAAATTCTCTTAACTGCTGTTAAGTGAGATTCTCTAGGATCTGATTGGAATCTAGCACAAATGCATACACTGAATAAAATGTCAGGCCTTGAAGCCGTCAGATATAGAAGAGAACCAATCATACCTCTGTAGACCTTCTGTTCTACCTTTTTTCTCACCTCTTCTCTTTCCAGAATGCACGTGGGATGCATTGGAATCTTTGATGGCTTACATTCTGAGAGATCAAATTTCTTCAAAAGTTCTCAGACATATTTGCTCTGATGAATGTAAGTTCCTTCTGGGGTTTGATTAATCTGGATGCCCAGAAAGAATTTTAGTTCCCCCATTAGGCTCATCTCAAATTCTGCCTGCATACACTTAGCAAACTTTCTTCCCAGAGAAGGTTTAGTAGATCCAAATATGATATCATCAACATAAATCTGACATACTAAAATGTCATTCTTAACTGTCTTACAGAATAAGGTTGTGTCCCCTTTCCCTCTGGTGAATTCCTTTTCTAACAGGAAGTTACTTAGTCTTTCATACCAAGCTTTGGGAGCTTGTTTCAGACCATACAATGACTTCTTTAGTTTGAAAACATATTTTGGATTTTTGGAACTTTCAAAACCAGGGGGTTGGTGCACATATACCTCTTCTTCTATATAGCCATTTAAGAATTCACTCTTAACATCCATCTGATACAGACTGATGCCTTTATTAACAACAAATGAAATTAAGAGTCTGATAGATTCTAACCTGGCGACTGGAGCAAAGGTTTCTGTATAGTCTATCCCCTCTTGCTGACTATAACCTTGTGCTACCAATCATGCTTTGTTTCTGATGACTTCACCTTGTTCATTCAGTTTGTTTCTGAACACCCATTTTGTTCCAATGACGTTGAATCCTTTTGGTTTAGGAACTAGATCCCATACGTCATTTCTTGTGAATTGATTTAGCTCCTCTTGCATTTCTAGAATCCAGTCATTGTCCAGAAGTGCTTCATAAATTGATGTTGGTTCAATTAGAGAAACCAGTCCCATGAGGGATTCTTCAGAGTTTCTGAAGCTAGCTCTTGTTCTGATTGGATCTTCCTTTCTTCCTAAGATTGTTTCTTCTGGGTGATCCATGCTGCTTCTGGATGGTCTTTTCTGAAGTTGATCAACAGAAGGTGCTGGATTGCTTGCAGTTACTCTTTCTGATGTTGAGGGAGTGTCTCTGTTAAGAGCTTCTGATGACTTGTCTTCAGTACCTGTGAATTCAACTTCCATACCTGCAAGTAATTCATTTGCTTTGACTTTTGAGAGTCAAGCTTATCATCAAAAAGAACACTGATTGACTCTTCCACAATCTGTGTTTCTGTATTGTATACTCTGTACCCTCTTGAGCGTTCAGAGTATCCTAACATAATACACTTTTGTGCTTTAGAGTCAAACTTGTTCAAATAATTTTTTGTATTCAAAATAAAGCAAGTACATCCAAATAGATGAAAATAGAAAATGTTGGGCTTTCTGTTCTTCGAAAATTCATATGGAGTCTTTTCCAGAATAGGTCTTATGGAGATTCTATTCTGAATGTAACACGCTGTGTTTATTGCCTCTGCCCAGAAGATCTTAGCAACGTTAGTCTCATTGATCATGGTTCTGGCCATTTCTTGCAATGTTCTGTTCTTTCGTTCTACAACTCTATTTTGCTGGGGAGTTCTAGGACAAGAGAAATCATGCAGAATGCCTTTGTCATTAAAAAATGATTCAAAATCTTTGTTTTCAAACTCTCCACCATGATCACTTCTGACTTTGACGATTCTAAGATCCTTTTCATTCTGAACTTGGTTGCAGAAGGTGACAAACAGAGTGTGACTCGTCCTTGTGTCTTAAGAACTTTACCCATGTCCATCTGCTATAGTCATCTACGATTACTAACCCATACTTCTTGCCACTGACTGAAGCAGTTTTAACTGGTCCAAATAGGTCAATGTGCAGAAGTTCTAATGGCTTAGAGGTGGAAACAACGTTTTTGGATTTGAAAGCTGGTTTTGCAAACTTGCCTTTCTGACATGCTTCACACAGAGCATCTGAATTGAACTTCAGGTTAGGAAGTCCTCTGACCAGATTGAGTTTGTTAATCTGAGATATTCTTCTCATACTAACATGTCCCAATCTTCTGTGCCAGATCCATTGCTCGTTGTTAACAGACAGAAGACACTTTACATTCTGACTTTTTAGTTCAGAAAGTTTTATTTTATAAATGTTGTTTCTCCTCTTTCCATTAAATAGGATAGTCCCATCTTTATGACTAACAGCTTTGCATGAATTTTGATTAAAGATTATATCATAACCGTTATCACTTAATTGACTTATGGATAACAAATTATGCATTAATCCATCTACTAATAAAACATTACTTATAGAGGGAAGATTTCCATTACCTACAGTTCCAGAGCAAATGATCTTTCCTCTCTGATTGCCTCCAAAACCTACGTGGCCTCCAGGCTTAATTTCCAGGCTTTGGAACATATGCCTTCTTCCCGTCATGTGCCGTGAGCAGCCAGAGTCCAGGTACCATGATTGGTGTTTTTGCTTTGCTTCTAAAGATATCTGCCACATGTATTATTTTATCCTTAGGTACCCATATTTTCTTGGGTCCTGATTTGTTAGTTTTACCAAAACTCTGGTTGAATTTTGGTTTGACAGAATAATTACTACTTGTATATTTGATGTCATGTGTGTGCCCATATACAAAGTGTGAATCAAGTGAAGTGCGTTTTATAACTAAATCCATGGCATTCTTTGGTGTAGGTACCTTACCTTACCTTGGTATCCAATTCCTTTTCTGCCATTTCTGCTAACTCCATAGATCATTGAAGCCATTTTGCTTCTATATGTGTTTTTAGCTAGAAACTTCTGAAAGCTGTGATCATACTCCTTGATGATCTCATCAGCACTGCTGGGAGTTTCAGGAATTGTTTCCTTCTGAGAGTTTTCAATAGATTTTCTAATTTTGAAAATTTATCTTTTAACTCAGAATTCTCCAATTTGAGACTCTCAGTCTTATCAGAGTCAGAAGCAAGATTCCTTTTCAGGTTTTTGAATTTGACTCTGATCTGCTGATATCTTTCCATAATTTCATTAAGGCTTTCAGCTAGTTCAGCCTTAGTAAAGTTTATAGCAAAGTCAGGGAATACCTCTTCTGTATCTGATTCAGAGTCTGACTCAGAAGCTTCACTGTCTTCTGTTATGTTTGCCATGAGAGCTATGTTTGCTCTTTCATCATCTGATTCCGAGTCAGCTTCAGATGTATCAGAATCATCTCATGTAGCCATGAGACTTTTCTTCTTTTCCTTGCCAAACTTCTTTTTGGGCTTTTCCTTCTGAAGCTTTGGGAAATCACTTTTGTAGTGCCCTTGCTCGTTACATTCATAGCGAATGATGTCTTTGTTGTTTGTCTTTCTGTTTCCTGAAGAGCCTTCAGATCTTCTGTGTCCAGAGGAGGATTCTGACCTTCTGTATCTGAGAAAGATTCATTCTGATTCTATGATCTTCTGGGATTCCTGAACTTCCTTTGCCTCTACTTCTATAATTGGTTCACCCTTCTGGAGAGGAGAGATAATTCATCTTCTTCTGATGAAGACCCATCAGAGGTTTCTTCTACAGCCTGCAAAACTTTGGATTCAGATTTTCTGTTAGATTTTAAAGCTAATGGCTTACCTTGCTTTTGAGGTTCATCTGCTTCTAGCTCTATCTCGTGACTTCTGAGGGAGCTGACAAGTTCCTCCAGAGAGATTTTGTTGAGATCCTTGGCTAGCTTAAGCGCTGTGACCATTGGCCTCCACTATTTTGGCAAGCTTCTGATGATCTTCTTAACATGATCAGCAGTGGAATACCCTTTGTCAAGAACTTTTAGACCAGCAACAAGAATTTGAAATCTTTAAAACATAGTCTCTATTGATTCACTCTCTTCCATCTTGAATGCCTCATACTTCTGAATGAGCGCAAGAGCTTTGGTTTCTTTAACTTGAATGTTGCATTCATGCGTCATTCTCAGAGAGTCAAACATAATATTTGCAGTGTCTCTGTTTGATATCTTTTCATATTCTGAATAAGAGATGGCGCTGAGAAGAATTGTTCTGGCCTTGTGATGATTTTTGAAATCATGCTTTTGCTGATCAGACATTGCTTTCCTGTCAATCTTCTGACCACTTCCATCCATTGGGTGCATGTATCCATCAGTTACCATGTCCCACAGATCATCATCATGGGCCAGAAAGAAACTTCCAATTCTGTCTTTCCAGTAGTCAAAGTTCTCTCCATCAAAGACTGGAGGTTTGCCACTGAATCTGTCTCTTTCTTCATTGTTGTCATTGCTGATGTTTTGATGTGGTCCTGCCGTTGTGTTTTTCTGACGCTGGATCTTGTACTGACACGGTTAAGTGTTATAAGCTCAGAACCAGGCGCTCTGATGCCAATTGAAGATGTGAAAAACACAAGAAGGGGGGTTGAATTGTAAAACTTAAATCAAATGTGCAGACAACACTGTATTTTTATCGTGGTTCGTTTGATCTCAAACTACTCCAGTCCACCCGTCAAGGTGATTTCGCCTCTCTCCAACGAGGTCTTAATCCACTATATTCAATAGGATTACAACAGTCTACTTTAACAACTGTTAAAGCCTTCTTGAGTCTAACCATAAACCGGTTTATCTCAAGGAAATTCTCTTACAGATAATTGAACAAAAAGTGTGTTAATGTTTTCTAACAAAACTATATATCACAACTGTGATAATACACAATATTAAGCTTAGAATGAAAACTGAATTGCTAAAGCGTTTGGATGAGCGTGGTTGAAAAGCTTAGCAATTTGTATGAGTGTGTGCGTTTTTGTAGGCGTGTATATGCGTGCGTAGATTATTAGCCTTTTCTTTTCTCACACTGACTTGTTTATATAGCCAAGGTAAAGATACGTTGTTGTCCATAAATCAATTTCAATGATAATAAAGTTCTTTCCTTTTTGAGAAGATCTTGTCTTGGAATAAAGCCGTTGGTAATTAATCTGTCTTGAATGCTTAATAACGCTTCAGAGTGTTCTCTGCTTATGGTAATCAGAGTGTTCTTTGCTTTATGCTTATGCTGACGCTTGAGTGCTGATGACTTGGTAAGGATCTTGATCAGAGTTAGAGTATTTTAAGCGTAGATTCTGGTCATCAGGCTTCAGCGTATGATCTGGTAACTTCAGCGTGTAGCACATGTTTGATCTTCTGATGCTGACATATCTTCTGATGCTGATGTTGATACTGATCTTCTGATGCTGATTCCATCAGAACTTCTGTAAATACACAACATAATTTTAAGTAGCATATATGTCTTATATATAAATCTTATAATTTATTTATTCTTGTATTTTGTTATCATCAAAACTCTAATTGAGGGTTGTAGAATCAAACTTTGTTCTAACACGGTAACCGTGGAGAGCGAATGGTAGCATCTCAAGCCAGTCCCTGTAGGTTACTGTCATTTTTTGTATGATCTTTTTGATGTTCTTATTTGCATCTTCAACATCACCATTCATATTTGGCCAGTAAGGAGAAGAATTGTGGTGTTGGATCTTGAATTGCATGCACAGTGTGGTGATCATAGTATTGTTGATATTCGTACCATTATCTGTGATGATTTTCTCTAGGATGTTGTACCGGCAGATGAGATTCTGTTTGATGAAACGGGCCACAACATTCTTGGTAATGGAAGCGAAAGAAGCTGCCTCAACCCACTTCGTGAAATAGTCAATGGCCACCAAGATGAAGCGGTGTCCATTAGAAGCTGTAGGTTTGATTTCTCCAATCATATCGATGCCCCACATCGCGAATGGCCAGGGAGCAGTCAGGACATTCAGAGGAACTGGAGGTACATGCACTTTGTCAGCATAGACCTGACACTTATGACAGCTTCGTGAATGTCGACAGCAATCTGCTTCCATGGTAGACCAGTAATACCCTGCCCGTAGGGTTTTCTTAGCCATCGTATGTCCACTGGAATGGGTGCCAAAAGTGCCTTCATGTAGATCAACCATGATCTTTTCTTCCTCAACCTTGTCTATGCAACAGAGCAAAACAGAGTCAAGGTTATGTTTGTAGAGGATGCCACTACCGATGAAGAACTTAGCAGACAATCTCCTTAAGAACTTCTTATCGTTGACTGAAGTTCCTTCCAGATACTCTTGAGCCTCGATATACCTCTTGACTTCATGGAACCAAGGTTGGTCCACTATTTCTTCAGTATTGATCTCGTGACAGTAAGTTGGTTCATCCATCCGTTCAATGGTGATATGGGGAGCCTCGTTATCCCATTTGAGGTTAAACATGGATGACATTGTGGCTAGCGCGTCTGCTATCTGATTTTCTTCTCGCGGGAAATGCTCGAAGGTAATCTCCTCAAAATATGGGATTAATATCAACACATGTTCTTTGTAGGGGATGAGGTTAGGGTGTTTCGTATCCCTTTCTCCTTTGATCTGACTGATTACCAAGGCTGAATCTCCAAATACACTTAAAGACTTGATTCCCAAATCTATGGCAGCTTTGAGACCAAAAATACACGCTTCATATTCTGCCATGTTAGTTGTACAATTGAAGAAAAGTCTTGCAGTGAAGGGAGTATGACATCCTTCAGGGGATATGAGTACAACACCTATGCCATTGCCGAGTGCGTTTGAGGCTCCGTCAAAAACCAGGGTCCATAGAGATCCTTGTTCAGGTCCGTCATATGGTCTGAATTCTTCACAGTTGTTTACCATCATGATGTCTTCATCTGGGAAATCGAACTTTATGGACTGATAGTCATCCACAGCTTGATGAGCAAGGTGATGGTCTAATACACTGCCCTTTATTTCTTTTTGGGTAGTGTACTGAATGTCATATTCCGTCAGGATCATCTGCCATCTTGCTATTTTCCCAAAGAGGGCAGGCTTCTCAATTATGTATTTTATTGGATCCATCTTGGATATCAATAAGGTAGTGTTGTACCCCAAAATTTGCCCTCTCATTTCTCAAAGGATCATCCTGGACCCTCAGTTTTTGCTTCCATCCAATTTCAAGCCTAGAATTACAAGTTTTCCAAGAAAGTCATTCACAAGGGTAAAATGGTCATTTGCATACTGAAAAGTCAAACTTTGACTTTTAGATCAAAAAAATCAAGTTTCAATAATTATATTTCATCAAGACATGAAATTGGTTCACCAAAAAATCAGAAGTCAAAAATTACTTTGAAAAATCCAAATTTCTAAACATTTAGAAAATTTTCTAAGTGTTAAGAGAATATGGTATTTCAGAACTTCTGAGCTAGCCTCCACGCAAGTGCAGTCAGAATTTGCAAACACGGTTCAGAGCATGATGCTTCAATCAGAACATGTGGAAGCGATGCTCTTCGGTCAGAATATGATTCTTCAGCATATGAAGGCTATGTTCAACGCTTCGGTCAGAACATCACCCTTCGAGTCTCACTCTGGTCTTCTGCGATCAGAATATCATCAAATCCCAAAACCTCGTTTGAACAACCTACTGCACTGCTATAATACAGTCCTGCCATCAGCTGCCACAACACTCCAAGGTACTGCTGATCCAGGCCACGCCTGCGTTTTTTCCAAACCCCATAATTGCACCAAATTAGCATACAAAAGTTGTGTTTAAAAAGAAATGGAACAATATGCCAAAAAGGTTTAAATCCCATTTGTTTTCCCCCCAAAACCACAACAAACTCACCTATAAATAAGTTGCTCCATCACACTTGCAAGGGGCTGGCTTTTGGAGAGAGAATCATCAAAAGAGATAAAAGAAAACCGTGAAACCTTCGTAAAAATCCAGAATTCCCAAACAAAAAACCAAACCTTTGTTCTTCCCTTTGAATCAAAGAACTTAGCATTTTCTCTTCCGTTGTTCTTGCTGACTCCAAAACATCTGAAGGCAGCAGTTCAAGTTCCAAGCACACACTTCAGATTCAAGATAAGTTTTTCTGACTTTGTATCTTTTCATTCAGAACATCATTAAAATATGTAAATATCATAGTATTGATGTTATCCATATCATTGCATAAGTAGAAAAATTGTGGATCAGAACTTCTTGATTAAGGCTAGGCTCAGAATTAGGATTAGAACTTCTATAAACTGTTGTACTTTTATCCTTCTGATTTGCTGTTTGTTAAGAACTGAATAAATTGTTGATGTGCTGATTAATATGAGGAAAGAGTTGAAATGTAGCACATAACTTCTTATTTTCACTCACGGTTTTAGCACAACACATAACTTCTATGATTTTCTTACTGTTTAAACACACTAAACTTCTGATGTTCACTCGCTGTTAGCACATACTGAACTTCTGAGTTCTCTTCATTGTTTTAATACTCGGAACTTCTAAGACTTTCTCACTGTTCTAACACTCAAAAGTTCAGTGCATAGCGACCCAGAACTTCTGTGTTTTCCCTCTAACATTTCTTGCAGGGCCTCAGAGTGCACCAATCCAGAACTTCTGACATTTCTTTCTGAACCACAGTGCGCCCGACATCAGAACTTTTGATCCCCTTTGCTTTGCTTTCAGCAACATGCTGATTCTTTTCTCTCGTTATTTTCCCTTTTTATGTTTTTTTTGACATTAACATCCTTTTTATTAATATGAAAAAAAGGCATAAAATATTTTCTTTTGGTTAAATTAATTTATTTCTTTTTTTATTTATTCATTAAGACAAAAAACCATTTTCAAAACAAATCCTTTTTCTTTCTTGCATGGTACATTTCAATATGGTTGTAATAGTTAAATAGGTTTTAAATTCTTGTAACCCACCATTTCTAAATTTGTACCCCATCCCTAAATGATGTAATAGTGTAGGAATTTATATTTCTGCAATTTATCACTTTTCAAATATAAATGCTAGTAATTAGGGTGTGTATGGAAAGACATGAAATCAACAAATAGATCACCCTAATCAAGACTAAATGCATGTAAATCAAACACACTTTCACACTAGAGCCCTTAGGGTAATCCCACTTTATTGCCTTTCGGAAAATAGTCGTGTCCCTCGAATATGAGCGTTTTAGCAAAGACCCTCGATAAAAGATCGTAGTCCCTTGATGCCCCTCAATGTTGCCTTCGGTAAACGATCTAGTCCCTAAAACGACATTGGTAAAACGTCCCATAGGTTGCCTTCTATGACTATATGGTGACCCTTGCCCGTCCCTTTTACATCCAAAGATAGGGTTACTTACCAAATTAATGGTAAGATAACAATGTCAAAGGAAAGAGGAAATAAATATGAAAGACTTTTGAGTAGGTAGAATGTTCCTAGTTACTTGCTCAAATTCAAAACAAAAACCATCCTTGTTATTTTCAAAAACAAACACCAATACATTCAAAAAACATCTTTCAAACTTGAAAACATTTTCAAAAGATCAAACACTCTGTATACATTCTTACAAACGAGAATCATTACAAATTTTGCCTAAACAAAGGCATATTTACAAAATACTTTCAAAAACCACACAAAGCACATTTTCAAACAAAAACAAGTGATCTAGAAAGTAACTAGGAGCCCATGGAAAACCATGGATGAAAAGGGTGCTAATACCTTCCCTTTTCATAATCTACCCCCCCCCCCCCCCCGAACTCAAGAAACAATCTCAAAGGTCTTTTCTATGCTTTTTCACCTTTCCTTTTGGATAAAAGAAAAGTCAGTGGCGACTCTTGCTAACCGCAACATTTGAAATCAAACGTAAAACATCCAAGTCAGTTCTCCCACCGTATCACAGGTAGTATGGGTCAGCATATACTGTCTTAGTCGGCGAGCAGCCCATGCCAGAGCGCAACAAGTTTTCTTGAGTAGTGAATATCTTATTTCACAGTCGGTAAAATTTTTTCTCAGGTAGTAAATAGCATGCTCTTTTTGGCCAGACTCGTCATGCTTCCCCAGCATGCACCCTATTGAATTTTCCAAGACAATTAGATACATGATCAAGGGTCTTCCCTCGACTGATGGCATCAAAACAGAAGGATCTTGTAGGTACTCTTTGATCTTGTCGAAGGCAGCTTGGCATTCATCATTCCATTTGACTACTTGATCTTTCTTCAGTAATTTGAAGATTAGTTCACAAGTAGCAGTTAAGTGAGAAATGAACCTGGCAATGTAGTTTAGCCCGTCCCAAGAATCCTCTGACTTATTTCTCGATACGAGGAGCAGAAATTTCTTGTATTTTTTTCACCTTGGCAAGGTCTACTTCGATACCTTTACCACTGACGATGAAGCCTAGGAGTTTACCAGACCTCACCCCAAATGTGCATTTATTTGGGTTCAACCTCAGCTTGTATTTCTTCAGTCTCTCAAACAGCTTCTGCAAATGGTCAAGATGTTCCTCTTCAGTTTGAGATCTGGCTATCATATCGTCCATACAGACCTCTATTTCATGATGTATCATGTCGTGAAACAGAGCTACCATGGCACGCTGATAGGTTGCCCCAACATTCTTCAACCCGAATGGCATAACCTTGTAACAGAACGTGCCCCAATGTGTGACAAAGGTCGTTTTCTCCATGTCCTCAGGTGCCATTTTGATTTGATTGTAACCTGAGAAACCATCCATAAATGAGAACACTTTATGCTGTGCGGTATTGTCAACCAGAATATCAATGTGGGGAAGTGGGAAATCATCCATAGGGCTTGCCCTATTCAAATCTCTGTAGTCCATGCACACGCGTACCTTGCCGTCCTTTTTAGGCACTATAACAACATTGGCGACCCATTGTGGATAGGAGGTGACGGACAAGAATCCAGCATTGAATTGTTTCATGACTTCAACCTTGATTTTCTCTGACATGTCTGGCCGCATGCGACGGGCTTTCTGTTTTACCGAACGACAATCTTCTTTTGTCGGTAGACAATGTACCACTATATCAGCATCAAGTCTTGGAATGTCTTTGTATGACCAGGAAAAGACTTCAATATAATCATGTAGCAACTGAGTTAGACGCTTCTTGACACTGGGTTCCAGATTGGCTCCTACCTTGACTTCTTTCTTGTCCTCTTTGGTACCTAGGTTAACTGTGTCCACTGGTTCTTCGTGGGGCTGTATGGTCCTTTCTTCTTATTGTAGTAACCTGGAAAGTTCCCTTGGCACTTCACAATCTTCCTCACCTTTATCTTCGGCTTGGTAGATTAGATTTTCAGAGTCACAAAAGGCCATAGAAGAATTGTTACCCATGGGATCCCGAATGGATGTAGATCTGCATTTTGAATGTGAGTGTGTGTAAGAGTATAACTATCTTTGAAAGAAATAAAAATGTAGAAAAATAAAAACAAAGAGCACAAAGTTTGTATGCAAAAAACATCCATGATTCATTGATGACATATGAAAATGAGGTAACAACCCTTACAAATGGACTGTTGTGCCTCGGGTAAGACACAAGGTTTTAAAAGTCTGAATTGTTTATTTATTACAGGTTCGACAAAAATTTAAAGACAATTACTGTTGGATAAAAGTAATTGGGACAAAATCTTTAGCTTCCCAGTTGCTGATTCCTCCATTGATGGTTGGGAAAATCCAATCCTCTAGGTCACAACTGTCCTCATCCTCATCCTCCACTGTGTTGACTCCGTGATTGCTGATCTTCAAAGGTGGTCCCCCGGCACGAGTACGGCGTACAACTTTCTGGGTTCCTGAAGTGAAACCCAAACCAAATTTGTCAGATTTGTATGGGATATCTTCGAGTTGGCCCCAAATAGTACACCCACCTTATTCGATTACGACCTTGGCATCTTTCATTGAAGACATCTTCAGCAGAGGTCTTGTAATCTTTGGGACTTGGGAAATAGTCTTGGTTACCGCCACAGTTTGTGGGACTTCCTCGAAGTGCTGAAACGGAGTTTCAATGAATTCACCAT
The DNA here is from genome assembly GCA_948472305.1 of Vicia faba. Taxonomy (NCBI): domain Eukaryota; kingdom Viridiplantae; phylum Streptophyta; class Magnoliopsida; order Fabales; family Fabaceae; genus Vicia; species Vicia faba. The sequence goes on from OX451736.1 coordinate 889,115,576, forward strand.
CCAATTCCACGTATCTAAAGGAGTTCAAGTGACTGACCATATATTCCTCTTCTCCATGGACAGTAATGATTTTCCCCTTGGTTGGGTATTTCAACATTTGATGTAATGTAGAAGTGACGACACCAGCGTTGTGAATCCATGGTCGACCTAACAAGCAGTAATAGGAAGGGCAGATGTCCATCATGTAGAAAGTTGAATCAAATGTTTGAGTTCCAACTTATATGGGGATGTCCACCTCCTCATGCACCATTCTCTTTGAACCGTCGAAGGCCCTTACCACTATGTTGCTGGGTTTTAAGGTCAAACCTTCACAGTCGAGTCTATCAAGAGCTTTCTTAGGTAGCACATTCAAAGACGAACCGGTATCAACCAAGACATGGGCCAAAGTTATGCCCCTGCATTCGACAGAGACATGCAATGCCTCGTTGTGCTTCCTCCCTCTATGTGTCAAGTCAGCATCAAAAAAACTTAAACTGTCGTCAGCGGTTAAACTGGCCACACAGTCTTGGAACTAATCAACAGAGGTTTCTTGTGGCACATGGGAAGTTTTAAGGAATTTCACCAAGGTCTTCGCGTAAGCCTCGGAGCACAACAATAAAGCCAGCATGGAAATCTTTGACGGAGTCTACCCTAGCTGTTCGACTATGTTGTAGTCGCTTCTCCTTATAATTTTTAGAATTTTTTCCATCTCCTTTTGGGAGGCTTCTGAGATAGATACTGATTACGCCTTCATCTGGACAGGCTCAACCAGGATGCCTTTTCCCCGAGTCTCGGTCGACTCGGTGATAGGAGTGTTAGTAGGGGTAACTATAGGAATTGTAGTAGTGGTGTCAATAGGAACAAAAGCAGGGATGATTACAGGACCGGTAACAGTCTCTAGAGGAGAAATATCGGGAGAGAATACTCGGCCACTTTGGGTTATCTTGTTGGTTCCCCCAATGTTACTGATGTCGGGGTCAGCCTTCTCAAAAATTGAGTCTTCATCTGCCAGCCAATCTTGCTTGACACGTGATAGTAGACGTTGCCCCCATAGTTCCATGGGACAGTTTTATCTGATGACTACGGGATTGGTCCAAGCATAGTAATTATCAGTGGACTACTTTAGGAACTGATGTAATCCTAACGAGTCTTTTGGTGGAGACCCTGGAAGGATAGACGAAAATGGTTACTATTGAAACATAATTGTAAGAAATGGTTGGAACGTGAGTCTTTTCAAATAAAATCTCTTTGTCATCCATCAGGAGCTGAACACCTGCTTTCAGTAAATGATAACCAGTTGGTAGGGATAAACAGAGGTGGAAGCTTTCGTCACAACCCGGAAATAAATCGGAATTCAACAGGTTCCTCTTGATAGTCAGGAGAGGAGTAACAAGTTCATCAACAGCAGTAAAAAATATATCATCTTCAATAACGTTAACATCATGGCGATGCTTGTGCATAGGAGCAGTGATAACATTTGAGATCTCAGGAGCATCAAATTTAATTTGTTTTGCTTCAAGAAGGTCTTGCACCTTCTTTTTCAAAGCCCAATAGTTGTTGGTATCATGGCTGGGCTTTCTGAATTGTAAGCACAACGAGCATTAGGATGGTAATGAGGAGAGGTTGTGTTAGGATTCTTTGGAGCTTCTAACAAATGTGGCAGGACCTGAGATAGTGTCATATTAATCCAGGTAAATTGTCTTACTGGTCTTTCTGTTCTAGGCTGATTGCTCCTTTGTTGAGTAGGTGCAGGCTTAGGGATTATGACAACCCCCACCATTGGACGGTGTTCAGTTCTATCTTGATTCCTTTGAGGATACACAACACCAACTTCTTTCTTCCCGATAAATGGTTTTCTCACAGCACTGGAGGATGCGTCCTTTTGAATCTTCCCACTCTTAATCCCAACTTCCACTCTTTCCCCGGTCAAGATTAATTCAGTAAAGCCTGTTGAGGAGCTTCCAATTAGATGATTAAAGAAAGGACCGGGCAGGGTACCTAGAAACATGTCTACTATCTCTCTTTCATACAGGGGAGGATGGACTCTTCCTTCTAAGTCCCTCCATTTCTGAGCGTAGTCTTTGAAACCTTCACTTGAAACCATAGCCATACTATGGAGTTGAGTACGGGTGGGAGCAAGATATGCATTGTACTATTACTGTTTATGGAAAGTCATGGCAAGGTCTTCCCAATTATGAATATTGGCTCTTTCTAGTTGATAGAACCAATCAAGCTGAGTCCCGAATAGACTGTCTTGAAAGAAGTGTACCCACAAATCTCTGTCAGCAGTGTGAGGCTGTATCTTCCTCACATAAGATTGAATATGCATCTTGGGACAAGAAACCCCGTCGTACTTAGCAAATACTTGGGCCTTGAACTTTGGTGGAATAACAATCCCAGACACCAAACCCAACTCTTCAAAGCCCAGCCGAGGCACTTTCTGAATCTCCATTGCACTTTGACGCTCTTCCATATGTTTGTATTTGTCGTCGGCCGGGGGATACTGATCTTCAGAGTAATCCTCTTCTTCTTCCTCTTCAGATTCTAGCTGGGCAGTCGCTTCCTTGCCTTTCCCTTCTTGATTATATTTTTCACCAGATGATGTTGCGAAGTCTAAGATCTTTTTGGCTGCCCCTGTGAACCTTCTTCCTAGATTCAGAACACCGGTTGCTTTTGTTGCTTTCTTCTTCTTTTCTTCAATCATCAAAGTTTTCAAATCCTCTTGTCCCTTGGCTAGAGTCAATAACATCTATTGAAACTGGGTATTTTGCGCCTGGAGGTCTTTTACTGTCTGCTCGAGATCCATCTTACTGAAATAAACAGTAGAAAGATGAGGAGACTTGTTGTAAGAAAACCTGCTTATGTTATGATGAATGGAGATGCATATGCAATAATTTCAAGGAAATTGGAGATTTAAATTTTCTTTAGACCAAAAAGGAACACACATTATATTAATAAATCAAAGTTTGAATACATCATGCCTCTTTTGGGCTTACAAAGAAATACAAAAACTCTAAGATAAAAAAGTTGTACGCATCCTCTTTGGTGCAATGTAGGCGTTCAGGCTCCGCTCCTCATGAAGTTGCTTAGTGAGTTCCAAAACCTTCTTCTCGTTGGCGTAGAATTGGGCCTCGAAAGTGTCTCGCTCCCCCTTAATTTGTATCCAATCTCTTTGTAAGTCTTAAAAAGAGGTGGGCATTCCAGGATATAGGATAGTGTATGGAACATCTCCTTCCACAACAGGCTCCATGATAACCGGGAGAATGGATGGTAAGGCATTATAAGACTTTGAGCACGAGCTCATACACATTTGAGGTAAGGCTCAAGAGGGATAGAATTCTTGTGCCCTAATTTCTTGCTATCTACCTTGTTTAACATCCTCGAAGCTCGGATAAACCTCTAGTGGTGACCTTGATCGTCGTTCTCGTAGTCAAATACCAAACCTTGAATAAGCATCTCATGTGGGCCATCCCTTCGGGCGTAACCAAACGGTCTTAAGGCTAAACAGGGGTTGTAGGTGATACATCCACTAATGCCAAGTAAAGGGACATTAGGGAATTCTCCACAATGATCGATGATAGTAACATTCTTTATAGATCAGAAACACCAATGAATGTCTGAATGTTTGAGCGTCATCAACCTACGTGACCACCTTAAACCTTGCTCGTTCTTCAATACAGATCGGGGAAGATGCGAAATAAACCATCTTGCCAAAATAGGAGTACAACACATAAGGATACCTCTTTTCCTCATAGTGCAAGTGTGAAAAGAATGTAGGATGTCTCCTAGCAAAGTAGGCACCGGGTTATGAGACATGAAGATTTTGACGGTGTTTACATCTATGAGTTGGTCAGGATTTGGAAACAAAATCATCCCATAGATGAGGAGAGTTATAATTTCCTCAAAAGCTTGCAAGTCTAAGGAGTTCGAACAGTTTTGGGCTTTCTCAAACAAGAACTTGGCTAAGAAACCTTTGACACCACTCCTCGTTTCCCAATTGGTTGTGATATCAGATGGTTGCCAGTGTAGAGCTTGAGCAATCTCTTTTGGCTTTGGATCTCTTTCCGTACCGTTGAAAGGTAGTTGATTGAGAATGGGAATCCTCAAGAGTTGGGAAAATTCTTCCAAATCTGGCACAAGTTGATAATCGGGAAATGTGAAGCAATGGTGTAGAGGATCAAAGAACTGAAAGAGCACCTTCATCATGTCCTCATCAGTGTTGGAGGTAACCAAGTTTAAAAGGCGACCATGTCTTTCGGTAAATGGAGAGTTTTCAGGAACCCTTGATGCCATCTCTTTAAGTTGAGGAGGGATCCTTACAAGATTGACTTGAATGGTTTTCCTGCAAATAGAATCCATGTCCTACAAAACAGAACAAAGATAAATCCCAAGATCCTTGAAATGGTTAGTGAGTATGATGTTATGATGTTTATGATGTTTATGATGTCATGTACAAGTAAATATATACAAACAAAACAAACAAGTCCTTAGGTTTAGGCTTGCATGGAGTCTCATAGGTAAGTACCCTCTTGAAGTTTAGTTGGCTCAATCCTGTCCTAGCAATATTAACCGGATTCTAGGGAGCTCAATATCACTGGTTTGTTTCCTTGGGCATTGTTTCAGTGCAAGGCTCTTTAATGGCAACCGAAATATCCCAAAAAACCAAACCTTAATGAGTGTAGTATCGAGTATCTACCAACTTTGGACTGCACCAAAGTCGGTCATCTCACTACGTCCTAATGGCCAAGTTGGTCAAGTAAAGGTTGTAAAAGTTAGTTAGTGATTCATGACATCACTCAGTGGCCCCGTATTCTCCTTGACTAGTCAAGGGCTACTGGTACCCACAAATATGTCACACTAAAGTAGCTATTGCTTAGACCATGTCGATATACCCCGCACAGTTTCCACAATGAATTTCTACTTACCTATAAGGTATCCTAAATCCGGGTAGAGGATTCAAACCCAAGCAAAGAACCATAATGTAAAGCATAAAAGTCAAATAATGAAAGCAAGTAAATGTGATCTAACCCTAAGGTAACCCCACTTTTAAGATTTTCCCCAGCAGAGTCGCCAGTTCTATGATACGTTGGGAGAACTGACTTTGTTGTTTTTGCGTTTGATCGCAAATGTTGCGGTTAGCAAGAGTCGCCACCGACTTTTCTTTTATCCAAAAGGAAAGGTAAAAAAGCACAGGAAATACCTTTGTGATGTTTTCTTGATTTTGGGGGGTAGATTATGAAAAGGGAAGGTATTAGCACCCTTTTCGTCCATGGTTTTCCATGGGCTCTTAGTTACTTGCTAGATCATTTGCTTTTGTTTAAAAAATGTGCTTTGTGTGGTTTTTGAAAGTATTTTGAAAAGGTGCCATTGTTTTAGGCAAACTTTGTAATGATTCTCGTTCGTAAGAATGTATACAAAGTGTTGATATTTTGAAAATGTTTTCAAGTTCGTAAGATGTTTTGAAAGTGTTGGTGTTTGTTTTGAAAATAACAAGGATGTTTTGGTTTTGAAATTGAGCAAGTAACTAAGAACATTCTACCTACTCAAAAGTCTTTCATGTTCATTTCCCTTTTCCTTTGACGTTGTTATCTTACCATTGACTTGGCAAGTAACCCTATCTTTGGATGTAAAAGGGACGGGCGTGGGTTATCATATAACCATGATTAGCAATGTTGCAAGGTATCTTAGCATTTCCTTTAGGGACTAAGATCATTTTGAAAGGCAACATGGATAACGTCATCGACGTACTATGATCTTATATTTTTGCTTGTTTTTGCTAAGATACCTCACATGCGTAATATGGCCATTTTTTGCAAGGCAACCAAGTGGATTTACCCTAAGGGTGTTTGTGTGCAAGTGTATTGATTTACATGCTTGATTTGTCTTTGATTAGGGTTTGCTATTTGTTGATTTTAATCTTTCCATACAAAACCCTAATTACTAGCATTTGTATATAAAGCATTTAAATTGCGAAAAATAAAAATACTAAGCTATTACAATACTTAGGGGAGGGGGTGTACAAATTACAAATGGGGAATTGCAAGAAATTAAATCTAAATAATTATTACAACCATATTGAATTTGAATAAATGTACAAAATTAAATAAGTAAAATGTAAATGTAAAAAGAAATGTGATTTTACTTGGTTTTCATGAAAAGGGTTTTTTGACCTAATTGTATAAAATAAAATAATTAATTAAAGATAAGAAAATTAACATTAAGTAAAATAAATTAATTTAAAGGAAGCAAATTTTTAGGGTTTTTGGTGAATTTAATTAAATTAGTAAATAAAAATAATTAAATAAAAGTCATAAACTCTAAATTGATTTTTATAAGAAAAATATAATAATATAATGATCAAAGTTAAATTACCTAAGTATTTTGAAAAAAAAGGTGAATTAAATTATGTAAAGGAAATATTTTTATTCTTTTGTTTTTGTGAAGAAAAATAAACTAAATAAATATAAATAATAAAAAAATAATTTTTTTTTGGATTTTTTATATTAATGAAAATAATAATAATAATAATAATAAAGAAAATGTAAAATGAAAATAAAAATAAAAAATAAAATAAAAAAACAAAACAAAAGAAAAGTAAATGGGCTAGGAGTGTAAACAACAAGGCAGGGGGTTAGAATATAGCAAAAAAAATAAAAATAAAGCCCAAACAAATGGAGGCCCAGGCGCTGCAAAAGTAAAAAAAAAGTGAGAAAATGTGAAAAAATACAAAAGGCAGCACGCTGGGTGTTGAACCCATGACCTCTTGGTTACCAGCATGCTGCCTTACTACTGGGGTGGCTATACATCCGTTAACTTATGTCAAACAATAAATATATATTAGAAACTGCTTCCTAAAGACAAACTTCACCTTCAACCTCGCGCCTGGCCAGACCACCTGCATCTTGCTCATTTCTCATCCATTTGCAAAAGTGTAAACATGAATCTTGTGGCAAATTTCCTCACGATTTTAGAAATGTAAAGCATTAAAACTATAGATCAAAGACAAACATGAATTTTAATGGCCCTAATTTGAACCCTAATTTTTCCAGAAATTTCAATCTTAAAATTCTCTAAGCTCAAGCAACATAAATGAAAACTATGGACATGGCTAGCTTCAGGGCAATGATATCTACATTTCTAATTCACAAATTAAACATTAATGATGCTTGTATGAAGAGTTCCAAGTTAAGGAAACTTACCTCCAAACTGGAAATCATGTTCTGAGTTTGAGCACTCCTCAAGGTGTTGTGATGATCAGAATAACTTCACTGAAGTCCCAGGAAGCTAATGCAATGTTTAGTTTGTACTGGAGATGGCTGAATCGTGCTGGAGAAGTCCAAGTGCAAAGCTCTATTTTTGAAAATGAAGGATAGTGTTAATGGTGTTACAGTCTTGTAACAGGGTGTGGTATGAGTTCTAAATGATGTTTAGAAGCTTTAGGAACCAAAAGGCTTGAAAACGCACGAGGGAGATGTGAGTTTCAAACTTTTGGTAAGGTTATGCAAGAATGGAAGTATGTGTTACAACTCTGAGTTCTTGAGAGTTTTTGGGCTTGTGTATGCGTGTGTTTTGATGCCAAGGACTTGTACAAAGTAATGAGAATGTTTGAGTGCTTGAGAGGGTCAGAAGTACAAGCTCTAGACTGATTGCTATGTTACTTGATTTTGAAGAAAAGTGAAAGTATGGTTCCAAGATGAACTACAAGCATGGGTTGAGTTATTGTGATGCTTGAGAAAAACTTCATTCGAGTTATAGGTCGTGTATGGTCAAAAGAAAACCATTTCAAGTCTCAAGAACAAGTTTTGTGTATAAAGCTATTTTTTCAAAATGGCATTGTGCACTTTCTTCCTAAAATGGACATAAAGCACGAGCATTGCATTGAATGCTTGATTTGAAGCCTTTAACAATTGTACAAACATTTAATTATGGAGTGCCTAATAAGTTTTAGGCCTGTAAAGTAAAGATTATGCAACATAGGTTTGAGATTTGAATTTTGCTCATCACAAAATTTGCCTTGTAAAACAACTTGAAACCCCAACTTCTGGCCTTCGATTCTCCTTGCTCACAAATGCTCTCAAGGAGTTCTTTGACTTTTTATAAAGCTTGTAATATGCTCTACAACAAATATTTGAATCACTTTGGCAAAATCCAAATGGAACTATGTGAAACTTGGGTCAGAAGTTAGGTCAAAATCCTGACCTAAAATGCTCAAAATTTCACCGTGTTTAGTTTCAAGACCATGACTTCATGGATTAATAACTTGAGATCCAAGCATTTCTAGGAGAAGTTGTGTACATAAATTTTGTAGATCTCATGGAGATTTACAACTTTCATGTGGAAAGTTTCTTTTGAATCATCTTGCATCACGGTGAAAAATTGGCTCAAAGTTGTGAAAAAACATGAAGTTTTCAACACTTAGAAAAATTTCTAAGTTTGAAAACTTTGACTTTTCAAAATGAAATCTTGAATTTTTTGATTTCTTGATTTCTTGATGAACAAGTTTCATATTTTGACATGTTTTGATGAATTGTAATTTTTGACACTTGATTTTGACCAAAAAGTCAAAGTTTGACTTTTCAGTGTACAATTGACTTTTGATCAGTTGACTGAAAATCACCTTTCAATCCAATTGATCTTGAGCAATGTTTTGAGTCATGCCATTAGGTAAAAGTGATGCAATTGAACTATTAATATCATGACTCAAACTAATTAACCATTTGCTAGGCCAAAAATCAGAAATTTCCCTTTCTCAGTCAAAACCCTAATTTTGACCATTTTGACTTTTTGATGATTTGGTCAAATTTCTTGAGGAATTATGGTCCAAACTTGATAAAGTAATACATATGAGTTCATATTGTTGATATGGGTCAAAAATTATGAAGTTTGACTGTAAATTGGCTACAATTGACTTTTTCTCCAATACAGCTGATTTTTAGGTCAACTGGTCAATTGACCGGGCAAAAATGTGATCCAAGGCTTGAAAATTGACATGAGTAATATTGGGGGTCCATAATGGTCCATGAAAGTCATATGAGGCATTAAAAGTTCAATTATCCTTGTGCAATCTCAAACCCTAATTTCAGTCATCAATGCTTAAGGAGGTGTCTTGAGCTGATCAAACCTTGTGCAGTCTTGAACCAAAGGAGATCTTGTGAGAAAATATTTGATAAATGAGAGTGAAAATTTTGGGGTACAACACCTGGGATATCTACTCCTCTTGCCTGAATGCCTACTCAGGCTGACAAAGGTACTGATCCTCAAAATGCTGCTGAATCATCTACCTTAAAGAAAGATGTTACTAAAAGTAAACTTGGCAAGTTTTCTACATCCGTTCTAGAAGAAGTGGAAGATGATGTTGATAAAAGATGTTGAGACATCATCTGCTGATAAGGACTCTTATGCTAAGGAAACTTCAAAGAATCCAAATGTTGAGAATATGATGAATGTTGATGAGCTATCTGACAATGACCTTATTACCAGTGTGGTGCCTGGGATTTCTGAAAGGCTCAAATATAGAAAAGTGAAGGTTATGGATGTCACACCCCCTGCCAAGAGTATCAATAAAAAGACTATGTTTGGTCCCCTAAATCCCTGGAGTAAAGTGGTTCCTCTCTCCAACAAAAGAAAAGTTATAACTGTTAGCTCCTCAGATGATGATGAGGATGATATCCAGGATATCTCTCATATGAAGAAGTCTGCAAGCAAGAAGCTTTCTGTCAGGGTGCCTGATGCTCTTTTTGACAACATTTCGTTCCATTCTGTTGGTAATGATGAAAAATGGAAATATGTTTTCCAAAGAAAGATTGATCTTGAAAGAGAGTTGGGAGCAGATGCACTGAAGTGCAAAGGGATTATGGAGCTGATTCTTTTGCTGGCTTGATAAAGACTGTCAGCGGGTTTGCAAAATGTCATGATACTCTTGTTAAGGAATTTATTATTGATATTCCTATAGATTGTGTTGATCACAGAAGTAAGGAATATAGGAAGGTGTTTGTTAGAGGTAGATGTGTTGAATTTCCCCCTGCTGTCATCAATAAATATCTGGGCAGGTCTGAAGATGATTACTGTGAATTGGAAGTAACTGATAATCAGGTGTGTAAAGAAATCACTGCAAACAAAGTGAGTGATTGGCCCTTGAAGAATAAGCTCCCTGTTAGTAAATTAAGTGTGAAATATGCTATTCTACATAGAATTAGTGCTGCTAACTGGGTCCCTACCAATCATACCTCAACCATTACAACTGGTTTAGGAAAATTTATCTATGTTGTTGGAAATAAGAAATTGTTTGATTATGGTGCTCACATTTTTGAACAGGCTGTAAAGCATGCAAGAACATGTTCTATAAAGATGCTTATTGCCTTTCCATCTCTTATTAGTGGAATTATTCTAAATCAACGTCCTATAATTCTGTCTGGCACTGATGTAGTTTGCAAAAGGGAGTCTGCCCTGTCCCTTCACTTCAAGTTGTTTTCAGGTAAACATGTCTCAGACATTGTTTTGACATCTGCATCCTCTGAAAATAAGATCTCAAGTAAGGATGATATGATTACTGAGTTAACGGAAGCCTGTAAACAACTTGATGAGGTGATCAGAGTTAGCTCAACAAGAAAGCTAAAATTTGAAAAGATGATTAAGGAGCTGTAGAAGGATAACAACCTTGATGATAGCGTGGGTACTGAAGAAGGAGATTTTGATAGTGAAGGAAGCTCTAAAGTTGCCAAGTCTACTGGTCCTGAAGACAGTTAGACTCTGTGCTGGTGCCTTCTTTTTGTTTTTCTTTTGTATTTTGATACCTATGTTCTTTTTGGCACTTGTATGTGCTTGACATTTGGACATATGCAGACTGACTGACTGCTAAGTTTGAGGGGGAGCATCGTTGTTTGAGGAGGAGCCTCATGTCTCAGAATATGTCATGACATCTTCCACTGCTAAATTCTAACTGCTAACTGAGTTTTTTTGCTGCTGCTCTGATAATGTGCTCAAATAATGTTTTAGCTAAAATTTGCCAAAGGGGGAGTTTGTTAGTGTTTTTTGGCAGCAATTTTGGTAAAACACTGCTTTGGTAATGTTTTGCTTAATGTTTTTACATTTGAAGTAAAACATCTCAACTGTTTTTAAATGATGTCAAAGAAGATGTCTTGACATCTTCCTACTGATCTGAATGTGTTTTCAGATTTTCTGTTTCCTATTTTTAAGCGTGGCTTATTCAGGTTTTATGGTTTATAACTTGCGAAAATAATGAAGGAATATTTTTCTATTTGTCTTATCTTTATGGATTATATCTTGGCCTACTTTCATGGAGATATTCAAGGGATTCAATTTTGAAATATTTTTTTCCGCCCAAGCCCATAAAGAAGTTGCTACGCCTTTATAAGGACTTGCATCCTTATTCGTGCAACTGCAACAATTAAGTAAAAAAAATATAATTTGTGTGTTTTAGAAGTCTGAATATTTTAATTGTAATGCACTCTAGTATTGTTTCAATACTTGAGTTGTAATTTGAGTTGTAAGTTGTGAATCATTCATAAGCTTTTAAGTATTGAATGATTAAGGTTTCTCAAACTTGATAAATGTGTTGTTTTTCACTGTTAGTGATTGATGGAATTTGAGGAGGGCCTCATACCTAGGTGTATCTTAGGTAGAAGTATAGCACGGGTAGTGATTAAGTGATTAGATTGTAAACTGGTTGTTTACCGAGGGTCTATAAATTGATACTATTTAGTGGACTTGTCCCTGGATTGGTAGCCCCCAGAGTAGGTGTTGTTGTACACTGAACTGGGTTAACAATCCCTTGTATTTTTACTGCTTTTAATATTGTCCTCAGATATTTATGTCGTGACATCTTCTTCGACATCACATATATGATACCGGAATTTCACACGTCAACAACATAAATATACACTAGTCATGTTCAAAACACACATTTAGAATCATGTTCCGTATAATAATACATATGCATCTCGCAACGGAATAATTCTCAACTCAAAATAATAATACTAATGATTGAAATCCCATATTGACAATCATATCATAAAATATTAGCCACTAAAGGCCATCATCACATACATCTCAATCCAACATAAATATCTATAGATTATAACAACATATGTCAAATAAATATGAATATAATAAAAATAACACGAATCCAAATGTTCTCTGTGTTACATAGACCATAGTATGACTCACTACATAGTAAAACGGATAAATAAAGAACTAGCTCCTCCAACTAATCCTTGCTAGAAGCACCACAGCTATCCTCGGTACCTGAGGGATGTCGTACAAAACATCATTTCAACAGAAGGGTGAGAATTCACATTATTATAAAAATATATAATAATAAGTAATGCATCATATACAAGAAACAATTGAATTTAACACACTTCACATAATCATGTATTCAACATAAATCACATGTTCACATATACAACATTGCTCAACCACTCATGATTCAGTTACCAATCAATCATTAAATACCATAAATGTAACATTCACATCAATATCACATTTACACTCCAATTCAACAATTCTCATCGACACATGTGACTCAAATGCAACTCAAGACTATGCAAGATGCACGTGGCACCAATTTTTATCCTTACGAGGTTTTTACATTAAAACCTGATCCACTCCAGATAGATAAACGTCAATAAAAGCTTGATTAGGCCTGAAGCTTTCAAAACTACTCCAATTTTGGGGCAACCCACTAGTTCTCACAAAACTAGAAGACATTGTCTCTTGACACGAATGATGCATGTTGTGATACGGTGGGAGAACTGACTTGGGTGTTTTGCGTTTTATCACAATTGTTGCGGATAGAAAGAGTCGCAACCGACTTTTCTTTTATCCAATAAAGGAAAGGGTGAAAATAACAGGAAAGACCTTTTGAGAATTTTCTTGAGTTCGAGGGATAAGTTATGAAAAGGGAAGGTGTTATCACCCTTTTCATCCGTAGTTATCTACGAGCTCTTAGTTGCTAGCTCACTTTGAAATGCTTTGTTTGAAATGTGTTTGTGATAGGTTTTGAAAGTGTTTTTTAAAAGTGCCATCGTTTGGGTAAACTTTATAATGATTCTCGTCTTTATTAGAATGTATACAAAGTGTTGAGTTTGAAAAATATTAAATCTGAAAGTGTTGGTGTGTTTTTTGAAAAATGTTTTGGAAATGGTTGTGAACAAGCAACTACGAGTGTTATACCTACTCAAAAAGTATTAGTTATTTTCCTCCTCTTTTAAATATTGCTACCTTACCATTGATTGATAAGAAGACCTATCATTGGATGTGAAGGGACTGGCGTGGGTCGTCGTGTAGTCATAGAAGGCAACATTGTAGGATACCTTAGCAATTTATCGTAAGAGACTAAGATCATTTATGAAGGCAACATCAAAGGGTCATCGAGGGACTACGATCTTGTATTTGAGGGTCATTGCTAAAGTATCCCACGTTCGAGGGACATGATTGTTTATTCTCAAGGCAACAAAATGCGGTAAACCCTAGAGGTACAAGTGTGCAAGTGTTTGTTTTCATGCTTTTATTCTTGAATTAGGGTTTGTTACTTGTTGATTTTATGACTTGCCATACAAACCCTAATTACTAGCATTTATATTGAAAGCTATACATTATGGAAATGTAAAGTTCTACGCTATTACATCACTTGGGGATGAGGATACAAATTTATAAATGGGGGAAGCAAGTAAATAAAACCTAATTTACTATTACAACCATATTAAACGAATAATAAAATGCATAAGGAGTATCGTGATAATGTACAAAGAAAGTAAATGGAAAAGAAAAGAAAATGTTTTTCGTTTAAGTTTTTGTTATGAAAAGGTTTTCAACCTAAATCAAATAAGAAGAAAATTAATTAATTTGATTTAAGAAAAACAAACCTAATTTTAACTAAAAAAAAGAAATTGAATTAATAAACAAAATTTCTTAAGTTTTTATGAAAATGTTTTACTCTTAATTAAACTAACTAAAGTGAATAGAAAAATGATTAATTAAATTTCTAAATTATAATTAATTTTATTTAATTTTAAGAAAATAAATTAAACTTAATAAGAAAGTATTTTTGGTCTTTTTGTCTTGATAAAATAAAAATATATTAATATAATAAATAGAAATATTTTTGGGATTTTTAGTTTAGAACAGAAATAAAAATAAAAACAAACTAATATGTAAATAATAAAAATATAAAATATTTTTTGGTTTTTGTTAATAAATATAATAATAATAATATTAATAAAAATAAAAAGGAAAAAGAAGAATAAAACAAAAATATAAAAGTTTAAGTCAGGGGGTGTAAAAATGATTTAGGGTGTATATGAAATAAAAACAGTTTTTTGTTGTTAGGCCCAATGGTCTGTTTTTGAAATCAGAAAGGCAATAAAAAAGTATAGATGGGTTGCGCTACAAATAGAAATGGAGGGGTCAGATATAGAAAAATGATGTAAGGCCCAATGTATAAGGCCCAGATGCGCTGTTGTTTGACAAAAAGAGGAGAATAAAAAAATTGGAAAAAGGGCAGCGCTGGGGCTCGAACCCAGGCCCTTAGAAATAATACGCGCGTGCTCTACCACTTGAGTGGCTATACATCCGGTGTCTTCTATCAAACCATAAATATATATTACAAAATCAGTTCTAATGATAAACTTCATCTTCTTCCTCGCGCCAGCCAGAGCCTCTGCAACTCAATCATTTCTCAACCATTCTCAAAAGTGTGAACATCAAACTTGTTAGACATTTCACCATGATTCCAGAAATATAAATAACTTAAACAATGGCTCAAAGATGAGCATAAATTTTAACTAGTACCAATTCTAACCTAATTTTTAAAGAAATTTCATGTTCAAAATTATCACTACTTAAGCAACATAAATGAATTCTAAGGACATGGTTAGTTTCAGGGCTATGATATCTACATTTTATCTTCACAAATGGAAACCAAATGATGCCTATATGAAAATTTCAAAAGACAAAAAACTCACCTTGAAAATGGAATTCGTGTTTTGAGTTTGAGCTTGTTTCAAGTTGCTTCAATGATCAGGTTAGCTTCCTTGAGTCCCTAGGAAGCTAATGCAATGGTTACCTTGAGCTGAGAGTGTTTGAACTGGCCTGGAGAAGTCAAGATGCAAACCTTTGTTTTTGAAAATGGAAGATGGTGATGAAGGTGTTACAGTTTGAAAACAGGGATTAGGATAGTCTCTATATGTTTATTAGAAGCTTTGTGAATGGTTTGGTCAAGAATCGCACGAGTGGATTTGAAGATGAGTGCGTAATATCAAAAATGATACAAAAATGGAGGTTCTGTGCAACTTCTGGTTTGAGGGAGTTTGAGAGGTTTTGAGGGATTGTAATATCATGTCCTAAGTTGCATAAAATTGTTTTGATATATAGGAAAAGGTTTGGAGACTTGAGATGGGCATAAGTACAAGATTACAAGTTATGGGATTTTTACTTGTTTTTGAAGCAAGCTTCACAAGTATGGTTTCAAAGAAAGGTACAAGGCTATCTAGAGTGGTTACCAACTTTAAACATGCTTCTATGACTTTTTAGAATAAGCTTGTGCAGAAGGAACAAGTGCAAAGTTCAATACAAGTTGACTTTGTATAAAGCTTTCTTTATGAGAATAGAATGGTACATTTCTTACAAATATGGCAAATTGCTTTGGATAATGGCTTAATCACTTGGATCATACCTCAATAAATTGTGTAAAAAATTAATTATGGAGTGATTTACAAGTTAGAAGCCTTCAAGAACAAGATTGTGCAGCATAGGCTTGAGATTTGAATCCTTGTTCATCACAAAAATGACCTATAATTCAAGTTTGAAACCCTAACTTCATCTCGTCAATTCTCTTAGCTCAAAAACGATCTCATTGAGTTCTTGGACTTTTTGGAAAGCTTGTAACATAATGTACAACTTTCATGTTTTACATTTTTGAATAATACAATTGGAACTATGTGAAAAGTTGTCATTAAGTTGGTACCAAAAATCTGCCTAACTAGGTCAAATTTTCACTAAGTGTTTTAAGAAAAAGTTCATGACTTTATGGCCTTATAACTCAAAATTTAAGCATTTTTTTGGACATGATCCCTCTAATAAAAGTTTTTAGAATTCATCAATATCTACAACTTTCATGTTGAAAGTTTTCCTTGAATCGTCTTGCATCATGATGAAAACTTGGCATGAACTCAAGAAAAAATAAGACTTAAAACACTTAGAATATTTTCTAAGTCTTGAAAATTTTGACTTTTCAAAAAGAATTTTGACTTTCAAAAATGAATTTTGACTCTCTTGATTTCTTGATGATCAAGTTTCATATTTTTGCATGTCTTGATAAAATGTGATCTTTAAAACTTAATTTTGATCAAAAAGTCAAAGTTTGACTTTACAGTATACAATTGACTTTTCATCAGTTGTCTGAATTTCATTTATCAATCCAATGATCTTGAGAAATGAATTGAACCATGAAATTGGGTTAAGATGATGCATTTGAGTCCTTGATATCATTTTTCAAACCAATAAGTCATGTATTAGGTCAAAAGTCAAAAATCATGCCTTCTCAGTCAAAACCCTAATTTTGATCATTTTGCCCTTTTGGTGATTTGATCAATTTTCTTGAAGAGTTGTGATCTAAACTTGATTAATTGATACATATGAGTTCAAAATGTTTATATGGGTCAAAAATCTTGAAATTTGATTGTTAGTTGGCCACAATTGACTCTTTTTCCCAATATAGCTGATTTTAGGTCATTTGATCAATTGACATGAGAAATCATGAAGGTCCCTAATGATCCATGAAAGTCATATGAGTCATTAAAAGTCCAATTGTCCTTGTGAAAACTCAAACCCTAATTTGAGGCATCGGTGTTGAGGAGATGTCTTGACCTAGTCCATACTTGTGCAAGGTTGATCCATTAAAAATCTTGTGATGAATGTATTAAGAAATGAGAGGGAAAATTTTGGGGTACAACAGATGCCCTTGTTCAATCTTCTTAAACTTGAAGAATTTCATTTGTGGATCCGCCATTCATGACTTGAAGGTGAAAGATGATTGAACACTAAAGGGCCTATAAATTTTCACTCGATGATGTGTTAGTTAATTATGTCGGGAATAGGCTTAAAGATGCCATTTGGAGAAATGATGATGATTTTGTCAGAGATGGGCTTATAGATACCATCTCGAGTGATTGTTGGTAGAAATTGGAAGAAGTATCAGAATAACTCCTTGGTCGATTTATACTGAAAATGTAGATGTCTTTTTCCTGTATTGAACTGGGAGAAACAAATCTAATCAGAAGAGGTCTTGTGATGGTGACTTCACTGGGGAAAAAAATCGAACCATAAGAGGAATTTTGGTTGCCTATTATTAACTGGTAGAACTAAAGCCATCTAGAAGAGGACTTTTGTTTTGTTGACTGATTTTTCCTGCAAAGACGAGGGTTAGTTGCATGTAGAAGTATGCATGGTGTAATGATGCTCTTAAAATAAATGAGATTATGTTATATGCATTTGTCATGTATGTAGTATGGTGTATGAATATTAAATATTGTCGAAGCGTATCCTTGTCTGGAAAATAAATCCTTGACAAATGCTGGGGAGCTTTGGGAAGTTAAATCCCGGATTACTGTTGAGGATGAAGAGTATGTGCATCTTTAAACCTTACTTATAGTGTTTCCATTGGGGATTCCTGCTTTGTTGTTTGAGGAGAATCCTATTAGGGAACATTGATTTTGGCTCTTTTCTCGAGGAAACCTTGCGGGGAAAAGTTGATTTCTGCTTGGGGAAAAGAATTCATGGTGTCCATTACTCTACTGGGGAATTATTATTGACCAGGGAGAATGAAAGTTAACTATTATCTGGTCGAAATCCAGGCTTCACAGCAACTTGTTGGGGATAATAAAGCCGACTGTCATCTGGTCGTATTCCAGGCTTTACAACAACTTACTGGAGAAGATGAAATTAACTATTATCTGGTCATATTCCAGGCTTCACAACAACTTACCGGAGAAGATGAAATTAATTATTATCTGGTCAGATTCCTGGCTTTGCATAAAAATGAAGTTAACTGTTATCTGGTTGGATTCCAGGTTTCGCAGCAACTTTAGATGAGGTTAACTGTTATATGGTCGGGTTTCAGGCTTTGTAGCAACTTTAGATGAGGTTAACTATTATCTGGTCAGATCCCAAGCTTCACAGAAAATTGAAATTAAATTGTTATCTGGTCGGATCCCAGGCTTCGTAGAAAATTGAAATTAATTATTATCTGGTTGATTTTCAGGCTTCGGAACAACTTAGATGAAATTAAGTGTTATTTGGTCGGATTCTAGGCTTCACAGCCAATTTCTGAGGTGGATGAAGTTAATTGCTATCTAGTCAGATTCTAAGCTTCACAACAACTTAATGTAGTTAAACTGTTATCCGGTAGGATTCTAGGCTTTGCAGTAATTTTCTGAGGTTAAATGTTATCTGGTCGAATTCTAGGCTTCGTCATAACTTAGATGAAAGTATGAAGTTAAACCATTATCTGGTCGGATTCCGGGCTTCACAGCAACTTTTGGTGATAGTAACGACTCCATCAGGGATTGCAATGACTCTAACGATGATTAAGGGGTTTTGTCTATTGATTTGTAATAGTCTGAGAGGAAAACTCAAACTGGAGAATTTGTAGTTTTATTGGGGGAAATAAACCCTGCTGAAGAGACTATTTAACGACCTACTAGGGAGGTGTTTTCTTTAAGCAGAACTCCTCAAGGCTTCTTCTTAAGATCAACTCAGCTGGGGAGAGGGTTTTCGAGGGATTGGAACTCTGGCTAGGGATTGCATGGATTCGTCTATGTGGGGATAATTTTATTGAAGTAACTCTGTGGGGATAACCCCAAATCCTTAAGAAGATGCTTGTTATTATTTTTTATGCATACATTTGTTAAAAGTTAATCATGTTCATATGCATATGTTCATTCAATTTTAGTCATTGGACACTTTTGCATTCAAAACAGAAAAACAAAAGTTTACACTTCAAAGTATACTTGTATTGATGTTTTGCCCATAAATATGCGCTTGTGTACAAGGAGACAAAGATCTTAGTAAGAGGAAATCATCAAAAGAATGAAAAGAATACAAAGTGAAAAAAATAGCCATGCGAAAGTGATCTCATTGGGTTCCAACTTCGCTATTGCCCTTATGTCTTCAAACATAATCCCTTGCCATTGAAAGAATTTGATTAAATTGATCTTGGACCTTAGTAATAAAGCTTTCCGTAGATACTCCACAGGACATAATCATACGATTTAATCCTTAACTTTTGCTTGGACCGCCCTTTCGGGTTTTCAGTCCACCAGGATACCCATTTTTGCCCAAGCTGCCCTTTCAGGTTTTCGACTTGTCGGGTGTACAATATTTTATATATATATATCCCTAACTTTTACCCCAACCTCTTTGGTTTGCCGGGATGCCCTTATTTTTTCCTTGATATGTCAACCTAGCGGGTCATTTTTATGCGTAGTATTTTTTGACTATGTCCGCGTTCACAAGACACGGAAAATCTTCACCGTCCATAGTAGTTAGCATCATGGCACCGTCAGAGAATACTTTCTTAACAACAAATGGCCCTTCGTAAGTGGGAGTCCATTTTCCCCTAGAATCTCCTTGTGGTAAAATGATGCGCTTTATTACCAAGTCTCCAGTCTGATACACTCGAGGCTTGATCTTATTATTGAAAGCCTTGACCACACACTTTTGATACATTTGACCATGACAAATAACAACCAGTCTCTTCTCATCAATAAAATTCAACTGATCCAATCTTGTTTGTATCCATTCGTCTTTGCCTAAATCTGCTTCTTTCATGATTCTTAGGAAAGGGATATGAACTTCAACAGGCAGAACAACTTCCATGCCATAGTCTAAAGAGAAAGGAGTTTCCCCAGTTGACATTCAAGATGAAGTATGGTAGACATGAAGAGAAAATGGTAGCATATCATGCCAGTCTTTGTAGGTCTCCACCATCTTGTGCACAATCTTTATGTTTTTATTAGCAACTTCTATTGCGCCATTCATTTTAGGTCTGTAAGGAGAACAATTGTGATGCTTGATTTTAAATTGAGTGCAAAGTTCCATAATCATAACATTATTGAGATTAGTTCCATTGTCAGTGATGATTCTTTCATGGATACGATAATGGCAGATGAGGTTATGTTTGATAAATCTGGCTACAACGTTCTTTGTGACTGAGGCATACGAGGCAGCTTCGACCCATTTGGTGAAGTAATCAATAGGAACAAGGATGAAACGGTGTCTATTGGAAGCATTAGGTTTGATCTCTCCAATCATGTCAATGCCCCACATTGTAAATGGCCAAGGAGAAGTCATGATATTCAAGGGAATTGGAGGTACATGAACTTTGTCGGCATAGATTTGGCACTTGTGGTAAGTCCTTGAGTGGTGGTGACAATTAGTTTCTATTATGGACCAATAGTAACCATCCCTCAAAATCTTCTTGGCCATAGTTTGCCCACTAGAGTGAGTTCTGAAGATACCTTCATGCATATCCTCCATGATCTGCACTACTTCCTTCTTATCCATACATCAGAGCAGAATATAGTCATGGTTTCGCTTGTACAAGATTCCATTGCTTAGGAAGAATTTGGCTGAAAATCTTTGCAAGAATTTCTTATCATTGATGGAAGCTCCTTCAGGATACTCTTGTGCCTCAAGATATCTCCTTACTTCATGGTACCACGAATTCTCTTCATCAGTGTCAATCTTGTAACAATATACAGGTTCGTCAAATCTTTCAATTGTAAATCTAGGGGCCTCGTTATTCCAATTGACCTTGAACATGGAAGACATTGTTTCCAAGGCGTCTTCTAACTAATTTTTTTTCTCTAGGGAAGTGCTCAAAGGTAACCTCCTTAAAGTATGGGATCAGGATCAACACAAGCTCTTTGTGAGGAATCAGATTAGGGTGCTTGGCATCCCATTCTCCTTTAACTTGACTAATCATTAAAACAAAATCTCCATATACATCTAAGAACTCGATCCTTAGGTCAATGGCAGCCTTTAGACCCAAGATGCACACCTCGTGCTCAGCCACGTTGTTTGTACATTCGAAGCATAATCTAGTGGTGAAAGGTGTATGGAAACCTTTGGGAGACATAATCATAACACCAACTCCATTAGCCAAAGCATTGGAAGCCCCATCAAAAACCATAGTCCATCGGAATCCTTGTTCAGGTCCGTCATACGGTCCAGGCTTTTCACAATCAGTTATCAGCATGATATTCTCATCAGGGAATTCAAAGTTCATGGATTGGTAATCCTCAACAACTTGATGGGCAAAATGATCCACCAATATACTCCCCTTGATGGCCTTTTGTGTAGTATATTGGATGTCATATTCAGTCAGAATGATTTGCCATCTAGCTATTCGTCGGGAAAGAGTTGGCTTCTCAAAGATATACTTGATAGGGTCCATCTTAGAAATCAATAAAGTGGTGTGAGTCAACATATACTATCTCAACCGGTGAGTAGCCCATTCTAGAGCATAACAAGTTTCCTCGAGCAGTGAATATCTGGTTGCACAGTCGGTAAACTTTTTGCTCAGGTAGTATATTGCATGTTCTTTTTGGCCAGACTCATCATGTTGGCCCAGCACACACCCCATATAATTCTCTAATACAGTAAAGTACATAATCAGAGGTGTTACTTTTACTGGAGGCATCAGAATAGAAGGTTCTTGTAAATATTCCTTGATCTTGTCAAAGATAGATTGGCAGTCATTATTCCATTTGACTACTTGATCTTTCTTCAAGAGTTTGAAGATTGGCTCACAAGTAGCAGTTAGATGAGATATGAATCGAGCAATGTAGTTGAGTTGACCCAAGAAGCCTCTGACCTCTTTCTCAGAACAGGGAGCTTCCATTTCTTGAATGGATTTGACCTTCACATGATCCACTTCAATTCCTTTGCCACTGACGACAAAACCTAAGAGTTTTCCAGATCTTACCCCGAAGGTGCACTTGTTAGGATTCAGCCTTAACTTGTAATTCTTCAATCTTTCAAACATTTTGTGTAAGTGATCGAGATGCTCTTCCTCAGTCGGTGACCTGGAAATCATATCATCCATATATACTTCTATCTCATGATGGATCATGTCAAGAAATAGATCCACCATAGCTCGTTGATATGTTGCCCCTGCATTCTTCAATCTGAACGGCATGACCTTGTAACAAAAGGTGCCCCATTGTGTAACGAAGGTGGTCTTCTCCATATCCTTGAGAGCATCTTGATATTATTGTAGCCAGAGAAACCATCCATGAAGGAGAAGATTTTGTATTGAGTTGTATTGTCCACCAAGACATTAATATGTGGTAGAGGGAAATCATCTTTGGGGTTTACCCTATTCAAATCCCTATAGTCTACGCACATACGGATCTTCCCATCTTTCTTCGGCACCGGGACCCCATTGGCAACCCATTGAGGATATAATGTGACAGCCAGGAAACCTGCATCGAATTGCTTCGTTACCTCAGCTTTTATCTTTTCATACATGTCTGGCCGCATACGATGCACTTTTTGTTTGACCAGAGGGAAATCTTCTTTTGTTGGTAGATGATGAATCACTATGTCAGTATCCAACCCTGGCATATCTTCATATGACCAAGCAAACTTTTCAACATAGTCATGTAGCATCTGGACCAATCTACCTTTGATACCGTCTTCCAAGTTGGCACCGATCTTGACCTCTTTCTTGTCTTCCTAAGTACCTAGGTTGATCACTTAACCTGGATCTTCATATGGTTGAATGGCCTTCTCCTCTTGCATCAAAAGTCTGGCTAATTCCCCAGGTATTTCACAATCTTCTTTGCCTTTGTCTTCAGATTGGTTGATTGGATGTTCAAAGTCATAGTTGGCAATAACAGAGTCATCGACAATGAGTTCTGGAGTGGAAGAAGATCTGTAAGTGTGTATGTGTGTGTAGCGGTAGAAATGTTCAAGACTAAGCCATTGGATTTACTAGACTTTATACAAATTAAAATAAAAATCTCCATCGCACTTTATTGTTTCCAAAGGAATGGGAAAAGAGCGAATAACCCAAAAAAAGGGGGAAAGATTCAAGGTAAGGGGGTTGGTTATGCAAAGGGAAGGTATTAGCACCCTAAACATCTACTGTACTCCATAGGAACCTCTTTGAAAAGTCTGTATATTTTGGATATGAAAATGTGTTATATATAAAATGGATGGTGGAGGTGAGAAAAGAAATATTTTTATGATTTTTGCACCCGCCGCAGTTGTGAACCTTTAGTGCCTAGGTACCACCTTTCGTGCAATAGGGGATCAGGATACACGTAGTTCCTCTTTTAAAAATTTGAAACACAAGTGTGTTGGTTAATTTTATGAGATAAGACATCATCATCATTGTCCGTGTGGAAAACATACTTACTACCCACAATCATGAGAAAGGAGAATTTGCATCATCTCAAAGTAGAGGATATGGCTTGGATTTTAAAATCAATAATGCCTCACTCAACACCCAAGTGGAAAATATATCTCTTTACTACATATTGTAGAAGTATAGTTGTTTGCATCACTACAAGGATTGAAAAGAGTCTAGTCTTTTAAGAAAAGTTTTAAAATAAAAAGCCAAAGTGGAAAAAATGGTTTAAAATGAGATTGATTGACTTTTAGTCTTCTCACAAAAATGTCAAGGTATTATTAAATTGATTGGAATTTATTTATGAAAATGTTTTGAAAATGCATGGACCTAAGTCCAAGTTTATTATGAAAGTGTTTCAAGTTTAGAAATAAGAAGAGTTTTTAAAAGGAGGGAGAAGATTTTTGAAATTAAAGAAGATGGGAGGAGAAGAAGAGGCTATCCTAAAGCATAAGGTAAAAGCTAAGGATAAGGACTATATAACCAACAAGAAGCCAATACTTGACATTATGAGTTAATATAGAATTCCCATTCTTCGGATTGAAACCAAGCAAGCAAAGATACTAGACCTCTTGAGAGAACCAAACTTCAAGTGTATTAAGTCTTCGCAAAAATTGGGCAGAGTAACGGCTGTATACGGGTGAATTCCAGATTACAAACAGAGTATGTAATCACAATAACTTGCATACAAAACAAACAAACAACCCAATGTCTTGAGGTAAACCTCGAGAACTCCAGAAAAAATATCAAATAAAGTCACAAAGTCTCCAAGATAGGCCAAGGTTTCTAATCCTAAGTCCAAGAAGTCCAATACTCCATAATGCCAAGGATAGTGGCCAAATAGTCCAAGTATCATTAAAGATTTTTATGGTTCATATTGATTATTAGGTGTCTTTAAAAGGAAAAGAAATGCTCAAATGAGAAAAATAAAAATGACATAAAAGTAAATGCTCAAGTGAGCAAAATAAAAATGGCATAAGAATAAATGCTCAAGTGAGCAAAAATAAAAAATGGCATGAAATGTAAATGCTTAAATTAAATGGTACATAAAGCATAAAAAATAAAAGCATAAAGTAAAGTCAATTGTTAGAAATTAGTGGTTAGTTGGATGACCATCTTGAAACTTGCATTTGGAACTCATTAGAGGATTGGTAGAACCAAAGCCTCCACACAACAAGTTGCATTTGCTTTTTGTCAAGTATATAATCCATTTTGGAATCCTCAAAAGTAACATTTAATGATCAACGATGTTTAAGTGATCCGCGTTGACCAAAGGTGTTATAGATCCATTAGAGGATTGGTAGAACCAAAGCCTCCACACAATGAATCTCAAGGTTATTGGATCAAAGAGATCAAATTAACATACTTGGGCTTGCAATCATAAGTTTGGGCCACGAATGATCATTTATTCGAATCGGGACAAAATTTAACGCTATGTTAAGCATCATAAGTGGACTTATGTAGAAGTCGCACCTATTTTGAGGCCGGTCAATAGCAATCTATGTACTTCATGTTTGGATAAATGATATAGAGATCACCATCCCTTAACATGTAGCACAATTAAAAAAGAAAGGGATAAGATGAAGAGGGGGGGGGGGATGATAAGCTAATTTGGATCACCATCTCATAATTCTTTCATCTTTAAATTCAACCACTCCTCTAGATGGATTAAAGCACTAAACATATCATTAATCCAAAGCACCAAAAATGAATTAAATAATTCACTCTTAGGTAGATTTGAATTGATGAACATTTATCCAACTTCATCTACATCACAAAGTCCATTGAGTTTAAAGACAAATTGGACATTTAAAATTGCAATCCAAACCAACAATCAAAGAAGTGAGTAGAAAAATATTTGAGTCGAAACAGCCCCAAAATAAGGCAGAAAAAGTATTTTCGACACTGTTATAATCAATTGTGCTTCGACAGCTACCAATTGCATCAGTGCAGTTTTTTTCAGATCAACTTTCTGTGACAAACAATTGCAATGTTACAACAATTGATTGTAACCTGTTAAAATCAGTCGAAAACAGCATCTCAAGGATCAAATTCTTGTTTCAACTTTTCATCAAACACCTTATGATCATGGATCCAATTGAGCATGAAAATTCCATCAAATTATGAGAAAATAGCACTAATGGAATCATAAAACAGTGCTCAATGAATCAAAACCATAAATCCACAAGAGATCACATTGTGAAAGATGATGATCCAACTTACCAAAGGTAGAATTAGAGAATTATCAAACATCTTTCAGAATTTACTTCAATTCAACAACAAGAATCAATTACCAAAGCTGAGATGTAGAGAATTGATGAAGAAAAAGTGTTTGGATGAAGGTTTAGCTTAAAAGATTAGTAAGCTTCAATGCAAAGCTTACTATCCTTTTTTTGAAAAATGGAGCTTTGAGTGAATTTGGTAAATGGAGAGAATTGAGAGATTTTTTAGCAAGGTGGATTTTTCTATCAAAAGCTTGAAATTTGAATGAGATGAGGGCTCTACTTATATAGTTTAGCATTGGGATTAGTGGTAATTTGGTAATTGATTCTTGGAGCCAAAAATAGAATTAATGATATAATTTTCAAATTATGCAGAAAAATTGGGCCAAAAAGATGACAAATTTTAAATTGCTGGCTTTTTTTTCAAAAATAACGTGTGTTTTGCTGCTATGAGTCGACACAAGAGTCGTATGCGTCGACACATGCTAGTTGTATAACACAGCATGAGTCGACGCAAGCTTCTATGGGTCGATACAAGCTGCTATTTCAATACAAAACAGAATCAATCAACTTGCATGAGTCGATACATAACATGTATGTGTCGACACATGCTAGTTATACAAAGCAGAATGAGTCGAAGCAAGCCTCTATGGGTCGATGCAAGCTGCTACTTCGACACAATACAGAATCAAACAACTTGCATGAGTCGATACATAACATGTATGTGTCGACACATGCTAGTTATACAAAGCAGGATGAGTCGAAGCAAGCCTCTATGGGTCGATGCAAGCTGCTACTTCGACACAATACATAATCAAATAACTTGCATGAGTCGATACATAACATGTATGTGTCGACACATGCTAGTTATACAAAGCAGGATGAGTCGAAGCAAGCCTCTATGGGTCGATGCAAGCTGCTACTTCGACACAATACAGAATCAAACAACTTGTATGAGTCGATACATAACATGTATGTGTCGACACATACTAAATTTTTTTGATTTTTAAAGGCTGAAAACACAGTTTTTTTTAAAGATTGTGCATAATACACTGTGCAATCGATTGCACTATGGGAGAAATCGATTGTACAGGAAAACAAAAAAATGAAAAAATTTAATTATTTTGATTTTTATTTGCAAAAAAGAGATTTTTAGGGAAATAATACCGAAAAACCTTATTTGTTGGATGCTTCGACTCGGTACCTACAAAACACAATTTTGCAAAGACAAAGACAAATATGTTTTTGTATTTTGGTTAGAAGTTAATTATCAACGCATATACAAAATACACAACTAAGGTGCTTGGAGATTCCTCAAGAGTAAACTTAAAGATAGGAGATAGAGAAAAGAGGAAGAACCAACCCTAATGTGATTTTGTTATGATCAAGTTGACATGATATGATAGGGGAATCTTAGGGGCAAAAATTGGGGTACAACAGTTTCCCTTATTTAAGTGTCTTCTATCCAGAGATACGAAGGTTAAAAATCTTCGTGTCGACGCGATTGAAGATACTTAAATATAAAACAAGCCCTATTTTTGTCTCTAAGATGCCATGCAATGCTTATGATTATGAATGCATATGAACAGAACAAAAGAGACGCAAAGTATCACTGGGGATGCCACAAAAATGAAGAAACAAAGGAGCAACCCCACCAGGAAAATAAATCACTGGTGGACCAAAAGAATTGAATTAGAGAGGAGGATAACAAGCATCGACGTTTACTGCCTATGTCTACCAATGTTCACTGAAGGTAGAGAGAAAATATCATACCACCGCTGTTCACTGACGATGAACTATCAACGTTCACTGGTGATAGCAAAAAGATAAGAAACACCGACGTTCACTGCCGATGTACTACCAACGTTCACTGAAGGTAGAAAGAGAATATATCATACCATTGCCGTTCACTTACAATGAACTATCAACGTTCACCGATGATAGCAAAAAGATAACAAACACTGACGTTCATTGCCGATGTCCTACCAACATTCACTGAAGGTAGAAAGAAAATATATCATACCATCGCCGTTCACTAACGATGAACTATCAACGTTCATTGATGATAGCAAAAAGATAACAAACACCGACGTTCACTGTCGATGTCCTACCAATGTTCACTGAAGGTAGAAAGAAAATATATCATACCACCACCATTCACTGACGATGAACTATCAATGTTCACTGATGATAGAAAAAAGATAAGAAACACCGACATTCACTGCCGATGTACTACCAACATTCACTGAAGGTAGAGAGAAAATATCATACCATCGCCATTCACTGACGATGAACTATCAACGTTCACTGATGATAGAAAAAAGATAACAAACATCGAGGTTCACTGCCGATGTCCTACCAACGTTCACTGAAGGTAGAAAGAAAATATATCATACCATCGCCGTTCACTGACGATGAACTATCAACGTTCACTGAAGATAGCAAAAAGATAACAAACACCGACGTTCACTGCCGATGTACTACCAACATTCACTGAAGGTAGAAAGAAATAATATCATACCATCACCGTTCACTGACGATGAACTATCAACGTTCACTGAGGATAGCAAAAAGATAAAAAACATCGACGTTCACTGCTGATGTACTACCAACGTTCACTGAAGGTAGAGAGAAAATATATCATACCATCGCTGTTCACTGACAATGAACTATCAACGTTCACTGATGATAGCAAAAAGATAAGAAACACTGACATTCACTGCCGATGTACTACCAATGTTTATTGAAGGTAGAAAGAGAAATATCATACCACCGCCGTTCACTAAAGATGAACTATCAACGTTCACTGATGATAGCAAAAAGATAACAAACACCGACGTTCATTGCCGATGTACTATCAACATTCACTGAAGGTAGAAATAAAATATATCATACCATCACCGTTCACTAACGATGAACTATCAACGTTCACTGATGATAACAAAAAGATAACAAACACCGACGTTCGCTGCCGATGTCCTACCAATGTTCACTGAAGGTAGAAAGAAAATATATCATACCACCGCCGTTCACTGACGATGAACTATCAACATTCAATGAAGATAGCAAAAAGATAACAAACACCGACGTTCACTGCTGATGTACTACCAACATTCACTGAAGGTAGAAAGAGAAAATATCATACCACTGTTGTTCACTGACGATGAACTATCAACATTCACTGATGATAGCAAAAAGATAAGAAACACCGACGTTCACTGCCGATGTACTACCAATGTTCACTGAAGGTAGAAAGAGAATATATCAAGTTATTCCCCAAAACTCTAGTGTTTCACCTAGAATGGGTCTCAACTTCTTCTTTAACCAAGGCACTCTGCCTGGAAAGGGTAATACGTAATCTGTCTCAAATAAAGAGACTTCCACTTATTGTCAAGGGGAATTGCAAAGAGAAATGACTTTCTGGGGATAGAAATATGGCTTCCTGGGGAAAGAGATATGACTTCCTGGGGATAGAAATATGGCTTCCTGGGGAAAGAGATATGACTTCCTAGGGAAATGCCACGTTATTCCTGCTGAGGAGATAAAGTCTTCTCGTGAAAAATAAATGCACAAACCAAAACTTAAAGTTCTCAGAAATCCAAAGTAAATAATATCGTCATGCAACCACAAATCCAATTAGAAACAAACTGGAGCAAGACGGCCAACGAAGATACATCCTTTGAGAAATAAACTCAAGAGGGAAAACCAAATCCACCTAAGCAAGGAGCGCTGCGGGAAGGTTATAACACAATGTAAATAAAAAAGGATTTGTAGCAATGCATGATGCATGTATGAGTGATATCGTTCATATGCTGGTAAAAGGATACATAATCAGTACAAACAAACAAAATTGTCTCAGGTGCCAACAACATTGGGCTAAACTTCAACCAGAAAGATCAATCCAAGAAAGGTAAAAGCAACTGCGGAAACCAAACCTATTGCCTGTCCTAACTTCACTGAGGAGAAACATAATCCGGATGTAGATAAATCAAACAGATATCGGGATAGAACATCTTTCTTCCGGTTTCATCGGAGAAACCAGTTTTTCAAAAGCAACATACCTACTGGAGATTGCAAGACCAACCTCAAATAAAGCAGACTAACACCGAGATAATCAAACCTCGCTGGGGGATTCAAACCCACTTTGAAGGAGGAAAAACATACAGACTTCACTAAGGGAGACAATGCTTCATCATCGAGACATCTACTGGGGACTTTATGCTGACTTCATTGGGGAGGTCAAAACCACATCATCGAGGGGAAACCAAGATACGTTCTTCACTGGGGAAACCAGAGATACGTGTTCTTTGAGAGTAATTATTGCACCAACTTCTTTGGGGAGAAAGGACTTCTATGAAATAAACGAGGCCTTCACTGGAGAATATTGGATTGAGTCTTCATATCATACAAACCTATTCCAACAAAAGATTCCCTGGTATAGTCTTTCTGGGAAATTAAGAAGTCAACACTAATACCAATACTGCAAAAAGAGCGATATCTTAGCACACCAAGGGAATAAAACCTTTCATCACATGAGGGAAAACTTCGCTGGGGAATCTGGGACGGAGGTTTCTGACCATGCAAACCCAAAATCAAAAGTGAACCAAGACTTGACCGGGGATAATGGGATCAGAAACCTAATACTGTACCTTGCACCCACTGGTATCGTCTTTAACTATCTGAGAAACACATAAAGATTGCGCACATACCAACAAGATGACCTAAGAAAAACCTTCATGAAGGAAGTAAATCTTCTTAAAACAACCGGAGTTTGTTCATTCCTGGGATCGCCATTTTTGTTGTCATTGTTTATCACAAATCCCAAAGTAAATTGAATTGTGAAGATCTCCCTTTTTTTGAAAAGTCAATTTTGATTTTTAATCCTTTTGCTTTAAAAATTATTATCAGTAATAAATGGAGTCTTTGCAAGCTAAATAAAAATAAAAACACAAAGAATTGGGAAAAAGCTCGAATTTCATTAATAGAATGGTAGTCTGCGAATAACGAGACTCCATGGATGATTACAAAGTTTGGGAAATGGTAATATATAATGGAAAAGATACATTGAGATACAATGACCACCATTCTCCCTAACAACTTTTGAAATCCTGAGCAGTAGCTTTTGTTGAAGTATGGTGAGGATCCGAGAAGATTGTTGCTTCAACGATCAAGTCTTGTCTGACGTAGTTACTTGCCAAGAAAAATCCCTAACTTTTGCCTAAGCTGCCCTTGCGGGTTTTCAACT
Organism: Vicia faba; assembly: GCA_948472305.1. Lineage (NCBI taxonomy): Eukaryota > Viridiplantae > Streptophyta > Magnoliopsida > Fabales > Fabaceae > Vicia > Vicia faba. The sequence continues at coordinate 889,146,456 of OX451736.1, forward strand.
TAGCGGGAAATTTATTCTGTTTATGTCTCTAATTTTTTCCTAGACCGCCCTTTCAGGTTTTCAGCCTACCGAGACGCTCTTTTTTTCCTAAACCGCCCTTTCGGGTTTTCAACTTAGTGAGCTGTTCTTTTATTTCTTTAGGCGAAGTATTTCTTGACTGCGTCAGCATTCATGGGACGTGGGAACTCCTCGCCATCCATAGTTTCAAGAATTAATGCACCACCAGAGAAGGATTTCTTGACAACATACGGGCCTTCAAAATTGGGAGTCCACTTGCCCCTAGAATCAGTGTTAAAAGAGATGATCTTCCTGAGCACGAGGTCGCCTTCTCAGAATTCACGAGGTTTGAGCTTTTTATCAAATGCTTTCTTCATTCTTTTCTGATATAACTTCCCATGACACAAAGCTGTCATTCTCTTCTCTTTAATCAAATTCAATTGGTCAAACCTGTTCTGGACCCATTCAGCCTCTGTCAACTTGGCTTCCATTATCACACGCAACGAGGGAATCTCTACCTCAACAGGGAGTACAACTTCCATTCCATATACGAGGGAGAACGGGGTTGCTCCTGTTGAAGTGCGAACAAATGTTCGATATCCATGCAGAGCAAAAGGGAGCATTTCATGCCAATCCTTATAAGTAACAACCATTTTCTGGATAATTCTCTTGATATTCTTATTAGCAGCTTCAACAGCCCCATTCATCTTTGGCCTGTATGGAGATGAATTGTGATGGACAATCTTGAATTCTTCACACAGTTCTGTCATCATCTTGTTATTCAAATTCGATCCATTGTTAGTGATGATTCTACTCGGCACACCATACCGGCATATAAGATTGTTTTTGATGAAACACACAACCACCTGTTTGGTAACATTGGTATAAGAAGCAGCCTCTGCCCATTTGGTGAAGTAGTCAATTGCTACCAAGATGAAACGGTGTCCATTTGAAGCTTTGGGTTCTATCATCCCGATCATGTCTATACCCCACATAGAGAAAGGCCATGGGGAGGAAATCACCTTGAGAAGTGTTGGAGGCACATGGACCTTGTCTGCATAAACCTGACATTTATGGAACTTCTTTGCAAATTTATAACAATCAGATTCCATTGTCAACCAATAATATCCTGCTCTTAGCATCTTTTTAGCCATCGAATATCCATTAGCATGAGTGCCAAATGAACCTTCATGAATCTCATGCATCAACATGTCTGCTTCGTATCTATCCACACATCTGAGCAAGACCATGTCATAATTTCTCTTGTATAACACATTTTCACTGAGGAAGAAACTGCATGCCAATCTTCTCAGTGTCTTTTTATCTTTCCTCGACGCACCAAACGGGTATTCATGAGTCTGAAGAAAATGTTGGATGTCATAATACCAAGGTTTTTCATCTGCCACCTCCTCTGTCGTAAACACATAAGCGGGCCTATCCAGCCGTCGAACTACAATACGGGGTATATCATTCCAAGTATTCACTTGGTACATGGAAGCCAGAGTTGACAGAGCATCCGCCATTTGATTTTCATCTCTAGGAATGTGATGGAATTCAACTTTATTGAAGAAGGGTAGTAATCTTCTAGCATAATCTTTGTAAGGGATCAAGCCAGGGTGACGAGTATCCCATTCTCCTTTAATCTGATTTATTACCAAAGCTGAATCACCATACACATTTAGAATTTTGATTCGAGATCAATAGCTTTCTCAAGACCCATGATGCAAGCCTCATATTCCGCCATATTATTAGTGCAATCAAATGTTAACCTTGCAGTAAAAGGAATGTGCAATCCATGAGGAGTGACGATCACAACACCAATTCCTTTACCATAAGCATTCACCGCTCCATCAAATATCATACTCCAATGAGATTCAGGGTCGGGGCCTTCCTCAGGCAATGGTTTATCATAATATTTCACTTTTAGGAACATCACATCCTCATCGGGGAATTCATATTCTGCAAACTGATGATCTTCCATCGGCTGGTGAGAAAGGTAATCTTCCAACACACTACTTTTGATAGATTTTTGAGTGCGGTACTCAATATCATATTCAGATAACAACATCTGCCAGCGGGCAATTCTCCCAGTAAGAGCAGGCTTCTCAAAAATATACTTGATTGGATCCATTTTGGAGATCAACCAAGTGGTATGATTTAACATATACTTCCGCAAATGCTTTGCTGCCCAGGCCAAAGCACAACATGTTTTTTCTAGCGTGGAATACCGCAACTCACAATCAGTGAACTTTTTGCTGAGATAATAAATGGCAAACTCTTTCTTCCCTATTTCATCCTGTTGTCCCAGAATACAACCCATAGATTTATCCAACACTGTTAGATACATAATCAACGGTCTTCCTTCTATGGGAGGGAGCAAGATAGGAGGTTCAAGCAAATACTCTTTAATACTCTCAAATTCCCTTTGGCAGTCATCCGTCCACACACAACCTTGATCTTTCTTTAACAACTTAAAGATCGGTTCACACTTTGCAGTCATGTGGGAAATGAATATGGAAATATAATTCAAACGCCCGAGGAAACCCCTGACTTGATTTTCAGTTCTTGGTGTTGGCATTTCTTGAATTGCCGTGACTTTATCAGGGTCAACTTGAATTCCTTTCTGGCTAACGATAAAACCCAATAATTTACCCGTTCTAACTCCGAAGGTGCATTTATTTGGATTCAAGCGGAGACGATACTTCCTCACACGCTGAAACAACTTCAACAAATCTTTTATATGTCCTTCTTCAGTTTGGGATTTTGCAATCATATCATCAACATATACTTCAATTTCCTTGTGCATTAGATCATGGAATAAGGTTGTCATAGCCCTCTGGTACGTTGCACCAGCGTTCTTCAACCCGAAGGGCATCACTTTGTAACAGAATGTTCCCCAGGGTATGATAAACGTTGTTTTTTTTCCATGTCCTCTGGAGCCATTCTTATTTGATTATACCCGAAAAATCTGTCCATGAACGAGAATACCTTGAATTTTGTTGTGCTGTCCACTAACATGTCAATGTGAGGCAATGGAAAATCATCTTTTGGACTAGCTTTATTTAGATCTCTGTAATCTACGCACATGCAGACTTTTCCGTCTTTTTTCGGTACTGGGACAATATTGGCAATCCATTGAGGATACACTGACGTCACAAGAAAACCAGCATTAATCTCTTTTAGGACCTCCTCTTTGATCTTTACTGCCATATCTGGGTGAGTTCTTCTCAACTTTTGTTTAACTGGCGGACACTCTGGCTTCAACAGCAAACGATGCTCGACAATGTCTGTATCTAGACCAGGCATATCTTGATAAGACCAAGAAAAAATATCCACATACTCTTTCAACAGCTCAATCAACCCACTTTTTACATCGGGACGCAACGATGCTCCAATCTTGACTTCCTTCGGATCTTCTTCTGAACCCACATTAATCACTTCCAAAGGCTCCTTATATGGCTGAATGGTATTTTCCTCATGCTCAAGCAACCGTGATACCTCTTCTGGAATCTCATCATAATCTTCTTCTTCAGCCCCAAACACAGGTCTTTCAAAGTTGGAAGAGGGTGCAGGGTCATTGTATTCAACGGGTTTTTTAATTAATCTGCACATGTGATTTATGATTGCTTTTAGAAACTGACACATATAACAAGTGATCATGCAGATTAATTTTCAGTTATTATTTATTTTGAAAAGTTTTTATTTTTATTTTTATTACCATTTCCCAAGAAAAAGCAGAAAATAAAGACATATTTTTGGAAGCAAAGACAACTTTTATTAATGATCTTAATAGTCAAAGCAAACAGATAAGCCCATACAATACTTTCACCTTGGGCAGAGTGAAAGCTTTTCAAAAGAAAGAAACAGATTAACAAAACAAATTACTTTGAAATATGTATGCAAGAAGGAACATCAATGGTGACCCAATTCTGAACTCGGGCTCCATGCGTCACATAATTCGGTACTTCCTGCTCTGCTTCATCCTCTTCAACAACATTAATTCCATAACCAATTAAATGGAGGTAGCCTCCACTACAGAAAACATCATGATAACTGTTCACAGAAGACTTTGACTTCAAACTTTCGCCTTTGCCATTCTTCGAAGACAAACCTAAACCAGTTCTGTTCTTGCTCACGGGTGGATCCACCTGACCATCAGTACGGAAGAAGGTAGCATGCAATTGTACAAGATCTTCATTCAAATACTCCACATCGAAAATTCTGAATTCACCAAGACATCCAGAAACCATATTCACTTCCTCTTCATACTCTGCCCTAGGCCTGATTATATGGATTAAACCTTCATCCATCATCTCCTGTAAATCAGCCTTTATCTTCTCGCAACCCTGTATATCTATACTACAAATAGCACAATCGGCATGGTCATGCGTATAATAACTGAATTCATAAAGGTCTGCATGCATCTTCACCAAATCTCCTCTAACCAGATTAATGTCAAAAATTCGAAAGTCGCCTGGACAACCGGCCACCATATTTACAGCATTCACTCCCCCGTGCTTGGGTAGAGGATTGTCTTTCACATTAGGTCCCACATCTTTGAAAGATAAAATTCAAGACTTCACCAACCTTTGCACTTCAGTCCTCAAAGGATAACAATTCTTAATACTTTGCCCGGGTGCTCCTTGATAAAAGGCACACGTCTGGACTGCTTTGTAATACCAAGGCAATGGTGATGATATGGCGGGAGGTGGTCGTGTCTAGACCAACTTCTTCTGAATCAATGCTGGTAGTAGCTTTGCATAGCTCATGGGAATAGGATCATAGATCTCCCTTCTCTGATTATACCCTTGATTCCCCTGCTGGGACGGTCTCTGATAAGCAACGGTAGTTGGAGCAACATTCATAATAGGAGTAACTGAGGCGACTTGCTGATGACGTTGATAATTCTTTCTAGGAGTGTTTACCCTTCTCTCTTACATAACATCATTTGTATCCCCCTCTTTCTTCTTTATAAACCCATAAGCTGGCTTTTTCACCCCTCTGGATCCTTCACCCTTTGTCAAACGGCCTTCTCTTACTGCCTCTTCTAGGCGGACACCCATTTCTACCATCTCTATAAAATCACTTGGGGCACTTGCTACCATTCTTTGGTAGTAGAAAGCGCCTAACGTCTTCAGAAAAATCTTAGTCATTTATTTCTCCTCCATGGGAGGAATCACTTGTGCAGCCACTTCGCGCCATCTCTGTGCATACTCTTTGAACGATTCTCTGTCTTTCTGAACCATGGCCCTAAGCTGGTCACGGTTAGGCGCCATGTTTACATTGTACTTGTATTGTTTAATGAATGCTTCTCCCAAATCATTAAAAGTATGTATGTTGGCGCTATCTAAACTCATGTACCATTTCAACGTTGCACCGGTCAGACTATCCTGGAAAAAGTGAATCAGCAGATGCTGATCATCGGTGTGGGTAGACATTCTTCTTACATACATCACCAAATGAGCACGAGGGCAAGTGTTACCCTTGTACTTCTCAAATTCCGGGACCTTGAACTTAGCAGGAACTTTAACATTCGGGACCAAACACAGCTCATTCACATTCTTCCCAAATAGCTCTTTTCCCCTAAGAGCCTTCATCTCTCTTTGAATTCTATCAAACTGTTCTTGGAAATCATCCATTCTGTCATAAAGACTCAAGTCTTCACTCGGCGGAGGGAAAGGACGACACATATCTTCATTAACACACAGAACCAAATTCACCGAAGGAGGTGCAGGAGGAACAGTATGCACCACAGGAGGTGCAGGAGTAACAACATTTTGAACCACTGGAGCATCTTGAGGGCCAAGATTGAAACCTTCAGGTGCAAAATTATCTTGCATTCCCCATGGATAACCCTGAGGCATACGGTTTTGAACAACAACTGGAGTAGCGGATACAGGAACAATAGGAACTTCAACATTTTCCCTTGTTGGTTGAGGTTGAACACTCAGTGGCTGATTCTGAGCAACCACCAGAGCTTCCATCAGAGCAGTCAGATTGGCCATGCCAGCCTTCAAAGCAGAAACTTCTTCGTGCAGCTCGCGATTCTCCTGTTCTAAGTTGTCCATTTTCTTTTTGAAATTAGCCCGAGTGTTGTAGTGATGAGTCTGCTTGCTGAGTGAAGTAAAGAAGCTGGGTAAGACACCTGGATATACATAACAAATGCAAGAAATATGTGCAATATGATGCATGATATGCATATGATTATTTTTACTTTATCATTTAATATTTCAAGGGATTTATGGTTTATAGACATATTGCAAACATCCAAGTAATAAAGCTTTTGAAATACTAATTTTTTATATTATAATAACTTCAAAATGGATTACAAGTTTCAATGATCCCAAGTATAAGATGAAAATACAATCTAAAATCCTGAGAAGAGGAACTAATGGAGATCAATCTGTACGCTGGCGCTTCCCTGTGAGCCTGACAATCTGAGCTCTCAACCTCTGATTTTCTTCCACATATCTGATGGCAACCTCCTTCCAATCATCTGAAGCAGCAAGTGAGTAATCAACACCTATTTGAGGCTTAGGATACAATAAATCCCCTTGCCTCTCCATAGACTCCATCGCTCGACTCTTAAGGATCTTGATCAAATCGTCTTTCTCCTTCAGGTTTGCTCTGTAGGAACTCTCTAAAGTATGGAACTTGTTCTTCCAAGCATCCCTTTCCTGTTGCATCCTAACCAAAGAAAGTTGAAGCTCTTCTAGATCATCTAATAAGGGAGAAGTGGTCTTCACAAACAAATCAGGCATGGGTGTCTCCCGAGTATACGGCATCTTCAACTGAATGGCTCTCGATCAGACCCACTGAAGATATGGCTCCAAAGAAACAACACATGTAGGTCCCAAATCCTTCTTACTCTTCTTATGAATGTGACACCAGGCCTTCGCAATCTTCTCCCTAGCTTCCATGTGGTCTTCTCCTTCCTTCAGAAAGAAACTACTCAAATGAATACTATTCGGTTTATCCCTCATCGGGTAACCAAGCTGTCGCCGTGCAAGAACAGGGTTATAGTTAATTCCTCCCTATGTACCAAGAAGAGGCACATTGGGGAAACTACCACAACTGTCAATAACCTCCACATCCTGATAAGCTCGATGATACCAATCAATATCCGAGTGAGTAAGTGCCATGATATTAGGAGCCCAACGGGGTTCCTTCTTGACATCCCAAAAAGCATCAGACTGAGGCATATGAGAGATAAACCACCGGTACAATAAAGGCGTGCAACAGATAATCATTCCGCCATGATAGGAACTCCTAAGATGAACAGAGTAATAAGCATCACCCAACAATGTAGGAACCGGGTTTCCAATCTTGAAAATCCTGATAGCGTTAATATCGACAAACTTGTCCACATTAGGAAATAAGAATAATCCATAGGCGAGTAAAGCAAAGATGGCCTCAAAAGTCCCCGTACTCTTTATCCTGGAAAAGTAACGAGATTTCTCCAATAAGAACTGAGCTGGTAATCCTCTAATCCCTCCTTTGGTAGTCATATGGGCTTCCACCTTAGACTTCCCTGGATGAATCAAAGTAGCAATCTCATGTGGTTTTGGCTCACCCTCCAAACCAGTAAAAGGAACACGATCGGTAACAGGTAAATCTAATAGATAGGAATACTCTTCCAGTGTTGGCATCAACTGATAATCGGGAAAAGTAAAGTAGTGATACACCGGATCAAAGAACTTGACCAAAGTTGAGAGAATACCCTCCTTCATCTTCAGCTTCATGAGAGGAATAATGGATCCATACTTCTTCCGAAAGTCTGCAGAACACTCGATCTCGGGAATTAGACTGATCAACTCATCTATCTTAGGATCCTTGAAACTGTATTTCCTGGTCTTTCTCTTTCCAGATTCCATGGTTTAAAAGTACCTGAGATATTCATAAATAGTCAACCTTTAAATCCCTTGAAATATTGTTTTCTTCAAAAGATGCTTATGAGTGCATGGATGCATGATGCAACAATCACACACAAGATCACACATATAGGGTTCATAGGTTCAACGTCATGAGTATGAGGTCGAAGGTACTGCCCATAAGGTATTGGTATAAAAAGTTATAACCTGTCGAACATGGTTCTAAGAGGTTCCCAGAGTCTACATCCTTCCTTCGGATATTACCAACTTCCCGATTAACTCGGTAATTAGTAATATTCTCATGAAAGACTCGTCCGAGCGTAGTATCGCGTGACAACTATTTCCGGATTACTCCGTCATAGCTTCCGTACTACACCTAAAAGGCCAAGATGGGTTAGGTAATCTACGGTCCTCAGCTTCAGCAGGCTCCCAGGATGAAAGCTGTACGTCTTCCCGATTACTCGGTAAACGACACTACAGTCAAAGGGGCCTCCACTGAGTGGGGGATCTCATGCCTCCTTTTTTGGGATTACTCCCTCAAAGTTAACATGACTATACCACCTGTCCTATTTTAAAATTTTCCCAAGTCTGGGTATAAGACTTATGAGTAATCACCAAGCACCCTATAAACCAGGAAAATCCAGACAAACATATATACTAAATATAACACATAAACACAATAACACATATACATATATAAACAAAAATAGGCTCAACCCACTTAGGGATGGACCGGAAAGAGGTCAATCTTTCCCCAGTGAATTCGCCAGTTTTCTGTAGCATTAGAAATGTTCAAGAGTAAGCCATTAGATTGACTAGACTTTATACAAATCAAAATAAAAGTCGCCACCGCGCTTTATTGTTTCCAAAGGAATGGGAAAAGAGCGAATAACCCAAAAAAAGGGGGAAAGATTCAAGGTAAGGGGGTTGGTTATGTAAAGGGAAGGTATTAGCACCCTAAACATCAATGGTACTCCACATGAACCTCTTTGAAAAATCTATATATTTTGGCTATGAAAATGTGTTATATATAAAATGGATGGTGGAGGTGAGAAAATAAATATTTTTATGATTTTTGCACCCGCCGCGGTTGCGAACCTTTAATGCCTACGTACCACCTTTCATGCAATAGGGGATCAAGGTACACGTAGTTCCTCTTTTAAAAATTTGAAACACAAGTGTGTTGGTTAATTTTATGAGATAAGACATCATCGTCATTGTCCGTGTGGAAAACATACTTACTACCCACAATCATGAGAAAGGATAATTTGCATCATCTCAAAGTGGAGGATATGGCTTGGATTTTAAAATCAACAATGCCTCACTCAACACCCAAGTGGAAAATATCTCTCTTTACTACGTATTGTAGAAGTATAATTGTTTGCATCACTACAAGGATTGACAAGAGTCTAGTCTTTTAAGAAAAGATTTAAAATAAAAATCCAAAGTGGCAAAAATGGTTTAAAATGAGATTGATTGACTTTTAGTCTTCTCACAAAAATGCCAAGGTATTATTAAATTGATTGGAATTTATTTATGAAAATATTTTAAAAATGCATGGACCTAAGTCCAAGTTTATTATGAAAGTGTTTCAAGTTTAGAAATAAGAAGAGTTTTTAAAAGGAGGGAGAAGATTTTTGAAATTAAAGAAGATGGGAGGAGAAGAAGAGGCTATCCTAAAGCATAAGGTAAAAGCTAAGGATAAGGACCATCTAACCAATAAGAAGCCAATACTTGACATTATGAGTCAATATAGAATTCCCATTCTTCGGATTTTAACCAAGCAAGCAAAGATACTAGACCTCTTGAGAGAACCAAACTTCAAGTGTATTAAGTCTTCGCAAAAATTGGGCAGAGTAACGGCTGTATACGGGTGAATTCCAGATTACAAACAGAGTATGTAATCATAATAACCTGCACACAAAACAAACAAACAACCCAATGTCTTGAGGTAAACCTCAAGAACTCCAGACAAAATATCAAATAAAGTCACAAAGTCTCCAAGATAGGCCAAGGTTTCTAATCCTAAGTCCAAGAAGTCCAATACTCCATAATACCAAGGATAGTAGCCAAATAGTCCAAGTATCATTAAAGATTTTTATGGTTCATGTTGGTTATTAGGTGTCTTTAAAAGGAAAATAAAAGCTCAAGTGAGCAAAATAAAAATGACATAAAAGTAAATGCTCAAGTGAGCAAAATAAAAATGGCATAAGAATAAATGCTCAAGTGAGCAAAAACAAAAAATGGCATGAAATGTAAATGCTTAAATTAAATGGTACATAAAGCATAAAAAATAAAAGCATAAATTAAAGTCAATTGTTAGAAATTAGTGGTTAGTTGGATGACCATCTTGAAACATGCATTTGGAACTCATTAGAGGATTGGTAGAACCAAAGCCTCCACACAATAAGTTGCATTTGCTTTTTGTCAAGTATATCATCCATTTTGGAATACTCAAAAGTAACATTTAATGATCAACGATGTTTAAGTGATCCGCATTGACCAAAGGCGTTCTAGATCCATTAGAGGATTGGTAGAACCAAAGCCTCCACACAATGAATCTCAAGGTTATTGGATCAAAGAGATCAAATTAACATACTTGGGCTTGAAATCATAAGTTTGGGCCACGAATGATCATTTATTCGAATCGGGACAAAATTTAACGCTATGTTAAGCAATCATAAGTGGACTTATGTAGAAGTCGCACCTATTTTGAGGCCGGTCAATAGCAATCTATGTACTTCATGTTTGGATAAATGATATAGATATCACCATCCCTTAACATGTAGCACAATTAAAAAAGAAAGGGATAAGATGAAGAGGGAGGGGAATGATAAGCTAATTTGGATCACCATCTCAAAATTATTTCATCTTTAAATTCAACCACTCCTCTAGATGGATTAAAGCACTAAATATATCATTAATCCAAAGCACCAAAAATGAATTAAATAATTCACTCTTAGGTAGATTTGAATTGATGAACATTTATCCAACTTCATCTACATCACAAATTCCATTGAGTTTAAAGACAAATTGGACATTTAAAATTGTAATCCAAACCAACAATCAAAGAAGTGAGTAGAAAAATATTTGAGTCGAAACAACCCTAAAATAAGGCAGAAAAAGTATTTTCGACACTGTTACAATCAATTGTGCTTCGACAGCTACCAATTGCATTAGTGCCGTTTTTTTCAAATCAACTTTCTATGACAAACAATTGCAATGTTACAACAATTGATTGCAACCTGTTAAAATCAGTCGAAAACAGCATCTCAAGGATCAAATTCTTGTTCCAACTTTTCATCAAACACCTTATGATCATGGATCCAATTGAGCATGAAAATTCCATCAAATTATGAGAAAATAGCACTAATGGAATCATAAAATAGTGCTCAATGAATCAAAACCATAAATCCACAAGAGATCACATTGTGAAAGATGATGATCCAACTTACCAAAGGTAGAATTAGAGAATTATCAAACAACTTCCAGAATTTGCTTCAATTCAACAACAAGAATCAATTACCAAAGCTGAGATGTAGAGAATTGATGAAGAAAAAGTGTTTGGATGAAGGTTTAGCTCAAAGATTAGTAAGCTTCAATGCAAAGCTTACTATCCTTTTTTTGAAAAATGGATCTTTTAGTGAATTTGGTAGATGGAGAGAATTGAGAGATTTTTTAGCAAGGTGGATTTTGCTATCAAAAGCTTGAAATTTGAATGAGATGAGGGCTCTATTTATAGAGTTTAGGATTGGGATTATTGGTAATTTGGTAATTGATTCTTGGAGCCAAAAATTGAATTAATGATATAATTTTCAAATTATGCAGAAAAATTGGAGCCAAAAAGATGACATATTTGAAATTGCTGGCTTTTTTTCAAAAATCATGTGTGTTTTGCTGCTATGAGTCGAAACAAGAGTCGTATGCGTCGACACATGCTAGTTGTATAACACAACATGAGTCGACGCAAGCTTCTATGGGTCGATACAAGCTGCTATTTCAATACAAAATAGAATCAATCAACTTGCATGAGTCGATACATAACATGTATGTGTCGACACATGCTAGTTATACAAAGCAAGATGAGTCGAAGCAAGCCTCTATGGGTCGATGCAAGCTGCTACTTCGACACAATACAAAATCAAACAACTTGCATGAGTCGATACATAACATGTATGTGTTGACACATGCTAGTTATACAAAGCAGGATGAGTCGAAGCAAGCCTCTAGGGGTCGATGCAAGCTGCTACTTTGACACAATACAGAATCAAACAACTTGGATGAGTCGATACATAACATGTATGTGTCGACACATGATAGTTATGCAAAGCAGGATGAGTCGAAGCAAGCCTCTATGAGTCGATGCAAGCTGCTACTTCGACACAATACATAATCAAACAACTTGCATGAGTCGATACATAGCATGTATGTGTCGACACATGCTAGTTATACAAAGCAGGATGAGTCGAAGCAAGCCTCTATGGGTCGATGCAAGCTGCTACTTCGACACAATACATAATCAAACAACTTGCATGAGTCGATACATAACATGTATGTGTCGACATATACTAATTTTTTATTTATTTTTGAAGGCTGAAAACACAGTTTTTTTTAAAGATTGTGCACAATACACTATGCAATCGATTGTACAGGAAAACAAAAAAATGAAAAAAATTAATTATTTTTATTTTTCTTTGCAAAAAAGAGATTTTTAGGGAAATAATATCGGAAAACCTTATTTGTTGGATGCTTCGACTCGGTACCTACAAAACACAATTTTGCAAAAACAAAGAAATATATTTTTTTGTATTTTGGTTAGAGGTTAATTATCAACGCATATGCAAAATACACAACTAAGGTGCTTGGAGATTCCTCAAGAGAAAACTTAAAGATAGGAGATAGAGAAAAGAGGAAGAACCAACCCTAATGTGATTTTTTTATGATCAAGTTGACATGATATGATAGGGGAATCTTAGGGGCAAAAATTGGGGTACAACAGTGTGCATGTAAGATACATGGCTATTTTGAAAAATGAAATAAGAAGAAGAAAGACAATGAGCTCAAAATTTTAATGCAAAAGTTCCAATGTTTTTTCAGTAAATGATCATATGGCATATGAAATGAACAAACCCTTAACAAATGGACCATGTTGCCCCGGGCAAGGCACATGGCTTAAAGTCATTATTTGGAATTAAATTACAGATAAAAGTTCTTGAATTAACAAAAAAAAGTAAATTGTAATTACTCCTTGTTGAAGGATATGGGAATGAAATCCTTGGCATGCCACTTGTTGAGTCCTACACTGGCAGTCAGGTAGTTCCAATTATTAAAATCACAGTCATTGTCTGAGTCTTCAAGAGTGTTCACTTCATGATTACTGAGGCGAAGAGGTGGTTTTCCTATGCTAGCACGTCTGAAATCCTTTTGAGCTTTGGCAGTAAAACCCAAACCACACTTATATGACTTGAATGGAATATCAGGGAGTTATCCCCAAATAGTACAACTTCCATCTTCAACCACTGCACGAGCGTCTTTGAGGGAAGCCATCCTCCACACATCTTTTGGAACACCAGGAATGGCCCTGGCAGCATCAACCATGGGAGAAACCACTTTGAAGGCTTGACAAGGAGTTTCTATGAACTCACCATCCATATCAACATACTTAAATGAATTCAGATGGATAACAATAAACTCTTCTTCACCACAGACGGTAACAATCTTTCGTTTGATCGGATATTTCAGTTTTTGATGAAGTGTAGAAGTTACTGCTCCGGCCTCATGTATCCAAGGGCGTCCGAGTAGGCAAGAGTAGGCAGGACGGATGTCCATCACATAGAAAGTTGAGTTGAAAGTTTGTGAACCAAATTTGATGGGGAGACCAATCTCTCCAAGTACCATCCTTTTTTATCCATCGAAAGCCCTTACCACTATGTCACTTTGTTTTAACACCAGACCTTTGCAATCCAACCGATCTAAAGCACCTTTGGGGAAAACATTTAGAGAGGACCCAGTATCCACCAATAAATGGGCCAAAGTAGTTCCTTTGCATTCAATGGAGACATGTAAGTCCTTGTTATGATTTCTTCCAACTGGAGTCAAATCGGTATCATAGAATCCCAATCCATTATCGACAGTCAAACTCGCCACACAGGTTTCGAACTGACCGACTGTGGTCTCTTGAGGAACATGTGCTTTCTTCAAAAATTTGATCAACGCTTGAGCATGTGCATCAGAACAAAGCAATAAAGACAACTTAGAGATCTTGGAAGGGGTTTTCCTTAACTGCTCTGCTATCTTAAAATCACTTTTCTTTATAATCTTCAAAATCTCCTCCATTTCTTAGGTGGAGGGTTCCTCTATAGTAATGTCTTTGGCAGGTGCCTCCATCTTGGCAGGCTCAATCATCTTTTCTTTGCCCCTAACGTTAGTAATAGGTTTGTCAACAATAATTCGAACATGTGTAGTTGTAGTGGTTGGAGATGAAATGTCAGGAGAGAAGATTCTCCCCATCCTTGTCAGCTTGCTAGAGCCAGTAATGTTGGTAATTTCACCAGTTTTGTCTTCATCAATCCAGGGGTCTTGCTTAATTCCATGGCAGTATACTTCGGAGCCATAGTTCCAAGGTACTACCTTATTGGAAGAATAAGGAATTGGCCCTGGTGCCGTAATTATCAAGGGGTAAATCGTTGGTCCATTGGAAATCCTAATAGGACCTTTTAAAGAGGTCCTAATAGGTTTGTTATATATGGTGATGATTGATATGTCTTTAAATTCTTTAGTCAAACTTTTTATGGCGGGAGTTCTTTCAAACAGGATCTTATGACTATCTATTAGGCGTTTAACACCTTTTTTCAATCATTCACATCCTTTCTTTTGTAGGGTATAACAATTACAGTATTTTAAACAACCATGGAAAATCCCAGCTCTTAACAAATTTTCTTTAACAATGGTTAGTGGAGAAGTCAAGTCTTCAATAGAGGAAACAAAAGTAGTGTCTTCAATTGTATTAACACATTTGCCATGATTTGGCATTGGTGCAGTGATCACATTCGAAGTTGTAGGTGGATCAAACTCAATGGTCTTGTTGTTGATGAGGTATTGAATTTTTCATTTCAAAGCCCAACATTGTTCAGTATCATGTTCGGGGCTATTGGAGTGATAAGAACATTTGGCATTAGGATTGTACTTTGGTGATGAAACATTGAGATTCGATGGTGGATCACACAATGTTACCAAGTTAGCCTTCAATAGATGTTGCAAGGCTTGAGATAGTGACATGTTCATCCTTGTAAACTGTCTTCTTGGAACCTCAGGTCTTTGATGGTTGACTTGTTGTGGTTGTCTTTGAGTAGAGGGTGGATTGGAGATCAAAACAACATTGACAGATTGAAGGTGGTATTTCTTGACATGGCCCTTTGACCCATACACAACATTGGTTTCCTTTTTGCCAGTAAAGGGATTCTTCACAGTATTGGATGTAGAGGCGGAGGGCATGGGAATTTTTCCACTTTTAATACCGCTCTCAACCCTTTCACCAATCAAGATTAACTCAGTGAAACCGAATGATGAGCTGCCAATTAGTAAGTTGAAATATGGTCTAGTCAATGTTCCCATGAACATATCCACCAACTCCCTATCAGTCAATGGTGTCTGCACCCTACCTACCAGGTCTCTCCATTTCTGCGCGTACTCTTTGAAACCTTTATTAGAACCCATGGTCATTCCTTGTAACTGAACTCTAGTCGGCCCAAATCAGTGTTGTACTGATATTGACGGTAAAAAGCGGCGGCCAGATCTTCCCAGGTATGAATGTTGGAACCCTCCAACTGGTAAAACCATTCTAACTGAGTCCCAGACAGACTCTCTTGAAAGAAGTGTACCCAGAGCTTTTTGTCAATAGTATGTGGTTGTATTTTATGGACGTAAAACCTTAAGAGAAGCTTTAGGCATGAAACTCCGTCGTGATTAGCAAAGATTGCGATTTTGAACTTGTGAGGGATAACAACCTCAGGTACCAAGCCCAAATCACCAAAATCTAATCTAGGCACAACTTGAATTTCCACAGCTTTCAACCTATCTTCCAGTTGCTTGTACTTATCCTCACCTGGGGGATATTGTTTGTCAAAGTAATCATCATCCTCAGAAGCATGATTGTTTGCACCCCCAGTACGGGTGCTCCTTGCATATTCATACTTATTCTCATCTTCCTCAGATGACTCTTCTACCACTTGAACTTGTTTCACGGGGCCCTTGAATCTCTTCCCCATGTTGATCAAAGCCTTCTTCTTGGTCTTCTTTCTGGCCACCAGAAGTGACATCAGCTATTGTTGTCCTTTGGCCAAGGTGAGCAAGGTTTCTTGGAATTGAGGATTTTGTGTCTGCAAGTCCTTCACTGTCTACTCGAGATCCATCTTACTGAAATAAACAGTAGAAAGATGAGGAAACATGTGTCGGAAAACCTGCTCATGTTCTGATGCATGAAATGCATATGCAAATGATTTTAAGGACCTTTAAGATTTAAATTTGTTTAAACAAAGAAAGAACAAACATTAATTGTATTAATAAGTTCAAATGATTACAAAAGGTGCCTCTTGGGCTTACAATGGAAGAAGAAAAAATAATATAAAGTAAATTCCTAGAACAAAACGGGACTCAAGCTTCCCGTGAGCACATCCTCTTTGGTGCAATATAGGCATTCAAACTCCGTTCTTCATGAAGTTATCTTATGAGCTCCAAAACCTTCTTCTCGCTTGCGTAGAATTGGGCTTCAAAGGTGTCACACTCTACTTTGATTTGTATCCAAGATCTTTTCAAATCTTCAAGAGAAGTAGGCATGTAAGGATGAAGGATAGTGTAATGAACATCTCCTTCGGCAACAGGCTCCATGATGATAGGTAGAATGGCAAGATACGGAATCATGAGGCTTTGTGCGTGAGCTCGTACCCACTTAAGATAAGGCTACAAATGAATGGAGTTCCTATGCCCTAATGTCTTGCTATCAACTTTGTTCACCATGCCCCAAGCTCGTATAAATCTTTGACGGTAACCTTGAGCATCGTTCTCATAGTAAAAAACAATTCCTTGGACAAGTGTGTCATGAGGACCATCCCTCTTAGAATACCCAGACTGTCGTAAAGCCAAACAAGGATTATAAGTGATACCTCCCCTAATGCCAGGAAGAGGGACATTAGTGAATTCACCATAATGGTCAATAATGGTAATGCCCTTCAAAGAGCGAGAATACTAATGAATATCTTAATGCATGAGTGACATCAACCTATTAGACCATCTCATACCTTTATCATTATTGAAATTAGATCGAAGAAGGTGCAAAATAAACCACCTAGCCAACAAAGGAGTTTAACACATAAGAATTCCCCTTCTCTTCATGGTGCGAGTGTGAAGAGAGTGCAAGATATCTCCAAGTAAGGTAGGCACGGGATTACGAGATAGAAAAACCTTGACCGCATTCACATCTATGAGTTGGTCTGGGTTAGGAAATAGTACCATCCGATAGATTAGAAGGGACAAAATCTCTTCAAAAGCATGTAAATCCAAAGCATCCCAAAACTGTTGAGCCTTCTCAAACAAAAAATTGGCTAGAAACCCCTTAACACCACTTCTTATTTCCCAATTTGCCATCACGTTGGATCGTTGCAAATGTAAAGCTCGAGAAATCTCCTTAGGTTTTGGGTCTCTCTCAATACCAGTGAAGGGTAACTGATCAAGAATAGGAACTCCCAAGAGCTGATAAAACTCATCCATAGTAGGCACTAATTGGTAATCAGGAAATGTAAAGCAAGGGTGCTTAGGATCAAAGAATTGGAAAAGCACATGTACCATATCCTCTTCAAAGTTTGTTGTAACCAAGTTAATGAGACAACCATACTTCTTAGTGAATGGAGAATCATTTGGAACCCTTGACACTAACTCCTTAAGTTGAGGAGGCACTCTCACAAGGTTGATTCAGATAATGTTTCTTCGCATGGAAGGCATGTCCTACAAAACAGCAGAAAGATAAATCCCAAACTCCTTGAAATGGTTAGTGTTGTACCCCAAAATTTTCCCTCCCATATTCTTCAAAGTTTTGACAAGCATCATCTCAATCAAGTCCCACATGCCTATAAACATTGTCAAGCATCTACATGCCAAGTTTCAAGGCTCACAAGGTCAAGTTGCACAGTCAAAAACCCTAATTGCTTCACAATCAACTGCAGGGGCAAAATGGTCGTTTGGCAGTCAAAAGTCAAATTTTTTGGTCAACATCTTATTTTGAGCTCACAATCATCATTTGATCAAGTCTTGATCATGATTCCACAAGAATGGCTCAAAAATCATCAAGATGCAAAAGTTTCCATTTTTGGACAGCTGAAAAGTCAACTGTAAATTGACCAGGGCATAACTTTTTCATGGTTCATCATAAAAATCCCATCCAATGCTCATTTTTAAGGGGAGGACATTTCCTACAACTCATCTTCACATTCCAAGTCCAAGAAATGCTCTCACAAAAAGTTATCAATTTCAACATTATAGGTCATTTTTAAAAGTCAACAAAAAGGCATTTTAAGTCAAAGACCATAACTTGATATTGGTAAATCAAAATGACATGGGACCAAATGCATTGGTTAGAGGACTTTAAGAACTTTCCAAAATGTCCAAGAACATGTTCATATGATCAAAATTGAGCAAGATATGCATTGGAGAAGTTGGGAAATTTTTGTGAAATGGCAAAAGTCAACTATCCTTGAAACTTCAATTTTTGACAAAAGGGCCCACTTTTTTCCACTTGATTCAGCCTTGTCATGCCACCCACGTGTCCCATGATTAATTTCAAGATTAAACATTAATTTTTCTATTTTATTTAATTTTTATTGGTTTAATCCATTTTAAATCCATAAAATTCAAATAAAATCAAAAAAATTAATTAAAGGGGATCTTTGTGGTTTGAATGACCTTTATATGCCATTTACTAGCTGCCAAATTCGTGCAAGCTATTTTTTGTACACAAAATTTTGAATTTGTGCCAAGATGTCCAGATACATGTAAGCATGGAAAGGGAAAGTTTTGCAAATTTTGGAAGCTTTTTAATTTGTTGGATTTTGGTTTGAAAGCATGGCTTTATGGCTGGGATTCTTGCCTTATTTCTTTGTCCCCTCCATCTCCTCTATAAATACAAGCCATGAGAAAGCATTACAGACAAATACACACAGCCTAGAGAACGCCCCAAAATTGCAAAAATTTCCTTGAAGTTGTCAAGCTCGAAAGACCTGATCTAGCCAGATTCAACTACTTCCAAGCAATCCATCAACATCCCAGGTCCCCCAAATGCTTATTTCTATTTTTCCATAACATGTTCCTGTGCAGGTTTCACAAAGGCTTTCCACCATGTGCATTAAACGATCATGCGCCAAGTGGCCTCAAAGATTAATCCAGGGGCTATGAGATGTTGGATACCATGCTCCAAGTCAAAGCACGTGTAGGAAATTCCTAAAGTCAACAAAGGCTTAAGCTTATTGGGCCATATTGCTTCCTCAAACCTCCATACCTGGGCCAACACCCCCATGGTTCTTTCATATTTTCTTTTGTTTTCTTTTCCTTTTTTATTTTCTTTTAACTAATTATTATTATTAACTATTATTATTATTATTATTATTTAATTCATAGATAATTATATTCATAAACAAAAAAATCAAAAAAATTAATATTTTTATTATTCTTATTTATTAATTTCACTTTAATTCATTGTTTTGTAATTAAATTATAATTAATTAATTAGTTTAATTAGGCAATTTTAATCTTTTTTTTAATAATTAAAATAAATTTAGAATTAGATTTTATTAACTTTTAATTTTAATTCCTTTTTATTTTATTTCATTAAAAACATAAAAACACAAAAATATCATTTTCTTAATTAATTAATTAATTAGTTATTAATTTTAATTTCATTAATTACAAAAAAAGGACAAAAAAATTTAATTCTTTTCTTAAAAGGGTCAACACCCTAAAGACTTCCCGATTTAATTTCTATTCGCGCGTATTTTATTTTGATTATTTATGTAACTGTCTCCAGATATGTAATAGTTAAATAGGAATTTTACCGCTTTATTTAATTTTCTGCATTTATTTACTAAAACGGGTTTTTGTTTTTTGGCGATGTATAGACCCGCGCCTTGTAATAGTTAGAATTTACATTTCTGCAATTTACTTTCCGCACCCCTAAGTGTTAAAAAATGCATGAAAGAATGTATGTAAATAAAATCAATCCGTAGCTCACAAATAACATGTACAAAAACATTAACTGGAAAACAACACACAAAACACATGCCACTTCTAGGGTACGCTTCACTCGTTGCCTCGAAACGTGGTCATCAAGTATAGGACGTCTTAGAGGTCACCCTTTGTCTAAAGATCCAGTTGCCTCGAAACGGTTGCCTCGGATAAAAGGATCTAGGACGTTAGGGTTACTTCTAAGATGTCCTACCATTGCTTCGGTGACCACACTGTCCCGATAATCGAATTGACCTGAACACCTCCAACGATGGTGCTACCTACCTCTCAATGGTGGGATAACACTATCTAAAGGACTCTTACACAGCCTAATTCCTTAGGGTAGGTAGACTTCTCTTAAGTACTTGCTCTTTTCAAAAACAAACAAAATACTTTTCACACCTTACACTTTCAAAAAGTTTTCAAACAATACTTCATACACTCTTGAGGACTGATACAAGAGTTACCTAGAAGTTTTCAAACGAACTTTTTTTCAAAACCCACACACCCTTGAAAAGAAAATAAATTTTGAAAACATAAGAGCAAGTACCTAAGAGCCCATGGATTACCATGGATAGAAAGGGTGCTAACACCTTCCCTTTCTATAAATCTACCTCCCGAACCGAGAAACATTCTCGAATAAGGAATTTTGCTGTGCTTTTGTCCTTTCCATGTTGGAGAACATAAAAGACAGTGGCGACTCTTGCTTACCGCGACATTTCGCGAAACCAGCTAAAAAACAGTCAGTTCTATTTCCACCGATCACAGAATTGGCGACTCTGCTGGGGAGTATAAAAGTGAGGTGTACCTTAGGATTAGATCATACTTATGTTTTCAATTACTTTGCTTTGATTGCTTTATATTTGTGGGCTTTGCATCGGAGTTTCATAGATCCTAACCCGGATCTGGGGATACCCTTTTAGGTAGCATAAGCTGTGAGGGACCTGTCTGGCGTAGACCGACACGGGTGAAGCAGTGGCTACGTTGGTGTGGCACCTTGGTCTGTACCGATATCCCTTGTGTTGCAATGAGGAGAATATGGGTCTTCTGAGAAGTCATTAAGCACCAATCGACTTTAGAACCTTAATGTGACCCAACTTGGCCATAGAACAGTAGCAGTATGCTACACCTATTGAGGCTAAACTCTCGCGATGGTTCTGGCCGCAAGAAAAGATTGCGACGCTGGAGTTATGACCGATTGAGGGTAATCAGTGATATTGGGATCCTCTAGAACCCGGTTATTTTTTATAGGACAAGTCTTAACCAACGAAACTGAAAGAGGGTAGTACCTGAACTTCATGCTGGCCTAAACCCTAAGGGCTGTCTTGTGTGACTTGTGTGCCTTATCATGTTTGCCTTTGTGAATATTTGTGGTGTGCTTTATCATAACATCATACCATCATACCATTGCATACATCCTACATAAGGACTAATCCATTTCAAGGATATCAAGGGTTGTGATGCAGGTCATGATGAATCAAAGTGTCTAGCAAAGGGCAAATGGGATTTATTTTCCTCTAGCCGAGGTTGTCAGGGGCTATGACCCACTCGATATGGTGAGCCTTGACTCTTGAAGAAGGACTCTCAGTAACATGAAGTTCCTTCAATCAAGCTACCCGAATTCAAATTCTAACAATTTTCTTGTTCACCCCACGAGATCCTTGAAAACATTGCATGCATACATACACATCATTGCATAACAGGTACCCTTGTTACAGGTCACTTACCATCTCCGCTGTTTATTTCAGCAATGGCTTCCCAATAAGACAACCAGGACCTTCATGCTCAGGAGACTCGGTTCGGGGAGATCCTCCTAAATCTATCCAAGGGGCAGGAAGAGCTGAGAACACTCCTCACGGGGACTTTGGTCAGAAACAGTCCAGAAGACAGTAAGGATGGACGGCTGAATAGTCTGCAAGCTGAGGTGGATACAATGAGAACCCAGATGCTGGGGAAAATGGCTCTTATCCAAGACTTATATCAAAGACCAGGAAAGCTCAGGGTTCTCGTCAACCAACTGCTTCGGGATAACCAACTGGGGCAAACATCTAAGGTTGAAGAGCCAGTCATCATTCAACCACCTTTGGGGCAAAAAGACAAAGGAAAAGCTCCTCAGTTTGCTTCAGGGGCACAAGCCCAGCATCAACCTCACCAGCATCAACAGGGTAATCGGCGTAAGCAAAATACGTCCAGAAGACATTTCTCGGAGACTGGTATACCATCATCACTAATACTGAAACGCTTGTTGGAGGTCAAGCTGATTGCTTTAAAGGATCCTCCTAAGAAGCTCAACATAACCTCCCTAAAGTACAATCCTGATGAGAGGTGTGCCTACCATTCTGACAGTCCTGGACATGACACCGACGGCTGTTGGAGCTTGAAGAAAAAGATCCAGGACTTGATCGACGAAAGGGTGCTGGAGTTCATGCCAGGTGGCAAAATGAAAATCTTTTGCTGAGAATCTGCCATCTGAGATGACTAGTGCAAACTAAGAAGCTTTTGTTCATTCGAATGTTCAAGTTGTATTTTTCTTTGATTGTTCAAACATTTGTTCATGTCAAACTCTTTTACTTTATCAATGCATCGCATATGTGTGTTTTGAATCAAAATATTCGCATTCGCTATATTCAAACTGCTTTCATATTTTTGTGATGATAAACTCTTGATTAATAATTCTAAGCCTCTTGAGGGAGGATGACGAAAACGATACCACAATCTACAGTATGCTTTTGAACAAACCCCACTGATGAGGTACAAGCATTGTTTCAATTACTAAACACTGGAGTTATAAGGATGATAATACCTCGTCAACCCCTTTGAGCCAAAGAAGTAGGAGTTTTCTTTTCGAAAATTAAAACCCTTAATCATAACCTGGGACAGGGTAGTTCTCTCAGCTGATCCAAGGGCACAACGAATGGCACCAAAGGAATCCTTACAAAACAAAAGACAGTGATGGTTCTCTATAATCATAAGGACAGGCAGTCATTATCTCTCAAAATAAAAGCCCAATAAGTCAAAACCTATGAAGGAGACTTACACAAAAAACTGGGGCATCCCGCAAACTGTAATCACAAAAGAAACAGTTCAGACAAAAAATAGGGATAACGAAATAAAAAAAAAAGGAGGTCTCACAAACCCTTAACAAAAAGAAATGACTGCCTATTCAAAATAAATTCGAACCATCACCGGAACATCATAGCAAAGACTCAAACAAGGTCTGACGCACGATCAACTGAGTTTAGGTTTGAAGAACATCACGAAGAGCGGGTGGGTACAGATAAATTTGAGCCTTTATCCTTTGTTTCTTAAACCGTGAACCGGGCCACGTTATAACCCTCAAAAGTCCTAGCTGAAGCATGGGTTAGTTCGAAACAAGCTGTTACAAAGGTATCCTGACTCCTTAAGGCTCGCCGTAAAATCCTGAGTTGACATCACAGTTTGCAAAAAAAATTCACTTGTTTTTAAGAAAAATGCATTTTCAAGAAAACTTCAAGACAGACATAAGCTTTGCATTTTTAATATAACATTGCTTGCATATGACTATTTGTTTGAACAACATAGAAGTTCACACGAAGAATATCCAGTGAACAAGAATCTTCCCAACAACAAGGTCATCTTAAATGGAAGAAACACTTCCAATCAAGGGGCACGACACGATCATTGTCCGTCATCTGGGGCAGTTAAGTCAAGATTCGGAGAATCTCTCAAAAGGCCAACCAGCTTGGGGCAAATCTCCATCTGGATCACTTGGGGCATTGGACGGTCAAACGAATATCTTCTGCTAGTAGGTAAACGTAACACTACTGACAGGGGCACCTCCCTACATCCTGAGAGCATAGACATAGTCGAAAAAATACTACGCATAATCAAAGACCCACTAGGTTGACACACCTAGGAAAAAACAAGGGCTTCCCGGCGAACCAAAAGCGTTTAGGCAAAAATAAGGGATGAAAATGAAAAATTTGTACACCCGGCGAGTCGAAAACCTGAAAAGGCGGCTTGGGCAAAAAAGGGTATCCTAGTGGACTGAAAACCCGAAAGGGCGGTCCAGGCAAAAATTAGGGATTAAAGTGTACAACTATGTCTCGTCATCTCGTCACTTGCCTACCAGAAGAAGATTTGCCAATCGGCAGTCATCAAGCACCTCCATAGGTACCTTTCTTCCGTAGGAGCTGGGGCAATCAGAATTGTCTGAATGATCTAGTTACTCTGTCCACCAAGGTACCAAGGTAGATTCGGCTGAAGAATATAACCAGGATACCTTCATTCCCTGCAGAGTAAGACAAGACTAAACAATACTCTCCCCCGAGCAGAGTTGGTCTCCAATCAGCCCCGAAAGGCACAATATCTCTAGCAAGTCAACCCTCTCCCCAAGCAGAGTTAATCTACTGTCAGCCTTAAGGAAGTGGGGCATCCCCAGAAGATCTCAATATTCCCCAGCGGAGTATACAGATGTTCCTAAGCAAGCATCCCCGGCAGTCTTGATCTAAGATTGTTCCCCGGCGGAATACCAGACACCCCAGCGGAGCCACCTCCCCAGTACAGCCCAAAAAAAGTCTCCCCAGTAGAGTTGAATCAATCTCCCCAGTAGGAAGCTTATCCCCAGTAGATTCTGGAAGCTTATCACCTGCAGAGTACGAATGCATCTCCCCGGCTTTATTCAGAAGGTTATTCCCCACTAGAGCTTATAACTGGGTTATCCTCAGCTAATTACCACAGAAAGATCGTCCTCGGCGAAGCTCTTCCCATCCCCCAGCGGAGTTCATCAATTCCCCAACATAACACATCAACGGAATCCCCAGCGGAGTTATCATCAAATCTCAGTGAAGTATCTCTCCCCACAGAGCAATTCCCCGTAGAGTAATCTCTCCAACAAGTTTATTCCCCAACGGAGTCATCTTCTCCTACCGGTTTATTCTTGCAACCATCATCCCCGGCGGAAATGAAGAACTTCACTCTTCAACATCAGCCCAGGATTCAACTTCCTGGCATTTGTCAAGGATTTATTTTCCTAGACGAGAATACATTCATAAACATCACATCTTCATACATTATAGCATGCATACGCATCATACAACACAAATCTCATTTATTTTTGAGAACATCTTAAAATCATGCAGTTCATGCATCATGACATTGCATACGACTAATACTTTGCCTTTTTAGAAAAAAGTCAATCAAAAGATGATTACCATCTACCTTTACAGTTCCAGATTAACACCGTTAACAAGCCAAGAAAATTTTGTGGACGACTGATCGTGGGTTAATATCCGAAACCAAACAGGACAATTATCTACTTGATCATCCTCAGGCAACCCTACACCGGTTACTTTTCTCTCAGAAGAAGTCTTACACAGGCTCATCAACAGGAAACCCTACACCGGTTCCTCCTCAACCTCAAATGTAGTTTTACACGAACTCATCATCAGGCAACCCTACACCGGTTCCCTCTCAATTTTCAGACGAAGTCTTACACGGACTTATCATCAAAGTAACCCTACACCGGTTCCTTTTCTTTCAGACGAAGTCTTACACAGACTTATCATCAAAGTAACCCTACACCGGTTCCTTTTCTTTCAGACGAAGTCTTACACGGACTTATCATCAAAGTAACCCAACACCGGTTCCTTTTCTTTCAGAAGAAGTCTTACACGGACTTATCTCAAGATGACCTTACCCCGGTTCATCAAGAAGTTTTACACGAACTTATCCTGCAGTAACCTTACCCCGGTTCCTCCAGAAGTCTTACACGGACTTATCTCAAGATGACCTTACCCCGGTTCATCAAGAAGTTTTACACGAACTTATCCTACAGTAACCTTACCCCGGTTCCTCCAGAAGTCTTACACGGACTTATCTCAAGATGACCTTACCCTAGTTCATCAAGAAGTTTTACACAAACTTATCCTGCAGTAACCTTACCCCGGTTCCTCCAGAAGTCTTACACGGACTTATCTCAAGATGACCTTACCCCGGTTCATCAAGAAGTTTTACACGAACTTATCCTGCAGTAACCTTACCCCGGTTCCTCCAGAAGTCTTACACGGACTTATCTCAAGATGACCTTACCCCGGTTCATCAAGAAGTTTTACACGAACTTATCCTGCAGTAACCTTACCCCGGTTCCTCCAGAAGTCTTACACGGACTTATCTCAAGATGACCTTACCCCGGTTCATCCAGAAGTTTTACACGAACTTATCATGCCGTAACCTTACCCCGGTTCCTCCAGAAGTCTTACACGGACTTATCTCAAGATGACCTTACCCCGGTTCATCAAGAAGTTTTACACGAACTTATCCTGCAGTAACCTTACCCCGGTTCCTCCAGAAGTCTTACATGGACTTATCTCAAGATGACCTTACCCCGGTTCATCCAGAA
Source organism: Vicia faba (assembly GCA_948472305.1). Lineage (NCBI taxonomy): Eukaryota > Viridiplantae > Streptophyta > Magnoliopsida > Fabales > Fabaceae > Vicia > Vicia faba. The sequence continues at coordinate 889,172,970 of OX451736.1, forward strand.
GTTTTACACGAACTTATCCTGTAGTAACCTTACCCCGGTTCCTCCAGAAGTTTTACACGAACTTATCCCGAAGAAACCCTACACAGGTTCTCTCTCTCCAGACGTAGTTTTACACGGGCTCGTCATCAAAGAAACCCTACACAGGTTCTCTCTTTCCAAAGATGCAGTTTTACACGGACTCGTCATCAGTAAACCCTACACAGGTTTCCTTCCTCCAAAGATGCAAGTTTTACACGAGCTCATCATCAGTCAACCCTACATATGTATCCTTCTTTCCAAGATGCAGCTTTACACGAGCTCATCATTAGGCAACCCTACACAGGTTCCCTCTTTCAACTTACAAAAATTACAGTTCAACAGACCACCTCTAGATGGCATCTATAAGCCCATCCACCTATCAACAGTCTCCAAATGGCATCTATAAGCCCATTCCCGACAAGGTTTTGTCACACTTCCAGATGGCATCTATAAGCCCACCCCCTATCCACCATCTCTCCAAATGGCATCTGTAAGCCCATTCCCGACATCACTTTGCTGACATTCTACTATGCGAGTGCAAATTTCTGGGCACTCTAGTGTTCAATCATCTTCCACCTTCGGATCACGATAGGCACAGAAGCCAATCTACATCCTCAGGTCTAAGAAGATTGAACAGGGGCAACTGTTGTACCCCAAAATTTGCCCTCCCATATTCTTCAAAGTTTTGACAATCATCATCTCAATCAAGTCCCACATGCCTATAAACATTGTCAATCATCTACATGCCAAGTTTCAAGGCTCACAAGGTCAAGTTGCACAGTCAAAAACCCTAATTGCTTCACAATCAACTGCAGGGGCAAAATGGTCGTTTGACAGTCAAAAGTCAAAATTTTTGGTCAACATCTTATTTTGAGCTCACAATCATCATTTGATCAAGTCTTGATCATGATTCCACAAGAATGGCTCAAAAATCATCAAGATGCAAAAGTTTCCATTTTTGGACAAATGAAAAGTCAACTGTAAATTGACCAGGGCATAACTTTTTCATGGTTCATCAGAAAAATCCCATCCAATGCTCATTTTGAAGGGGAGGACATTTCCTACAACTCATATTCACATTCCAAGTCCAAGAAATGCTCTCACAAAAAGTTATCAATTTCAACATTATAGGTCATTTTTAAAAGTCAACAAAAAGGCATTTTAAGTCAAAGACCATAACTTGATATTGGTAAATCAAAATGACATGGGACCAAAGGCATTGGTTAGAGGACTTCAAGAACTTTCCAAAATGTCAAGAACATGTTCATATGATCAAAATTGAGCAAGATATGCATTGGAGAAGTTGGGAAATTTTTGTGAAATGGCAAAAGTCAACTATCCTAGAAACTTCAATTTTTGACAAAAGGGCCCACTTTTTTCCACTTGATTCAGCCTTGTCATGCCACCCACGTGTCCCATGATTAATTTCAAGATTAAACATTAATTTTTCTATTTTATTTAATTTTTATTGATTTAATCCATTTTAAATCCATAAAATTCAAATAAAATCAAAAAAATTAATTAAAGGGGATCTTTATGGTTTGAATGACCTTTATATGCCATTTACTAGCTGCCAAATTCGTGCAAGCTATTTTTTGTACACAAAATTTTGAATTTGTGCCAAGATGTCCAGATACATGTAAGCATGGAAAGGGAAAGTTTTGCAAATTTTGGAAGCTTTTTAATTTGTTGGATTTTGGTTTGAAAGCATGGCTTTATGGCTTGGATTCTTGCCTTATTTCTTTGTCCCCTCCATCTCCTCTATAAATACAAGCCTTGAGAAAGCATTACAGACAAATACACACAACCTAGAGAACGCCCCAAAATTACAAAAATTTCCTTGAAGTTGTCAAGCTCGAAAGACTTGATCTAGCCAGATTCAACTACTTCCAAGCACTCCATCAACATCCCAGGTCCCCCAAATGCTTATTTCTATTTTTCCATAACATGTTCCTGTGCAGGTTTCACAAAGGCTTTCCACCATGTGCATCAAACGATCATGCGCCAAGTGGCCTCAAAGATCAATCCAGGGGCTATGAGATGCTGGATACCATGCTCCAAGTCAAAGCACGTGCAGGCAATTCCTAAAGTCAACAAAGGCTTAAGCTTATTGGGCCATATTGCTTCCTCAAACCTCCATACCTGGGCCAACACCCCCATGGTTCTTTCATATTTTCTTTTGTTTTCTTTTCCTTTATTATTTTCTTTTAACTAATTATTATTATTAACTATTATTATTATTATTATTTAATTCATAGATAATTATTTTCATAAACAAAAAAATCAAAAAAATCAATATTTTTATTATTCTTATTTATTAATTTCACTTTAATTCATTGTTTTGTAATTAAATTATAATTAATTAATTAGTTTAATTAGGCAATTTTAATCTTTTTTTTAATAACTAAAATAAATTTAGAATTAGATTTTATTAACTTTTAATTTTAATTCCTTTTTATTTTATTTCATTAAAAACATAAAAACACAAAAATATCATTTTCTTAATTAATTAATTAATTAGTTATTAGTTTTAATTTCATTAATTACAAAAAAAGGACAAAAAAATTTAATTCTTTTCTTAAAAGGGTCAACACCCTAAAGACTTCCCGATTTAATTTCTATTCGCGCGTATTTTATTTTGATTATTTATGTAACTGTCTCCAGATATGTAATAGTTAAATAGGAATTTTACCGCTTTATTTTATTTTCTGCATTTATTTACTAAAACGGGTTTTTGTTTTTTGGCGATGTATAGACCCGCGCCTTGTAATAGTTAGAATTTACATTTCTGCAATTTACTTTCCGCACCCCTAACTGTTAAAAAATGCATGAAAGAATGTATGTAAATAAAATCAATCCGTAGCTCACAAATAACATGTACAAAAACATTAACTGAAAAACAACACACAAAGCACATGCCACTTCTAGGGTACGCTTCATACGTTGCCTCGAAACGTGGGCATCAAGTATAGGACGTCTTAGAGGTCACCCTTTGTCTAAAGATCCAGTTGCCTCGAAACGGTTGCCTCGGATAAAAGGATCTAGGACATTAGGGTTACTTCTAAGATGTCCTACCATTGCTTCGGTGACCACACTGTCCCGATAATCGAATTGACCCGAACACCTCCAACGATGGTGCTACCTACCTCTCAATGGTGGGATAGCACTATCTAAAGGACTCTTACACAGCCTAATTCCTTAGGGTAGGTAGACTTCTCTTAAGTACTTGCTCTTTTCAAAAACAAACAAAATACTTTTCACACCTTACACTTTCAAAAAGTTTTCAAACAATACTTCATACACTCTTGAGGACTGATACAAGAATTACCTAGAAGTTTTCAAACGAACTTTTTTTCAAAACCCACACACCCTTGAAAAGCAAATAAATTTTGAAAACATAAGAGCAAGTACCTAAGAGCCCATGGATAACCATGGATAGAAAGGGTGCTAACACCTTCCCTTTCTATAAATCTACCTCCCGAACCGAGAAACATTCTCGAATAAGGAATTTTGCTGTGCTTTTGTCCTTTCCATGTTGGAGAACATAAAAGACAGTGGCGACTCTTGCTTACCGCGACATTTTGCGAAACCAGCTAAAAAACAGTCAGTTCTATTTCCACCGATCACAGAACTGGCGACTCTGCTGGGGAGTATAAAAGTGAGGTGTACCTTAGGATTAGATCATACTTATGTTTTCAATTGCTTTGCTTTGATTGCTTTATATTTGTGGGCTTTGCATCGGAGTTTCATAGATCCTAACCCGGATCTGGGGATACCCTTTTAGGTAGCATAAGCTGTGAGGGACCTGTCTCGCGTAGACCGACACGGGTGAAGCATTGGCTACATTGGTGTGGCACCTTGGTCTGTACCGATATCCCTTGTGTTGCAACGAGGAGAATATGGGTCTTCTGAGGAGTCATTAAGCACCAACCGACTTTAGAACCTTAATGTGACCCAACTTGGCCATAGAACAGTAGCAGTATGCTACACCTATTGAGGCTAAACTCTCGCGATGGTTCTGGACGCAAGAAAAGATTGCGACGCTGGAGTTATGACCAATTGAGGGTAATCAGTGATATTGGGATCCTCTAGAACCCGGTTATTTTTTATAGGACAGGTCTTAACCAACGAAACTGAAAGAGGGTAGTACCTGAACTTCATGCTGGCCTAAACCCTAAGGGTTGTCTTGTGTGACTTGTGTTCCTTATCATGTTTGCCTTTGTGAATATTTGTGGTGTGCTTTATCATAACATCATACCATCATACCATTGCATACATCCTACATAAGGACTAATCCATTTCAAGGATATCAAGGGCTGTGATGCAGGTCATGATGAATCAAAGTGTCTAGCAAAGGGCAAAGGGGATTTATTTTCCTCTAGCCGAGGTTGTCAGGGGCTATGACCCACTCGATATGGTGAGCCTTGACTCTTGAAGAAGTACTCTCAGTAACATGAAGTTCCTTCAATCAAGCTACCCAAATTCAAATTCTAACAATTTTCTTGTTCACCCCACGAGATCCTTGAAAACATTGCATGCATACATACACATCATTGCATAACAGGTACCCTTGTTACAGGTCACTTACCATCTCCGCTGTTTATTTCAGCAATGGCTTCCCAACAAGACAACCAGGACCTTCATGCTCAGGAGACTCGGTTCGGGGAGATCCTCCTAAATCTATCCAAGGGGCAGGAAGAGCTGAGAACACTCCTCATGGGGACTTTGGTCAGGAACAGTCCAGAAGACAGTAAGGATGGACGGCTGAAACGTCTGCAAGCTGAGGTGGATACAATGAGAACCCAGATGTTGGGGAAAATGGCTCTTATCCAAGACTTATCTCAAAGACAAGGAAAGCTCAGGGTTCTCGTCAACCAACTGCTTCGGGATAACCAACTGGGGCAAACATCTAAGGTTGAAGAGCCAGTCATCATTGAACCACCTTTGGGGCAAAAAGACAAAGGAAAAGCTCCTCAGTTTGCTTCAGGGGCACAAGCCCAACATCAACCTCACCAGCATCAACAGGGTAATCGGCGTAAGCAAAATACGTCCAGAAGACATTTCTCGGAGACTGGTATACCATCATCACTAATCTTGAAACGCTTGTTGGAGGTCAAGCTGATTGCTTTAAAGGATCCTCCTAAGAAGGTCAACATAACCTCCCTGAAGTACAATCCTGGTGAGAGGTGTGCCTACCATTCTGACAGTCCTGGACATGACACCGACGGCTATTGGAGCTCGAAGAACAAGATCCAGGACTTGATCGACGGAGGGGTGCTGGAGTTCATGCCGGGTGGCAAAATGAAAATCTTTTGCTGAGAATCTGCCATCTGAGATGACTAGTGCAAACTAAGAAGATTTTGTTCATTCGAATGTTCAAGTTGTATTTTTCTTTGATTGTTCAAACATTTGTTCATGTCAAACTCTTTTACTTTATCAATGCATCGCATATGTCTGTTTTGAATCAATATATTCGCATTCGCTATATTCAAACTGCTTTCATATTTTTGTGATGATAAACTCTTGATTAATAATTCTAAGCCTCTTGAGGGAGGATGACGAAAACGATACCAAAATCTACAATATGCTTTTAAACAAACCCCGCTGATGAGGTACAAGCATTGTTTCAATTCCTAAACACTGGAGTTATAAGGATGATAATCCCTCGTCAACCCCTTTGAGCCAAAGAAGTAGGAGTTTTCTTTTCGAAAATTAAAACCCTTAATCATAACCTGGGACAGGGTAGTTCTCTCAGCTGATCCAAGGGCACAACGAATGGCACCAAAGGAATCCTTACAAAACAAAAGACAGTGATGGTTCTCTATAATCATAAGGACAGGCAATTATTATCTCTCAAAATAAAAGCCCAATAAGTCAAAACCTATGAAGGAGACTTACACAAAAAACTGGGGCATCCCGCAAACTGTAATCACAAAAGAAACAGTTCAGGCAAAAAATAGGGATAACGAAATCAAAAAAAAAGGAGGTCTCACAAACCCTCAACAAAAAGAAATGACTGCCTATTCAAAATAAATTCGAACCATCACCGGAACATCATAGCAAAGACTCAAACAAGGTCTGACGCACGATCAACTGAGTTTAGGTTTGAAGAACATCACGAAGAGCGGGTGGGTACAAATAAATTTGAGCCTTTATCCTTTGTAACTTAAACCGTGAACCGGGCCACATTATAACCCTCAAAAGTCCTAGCTGAAGCATGGGTTAGTTCGAAACATGCTGTTACAAAGGTATCCTGACTCCTTAAGGCTCGCCGTAAAATCCTGAGTTGACATCACAGTTTACAAAAAAAATTCACTTGTTTTTATGAAAAATGCATTTTCAAGAAAACTTCAAGACAGACATAAGCTTTGCATTTTTAATATAACATTGCTTGCATATGACTATTTGTTTGAACAACATAGAAGTTCGCACGAAGAATATCCAGTGAACAAGAATCTTCCCAACAACAAGGTCATCTCAAATGGAAGAAACACTTCCAATCAAGGGGCACGGCACGATCATTGTCCGTCATCTGGGGCAGTTAAGTCAAGATTCGGAGAATCTCTCAAAAGGCCAACCAGCTTGGGGAAAATCTCCATCTGGATCACTTGGGGCATTGGACGGACAAACGAAGATCTTCTGCTAGTAGGGAAACGTAACACTACTGACAGGGGCACCTCCCTACATCCTGAGAGCACGGACATAGTCGAAAAAATACTGCGCATAATCAAAGACCCGCTAGGTTGACACACCTAGGCAAAAACAAGGGCTTCCCGGCGAACCAAAAGGGTTTGGGCAAAAATAAGGGATGAAAATGAAAAATCTGTACACCCGGCGAGTCGAAAACCTGAAAAGGCGGCTTTGGCAAAAAAGGGTATCCTGGTGGACTGAAAACCCGAAAGGGCGGTCCAGGCAAAAATTAGGGATTAAAGCGTACGACTACGTCCCGTCATCTCGTCACTTGCCTACCAGAAGAAGATTTGCCAATCGGCAGTCATCAAGCACCTCCACAGGTACCTTTCTTACGCAGGAGCTGGGGCAATCAGAATTGTCTGAACGATCTAGTTAATCTGTCCACCAAGGTACCAAGGTAGATTCGGCTGAAGAATATAACCAGGATACCTTCATTCCCTGCAGAGTAAGACAAGACTCAACAATACTCTCCCCCGAGCAGAGTTGGTCTCCAATCAGCCCCGAAAGGCACAATATCTCTAGCAAGTCAACCCTCTCCCCAAGAAGAGTTAATCTACTGTCAGCCTTAAGGAAGTGGGGCATCCCCAGAAGATCTCAATATTCCCCTGTGGAGTATACAGATGTTCCTAAGCAAGCATCCCCGGCAGTCTTGATCTAAGATTGTTCCCCGGCGGAATACCAGACACCCCAACGGAGCCACCTCCCCAGTACAGCCCAAAAAAAGTCTCCCCAGTAGAGTTGAATCAATCTCCCCAGTAGGAAGCTTATCCCCAGTAGATTCTGGAAGCTTATCACCTACAGAGTACGAACGCAGCTCCCCAGCTTTATTCAGAAGGTTATTCCCCACCAGAGCTTATAACTGGGTTATTCTCAGCTAATTACCACGGAAAGATCGTCCTCGGCGAAGATCTTCCCATCCCCCAGCGGAGTTCATCAATTCCCCAACATAACACATCAACGGAATCCCCAGCGGAGTTATCATCAAATCTCAGTGAAGTATCTCTCCCCACAGAGCAATTCCCTGCAGAGTAATCTCTCTAACAAGTTTATTCCCCAACGGAGTCATCTTCTCCTACCGGTTTATTCTTGCAACCATCATCCCCAGCGGAAATGAAGAACTTCACTCTTCAACATCAGCCCAGGATTCAACTTCCTGGCATTTGTCAAGGATTTATTTTCCTAGACGAGAATACATTCATAAACATCACATCTTCATACATTATAGCATGCATACGCATCATACAACACAAATCTCATTTATTTTTGAGAACATCTTAAAATCATGCAGTTCATGCATCATGACATTGCATACGACTAATACTTTTCCTTTTCAGAAAAAGTCAATCAAAAGATGATTACCATCTACCTTTACAGTTCTAGATTAACACCGGTAACAAGCCAAGAAAATTCTGTGGACGACTGATCGTGGGTTAATATCCGAAACCAAACAGGACAATTATCTACTTGATCATCCTCAGGCAACCCTACACCGGTTCCTTTTCTTTCAGAAGAAGTCTTACACAGGCTCATCAACAGGCAACCCTACACGGGTTCCTCCTCAACCTCAGATGTAGTTTTACACGAACTCATCATCAGGCAACCCTACACCGGTTCCCTCTCAATTTTCAGACGAAGTCTTACACGGACTTATCATCAAAGTAACCCTACACCGGTTCCTTTTCTTTCAGACGAAGTCTTACACAGACTTATCATCAAAGTAACCCTACACTGGTTCCTTTTCTTTCAGACGACGTCTTACACAGACTTATCATCAAAGTAACCCTACACCGGTTCCTTTTCTTTCAGAAGAAGTCCTACACGGACTTATCTCAAGATGACCTTACCCCGGTTCATCAAGAAGTTTTACACGAACTTATCCTGCAGTAACCTTACCCCGGTTCCTCCAGAAGTCTTACACGGACTTATCTCAAGATGACCTTACCCCGGTTCATCAAGAAGTTTTACACGAACTTATCCTGCAGTAACCTTACCCCGGTTCCTCCAGAAGTCTTACACGGACTTATCTCAAGATGACCTTACCCTGGTTCATTAAGAAGTTTTACACGAACTTATCCTGTAGTAACCTTACCCCGGTTCCTCCAGAAGTCTTACACAGACTTATCTCAAGATGACCTTACCCCGGTTCATCAAGAAGTTTTACACGAACTTATCCTGCAGTAACCTTACCCCGGTTCCTCCAGAAGTCTTACACGGACTTATCTCAAGATGACCTTACCCCGGTTCATCAAGAAGTTTTACACGAACTTATCCTGCAGTAACCTTACCCCAGTTCCTCCAGAAGTCTTACACGGACTTATCTCAAGATGACCTTCCCCGGTTCATCCAGAAGTTTTACACGAACTTATCCTGCAGTAACCTTACCCGGGTTCCTCCAGAAGTCTTACACGGACTTATCTCAAGATGACCTTACCCCGGTTCATCAAGAAGTTTTACACGAACTTATCCTGCAGTAACCTTACCCCGGTTCCTCCAGAAGTCTTACACGGACTTATCTCAAGATGACCTTACCCCGGTTCATCCAGAAGTTTTACACGAACTTATCCTGTAGTAACCTTACCCCGGTTCCTCCAGAAGTTTTACACGAACTTATCCCGAAGAAACCCTACACAGGTTCTTTCTCTCTAGACGTAGTTTTACACGGGCTCGTCATCAAGGAAACCCTACACAGGTTCTCTCTTCCCAAAGATGCAGTTTTACACGGACTCGTCATCAGTAAACCCTACACAGGTTTCCTTCCTCCAAAGATGCAAGTTTTACACGAGCTCATCATCAGTCAACCCTACACAGGTGTCCTTCTTTCCAAGATGCAGCTTTACACGAGCTCATCATCAGGCAACCCTACATAGGTTCCCTCTTTCAACTTACAAAAATTACAGTTCAACAGACCACCTCCATATGGCATCTATAAGCCCATCCACCTATCAACAGTCTCCAAATGGCATCTATAAGCCCATTCCCGACAAGGTTTTGTCACACTTCCAGATGGCATCTATAAGCCCACCCCCCTATCCACCATCTCTCCAAATGGCATCTGTAAGCCCATTCCTGACATCACTTTGTTGACATTCTACTATGCGAGTGCAAATTTCTGGGCACTCTAGTGTTCAATCATCTTCCACCTTCGGATCACGAAAGGCACACAAGCCAATCTACATCCTCAGGTCTAGGAAGATTGAACAAGGGCAACTGTTGTACCCCAAAATTTTCCCTCCCATCTTCAAAGTTTTGACAAGCATCATCTCAATCAAGTCCCACATGCCTATAAACATTTTCAAGCATCTACATGCCAAGTTTCAAGGCTCACAAGGTCAAGTTGCACAGTCAAAAACCCTAATTGCTTCACAATCAACTACAGGGGCAAAATGGTCGTTTGGCAGTCAAAAGTCAAAAATTTTGGTCAACATCTTATTTTGAGCTCACAATCATCATTTGATCAAGTCTTGATCATGATTCCACAAGAATGGCTCAAAAATCATCAAGATGCAAAAGTTTCCATTTTTGGACAGTTGAAAAGTCAACTGTAAATTGACCAGGGCATAACTTTTTCATGGTTCATCAGAAAAATCCCATCCAATGCTCATTTTGAAGGGGAGGACATTTCCTACAACTCATCTTCACATTCCAAGTCCAAGAAATGCTCTCACAAAAAGTTATCAATTTCAACATTATAGGTCATTTTTAAAAGTCAACAAAAAGGCATTTTAAGTCAAAGACCATAACTTGATATTGGTAAATCAAAATGACATGGGACCAAAGGCATTGGTTAGAGGACTTCAATAACTTTCCAAAATGTCCAAGAACATGTTCATATGATCAAAATTGAGCAAGATATGCATTGGAGAAGTTGGGAAAGTTTTGTGAAATGGCAAAAGTCAACTATCCTTGAAACTTCAATTTTTGACAAAAGGGCCCACTTTTTTCCACTTGATTCAGCCTTGTCATGCCACCCATGTGTCCCATGATTAATTTCAAGATTAAACATTAATTTTTCTATTTTATTTAATTTTTATTGATTTAATCCATTTTAAATCCATAAAATTCAAATAAAATCAAAAAATTAATTAAAGGGGATCTTTGTGGTTTGAATGACCTTTATATGCCATTTACTAGCTGCCAAATTCGTGCAAGCTATTTTTTGTACACAAAATTTTGAATTTGTGCCAAGATGTCCAGATACATGTAAGCATGGAAAGGGAAAGTTTTGCAAATTTTGGAAGCTTTTTAATTTGTTGGATTTTGGTTTGAAAGCATGGCTTTATGGCTTGGATTCTTGCCTTATTTCTTTGTCCCCTCCATCTCCTCTATAAATACAAGCCATGAGAAAGCATTACAGACAAATACACACAGCCTAGAGAACGCCCCAAAATTGCAAAAATTTCCTTGAAGTTGTCAAGCTCGAAAGACCTGACCTAGCCAGATTCAACTACTTCCAAGCACTCCATCAACATCCCAGGTCCCCCAAATGCTTATTTCTATTTTTCTATAACATGTTCCTGTGCAGGTTTCACAAAGGCTTTCCACCATGTGCATCAAACGATCATGCGCCAAGTGGCCTCAAAGATCAATCAAGGGGCTATGAGATGCTGGATACCATGCTCCAAGTCAAAGCACGTGCAGGCAATTCCTAAAGTCAACAAAGGCTTAAGCTTATTGGGCCATATTGCTTCCTCAAACCTCCATACCTGGGCCAACACCCCCATGGTTCTTTCATATTTTCTTTTGTTTTCTTTTCCTTTTTTATTTTCTTTTAACTAATTATTATTATTAACTATTTTATTATTATTATTATTTAATTCATAGATAATTATTTTCATAAACAAAAAAATCAAAAAAATCAATATTTTTATTATTCTTATTTATTAATTTCACTTTAATTCATTGTTTTGTAATTAAATTATAATTAATTAATTAGTTTAAGTAGGCAATTTTAATCTTTTTTTTAATAACTAAAATAAATTTAGAATTAGATTTTATTAACTTTTAATTTTAATTCCTTTTTATTTTATTTCATTAAAAATATAAAAACACAAAAATATCATTTTCTTAATTAATTAATTAATTAGTTATTAGTTTTAATTTCATTAATTACAAACAAAGGACAAAAAAATTTAATTCTTTTCTTAAAAGGGTCAACACCCTAAAGACTTCCCGATTTAATTTCTATTCGCACGTATTTTATTTTGATTATTTATGTAACTGTCTCCAGATATGTAATAGTTAAATAGGAATTTTACCGCTTTATTTAATTTTCTGCATTTATTTACTAAAACGGGTTTTTGTTTTTTGGCGATGTATAGACTCGCGCCTTGTAATAGTTAGAATTTACATTTCTGCAATTTACTTTCCGCACCCCTAACTGTTAAAAAATGCATGAAAGAAGTATGTAAATAAAATCAATCCGTAGCTCACAAATAACATGTACAAAAACATTAACTGAAAAACAACACACAAAACACATGCCACTTCTAGGGCATGCTTCACTCGTTGCCTCGAAACGTGGTCATCAAGTATAGGACGTCTTAGAGGTCACCCTTTTTCTAAAGATCCAGTTGCCTCGAAACGGTTGCCTCAGATAAAAGGATCTAGGACGTTAGGGTTACTTCTAAGATGTCCTACCATTGCTTCGGTGACCACACTGTCCCGATAATCGAATTGACCCGAACACCTCCAACGATGGTGCTACCTACCTCTCAATGGTGGGATAGCACTATCTAAAGGACTCTTACACAGCCTAATTCCTTAGGGTAGGTAGACTTCTCTTAAGTACTTGCTCTTTTCAAAAACAAACAAAATACTTTTCACACCTTACACTTTCAAAAAGTTTTCAAACAATACTTCATACACTCTTGAGGACTGATACAAGAGTTACCTAGAAGTTTTCAAACGAACTTTTTTTCAAAACCCACACACCCTTGAAAAGCAAATAAATTTTGAAAACATAAGAGCAAGTACCTAAGAGCCCATGGATAACCATGGATAGAAAGGGTGCTAACACCTTCCCTTTCTATAAATCTACCTCCCGAACCGAGAAACATTCTCGAATAAGGAATTTTGCTGTGCTTTTGTCCTTTCCATGTTGGAGAACATAAAAGACAGTGGCGACTCTTGCTTACCGCGACATTTCGCGAAACCAGCTAAAAAACAGTCAGTTCTATTTCCACCGATCACAGTTAGTACAAATGCATTGGTATGATGTTATGATGTTATGTACAAGTGAAGATATACACAAAGCACACAATTCCTTAGGTTTTAGGCTTGCATGGGTTTATTGGTAAGTACCCTCTTAAAGTTTAGTTGGTTCAACATGTCCTAGAAAGTAATCGGGTTCTAGGGGATCTCAATATCATTGATCTTTCTTCATTGGCCATTTTTCAGCGCAGGCCTCTTTTTTAGTGACCGAAATATCCCAAAAGTCTGATCTCAATGAGCATAGTATCGAGTATCAACCAACTTCAGACTGCACCAAAGCCGATCATCTCACTACTGAAAAAGTGAAAAACACAAGAGGGGGGGGGGGGGGGGGTTGAATTGAAACTTTAAAATCAAATGCAAATGACACGATGATTTTTATTCTGGTTCGCTTGATCTCAAACTACTCATGTCCACCCGCCAAGGTGATTTCGCCACTCTTCAACGAGGTCTTAATTCACTAATCAAACTGATTACAATTCTACTTCGACAACTGGCAAAGTATTTTTGAGTACAACCACAACCCGGTTTATCTCAAGGAATTTCACTAACAAAAGAGAGAATTAATCTGTGTATAATATGTTTTTCGTTACAAAAACTGTATCACAAACTTGTGATGTATTACACAATTTTAGAGAATAGTATGAATATGATTTGCAGCATTGAGAGATTGTATGATAGCAGTGATGTAAAATCATGAACGATTTAACCTTGATGCTTGTTTAAATAGGCGCAACAATCTGTGCAAATGGAAACATGATAGTTGACAGTTAATGCACTTTCCATAATATGAAGATCCTTGTTTGTTTATAGCCATTGCAATTGATATTGCTTTGATGGAAAAGTAACGCTTCAAAACATAAGGAATCTACTTGCTGCTTTGCTTCAGAACTTGGGAAGTCAAAATCATAAGGGTTTAGTTTGCAACGTTAGACTTCCATTCAGAGTTAAGATGTATTTATCTTTAGGGCATATTCTGATCTTCATTCATCAGAATATTCTGATATCATTCTGCGTACACAACATGAACACCTTTGTAGCTTAACTTCTAGTCCACTTTCGTCAAAACTTCTGTACAACATAAAACACAAATTTAGAGTGCATATTTGTTCTTTGTGTTTGTTATCATCAAAAATCTTACGAGGGTTGTAGAATCAAACTATTTTCTAACAATATCCCCCTTTTTGATGATAACAAAAACTAGGATTTTTCAATAAAAATAGACCGAACAAAAAGCTTTAGAGAGTCTCCCTCTGAGTTGAGTACTCAGATAAAGATGAATTACTTCCCTGAAGTTCATTCTGGTCAGAGCTTTTGATGCATCTCCTTCTATCTTTATCAGAGTTTTCTTCCTGTCATGATTTCAGAAGAAAAAAAAGAAGTTAAGATATTCAGAATGTTTGAGACCTTGTCCCGGTATAGTATTATTGAAAATATCTTACGTTCTCCCCCTTTTTTGTCAGGAATAAAAAATTAATATAATCACAAATACTCAGAGTCAAAAAGGATGATTTATATTAAAATAGATTTCAATAACTATTTTCAGAACCAGATAAGACAAGATAATGAATGCAAAAAACAAGTTAAAAAAATCTAAGATGGAGGGGGAAGTCGTGTGAAAAACGCTTCCAGTAAGCTCTAAATCTGCGTGCTTGATTCTTCTTGCTTTCCCAGCATTTCCTTGATTTATTTGGTTGTGTCTTCTTGCTTATCCAATCTTTGGTTGATTAAAGAATTCTCCTTCTTTAATTCTTCCAGAGTTTACATGACCAAGGATGGAGCCGGTGTTTCCTCAGAGGATGCACGCCTTTCAGAACACTATGCAGCATTTTCTGATTCAATTGCTTCTTCAGTTGCATTTTCCTTTTCTTAAACAATAGCCATAGGGTGACTATCAGAACATAGTTCAGTAACTTCTGAAGTTTGGTGCTCTTTCCAGGGAGCATTATCCAATAGAAGAATTGATTTTTTCCCAGTGACTCAGAACTTGATCTTTGAAAGCTTTCAGCTGATCACTGAAGTTCTGTTGAGCCATTTCATAACTTAATTCTTTTAGCCTATGGGATTCAGAGTTGAACCACCTTCTGAACCGATCCCAATGAGAATCAGAAGCAGCAAGATTTGAATTTTCTAGACTTGCTTGCTTCAAAGAATTAACCCATTCCATTAATTTTGTTTCAAAAATCAATAAGTTCTTACCAACATCTGTTTTGGCTATAGTTGGTTTGGGTTTGGGAATGGAAATTTTATGAGAGGTTGAAGCTAGTTGGTCCAGCGCTTCTAAATCAATGATGGTTCTGAGGTGATCATCTGGACGGTTAATGGGAGAGGGAGTAGGAGAATCAGAAATTATGATTGGTGAACGAGGAGTGTTTGGTGGAGTGGAATGATAGGGTGATGGTATTTCTAGAATGTCTATTATGGAGAGAGTTTGATGAACCATAAGATGTTATTTTATTCCAGGAATAAGGCTAGTGGTATCAGAGTCTATAAAAGAATCTTCTGGTTAGTTTGTGAGAGCATTTTGATTTTCTAGTTAAGGGGTTTCAAAGTTTGGAGTTTCAGTTTGGGGAGTATGAGGGTTTTGATTTTATGGTTGAGGAGTATGGAGGTTTGGATTTTCTGGGATAGGTGTTTGAAAGTCTTGATCAAATAGTTCAATATCAAAAAGAACTCTAGCAAGTTCTGGCTGATTTTGTTCTAGATTTGGATTGGGAGAGTGAGGTTCGTTTAGGAAGTTTCCAAGGGTTACAGAAGGATCAAACTCTATGTCAAAATCTTAAAAAGTTTGAGGTGAGGGATCTTCTGTTGGTTGAGAGGGGAGTGTTTCAGATGTTGGAAAAACTATTAATTCTACAACAGAAACAAAGGAAATGTTACATTTCTTTTTAGTAGCTATGGGAGTCCTCTGAGGAGATCCTTCTCCTGCTGCCTTTCTCTTTTTGGATTTCTTCAATACAACATATGGTGCTTGCTTGTGCAGATCATGAATGTTAAGTTCTGGAGTTGTTCCATCTTTCTTGCAAGCTTCTAAGTATCTGACCACAATCTCTGGTGAAACATCAATCTCAGAAAATAACGAAAAATCTTTCAGAGGGATTCTCCTTGATGTTATGACTTCTTGAGTAGCAACTATTGGCTCCTTCTTAATGCTATCAATAATCTTCATCTTTTTCAGATTTTTGGCATTAAGAGGTTTTCCAGCACATGCCTCCAGTGTGCTAATCTGCTGAGCCTCTGTCAGATGCTCTATCAACCTATTCTCTGTTAGAATATCAGATATAAATCTGCCCAGAGGAATGCAATCCCTCTTTGTCCTTTCTTCTTCCCTTGTTTATTTCACGCTTGTTCTCAGATGATTGAAAAGTGTTGTACCCCAAAATTTGCCCTCCCATATTCTCCAAGGTCTGCTAAGAGCATGCTTCAAAATCTCTCAAGGGTTGCACAATCCAATTGCCTCCTAACAGTAAAAAATTAGGGTTTTGGTTCTGGCAGAGAAATTGAAGTTTCCAAGGGTCCAAACAAATCCCACATGCCTATAAACATTGTCAAGCATCCATATGCCAAGTTTCAAGACTCACAACACCAAATTGCACAGTCAAAAACCCTAATTGCTCAACAGTCAACTGTAGGGGCAAAATGGTCATTTGGCAGTCAAAAGTCAAAATTTTTGGTCAACATCTCATTTTGAAGCCACAATCATCATTTGGTCAAGTCTTGACCATGATTTCACAAGAATGGCTCAAAAATCATCAAGGTGTCAAAAGTTTCTATTTTTGGACAGTTGAAAAGTCAACTGTAACTTGACCAAGGAATAACTTTTTCATGGTTCATCAGAAAAATCCCATCCAAAGCTCATTTTGAAGGGGATGACATTTCCTACAACTCATCTTCACATTCCAAGTCCAAGAAATGCTCTCACAAAATGTTATCAATTTCAACATTATAGGTCATTTTCAAAAGTCAACAAAAAAGGCACTTTAAGTCAAAGACCATAACATGAGATTGGTAAATCAAAATGACATGGGACAAAATAAATTGGTTAGAGGACTTCAAGACCTTTCCAAAATGTCCAAGAACATGATCAAAGCTTAAAAATTGAGCAAGATATGCCTTGTGGAAGTTGGGAAAGTTTTGGGAATTTTGAAAAGTCAACTTTGCTTCAAATACCTCAAAATTGCTAATGGGCCTCAATTTCTTCCATGAATCATCACCCAAAAGCTATGCACGACCCATTAAGCTAAAAGGGAGTTATTTTCTTATTTTTAATCAATTAATTGAATTTTTAATCCTATTAATTCATTTAATTAAAATTAATTATGAGAAAAATACTAAAACATGTTTTCCAAATCTTTTTGTGCAGCATATTCTCCCATTAAGACCTAAATATTTCGTGTACCACATCAAGGGACAAAATCTTCCACAATTGGCAATGATTGGCATGAAAAAGATTTGGAAAAAGATGCTTGAAAATCAAATATCAAAAACATCAATGCATGGATTATGAGCCAGTTTTCTTGACCTAATTCACTCACATACATATGCACATTGAAAACCTAATGCATTGGACAAGCAAGCTGCGCAGAAACTCATAGAACAAGGTTGCACTTTTTTCACAAAATATCAAAAACTGTTTTCATAAGTGTGATTCAAAGCTCAAAAAATATTCCAAACGCTTGCTGGGACCTTCCTGAACGTGTCTCAATACCTTTCCAGTCTCCATACTAAAGGAATTGGTAGAACCACGTTGCATTTGTTCATAAAATGTTCATAATCGTGTTTTGATTTCTAGACATTATCCATGCATTTTTATTGTTGATTTATACTAACATGACTGCTCTGAAGCTAATGGTACCACCCAATTGAAGAATGGCTGCCTGTACAATAATCCACCATGAACGCATGTTAGGGTTTCAGAAACCTTGATTTAGGGCTTTACACATATGGAACAATTGGACATTCAAACCAGTACCATTGAGATCGTGACCTTCAAACAAGTAGAAACCACCCATCGCGCCCTTTTTCTTTTTGACTATATGCTAATCGCTATTATTGCAGGTCTGGCTTAGTGGGGGTTTAAAACCCCCGCTATCTGTTTTGTAAATACAGGGAAAACGTGAAGAAGATGAACGTGTCTCAGGATGACTGGCTCGTTTGAATTTTTGGCGCGTGGTGTACCATAAGCGTGTTTTTCTTTTATATTATTCACATCCCATTAATATTACAAATGCGTTCAATGGCTCAATTGGCAAATGCGCTGGCTTACAGGTATTGGGACCTGGGTTCGATTCCCAGGTCCCCCATATTTCTTCATAATTTTGTTTGTAACATGATCAGGTGGTACTTCACTCCAGTGGTCCACCAAACACCCAATACCTGCGCCTGCCACATGTCCCCAGGGATCAATCCAAAGGCCATCATGTGGACTCCATCATGCACACTAGTTAACCATGCCATACGCAATTCTGGAAAGTCAAAAAAGGGCCTGAATTTGTTGGGCCTAATTGCTTCAAAAACTCCCTTTGGGTCCAGACACTCCCAGGGTTTGCTCATTCTTTTAATTCTTTTCTTTCTTTCTTTATTTTTTTCTTTTATTCTTTTAATTGTTATTTTGATTAATTTCTTTTATTTGATTCACAAAATAATTTTTATAACACCAAAAAATCAGAAATCATAAAAATAAAATATGTTTATTTAATTTTTAATTCTTTAAATAGTTTTGTAAATAAATTTTAATAATCAAATTAGTTTAATTTTAGGTCTTCAACTTTAATG
Source organism: Vicia faba (assembly GCA_948472305.1). NCBI lineage: Eukaryota > Viridiplantae > Streptophyta > Magnoliopsida > Fabales > Fabaceae > Vicia > Vicia faba. Next base: position 889,191,666 of record OX451736.1, read on the forward strand.
TTTTTTTCCTTAAATAAACTAAAAAATGTAGAAATTAGGGTTTGTCACATTTTCATCCTTTTTCTTAAATAAATAAATAATTCTTATCAGTATTATTATTAACTATTAATTATTTTGTAAATAAATATGTCATTAAATGATTAGTGTAAATTAGGTCAAAACTTAAATATTTTTTTTAAATAATTAAAAATAATTTAGAATTAGGGTTTTGTTTAATTTCTAATTTTAGTTAATCCTCTTTATTTCATACAATACCAAAAAACCAAAAATAACTTCTTTCCTTATTGAATAATTAATTAATTTTCAATTTCAATTTAATTTCTTTAAAGGGTCCAACGCCCTCGCGTATTCGATTCTAATTTCTTTTCGCGCGCTTGTTCTTATGCTTCTTTTAAATCTTATGTAATTGCCCCAAAGCTTTGTAATAGTAATTAGGACTCCATTTATTTTCCACATTTTATTTAAAACGGGTCTTTGTTAATTTGGAGATGTATAGACCAGCGCCTTGTAATAGCGTAGGACCTTTATTTTCCGCATTTTAATTTCCGCACCTTTAAACTGCTAAACATCACATGAAAGAATGAATGGCTCAAATAAAATCAAAGCGTAGATCACCCAATGCATGATCAAGATAAAACATAATTGAAAATGACAGACAATTCACACACCACTCTTAGGGTACGCTTCACTGTTGCCTTGCCCCTAGAAACGTGGTCGTCGAGTATAGGACGTCTTAGTGAGTCCTTATGTCCATTGATCTAGTTGCCTCGAACAAGTTGCCTCGGAATGGTTGCCTCGGAATAGTTGCCTCGAAACGGTTGCCTCGGAATAAAAAGATCAATGGCATAAGGGTAGCTTCTAAGGTGTCTTACTGTTGCTCGGTGACCGCACTGTCCCTACACTCGAATTGACCCGAACACCTCCAACGGTGGTGCTACCTATCTCAATGGTGGGATAGCACTACCTTAAGGACATTTACACAGCCTAATTCCTTAGGGTAGGTAGATGACTCATAGATACTTGCTCTAATTCAAAACAAAAACAACTCAAAACTCTTTTCACACTGACACTTTTCAAAAAGCTTTCAAAAACAACTTTTCAAACACTCTTGAGGACTGATACAAGAGTCGATCTGAAATTTTCAACGAAACTTTTCCGAACCCACTCACCTTGAAAAGCAAACAAACATTTTGAAAACACAAATGAGCAAGTATCTAAGAGCCCATGGATAACCATGGATAGAAAGGGTGCTAACACCTTCCCTTTCTATAAATCTACCTCCCGAACCGAGAGATAATCTCATAAGGAATTTTTCTGTGCTTTTGTCCTTTCCATGTTGGAGAAAATAAAAGACGGTGGCGACTCTTGCTTACCGCGACATTTCGCGAACCAGCTCTAAACAGTCAGTTCCAGATCCACCGATCACAGAACTGGCGACTCTGCTGGGGAATCTTTTAAAGTGAGGTGTACCTTAGGACTAAGATCACTTGTGTTTGCAATTGCTTTGACTCGTTTGCTTTATTATTGTGGGACTGTCTTGGGAGTTCTATAGATCCTAACCCGGATCTGGGGATACCTTCTTAGAAAGTAGCAACAAGGCTGTGAGGGAACTGCGCGGGGTATACCGACATGGTTGAAACAGTCTGCTACGTTGATGTGGCACTTTGGTGTGTACCGGTAACCCTTGAGTTCAGGCAAGGAGAGTACGGGGCCTCCACGTGGTGTCGTGAAGCATCAACTGACCTTAGGAACCTTAATTGAACTATCTTGGCCTCTTTAGGGTAGTGAGATAACTGACTTTGATGCAGTCCGAGGTTGGTTGATACTCGATACTACACTCAATTGAGGGTTGCTTTCCTGGAATATTTCGGTTGCCAGTTCAGTGGCTAAATCGAAACGATGAACAATGAAAGCAATCCAGTGATATTGGGACCCTTAGAACCCGTTTACTTCTGATAGGACAGGTTGAGCCCACCAACTTCAAGAGGGTAATACCCAGACCCCATGCAGGCCTAAACTCTAAGGGTTGTGGTGTGACTTGTGTGCCTTATCATGTTTGCCTTTGTGAATATTTGTGGTGTGTTTAATCATAACATCATAACATCATACAACATCATATGCATTGACTAACCATTTCAGGGGTTCGAATCTTCATCTTTGTTCTTGTTTTGTAGGACATGGAAACTGTTCGCAGAAAGACAATTCAGATCAGCCTTGTAAGGATCCCTCCTCAGCTTAAGGAGCTTAATCCAGGATTCCCGAGAGCTCTTCATTCAGTGAAAGACATGGAAGACTCATCAGCTTGGTCAACACCAACATTGAGGAAGATATAATAAAGGTCCTGTTCCAGTTCTTTGACCCTCTGCACCACTGTTTCACTTTCCTGGATTACCAACTGGTACCTACATTGGAAGAGTTCTCCCGGCTTCTGAAGATCCCTATCCTTGATCAGTTACCCTACAACGGTACGGAAAAGGAACCCAAACTTGAAGAGATTGCTAAAGCCTTACACCTACAACCATTTGACCTCAAGGGACATTGGGAAGTTAGAAGTGGTATCAAAGGGTTCTTAGCCAGGTTTCTGTTTGAGAAGGCCCAAGAATGTTGGAACTCCCTTGACCTACAAGCTTTTGAAGAAGTTGTGGCCCTCCTTGTCTATGGTTTGGTGTTGTTCCCTAATCCAGATCAGCTTATAGATATCAGTGCTGTCCAGATCTTCATGTCCAGGAATCCTATACCTACGTTGCTTGGGGACATCCTTCACTCATGTTACACTCGAACCATGAGAAAAAGAGGTGTTCTTATGTGCTGCACTCCTCTCCTGGGAAGGTGGTTTATTTTGCACCTTCCACAATCAGTTTTGAAGAACGAGCGGGGTTTGAGATGGTCACAACGATTGATGACTCTTACACATGCAGATATACATTGGTGCTCTCGGTCAAGAGAGGATGTCACTATCATTGATCGTTGCGGGGAGTATCCTAATGTTCCTTTACTTGGAATCAGGGGAGGTATTACTTACAACCCGTGCCTGGCTTGGAGACAGTTTGGTTATGCTCGGAGGGACGACCCTCTTGACATGTTAATTCCTGACATAGTTTTTGACTTTGACAACGATGCACAAGGACTTCGCCAGAGATTTATCAGAGCTTGGAGGGTGCCAAGTAGGATAGACAGCAAGACCCTGGGGCACAGGAATTCCATCCCGTTGGAGCCTTATCTCAAGTGGGTACGAGCCCGCTCCCAGAAGTTAGTGATGCCATATCCTCATGTCCTCCCTGTAATCAAAGAGCCAGTATTGGAAGGAGAGGTGTCCTACACCATTCAACATCCTGACATGCCCACGTCCTGGGAAGAGATGCAGAAGAGCTGGATCCAACTTAAGGAAGAACGAAATTCTCTTGAGACCAGTCTACATGCTAGTGAAAAGAAGGTCTTGGATCTCACCCGCCTACTGCACGAGGAAAGGAATCTCAACACCTACATTGCTCCAAAGAGGATGCGTAGTGTCTTTTGGGATTGATTTGCTTTTGTAATGTTTGCCCATGAGGCTCTGATGTACCAAACAATTATTTCCTTAATGATAACGTGTGTTCCTTTTTGTCTACAACAAATTTGAACTTTCGAACCCTTGAATGCATTGCATGAACACATATCATTCATCATGTGCATAGCAGGTACTCTTCTTTTCAGGTTGCTTACTGTTCTTCGCTGTTTATTTCAGCATCATGAACCCTGAATCATCTACCGAGCTGTCTATCAAGGCCCTTCAGGCGCAGAACACACAATTTCAAGAGCTGATCATGGGTTTGGCTCAAGGTCAAGAAGAGCTGAAGGCTTTGCTCCTGAAGAAGGAGAAGAAGAAGAAGAGAACTATTCTATTCAACATGGGCTGGATATTTGGTAACACTCTACAGAATGAGGAAGCTGGTTCTTATGTAGGCAAAGACAGTCCCCAGGGGGGAAGGGCTCCAAGTCCGGTGGTCTCTGACAACGAGACTGATTTTAATGAGGAACAGTATCCTCTGGCTGAAGACAGATACAAGCAGTTGGAAGACCGTCTAAACGCCATGGAAATTCAACAAGTGCCTGGTTTGGATTTTGGAGACTTGGGTTTATCTTCTGGTGTGATCATCCCGCACAAGTTTAAAGCACCATCTTTCACCAAGTATGACGGGGCGTCCTGCCCTAAGCTACACCTCAGATCCTATGTGCGGAAGATTCAGCCGTATACAGTGGATAAGAACTTGTGGATCCACTTCTTCCAGGAGAGTCTTTCAGGGACTCATCTCGAATGGTTCTATCAGCTGGATGGGACCAAAGTTCGTATATGGGAGGAGTTGGCTACTGCTTTTTACAAGCAGTATCAATATAATGCCGACCTTGCTCCTACACGTACCCAACTCCAGGGTATGTCGCTAGGATCAGGCGAAGGTTTTAAAGAGTATGCGCAGAAGTGGAGGGACCTGGCTGGCAGGGTGCAACCTCCGTTAACAGACCGTGAGCTAGTGGATATGTTCTTGGGGACCCTCTCCGGGCCATTCTTCAATCATCTTATCGGTAATTCGTCTGCAGGGTTTACTGACCTCATTCTGACTGGGAAAGGATAGAGGCTGGCATGAAGTCGGGAAAGATTCAGAAGGTTGCATCCTCAAGTACTGAGAAGAAACCTTTTAAAAAGGAGGCCAGTGTTGTGTATGGGCCTAGAAGGCAAGATAAACCAGAGCGCCGCCAATCTGTCAACGCGGTGGTGATTGCTAAGCCTGCTTCCACTCCTCGGCAAACTAATCAACCCAGGGCTGAAAGGCCTAGAAGAGAATTTACTCGGCTGAGTATGACCTTGTCACAAATCCTGCCGCAACTGTTATCAACCAACTTGGTGACTGTCAGAGAGGCTCCAAAGGTTGTGAACACTGCATCTCCTAAGTATAATCCAAATGCCCGTTGTGCTTATCACTCCGATAGCCCGGGGCATTCTACTGATGATTGTTGGGCCCTGAGAAATAAGGTGCAAGACCTTATTGATGCGAAGGAGATACAATTTGAGGCGCCTGAGAGGCCAAATGTGGTGACTGCTCCTATGCCCCAGCATGGAGTAAATGCCATTGATGAATATTTGTATGCCGTTTCTGTGAAAGATGTAGCTACTCCTCTGTTGACTGTTAAGAAGAACCTGTTGCTAGCCGGTTTATTTCCGGGTTGTAGCGAGGGTTGCCTTTTGTGTGCTGTTTCCCTTACTGGTTGTCCGCTGCTGAAGTTAGGCATCCAAAGCCTGATGGACAGCAAAGAAATTTTGTTCAAGAAGACCGCTGTTCCTTTTGTTCCTATGGAAGAAGTATATGTCGTTACAATTTTCAACAATCCAATCAAGGCTCCCCCGAGGAAGCCAGTTAAAATCATGACTGTTGCACCCATTGTTATTACTGTTCCGGGGCCTCTCCCCTATGAATCTGATAAAGCCGTCCCATGGCACTATGGGGCAGATGTGTATGTACTTGGAATAAAGCAAGAGTTCAACACTGGTACCAGCATCAGCAATATCACTGGTCCAGCTAAAGTTACCCGCAATGGCAGGCTCTTCTCGCCTGACATTGCGCCACCTGTTATTCGAAGACCTCTTATAATAACGCCTGCAAGTGCGCCTGTTTCCACTTCTGATCAAGTTGCTTCCCCTGCTGCCGAGTCATCTAATGCTCGGGGCAAAGGGATTGAAGATGAGCCTGCCCGGATAGAGGCACCAAAATCTGTGAATGTTGAAGCCTCCCAGCAAGAAATGGAGGAAATTCTTAAGATAATCAAGAAGAGCGACTTCAACGTCGTTGAACAGCTGGGGCATACACCCTTCAAGATCTCTATGCTCTCCTTGTTGCTGTGCTCAGAGGCCCATGCTAAGGCCCTGATTTCATTTCTAAAGACGGCCCATGTGCCACAAGAGACCTCTGCGGATCAATTCACTGACTGTGTGGCTAATTTGACAGCTGACAATGGTTTGGGTTTCTCGGATGCTGACCTTACCGCCAAGGGAAAGAACCACAATGATGCCCTGCATGCCTCTATAGAATGCAGGGGCACTACTCTCGCTCACGTGTTGGTGGACACCGGTTCTTCCCTGAATGTGTTGCCCAAGAAGGCCTTAGACCGGTTGGATTGTGAGGGCCTGGAGCTGAAACCTAGCAACATCATTGTCAGAGCCTTTGACGGTTCTAAGAGGATGGTTCATGGAGAAGTAGATATTCCAATTCGTGTTGGTTCCCAAGTATTCGACTCAATGTTCTATGTGATGGATATTCGTCCGTCTTATTCCTGTTTGCTGGGTCGACCTTGGATTCACAAGGCTGGGGCAGTGACCTCCACCCTACACCAAAAACTCAAGTACCCTGTCAGAGGGAAGATCGTCACTGTGCAGGGGGAGGAAGAGTATATGGTTAGTCACTTGAATTCCTTCCGGTATATTGAGATGGACGGGGAGTTTATTGAAACCCCCTTTCATCATTTTGAAGAGGTAGCTCCAACATTGGCAGCAGCAGAAACAGTGGTTGAAGAGGACTTTCCTTTGAAGATGGCTTCCTTGAAGGACGCCTGGGCTGTAATCGAGAAAGGTGAATGTGCTAACTGGGGCAGGCTCCCTGATTTCACTCCTAAAACTGACAAGTTTGGACTGGGTTTTACTGCAGAGGCTCAGAGGGCTGTGCGCAAAGCTAGAATCGAAAGACCTCATGTGCTCATCACCAATCCAGGAGTGAATGCTATTGGGGATAAAGACGAAGTGGAAGAATCGGAGTTCGATAGCTGGATCTACCCGACGACTGACGGTGGATTGAACAATTGGACCGCAAAAGATCATACACCTGTTACTTTTGTTACGCAGTAATGAATTCCTTTGTTTTTGTTATCTGTAATAAACAATGAATTGAAACTTTATGGCCCGGTGTCTTACCCGGGGCACCGTTGGCTTCATTTGTAAGGGCTTATAACTGTCATTTCCATATATCATGAATAAAGATCTTGGACGTTTTTTCGCATTTCAAATCTTGTGCTCCCTTTCTTTCTTTCCTTTCTTTATATTGCAAAACAGCTGTATTTACACACACTCACTCATACAGGTTTCAATCCACTCTGGATCTCACTGGTAACGACTCTGCTACTGCCAGTTATGACTTCGAAAATCCGATCAACTTAGCCGAAGACGAAGGTGAAGATGATTGCGAAGTGCCTGGCGAACTTGCAAGACTGTTACTCCAGGAAGAGAGGGCAATTCAACCATATGAAGAGCCAGTGGAAACGATAAATCTGGGTACTGAGGCAGACCGAAAGGAAGTCAAGATTGGTGCCAATCTGGAGCTCAGCGTAAAACAACGGTTGACTCAGATGTTACATGATTATGTGGAAATCTTTGCCTGGTCCTACGAAGACATGCCTGAGTTGGACACTGACATTGTGGTCCATCATTTGCCTACTAAGGAAGACTGCCCTCCGGTTAAGCAAAAGGTCCGCCGTATGCGTCCAGAGATGTCTGAGAAGATCAAAGCTGAGGTTATGAAGCAATTCGATGCCGAGTTTCTTGCAGTGACTTCTTACCCTCAGTGGGTTGCCAATATGGTGCCGGTACCGAAGAAGGACGGTAAGGTCAGAATGTGTGTCGATTACAGGGATCTGAACAGGGCCAGCCCCAAGGATGACTTCCCCTACCTCACATTGACGTTCTGGTTGACAATACTGCTCAGCACAAGGTGTTCTCCTTCATGGATGGTTTTTCAGGATATAATCAGATCAAGATGGCTCCGGAAGACATGGAGAAGACTACCTTTGTTACTCAGTGGGGCACCTTCTGCTACAAGGTCATGCCTTTTGGACTGAAAAATGCTGGGGCAACCTACCAACGTGCCATGGTAGCTTTATTTCATGACATGATCCATCATGAGATCGAAGTGTATGTCGACGATATGATTGCAAGGTCCCAAACTGAGGAGGAACACCTTGACCATCTGCAGAAACTGTTTGACCGTCTGAAACTGTACAAACTGAGGTTGAACCCGAACAAGTGCACCTTCGGGGTTAGATCTGGAAAGTTGCTAGGCTTCGTTGTAAGTGATAAGGGTATTCAAGTGGGACCCTGCTAAGGTTAAAGCCATTCAAGAGATGCCAGTTCCCAAGCCAGAGAAAGAGGTCAGAGGCTTTTTAGGGCGCCTGAATTATATTGCCCGGTTCATCTCGCATCTAACTGCTACCTGTGAGCCAATCTTCAAGCTGCTGAAGAAAGATCAGGTAGTACGTTGGAATGATGAATGTCAGGCCGCTTTTGACAGAATCAAAGAGTATCTCCAAGAACCACCCATCCTTATGCCACCGGTTGAAGGGAGACCTCTAATACTATACCTGACAGTACTTGACAACTCAATGGGGTGTGTGCTGGGGCAGCATGACGAGTCTGGCCGAAAAGAGCACGCCATTTATTACCTTAGAAAAAAGTTTACCGACTGTGAGACCCGATACTCACTGCTCGAGAAAACTTGTTGCGCTTTGGTATGGGCTGCTCGCCGGCTGAGACAGTATATGCTGACTCACACTACCTTGTTGATTTCAAGGATGGATCCTATAAAATACATATTCGAAAAGCCTGATCTGTCTGGAAGAATAGCAAGATGGCAAATGATCTTGACAGAATACGACATCCAGTACACGACTCAGAAAGCTATCAAAGGAAGCGTATTGGCAGACCACTTGGCACACCAGGTAGTAGACGACTATCAGTCAATGAACTTTGAGTTTCCAGACGAGAGCATCATGATAGTGACTGATTGTGAAGTACCTGGACCAGATGAAGGACCTGAGGAAGGATCCCGATGGTCTATGCACTTTGACGGAGCCTCCAACTCTTTGGGTAACGGTATCGGCGCTGTGATCATATCCCCTCAAGGCACTCATACTCCACTCACTGCCCGGCTATGTTTCAACTGCACCAACAACATGGCGGAGTATGAGGCATGCATAATGGGTCTTCAAGCTGCGATTGACTTAAGGATCAAGTTTCTGAGTGTCTTCGGAGATTTCGCTCTCGTGATCAATCAGATCAAAGGTGAGTGGGATACGAAACATCCGAATCTTATTCCTTACAGAGAATGTGTGTTGACATTGATCCCCCATTTCACAGAGATAACTTTTGAACACTTTCCGAGAGAGGAGAATCAGCTGGCGGACGCGTTAGCTACGATGTCTTCCATGTTCAAAGTCAAATGGGACAATGAGGCTCCCCGGGTCATTATCTGGAAACTGGACGAACCGGCATATTGTTGTGACCTTGAGACTGAGACAATGACTGAAAAACCCTGGTACCATGAGGTGAAGAGGTACTTGGAAGCTCAAGAGTATCCTGAAGGTGCATCTGTCAATGATAAAAAGTTTCTGAGAAGGTTCGCAGCGAAGTTCTTCCTTAGCAACGACATTCTGTACAAGCGAAACCATGATTCGACCTTACTGCGTTGTGTGGATAAGACTGAGGCAGAAAGGATCATGGAGGAGCTACACGAAGGTACCTTCGGAACGCATTCCAGTGGACATACTATGGCAAAGAAAATCCTTCGGGCAGGGTATTTCTGGTCCACAATGGAAGCCGACTGTTACCAGCATTCTCGGACATGTCACAAGTGCCAGATATATGTAGATAAGGTGCACGTTCCTCCGGTTCCCCTGAATGTCTTGATAGCACCTTGGCCGTTTGCAATGTGGGGCATAGATATGATCGGCGAGATTAAACCTACGGCATCCAACGGGCATCGCTTCATCCTGGTAGCGATCGATTACTTTATAAAGTGGGTTGAAGCAGCTTCTTACGCCACTGTAACCAAGGACGTTGTGGCACGGTTCATTCGACACAATCTGATCTGTCGATACAGCGTCCCGGAAAGGATCATTACAGACAACGGTACCAATCTTAACAAAAAGATGATCACTGAGCTCTGTGAGAAATTCAAGATACAACACCACAACTCTTCTCCCTACCGGCCAAAGATGAATGGGGCTGTAGAAGCAGCGAATAAGAATATCAAGAAGATTGTGCAGAAGATGACAGTGACCTACAAAGATTGGCACGAAATGTTACCGTTCGCTCTTCATGGGTATCGCACCTCAGCAAGGACGTCAACCGGGGCAACTCCTTTTTCCTTGGTCTACGGTATGGAGGCAGTCTTGCCGATCGAAGTGCAGATACCCTCTCTCCGGATAATGAAGGATGCAGATCTGAGTGAAGATGATTGGATCCAGACACGACTTGATCAGTTAAACTTAATTGACGAAAAGAGACTTGCTGCTATTTGTCATGGCCAGACGTATCAAAAACGGATGATAAGGGCATTTAACAAGAAGGTCAGACCACAAGAATATCAAGTTGGGGATCTGGTAATCAAACACATCATCCTTCCTCAGAGTGATCCCAGGGGAAAATGGACCCCTACGTACGAAGGACCATTTGTGGTTAAACATGTGTTCTCAGGAGGAGCCATGATTCTGACCACCATGGATGGTGACGACCTTCCTCACCCCGCCAATGCAGACATAGTAAAAAGATACTACGCATGATGAAAGACCCGCTAGGTTGACATACCTAGGCAAAGATTAGGGCTTCCCGGCGAACCAAAAGGGTTCGGGCAAAATGAGGGATGAAATGAAAAAAAATCTGTACACCCGGCAAGTCGAAAACCTGAAAAGGCGGCTTGGGCAAAAATGGGTATCCCGGTGGACTGAAAACCCAAAAGGGCGGTCCAGGCAAAAGTTAGGGATTAAAGCGTAATACTATGTCTCATTGGATCACTTTGCATCCAGAATCCGGTATCAACATCAAGTTCAAAGGCATCAATCAATCAGCTTCATCTTCAGCTAGGTCATCAAGTGATGAGACGCTCGAAGATATAAAGGCGATAGCAGAGTTGGAACCCAGTGGGATTATTCTTTTCACATAGCTGTTTTGGGTTCCCTTTGTACAAATTTGTATAAACTCTTTTGTTCGGCGGTGTTCTCTTACTAGGACGTCAGCCTCTTTTACATAAAACGCCTATTTACAGGCAAATTCAAAAATCAATAAATTCATTTTTCAGATCAATTGCCAATTGTTTTTCCTTTTCTGTTTTGCTTTGCGAAGAACGTCCAAGGTTCAATTTGTGATATATTCATTTGACACTAATTGCTAACTCATAAATATTTGCATACGAAACAAAGGATTAATTACAGGTAACATTAGAAACAGGGGAAATAATGTTTGTCTAAGCGATCTAATTGCTCTGTCCAACAAGGTACCAAAGTAGGTTCAGCTGAAGAACATAACCAATATATCTTAACTCCCCAGAGAATGAGCCAGTAAGTCAATGCACTCTCCTCAAGCAAAGCTACACCATCAGCCTTAAGGAAGTTGGGCATCTTCCAGCAGATCTCAACATTCCTCAGCGTAATATACAGACATCCTTAAACAAGCATCCCCGGCAATCTGGATCTAAGATTGTTCCCCGGCGGTATATCAGACATTCAGCGGAGCCACTTCCCCAACATATCTCAAAAATTTCCCCCAGGAGAGTCCAATCCAGATTTCCCCAAGAGAGTTGGATCCATCTCCCCAGCAGGAAGCTTATCCCCAGTAGATTCTGGAAGCTTCCCCCCCGCAGGGCACGAACGCGTCCCCTGGCTTTATTCAAAGGTTATTTCCCTACCAGGATATAACTGGGTTATCCTCAGCCAAAAGCCACGGAAAGATCGTCCTCGGTGAAGTCTTCTCATCCTCAGCGGAGTCTATTAAAACTTCCAACATAACAACGGTATCCCCAGCGAAGTTATCATCAACATCTCAACAGAGTACCTCTCTGCCCACAGAGTATTGTTCCCCAGCAAGATCGCTAGAATAAGTTTCCCTCGCAGAGTATTCTATTCGCCAAGTTTATTCCCCAACGGAGTTATCTGCTCCTACCGGTATTCTTGCAACCATCACTCCCCAGTGGAAACAAAAGCTCTACATCAGCCCAGGATTTAACTTCCCGGCACCCGTTAAGGATTTATTTTTCTAAGACGAAAACATACATTCATAAACATCGCATTTTTATACACTACAGCATGCATATACGCATCATAAACATACAATCTCATCTCGCATGTCATACATCATGACATCGCATACAACTAACGTTTTGTCTTTTCAGGACAAAGGTTAATACAAAGATAATTACTATCAACGGTCGCAACTAAAGATCCGATTCCTGTATCTCGCCAGGGTGTATCTGTTGACGATCGATTCCAGACCCGATTCCTGTATCTTGCTAGGGTGCGTCTGAAGAGTTTGAGGATCCGATTCCTGTATCTTGCCAAGGTGTATCTGTTGACGACTAGCATTACCAGACCTGATTCCTGTATCTTGCCAGGGTGCGTCTGAAGAGTTTGAGGATCCGATTCCTGTATCTTGCCAAGGTGTATCTGTTGACGACTAGCATTACCAGACCCGATTCCTGTATCTTGCCAGGGTGTATCTGTTGACGACTAGCATTACCAGACCCGATTCTTGTATCTTGCCAGGGTGCGTCTGAAGAGTTTGAGGATCCGATTCCTGTATCTTGCCAGGGTGTATCTGCTGACGACTAGCATTACCAGACCCGATTCCTGTATCTTGCCAGGGTGCGTCTGAAGAGTTCGAAGATCCGATTCCTGTATCTTGCCAGGGTGTATCTGTTGACGACTATATTCTCAAGACTCGATTCCTGTATCTTGCCAGGGCACGTCTGAAGAGTTTAAAGATCCGATTCCTGTATCCAGCCAGGGCGCTTCTACACAAAGAGTTTGAAGACCAACTCCTGTAACAGGCCAGGTAATCATTTTCTTTCTCAGGTACGCAAGTTCTCGCTAAGGAATCTCTTACGCGATAGACAACCTCCCGGTGGCATCTATAAGCCCATCTCTCCTATCTATCAGTCTCCAAATGGAATCTATAAGCCCATTCCCACCATCACACTGCTAACATGTGAGCGTAAATTTCTGGGCACTCTAGTGTTCAATCATCTTCCACCCTCGGATTACGAAAGGCACGACAGCCAATCTATACCCTCAGGTCTAAGAAGATTGAACAGGGGCAACTTTTGTACCCCAAAATTTGCCCTCCCATATTCTCCAAGGTCTGCTAAGAGCATGCTTCAAAATCTCTCAAGGGTTGCACAGTCCAATTGCCTCCTAACAGTCAAAAATTAGGGTTTTGGTTCTGGCAGAGAAATTGAAGTTTCCAAGGGTCCAAACAAGTCCCACATGCCTATAAACATTGTCAAGCATCCATATGCCAAGTTTCAAGACTCACAGCACCAAATTGCATAGTCAAAAACCCTAATTGCTCAACAGTCAACTGCAGGGGCAAAATGGTCATTTGGCAGTCAAAAGTCAAAATTTTTGGTCAACATCTCATTTTGAAGCCACAATCATCATTTGGTCAAGTCTTGACCATGATTTCACAAGAATGGCCTAAAAATCATCAAGGTGTCAAAAGTTTCTATTTTTGGACAGTTGAAAAGTCAACTGTAACTTGACCAAGGCATAACTTTTTCATGGTTCATCAGAAAAATCCCATCCAAAGCTCATTTTGAAGGGGATGACATTTCCTACAACTCATCTTCACATTCCAAGTCCAAGAAATTCTCTCACAAAAAGTTATCAATTTCAACATTATAGGTCATTTTCAAAAGTCAACAAAAAAGGCACTTTAAGTCAAAGACCATAACTTGAGATTGGTAAATCAAAATGACATGGGACCAAATACATTGGTTAGAGGACTTCAAGACCTTTCCAAAATGTCCAAGAACATGATCAAAGCTTAAAAATTGAGCAAGATATGCCTTGTGGAAGTTGGGAAATTTTTGGGAATTTTGAAAAGTCAACTTTGCTTCAAATACCTCAAAAATTGCTAATGGGCCTCAATTTCTTCCATGAATCATCACCCAAAAGCTATGCACGACCCATTAAGCTAAAAGGGAGTTATTTTCTTATTTTTAATCAATTAATTGAATTTTTAATCCTATTAATTCATTTAATTAAAATTAATTATGAGAAAAATACTAAAACATGTTTTCCAAATCTTTTTGTGCAACATATTCTCCCATTAAGACCTAAATATTTCGTGTACCACATCAAGGGACAAAATCTTCCACAATTGGAAATGATTGGCATGAAAAAGATTTTGAAAAAGATGCTTGAAAATCAAATATCAAAAACATCAATGCATGGATTATGGGCCAGTTTTCTTGACCTAATTCACTCACATACATATGCACATTGAAAACCTAATGCATTGGACAAGCAAGCTGCGCAGAAACTCATAGAACAAGGTTGCACTTTTTTCACAAAATATCAAAAACTGTTTTCATAGTTGCAGTGTGATTCAAAGCTCAAAAAATATTCCAAACGCTTGTTGGGACCTTCCTGAACGTGTCTCAATACCTTTCCAGTCTCCATACTCAAGGAATTGGTAGAACCACGTTGCATTTGTTCATAAAATGTTCATAATCGTGTTTTGATTTCTAGACATTATCCATGCATTTTTATTGTTGATTTATACTAACATGACTGCTCTGAAGCTAATGGTACCACCCAATTGAAGAATGGTTGCCTGTACAATAATCCACCATGAACGCATGTTAGGGTTTCAGAAACCTTGATTTAGGGCTTTACACATATGGAACAATTGGACATTCAAACCAGTACCATTGAGATCGTGACCTTCAAACAAGTAGAAACCACCCATCGCGCCCTTTTTCTTTTTGACTATATGCTAATCGCTATTATTGCAGGTCTGGCTTAGTGGTGGTTTAAAACCCCCGCTATCTGTTTTGTAAATACAGGGAAAACGTGAAGAAGATGAACGTGTCTCAGGATGACTGGCTCGTTTGAAATTTTGGCGCGTGGTGTACCATAAGCGTGTTTTTCTTTTATATTATTCACATCCCATTAATATTACAAATGCGTTCAATGGCTCAATTGGCAAATGTGCTGGCTTGCAGGTATTGGGACCTGGGTTCGATTCCCAGGTCCCCCATATTTCTTCATAATTTTGTTTGTAACATGATCAGGTGGTACTTCGCTCCAGTGGTCCACCAAACGCCCAATACCTGCGCCTGCCACATGTCCCCAGGGATCAATCCAAAGGCCATCACGTGGACTCCATCATGCACACTAGTCAACCATGCCATACGCAATTCTGGAAAGTCAAAAAAGGGCCTGAATCTGTTGGGCCTAATTGCTTCAAAATCTCCCTTTGGGTCCAGACACCCCCAGGGTTTGCTCATTCTTTTAATTCTTTTCTTTCTTTATTTATTTTTTTCTTTTATTCTTTTAATTGTTATTTTGATTAATTGCTTTTATTTAATTCACAAAATAATTTTTATAACACCAAAAAATCAGAAATCATAAAAATAAAATATGTTTATTTAATTTTTAATTCTTTAAATAGTTTTGTAAATAAATTTTAATAATCAAATTAGTTTAATTTTAGGTCTTCAACTTTAATGTTTTTTTCCTTAAATAAACTAAAAAATGTAGAAATTAGGGTTTGTCACATTTTCATCCTTTTTCTTAAATAAATAAATAATTCCTATCAGTATTATTATTAACTATTAATTATTTTGTAAATAAATATGTCATTAAATGATTAGTGTAAATTAGGTCAAAACTTAAATATTTTTTTTAAATAATTAAAAATAATTTAGAATTAGGGTTTTGTTTAATTTCTAATTTTAATTAATCCTCTTTATTTCATACAATACCAAAAAACCAAAAATAACTTCTTTCCTTATTGAATAATTAATTAATTTTCAATTTCAATTTAATTTCTTTAAAGGGTCCAACGCCCTCGCGTATTCGATTTTAATTTCTTTTCGCGCGCTTGTTCTTATGTAATTGCCCCAAAGCTTTGTAATAGTAATTAGGACTCCATTTATTTTCCGCATTTTATTCAAAACGGGTCTTTGTTAATTTGGCGATGTATAGACCCGCGCCTTGTAATAGCGTAGGACCTTTATTTTCCGCATTTTAATTTCCGCACCTTTAAACTGCTAAACATCACATGAAAGAATGAATGGCTCAAATAAAATCAAAGCGTAGATCACCCAATGCATGATCAAGATAAAACATAATTGAAAATGACACACAATTCACACACCACTCTTAGGGTACGCTTCACTGTTGCCTTGCCCCTTGAAACGTGGTCGTCGAGTATAGGACGTCTTAGTGAGTCCTTATGTCCATTGATCTAGTTGCCTCGAACAAGTTGCCTCAAAACGGTTGCCTCGGAATAGTTGCCTCGAAACGGTTGCCTCGGAATAAAAAGATCAATGGCATAAGGGTAGCTTCTAAGGTGTCTTACTGTTGCTCGGTGACCGCACTGTCCCTACACTCGAATTGACCCGAACACCTCCAACGGTGGTGCTACCTATCTCAATGGTGGGATAGCACTACCTTAAGGACATTTACACAGCCTAATTCCTTAGCGTAGGTAGATGACTCATAGATACTTGCTCTAATTCAAAACAAAAACAACTCAAAACTCTTTTCACACCGACACTTTTCAAAAAGCTTTCAAAAACAACTTTTCAAACACTCTTGAGGACTGATACAAGAGTCGATCTGAAATTTTCAACGAAACTTTTTCAAACCCACTCACCTTGAAAAGCAAGCAAACATTTTGAAAACACAAATGAGCAAGTATCTAAGAGCCCATGGATAACCATGGATAGAAAGGGTTCTAACACCTTCCCTTTCTATAAATCTACCTCCCGAACCGAGAGATAATCTCATAAGGAATTTTTCTGTGCTTTTGTCCTTTCCATGTTGGAGAAAATAAAAGACGGTGGCGACTCTTGCTTACCGCGACATTTCGTGAACCAACTCTAAACAGTCAGTTCCAGATCCACCGATCACAAAAAGCAAGTGTGGAAGATTTATTCTTGTCTTCTTTGAAATAAAATACAGCAGAAACTGTTGATCAATGTTGATGTAGTCAGGAGAGCTTGTTGGCTTCCTGTGGTTTATACATCCCATAATCATCTTGGCCAAAATTCTGTAGTAATTCTTCAAATACCTAATCTTGTTGGATGGCTATCCATAAGTAAAGATAACTCTTGCAGTGGCTTTTAGGTCAGAACATTTTTCAGCCATGTCGCTGCACCTAACTCCGCCGCCATTGTACCCAATCAGTTTTCCAATCAAGTCTTCGGTGATTACAATCTTCTTCCCCATTATGTAATATGTAACTTGATGATTAGATGAAGTTGCATTAATCCAAAATTCCTTTACCAGAATGGGGAATACTGGACCTAGCAGACGATCAAAGTACATGTTCCAGCCTTGAGCAGTTACATCTTCAGACAAATCAAAGCCATTCTCCTTTAAGCTTTCAAAATCGATGATAAGATCACATAAAACTTCAAGATAATCGGATGGAGTGAGCAAAGTACTTATGGGTTCCTCGTACTGTTCAGCTGATGAAGAACCAGGAGCACTTTGAATATTTTTTATGCTTAAGGAAGATGCCATTGTTCACACAGTTTGTTTTGAGATTTCTGAGAAAAGGGTTTTTGCAAAACGAAAACTATAGAGAGTAATAGAAGAGAGAAGAAGTGAATGAAATGGTGATTGTGTATTTATAATCAATTTTGAAAACTTAATCAGTAAGAAAGAGAAAACAAGTTAATGATTATACTGTAATTATGAAAACTGAAAATAGGGGATTGTGTGTAGATACGAAACAGTTACCACTGACGCGTGTCTCAATGCATCCAATCAGAGCCTTAGACCCTTCAGAATTTGAACGTGTGTTCAGCCTTAGAAGGTAGCTTGTGAGAGGATGACAGATGTTTGATAGTGTGAACTTCACGCCTCTATCTTTGAAATGAAAGGTTCAGATCTTCTTAGATAGATTCTGAAGCAACTGTACTCCTAACTTCTGAAGACATGCCGATCAGATGTTCACAAAGAAATTATAAAGTTCCGAGGGTTACATAATATGTAAATAAAACTTCTTATTTTGGACATAATTTTATGCTGAGATATTTCAGAAAGAAATTAAACCTATCTTCAGAAAGTGGTTTTGTAAAAACATCAGCCCATTGATGGTTTGTGTCAATAAATTTTAAAGTAAGGATTCCTTTCTGAATATAGTCCCTAATAAAATTATGTTTTATTTCTATATGCTTAGCCCTAGAATGCAAAATTGGATTTCTAGATAAACATATTGCAGAAGTATTATCACAGAAAATAGGGATGTTACTCTTAAATATGTTGAAGTCTTCAAGCTGACGTTTCATCCAGAGCATTTGTGTGCTGCATCCAGTAGCTGCTATGTATTCAGCTTCAGCTGTTGACAATGCAATTGTGGACTGTCTCTTGCTGGTCCATGAGATCAGATTATCTCCCAGAAATTGGCAGCTTCCAGAAGTACTTTTTCGTTCTACTATGTCTCCAGTAAAGTCAGCATCACAGTACCCTACTAAACTGTATTCACTGGTTTTTCTATAAAACAAACCCATGTTAGTAGTACCTTTTAGATACTTGAAAATTCACTTAACAACTGTTAAGTGAGATTCTCTAGGATCTGATTGGAATCTGGCACATAAGCAAACACTGTATAAAATGTCAGGTCTTAAAGCTGTAAGATATAAGAGAGAGCCAATCATACCTCTGTAGATCTTATGTTCTACCTTTTTACTTAGCTCTTCCTTTTCCAGAATGCATGTGGGATGCATTGGGGTCTTTGATGGATTACACTCTGATAGATCAAATTTCTTTAGAATTTCTCTGACGTATTTTCTCTGGTGAATGTAAGTTCCTTCTGGAGTTTGATTGATCTGAATGCCCAGAAAGA
Organism: Vicia faba; assembly: GCA_948472305.1. Classification (NCBI taxonomy): domain Eukaryota; kingdom Viridiplantae; phylum Streptophyta; class Magnoliopsida; order Fabales; family Fabaceae; genus Vicia; species Vicia faba. The sequence continues at coordinate 889,210,534 of OX451736.1, forward strand.
ATTTGAGTTCTCCCATCAAGCTCATTTCAAACTCTTCCTGCATAGACTTAGCAAATTCTCTTCCCAGAGAAGGTTTAGTAGATCCAAATATTATATCATCTACATAAATTTGAAAAACTAAAATGTCATTCTTAAATGTCTTACAGAACAAGGTTGTGTCCACTTTCCCTCTAGTAAATTCCTTTTCTAACAGAAAGTTGCTCAGTCTTTCATACCAAGTTCTGGGAGCTTGTTTCAGACCATAAAGTGATTTCTTTTGAAAACATATTCTGGGTGTTTGGAATTTTCAAACCCAGGGGGTTGGTGCACATAAACCTCTTCATCAATGTAACCATTTAAGAATGCAATTTTGACATCCATCTGATACAGAGTGATGCCATTATTTACAACGAAAGAGATTAAGAGTCTGATAGATTTTAACCTGGTGACTAGAGAAATGGTTTATGTATAGTCTATCCCCTCTTGCTGACTATAACCTTGTGCCACCAGTCGTGCCTTGTTTCTGATGACTTCTCCATGTTCATTCAGTTTGTTTCTAAACACCCACTTTGTTCCAATGACATTGAATCCTTTTGGTTTAGGAACCAGATCCCATACGTCATTTCTGGTGAATTGATTTAATTCCTCATGCATTTCCAGAATCCAGTCATTGTCCAGAAGAGATTCATCAATTGTTGTTGGCTCAATCATAGATACCAATCCCATGAGGGATTCTTCAGAATTTCTGAACGTTGATCTTGTTTTGATTGGATCTTCCTTCTTTCCTAGAATTTTGTCTTCAGGGTGAGCTATGTTGCTTCTGGATAGTCTTTTCTAGAGTTGTTCTACAGAAGTTGCTGAAGTGCTTGTGACATTTCCTTCTGATGTTGTTGGCACATCTTTGTTGGGAACTTCTGATGAATATCCTCCAGCACCTGTGAATTCAACTTCTATATCTACAAGAGATTCATTCTGCTTTGACTTTTGAGGGCCAATCTTGTGATCAAATCTAGCACTGATTGACTCTTCTACAATCTGTGTTTATGTATTGTATACTTTGTAGCCTCTTGAGCATTCAGAGTATCCTAACATAATACACTTCTGTGCTTTAGAGTCAAACTTGTTCAGATGTTCTTTAGTTTTAAGTATAAAGCATGTACATTCAAAAGGATGGAAATAAGAAATGTTGGGCTTACTGTTCTTCCACAATTCATATGGAGTCTTATCCATAATAGGTCTTATGGAGATTCTATTCTGAATGTAACATTTTTTGTTAATTGCTTCTGCCCAGAAGATCTTAGCAATGTAAGTCTCATTGATCACGGTTCTGGATATTTCTTGTAATGTTTTGTTCTTTTGTTCTACAACTCCATTTTGTTGGGGAGTTCTAGGACAAGAGAAATCATGAGAAATGCCATTTTCATTAAAAAATATTTCAATTTTTTTGTTTTCAAATTCTCCACCATGATCACTTCTGACTTTGACAATTCTAAGATCTTTCTCATTTTGAACTTGGTTACAGAAAGCAACGAATACAGAATGTGACCCGTCCTTGTGTCTTAAGAACTTTACCCATGTCCATTTGCTATAGTCATCTACGATCACTAACCCATACTTCTTTCCACTAACGGATGTAGTTTTCACTGGTCCAAATAGATCTGTGTGTAGAAGTTCTAACGCACTAGAGGTAGAAATAACATTTTTTGCTTTAAAAGGAGGTTTTGCAAATTTACCTTTCTGACATGCTTCACACAGAGAATCTGAGCTGAACTTCAGATTAGGAAGTCCTCTGACCAGATTGAGTTTGTTAATCTGAGATATTCTTCTCATACTAACATGCCCCAATCTTTTGTGCCAGACCCATTGCTCGTTGTTAACAGAAAGAAGGCATTTTACGTTCTGACTCTTTAGTTCAAAAAGTTTTATCTTATAAATGTTGTTTTTCCTCTTTCCATTAAATAGGATAGTTCCATCTTTCTGACTAACAGCTTTGCATGAATTTTGATTAAAGATTATATCATAACCGTTATCACTTAATTGACTTATGGATAACAGGTTATGCATTAATCCACCTACTAACATAACATTATTAATAGAAGGGAGGTTACCGTTACCTACTCTTCCAGAGCCAATGATCTTCCCTCTTTGATTGCCTCCAAAACCCACGTAGCCTCCAGGTTTAAGTTCCAGACTTTGGAACATATGCTTTCTTCCTATTATGTGTCGAGAGCATCCAGAGTCCAAGTACCATAACTGGTGTTTTAGTATTGTTGTTAAAGATATCTTCTACATATATAATTTTGTCCTTAGGTACCCATATCATTTTAGGTCCTTGTTTGTTAGTGTTACCAAAATTCTGTTTGAATTTTAGTTTAGCAGAATAATCATAACTGGTGTATTTCAAGTCGTGTGTGTTCCCATAGGTGAAGTGAGATTTTAATGGTGTGTGTTTAATTACTAAGTCCATGACTTTCTTAGGTTGGGATACTTTACCTTGGTATCCTATGCCTTTTCTGCCATTTCTGCTAACTCCATAGATCATTGAAGCCATCTTGCTTTTATCTATGTTTTTAGCCAGAAACTTCTGAAAGCTATGATCATTTTCCTTTATGATCTTATCAGCATTACTGGGATCCTCTGAGATTGTTTCCTTTTGAGAGTTTTGTAAATCATTTTCAAGTTTTGAAATCTTTTCTTTTAACTCAGAATTTTCTAATCTCAGATTCTCACTTTCTTCAGAGTCAGAAACAAGATCCTTTTTTTCAGGTTCTTGAATTTGACTCGAAGCTGCTGATATCTTTCCAGAATTTCACTCAGACTTTCTCCTAATTCAGCTTTAGTAAAGTTAACAGTAAAGTCAGGAAATACCTCTTCTGTGCCTGATTTTGACCCAGATGCTTCGCTGTCTTCTGTCACATTTTCCATAAGAGCAATGTTGGCTCTTTCATCATCTGACTGTGTCTGCGTCAAAAGTATCTGAGTCATCCCATGTTGCCATGAGACTTTTCTTCTTCTCCTTGAAGAACTTCTTTTTGGATTTCTCCTTCTGAAGCCTTGGACAATCACTTTTATAGTGCCCTTATTCATTGCACTCATAGTAGACGATGTCCCTGTTACTTGAATTTCTGTGACCAGAAGAAGATTCAGACTTTCTGTGTCCAGAGGAGGGTTCAGATTTTCTGTATCCAGAGGGTGATTCATTTTGATTCCCCATTCTTCTGGAGTTTCTAAATTTTCTTTGCCTCTGCTTCCACAGCTGATTGACTCTTCTAGAGAGAAGAGACAATTCATCTTCTTCTGATGAGGATCCATCATAGGTTTCTTCCATAGCTTGCAAAACTTTAGAATCAAATTTTTTGTTAGATTTTAATGCTAAAGGCTTACCTTGCTTCTGAGGATCGTCATCTTCTAGCTCTATCTCATGACTTCTAAGTGAGCTGACAAGTTCCTCAAAAGATATCTTGTTGAGATCTTTTGATATCTTGAGAGCAGTGACCATTGACCTCCATTGCTTTGGTAAACTTTCGATGATCTTCTTTACATGATCAGCAGTTGAATAACCTTTGTCAAGAACTCTCAGCCCATCAACTAGAATCTAGAATCTTGAGAACATTGCGTCAATGGCGCAAGGGCCTTGGTTTCTTTAACTTGTATGTTGCCTTCATGCTTCATTCTCAGAGAATCAAACATGTTGTTGTACCCCAAAATTTTCCCTATCACATTTTTCCAAGATTTTCCTCTTGCATAGGTGGTTACAAACCTTTTCCTAAAGACAAGGAAATTTTTCAAATGATGTTTCTAAGTTTCCTTCGATTGGCATGTTTCTAAGTTTCCTCCGATTGGCATGTTTCTAAGTTTCCTTCGATTGGCCTGTTTCTAAGTTCCCTTCGATTGGCATTTTAACGAGGCTCTTTGATTGGCACCTACTAAGTGCCTTTCGATTGGCATTTCCAAAGTGCTTTTTGATTGACATCTACATAGCGTCCTTCGATTGCCATATACATAGCATCCTTCGATTGACAGCTGCAAAAGGCCTTTCGATTGGCCTCATGACAAGCCTTTCGATGGGCATTGTATCAAAGTCTTTCGATTGGCGTAGCAAAGGACTCTTCATTTGAAATTCCAATAAATACCTTTCGATTGGTATTTGGACAGGGGCCCTTCGAAGAACTCCTTTCAGGCCATTCGAAAGAGGCCATCAAGAGGGCAATCGGAAAATATGTCCAGGCCAGATTCTCGTCTTGTTTGGTCATAATTCCACAAGAGCTGATTCGACCAGGGAACTCTCTTCAAAAGGACAGGAAATAGAAACAAAGGGTGGTCCAATCAAAGGAGTCTTAGTATTGAAGTTGGCACAGTTCTACTCATAACCATTAAGAAGAACAAGGTTCTAATAAGGAAAGTCCTGATTAGTTCGAATTGAAGTTCAAGGCTGGCACGGAAGGCAGATTCGAAGGAGGGAAAGGGATTTGTTCTAAAATAAGATAGAAATCCCATAATCGAAAGAAGATTTTCTCAATCAAGTAAAGAATGAAGCAGGCTGGAAAATCAAAGAAAACGTATGGGAAAAACACAAAGATTTGGCCATTTTAGAAACAAAAGATACAAGACAAATCAAATATTTTCTCACTCAATCTTCAAGATTCAGTTCAATTTTGTTAACCTAATTCATTATACTATATATGCATAACAAACCCTGATCCTAAAAGGAGGATTTGGTCGGGAGATTTGATCGAGTTTTGCTCTAGAGGGAGATTTAAGGCGTTTCAAAGACTGCAATCCATTTCTAGGTGTATTTGGAAGCTATCTGGACCACTATCACGCATCAACACATCTAGAAACAGTATACACATGTATCAAGGTTTGCCCTGGTTCTTGAAATTGGTTTTTGAAACATACGCATGATAAATGATTTTTAAATATACCGTCATGTTTATATGATCATTTAGAACATATTTGCATAATTAATTATGTGTTTTGATGCATATTTGACTGAATATCATTATTAGGGTTTCAAGCTTCTTTTTAGGGTCTTTCATTTAAGGCAAAATCAAGACAAAAGATGAGTACCATTGTACTCACGAGATCAAACCCATTTGATCTGTATTCTTGGATTAAATTTGTATTGGGTGAATATGATTTTTGAGATATGCAGGTTTATAGTTAAAACGTCTGTCCTTAGTTAAAACCCTTACCTAAAATGACAGTCCCAATGAAGAAGATGACTGCATGTCAAAACCTGGTTGGGTAGTTTGAATGGCACTTGTTTTTATTACAGCCACTAACCATTATTACATATAATACACATTGTTCATTTATGTTAATGATTGAACAGTTGGCTCAGTGGCAAAAGGGAAAGGTTCAAAGCGCACGTGTGTAGGAGGTCAGGGTTTCGATCCCTGCCTCCTACATGTTATATTTTGTAATAATCTTTGCAGATTCCATGTTGTTCTTCCAAGCGTGCACACCCTAGGCCTCCAGATCATCTGAAGATGAGAAAAACACAAGAAGGGGGGGTTGAATTGAAAACTTGAAATCAAAAGCGCAATGACACATTATTTTTATCCTGGTTCGTTTGATCTCAAACTACTCCAGTCCACCCGTCAAGGTGATTTCACTTCTCTCCACCGAGGTCTTAATTCACTAATCTCAAAAGGATTACAATCACTACTTTAACAACTGTTAAAGTCTTCTTGAGTACAACCACAATCCGGTTAATCTCAAGGAACACTGTTTCAAAATAATTATACAAGAATGTGTGTTGTTTTTTTTCGTAACAAAAACTGTTATCACAACTGTGATGATTTACACAAAATTATAGCTTGAAAGATGATGAAATTTGCTTGCAGCTTTTTGAATATGCGTAAGTGGTATGTAGAAAATCGTTAGTAGTCTTGGCAAAAATGTTACCGATTTGAACACTGAGCTTGTTTATATAGGCAATGGATTTTCGTTGATCATCAAGCGTGTTAAATGACATTAACTCGGTTTCCATTTGGAGAAGATCCTGTCTGAAAGAAGCCGTTGTAATTGATGTTGTATTGAATGATTAGTAACGCTTCAGAATCTTTCATCCTTGCTTGCTGCTGATGCTTCAGAATATTGATGACTTGGATTAACATGTTCTTGTTCAGAATCAGAGTTTACTTTGCTTAAGCGCAGGTTCTGGTCATCAATCTTCAGCGCATGTTCTGATTGCTTCAGCGTGTAGCTCTTATGGCTTATCTTCTGATGTTGCTTTGGTCAGAACTTCTGCATACATAAAAACATAATTTTTAGGTGCATATTTGTTCTTTGTATTTGTTATCATCAAAACTCTAACTAAGGGTTGTAGAATCAAACTATGTTCTAACATCATCATCCTTGGATCAATCAACACCTGGATCCAATGCCTCCAATAAAGCTCCCTATGGTGGACACTCCTGGGACAACCATACTGAATCACACACAACTATGGGCCAACTGGATTGGGCTTTGAATAGAAATTCAGCATGCACCCTCCAATTTGGGTTCATACCCCCTCAGGCTCACTCTATTTCCCTTTTAATTTTGTTTTATTTAAATTAGTTTATTTATTTTGTTTAAATCAGTTTTTTCTTCATAAAACCATAAAATTAACATCACAAAAAAAATAGGATTTAGTATTGCTTCAATAAATTAATTTTTGTAAATTAATTAATTTCAGAAATTTTAGTTTGTTTTATTAATTAAAATTAATTAGAAAAATTAGGTCAAACTTCCAATCTTTTTCACAAAAATCCCAAAAATATTTTCAATGCTCAAATTAGGTTTTTTTAGGATTTCAAACTTATTTCATTATTTTACTCTCGCGCATAATTATTTTGGCCGTACGATTAATTTTTATTATTGATGTAACTGCGCCCGGTTTGTAATAGCTTAATTAGGGCTTTATTTATGCATTTTTCTTTCAATCAATTCCTTATGTATCTACACCAAAGCCTTGTAATAGCTTAAGGCCTTTATTTTCTTGCTGTTATATTATGTATATAATTGTTAGCAACCTAGGCGTGTATGCTCAATTAATCAATAGATTACTAAATTCAAGATAAATATATCTGAAAAAACACACTTTTGCACACATGCACCCCTAGGGTATTTCCCACTTTGGTTGCCTTAGAAACAGTGGTCATGTCCCTCGAGCATAGGGATACTCTTAGCAAAGATCCCCAGTTTAAAATCACCATAAAGATCATGGTCCATAAATGTCCCTAGAGTTGCCTACGAGAAATGATCTTATAATGATAGTCCCATCGAAATGCTAAGGTATCCTTACATGTTGCCTTCAATGACCATACGTCCCTTTCGATAGTCTCTCAACATCCAACGACTAGGGTTGCCTACTCACTAATAGTAGGATAACACGGTCTAAATGATAGGAGGAAAAGAACAGTCTTTTTTCGAGTAGGTAGATAACTGTTAGGTACTTGCTCAAATAAATTTTCACACCACACTTTCTAACACTTTTCAAAACACTTTATCACACTCTTTAGGATTGATACAAGAATTACAATAAATTGAATCGCCGTACTAAGGCATTTTCAAAGCTTTTCAAACACAAACACAACCAATTTCAAAAATAAGCAAGTACCTAAGAGCCCATGGAAAACCATGGATGGAAAGGGTGCTAACACCTTCCCTTTCCATAATCTACCCCCTTACTCAGAGAAACTCGAAAAAAGGTCTTTTCTGTTCTTTTCACCCATTCCTTTGTTGGATAAAAGAAAAGTCGATGGTGACTCTTGCTTACTGCGACATTTGCAAACAAAAAATGCAATCCAGTATATTAATAGTAGGTTCTGCCACCATATCACAGAACTGGCGACTCTACTGGGGAGAATTATAAAGTGGGGTTTACCTTAGGGTCTAGATCATTTTAAATTGCTTTCTTTTTTTGCTTTGACTGCTTTAACTTTGAGGGTTTGTTGGGGTATTCTTGTAAAGATCCTATACCCAGATCTGGGGCACCTTATTAGGTAAGTAGCAATAAATCATGGAAGCTGTACGGCGTAGACTGATACGGACGAAGTGGTGGCTATGTTAGCGCGATGCTTTGGATTGTACTAATGTACCTTAAGTAAGTTAAGGATAAAATTAGGCTTCCTCATAGTGTCACTAAGCGCTAACTGACCTTTAGAACCTTTAATTGACTCATCCTAGCCATTAGGAAGTAGTGAGATAATCGGCTTCGGTTCCGACCAAAGATTGGTTGATACTCGATACTACACTCATTGAGGCTGGACTTTCAGGATTTTTTGGCCGCAATACTTTGGTGCGGAGCTGGAACAATTTCTGAAGGGAAGGTCAGTGATATTGAGACTCCTTAGAACCCGACTACTATTAATAGGACAGGTTGAGCCAACTGAACATTCAAGAGGGTACATACCTTACAAACTCATGCAAGCCTTTGAACCTAAGGTCTATTGTGTGATTTGCTTGTGTTTATCTGTGATTTTTAGCATAATCATGACATCATAAGCATCATGACATTCTTACATACTAATCATTTTAAGGACCTGTTGGATTTACCTCTTGGCTGTTTTGTAGGATATGAATTCAGGTCGCAGAAAAACCATCCGGATTCACTTCACAAAAGTTCCTCCTAAGCTCAAAGAATTGGTATTGAAAGTCCCCAAGGACTCATCATTCCACAAAAGACATGGTCACTTGCTCAGTTTGGTTACCACTGGGTTTGACGAAGGTCTGATGAGTGTTTTATTTAAGTTCTTCGATCCTAAGCACCATTGTTTCACATTCCCCGATTATAAATTGGTGCCTACACTGGAAGAATTCTCTAAATTACTTGGTTTACCTTTATTGGAACAAGTATCTTTCACTGGTTTATAACAAGACCCAGCTTCTGAAGATGTTGTCGTAGCTTTGCACTTGAAGCCATCTGACATTGACTCCAATTGGGAAAAAAGTTGAGTTAAGGGTCTCCTTGCAAACTTCCTGATGAAGAAAGCTCAGATCTTTGGGTTAGTCTTGTTTCCTAATTCATATCAACTTATAGATGTGAATGCCATCAACATCTTTCTTGCTCATAATCCGGTTCCTACATTGCTCAGGGATGTCCTACATTCTCTCCATACTCGTACTCTAAAGAAGCGAGGAAATCTAATGTGTTGCACCCCTCTGCTATATAGGAGGTTTATTTTTCACCTTCCTCGGTCAGTAATGCAAAATTATTTTTGCTTAAGGTGGAGTCAAAGGCTAATGTATCTCTCCCACTCCGACATCCATTGGTGTCCTCGCTCTCAAGAGGACATTTCTTTTATTGATCACTGCGGAGAATTCCCTAATGTGCCACTCCTGGGCATTAGGGGAGGAATCACCTACAATCCTTCTTTAGCACTACGTCAGTTTGGCTATGCACGGAGAGATGGTCCACCGGATATGCTCATCCAAGGTATTGTGTCCAACTACTCAGATGATGTTCATAATTATCGTCAGAGGTTCATCCACTCTTGGGGCATTATTAGGAAGACTGATAGTAGGACTTTGGGGCATAAGAACTCCATCCCTTTGGAACCTTACCTCAAATGGGTGAGAGCTCGAGCCCAAAGTTTTATGATGCCATACAATTCCATCTTACTGGTGATCTCCATCCTGATATGCCAACCAACTTCAGAGAGTTGCAAAAGTCTTGGATCCATCTCAAGGAAGAAAGAGATAATTTTGAGGCTCAATTCTATGCAAGTGAGAAGAAGGTGATGGAATTAACAAAACAACTTAATGAAGAGAGGAACCTTAACACCAAGAGGAAGCGCCCATGGGAGACTTAGGAATTTATTTTCAATGTTTATCCTTGTGTAATATTTTGTTTCTTTAAAAACTTGCTAATAAAAGGTTTTGCTTTTTGTTTTATTTAAAAGATCTTAAATCCAATAAGGACCTTGAAATCACTGCATACACATGCCATACATATCATTGCATAACAGGCAGTCTCCAGTACAGGTCTCTCATGTTCTCATTGTTTATCCCAGTAATGGCTCTCAAACAAGACAACAGAGATCTCCAAACTCAAGAGGCTCAGTTTATGGAAATGTTCCTAAACCTATCCAAGGGGCAGGAAGAGTTGAAAGCACTCCTTGCTGGGAACCTAGCCAAGAAAAATCCTGAAGACAATAAGGATGACCAATTGGAACAACTGCAAGCTGAAATGGAAAAGATGAGAATCCAGATGAGTAGTCAAATGGCCCTTATCCAAAGTTTAGCTCGGGAACAAGAAGAATTGAGGATTCTCATCAGCAAGCTTCTTCAGGACAAATACGATAGTCTGGGGAAAATTGCTAGAGCTTAGGGCCCAATCAAGGATCAATCACTCTTGGCAGATAGGGAATTGGGTGACTTGTTCATACGGGGGCATGTTGAAAATAAACTCAGGAGCGGTGACATTTAAGGGACTGCATCATTAAGTAACCAGAAGAGACCATACAATGGGAAGAAAGAGTCCAATGTTGTGTACGACCAGAAGTACCGCAATAAGAGTAATCTCAACCAATCGGTGGGGGTAATGTGGACTTCTATTCCTGCACTGATACAATCACAACGGGGTAATCAACAAAGGCAAGACAAGCCTAAAAGGAAATTCACCAAAATCAACATGTCTTTGGATCAAGTATTGCAACACATGTTGAAGATGGAGTTGATTACGTTAAGAGATCCTCATCCAAACCCCAAAACTTCTTCGCCTAACTACAATCCTGATGCAATATGCGCCTACCATTCTGATAGTCCTGGACATGATACAAATGACTGTTGGGCATTGAAAAATAAGATTCAGGACTTGATTAATGAAGGAGTGCTGGAGTTCACACAAGATGGCCAGGGTGAATTCTTCTTCCGTCCCTCAAAGACACACCATCTAAAGCCACAAGTTCAGACAAAGAGGCTTTATGTTCATTAGAATTTTCAATTTGTAATTTTATTTTGATTGTTCAAACATTTATTCATGTCAAACTTTGTTACTTTATCAATGCATTGCATATGTCTGTTTTGAATCAATTCATTCGTAATCACTATATTTAAACTGCTTTCCTTTTTGTGATATTCAACTCTCGATCAAAATCTCTGAGCCTTTAGAGGGAGGATGACGAGAATGATACCACAATCTCTACAATATGCTTTTGAATAGACCCCGCTGACGATGTACAATCATTGTTTCAAATCCTAAATAGTGGAGTTATGAGGAAGATAATCCCTAGTCAACCCCTTTGAGCCAAAGAAGTAGGAGTTTTTCTTTTCACACAAATTAAAACACTTAATCATAACCCGGGGCAGGGAAGCTTCTTAGTTAATTTCGATGCGCATTCAGTCGCAATCTTCCGCTTTGTACACAATGAATGACATCGAAGACGTCCTTGCAAATCAAAAGACGGTGATGGTTCCGCATAATCATTAAGAACAGGCAGTCGTTATCTCTCAAAAATAAAATCCCATTAAGTCAGAACCTATGAAGGAGACTTAAGAGAAAAATTGGGGCATCCCGCTGACTATAATTACAAAAGAAACAGTTCAGGAAAAAGTAGGGATAACAAAATAAAAAAAATAGGTCCTACAAATCCTCGACAAAAAAAAGATTTCAAAAATGAATGCCTCTTCCAAATAAACTTTATGTATCTGAACCATCATCGGAACATCAAGGATATGATGCCAGACTCAATTGGAATCTAAATGCACAATTAGCTGAGCATAGGACTGAAGAACATCACGAAGAACGGGTGGGTACAAATATATTTTAAGCCTTTATCCTTTGTTTCTTAAACTGTGAACCAGACCACGTTATAACCCTTAAAAGTCCTAGCTGAAGCATGGGTTAGTTCGAAAGCATACTGTTACAAAAGGTATCCTGACTCCAGTAGGGTTCGCTATAAATCCCGAGTTGATATCACACTTTTACAAAATTTGTTTGTTTTACTAAAAAATGAATTTTCAAACTTCAAGATAGACATAAGCTTTGCATTCTTAAAATACCATTGTTTGCATATGACTATTTGTTCAACAGCTGAGAAATTCGTATGACGAATATCTAGTGAACAAAAACCCTCTCAATAAAAAGGATCACTTCAAGTGGAAAAACACTTCCCACCAAGGGGCACGACATGATCATTGTCCATCATCTGGGGCAGTCAAGTCAAGATTCAAGGAATCTCTCAAAGATGCCGAATATCCAAGGGTAGATATCCATCTGAATCACTTGGGTCATTGGACATGAGTTCCAGCAGCGAATCTTATACGATCATACAAACATCTTCTGGCAATATGGCAACACTTACTTTTATAGACAATGATAATTCTCCATACCTGGTGAACATGGACATAGTTGGAAAACACTACGCGTGAACTAAGACCCACTAGGTTGACTGTCCTAGGTAAAAAATAAGGGCATCCCGGTGAACCAAAAGGGTTCAGGCAAAAATTAGGGATAAAAACAAAAATATGTGCACCCGGCAAGTCAAAAACCTGAAAAGGCAGTGGGATACGGTGGCAGAACCGACTATTAATTACTGGTTTGCATTTTTTGTTTGCAAATGTCGATGTAAGCTAGATTCGCCACCAACTTTTATTTCATCCAACAAAGGAAAAGGAAAAATAATAGAAAAAACCTTTTTCGAGATGTTTCTGAGTACGGGGGTAGATTATAGAAAGGGAAGGTATTAGCATCCTTTCTATCCATGGTTTTCCATGGGCTCTTAGGTACTTGCTCATTTTTAAATTGCTTTTGTGTGTTTGTGTGTTTGAAAAAGTTTTGAAATTTTCCTTAGTGCGGCGTTTCACTTTATGGTAACCCTTGTATCAGTCCTCAAGGGTGTGACAAAGTTTTTTTTTGAAAACTTTAGTTTGAAAAGTTTGTTTGAAAGTGTAAGTGTAAGAATTTGTTGTTTTGAGCAAGTACTTAAGAGTTCCTACCTACTCGAAAAAGACTATTCGTTTTTCTTATTTCCTTTAGGAGGTGCTCTCCTACTATTAAGGAGTAGGTAGCTCCATCGTTGGAGTTTAAGGGACAATCGAAAGGGACGAGTACGATCACTAAAGCAATGATTAGGAAACCTTAGTAGTTACCCTAGAGTCCTAAAGATCTTTCCGATGCAACATTCGAATGGGTCATTTTTGATCTTTCGGGACTAGAGGACAACCACTAAAACTCCATATACTTCATGACTGTTTATCGAAGGTAACTGAAGTGGGGAAAACCCTAGGAGTGAGCATGTGCAAGTGTTTGATTTCCAGTTATTATCTTTGCACATTTAGGGTTTTCTACTATTTTAAATTATAATATTTTGCATACAATCCTATTGTCAATCATCTAACAGTTTATAAAGACGGAAAGTAAAATGTGAGAAATTTAAACTTAGCTATTACAAGGCCTTGGGGAGGGGGATTACATTATCAAAAACTTGGGAAAAAAACAGTAAATGAAAATAATAATAAACCTAAGTTAAATTATTACAAACTCTAAGCAATTACATTAATTGGAAAAATAAACAAATAAATGCGCGCGAGGATGAATTAAACGAAGATTAAAATTAAATTCAAAGATATTTAATATTGAATAAAGAAAAAATATTTTTTGGATTTTTTGAGAAAAAGTAATTAAATTTACAAATTAACCTAATTTCTAATTGATTTTAATTATGAAAAAAAAAAATTTAAGTTATCCTAATTAACCTAATTAATTAACAGAATTAAATATTGTATAAAAAAACCTAATTCTAATATTTTTTGTGTTTTTATGATTTTTGATTTAATTAAAAAAACAATGATTTTGTAAAATAATTAAAAACTAATAATTAAAATAAGAAATTAAAAAAAGAAATAAAATGGGCCTGGTGTGAAAGTAATTTTGGGAGGTGCATGGTTGAATTTTCCAGGCCCAGAATAGTTGGCCCAAGGCTGCGCCTGATTCAATGTCATTAGCCTTTGGAGGGTTCACCATGTGCTACGCTTGTGGTGTGTTAGATCTGGACTGATGATAGATCTAGTGGATGAGATGTTGAGGTGCATAGTGAGCTCTTGGTTGCGTGATGCATTGGATCTGCAAAGAAGTTGTAAGAAAAATAATATGCATACGCCTGGGATTGAACCCGGGAAGTTTGCCTCACGCGTTCGCTCCTGGACCATCTGTGCTGGAAGGCTTAGTTGTTAACATAATAAACAAAATAAAATATAATCTAAACAAAGTGGTGCACCTAGAAAAATGCGTGAATTTCAAACGGGCCAATGGTATGCTGCCACACCCTCATCTTTTTCCCGAGGGACTATTGTTTTAGAAAGAGCTTTTACCTACGGACGAACTCATCACTATAGGAAATAGTGACGGTTCTTGTGCGTGGCTACATACCTGCAAACATAAAAAATGCAATACAAGCAACATAAATTCCATCCAAAGCCATGGATTGATTGCAAATCAACCCTTGAATACGAAGAGGTCCTTAATTTGGCCTGATTTTTCCTCTAACTAGGATTCTCTAAATTGGAGCTCCAGAGCCCTAGCCATGGCAGATGCCCATACCTGCACTCAAACTCCAATCAAAGAATTTCAGTATGTTATAAATATGATAACAAGAATAGATATATAATCAAAACATGTTTATGATGCCAGAATCATTGTAATCGAATTTTGGAAAAAAGGGCAAACCGTGACGGTGGTAGCATGTGACTCTTGATGCTTCAGGCCTTGATAATGCTTGCAATCGCTTCAGAGGATGCCCAGGGATGTGATTTGATCTTTGGAATGGCTTGAAACGACCTGTAGAAGGGAATTCGATCTGCACTTTTTTGACAAAAATTTGAACTTTGTTCTTGCTCTTAGGGAGGCAGGCTGTGCATGAATTCTTGCTCTTAGGGTTCACAATGCTTTGTTATAAGTAGTGAATCAGATTAGCTCAATAGAATTAGAAAAAATCCAAAGATGTAATGGTCTTGAATTTTGATTCAAATCTTTCCAAAATTGGAGATTTCCTCTTGTTTTAGAGCTTGCACGATTTGTTTTAGTCATTGACAGCATATGAGATATATAATTCAATGCAAAACAAATCTCATACAACAAATTTTATTTATCTTTGATTTAACTTGATTTAACTTGATTTTATTTGGATTTTAAATAAATAAAATCAAAATAAATCAAATAAATAAGTGAATAAGGCATGGAGGGTCCCATAGGTCGTGGACCATGCTAGGATTGAGATTCAATCTTGAAAAGATGGGCCCATGTGGAAAAAATGCAATTTAGGGCATTGTTGACTTTGTGTAAATTTCCAAAAATGGCCAACTTTGACAATGCATATCTCTCTCAACTTTGACCTTAAGAGGGTGATCTTGGACTTTTTAGAAATCTTAGGATGTCCCCTAAAAAACCTCTTTTGTTTCATCTCAATTGGATATTCCATGTTCATGTAAGAAGCTTTGACCCAAAAGGTATTTTTGTTGACTTTTTGAAATGACCTATAATGGGCTTAAAGATACCATCCAGAAAAGATATCGTTTGCATAAGAGATTCCTTTGCGAGAATTCCTGTACCTACCGTTGAAGAGGACTTCGCTGGGGAATGTTGATTTATATTCTAGGGAAATAGAGTCTAGGAGCTTCATTTGTCCATTACTCTACTGGGGAATTAACTCTTGATTGATGAGACAAAAATGAGTTATTATCTGGTTGTATCCCAGGCTTCATGGCGAATTACTGGGGAATACGAAATCGATCGTATCTGTTGTCTGAAGATAAAAGAGAAGGAACCTGGATAGTAGGGTTACTTCGAAATGAAAGCCTGGATAGTAGGGCTATGAGAAAGAACCTGGATAGTAGGGTTACTTCGAAATGAAAGTATGGATAGTAGGGCTGTGAGAAGGAACCTGGATAGTAGGGTTACTTTGAAATGAAATCCGAGATAGTAGGGCTATGAGAAGTAACCTAGATAGTAGGGTTACTCCTAAATGAAAGCCTAGATAGTAAGGCTATGTGAAGGAACCTGGATAGTAGGGTTACTTCGAATTGAAAGCCTGGATAGTGGGGCTATGAGAAGGAACCTGGATAGTAGGTTTACTTCGAAATGAAAGCCTGGATAGTAGGGCTATGAGAAGGAACCTGGATAGTAGGGTTACTTCAAAATGAAAGCCTGGATAATAGGGCTATGAGAAGGAACCTGGATGGTAGGGTTACTTCGAAATGAAAGCCTGGATAGTAGGGCTATGAGAAGGAACCTGGATAGTAGAGTTACTTCGAAATGAAAGCCTGGATAGTAGGGCTATGAGAAAGAACCTGGATAGTAGGGTTACTTCGAAATGAAAGTCTAGATAGTAGGGCTGTGAGAAGGAACCTGGATAGTAGGGTTACTTTAAAATGGAAGCCGGGATAGTAGGGCTATGAGAAGTAACCTAGATAGTAGGGTTACTCCGAAATGAAAGCCTAGATAGTAAGGCTATTTGAAGGAACCTGGATAGTAGGGTTACTTCGAAATGATAGCCTGGATAGTGGGGCTATGAGAAGGGACCTGGATAGTAGGGTTACATCGAAATGAAAGCCTGGATAGTAGGGCTATGAGAAGGAACCTAGATAGTTGGGTTACTTCGAAATGAAAGCCTGGATAGTAGGGCTATGAGAAGGAACCTGGATAGTAGGGTTACTTCGAAATGAAAGCCTGGATAGTAGGGCTATGAGAAGGAACCTGGATAGTAGGGTTACTTCGAAATGAAAGCCTGGATAATAGGGCTATGAGAAGGAACCTGGATAGTAGGGTTACTTCGAAATGAAAGCCTGGATAGTAGGGCTATGAGAAAGAACCTGGATAGTAGGGTTACTTTGAAATGAAAGTCTGGATAGTAGGACTGTGAGAAGGAACCTGGATAGTAGGGTTACTTCGAAATGAAAGCTGGGATAATAGGGCTATGAGAAATAACCTAGATAGTAGGGTTACTCCGAAATGAAAGCCTAGATAGTAAGGCTATGTGAAGGAAACTGGATAGTAGGGTTACTTCGAAATGAAAGCCTGGATTGTGGGGCTATGAGAAGGGACCTGGATAGTAGGGTTACTTCGAAATGAAAGCCTGGATAGTAGGGCTATGAGAAGGAACCTGGATAGTAGGGTTACTTCGAAAAGAAATCCTGGATAGTAGGGCTATGAGAAGGAAACTGGATAGTAGGGTTACTTCGAAATGAAAGCTTGGATAATAGGGCTATGAGAAGGAACCTGGATAGTAGGGTTACTTCGAAATGAAAGCCTGGATAGTAGGGTTACTTCGAAATGAAAGCCTGGATAGTAGGGCTATGAGAAGGAACCTGGATAGTAGGGTTACTTCAAAATGAAAGCCTGGATAGTAGGGATATGAGAAGGAACCTGGATAGTAGGTGTCGTACCCAAAAATTTGCCCTCACATTTTTCATATTCTAGGGTTTCTTGAACACTCAATTTGGCTCAGAAGTTGGTCAGACATATTCTCCCTAGGCAGCAAATCAACAATTAGGGTTTTGTATTTCTCAGATAAAGTTGAATTTTTATGGTTTCGAATGGTCTTCATGGGTCTTCTAGTATGCTCAAGGATGTTTATGCCAGTCTTCAAACGTTGCATCGCAAGTTTGCTCAGTCGATGGCTCAGATAACTGAAAACGACTACATTGACCCAAAAATTAACCTTTTGCGAGAGCGAGTTCAAATGATTGTAACTTCTTCATTATTCGATATTTTTGAACGTTTCTTTTTGCGTATAATTCTCCTTGATGTCATCTCCAATTTCTATTCACAAATCAAGAACTGATTATGTGTAGAAGATCACCAAAATTCGAATACGTTAGAAGTCGCATCATGGACTTTGACCTAATCTTAAGTAATTGTTGCCTGATTTCTAAGAATTGTGATTTCCTCAAATTACAAGATCTCGGGACGATTATTTCTGCATATGGTCATAAGTAATGTCGCTCACGAGTTTATCCTCAAATATCGAAAGAAAATTATGTTTGGAAGACTTCGAAAGTTATCAGATCATCGCAAGTTATTTGTTTGATTTCAAATGTTCTTAATCACAACTGTTTTGAAATTTGTTAACTCTAAAAGGTTGATGAATGTTCTTAAAGCATGGTTTTTTGGAAATGAAGTTCCATTTTAATCGAGCATGGCATGCGAGTTCATTTTGAATGCAAATTTGATTTGGACAAGAGGTGAAGAGTAAGACTGTCATTTAGATGACCGTGGTTTTGGGTTTGAGTTAACAAAGTAGGAATTTAATTCTTAAACATTTATTTTGTTTAGAAATTTTATTGGAGTACAAGGCGCGTGGTTTACTTGAAATACAAGTTACAAGAGTTGTTTGTGATTACTTAAAGTTCAAGTTATCAAATCAAAGTGTATCGTTCAAACCATTCAAATTGGGAATTTCAAAGTTCAATTAAAATTCAAGATTGGTACAATAAATTTCATCACACCAAATTTATTCAAGTCTTTGTGTTAATTATATTACAAGTAAAGTGAAATTACAAAAAAAAAATTTGATTACAAATGAAATAAATTACAAAATTTGTTTTGTTTATAAAGAGAGAAATTTTGTTTTATTTCTTCAAGTCTTCATTTGCATCATCTTCAAGAAATCCATCCAATCTTTGCTAGCCATTATTTTCTCTTCACCTTGCCTCGCTTGCCATCCATGAAACAAGAGAAAAAAAGAAAGTTAGCAAGCAATCAAAGAAGAGTGATGTATAAAAAAGGAAAAATTCATCATTAGGGTTTGTATTTAGGAATCAGAATTTAAGGTTTGTTTTATCATAATCCCTTTTCTCCCATTTTTGTAAATAACAAGGTTGGGCCTTGGTTCACAAAAAGGAAAAGAAAATATTCAAGCCCAAGGCTGTCAAAACAGCAAGAAAATATGCAAGCCCAAGGCTGTCAAAACAAGCAATAAACATCACAACAAGCCAAGCAAAGGCAGACTGCAAGAAGTATGCAGCAGCTGCTGTAAACATAGCAGTAAAAGCATGCAACAAAACAACAATAAAATATTGCAACATAGCAGTAAAAGCAAGTTTAACCTGCAACAATATTACAGTATAGCAGCAACTGCTGTAAACGTGGCAAGAAGGCAGCAACAAGTAAAACAAAAACAGGACAAGGCAAAATAGCAAGCTAGCTTGCTCAACAAATAAGTTACATCATCATTTTCCCTAAGTTATACAAACCCTTCAGAATCGTATTGAAAAGCCAAATTTTGCTTTATTTCATGGAAAGATGAAAGAGGAAAGATGAAAGAGATGTCACCTAGCAAAACAACAGTCCAAAATCCTGCAATATGCCAAAGTCAGCTGTGCCAAACTTGCTTTTGACAGCCCAAGGTTTGCACACAAATAGCAATATGAAAACTGCACTTAAAAGGCCAAAAGTCAGCATATCAGAAAATATTTTCCCCCTACTTTTCACCTTGATTTTCAAAAGATATAACAAAACCAACAAAAAGAGATAAATACATCATAATAGCCAACAAACCAAGGGGCGAAACTAGCAGAGGGCAAGAAAATATACAAACTAAGAGCAAAAACCAGCAAAGATACACACCAAGCCAACATACACAAGAAACAAAAAAAAAAACCAAATACCTCCAACTCCTGTTCAACATAACATAAAAAATTTCCATATGTTCAAAACAGAAGCATTAGCATGAACCAAAGATAAAAAAGAATCTGTAGCAACTGTTATCTATCACCATAACCCTTTCCAACTTGTTTTCACCTCATCATCATATTCCTTCCTCACTTACCCTCAGTCACAACTGAACATCCAACATTGTGTATAACATCACACAAATTTTTGCAACAATTCCAAAAAAAACATTCATCAACAGACAAACAACAAAACACAAAAAAAAATCATACGCAAATCAGAAGAAGAAGCAAAGCAGGAAATTTGGAACATACCTTAGAGGCTGAAAAAGAGGTAACTCATTATTAATTTTGATTTGGTTTGCTCTTACCTTCCCTTACCCTTTTGCAATCACTGTATCATCTTGATTTGGGGCTTTAGGGTTTCTCCGGGGATGAGGGTAGCATCGTTAGGTTCAAATACTAGGAAACGAGGAAGCTAACAAAGAGGGAATGATCATTACATCGAGTGGATGAGTGGTCAGAGAGAGATTTGGAAGGAGGATCGATGAAGAGGTGTTATTTTGTTTTTGTTTGTTAGCGATGAAGAGAGGAAGAACAAGGAGAAGAGGGAGAAATTAGAGCGTGGGAGAAGAAGAGAGAGTTATGATTTACTGTAACTTCTTTATTTTTGTTTTTATAGGTCATTAATTGGAATAACAAAAACTTCCTCTTCCCTGTGCTACAATGGCCAAGCGACGCCTGCTGTTATTAGGGTTTCAAACCCTTTCCTCTTCTCATTCCCAGCCGGGTCGCCCCATTGGGTTTGTTTGGCCCAATAACTATCTCTTTTCCCTTTTTATTTCATTAATAACATATAAATACTGAATAAATGGAATAGCTCAGTTGGCAAGGTATCATTGTTCATAATCAAAGGAACCCGGGTTCAACCCCTGTTGGGACCCTTTTTCTTTTTATTTTCTATTTTGCTTCATTCTACTTTTGTGAAACAAAAAGAGCTTCTTGGGCTCTAACCTCTAAATCCCATGATTAAAAAAACAGCATCACCCCATTTTAGATTTCACACCACTATTTCATTTGTATTTTGTTTTTATACTTAATTTTGATTTTACTTATTTCTACTAATTTAATAACTCATGAATTTTGTTAATTAATTTTCTCAATTAGTTTAGTTCTTAGTTCTAATTTAAAAACTTTGTAAATATTTTTACTAATTATTTTTTTGTATTTAAGTCTTAATTTGTTTATTTAATTTCTTAATAACAAAAAAATCTTAAAAGACCAAATACATGCATTTGATTTAATATCCTTAGCTAATTAATAGAATGGATTTTTCTATTTTTCTTTTCAAACTTTTCATATAGAAAAAACAAGAATTTTTATTTCCTTATTTTTACTTTGTTAATTAATTTTTACTTCATAAATTTGTTGTAATTTCGATTAATTGCTCGATTCGAAGACAAAATAACTTGAATCAAACACACTTTTTCACACACGCACCTCTAGGTTAACCTCGCTTATTGCATCAGAAACACATTCATGTCCCTCGAATATGGGACGCTTTAGCAAAGACCCTTCGATAAAAAAGATCGTAGTCCTTCAATGTCCCTAAATGTTGCCTTCGATGAAATGATCTAGTCCCTTATGAAAATTGCTAAAGTGTCTCACAAGTTGCCTTCTATGACTGTACAATTGACCCACGACGGGGCTTCTTACCAAATCAATGGTAAGATAACAACATATAAAGGAGGAGGAAAAGAACATCTAAGACCTTTTGAGTAGGTAGATTCGCCCCTAGTTGCTCACTTGCTCACAAAAACATTTTATACACCAACACACCCATTTTTGAAACATTTTTCAAAAGACAACACTTTGTACATGTTCTTATAGAAACGAGAGTCATTACAAAGAAGAAACCTTTTCAAAATCTCGTTCAAAAACACATTTCACAAACACCTCTTTGAGCTATTTTTGAAACAACACTTTGTACATGTTCTTATAGAAACGAGAACCATTACAAAGACATTTTCAAAATAGTTTCAAAACCCACAACACAAGCACAAATTCAAACAAAAGCAAGTGATCTAGCAAGAAACTAAGAGCCCGTAGATAACTACGGATGAAAAGGGTGCTAATACCTTCTCTTTTCATAATCTACCCCTCGAACTCAAGAAAATATCTCTAAAGGTCTTTCATGTTCTTTTCAGCCTTTCCTTTATGGATAAAAGAAAAGTCGGTGGTGACTCTTGCTATCTGCAACATTTGCAATCAAATGCAAACTCCAAGTCAGTTCTCCCACTGTGTTACAGAACTTGCGACTCTGTGGGGAATTAACTTAAAAGTGGGGTTACCTTAGGGCTAGATCACCTTTACTTTCTTTCTTTGTTTGACTTGTATGCTTTACATTTTGGTTCTTTGTTTGGGCTTGAATCCTCTACCTAGATTTGGGATAACTTATAGGTAAGTAGAAATACATTATGGAAATTGTGTGGGGTATACCGACATGGTCTAAGCAATAGCTACATTAGTGTGACATATTTGTGGGTATTGGTAGCCCTTGAGTAGTCAAGGAGAATACGGGGCCGCTGAGTGATGTCATGAAGAACTAACTGACTTTTAGAATCTTTACTTGACCAACTTGGCCATTAGGACGTAGTGAGATGACCGGCTTTAGTGCAGTCCGAAGTTGGTAGATACTCGATACTACACTCATTGAGGTTTGGATTTTTGGGATATTTCGATTGCCGTGAAAGAGGCTTGCGCTGAAACATTGCCCGAGGAGACAAATCAGTGATATTGAGATCCCTTAGAACCCGATTACTATTACTAGGATAGGTTGAGCCAACTAGACTTCAAGAGAGTACTTACCTATGAAACCTCATGCAAGCCTAAACCTAAGGATTTTTTTGATTCAACTTGTGCATATGCTGGTACATAACATCATTACATCATTTTGTTGTACCCCAAAATTTTCCCTCTCACTTATCAAGAATTTGCTCACAAGATCTCCTTGGGCTCAAGACTGCACTAGGGTTTGATCAACTCAAGACACCTCCTTAAACACTGATGACCAAAATTAGGGTTTGAATTTGCACAAGGATTTTTGAACTATCAATGCTTCATATGACTTTCATGGACCATTATGGACCTCCAATATTACTCATGTCAAGTTTCAAGCCTTGGATCACATTTTTGATTAGTCAATTGAACAGTTGACCTAAAAATCAGATGTATTGGGGAAAAAGTCAACCATAGCCAATTTATAGTCAAACTTCATAATTTTTGATCCACATCAACATTTTAGACCCATATGTATCATTTGATCAAGTTTGGACCAATATTTCTCAAGAAATTTAATCAAATCTCCAAAAGGGCAAAATGGTCAAAATTAAGGTTTTGATTGGGAAAGGGCAATTTCTGATTTTTGACCTAGCAAATGATCAACTGGTTTAAGGCATGATCTCAAGAGTCCAATTGAATCATTTTGACCTAATGACATGATTCAAAACATTGCAAGTCCATTGGATTGACATATGAATTTTGCAGTCAATTGATCAAAAGTCAACTGTATAATGAAAAGTCAAACTTTGACTTTTTAGTCAAGTTCAAGTGCCAAAGATCATAATTCATCAAAACATTTCAAAATTTGAAACTTATTCATCAAGAAATCAAAAAGTCAAGATTTCATTTTGAAAAGTCAAAATTTTTAAACTTAGAAATTTTTCTAAGTGTTGGAGATTTCATGATTTTTTAATAACTTTGATCCAAATTTTCACCATGATGCAAGATGATTGAAGAGAAACTTCCAACATGAAAGTTGTAGAACTCCATGAAATCTACAACTTGGCTTCACAAAACTTCTCCTAAAAATGTTTGTATCTCAAGTTATAATTTTTTGAATACATGCTCATGAACTAAAAATGACTTAGTGAAATTTTGCCCTAGTTAGGCAGATTTTTGACCTAATTTCATGGAAATTTTTCATTTAGTTCCAAGGGGAATATTCAAAAGCAATTAAAATATGAGTTTTAGAGCACATTACAAGCTTTCTAAAATGTCCGAGAACTCCTTGAGATCATTCTTGAGTAGGGAGAATCTAAGAGATGAAGTTAGGGTTCCATTCTTGTTTTTCAAGCCATTTTCATGATGAACATTGGATCCAATCTTCAAGTATGCTGTACAAATCTCACTTTGCAGGCTTCTAACTTGACTTTCACTCCATAATTAAATGATTTCACAGCTATTGGAAGCTTTAATCCAAGCATTTAATGCATTGTACAAATATAATTCCATTTTGGGAAGAAAGGCAACATTGCCATTTTAGAAAAGCAAGTTTTATGCAAAGTCAGCTTGCATTGAGCCTTGCATTGGTTCTTTCTGCACAAACACACTCTACACAATCAGAACAAGTATGTTTAAAGGTTTCAGCCACCCTACAAGCCTTGTACCATACATTTAGACCATGTTTGTCAACTTTTCTTCAAAAACAAGTAACCAAGCCATAACATGTGAGTTTCAAATTCTGAGTTGTGACAAGCCTCAAAAGCTCTTGCTTATAAGTATACACTCTATTTACAAGTGGACACATGGATGCTAGTGCCCTGAAACCACGGCAAACACTCAAAAACCATAAACTTGTTCAAGAACACCATTAACACATAGTTTTTGAACCAAAACTCATGATCTTCATTTCCACTCGTGCGTTTTGAAAACTAATCACTCAGACACTTTCTATGAATCATACCAAAGCAATCCATACCCTTGTTTCCTCACTGTAACTCCTCCATCACTATCCACCATTTTCAAATATTAAGCTTGCAGGTTGACTTGAGTAGAGAGATTCAGAGACTTTCAAGACAAAGTAAGAGGGAATACAATCAAGGAGGTCCAGGCAAGCTAAACAGATCTTCAGGCCATCTAAAAAGTTGCTCAAACTCCATTCACGACTCCAACTGCAAGAGGTAAAACTCAAACTTCTATCTCTTCATACAAGTATCATTTGATCCTGATTTTTGAAGACAAAATGTAGATATTTTTGCTCTAAAGCTGACCATGTTCATAGTTCCCATTTATATTGACTGTGTATAGAGAATTTTGGATTTGAAATTTCTGAGAAAATTATGTTTCAATTTAGGGCCAGCAAAATTAGATTTTATATTTGACTTTTAGCTTACATAAGTTATATGGTTGAATTCGTGGGAAGAAACACCACAATTTTCATGTTTGAACTTTCCATTTTTGTGGAGAGATGAGGAAGATACAGGTGGTCCGGCTAGGCGTGAGGTTGAAGATGAAGTTTCCTTCAGAAAGCAGTTTCTAATATATATTTATGCTTTGATTATATGATCGGATGAAATAGCCACCCGAGTGGCAAGCGTGCGCGTACTAAGTCATATGTTACTTAAAGGGAGAGGGTTCGAACCAATGTGAACCCCCCTTTTGCATTTTTTTTTTCATTTTTTTGATTTCCTAACACGTTTTGTGCAGGCCCTGGGCCCTTTGGGCCTGTCATTTTTGTTTATTTTTGCTAGCATACTCCCCTGTTTACTTGTGACACCCCCTAGCCCATTTATTTTTATTCACTTATTTATTTTATTTTTCCTTTTAAATATATTTTCTAAAATACCAAAAAAGTCATAAAAAGTATAAAAATAATAGATTTATATTTTTACATAATTTAAATATTTTTGCACATAAAAAATTTATTTTATTCATTATACTTTATTTACTTTTATTAATTTCCTTGTAAATTAAATTAAAACTAGATCTTTATTTATTTAAATATATTTATTTTAATATAAAAAAGACCAAAAATATTTCATAACACCACATATTATTTTCAAGACAAAAATACAAAAAAAATGCTTTTTCTTTAAACTTATTTTCTTTTAATCAACTAAAATAGATTTAGGGTTTTATTCAAAAAAATATTTTCTTAATTAAAATCTTTTCTTAATTAATTTCTTTTCTTAATTAACTTAAGTTAATTTAATTTAATTACTTTTTCTCTAATTAGGTTTAGGTTAAAACCTCCTTCATACAAAAATCCAGATACAAAAACCATCTCTTTCAATTTGCATTTGTACTTTATATATTTCTTCAATTATTTGTACAATATTCAATTTGGTTGTAATAGATTAATTAGGTTTATATTATTGCAATCCCCATTCATAAATTATATACCCCCCTCCCATAAGTATTGTAATAGCGTAGTAACTTTAAATTCCGCAATTTATCGCTTTTATATACAAATGCTAGTAATTAGGGTTTGTATGGGAAGATTAAAACCAATGCTTAGAAAACCCTAATTCAAGACAAAAACAAGCATGAAAATCAATACACTTGCACACAAGCACCCCTAGGGTAAATCCACTTGGTTGCCTTACAAAATGGCCATATTATGCATGTAAAGTATCTTAGCAAAAACAAACAAATACAAGATCATAGTCCATCGATGACGCTATTCAAAGTTGCCTCACAAATGATCTTAGTCCCTAAAATAGAATGCTAAGATACCTTGCAACATTGCTAATCATTGCTATACGATGACCAACACCCACCCCGTTTACATCCAAAGATAGGGTTGCTTACCAAATCAATTGTAAGACAATAATGTCAAAGGAAAAGGAAATGAACAAGAAAGACATTTGAGTAGGTAGATTGCTCCTAATTACTTGCTCCATTTCAAAACAAACATCCTTGCTATCTTCAAAAACAAACACCTACACATTTCAAAAGATCTTACAAAAACTTGAAAACATTTTCAAAAAGATCAACATCTTTGTATACATTCTTACGAACGAGAATCATTACAAAGATTGCCTAAACAAAGGCCTCTTTTACAAAATACTTTCAAAAACCACACAAAGCACAATTTCAAACAAAAGCAAGTGATCTAGCAAGTAACTGAGAGCCCATGGAAAACCATGGATAAAAAGGGTGCTAATACCTTCCCTTTTTATAATCTACCCCCCGAACTCAAGAAATAAATCTCAAAGGTCTTTCCTGTGATTTTTCACCTTTCCTTTTGGATAAAAGAAAATTCGGTGGCGACTCTTTCTAACCGTAACATTTGCGATCAAACGCAAAACTTCAAGTCAATTCTGCCACCGTATCACACATGCCATAGCATTTTAAACTAACCATCTCAAGGATTTTGAGATTCATCTTTGTTCTATTTTGTAGGATATGACTCCCACTCGCAGGGGCACAATCCAAGTCAACCTTGTACGAGTACCTTTTCAGCTCAAGGATTTAGTGTCAAGGGTCCCTGAGAATTCTCCGTTCACTAAAATACATGGACGACTTCTCAAATTGGTTACTTCGAGCTTTGAGGAAGACATGATGAAGGTGCTTTTCCAGTTCTTTGACCCATTGCACCATTGCTTTACCTACCCTGATTACCAGCTTGTACCAACTATGAAATAGTTCTCTCAACTCTTGGGAATTCCTATCCTTGATCAACTACCTTTCAACGGTACCTAAAGAGACCCAAGCCCTGAAGAGGTTTCCCGAGCTTTACACTTGCAACAATCTGACATCACGACTAATTGGGAAACAAGAAGTGGTGTCAAAGGGTTCTTAGCCAAGTTCTTACTAGAAAAAGCTCAAGACTGTTGGAACAACCTAGATTTAGAAGATTTTGAAGAAATTTTGGCACTTATCATCTATGGGTTGGTACTATTTCCAAATCCTGACCAGCTTATAGATGTGAATGTTGTCAAAATCTTTTTATCTCACAATCTAGTGCCTACTTTGTTAGGAGATATCTAGCATTCTCTCCACACTCGCACCATGAGGAGAAGAGGTACCCTCATGTGTTCTACTCCTCCGTTGGCTAAATGGTTTATTTTGTATCTTCCCCAATCCGTTGTGGAGAATGAGCAAGGTTTGAGGTGGTCCAACAGGCTAATGTCACTCAGGCATTCATATATCTACTGGTGTTCTAGATCCTTGGAGAACCTTACTCTCATCGATCATTATGGGGAATTACCTAAAGTTCCTTTGCTTGGTATTAGGGGAGGCATCACTTATAACCCTTGCTTAGCTCTGCGACAGTTTGGATACGCATGAAGAGATGGTCCACATGACACGCTCATCCAAGGTGAAGTGTTCGACTATGAGAGTGACAATCAAGACTACTGTCAGAGGTTCATACGAGCTTGGAGGATGGTAAACAAGGTGGACAGTAGGACATTGGGGCACAAGAATTCCATTCCCCTTGAGCCTTACCTTAGGTGGGTACGGGCTCGTGCTCAGAATCTCGCAATGCCTTACCCCTCCATTCTCCCAGTTATCATAGAACCTGTTGTGGAAGGAGATGTCCCACACACTATCCTTCATCCTAACATACCCACCTCTCTCGAAGACTTGCAAAGGGATTGGATACAACTTAAGGAGGAGCGAGACACTTTCGAAGCCTAATTCTACGCCAGCAAGAAGAAAGTTCTGGAACTCACCAAGCAGCTTCATGAAGAGCGGAGTTTGAACGCCTACATCGCACCGAAGAGGATGCGTTAAACTTTTTTGTCTTAGAGTTTTGTATTTTATTTCTTTGTAAGCCCAAAGAGGCATGATGTACTCTAACTTTGATTTATTAATATAACGTGTGTTCCTTTTTGTCTAAAGCAAATTTAAATCTCTAATTTCCTTGAAATCATTTGCATATACATCTTCATTCAGCATAACACAAACATGTTTCTTACAACAGGTCTCCTTATCTTTCTACTGTTTATTTCAGTGAGATAGATATTGAACAAATAGTAAAAGATCTCCAGGCGCAGAATGCCCAGTTTCAACAAATGTTCTTGACTCTGGAAAAAGGACAAGATGAGTTGAAAACCCTGTTGATCAAAGAAAAGAAGAAGAAATTGACCGGTGTTTTGAATCTGGGAAGAAGGTTCAAAGGACCAGCCAGACGGACTCTAGACTTTGTTACATGTAAGAAGAAAGGGATAATCAATAAGTGAAAAACAAGGAAGTGACTGACCCTCCAGAATCTGAAGAGGAAGAAGAGGCTGACTACTCTGAAGAGCATTATCCTCTAGCGGACGACAAATACAAACAGTTGGAAGATCGCCTCAATGCTATGGAGATCCAGAAAGTACCCGGGTTGGATTTTGAGGAGCTAGGACTTGTCTCAGGAGTTGTCATACCGCAGAAATTCAAGGTCTCCACTTTTGCTAAGTATGATAGCGTCTCTTGTCCAAAGATGCATTTGAGATCATACGTCAGGAAAATTCAACCCCATACTGCGGATAGGAATCTATGGGTGCATTTATTCCAAGAAAGCTTGTCAGGAAGGCAGTTAGATTGGTTCTATCAGTTTGAAAGGACCAACATCCGCAATTGGGAAGATTTGGCAGCCGCTTTTTACAAGTAATACCAGTATAATGTTGAATTAGCTCTAACACAGACACAATTGCAAGACATGTCTATGGGTACAGGTGAAGGTTTCAAGACCTATGCTCAAAAATGGTGGGATCTCGCGGGAAGGGTCCAACCCCCTCTATCCGACAGAGAATTGGTGGATATGTTCTTAGGCACGCTATCTGGTCCATTCTTCAAACACTTGATTGGAAGCTCCTCGGCTGGATTTACCGAATTAATCATGACCGGTGAACGGGTAGAAGCGGGTATAAAAAGTGGCAAAATTCAAAGAGATGCATCCTCGAGCGCGATAAAGAAACCCTTTACCAGAAAGAAGGAGGTCAGTGTTGCATATGATCATAGGAATCAGGACATAACTGAACATCGTCCAGCGGTAGGGGCTGTCATGATCTCTAAGCCCGCACTTATTCAACAAAGGAACAATCAGCCTAGAATGGAAAGGTCGGTAAGACAGTTTACCCAGATAAATATGACGTTGTCTCAAGTCTTGCCGCATTTGTTGAAATCTAATCTGGTGACCTTGCGGGAAGCTCCGAAGAATCCCAACACTGCCTCTCCCCGTCATAACCCAAATGCTCGTTGTGCTTACCATTCAGAAAGACCAGGTCATGATACAAATGATTGATGGGATTAGAAAAACAAAGTGCAAGACCTTCTCGAGGTAGAGGAAATTGAATTTGACGCTCCTGAGATCCCAAATGTTATCACCGCTCCTATGCCCAAGCACGGCCGTGGTGTTAACGCTGTTGAAGATGATGTGTTTATTGCTTTTGTTGATGAACTTGTTACTCCTCTCCTAACCGTCAAAAGGAACCTGTTGAAGGCCGGTTTATTTCCGGGCTATGGAGAAGGCTGCCACCTCTGTTTATCCCTACTGACTGGTTTTCATTTATTGAAGGAAGGTGTCACGCGCCTGATGGATGACAAAGAGATTTTGTTTGAAAAGACTCCCGTTCCAACCATTTCATACAAGGATGTTTCAATAGTAACCATTTCCACCAATCCTCCCAGGGTCTCCACCAAAAGACCCGTTAGGATTACATCTACTCCGAAGGTGACTCCACCAAATATTACAATGCCAGGGCTAATCCCGTACTCCTCAGACAAAACTGTTCCCTGGAACTATGGGGGTGACGTCTACTACCATGGCGTCAAGCAAGAATGGCTGGCTGTTGAAGACCCGGTTTTTGAGAAGGCTGACCCCGACATCAACAACATTGTGGGAACCAGAAAAATAATCAGAAGTGGAAGAGTGTTCTCCCCCGAGATTGCTCCTCCAAAAACTGTTACCGGTCCTGTGATTATTTCTGCTTTTGTTCCTGTTGATACTACTACTACAGTTCTTGTGGTTACCGCTACTGACACCCCTATCACCGAGTCGACCGAGACTCGGGGCAAAGGCATTTTGGTTGAGCCAGTCCGGATGAAGGCGCAATCATTATCTATCCTAGAGGCTTCTAAGAAAGAGATGGAAGAAATTTTGAAAATTATAAAGAGAAGCAACTACAATGTAGTCGAACAGCTAGGGAAGACCCCTTCAAAGATTTCTATGCTAGCTTTACTGTTGTGCTTCGAAGCTCATGCGAACGCCTTGGTAAAATTTCTTAAAACTGCTTATGTGCCACAGGAAACCTCTTCTGACCAATTCGAAGATTATGTGGCAAGTTTGACGGCTGATAACGGTTTGGGCTTTTCTGATGCTGATCTGACACCTAGAGGGAGAAAACACAATGAGGCATTGCATGTCTCTTTTGAATGCAGGGGCACTACTTTGGCCCATGTCCTGGTAGATACTGGTTCATCATTGAATGTGCTTTCTAAGAAGGCTCTGGATAGACTAGACTGGGAAGGTTTTATGTTAAAACCCAACAACATAGTGGTAAGGGACTTCGACGGTTTGAAGAGAATGGTGCACAGGGAGGTGGACATCCCCATTAAAGTTAGAACTCAGACCTTTGATTCAACTTTCTATGTGATGGATATTCGCCCTTCCTATTCCTGTTTATTGGGCCGACCTTGGATTCATGATGTTGGCGCCGTCACCTATATATTACATCAGATGTTGAAGTACCCAATCAAGGGAAAAATCATCATTGTCCAGGGAGAGGAGGAATATATGGTCAGTCACCTGAACTCCTTCAGATATGTGGAAATGGATGGTGAATTCATCGAAACTCCATGTCAGCATTTCGAGGAAGTCCTACAAATAGTTGCCGCAACCAAGACTGTTTCCAAAGTTCCGAAGATTACCAGACCTCCGCTGAAGATGGCTTCTTTGAAAGATGCCAAGGCAGTATTCGAAGAAGGTGGGTGTACCATTTGGGGCCAACTCCCGGATATTCCCTACAAATCTGACAAATTTGGTTTGGGTTTTACTTCAAGAGCCCAGAAAGCTGTTCGTCATTCTAGTGCCAGGGAACCACCTTTGCGGATCAGCAACCATGGAGTCAACGCAGTGGAAGATAATGATGACAACTGTGACCTGGAAGAATGGATTTTTACAACTATCAACGGAGGACTCAACAACTGGGAAGCCAACAAATTTATACCTATTACTTTTATCCAACAGTAATTTTCTTAAATTTTTTTTCGGACTTGTAATAATTAAACAATTTAGAATTTTAAAACCTTGTGTCTTACCCGAGGCACAACGTTCCATTTGTATGGGTTGTTACTTAATTTTCATATGTCATCAGTGAATCATGGACGTTTTTGCATGCAAATTTTACGCTCTTTGTTCTTCTTTTTCTACATTTTTATTTTTTTCAAAGATAGCTATGCTCTTACACACACTCACATATCAAAATGCAGATCCACATCCACTCAGGATCCCATGGGTAACGATTCTGCTATGGCCTATTGTGACTTTGAAAATCCAATCTACCAAGCCGGAGACGAAGGTGAGGAAGATTGTGAGGTGCCAGGGGAACTAGCCAGTTTACTACAATAGGAAGAAAGGACCATACAACCCCACGAAGAACCGGTTGACACAATTAACTTAGGTACCGAAGAGGACAAGAAAGAAGTCAAGGTAGGTGCCAATCTAGAACCTAGTGTCAAGAAGCGCTTAACTCAGTTACTACATGACTAGTTTGAGGTCTTTTCCTGGTCATACAGAGACATGCCAGGACTTGACGCTGATATCATGGTCCATTGTCTACCGACAAAAGAAGAATGCCCTCCGGTAAAACAGAAAGTCTGTCGCATGCGGCCAGAAATGTCATGAAACAATTCAACGCCAGATTCTTAGCCGTCACCTCCTATCCACAATGGGTCGCCAATGTTGTTCCAGTGCCTAAAAAGGACGGTAAAGTACGCATGTGTGTGGATTACAAAGATTTGAATAGGGAAAGCCCTAAGGATGATTTCCCGCTTCCCCATATCGATATTCTGGTTGACAACATCACACATCATAAGGTATTCTCCTTCATGGGTGGATTCTCCGGGTACAATCAAATCAAAATGGCACCTGAGGACATGGAGAAAACAACCTTCATCACACAGTGGGGCACGCTCTGTTACAAAGTTATGCCATTCTGGTTGAAAAATGTCGGGGCAACTTATCAGTGCGCCATGGTAGCTTTGTTTCACGATATGATCCATTACGAGATATAGGTCTACGTGAATGACATAATAGTCAGATATCAAATTGAATAGGAACATCTTGACCATATGCAGAAACTGTTTGAAAGGCTAAAGAAATACAAACTAAGGTTAAACCCGAGTAAATGCACATTTGGAGTGAGGTCCGGTAAACTCCTAGGCTTCATCGTCAGCGGTAAAGGTATCAAAGTGGACCCTGCAAATGTAAAAGTAATACAAGAAATGACTTCTCATCACACCAAGAAGGAAGTCAGAGGATTCTTAGGACGTCTAAACTACATCGCCAAATTCATTTTTCACCTAACCGCTATTTGTGAACCAATCTTCAAATTACTGAAAAAAGAACAAGTGTTGGATTAGAACGACGACTGTCAGGCTGCCTTCGACAGGATCAAAGAGTACCTTCAAGAGCCTCCTGCTTTGATGCTGCCAGTCGAGGGAAAACCTTTGATCATGTATCTAACTATCTTGGAATATTCAATGGGGTGTGTGTTGGGGCAGCATGACGAGTCTGGCCAAAAAGAGCATGTAATATACTACCTGAGCAAAAAGTTTACCGACTGTGAAACCAGATATTCACTGCTCGAGAAAACTTGTTGCACTCTGGCATGGGCTGCTCGCCGACTAAGATAGTATATGTTGACCCATACTACCTTGTTGATATCTAAGATGGATCCGATAAAATACATATTCGAGAAGCCTGCCCTCTCTGGAAGAATAGCAAGATGGCAGATGATCTTGACTGAATACTGCATTCAATACACTACCCAAAAAGCAATAAAGGGAAGTGTGATAGCCGATCACCTTGCTCATCAGGCCATGGATGACTACCAGTCCATAAAATTCGAGTTCCCAGATGAAGACATCATGTTGGTAAACAATTGTGAAGAACTCAGACCATATGACGGACTTGAAAAAGGATCTCGATGGACCTTGTTTTTGACGGAGCTTCCAACGCACTTGGCAATGGCATAGGTGTTGTGATCATATCCCTTGAAGGATGTCATACTTCCTTCACTGCAAGACTTTTTTTAAACTGTACCAATAATATGGCGGAATATGAAGCGTGTATTATGGGTCTCAAAGCCGCCATAGATTTTGGAATCAAGTCCTTAAGGGTATTTGGAGATTCAGCCTTAATCATCAGTCAGATCAAAGGAGAATGGGACACGAAGCACCCTAATCTCATTCCCTACAAAGAACATGTGTTGACATTAATCCCAAATTTTGAGGAAATTACCTTTGAGCATTTTCCACGAGAGGAAAATAAACTAGCGGACGCGCTAGCCACTATGTCATCCATGTTTAAAATCAAGTGGAATAACGAGGCTCCCCAGATCACCATTGAGCGGATGGATGAACCGGCTTACTATCACGAGATCGATACTGAAGAATTAGTGGACAAGCCTTGGTTCCATGAAGTTAGGAGGTATCTCGAGGCCCAAGAGAATCCGGAGGGAGCTTCAGTCAATGATAAGAAGTTATTGAGAAGATTTTCTTCTAAATTCTTCCTCAGTAATGCAATCCTCTATAAACGCAACCAAGGATCTACTTTGATTCGTTGCATAGACCAGAGTGAGGCAGAAAAGATCATGGATGATTTACACGAAGGTACCTTTGGAGCTCATTCTAGTGGACACACGATGGCTAAAAAGTTCCTGCGGGCAGGATACTAGTGGTCCACCATGGAAGCGGATTGTTATCATCATTCACGAACTTGTCGCAAGTTCCAGCTCTATGGTGACAAAGTACATGTGCCTCTGGTTCCCCTGAACGTTCTGACTTCTCCTTGGCCCTTTGCAATGTGGGGCATTGACATGATTGGAGAGATCAAACCCACAACCTCTAATGGACACCGCTTCATCTTGGTCGCCATTGATTACTTCACAAAATTGGTCGAGGAAGCTTCATTCGCTGCTATTACCAAGAACGTTGTGGCCTGATTCATCAAATAGAATCTCATATGTCGGTACGGTATCTCAGAGAGAATCATCACAAAAAATGGTATCAATCTCAAAAATACTATGATTACCGCACTATGCGCGCAATTCAAGATCCAGCACCATAACTCCTCTCCTTACCGGCCGAAGATGAATGGCGTTGTAGAAGTCGCAAATAAAAACATCAAGAAGATCATACAAAAAATGATGGTGACCTACAAGGACTGGCATGAGATGTTACCATTTTCTCTCCATGGTTACCGTACCACGACGCGCACGTTAACAGGGGAAACTCCTTTCTTTTTGGTATACGGTATGGAAGTCTTCCTACCAATTGAAGTCCAAATACCTTCTCTTAGAATCATAAAAGATGCAGGGCTAAATGAAGATGAATGGATTCAAACTCGACTTGACCAGTTGAACTTGATTGATGAGAAGAGGCTTATAGCTGTTTGTCATGGTCAGATGTACCAAAAACGTATGATCAAAGCTTTTAACAAGAAGGTCAGATGTCAGGTATATCGGGTTGGTGACTTGGTAATCAAGCATATCATATTGCCACAAGGTGATCCCCGGGGCAAATGGACTCATACGTATGAAGGACCATTTGTGATCAAAAACATATTCTCTGGTGGAGCAATGATCTTAACCATTATGGATGGAGACGACCTTCCGCATCCTCTAAACGCGGACATAGTCAAAAGGTACTACGTATGAATAAAGACCCGCTAGGTCGACTGGCTTAGGAAAAAATTAGGGCATCCCGGCGAACCAAAACGGTTCGGGCAAAAATTAGGGATAAAATATAAAAAAAATTGTACACCCAGCAAGCTGAAAACCTAAAAGGGAGGCTTGGGAAAAAAAGGGTATCCCGGTGGACTGAAAACCAGAAAGGGCGGTCCAGGAAAAAGTTGGGTATTGAAAGCATATGACTATGTCCCGTTGGATCACCTTACAGACAACCTTTAGTATCGACTGACAAACTCAAACGGGTCTAATCAATCCAATCAACTTCAGACAAGGCAGCAAGTGGATGAGACACTCAGACATGAAGACTATAGTAGAGTGGGAATCCCATGGGATTATTTCACATTGATATCTTTTCTTTGTATCAGTTTTCATTATCTACGACGACATTATCTTACTAGGATGTTTGTCTCTTTGTACAAAAATACTTATTCAAGTTAATACAAAGATATTCCTTTGAAAGTGAAAAACTATCTATTTCTTTTATTTCCCTGTTTTGTTTGTAAAAGCGTCCAATAATTATTTTTGAACATATGCATTTGAACATGACTACTATTTACAAATAAGTTTAAAAAGGGAGGAATAGAAAGTAGAAAGATAATTACTAATGGCTTTAAGAGATATGATAATATCTATAGACCATTCCATAAAGACCCCGCAGGTACTTTTTCCAGCAAGAGTGGAAGCATGAACATCCTACTACAGGATCACTAACGTATCTCCAGTATGCAGCCTAATGGTATCATGTGCTCTCACATTCCTGGCGGAGCGAAACTTCCAGTTACCGCTCCAAAGATTCCCCAATGAAATATGCCCAACTTCTCAGGATTCCCCAACAGGATTTCACGAAGTCCACAAGCAATGGACGAAGTTTCCCTTCCACAACAGAGTTTATTTCTCTAATAAGTAGAAACTCATCCATCAACACTTCAACTTCAAAATATGAAGACTTGCACCCCATATTCCCAGTAGCAGTCAAGGATTTATTTTTCCCTAATCCAATAACACTGCATCAGAACAACTTACATGCGCATACATTACATTCATACATCATAAACATTGATGACACAAATGCATATATCACAATCTCATTGCACTGTGCATTTCATACATTATGGCATTGCATGTAACTAACCCTTCACCTTTTCAGAAAAGATCAATCAACATAATTTTTTTTGTAAAATTTTCAACAAGTCAATTATAGATCAATTCCTGAGAAAGGACTGGTCGACCATCTACATAACAGATACTTCCTTCAGACTTCTGCTGGTTCAGTTTAAATATCTCAATGGCTTATCTTGATTCTTTCCCTTATACATTTTTTCTGGTTCAGATAAATCGCTCCAAGATTTATTATGATTCTTTCCGGTTAAAGATTATTCAAGACCTCTGTTGGTTCAATTTAAATCTCTCAATGGTTTATCTTGATTCTTTCCCGTATACATTTTCTTTGGTTCAGATAAATCGCTCCAAGATTTATTCTGATTCTTTCCAGTTACAGAATATTCAAGACCTCTCTTGGTTCAGTTTAAATCTCTTAATGGTTTATCCTGATTCTTTCCCATAGACATTTTCTCTGGTTCAGATAAATCGCTCCAAGATTTGTTCTGATTCTTTCCAGTTAAAGAATATTCAAGACCCCTGCTGGTTCAGTTTAAATATCACAATGATTTATCATGATTCTTTCCCACAGACGTTTTGTCTGGTTCAGATAAGTCGCTCAACCGTTTATTCTGATTCTTCTCCAGACCCCTGCTGGTTCAGTTTAAATCTCTCAACGGTTTATTTTGATTCTTCTCCAGACCCCTGCTGGTTCAGTTTAAATCTCTCAACGGTTTATTTTGATTCTTTCCCGCTGACATCTTCTCTGGTTCAGTTTAAATTTCTCAACGGTTTATTCTGATTCTTTTCTAGACCCCTTGTTGTCCCCTGGTAGTTCTGTTTAAATCTCTCAACGGTTTATTATGATTCTTCCCCACAGACGCCTTCTCTGGTTCAGTTTAAATCTCTCAATGGTTTATTCTGATTCTTATCCAGACCCCCTGATGGTTCAGTTTAAGTCTCTCAATGGTTTATTCTGATTCTTGCCCGCAGACGTCTTCTCTGGTTCAGATAAGTCGCTTCTAGATTTATTCTGATTTTTTTTTCAGACCCCCCTGCTGGTGTAGTTTAAATCTATCAATGGTTTATCCTGATACTTTCCAAATAAACATTTCTTTCGATTTAGATAAATTGCTACGAGATTTATTCAGATTCTTTCCAGTCAAACAACATGCAAGATTTCTGCTAATTTCAGATAAATCGCTCCGAAGGTTTATTCTGATTCTTTTCCAGTTGAAACCAAGTACAGACTTAGCCCATATTCTGTCAACAATCACCTTTGGATGGCACCTAGAAGCCCATATCCAGCAGCTCTCCATCATTTCTCCAAATGGCATCTTTTAAGCCCATTCCCTACACAATCATCCAATACGTCATCAAGTGCAAATTTCTGGGCACTCTAAATGTTCAATCATCTTCCACTTTCAAGCTACGAACGACGAGCGTGTCGATCTCGCTTTTCAAGTTTAATAAGATTGAACAGGGGCAGTTGTCGTACCTCAAAATTTTCCCTCCCGTTTTTCATATTCTAGGGTTTCTTGAACACTCAATTTGGCTCAGAAGTTGGTCAGACAGATTCTCCCTAGGCAGCAAATCAACAATTAGGGTTTGGTGTTTCTCAGAGAAAATTGAATTTTCAAGGTTTCAAATGGTCTTCATAGGTCTTCTGGTATCCTCAAGGATATTTATGCCAGTCTTCAAATGTTGCATCGCAAGTTTGCTCAGTCGATGACTCAGATAACTAAAAACGACTACATTGACCCAAAAATTGACCTTTTGCGAGAGCGAGTTCAAACGATTGTAACTTCTTCATTATTCGATATTTTTGAATATTTATTTTTGCATATGATTCTCCTTGATGTCATCTCCAATTTCTCTTCACAAATCAAGAGCTGATTACGTGTAGAAGATCACCAAAATTCGAATACCAGGACAAGGCAAAACAGCAAGCTAGCTTGCTCAACAAACAAGTTACATCATCATTTTCCCTAAGTTATACAAACCCTTCAGAATCATATTGAAAAGCCAAATTTTGCTTTATTTCATGGAAAAATGAAAGAGGAAAGATGAAAGAGATATCACCTAGAAAACAACAGTCCAAAATCCTACAATATGCCAAAGTCAGTTGTGTCAAACCTGCTATTGACAGCCCAAGATTTACACACAAATAGCAATATGAAAACTGCATTCAAAAGACTAAAAGTCAGCATATCAGAAAATATTTTCCCCCCACTTTTCACCTTGATTTTGAAAAGATATAACAGAACCAGCAAAAAGAGATAAATACAGCATAATAGCCAACAAACCAAGGAGCGAAACCAGCAGAGGGCAAGACAATATACAAACCAAGAGCAAAGACCAGAAAAGATACAAACCAAGCCAACATACATAAGAAACAAAAAAAAACAACTAAAGACCTCCAACTCCTGTTCAACATAACACAAAAAATTTCCACCTGTT
Organism: Vicia faba; assembly: GCA_948472305.1. Lineage (NCBI taxonomy): Eukaryota > Viridiplantae > Streptophyta > Magnoliopsida > Fabales > Fabaceae > Vicia > Vicia faba. The sequence goes on from OX451736.1 coordinate 889,249,353, forward strand.
CAAAACAGAAGCATTAGCATGAACCAAATATAAAACAGAATCCGTAGCAACTGTTATCTATCACCACAACCCTTTCCAACTTGTTTTCACCTCATCATCATATTCCTTCCTCACTCACCCTCAATCACAACCGAGCATCCAACATTGTGTATAACATCACACAAATTTTTCACCAATTCCAAAAAAAAAATTCATCAACAGACGAACAACAAAATGCACACAAAAAAAATCATACGCAAATCAGAAGAAGAGGCAAAGCAGGAAATTAGGGTTTGATCAGCTCAAGACACCTCCTTATGCACTGATGACCAAAATTAGGGTTTGAGTTTGCACAAAGATTTTTGAACTTTCTATGCCCTATATGACTTTCATGGATCATTATAGACCCTCAAGATTACTCATGTCAAGTTTCAAGCCTTGGATTACATTTTTGATCAGTCAATTGAGCAGTTGACCTAAAAATCAATTGTGTTAGGTAAAAAGTCAACCATGACCAATTTACAGTCAAACTTCATAATTTTGATCCACATAAACATTTTAAATTGATATGTATCACTTTATCAAGTTTGGACCATAAATCCTCAAGAAATTTGATCAAATAACCCGAAAGGGCAAAATGGTAAAAATTAGGGTTTTGATTGGGAAAAGGCAACTTCTGATTTTTTGACCTAGCAAATGGTCAATTGGTTTAAGGAATTATCTCAAGAGTCTAATTGCATCATTTTGACCTAATGACATGGTTCAAAACATTGCAAGTCCATTGGATTGACATATAAATTTTCCAGTCAACTGTATGCTGAAAAGTTAAACTTTGACTTTTTGGTCAAATTCAAGTGCCAAAGATCAAAATTCACCAAGACATTCAAAATATGAAACTTGATCATCAAGAAATCGAGAAAGTCAAAAGTCAATGTGAAAATTTAAACTCTTCAAGACTTAGAAATTTTCTAAGTGCCTTTATACATGATAATTTCATCACTTCATGCCATTCTTTCACTAAGATGCAAGATAGTTCAAGGGAAACTTTCAACATGAAAGTTGTAAATCTCCATGATATCTACAACATTTCTTTACATAACTTCTCCTAAATATGCTTGTATATCAAGTTATAACTTCATGAAGTCATGGCATTTTCATTAAACCCTTAGAGAAATTTTCAGCAGTTTTGGTCAGGTTTTTATCCCAACTTCTTAGCCAATTTTCATCAAGTTCCAGTTTGATTTAACAAAATTGGCCAACATGAAAGTTATAGAGGGTGTTTCAAGCTTTCCAAAACATCCAAGAGCATGAATTTATCATACTTGAGCTAGGTGATTCAAGGGCATAAAGTTGGGCATCCACCCTTGATTTGCAAGTCATTCTATTGAAGAACACACAACAAAACCCTTATGCTATGCTGCATAATCTTACTTTGCAAGCCTTGTAACTTGAAAATATCTACATAATTTAATTCTTACACAAACTTTTGAGCTATGGTCCATTTGGTTTAAGCATTGTCCAAGTGATCTTTCCATTTTTGGCACAAAGGCACCATTGCCATTCTTGTAAAGTTCACTTTAATCATAAAGTCAATTTCTTGAGCCTCTAACTTGTTATTCTAATCACACTCAATATACAAAATCAGAAAGGCATTCTTAAAGTGTTTAACAACTTTATGCAACAAAGTACAAAGCATTGGAACTATAATCTTCAAGCTTGCTTCATGTACAATCTAACCTAGCCATAACATGTGATTCAAAATCTGAGTTTTGTTTCAAGTCTAAAACCATCTCTATAAATAGAGAGAGGCCAATTACAAGAGAAAAGGTCAGAAAAAAAGAAGGGGAAACTAACACTCAAAATCATTCTTGCTGTCAAAAACCATAATAGCCCACAAAACCTCCATTTTTGAGCTATGAAGTCCAAATCTTTGAATCTCACACCTTGCAAGTTTTCTCCAAGCAAACCATCCAAACACTCCACATACATCATATAGAAGTTGCTCAAACACAAAAACAACTTCTGTAACATCACTATCATCACTTCCCAAGCTCAACAACAACCCATACATCAGCTCAAACTCAAAGCACAAATTTCAGTTTCAAGATAAGTTTTCTTGACTTTGAACTCTTCACACAAGCATCATTATTGGTTCATTTGTAAAGATAAAATGTAGATATAATTGCCTTGAAGCTAACCATATGCTTGCTTTTCATTTTCACTAACCATGTGTTGAGAACTAACTTTTACATGTAGCAAAATGGTGATAAAAGTAAAAAACATCAGTTATGCGTCGATACGAAATGCTATGAGTCGACATATACTATGTTCAAAATAGGTTATGAGTCGACACGAAACACGTATGCGTCAATACGAAATGATTATGAGTCGATACGAAACCAGTATGCGTTGACTCATACTGAGTTGTTTTGACTTCCAGGAGCATGAGCCAACACATGAGCCGACACGAAATCTGCATGAGCCGACACGAAATCGGCATGAGCCAATACATGAGCCAATACATAAGCTCATAAAACTTTTTTTTTAATTTTTTTTTTAATTTTTAATTTTATTTTTTCTTTATATTTTTATTATTATTATTTTCATATAAAAAATATCAAATATATATATATATATGAAAATAAATTTTTTATTTAAATATGTACGCATACACTTTTGTTTTATTCCTTTTTTCTAAACTAAAAAAGACAAAAACATTTTCTTATTAAAATCAATTTCTTTTCTTAAAATTAATTTACTATTTAGACTTAGGTTTTATTTCAATTTGTTTATTTTGATTAAATTAATTTAGACATTAGGATTTTAATTAATTTCTTTTCAAATCAATTAGAACCTTCTTAATAAAAAAAAACATAAAAACACTTTCTCTTCTCTTTATATTTTTTTGTACATTTTATTATTCCGCACTATAATTATGTAATTGTCAAAGCCTTGTAATATTAATTTAGGTTTATTTGCTTTCATCTCCCCATTTGTAAATTTGTACACCCTCTCCCCTAATGATGTAATAGCGTAGTAATTTTACTTTCCGCAATTTATCACTTTAATATAAATCTTAGTAATTAGGGTTTATATGGAAAGACTAAAATCAACAATTAGCAAACTCTAATACAAGACAAAACCATGCATGTAAACCAACACACTTGCACACTTACACCCTTAGGGTAAACCCACTTTGTTTCCTTACAAAAATGGCCATATTATGCATGTGAGGTATCTTAGCAATAACATGCAAAAATAAAAGATCATAGTCCCTCGATGGCGCTATCAAAGTTGCCTTTCAAAAATGATCTTAGTCCCTTAAAGAAAATGCTAAGATGTCTTACAACATTATTAATCATGGCTATACAATGATCCTTGCCCGTCCCTTTACATCCAAAGATAGGGTTACTTTCCAAATCAATGGTAAGATAACAATGTGAAAGGAAAAAGGAAATGAACATGAAAGACTTTTGAGTAGGTAGATTCTCTCCTAGTTGCTCGCTTGCTTACAACAAAAAAACATTTTATACACCAACACACTCATTTGAAACATTTTCAAAAGACAAACACTTTGTACGCGTTCTTATAGAAACGAGAGCCATTACAAAGAAGACACCTTTTCAGAATCTCTTTCAAAAACACATTCCACAAACACCTCTTTGAACTATTTTCGAAACAACACTTTGTACGCGTTCTTATAGAAATGAGAACCATTACAAAGATATTTTCAAAGTACTTTTAAAAACCACACCACAAGCACATTCAAACAAATGCAAGTGATCTAGCAAGTAACTAAGAGCCCATGGAAAACCATGGATGAAAAGGGTGATAATACCTTCCCTTTTCATAATCTACCCCCCCAAACTCAAGAAACAATCTCAAAGGTCTTTCCTGTGCTTTTTCACCTTTCCTTATTGGATAAAAGAAAAGTCAGTGGCGACTCTTGCTAACCGCAACATTTGCGATTAAACGCAAAACCCTTAAGTCAGTTCTCCCACCATATCATAGTAGGGCTGCCTCATTTGATCATGTAGATTAGTTGACCCGTTTGGTTTCGGGAACTGATTTTCCATTAGTTGTCTGCAAATATGACATGTATAGCTTCATGGAATTAATCTTGAACTGTTGGAATTATTGGTGATAACCTTATTTGCTGAAAAGGTACATGATTAATTATATGCGATGCATGAAATGTATTGTGTGATGACGTTCTCAAAATAAATAAGATTATGCTGTATGCAATATGTATGCGCACGTCATGATGTATGAACATGAAATGCTATTGTGACATATCCGAGTCTGGGAAAATAAATCCCTGGCTGCTGCTGGAGAGTACTGGAAATTGAATTCCTGACTGTAGTAGAAAAAGTGGTTCTTCTACTTCCGCTGGGGATGGTGAACGGAGATGACTATGCCGTGGATTTACTCCGTTCTATTTGTGAATAGTCTGTCGGGGAGAGACTCGGCTTGAGAATAACCTTGCGGGGAAATAACTCTGTTTGAGAGAGGAGATGCTTTGTTGGAAGATTTTGCCGATTCAGAGCAATAAACTCCATTGGGGGATGAACTTCCGTAGCTGGAGAAATAAACTTTGTTGGGGGTTGAGCTTCTGTATTCAGAGAAATAAATTCTGCTTGGGAGGTAACTTTATGAACCGCTTGCGATTATAAAATTTTGCTGGGGAATATAGATATCGGCTCTCTGAAGGGATTTTACTGGGAAAAGTAACTCCTATTTGGGGAAGGAAAGATCAAAACTTTTGGTTGCCTCTACTCTATGGGGAGTGTAGATGTCACTGGGACACATGCTGAGGATACGGCGATGACTTCACATCAGGATGTTTCTGCCCATGTATCTGTTGGAGAAAGTATATGCAGAGGCTTTGTGGATGGATCTATTTGTGGAAATAAGTGTCAGAATGACATCCGTCTCTGAATCATATCCGAACTGTATTTGAAATGTGTGTTGAATGAGTGTCAGAATGACATCCGTCTCTGGATCGTATCTGAATTGTACTTGGAAGATGGTCTGAATAAGTATCAAGATGACATCCGAATCTGGATCATACCTGAACTGTTGCTAGAAGATAGTCTGAAATAAGTATCAGGATGACATCCGTTTTTGGATCGTACCCGAACCATTTCTAGATGAGAATCTGGAATAAGTGTCAGGATGACATCCGTATTTGGATCGTACCTGAACCATTTCAAGATGAGAATATAGAGTAAGTGTCAGGATGACATACGCTTCCGGATCGTACCTGAACTATTTCTAGATGAGAATCTGGTTTATTCAGAATGTTTTCTTTGGGGAAGGGAAACTCCGTAATCCTCTTGGGGAATCCTGAGAAGCTTGGCGACTTCACTAGGGAGTTTTCGTTGGAGCAATAATTTGGATATTTTTCTCTACCGAGGGTATGAGAACACCTGACATCAATAGGTTGTAAGCTGAGAATATGAAGGTGACCTTGTAGTAGAATGCCCCTGTCTCGATACCTGTTGTAGAAAATATCAACCGGGGATTTTGTAGATGGTTTGACTGTTATCTATACTCTTGGAGTCCTTGGTGAATGCGGATCGGGGTAATAAACTTTCTACTGATTAGAAAAGTGACGAGATAACGGGACGTAGTCGTACACTTTAATCCCTAACTTTTTACTGGACTGTCTTTTTAGATTTTCAGTCCATCGGGATACCCTTTTTTTGCTCAAGCCGTCTTTTCAGGTTTTTGACTTGTCGGGTGTAGAGTTTTTTTCATATGTATATCCCTAATTTTTGCCCAAACCCTTTTTGGTTCGCCGGGATGCCCTTATTTTTGCCTAGGCCACTCAACCTAGCGGGTCTTTGTTCATGCGTAGTGTTTTTCGACTATGTCCAAGTTCACCGGGTACGGAGAATTGTCACTGTCCATAGTAGTAAGTGTTGTCGTACTACCAAAAGATGTTTGTTTGATCATACATGATTCATTGCTGGAATTCATGCCCAATGTCCCAAGTGATTTAGATGGAAATTTGCCCCTGGCTATTTGGCATTTTTGAGAGATTCCTTCAATCTTGACTTGATTGCCCCAGATGATGGACAATGATTCTGCCGTTCCCCTTGGTTGGAAGTGTTTTTCCACTTGAGGTGATCCTTTTTATTGGAGAAGTTTTTTTTCACTAGATATTCTCCATGTGAATTTATCTGTTGTTGAATAAATAGTCATACGCAAACAATGGTATTTTAAGAATGCAAAGCTTATGTCTGTCTTGAAGTTTGAAAATTCATTTTTTTGTAAAACAAACAAATTTTGTAAAAATGTGATATCAACTCGGGATTTATAGCAAACCTTATAGGAGTCAGGATACATTTTGAACAATATACTTTCGAACTAACCCATGCTTCAGCTAGGACTTTTTAGGGTTGTATCGTGGCCTGGTTTACGGTTTAAGAAACAAAGGATAAAGGCTCAAATTTTATTTATACCCATCCATTATTCATGATGTTCTTCAGTCCTATGCTCAGTTAATTGCGCTTTTAGATCCCAATTGAGTTCTGGAATCTTTGCTCTGATACTTGGTGATGATTTAGAAATTGAATGTTTGTTTGAGAAGGAAGTCATTTTTGTAATCTTTTTTTTGTTAAGGATATGTAGTAACCTCTTTTTTGGTTTTCGTTATCCATATCTTTTTCCTAAACTGTTTCTTTTGTGATTACAGTCAGCAAGATGCTCCCATTTTTCCTTAAGTCTCCTTTATAGGTTTTGACTTAACGGGCTTTTATTTCGAGAGATAATGACTGCATGTCTTAACGATTATATGGAACCATCACCGTAATTTGATTTGGAAGGACGTCTTTGAATGCGTGTCTGAATTGACTGAGAATACTACCCTGCCCCAGGTTACGATTAAGGGTTTTGATTTGTGTGAAAAGAAAAACTCCTACTTCTTTGGCTCAAAGGGGTTGACTAGGGATTATCTTCCTTATAACTTCACTATTTAGTATTTGAAATAATGCCTGTACATCATTAGAAGGGTCTATTCAAAAGCATACTGTAGAGATTGTGGTATCATTTTCGTCATCCTCCCTCTAAAGGCTTACGACTTTTAATCAAGATTTGAATATCACAAAAAGGAAAGCAGTTTAAATATAGTGAATACGAACGAATTGATTCAAAACAGACATATGCAATGCATTGATAAAGTAACAAATTTTGACATGAATAAATGTTTGAACAATCAAAAGAAAATTACAAATTGAAAATTCCAATGAACGAAAAGCCTTCTTGTCAAAACTTGTCACTTCAAATTGTGGGCCTTGGAGGAATGACAGAAACATTCCAGTTGACCATCTTGTCTGAATTCCAATGCTCCTTCATCAATCAGGTCTTGAATTTTTTATTTCAATGTCCAACAGCTATCAGTGTCATGCCCCAGACTATTGGAGTGATATGCACATATTGCATCAGGATAGTAAGTAGGAGAAGAAGTATTAGGATTCTGAGGAGGATCCTTCAATGTGACAAAATTCAACTTCAACATGTGTTGCAAGACTGGAGACATTGGTATGTTGAGTTTAGTATATTACCTAGTAAGTGAATCCCGCTTATGCCGATTTCCCTGTTATTGTTGGCGAGGTTATTGTTGAACCCGTGAAGTAGTAGCAACTTGGAAAGGTCCACTCTCCATCAAACTAACTTCTTGTCTTATCAGGGGTTAATTAATGACTTGATCCCCAGCCTCGACCGTTTGCTTCATACAGTTGTATCTGTCTTGATGAAGTTGGTTGATGATGGCTCCCAGCTCTTCTTATCCCTAAGTTACGCCTTGGATAAGAGCCATCTGCCCTAGCATCTGGGTTCTCATTCCTCTACCTCAGCTTGCAGTTGTTCCAATGTTCGTTCTTATTATCTTCAGGACTTTTCTTGACCAAGTTCCCAGTGAGGAGTGTTTTCAACTCTTCCTGCCCCTTGGATAGGTTTTGGAACATTTCCATGAACTGAGCCTCTTGAATTTGGATATCTCCGTTGTCTTGTTTGAGAGCCATTGCTGAAATAAACAACAAGAATATGAGACTCTTGTAATGGAGACTACCTGTTATGCAATGACACGTATGATATGCAAATGTTTTCAAGGATCTCGCGGGGTAAACAAGAAAATGTCAGAAATTGAAATTTGCAGTTTGATTGAAGAACTTTGTATCGTTTAGTTTCCTTCTACGAGAGTAAAGCTCACCATATCAAGTGGGTCATAGCCCATGACTCAAGTTATCATGTTTTGATCTTTTGACGACATTGGCTAGAGGAAAATAAATTCCCGTGCCCCTTGCTAGACGTCTGGTTCATCATAACCTGCATCACAGGCCCTCGAAATCCTTGAAATTTTTAGCATGATATGTCATGTTATGATGTTATGATGTGTATGTTATGCATCAAGCAAAAATGCAGGGTAAGAAACCAATTTATTGGATTTATACAAACAAGGTCCTGCAAGGAATACAAACAAAGACTTCCAATTGTTAGGAAAAGAAAGTAAACAAGTCGCACAAGTAACCTTAGGTTTAGGCTTGCATGGATTCCATAGGTAAGTACCCTCTTGAAGTTGGCTTGGTTCAACCTATCCTAAATATAGTAACCAGGTTCTAAGGGATCTCAATATCACCGATCTTTCCCCCAAATTTCGTTCCGATAGACAATTGACTTGCCACCAAACAAAACTCAAGAGTCAAACCTCAATGAGTGTAGCATCGAGTATCAACCGACTTTGGGTTTACACCAAAGACGGCTATCTCACTACGTCCTAAAAAGCCAAGTTTGTCAATTAAGGTGCTAAGGTTAGTTGACACTTTATGATACCATGCAACGGCCTCGTATTCTCCTTGATTACTCAAGGGATACTGGTCCACACCAAAGTATCACATCAATGTAGCTACTGTTTCAACCGTGTCGATATACCCCGCACAACTCCCTCACAGTTTATTGCTACTTACCTAAAAGGAATTCCCCGATCTTGGTTTAGGATCCAAACAACCCAAACAGATACCCTTAAAAGTAAATCAAACAAGACAAGCCAAAGAAGCAATTAAAATGACCTAGATCCTAAGGTAAACCCCACTTTATAAATCATGGTCCCCAGCATAGTCGCCAGTTCTGTGATACGGTGGCAGAACTGACTGTTAATTACTGGTTAGCATTTTTTATTCACAAATGTCGCGGAAAGCAAGAGTTGCCACCGACTTTTATTTCATCCAACAAAGGAAAAGGAAAAAGAACAAAAAAAACCTTTTTCGATAGGGAAGGTATTATCACCCTTTCTATCCATGGTTTTCCATGGGCTCTTAGGTACTTGCTCATTCTTAAAAATTTTTTTGTGTGTTTGAAAAAGTTTTGAAATTTTCCTTAGTGCGGCGTTTCACTTTATGGTAACCCTTGTATCAGTCCTCAAGGGTGTGACAAAGTGTTTTTTGATAACTTTAGTTTGAAAAGTTTGTTTGAAAGTGTAAGTGTAAACATTTATTATTTTGAGCAAGTACTTAACAGTTTCTACCTACTCGAAAAAGACTATTCATTTTTCTTATTTCATTTAGACGGTGTTGTCCTACTATTAAGGAGTAGGTAGCTCCATCGTTGGAGTTTAAGGGATAATCGAAAGGGAAGAGTACGATAACTAAAGCAATGGTTATGAAACCTTAGTAGTTACCCTAGAGTCCTAAAGATCTTTCCGAGGCAAAATTCGAATGTGTCATTTTTTATCTTTCGGGACTAGAGGACAACCACTAAAACAACTTATACTTCATGACCGTTTATCGAAGGCAACTGAAGTGGGGAAAACCCTAGGAGTGAGCATGTGCAAGTGTTTGATTTTCAGTTAATATCTTTGCACATTTAGGGTTTTCTACTGTTTTAAATTATGATCTTTTGCATACAATCCTATTGTCAATCATCTAACAGTTTATAATGACGAAAAGTAAAATACGAGAAATTTAAACCTAACTATTACAAGGCTTTGGGAAGGGGGATTAGATAATCAAAAACTTGGGAAAAAAACAGTAAATGAAAATAATAATAAACCTAAGTTAAACTATTACAAACTCGGAGCAATTACATTAATTGGAAAAATAAACAAATAAATGCGCGAGAGAATGAATTAAATGAGAGATTAAAATTAAATTCAAAGATATTTAATTAGTGAATAAAGAAAAAATATTTTTTTGATTTTTTTGAGAAAAAGTAATTAATTTTACAAATTAACCTAATTTCTAATTGATTTTAATTATGAAAAAAAAAGAATTTAAGTTATCCTAATTAACCTAATTAATTAATAGAATTAAATATTGTATAAAAAAACCTAATTCTAATATTTTTTTGTGTTTTTATAATTTTTGATTTAATTAAAAAAACAATGATTTTGTAAAATAATTAAAAACTAATAATTAAAATAAGAAATTAAAAAAAGAAATAAAATGGACCTGGTGTGAAAGTAATTCTGGGAGGTGCATGGTTGAATTTTCCAGGCCCAGAATAGTTGGCCCAAGGCTGCGCCTGGTCCAATGTCATTAGCCTTTGGTGGGTTCACCTTGTGCTACGCTTATGGTGTGTTAGATCTGGACTGATGATAGATCTAGTGGATGAGATGTTGAGGTGCATGGTGAGCGCTTGGTTGTGTGATGCGCTGGATTTGTAAAGAAGTTGTAAGAAAAATAATATGCATACACCTAGATCGAACCCAGGACGTTTGCCTCACGCGTTTGCTCCTGGACTATTTGCGCTGGAAGGCTTAGTTGTTAACATAATAAACAAAATAAAATATGATCTAAACAAAGTGGTGCATCCAGAAAAATGCGCAAATTTCAAACGGGCCAATGGTATGCTGCCACACCCCCATCTTCTTCCCCAGGGACTGCTGTTTTAGAAAGAGCTTTTACCTACAGACGAACTCGTCACTATAGGCAATAATGACGGTTCTTGTGCGTGACTACAAACCTGCAAACATCAAAAATGCAATACAAGCAACATAAATTCCATCTAAAGCCATGGATTGATTGCAAATCAACCCCTGAATATGAAGAGGTCCTTAATTTGGCCTAATTTTACCTCTAACTATGGTTCCCCAAATTGGAGCTCCGGAACACTAGCCATGGCAGATGCCCATACCTGCACTCAAACTCCAATCAAAGCATTCCAGTACGTTGTAAATATGATAACAAGCATAGATATATAATCAAAACATGTTTATGATGCCAGAATCATTGTAATCGAGTTTTGGAAAAAGGGTAAACCGTGACGGTGGTAGCACGTGATTCTTGATGCTTCAGGCCTTGATAATGCTTGCAATCGCTTCAGAGGATGCCCAGGGATGTGATTTGATCCTTGGAATGGCTTGAAACGGCATGTAGAAGGGAATTCAATCTGCACTTTTTTGACAAAAAGTTGAACTTTGTTCTTGCTCTTAGGGAGGCAAGTTGCGCATGAATTCTTATTCTTAGGGTTCACAATGCTTTATTATAAGTAGTGAATCAGATTAGGTCAACAAAATTAGAAAAAAAATCCAAAGATGTAATGGTCTTGAATTTTGATTCAAATCTTTCCAAAATTGAAGATTTCCTCTTGTTTTAGAGCTTGCACGATTTGTTTTGGTCATTGACAGCATATGAGATCTATAATTCAATGTAAAACAAATCTCATTCCACCAATATTATTTATCTTTGATTTAACTTGATTTCATTTGGATTTTAAATAAATAAAATCAAAATAAATCAAATAAATAAGTGAATAAGGCATGGAGGGTCCCATAGGTCTTGGACCATGCTAGGATTTAGATTCAATCATGAAAAGATGGGCCCATGTGGGAAAAAAATGCAATTTAGGGCATTGTTGACTTTGTGCAAATTTGCAAAAATGGCCAACTTTCACAATTCATATCTCTCTCAATTTTGACCCTAAGAGGGTGTTCTTGGACTTTTTAGAAATATTAGGATGTCCCTTAAGCAACCTCTTTGGTTTCATCTCAATTGGATATTCCATGTTCATGTAAGAAGCTTTGACCCAAAAGGTGTTTTTGTTGACTTTTTGAAATGACCTATAATGTATGAATTTATATCTTTTCATGAGTACATTTCTTGAACTTGAGGGATGAATATGAATTGTATGGAATTGAATTCTCTTCAAAATGAGCCTTGGATGAGAAATTTCTGATAAAGTATGAGAAAGTTATGCCTGGTCAAAGTTTGGCTGACTCTTCCTATAGAAACCCTAATTTAGCAACTTTTGAGTTTTGATGAATTAGGAGCAACCCTTTATCAAATGATGGATATCACTTCAAAATGATTATGTTGACCAAAAATCTTGAAGTTTGACTGTATATGGGCCACAGTTGACTTTTGACCTAATACAGTTGATTTTCAGGCATTTGAGCAGTTGACTGAGCAAACTTCTTGTGCAAAGCATGAAACTTGGCATGTATGATCTTGAGAAAATATTATGGCAATGGAATCCATTTAGGACCCTTAGAACTCAAACATCTTGATGAGGAGTGAAACCCTAGTTTGAGGCTCATTGTCTTAGGAGGAGGATTTGTCTGGTTAATCCTTAGTCAACCTTGAGCAATTGAGGACCTCTAGGAGTATGTTTTGTGTAAAAATGGGAGGGTAAATTTTGGGATACAACAGGCGGCTTGGGAAAAAAAGGGTATCCCGGTGGACTGAAAATATAAAAAGACAGTCCAGGAAAAAGTTATGGATTAAAGCGTACGACTACGTCTTGTCATCGCGTCACTTGTCTAATCAGTAGAAGGTTTATTACCCTGGTCTGCATTCACCAAGGAATCCAAGAGTTGGGATAATAGTCAAACCATCTACAAGACCCCCGATTGATATCTTCTACAACAGGTATCAAGACAGGGGCATTCTACTACAATGTCACCGCCATATTCTCAGCTTATAAACTATAGATGTCAGGTGTTCTCATACCCTCGGCAGAGAAAAATCTCCAAATTACTGCTCCAATAAAAATTCCCCAATGAATTTGCCAAGCTACTCGGGATTCCCCAAGCAGATTACGGAGTTTCCCTTCCCCAACGCAAACATTCTGAATAAAGCAGAATCTCATCTAGAAACGGTTCAGGTACGATCCAAAAACGGATGTCATCCTGATACTTATTCTAGACTATCTTCTAGAAATAGTTCAGGTATGATCCAGAGCCGGATGTCATCCTGATACTTATTCAGACCATCTTTCAAGCACAGTGCAGATACGATCCAGAGACGGATGTCATTCTGACACTCATTCAATACAAATTCCAAATACAGTTCAGATACGATCTAGAGACGGATGTCATTCTGACACTTATTTCATCACATAGATCCATCCACAAAGCCTCCGAAGGTACTTTCTCCAACAGGTACAAGGGCAGAAGCGTCTTAATGTGAAGTCATCGTCGTATCCTCAGCATATGACCCCGTGATGTCTGCATTCCCCATAGAGTATAGGCAACCAAAGGTTTTGATCTCTGGTTCCCCAAATAGGAGTTATCTTTCCCCATCAAAGTTCCTTCAGAGAGCCGATATCTATATTCCCCAGCCGAGTTTTATAATCGCAAACGGTTTATAAGGCTTTCTCCTGAGCAGAATTTATTTCTCTGACTGCAGAGCCTCCTCTCAAGCAAAGTTTATTTCTCTGACTGCGGAAACTTAATCCCCAACAGAGCTTTTCCTCCAGCTACGGAAGTTAATCCCCCAGCGGAGTTTATTTCTCTGAATCAGAAAAATCTTCCAGCAAAGCATCTCCTCTATCAAACAGAGTTATTCCCCTGTAGATTTATTCTTAGGCAGAGTCTATCACCGGCAGAATATTTGCAAGAAGAAAGGAGTAAATCCCTAGCATAGTCATCTCCATTCACCATCCCTAGCGGAAATGAAGAATTCAGCTTCCCAATACATTTCAACAGCAGTCCAAAATTTATTTTCCCCGACTAAGAAATACCGCAATAGCATCCCATATTCATACATCATGACATGTGCATACATACTGCATACAGCACAATCTCATTTATTCTGAGAACATCATCGCAATGCATTTCATACATCATGACATTGCATACGACTAACTCTTTGCCTTTCAGGGAAAAGATCAAATCAACGAGCTACGTCTAACAAAGGGTTATTCCAGGATTTTCCTCAGAAAGATGTCATCACAAGATCTTCTCTGGATCAGACAGGTCGACACTAAGGTCTCTCTGATTACTATACCAGTGGAAGATATTCCAAGACTTTCATATGGGTCAATTGAATCGCTACTAAGATTCTCCAAATTACTAAGCCAGTCAAAGTTAACCTAAGATTTTCCCTGGGTCAGACAGGTTGACACTAAGATCTCTTTGATTACTAAGCCAGTGGAAGATATTCCAAGATTTTTGTTTGGGTCAGTTGAATCGCTACTAAGATTCTCCTGGTTACTATGCCAGTCAAGGTTAACCCAAGATTTTCCCTGGGTTAGACAGGTCGACACTAAGAGCTCTCTGATTACCATGCCAGTGGAAGATACTCCAAGACTTTCATCTGGGTCAGTTGAATCGCTACTAAGATTCTCCTGATTACTATGCCAGTCAAAGTTAACCTAATATTTTCCCTGGGTCAGACAGACCAACATTAAGATCTCTCTGATTACCATGCCAGTGAAAGATACTCCAAGACTTTTGTCTGGGTTAGTTGAATCGCTACTAAGATTCTCCTAATTATTATGCCAGTCAAAGCTAACCTAAAATTTTCCATGGGTCAGACAGGTCGACACTAAGATCTCTCTGATTATCATGCCAGTGGAAGATACTCCAGGACTTTCGTCTGGGTCAGTTGAATCGCTACTAAGATTCTCCTGATTACTATACCAGTCAAGGTTAACCCAAGATTTTCCCTGGGTCAGACAGGTCGACACTAAGATCTCTATGATTACTATTCCAGTGGAAAATACTCCAAGACTTTCTCTGGGTCAGTTGAATCACTACTAAGATTTTCCTGATTACTATGCCAGTCAAAGTCAACCCAAGATTTTCCCTGGGTCAAACAGGTCGACACTAAGATCTCTCTGATTACCATTCCAGTGGAAGATGTTCCAATACTTTCGTCTTGGTTAGTTAAGTCGCTACTAAGATTCTCCTGATATTATGCCAGTCAAATTTAACCTAAGATTTTCTCTGGATCAGCCAAATCGACACTAAGATCTCTCTGATTACTATGCTAGTGGAAGATATTCCAAGACATTCGTCTGGGTCGGTTGAATCGCTACTAAGATTCTCCTGATTATTATGCCAGTCAAAGTTAATCTGAGACCTTTCTCTGGTTTAGTCAAATCGATACTAAGATTTCTATCCCAGTTGAAAATGATCCAAGACCTTTCTCTGGTCCAGTCAAATCGATATTAATATTTCTATTCCAGTTAAAGAAGCTATGAAGCCCGGAAACTGACCGAATAATAGTCAATTAACAATTCAAGACACTATGATGCATGGATCCTGACCAGATAACAGTTTAATCTCATTTCCCCAGTAAGTCCCTGTGAAGCCTGGAGCACGACCAGATAACAATCAACCTTATTATCCTTAGCAAGTCACTGTAAAGCCTGGATCCCGACCAGATAGAAGTTCACTTCCCTCTCTTCAATCAAGTGATGACTCCCCAGTTGAGTAACGGACAACTAAATCTCCTAAAACCCTATGTTTCAAAATAGAGACCAACATTCCTCAACAGAGTCCTATCTAACAGAAAGAGAAGGAATTCCCACAAAGGGATCTATCATGAAATAATCATTGTTCTGGATGGCATCTTTAAGCCCATCTTCGACGACTCTCTGTCACATTCTGGATGGCATCTTTAAGCCCATCTCCGATGATCTTCCATCATCTTTTCCAAATGGAATCTATAAGCCTATTCCCAATACTATCTACACAGTCAAGTATCATCTCAGACGAGTGCAAATTTCTGGGCACTTCAGTGTTCAATCATCTTCCACCTTCCGATCACGAAAGGCAGATCAACCAATCTACATCCTCAGGTTTAAGAATATTGAACAGAGGCAGATGTTGTACCACAAAATTTGCCCTCTCATATTTTTCCAAGATTTTCCTCTTACATAGGTGGTTACAAAACCTTTGCCTAAAGACAAGGAAAATTTTCAAATGATGTTTCTAAGTTTCCTTCGATTGGCCTGTTTCTAAGTTTCCTTCGATTGGCCTATTTCTAAGTTTCCTTCGATTGGACTGTTTCTAAGTTTCCTTTGATTAGCATGTTTCTAAGTTTCCTTCGTCTGGCCCATTTCTAAGTTCCCTTCGATTGGCCTGTTAACGAGGCTCTTCGATTGGAACCTACTAAGTGCCTTTCGATTGACATCTCCAAAATGCTTTTCGACTGACATCTACATAGCGTCCTTCAATTGCCACATACATAGCATCCTTCGATTGACAGATGCAAAAGGCCTTTCGATTGGTCTCATGACAAGCCTTTCGATGGGAATTGTGTTAAACCCTTTCGATTGGTGTAGCAAAGGAATCTTCGTTTGACATTCCAATAAATACCCTTTAATTGGTATTTGGACAGGGTCCCTTCGAAGAACTCCTTCCAGGCCATTTGAAAGAGGCCATCAAGAGGGAAATCGGAAAATATGTCCAGGCCAGATTCTCGTCTTGTTTGGTCACAATTACACAAGAGTTGATTCGACCCGGGAACTCTCTTCAAAAGGACAGGAAATCGAAAGCAAAGGGTGGTCCAATCGAAGGAGTCTTAGTATTGAAGCTGTCACAGTTCTACTCAGAACCATTAAGGAGAAAAAGGTTCTAATAAGCAAAGTCTTGATTAGTTCAAATTGAAGTTCAAGGCTGACACGAAAGGAAGATTTGAAGGAGGGAAAGGGATTTGTTCCAAAACAAGCCAGAAAGCCCATAATTGAAAGAAGATTTTCTCAATCAAGTAAAGAATGAAGTAGGCTGCCAAATCAAAGAAAATGCGTGGGAAAAAACACAAAGATCTTGCCATTTCAGAAACAAAAGATACAAGACAAATCAAATCTTTTCTCACTCAATCTTCAAGATTCAGTTTAATTTTGTTAACCTAATTCATTCTACTATATTTGCATAACAAATCCTGGTCATAAAAGGAGGATTTAGGCAGGAGAACACGCACAAGACTGCTCATAATTTTGACAAAAAGTGTTGATCGAGTTTTGCTCTAGAGGGAGATTCAAGGCGTTTCAAAGACTGAAATCCATTCTTAGGCGTATTTGGAAGCTATCTGGACCACTCTCACGCATCAACACATCTAGAAACAGTATACATAGGTATCACGGTTTTCCCTGGTTCTTGAAATTGGTTTTTGAAACATACGCATGTTAAATGATTTTGAAATATACCGTCATGTTTATATGATAATTTAGAACATATTTGCATAATTAATTATGTGTTTTGATGCATATTTTACTGAATATCATTGTTAGGGTTTCAAGCTTCTTTTTAGGGTATTTCCTTTTCAGGCAAAATTAGGACAAAAGATTAATACCATTGTACTCATGAGATCAAACCCATTTGATCTGTATTCTTGGATTAAATTTTTATTGCGTGATTATGATTTTTGAGATATGCAGGTTTATAGTTACAGGGTCTGTCCGTAGGTAAAACCCCTTACCTAAAACGATAGTCCCAACGAAGAAGATGACTGCGTGTAAAAACCTGGTTGGGTAGTTTGAATGGTGCGCGTTTTTATTACAGCCACTAACCATTATTACATATAATACACATTGTCCATTTATGTTAATGATTGAATAGTTGGCTCAGTTGCAAAAGGGAAAGGTTCAAAGCGCGCGTGTGTAGGAGGTCAGGGGTTCGATCCCTGCCTCCTACATGTTATTTTTCTTAATAATTCTTTGTAGATTCCATGTTGTTCTTCCAAGCACGCATACCCTAGGCCTCCAGATCATCATCCTTGGATCAATCAACGCCTGGATCCAATGCCTCCAATGAAGCTCCCCATGGTGGACACTCCTGGGACAACCACACTAAACCACACGCAGCTATGGGCCAACTAGATTGGGCTTTGAACATAAATTCAACATGCACCCTCCAATTTGGGTTCATACCCCCTCAGGATCACTCTATTTCCCTTTTAATTTTGTTTTATTTAAATTAGTTTATTTATTTTGTTTAAATTAGTTTTTTTTCATGAAACCATAAAATTAACATCACAAAAATAGGATTTAGTATTTTTTCAATAAATTAATTTTTTGTAAATTAATTAATTTCAGCAATTTTAATTTGTTTCATTAATTAAAATTAATTAGAAAAATTAGGTCAAACTTTCAATCTTTTTCACAAAAATCCCAAAAATATTTTCAATGATCAAATTAGTTTTTTTTCGGGTTTCAAACTTATTTCAATTTTTTACACTCGCGCGTAATTATTTTGGCCGTACGATTAATTTTTACTATTGATATAACTGCGCCCGGTTTGTAATAGCTTAATTAGGGTTTTATTTTTGCATTTTGCTTTCAGTCAATTCCTTATGTATCTACACCAAAGCCTTGTAATAGCTTAGGGCCTTTATTTTCTTGTTGTTATATTCTGTATATAATTGTTAGCAACCTAGGTGTGTATGCTCAATTAATCAATAGATCACTAAATTCAAGTAAATATATCTGAAAAAGACGCTCAGTTTAAAATCATCATAAAGATCATGGTCCCTAAATGTCCCTCGAGTTGCCTACGATAAATGATCTTATAATGATAGTCCCTTCGAAATGCTAAGGTATCTTTACATGTTGCCTTCAATGACCATTAAGTCCCTTTAGATAGTCCCTCAATATCCAATGATTAGGGTTACCTACTCACTAATAATAGGATAACACGGTCTAAAGGATAGGAGGAAAAGAATAGTCTTTTTTCGAGTAGGTAGATAATTGTTAGGTACTTTCTCAAATAAATTTTCACACCACACTTTCTAACACTTTTCAAACAAAGTTTTCAAAACACTTTATCACACTCTTGAGGACTGATACAAGAGTTACCATAAAGTGAATCGCCGCACTAAGGCATTTTTAAAGCTTTTGAAACACAAACACAAGCAATTTCAAAAATGAGCAAGTACCTAAGAGCTCATGGAAAACCATGGATGGAAAGGGTGCTAACACCTTCCCTTTCCATAATCTACCCCCTTACTCAGAGAAACTTGAAAAAACATCTTTTTCTGTTATTTTCACCCTTTCCTTTGTTGGATAAAAGAAAAGCTGGTGGCGACTCTTGCTTACCGCGACATTTGCAAACAAAAAACGCAAACCAGTATATTAACAACCGGTTCTGCCACCGTATCACAGAACTGGAGACTCTGCTGGGGAGAATTATAAAGTGGGATTTACCTTAGGGTATATATCATTTTAAATTGCTTTCTTTGTTTTCTTTGATTGCTTTATCTTTGAGGATTTGTTGGGGTATTCTTGTAAATATCCTATACTCGGATCTGGGGCACCTTATTAGGTAAGTAGCAATAAATCATGGAAGTTGTACGACATAGACCAATACAGACGAAGTGGTGGCTATGTTAGCGCGATGCTTTTGATTGTACTAATGTTCCTTAAGTAAGTTAAGGATAACATTAGGCTTCCTCAGTGTCACTAAGCGCTAACTGACCTTTAGAACCTTTAATTGACTCATCCTAGCCATTAGGAAGTAGTGAGATAACCGGCTTTGGTTCCGACCAAAGATTGGTTGATCCTCGATACTACACTCATTGAGGCTGGACTTTTAGGATTTTTTGGCCGCAATACTTTGGTGTGGAGCTGAAACAATTTCTGAAGGGAAGGTCAGTGAGACTCCTTAGAACCCAGCTACTATTAATAGGACAGGTTGAGCCAACTGAACATTCAAGATGGTACATACCTTAAAAACTCATGCAAGCCTTTGAACTTAAGGTCTATTGTGTGATTTGCTTGTGTTTATATATGATTTTTAGCATAATCATGACATCGTAAGCATCATGACATTCATACATACTAATCATTTCAAGGACTTGTTAGATTTACCTCTTGGCTATTTTGTAGGATATGAATTCAGGTCGTAGAAAAACCATTCGGATTCACTTTACAGAAGTTCCTCCTAATCTCAAAGAATTGGTCTTGAAAGTCCCCGAGGACTCATCATTCCACAAAAGACATGGTCACTTGCTCAGTTTGGTTACCACCGAGTTTGACGAAGGTCTGATGAGTGTTTTATTCCAGTTCTTTAATCCTAAGCACCATTGTTTCATATTCCCTTATTATCAACTGGTGCCTACACTGGAAGAATTCTTTATGTTACTTAGTTTACCTATATTGGAACAAGTACCTTTCACTAGTTTAGAATAAGACTCAACTTCTGAATATGTTGCCGTAGCTTTGCACTTGAAGCCATCTGACATTGACTCCAATTGGGAAAAAAGAAGTGGAGTTAAGGGTCTCCTTGAAAACTTCTTGATGAAGAAAGCTCAGATTTTCCTGGATGCAATGAGTTATCATGCCTTCGATGATGTATTAGCCCTCTTGATCTTTGGGTTGGTCCTGTTTCCTAATTCATATCAACTTATAGATGTGAATGCCATCAACATATTTCTTGCTCACAATCTGGTTCCTACATTGCTCGAGGATGTCCTACATTCTCTCCATACTCGTACACTGAAGAAGAGAGGAACTCTCATGTGTTACACCCCTCTGATACATAGGTTGTTTATTTCACACCTTCCTCGGTCAGTAATGCAAAATGATTTAGGCTTAAGGTGGAGTCAAAGGCTAATGTCTCTCTCCCACTTCGACATTCGTTGGTGTCCTCGCTCTCAAGAGGACATTTCTTTTATTGATCGCTGCGGAGAATTCCCTAATGTGCCACTCCTGGGAATTAGGGGAGGCATCACCTACAATCCTTATTTAGCACTATGTCAGTTTGTCTTTGCATAGAGAGATGGTCCACCGGATATGCTCATCCAAGGTATTGTGTTTAACTACTCAGATGATGAGCATAATTATCGTCAGAGGTTCACCCGCTCTTGGGGAATTGTTAAGAAGACTGATAGTAGGACTTTAGGGTGTAGGAACTCCATCCCTTTGGAACCTTACCTCAAATGGATGAGATCTCGAGCCCAAAGTCTTATGATTCCATACGATTCCATCTTACTGGTGATCTTAGAACCTATTGTTTAAGGGGGCGAGTCCCGTATTATTCTCCATCCTAATATGCCAACCAACTTCGGAGAGTTGTAAAAGTCTTGGATCCAGCTCAAGGAAGAATGGGATACTTTTGAGGCTCAACTCTATGCAAGTGAGAAGAAGGTGATGGAATTAACAAAACAACTTCATGAAGAGAGGAACCTCAACACCAAGAGGAAGCGCCCATGGGAAACTTAGGAATTTCTTTTCAATGTTTATCCTTGTGTAATCTTTTGTTTCTTTAAAGACTTGCTAATAAAAGGTTTTGCTTTTTATTTTGTTTAAAAGAGCTTAAATCCAATAAGGTCCTTGAAATCATTGCATACACATGCCATACATATCATTGCATAACAGGCGGTCTCCAGTACATGTCTCTCATGTTCTCGTTGTTTATCCCAGTAATGGCTCTCAAACAAGACAACAGAGATCTCCAAACTGCAGAGGCTCAGTTCATGGAAATGTTCCTAAAAATATCAAAGGGTCAGGAAGAGTTGAAAGCACTCCTCACTGGGAACTAGACAAGAAAAATCCTGAAGCCAATAAGGATGACCAGTTGGAACAACTACAAGCTGAAATGAAAAAGATGAGAATCTAGATGAGTAGTCAGATGGCCCTTATCCAAATTTTATCTCGGGAACAAGAAGAACTGAGGATTCTCATCAGTAAGCTTCTTCAGGACAAATACAACAGTCTGGGGAAAATTGCTAGAGCTTGGGGTCCAATCAAGGATCAATCACTCTTGGCAGATAGGGAATTGGGTGAATTTTTCATACGGTGGCATGTTGAAAATAAACTCAGGAGCGGTGACATTCAAGGGACTACATCATTAAGTAACCAAAAGAGACCATACAATGGGAAGAAAGAGTCCAGTGTCGTGTACGACCAGAAGGACTGATATAAGAGTAATCTCAACCAATTAGTGGGGGTAATACGGACTTTTATTCCCGCACCGATACAATCACAACGGGGTAATCAATAAAGGCAATACAATCCTAAAAGGCAATTCACCAAAATCTACATGTCTTTGGCTCAAGTATTGCAACACATGTTGAATATGGAGTTGATTAAGTTAAGGGATCCTCATCCAAACCCCAAAACTTCTTCCCCTAACTACAATCCTGATGCAATATGCGCCTACCATTATGATAGTCCTGGACATGATACGAATGACTGTTAGGAATTGAAAAATAAGATTCAGGACTTGATTAACGAAGGAGTGCTGGAGTTCACACAAGATGGCCAGGAAGAATTTTCAATTTGTAATTTTCTTTTGATTCTTCGAACATTTATTCATGTCAAAATTTATTACTTTATCAATGCATTGCATATGTTTGTTTTGAATCAATTCATTTGTATTCACTATATTTAAACCGCTTTCCTTTTTGTGATATTCAACTCTCGATCAAAAGCTCTGAGCCTTTAGAGGGAGGATGACGAGAATGATACCATAATCTCTATAATATGCTTTTGATCAGACCCCGCTGGCGATGTACATGCATTGTTTCAAATCCTAAACAGTGGAGTTATAAGGAAGATAATCCCTAGTCGACCCCTTTGAGCCAAAGAAGTAGGAGTTTTTCTTTTCACACAAATTAAAACCCTTAATCATAACCTGGGGTAGGGTATCTTCTCAGTTAATTTTGATGAATGACATCGAAGACGTCCTTCCAAATCAAAAAATGGTGATGGTTCCGCATAATCATTAAGAACAGGTAGTCATTATCTCTCAAAAATAAAATCCCATTAATTCAGAACCTATGAAGGAGACTTAAAAGAAAAACTAGGGCATCCCGATGACTGTAATTACAAAAGAAACGGTTCAGGCAAAAGTTGGGATAACAAAATAAAAAAATAGGTCCTACAAGTCCTCGACAAAAAAAAGAATACAAAAATGACTGCCTCTTCCAAATAAACTTTCAGTATCCGAACCATCATCGGAACATTAAGGACAGGATGCCAGACTCAATTGGGATCTAAATGCACAATTAGCTAAGCATAGGACTGAAGAACATCACGAAGAACGGGTGGGTACAAATAAATTTTGAGCCTTTATCCTTTGTTTCTTAAACCGTGAACCAGGCCACGTTATAACCCTTAAAAGTCCTAGCTGAAGCATGGGTTAGTTCGAAAGCATACTGTTACAAAAGGTATCCTGACTCATGTAGGGTTCGCTATAAATCCCGAGTTGATATCACACTTTTAAAAAATTAGTTTGTTTTACTAAAAAAATGAATTTTCAAACTTCAAGTCAGACATAAGCTTTGCATTCTTAAAATACCATTGTTTGCATATGAATATTTATTCAACAGCAGAGAAATTCGCATGACGAATATCTAGTGAACAAAAACCCTCTCAATAAAAAGGATCACCTCAAGTGGAAAAACACTTCCAACCAAGGGGAACCGCATGATCATTGTCCATCATCTGGGGCAATCAAGTTAATATTCAAGGAATCTCTCAAAGATGTCGAATAGCCAGGGACAAATCTCCATCTGAATCACTTGGGGCATTGGACATGAATTCCAGCAACGAATATTGTATGATCAAACAAACATCTTCTGGCAATATGGCAACACTTACTACTATGGAAAATGACAATTATATGTACCCGGTTGTTGTACCCCAAAATTTTCCCTCCCATATTTATCAACATTTCTCATCACAAGGCTCTTGGAACTCAAGATCAAGCTAGGGTTTGCTCTGCTCAAAGACACCTCATTGCATTGTTGACCTAAATTAGGGTTTGAGTTTGCACAGGGATATTTTGACCTACAATACCCAAAGTGACTTTCATACTCCATGTTGGATCCACAAGTTTTTCCATACCAAGTTTCAAGCCTTGATTCAAATTTTTGCCCAGTCAATTAGACAGTTGACCTAAAAATCAACTGTATTAGAGAAAAAGTCAACTGTGGCCAATTAACAGTCAAACCTCATGAATTTTGACCCACATCAACATAATGAATTCATATAAGTCATTTTATCAAGTTAGGATCACAATTCCACAAGAAATTTGATCAGATCACCAAAAGGGCAAAATGGTCATTTTCAGGGTTTTGACTGTACAAAGGAAATTTTTGACTGTTTGACCTAACCAATGGTAAATCAAGCTCAAACATGAACTCAAGGACTCAATGAAATTGTCTTGACCTATTCAACAAGTTCACAAGATCTCAAATGCATAGGATTGACAGATGAATTTTTCAGTCAACTGATCAAAATTTGACTATACACTGAAAAGTCAAACTTTGACTTTTTGGTCAAAATCAAGTGCCAAGAGTTATTTTTCATCAAGACATGTCAAATTATGAAACTTGTTCATCAAGAAACCCAAAAATGCAAATTAGGGTTTAAAATGGAAAAATTTCATAACTTAGAAATTTTCTAAGTTATGAAATTTTCTTATTTTTTCCTAACTTTGTCCCATTTTTTCACCAAGATGAAAATGGATTCAAACATAACTTGTAACATGAAAGTTGTAGTCCATCACAAAGTTTAGAACTTTTATTCACAAAGTTTTCTCAAAAGAGGCTTGTATCTCAAGTTATGATTTTTGGAACAAGGGTACCTAAAACTTTTAACTTAGAGAAATTTTGCCCTAGTTTAGGCAGGATTTTGATCCATCTTCTTGGCCATTTTTCACATAGTTCCACTTGGAGTTTCAAGTTGCATTTCGAAGATGGATTATATTACATGTTCCAATCTTTCCAAATTGTCCAAGAACTCCTCAAACACCCTTGTGGTTAGAGAGAATCGAATGCTTGAAATTGGCAAAAACTCACTTTTGTCCATGACCAATACATGTTCATACAAACTTGCATTTTCAAATCAGCATGCTTGGTACTAGCTTACAGGCCTCAAAACCAGTTTATACTCCATAATTAAATGCATAACCATTGAGCTAGGGTATTATCTTGGTCATTTGGACATTGCATACAAGATTAATCCCTATTTGGAAAAAGGTATGATGCCATTTTTGTAAAGTTGCACTTTATGTCAAAACAAAATCCTTGAGGCATGGGGCCATATCTCTGAAGCAAGATCCAATCTACCAATTCCAAGAACCAAGGGAAAAGTGTGCAGCATAATAGAGGGCTTGTACAGGTTTGCATTGAAAAGATACACACTCTTGCTTCAAGTAGAAGAAACTTGCAAAATACAAGACATCTCTCACATCTGAAGGAACAAACTTACACAAACATTGTAAACAAGTTTCATACCTCCTAACAAGCCAGAAACACGATCCCTTTGTCTCTCAAACTCCCTTGTACACAAAATCCCTGTTTTTCTGCAAAATAGGGCAAGCCCTACAGAACCATCTCCATCTCCATATTCCATCGTGCGTTTTGCCCAAATATACTTCAAACACCTTCCAACCAACCTACCTGAGCTATCCAGATCATCCACAAGTTGCTGTAACACCATTAACACACATTGCCATTTTTGTTTCAAAGCTTTGCAGGTTGAGTTCTGTAGCACGATTCAAGCTGTTTCAAAACAAGCCAAGCAATGGGAAAGCTTCCTTGGACCTCAGGCAAGCTCAAAATAAGCTCAAACACCATTGAAGGTTGCTACATTGTCCAACTCGAATTCAACTGAAACAGGTATTTCATGAACTTCTATCTCTCTATTTAGGAATAGTTAGACTTAGGTTTGTGAATGAAAGATGTTGTATTCATAGCCCTGGAGCCATACATGTGCTTAGTTTTCATTTATATTAATCGTGCTAGGAGAATTTCATCCATGAACTTTCTGAAAAAACTAGGTTAAAATTTAGGGCCAGAGAAATTCTCTTTGGTCTTTGAGAGTTAGCTTAAGTTTTTTACATGGTTGGATTCGTTGTTGGATGCTCTACAAGTTTCATGTTATGAGTTTTGTCAAAAAATCAAGGAATCAGGAGATAGCATTTTCTGTACAAAGCGCGCGCAGGTCTGTTCAAAGGAAGAAGAAGAAGTGGATCCTGGGCTGGGCCTGGTTTCCTTTGCTTTTGATACCCCATTTTTCAGTTTACACCCCCTGGCCCATTTATTTGTACATTTATTATTTTTGCATTTTTATTCCATTTTTGATTTTGATATTTTATTTTCTAACATAAAAAATACTTAAAAATTATTTTCATAAATTTTTTGTATTTATTTGGAGTTTATTTTATTTATTACTAGTATAAAAATGTTTAAATGCTCATATTCTTTTTATTAAAACCTAAAAAATATGTAAGAATATGCTTATTTTCATTTATTATTATTATTATTTACATTTGAGAACATTTTCTTGAATATACACACCTTTTTTAAAATAAAATAATTTATTTTTTATATTCACAATATATTTAATATATTTAATATATACATACATATTTTTATTAAATAATTAGGACAAAAAATACAAAAATAATACATTTTATTTTCATTAATATTTTTTATATTAAAAAAAAAAACTTTTTTAATGTACTTATATTTTTGTACAAATTAATATATTATTGTATATAAATAATAAATAATACTATTTATTTATGGATTTAGGGTTTTTGCCCTAAATATTAAAATAATTAAAATTAACTTTTTGTTTACACTTCACATTTAAAAATACTCTTTACATACATAAAAATCTTTTTGCGTAACATATTCTACCTAACATTTATTGTATTTAATTATTGTACAATGTATCCTCTACATTCAATTTGGTTGTAATAGTAACTTAGGGTTTAATTTCTTGCAAATAATCCCCGATTCAAATTTGTACCCCCCTCCCTATATCATGTTGTAATAGTGTAGCATTTAAATTCTCTCACATTTAAAAGCTTCCAATTATGCCATGCTTAGACTTAGGGTTTGTATGCAAACAATCAAATTAATAAATAACTTGACCTAATTCAAGATAACAATGCATGAAAATCAAACACAATGCACACTTGCACCCCTAGGGTTACAATCCACTTGTTGCCTTCAAAAATGGGCCATGGTTGCATGTCAAGTACTTTGGTAAAACAAAACAAAACAAAAGATCATAGTCCCTCGATGACTCTATCTTGGTTTCCTAATCAAAATGATAAAGTCCCTCAAGAAAATTGCCAAAAATACTTGACACAATTGCTATCATGGTCTATACGATGACCCGCGCCTGTGCCGTTTAACATCCTAACACAAGGTTGTTCACCAAATACAATGGTGAAACAACACTGTTAAAAGGGTTAAAAAACATAAGAAAAATCTTTGAGTAAAATAGGGTAGATAGCTCTTAGTTACTTGATCAAAAGCTTATAAAAACATCCTTGCTATTTTCAAACACACTTCACAACACAATTTCAAAAACCTACTTTCAAACATTGGAAACTTTTCAAAAGACAAAAACACCTTTGTATACATTCAAACAAGAATCATTACAAAGGTTGCCACAACGATGGCCTCTTTTCAAAACATCTTTCAAAACCACACACAAAGCACCATTTCAAACAATTGAAGAGCACCATTTCAAAAAATTGAAAAGCAAAGCAAGTGATCTAAACAAGTAACTAAGAGCCCATGGATAACCATGGATGGAAAGGGTGCTAATACCTTCTCTTTCTATAATCTACTCCCCGAACCCAAGAAAACATCTCAATGGTTTTTCCTGTGCTTTTTGACATTTCCTTAGGATAAAATAAAAAGTCGGTGGCGACTCTTGCTAAACCGAAACATTTACAAACACAAAACGCAAAATCCCAAGTTAGTTCTCCCACCGTATCACAGAACTGGCGACTCTGCTGGGGAAATGCTTTAAAAGTGGAGTAACCTTAGGGCTTAGATCACCCTTTTCATGATTATTGTTTGCTTTGATTGCTTTACATTTTGGTTCTCTTGTTTGGGCTTGAAATCCTCTACACGGATTTGGGAAACATTCATAGGTAAATAGCAATATGTTGTGGAAACTGTGCGGGGTATACAGACATGGTTGAAGCAATAGCTATATTAGTGTGACATATCTGTGAGTACCAGTAGCCTTTGAGTCAATCAAAGAGAATACGGGGCCGCTGAGTGATGTCATGAAGCACTAATGAACTTTTAGAAGATTACTTGACCATCTTGGCCTTTTATTAGGGGTAGTGAGATGACCGGCTTGGGTGCAGTCCAAAGTTGGTAGATACTCGATACTACACTCATTGAGGGTTGTTTTCTTGGAATATTTTGGTCGCTAGTTAAGTGGCTAAACCAAAACAATGAACATAGAAAACAATCCAATGATTTTGAGCTCCTTAGAACCCGGTTACTATTTATAGGACAGGTTTTAAGCCAACTAAACTCAAGAGGGTATTTACCTATGAAACCTCATGCAAGCCTAAAACTAGGGTTTTGTGTGACTTGCTTGTACATGTGCTTATACATACATCATAAACATCATAAAGCATCATATGCATCCACTAACCATTTCAAGGGTTTGGATCTTCATCTTTGTTCTTGTTTTGTAGGTCATGGAATCTCTTCGCAGGAAAACAATTCAAGTCAACCTTGTGAGAATCCCTCCTCAACTCAAGGAGCTTACTTCCAGGATTCCAGAGAATTCTCTCTTCAGTGAAATACATGGTAGGCTTCTCAACTTGGTCAACACCAACATTGAAGAAGACATGGTGAAAGTTCTCTTCCAGTTCTTTGACCCCCTACACCACTGTTTCACATTCCATGATTATGAATTGGTGCCTACTTTGGAGGAATTTTCTCAACTCCTGAGAATTCCTATTCTTAATCAACTACCCTACAACGGTACGGAAAAAGAACCAAAGCCTGAAGATGTTGCTCAAGCATTACACTTGCAACCATCTGACATCAAGGGGCATTGGGAAACCAGAAGTGGTGTCAAGGGCTTCTTGGCAAAGTTTCTGTTCGAGAAGGCACAAGACTGCTGAAATTCTCTTGATCTACAAGCCTTTGAAGAGATTGTGGCACTCCTTATCTATGGGTTGGTCTTGTTCCCAAACCCTGACCAACTTATAGATGTGACTGCTGTCAAGATTTTCATATCCAGGAATCCTATACCTACATTGCTTGGGGACATACTACACTCATTTTACACATGAACAATGAGGAAAAGAGGTGTTCTCATATGCTGTACTCCTCTCATAGTAAGGTGGTTTATTTCTTACCTTCCACAATCAGTTTTGAAGAATGAGCAGGGTTTAAGGTGGTCACAACGATTGATGACCCTCACACATTCTGATGTACATTGGTGTTCTCGGTCCAGAGAAAATGTCATCATCATTGATCGTTATGGGGAATTCCCTAATGTCCCGCTACTTGGCATTAGGGGAGGCATCACCTACAACCCCTGTCTAGCTTTGAGACAATTTGGATATGCTTGGAGGGATGGCCCTCATGACATGCTGATCCGAGACCTAGTTTTTGACTTCGACAACGATGCGCAAGGACTTCGACAAAGGTTCATCAGAGCTTGGAGGATGCCTAACAAAAGTGGATAGTAGGACACTGGGGCATAAGAATTCCATCCCCCTTGAGCCTTATCTCAAGTGGATACGAACCCGCTCCCAGAATCTTATGATGCCATACCCTCATATTCTCCCCTTGATCAAAGAGCCTGTTACGGAAGGAGAGGTTCCATACACCATCCTACATCCTGACATGCCAACATCATGGGAAGAAATTCAAAAGAGTTGGATCCAACTCAAAGAAGAACGGAATACTTTTAAAGCCAGCTTCTATGCCAGTGAGAAGAAGGTTTTGGATCTCACCCGCCGACTTCATGAGGAGGAAACCCTCAACACTTACATTGCGCCAAAGAGGATGCGCAATGTCTTTTTACATTAAGAATTTTGTAATATTTCGCCCATGGGGCACTTATGTACTAACAAATTTCTTCTTAATATGACGTGCGTTCTTTTTGTTTGCAACAAATTTGAATTTTTGAACCCTTGAATGCATTACATGAATAACATACCATTCATCATATGCATAAACAGGTCTTCACGCCAGGTTTCCTTATCTTTCTGCTGTTTATTTCAGCAAGATGGATTTGGAGCAAACGGTAAAGGATATACAGGCACAAAATTCACAGTTCCAGCAACTCCTCATGACCTTGGCAAAGTGTCAAGAGGACCTCAAAGCTTTGTTGGAGAAGAATAAAGAGAAAAAGAAAAAGAGACCTGGAGTAGCCACTTTTGGAAGAAGATTTGAGCATCAATCCAGGAGAGTTCTTGAGTTCCCCTCAACGTCTGACGAAGGGGACGGTAAAGGGAAAGGGACTGTCGTACCTTCTGAATCCGAGGTTGAAGAGGAGGAAGAGGAAGAAGACGAAGACTACTCCGAACAACAGTATCCACCAGCGGATGATAAATATAAGAACATTGAAGATAGACTGGCAGCTATGGAGTTGCAGAGGGTGCCCATGTTGGATTTTGAAGAACTAGGGCTGGTAGCTGGGATTGTTATCCCTCCCAAGTTCAAGGTACCAACATTTGCCAAGTACGACAGTCAGTCATGCCCAAAGATGCACCTGAGGTCGTATGTCAGAAAAATCCAACCCCATTCATCCGATAAAGACCTCTGGGTACACTTTTTCCAAGACAACTTGTCTGGCACTCAGTTAGACCGGTTTTATCAGCTCGAAAGATCATAGGTTCACAATTGGGAAGACTTGACAGCTGCTTTTAATCGTCAGTATCAATACAATGCTGATTTGGCGCCCACTCGTACTCAGTTACAAAGTATGGGGATGGCTTCCAATGAAGGGTTTAAAGAGTACGCCCGGAAGTGGTGTGATCTGGCTGGAAGGGTGCAGCCACCGCTATCAGATAGGGAGTTAGTTGACATGTTTATGGGGACCCTGTCTGGCCCCTTCTTTAATCATCTGATCGGAAGTTCTTCCGCGGGATTTACTGAACTAATTTTGAACGGCAAAAGGGTTGAGGCCGGTATTAAGAGTGGAAAGATTCAAAAGGATGCTTCCGCATCCGCGGCTGTTAAGAAACCCTTCCCAGCCAAGAAGGAAGCATTTGCTATGTATTCTCAGAAGGGACATGTAAGAATTGAGCACCGACCGACTTTAGGGGCTGTGATGATTCAAAACTCGTCAAATGATCAACCTCGTAACAATCAATCGAGACCTAATCAACAACGGGTGGAAAGGCCACAACGGCAGTTCACCCGCATCAACATGATGCCCGCTCAGGTACTTCCTCATTTGTTGAAGCTGAATCTGACCAGTTTGAAGGAAGAGCCAAAGAACCCTAACACCTCCTCTCCATACTACCACTCAAATGCCAAGTGTGCTTACCATTCCGACAGTGCTGGGCACGATACCAATAATTGTTGGGCGCTTAAGAATAAAATCCAAGATCTGATTGATGCTAAGGAAGTTGAATTTGATGCTCCTGAGAAGCCCAATGTTATATCTGCTCCGATGCCCAAGCACGACCACAATATTCATGTTGTTTTGGAGGACACTCATGTTACTGATGTTGTTGACCTACTGACGCCGTTACTTGTGATTAAAGAAAATTTGTTGAGAGCCGGGATCTTTCCTGGTTGTGGTAAAGACTGCTATTTTTGTTTAAACATATGAGGTGATTGCCCAATGTTGAAGTCAGGTGTCCAACGCCTGATGGATACTCAAGAGATACTTTTCCAGAAAACCCCTGTTGATACCTTCAATACTGTTACTCCTGCTACTTTTACTACTTCTACCAACGATATTGCAATTATAACCATTTCCGACAATCCTCCCAAGGCTTGCAAAATCCCTGTCAGGATTACACCCAACTCTGAATGTGTACCTTTAAAGATCACCATGCCGGGACCTGTCCCTTACCAATCAAGCAAAACGATACCATGGAACTACGGGGGAGAAATCTTCTACCATGGTATCAAACAAATTGAAACAGTCCAAGAGATTTTCGGAGAAGAAAGCCCTGATATAGGGAACATCACAGGTACAAGCAAGATAAGCCGCAGTGGCCTGATCTTTTCTCCGGAGATTGCTCCCCCTCGAGCAGTTTTCGGACCCTTGAAAGCTTCTGTACCTGTTGGACCGTCTGTGCAGGGCCCAGTGATTGAAGAATTAGATACTCCTGAAGTAAGACCATCTGCTGAAACTACCGACAAGGGTAAGGGGATACTGGAAGTGCCTGTCAGGACGAAGGCCCATGATGTGGTTAACCCCGAAACCACTCAGAAAAAAATGGATGAAATCTTGAAAATAATCAGAAAAAGTGACTACGACATTGTGGAACAGTTAGGGCAGACCCCTTCTAAAATTTAAATGTTGGCTCTTCTGCTCTGTTCTGAGGCTCACGCTAAGGCCCTAATCAAATTCTTGAAGGCGGCACATGTTCTCCAAGAGACTTCGGCTGATCAGTTTCAGGAATGTGTGGCCAGTCTTACTGCTGATAATGGCCTTGGCTTTTCCGACGCTGACTTGACTCCCAAAGGAAGGAAACACAACGATGCATTACATTTTTCAGTTGAATGCCGGGGAACCACTCTCGCCCATGTCTTAGTTGATACTGGTTCTTCCTTGAATGTGCTGCCAAAGAAAGCCTTAGACCGTTTGGACTGCGAAGGACTGACTCTCAAACCTAGTAACATCGTTGTTAAGGCTTTTGATGGTTCCAAGAGAATGGTTCATGGAGAGGTTGATATTCCTATCAAAGTAGGCACAAAAGTTTTCAACTCCACCTTCTACGTGATGGACATCCGACCGTCATATTCATATTTTCTAGGGAGACCGTGGATCCATTATGTCGGGGCAGTTACCTCCTCTTTGCACCAAATGTTGAAATATCCTGTTAAGGGTAAAATTTTAACGGTGCACGGCGAGGAAGAATACATGATAAGCCATCTCAATTCCTTTCGCTATGTGGAGTTGGATGGCGAGTTCATCGAAATGCCTTTCCAGCATTTCGAGGAAGTGTCCCCTGAGGTAGCAGTTGCGAAGATAATGGTTGAGGTGCCTATCATTCCCAAGCATGTATCTGGGATGGAATCTCTCAAGGACGCAGAGGTTGTAATTAAAGAAGGGAAGAGTACAGTATGGGGACAATTGCCTGACTATCCCCATAAGACAGACAAGTTTGGTTTAGGGTTTACTGTTGCAGGACAAAAGGCTATGCGTCGCTCCAAGGTCGGAGGACCACCCGTTAAGATCCCATACCATGGAATCAATGTTGTAGAAGATGAAGATGAAGAGAGCCACTTTGAAGATTGGATCTTTCCGACCGTCGAAGGGGGTTTGAGAAACTGGGGAGCAAAGGATTTTGTTCCCATCACCTTTATCAACCAGTAATTTTATCTTTGAACAATTTCCCATTTTTATGGTCTGTAATAACTAAAACAATTCGCACACTATTTTCACCTCATGCCTTGCCCGGGGTATGTAGGTCCATTTGTAAGGGCTTGATTTTTCTTCATAATCATATGCCATGTTTTAATGAATCATTGGACGTTTTTCATCTATAAACTGTTGTGTTCATTTTCTTTCCTTTTGCATTTTTGTTTGTTTAAGGATGGCTATCCCTTACACGCATCCACACTCACAAATGAAGGTACCCATCCACTCCGGATTCCATGGGTGACTATTCTGCTTTAGCCTTCGATAACTCTAAAGATCTGGCCAATCATGATGAGTACGAAGTTGACGAAGATTGTGAAGTGCTGAGAGAGTTAGCCAGACTTCTACAACAAGAAGAGAGGGTCATTCTGCCTCATGAAGAGTTGCTAGAAACCATCAACTTGGGGATAGAAGAGGACATGAAGGAAGTAAAAGTGGGTGCCAACCTGGAACCAAATGTCAAGGAACACTTAGTGCAATTGTTGAATGATTATGTTGAAATCTTCTCCTGGTCTTATGAAGACATGCCAGGGTTAGACACAGATATCGTGGTTCACCGTCTCCCTACAAGAGAAGACTGCCTACCGATCAAGCAAAAGGTTCGCCGAATGAGGCCTGACATGTCTAAGAAGATTAAGGCTGAAGTAATGAAGCAATTCAACGCTGGCTTTCTGGCTGTTACCTCCTATCCATAATGGGTTGCTAACATCGTGCCCGTACCTAAGAAGGACAGCAAAGTCAGAATGTGCGTGGACTATCAGGATTTGAACAGGGCTAGCCCCAAAGATGATTTTTCGCTACCACATATCGACATCTTGGTTGACAACACAGCTCAGCACAAGGTATTTTCCTTCATGGACGGATTCTCGGGATACAACCAGATCAAAATGGCCCCCGAGGACATGGAGAAAACTACCTTTGTCACGCAATGGGGTACCTTCTGCTACAAAGTAATGCCATTCGGACTGAAGAATGCAGGGGCAACCTATCAACGCGCCATGGTAGCTTTGTTTCATGATATGATACATCATGAGATCGAAGTTTATGTAGACGACATGATAGCTCGATCACAGACAGAAGAAGAACACCTTGACCATTTGCAAAAGCTGTTTGCCAGGTTGAAGGAGTATAAGCTCAGATTGAACCCAAACAAGTGTACTTTTGGAGTTAGGTCTGGTAAACTTTTGGGATTTATTGTCAGCAACAAAGGCATTGAGGTTGATCCAGCTAAAGTAAAGGCTATACAAGAAATGTATGCCCCCCGTACTGAAAAGGAGGTTAGAGGATTCTTGGGACGCTTGAACTATATTGCAAGGTTCATCTCTCACCTGACATCTACCTGTGAGCCAATTTTCAAACTGTTGAAGAAAGATCAGGTAGTTCAATGGAACAATGATTGTCAAGTTGCTTTTGGTAAGATCAAGGAGTATTTGCTAGAACCTCCTATTCTGATGCCACCCGTCGAAGGAAGGCCATTAATCATGTATCTGACTATTTTGGATAACTCAATGGGGTGCGTACTGGGCCAACATGACGAGTCTGGCCGAAAAGAGCATGCCATTTATTACCTTAGCAAAAAGTTTACCGACTGTGAGACTCACTACTTACTGCTCGAGAAAACTTGCTGCGCTTTGGTATGGGCTGCTCGCCGGCTAAGGCAGTATATGTTGACTCACACCACTTTGTTGATTTCCAAGATGGATCTGATCAAGTATATCTTCGAGAAGCCGGCTTTATCTGGAAGAATCGTTAGATGGCAAATGATCCTGACTGAATATGACATCTAGTATACTACCCAAAAAGCTATAAAGGGGAGTGTACTAGCTGACCATCTAGCTCATCAAGCCGTCGAAGATTACCAATCTATGAGATTCGACTTCCCTGACGAGGACATCATGACATTGGACAACATTGAAGGTAACGGACCGTATGACGGACCTGAACAAGGATCTTGATGGACCCTGTACTTTGATGGTGCTTCAAATGCACTTGGCAATGGCATCGGTGCGGTACTCATTTCTCCAGATGGCTGCCATACACCCTTCACTGCCCGACTTTGTTTCAGCTGTACCAACAACATGGCCGAATATGAAGGTTGCATCTTTGGTCTCAAGGCTGCTATAGACTTGGGAATCAAATTTTGGCCGTATTTGGGGACTCGGCTTTGGTTATCAGTCAAGTCAAAGGAGAGTGGGACACCAAACATCCTAATCTTATCCCATACAAAGAACATGTCTTGACGTTGTTGCCTCATTTCGAGCAGATTACCTTCGAGCATTTCCCGCGAGAAGAAAATCAGCTAGTAGATGCTCTGGCTACAATGTCTTCCATGTTTAAACTCAACTGGGATAGCGAGGCTCCTCAAATTGCCATCGAGCGAATGGACGAACTCGCGCACTATCATGAGATTAATACCGAAGAAGTAGTGGAACAACCCTGGTTTCATGAAATCAAAAGGTATCTCCAGACTAGAGAATATCCTGAAGGAGCTTCCGTCAATGACAAAAAGTTCTTAAGGAGATTTGCTGCCAAGTTCTTCCTAAGCAATGGAATCCTTTATAAGCGCAGCCATGATTGTCTTCTACTTTGTTGTATGGACAAAGCTGAAGCAGAGTTGATCATGACTGAGATACACAGTGGCACATTTGGCACACACTTGAGCGGACATACGATGGCTAAAAAGATTCTAAGAGCAGTCTACTTCTGGTCTACCATGGAAGCTGATTGTCACCAACATTCCCGTACTTGCCATAAGTGTCAAGTCTACGCCGAAAAGGTGCATATCCCTCATGTTCCTCTCAATGTTCTGACAGCTCCTTGGCCATTCGCGATGTGGGGCATTGACATGATTGGAGAGATCAAGCCCACGACACCCAATGGACATCGCTTCATCATGGTGGCTATTGATTACTTCACCAAGTGGGTCGAAGCAGCTTCCTATGCCTCAGTTACAAAGAATGTGGTCGCCCGCTTCATCAAGCAGAACATCATATGCCGGTATGGTATCCCCGACAGGATCATCACAGACAACAGTACAAATTTGAACAACACTATGATCACCACTCTATGCGAACAGTTCAAGATTTATCATCACAATTCATCTCCCTATCGGCTGAAGATGAACGGTTTTGTTGAAACCGCGAACAAAAATATCAAGAAGATCATTCAAAAGATGACAGTCACCTACAAAGACTGGCATGAGATGTTACCGTTTGCTCTGCATGGATATCGTACCATGACACGTACTTCAACAGGGGCAACCCCATTTTCTTTGGTGTATGGCATGGAAGCTGTTCTACCCATGGAAGTTCAGATTCCTTCCTTAAGGATTATGAAGGATGCTGGTTTGAGCGAAGACGATTGGATTCAAACCCGACTTGAGCAACTCAATTTGATTGACGAAAAGCGACTTACCGCTGTTTGTCATGGTCAGACGTATCAAACACGCATGATCAAGGCTTTCAACAAGAAAGTCAGACGTCAGGTATATCAAGTCGGAGATCTTGTAATCAAGCGGATCATCTTGCCGCAAAGTGATCCCAGGGGCAAGTGGACTCCTACTTACGAAGGACCATTTGTGATCAAGAGCATCTTCTCTGGTGGTGCAATGATCCTGACCACCATGGACGGCGATGACCTGCCGCACCCTGCAAACGCAGACATAGTTAAAAGATACTACGCATAAAACGACCCAACAAGTTGAAAACCCGAAAGGGCGACTTGGGCAAAAATGGGCATCCCGGTGAATCGAAAACCCGAAAGGACGGTTCAGGCAAAAATTAGGGATAAAACAAAAAAATTCGTGCACCCGGAAAGTTGAAAACCCGAAAGGGCGACTTGGGCAAAAAGGGGTTTCCCGGTGGATCGAAAACCCGAAAGGGCGGTTCAGGCAAA
Organism: Vicia faba; assembly: GCA_948472305.1. Lineage (NCBI taxonomy): Eukaryota > Viridiplantae > Streptophyta > Magnoliopsida > Fabales > Fabaceae > Vicia > Vicia faba. The sequence continues at coordinate 889,286,724 of OX451736.1, forward strand.
AGTTAGGGAATTAAAGCGTATGACTATGTCTCGTCGGATCACTTTAAGAACAATCTCTTCACCAACAAGCTCCAAGCTTCTGATCAATCCAGTCATCGGCGGACGAAGCAGCGAATGGACAAGATATTCAGTGTTTTGAAAGGCTATAGCAGAATGGGAATCCCATGGAATTGTTACACATAGCCATCTTTCTTTTGTATAAAATTTTTCAATTTTTACGACAACATTCTCTTACTAGGATGTCTGTCTCCTTTGTACAAAGATATTCACGAAAATTAAATACAAAGATACCTCAAAGTGCGGAAGTTTGCTTGCCTTTCTTTTCTTTTTACACTTCTGTTTTATTTGAAAACGTCCAATGTTTTGTTAAAAAGGCATATGCATTTGAATATAATCACTGCTTACAAATAAAACGAAATTGAAAAAGGATAGTTACTGATAGGTTGAAGGAGTAGGAAGAAATCTTTATGCCATTCCAGAAGAAATCCCCTACGATACATCATTTAGATCCTCAACAAGGTTAAATTTGGAGTATGTTTCCCCAGCAAAGTTAAGCTTCAAGATCCGCAACGGAGCCAGTGCAGTCTAAAACTTGATTCCCCAGCTGAGTTAAGTTTCAAAATTCCCATCAGAGTTAAGCTTCGAGATCCCCAGTGGAGCCCGAAAACCCTAAAAAATCCTATCCCCAGCGGAGCCAAAATAGTGAACATTTCCCCCACATAGTTACCTTCAAAAAGATTGAAGATTCCCGGTCTCATTTCTCCAAGCAGAAGCCTCCAAGGTTTCAATTCCCCATTAGATATCATCAGAGTTTTCCTCATTCCCCAGGAAAGTCATGAAGGATTCTCATTCCCCAGGAAATTGTTAAAGGCTTTGTTAATCCCCACAAATCACCGAGAAGTTTCATTCTCTAGCAGTGGTCCCATGATTTATCCTTCTCAACAATCAGAGATCTTTGATCCCGAAGAAGTCAGCAAGGATTTCTCATCTTCAGCATTCAAAGATTTTTGGAATCCCCAGCTTCGGTCAGGGATTTATTTTCCCTGGCAGCAGTCAAAGATTTCATTATCTCCAGCTATCCAGGATTTATCATCCTCAGCAAGACATCTATTCAGCATACATGCATAACCATTACATTCATATATCATAAACATGGATTACAGTTCATTGCATCATAGATATCATGCAATATAACCTCGTGTTTTAGCTAACGTTTTACCCTTTTCAGGATAAGATTAAAAGGCTATCATTAACAATTGTTCAGATACATTATGGATACACCCCAGACACGATGGTCATTCTATTACTCATTCAGAACTTCAAGTCAAAATACAGTATGGATACACCCCAGATACGACGATCATTCTACTACTCATTCAAACTTCAGCAATCAGATACAGACTAGATACGCTCCGGACATGGCGGCCATTCTATCTCTCATTCAGATTCAACTATCAACTACAAGTTCAGATACACTCCAAACGCGGATGCCGTTCTGGCCTTTACACCACCAGTTTGATTTCCCCAGTGCGGTCGCCACAGAAGTTATTCTGTCTCTTATTCAGATCCCAGTTACAGTATGGATACACTCCAGACACGGAAGTCATTCTACTACTCATACTGATCTCAACTTCAGATACAGTCCAGATACGCTCCAGACACGGTTGCTATTCTGTCACTCATTCACAGTTTATCCCCAGCACACCGTTGCTCCATGCACATATGTTTCTCTGTTACCCAGATACAATACAGATACACTCCAGACACGGCAGTCATTCTGATATTCATTCAACGTTCAAATACAGTTACAGCTCAGATACGCGCCAGACACAGACGCCATTATTTTGCTCATACAGACTCAATCTCCAGATACAGTTCAAATGCATTCCAAACACTGATACCATTTCGATGCTCATTCTTCCGACCTACAGCATTGCAATTCAACAAAGATTCTTGGATGGAATATTTAAGCCCATCTCCAGCAAGATTCTACCATCTCCAAATGGCATCTTTAAGCCCATTCCCGCATCTATGTTTTGACGAGTGCAAATTTACGGGCACTCTAGTGTCCAATCCTCTTTTACCTTCGAGTCGCGAAAGGCAAACTTGCCAATCTAACTCTTCAGGTTCAAGAAGATTGAACAGGGGCAACTGTTGTACCCCAAAATTTTTCCTCCCATATTCATCAACATTTCTCATCACAAGGCTCTTAGAACTCAAGATCAAGCTAGGGTTTGCTCTGCTCAAAGACACCTCCTAGCACTATTGACCTAAATTAGGATTTGAGTTTGCACAGGGATATTTTGACCTACAATTCCCAAAGTGACTTTCATACTCCATGTTGGACCCACAAGTTTATCCATACCAAGTTTCAAGCCTTGATTCAAATTTTTGCCCAGTCAATTGGACAGTTGACCTAGAAATCAACTATATTAGGGAAAAAGTCAACTATGGCCAATTGACAGTCAAACCTCATGAATTTCGACCCACATCAACATAATGAATTCATATAAGTCATTTGATCAATTTTGGATCATAATTCCACAAGAAATTTGATCAGATCACCAAAAGGGCAAAATGGTCATTTTTAGGGTTTTGACTGTACAAAGGCAATTTTTGACTGTTTGACATAACCAATGGTAAATCAAGCTCAACCATGAACTCAAGGACTCAATGACATTGTCTTGACCTATTCAACAAGTTCAAAAGATCTCAAATGCATAAGATTGACAGATGAATTTTTCAGTCAACTGATCAAAATTTGACTGTACACTGAAAAGTCAAACTTTGACTTTTTGGTCAAAATCAAGTGCCAAGAGTTATTTTTCATCAAGACATGTCAAATTATGAAACGTGTTCATCAAGAAACCCAAAAATGCAAATTAGGGTTTAAAATGGAAAATTTTCATAACTTAGAAATTTTCTAAGTTATGAAATTTTCTTATTTTTTCCTAACTTTGTTCCATTTTTTCACTAAGATGGATATGGATTCAAACAAAAATTGAAACATGAAAGTTGTAGTCCATCACAAAGTATACAAATTTTATTCACAAAGTTTTCTCAAAAGAGGCTTGTATCTCATGTTATGATTTTTGGAACAAGGGTACCTAAAACTTTTACCTTAGAGAAATTTTGCCCTAGTTTAGGCAGGATTTTGATCCATCTTCTTGGCCATTTTTCACATAGTTCCACTTGGAGTTTCAAGTTGCATTTCGAAGATGGATTATATTACATGTTCCAAGCTTTCAAAATTGTCCAAGAACTCCTCAAACACCCTTGTGGTTAGAGAGAATCGAATGCTTGAAATTGGCAAAAACTCACTTTTGTCCATGACCAATACATGTTCATACAAACTTGCATTTTCAAATCAGCATGCTTGGTACTAGCTTACAGGCCTCAAAACCAGTTTATACTCCATAATTTAATGCATAACCATTGAGCTAGGGATTTATCTTGGTCATTTGGACATTGCATACAAGATTAATCCCTATTTGGAAAAAGGTTAATGCCATTTTTGTAAAGTTGCACTTTATGTCACAACAAAATCCTTGAGGCATGGGGCCATATCTCTGAAGCAAGATCCAATCTACCAATTCCAAGAACCAAGGGAAAAGTGTGCAGCATAATAGAGGGCTTGTACAGGTTTGCATTGAAAAGATACACACTCTTGCTTCAAGTAGAAGAAACTTGCAAAATACAAGCCATCTCTCACATCTGAAGGAACCAACTTACACAAACATTGTAAACAAGTTTCATACCTCCTAACAAGCCAGAAACACGATCCCTTTGTCTCTCAAACTCCCTTGTACACAAAATCCCTTTTTTTCTGCAAAATAGGGCAAGCCCTGCAGAACCATCTCCATCTCCATATTCCATCGTGCGTTTTGCCCAAATATACTTCAAACACCTTTCAACCAACCTACTTGAGCTATCCAGATCATCCACAAGTTGCTGTAACACCATTAACACACATTTCCATTTTTGTTTCAAAGCTTTGCAGGTTGAGTTCTGTAGCATGATCCAAGCTGTTTCAAAACAAGCCAAGCAATGGGAAAGCTTCCTTGGACCTCAGGCAAGCTCAAAAAAAGCTCAAACACCATTGAAGGTTGCTACATTGTCCAACTCGAATTCAACTGAAACAGGTATTTCATGAACTTCTATCTCTCTATTTAGGAATAGTTAGACTTAGGTTTGTGAATGAAAGATGTTGTATTCATAGCCCTGGAGCCATACATGTGCTTAATTTTCATTTATATTAATCGTGCTAGGAGAATTTCATCCATGAACTTTTTGAAAAAACTAGGTTAAAATTTAGGGCCAGAGAAATTCTCTCTGGTCTTTGAGAGTTAGCTTAAGTTTTTTACATGGTTGGATTCGTTGTTTGATGCTCTACAAGTTTCTTGTTATGAGTTTTGTCAAAAAATCAAGGAATCAGGAGATATCATTTTCTGTACAAAGTGCGCGCAGGTCTTTTCAAAGGAAGAAGAAGAAGTGGATTCTGGGCTGGGCATGGTTTCCTTGGCTTTTGATACCCCATTTTTCAGTTTACACCCCCCTGGCCCATTTATTTGTACATTTGTTATTTTTACATTTTTATTCCATTTTTGATTTTGATATTTTATTTTCTAACATAAAAAATACTTAAAAATTATTTTCATAAATTTTTTGTATTTATTTGGAGTTTATTTTATTTATTACTAGTATAAAAATGTTTAAATGCTCATATTCTTTTTATTAAAACCTAAAAAATATGTAAGAATATGCTTATTTTCATTTATTATTATTATTATTTACATTTGAGAACATTTTCTTGAATATACACACCTTTTTTAAAATAAAATAATTTATTTTTTATATTCACAATATATTTAATATATTTAATATATACATACATATTTTTATTAAATAATTAGGACAAAAAATACAAAAATAATACATTTTATTTTCATTAATATTTTTTATATTAAAAAAATATACTTTTTTAATGTACTTATATTTTTGTACAAATTAATATATTATTGTATATAAATAATACATAATACTATTTATTTATGGATTTAGGGTTTTTTCCCTAAATATTAAAATAATTAAAATAAACTTTTTATTTACACTTCACATTTAAAAATACTCTTTACATACATAAAAATCTTTTTGCATAACATATTCTACCTAACATTTATTGTAGGGTTAATACCTATTTTCACCCCTGACATATGAGGTGTATTTGAAAAACCCCTCTGCCAAAAAAAAAGTTCCAATTGTTACCTTGACAAATTAAAAAAGTTTCAGTTTTTACCTTGAGGATGCCACATCACCTAAAAAGTTCCAATTGTTACCTTGACAAATTTTAAAAGTTTCATTTTTTACCTTGATAAATTTTAAAAGTTTCAGTTTTTACCTTGAGGATGCCACAAAAATATAAGCCACATCATCCTTTTAGGTGATGTGGCATCCTCAAGGTAAAAACTGAAACTTTTAAAATTTGTCAAGGTAACAATTGGAACTTTTTTTTTGGCAGGGGGGTTTTTCAAATACACCCCATATGTCAGGGGTGAAAATGGGTATTAACCCTTTATTGTATTTAATTATTGTACAATGTATCCTCTACATTCAATTTGGTTGTAATAGTAACTTAGGGTTTAATTTCTTGCAAATAATCCCCAATTTAAATTTGTACCCCCTCCCTATATCATGTTGTAATAGTGTAGCATTTAAATTCTCGCACATTTAAAAGCTTCCAATTATGCCATGCTTAGACTTAGGGTTTGTATGCAAACAATCAAATTAACAAATAGCTTGACCTAATTCAAGATAACAATGCATGAAAATCAAACGCAATCACACTTGCACCCCTAGGGTTACAATCCACTTGTTGCCTTCAAAAATGGACCATGGTTGCATGTCAAGTACTTTGGCAAAACAAAACAAAACAAAAGATCATAGTCCCTCGATGACGCTATCTTGGTTGCCTAATCAAAATGATCAAGTCCCTCAAGAAAATTGCCAAAAATACTTGACATAATTGCTATCATGGTCTATACGATGACCCGCGCCTGTCCCGTTTAACATCCTAACACAAGGTTGTTCACCAAATACAATGGTGAAACAACACTGTTAAAAGGGTTAAAAAAACATAAGAAAAATCTTTGAGTAAAATAGGGTAGATAGCTCTTAGTTACTTGATCAAAAGATTGCAAAAACATCCTTGCTATTTTCAAACACACTTCACAACACAATTTCAAAACCCTACTTTCAAACATTGGAAACTTTTCAAAAGACAAAAACACCTTTGTATACATTCAAACAAGAATCATTACAAAGGTTGCCACAACGATGGCCTCTTTTCAAAACATCTTTCAAAACCACACACAAAGCACCATTTCAAACAATTGAAAAGCAAAGCAAGTGATCTAAACAAGTAACTAAGAGCCCATGGATAACCATGGATGGAAAGGGTGCTAATACCTTCCCTTTCTATAATCTACTCCCCAAACCCAAGAAAACATCTCAAAGGTTTTTCCTGTGCTTTTTGACCTTTCCTTAGGATAAAATAAAAAGTCGGTGGCAACTCTTGCTAAACCGAAACATTTGCGAACACAAAATGCAAAATCCCAAGTCAGTTCTCCCACTGTATCACACCGGTGAACATGGACATAGTCGGAAAACACTACGGGTGAACAAAGACCCGCTAGGTTGACTGGCCTAGGAAAAAATAAGGGCATCCCGGCGAACCAAAAGGGTTCGGGAAAAAATTAGGGATAAAAACAGAAATATGTACACTCGGCAAGTCAAAAATTTGAAAAGGCGGCTTCGGCAAAAAAGGGTATCCCGATGGACTGAAAATCTGAAAAGATAGTCCAGGAAAAAGTTAGGAATTAAAGCGTACGACTATGTCCCATCATTACATCACTTGTCTAATCAATAGAAGGTTTATTAGCCTGGTCTGCATTCACCAAGGACTCCAAGAGTTGGGATAATAGTAAAACCATCTAATAGACCCCCCGGTTGATATCTTCTACAACAAGTATCGAGATAGGGGCATTCTACTACAAGGTCACCGCTATATTCCCAGCTTACAACCTATTGATGTCAGGTGTTCTCATACCCTCGGCAGAGAAAAATCTCCAAATTACTACTCCAATGAAAATACCCCAATGAAGATTCCAAGTTTCTCAGGATTCCCCAAGCAGATTACAAAGTTTCCCTTCCCCAACAGAAACATTCTGAATAAAGCAGATTCTTATCTAGAAACAGTTCAGGTACGATCCAAAAATAGATGTTATCCTGATACTTATTCCAGACTATCTTCTAGCAACAGTTCAGGTACGATCTAGAGCCGGATGTCATCCTGATACTTATTCAGACCATCTTTCAAGCACAGTGCAGATACGATCCAGAGATGGATGTCATTCTGAAACTCATTCAATACAAATTCCAAATACAGTTCAGATACGATCTAGAGATGGATGTCATTCTTACACTTATTTCAACACATAGATCCATCCACAAAGCCTCCGAAGATACTTTCTCCAACAGGTACAGGGGCAAAAGCATCTTGATGTGAATTCATCATCGTATCCTTAACATATGAACTCGTGACGCCCGCATCCCCCACAGAGTAGAGGCAACCAAAGGTTTTGATCTATGCTTCCCCAAATAGGAGTTATCTTTCCCCAGCAAAGTTCCTTAAGAGAGCCGATATCTATATTCCCCATCCGAGTTTTATAATCGCAAAGGATTTATAAAGCTTTCTCCCGAGCATAGTTTATTTCTATGATTGCGGAACCTCCTCTCAAGCAGAGTTTATTTCTATGACTTCGAAAGCTCAATCCCCAATAGAGCTTATTCCTCCAGCTACGGAAGTTCATCCCCCAACGCAGTTTATTTCTCCGAATCGGCAAAATATTCCAGCAAAGCATCTCCTCTCTTAAACAGAGTTATTCCCCTGCAGAGTTATTCTCAGGCAAAGTCTCTCCCCGACAGAATATTTGCAAGCAGAAAGGAGTAAATCCCTAGCATAGTCATCTCCATTCACCATCCCCAGCGGAAATGAAGAATTCAGCTTCCCAATACTCTTCAGCAGCAGTATGGGATTTATTTTCCCCGACTAAGAAATACCGCAATAGCATCCCATTTTCATACATCATGGCATGCGCATACATATTGCATACAACATAATCTCATTTATTTTTAGAACATCATCACAATGCATTTCATACATCATGATATTGCATACGTCTAACTCTTTGCCTTTCAGGGAAAAGATCAAATCAACGAGCTACGTCTAACAAAGGGCTATTCTAGGATTATCCTCAGAAAGATATCCTCACAAAATCTTCTCTAGATCAGACAGGTCAACACTAAGGTCCCTCTGATTACTATGCCAGTGGAAGATATTCCAAGACTTTCGTCTGGGTCAGTTTAATCGCTACTAAGATTCTCCTTATTACTATATCAGTCAAAGTTAACCTAAGATTTTCCCTGGGTCAAACAGGTCGACACTAAGATCTCTCTGATTACTATGCCAGTGGAAGATATTCCAAGACTTTCGTCTGTGTCAGTTCAATCGCTACTAAGATTCTCTTGATTACTATGCCAGCCAAGGTTAACCCAAGATTTTCCCTGGGTCAGTCAGGTCGACACTAAGATCTCTCTGATTACCATGCCAGTGGAAGATACTCCAATAATTTCTTCTGGGTCAATTGAATCGCTACTAAGATTCTCCTGATTACTATGCCAGTCAAAGTTAACATAAGATTTTCCCTGGGTCAGACAGATCAACACTAAGATCTCTCTGTTTACCATGCCAGTGGAAGATACTCCAAAACTTTCATCTGGGTCAGTTGAATCACTACTAAGATTCTCCTGATTACTATGCCAGTCAAAGTTAACTTAAGATTTTCCCTGGGTTAGACAGATCGACACTAAGATCTCTTTGATTACCATGCCAGTGGAAGATACTCCAAGACTTTCGTTTGGGTCATCTGAATCGCTACTAAGATTCTCCTGATTACTATGCCAGTCAAAGTTGTATCGCTTGATCTCAAACTACTCCAGTCCACCCGCCAAGGTGATTTCGCCTCTCTCTAACAAGGTCTTAATTCACTAATCAAATTGATTACAATTCTACTTTGACAACTGCCAAAGTCTTCTTGAGTACAACCACAACCCAATTTATCTCAAGGAATTTCACTAACAAAAGAGAGAATTAATCTGTGTACAATATGTTTTTCGTTACAAAAACTATATCACAAACTTGTGATGTATTACATAATTTTAGAGAATAGTATGAATATGATTTGCAGCATTGAGAGATTGTATGATAGCAGTGATTCAAAATCATGAACGATTTAACCTTGATGCTTGTTTAAATAGGCGCAACAATATGTGCAAATGGAAACATGATAATTGGAAGTTAATGCACTTTCCATAATATGAAGATCCTTGTCTGTTTGTAGCCATTGCAATTGATACTTCTTTGATGGAAAAGTAACGCTTCAGAACATAAGGAATCTGCTTGCTGCTTTGCTTCAGAACTTGGGAAGTCAGAATCATAAGGTTTTGTTTGCAACGTTATACTTCCGTTCATAGTTAATATGTCTTTCTCTTTAGTATAAATTCTGATCTTCATTCATCAGAACATTCTGATATCATTCTGCGTACACATCATGAACACCTTTGTAGGTTAACTTCTGGTCCACTTCCGTCAGAACTTCTGTACAATATAGAACACAAATTTAGAGTGCATATTTTTTCTTTGTGTTTATTATCATCAAAAATCTTACAAGGGTTGTAGAATCAAACTATGTTCTAACAACTACTTCCTAATGGCCAAGTTGTTCAACAAAAGGTTCTAAGGTTAGTTAGTGTTTCATGACACCACACAACGACCCTGTATTCTCCTTAATTCTCCATAAGGGATACCGGTATCCACAAATGTGCCACACTAACATACCTATTGTCTCAAGCATATTGGTCTATACCGTACTGTCTCCATAACTTTTGCTATTTACCTAATGGTGTTCCCAGATCTGGGTAGAGGATCAATACAAACCCAAACAAGGAACCAAAAAATGTAAAGCAAACAAATCAAACAACGAAAGCAACTAAAGGTGATCTAGCTCTAAGGTAACCTCACTTTTAAGTTCCTCCCAGTAGAGTCACCAGTTCTGTCATATGGTGGGAGAACTGACTTGGGTTTTTTGCGTTTTATCGCAATTGTTGCAGATAGCAGGAGTCGCCACCGACTTTTCTTTTATCCAATAAAGGAAAGGGTGAAAAGAATAGGAAAGACCTTTTGAGAATTTTCTTGAGTTCGCGGGGTAGGTTATGAAAAGGGAAGGTGTTAGCACCCTTTTCGTTCGTATTTATCTACATGCTCTTAGTTGCTAGCTCACTTTGAAATGCTTTGTTTGAAATGTGTTTGTGATAGGTTTTGAAATTATTTTTGAAAAGTGTCATCGTTTATATGAACTTTGTAATGATTCTCGTCTCTATAAGAATGTATACAAAGTGTTGAGTTTGAAAAATATTTCATTTGAAAGTGTTGGTGTGTTTTTTGAAAAATGTTTTAGAAATAGTTGAGACCAAGCAACTAAGAGCGTTCTACCTACTCAAAAAGTATTAGTTCTTTTCCTCCTCCTTTAGATATTTCTACCTTACCATTGATTGATAAGAAGCCCTATCATTGGATGTGAAGGGACAGGCGTGGGTCGTCGTCTAGTCATAGAAGGCAACATTGTAGGATACCTTAGAAATTTTTCGTAAGGGACTAAGATCGTTTACGAAGGCAACATCGAAATGTCATCGAGGGACTATGATCTTGTATTCAAGGGTGTGATACGATGGCAGAACCGACTGTTATACTGGTTTGCCTTTTTTTGTTCGCAAATGTTGCGGTAAGCAAGAGTCGCCATCGACTTTTATTTCATCCAACAAAGGAAAAGGAAAAAGAACAGAAAAAACCTTTTTCGAGATGTTTCTGAGTACGGGGGGTAGATTATAGAAAGGGAAGGTGTTAGCACCCTTTCCATCTGTGGTTTTCCACGGGCTCTTAGGTACTTGCTCATTTTTAAAATTGCTTGTGTGTGCTTGTTTTGAAAAAAATTTGTTCACTTCGTGATAACCCTTGTATTGGTCCTCAAGAGTGTGACGAAGTTGTTTTGAAAACTGTTTTGAAAAGTGTTTGTGTAAAATTTGTTTGTTTGAGCAAGTACTTTAAGATTTCTACCTACTCGAAAAAGGTCTGTTTGTTTTCTTTTAGACAATGCTATCCTATTATTAAGGAATAGGTAGCCCTACCGTTGGATTTATAAAGGGAAGTTCGAAGGGATGAAATGGTCTCTGAAGGAAACAAGTAAAGATACTTTAGCATTTCGAAGGGACTAACGTCATAAGATCAATTCGTAGGCAACTCGAGGGACAAGTAGGGACTATGATCTTTATGACGATTTTGATTCGTGGGTCATTGTTAAGGTATCTGTTGTACCCCAATTTTTGCCCCTAAGATCCCTTCATCATACCATGTTGATTCAATCACAACAAGATCACATTAGGGCTTTTGGTTCTTCTCCCTATCTTTAAATTTTCTCTTTTGAGGAGTTACCAAGCACCTTGACTTGTTTTATTTTGTGATCATGAATATTTTGCTTTGATTTTATTTCTAATCAATAGAATGCAATGTTGGTTTGTCTTACTTGTTAATAATGTAGGTAAAGGCAATGAGATTTAGCAAGTTGCTCCATGGGTTAATGAGTTTATTTCCATGCCCTAGTCAACATAGCTTGAGGAGTTCAAACCTCACCATTGAAGTTTTTTTGGAAGAAATGGCATGACAAGGCTTATTTTGGTTCAAAATATTTCAAAGTTATCAAAATTGATTCAAAAGTACAAGTGGTTGAGGGAAGAAATTGTCATGATTGGACAAGGTCTTGTTCCTGTTGGTCACAAGAGCACATTTCTCTCAAATTTCAAGATATGGGATTGGTTTTAGTGGCTATGAGTCCTCATCATCGTCCTCAACAACTTCTATTCACAAAGAAATAATATTGGCACAAGAAGTTTGTTCAAATTTGTCAAAGTTCCTCAAAGCATTCTCTTGACCTAGAAGCTAGGGTTTTGAACTTCAAAGGAGCATAACTTGCTCACATTTTGGTATTTTTGAGTGATTTCAAAGACATATTTCTCTTCAAAGAGTTACCAGCAAATCACTTCAAAATTTCCAAGTATTTTTCATGTGGAAGGAACTTGGTGAAGAAGAAATATTACAAGTCATCTAGATGAACCCACAATTTTCCATATGTGACTTCAAATGGTCATAACTTGGTCAATTTTTATCACCTTGAGTCCAACCTTTTTCCATGATGATCTTAAATATGTTTACTTTATGCCTTCTTTTATGTGCAAAGTGAGAAATTGGATGGAAGTTTCCTTAAGTATGCAAAAGATTATAGGTCATTTCATGATTGTTGGCCAACTTCAACAAGTCATAACTTGCTCATTTTTTGGATATTTTGAGTGGTTCAAATTTCAAAATGTCATTCAAGAGATCTACTTCATTCCATCTTTTTTGGTCAAGATCAAATTCTAAGAGGAAGGCCATGTTTGGATACAAACGATTATAGGTCATTTTTGAAGAAGAATTTGAAATATTTCTAAGTATGAAAAGTTAACTCTTTTTCTTCAACTTTGACTCCATGTAACTTTCAGCTCAAGCATCCATTTGATTCCATTATTTTTCCATTTCAAATCTTGTAACCTCATCTTTCCAAAGAATCAAGAATCATGCCCTAAGACCCCATGAATTTGAATTTGGTAACTTGAAACTGAATTTTTCACAAAGTCGGAATTTTGAAATCCATAACGTGACTTCTAAACACAGGATTTGTGCGTGTTTTTGATCTAAACTTGATTAGAAAACTTTCCAGAAGTGATTAGACCCTTACTCAATTTCCCTCCAAACTTCCTTGTTTCTTCAAATTTTCATTCCCATTCACTTCCCTATAAATAGAGGGTCATCCCTCATCCATTTTCCCAAGCTTAGAGATCCAAGAACACCCTGCCAAAACCTCACACGAACCCACTTTTTTTGAATTCAGTTTCTGAAATTTAAGCTTCCTTTTCCAAAATTCTTTGTGCATTCATCATCCTTGAGCATCATACAAACTCTCCAGCACTTAAACCAATCAAAACGAGCCATAATTCAAGCTACAGAAGTCCATTTTCAGAGCTTCTTACTTGAACTTTGAAAAGGTAGAATTATCCACCATTTGGATCCAAATCAAGCACTAATCTATTCTACTCCTTTGTCTGATTCTAATGTTGCTTACAATTTTTAAATCCATTGAGAATTGAGAGAGAAATCTAAAATTGAAGGTGCTCGCTATTTTCTGGGGTTTTGATTCATATCTCTCTCCATACCTTATATAAATTTGGCGCGATGGTTGTTTTAGAACCGTCTTGAAGAGACGAGTTCAATGATGCTAGCCTGAGATCCTAATTTTTCCATTTGAAGGATCTCACAAAATCCCCATTGTAGGGTGTCTGGAGGTTGAAGACGATGACATGTCTCGTCTCAGCCAATGATAGCGTGCCAAACATTTTAATTTCATTGGTTGCCCTTTTTCTGATCACATGTGTGTTTCACTAAGGTCCATATCAAGCACAGCGCGTCTGGTCTATTGGATTAGCTTACTAACGCGTTTTGACTATGATCTGATGGTCCACATCTTTTTGGTTTTATTTTATTTTCTGATTTTATATTTTATTTGATTAAATTTTCAAAAATTCATAACTCTTTTAATTTTTGGTTCTACCAATCCTCTAATGGATCTACAACACCTTTGGTCAACGCGGATCACTTAAACATTGTTTATCGTTAAATGGTACTTGTGAGAATTCCAAATGGATGATATACTTGACAAAAAGCAAATGCAACTTGTTGTGTGGAGGCTTTGGTTCTACCAATCCTCTAATGAGTTCCAAATGCAAGTTTCAAGATGATCATCCAACTAACCACTAATTATTGACTTGTTTTATCTTATGCTTTTATTATTTTTAATGCTTTATGTATTATTTACTTTTAGCATTTTCATTTCATGTCATTTTCATCTTTGCTCATTTGAGCATTTATTTTCTTGCCATTTTTACTTTGCTCACTTGAGCTTTTTCTTTTCTTTTCTTAAGATACTTAATAATCAACATAAACCCTAAAAAACTTTTAATGGCACTTGGACTATTTGGTTACTATCCTTGGCATGATGGAGCATGATACTTTTTCTTGGACTTAGGATTAGAAACCTTGGCCTATCTTGGAGACCTTGTGATCTTATCTGATTATTTTGTATGGAGTTCTTGAGGTTTACCTCAAGATATTAGGTTGCTTGTTTGTTTTTGTATGTAGGTGTTTGTGATTACATCCTCTGTTTGTAATCTAGAATTCACCAGTATACAGTCGTTACTCTGCCCAATTTTTGTGAAGACTTAATACACTTGAAGTTTGGTTCTCTCAAGAGGTCTAATATCTCTGCTTGCTTGGTTTCAATCCAAATAATGGGAATTCTATCTTGGCTCATAATGTCAAACTTTGGCTTCTTATTGGTTAGATGGTTTTTATCCTTAGCTTTTACCTTATGCTTTAGGATAGCCTCTTCTTCTCCTCCCATCTTCTTTAATTTCAAAAATCTTCTCCCTCCTTTTGAAAATTCTTCTTATTTCTAAACTTGAAATACTTTCATAATAAACTTGGACTTATGTCCATGCATTTTTCAAAATATTTTTTCATAAATAAACTTCAATCAATTTAATAATACCTTGACATTTTTTGTGAGAAGACTAAAAGTCAATCAATCTCATTTTAAACCATTTTGCCATTTTGGCTTTTTTATCCTTAAACTTTTTTCTCAAAAAGATTAGACTCTTGTCAATCCTTGTAGTGATGCAAACAACTATACTTCTACAATATGTAGTAAAGTGAGATATTTTCCACTTGGGTGTTGAGTGAGGCATTGTTAATTTTAATATCCAAGCCATATCCTCCACTTTGAGATGATGCAAATTCTCCTATCTCATAATTGTGGGTAGTAAGTATGTTTTCCACACGGACAATGACGATGATGTATTATCCCTTAAAATTAACCAACACACTTGTGTTTCAAAATTTTAAAAGAGGAACTATGTGTACCCTGATCCCTTATTGCATGAAAGGTGGTACGTAGGCACTAAAGGTTTGCAACCGCGGCGGGTGCAAAAATCATAAAAAAATACTTCTCTTCTCACCTACACCATCTATTTCTATACAACACATTTTATAGCCAAAATATACAAATTCTACAAAAAGGTTCCTGCGGAGTACCGTAGATGTTTAGGATGCTAATACCTTCCCTTTCCATAAACAACCCCCTTACCTTGAATCTTTTTCCCTCTTTTTGGGTTATTCGCTCTTTTCCCATTCCTTTGGAAATAATAAAGAGCGGTGGCGATTTTTACTTTGATTTGTATAAAGTCTAGTCAATCCAATGGCTTAGTCTTGAACATTTCTACCGCTACAGTATCCCTATATTCGAGGGACACGACCATTATTTCTGAGGCAACCAAGTGGAGCGAACCCTAGGAGTGAACATATGCGAGTGTGTTTTACCCAGTTAATTATCTTTGCACAATTAGGGTTTTCTACTGTATTAATCATTTATCTTTCACATGCAAGCCTATTGTCCATACATCTAATAGTTAAATAGTTGCGGAAATTAAAAGCAAGAAATTAAAACCTTAACTATTACAAGGCTTTGGGGGAGGGAATTACATGATCAAAAACCCGGGAAAAATGACAAGCGGAAAAGTAAACCTAATTAACTATTACAACTTGGGAATAGTTACAATATTTAATAAGAATAAAGAAAATAAGGACGCGCACGACGAAATAAATACGAGAATGAAGTCGAGGTCCTAAAAAAAATCTAATCAATTAAAAGGAATTATTTTTTTGTATTTTATTTTTGAGAAAAATATTTTAAATCTTAACCTAAATCTAATTAATTAAAAAAACATTTTTTGGTATTTTATTGAGAAAATTAAATATTTATGAATTAAACCTAATTTGTCTAATTAATTTTAATTATGAAAACAATCAAATCAAAATTAATTAATTTGCCAAAATAAAAGTAATTTTAATAAAAACCTAATTCTACCCTTTTTTGTGATTTTTTCTGATTTAATAATAGTAAAAAAACGATTTTGTGGTAAAATATAATTAAAGGCAAATGAATAAAAATAAATAAAGAAAAGAATTAGAATTGGGCCTGGTATTGAGCAATTTGGGGGGTATGCTGCCAAATTTCCTGTTAGGCCCAAAGATGGCCCAGGGTCTGGTGTTTGGTCCAGTGCACCTCTCTCCTGATGGTTCATGGTGGTCCTTCAAAGATGGAACGTGAGATCTGTATGATGATGGATCTTAGGGATTGTATCTATGGCGCACGGTGGAGGATAGGCATTGAGATACGCTGGATCTGCAAGGAATTGTTCAGAAAATAAGAAAATGTTTTGACTTGGGATCGAACCCAGGTCCCTTGATTCACATGCCCATACTCCTTGCCATTTGCGTTGTAATGCTTATCTGGTAATATAATAGACAAACAATATTATAATAACTACGCATGCCTTATGCCTGAAAAATGCACGCAAATTTAAATTGGCCAGTGGTTGGCTACCACACCACCTTCTTCTTCCCTGGACCGTGGCTTTAGATACCAACCCTTTTACCTACGGACGCCCAATGTAGCTACAACCCTGCAAACCTCAAAAATCAAAACCAGGCATGATAAATCAATTCTAAGCATACATGTCAACCCGTTTTGATCTCACGTGTATCATGGTAACCTTCTTTTGGTCCAATTTTCCCTGCATCTCAAAGCCCTAAAACGGAGGTTAAAACCCTAACAATGGAAATTTGGCATTGATGCATCAAAACTAAAAATTAAATATGCAGAAAGCTTCTAGAAATTCATATGAACACGAGTATGTAATCAAAATAGATTAACAATGCAAGAATATATGGATACAAATTTGAAAAAAATGGCAAACCGTGATGATGTTATGTGATGATTTCTGGAGTTTTAAGGCATGCAAATGTTACTGTTAGCTTCAGGAGGTTCCCAGGAGTGGATTGCTGGCCTTCAAACCCTTTGAATCCCATTCTAAATTAGAACTTGATCACCAATCTTTTGTCAAAATTTGGAGCTTTTTCTGGATGCGTGGAGGCAACTTTTTCGTGTGTTCTAGGTCTGGCCATGTTGTCTATATGTGTTGGAACATATTAGGTTAACAAAAGAAGAAAGGAATCCATGATTTCAATGAGGAAAATATTTGCTTTCAATGATTTGATTTTTTCTCACTCTTGGAACAAATCCAATCTTTCTCTCTTTCCACGATTCTCCTCTGATTTTCCAGCACATTTTGATGTTTATTTGATGAGAAAAAGATTCACAATCATATCGTACATATTTTTCATTATTTATTTATTTAATTTTGACTTTTAATGAATAAATAATAAAAATAAATAATAAAATTAATAGAAAAATATATGAGTGAGCTCAAGGGTCGTGGGCCATGTTTGAAGCATAATGCAAGCATAAAAAGTATGGCCCATTTGGCAAAAAAAATGCAATTTTGAGCATTATTGACTTTGGGCAAATTTCCAAAAATGGCCAACTTTGACAATGCATATCTCTCTCAATTTTAAACTTAAGAGGGTGTTCTTGTACTTTTTAGAAAGCTTAGGGTGTACCCTAAGAAAAATCTTTGGTTTCATCTCAATTGGATCTTCCATGTTCATGTAAGAAGCTTTGACCCAAAAGTTGTTTTTGTTGACTTTTTGAAAAGGACCTATAATGTCTGAATTTATATCTTTTCATGAGTGCATTTCTTGAACTTAAGGGTTGAATAGGAGTTGTAGGGAATTGGATTTTGTTCAAAATGAGCCTTGGATGAGAAATTTCTAATAAAGTATGAAAAATTTATGCTTGGTCAAAGTTTGGTTGACTTTTCCGAAGAAACCCTAATTTAGCAACTTTTGAGTTTTGATGAATTAGGAGCATTCCTTGGGGAATCATGATCAACCCTTTATCAAATTATGGATATCACTTCAAAATGTTGATGTTGACCAAAAATCTTGAAGTTTGACTGTATGTGGGCCACAGTTGACTTTTGACTAAATAAAGTTGATTTTCAAGCATCTGAGCAGTTGACTGAGCAAACTTCTTGTGCAAGGCTTGAAATTTGACATGGAGGGTCTTGAGAACCTTTCAGGACTATGGAGAGCATATGAGGCCTTTGGAGCTCACCCATCTTGATGAAAATGGAAACCCTAGTTGGAGGTTCATTGCTTTAGGAAAGAGTTTGTCTGGTCGGCTCTTGGGCATCCTTGAGCAAGTTGAGGATCTTAATGAGCATGTGTTGAGTAAAATGAGAGGGAAAATTTTGGGGTACAACAGCTGCCCCTGTTCAATCTTCTTAAACTTGAGGATGTAGATTGGCTGGTTTGCCTTTCGTGATTTGAAGGTGGAAGATGATTGAACACTAGAGTGCCCAGAAATTTGCACTCGCATGAAGTAATACTGAATAGTGATATCTGGAATGGGCTTACAGATGCCATTTGGAAGTCGATAGAGAATCATTGGATATGGGCTTAAAGATTCCATCCAAAAAACTATCGGTTGCATAAGAGATTCCTTTACCAGAATTCATGTACCTGCCATTGAAGAGAACTTCGTCGGGGAATGTTGATTCACGCTTTGGAAAACAGAGTATGGGAGCTTTGGTTTTCCATTACTCTACTGGGGAGCTAACTCCTGATTGAGGAGGTGGAAGTGAACTGCATATCTGGTCAGGGTCCATGCTGCAAAGCGACTTACTAGGGAATTTGTGAAGTTGACTATATCGGGTCGGGTCCAGGTCTTACAGTGTTTTAAATTGTTATCTGGAGATAAAAGAGAAGGAACCTGGGTCGTAGGGTTACTCCGGGATGAAAGCCAAGATAGTAGGGCTTATGAGAAGGAACCTGTATATTATGGTTACTTCGAAATGAAAGCCTGTATAGTCGGGCTATGAGAAGGAACCTGGATAGTAGGGTTAATTCGAAATTAAAGCCTGGATAGTAGGGCTTATGAGAAGGAACATGGATAGTAAGGTTAGTTCGAAATGAAAGCCTGGATAGTAGAGCTTATGGGAAGGAACCTGGATAGTAGGGTTACTTCGAAATGAAATCCTGGATACTATGGCTTATGGGAAGGAACATGGATAGTAGGGTTACTTCGAAATGAAAGCCTGGATAATAGGGGTTATGGGAAGGAACCAGGATAGTAGGGTTACTTCGAAATGAAATCCTGGATAGTAGGGCTTATGGGAAGGAACCTGGATAGTAGGGTTACTTCGAAATGAAATCCTGGATAGTCGGGCTATGAGAAGGAACCTGGATAGTAGGGTTACTTCGAAATGAAATCCTGGATAGTAGGGTTTATGGGAAGGAACCTGGATAGTAGGGTTTCTTCGGGATGAAAGCCTGGATGGTAGGGCTTATGGGAAGGAACCTGGATAGTAGGGTTACTTTGAGAAGAAAGCCTGGATAGTAGGGCTTATGGGAAGGAACCTAGATAGTAGGGTTTCTTCGGGATGAAAGCCTGGATGGTAGGGCTTATGGGAAGGAACCTGGATAGTAGGGTTTCTTCATTTTTGGTTATAGAGATTAGTTGACCTGTTTGATTTTCGGGAATTGATTTTCCATTGGTTGTTTGTAGATATGACATGTATAACTGCTGGGATTGTTGGTGATACTTATCTCTCCTGAAAAGATAATAGGGTTAATTATATCTGTAATGCATGAAATGCTTTTTGAAATAATGTTCTCAACATAAATGAAATTATGTTGTATATGATGTGTATGCGCATGTCATGATGTATGAAATACAGTTGGGACATGTTCGAGTATGGGAAAATAAATCCCTTAATGTTGTTGGAGAGTATAGCATTCCTGACTGTTGTAGAGGACTGTGGTCTTTTTACTTCCGCTGGGGAGTGTGAATGGAAATGAGTGAACTTATGTCAGGGAGAGATTCTGTTTGAGAATAAGTCTGCGGGGAACAACTTGGAAGGTGAATTTTCGTAGCTGAAGTAATGAGCTCTGTCATGGATTGAGCTTTTGTATCCAGAGAAATAAACTTTGCTTGGGCGATAAAATTTACTGACCCGCTCGCGATTATGAAATTCGGCTGGGGGATATAGCTGTCAGGTTTCTGAATGACCCTGGCTGGGGAGATTACTTCCTGTTTCGGGAAATCCGACATCAATGATTTTGAATACTTTTACTCTATGGGGAATGTATGTACTGATGATTATGCTCCAAAGCTGTCTGTCCCAGCACTTGCTGGGCAGAGTAACTGTCGGGTTTGACATTTCTTGTTTTTGCCCTTGTTTCTTAAGTTACTAGTAATTGTCTTTTCATTTCTTATGTAAATATTTATGATCAGCAATCATATTCAAATTCATATGTCAAGAATAAATCATTGGAAATTCGTACAAAACAAGACAGAAAAGGAAAATTCATAGTTTCTCGTGAAAATGATTTTGTATTGATTTTTTTTGGAGTTGACCTGTAATAGGCATTTTCGTACAAGGAGGTTGACGCTCTGGTAAGATAACGTCGCGATAAAAATAGAAGCTATACAATTTTGTGTAAAAAGAAAATAGCTATGTGCAACAATCCCATTGAGTTCCAACTCTTCTATTGCCCCTATGTCTTCGAGTGTCTCATCACTTTGCTACTTGGCGAAAAGTTGATTAGATTGATTTGTGCCTTCCGAGCTTGATAGTTGATACCGAAGTCTGGTCACAAGATGATCCAATGGGACATAGTGATACACTTTACATCCTTAACTTTTGCCTGGATTGCCCTTCGGGTTTTCAGTTCACTGGGATACCCTTTTTTCGCCCAAGCCGCCTTTTCAGGTTTTCGACTTGCCTAGTATACATATTTTTTCTTTTTCATCCCTTATTTTTACCCGAACCCTTTTGGTTCGCCGGGAAGCCCTTATTTTTGCCTAAGTCAATCAACCTAACGGGTGTTTTATCAGGCATAATATCTTTTCACTATGTCTGCATTGACAGGGTGAGGAAGGTCGTCACCGTCCATGGTGGTTAGAATCATGGCTCCACCTGAAAAATGTTTTTAATCACAAATGGCCCTTCGTATGTGGGAGTCCATTTGCCTCTAGGATCACCTTGCGGTAGTATGATGCGCTTGATTACCAGATCCCCAACTTGATATTCTTGACGTCTGACTTTCTTGTTAAAAGCCTTGGTCATTCGCTTTTGATACGTCTGACCATGACAAATAGCAGTAAGTCTTTTCTCGTCGATCAGATTTAGTTGATTAAGTCGAGTCTGGATCCA
The DNA here is from genome assembly GCA_948472305.1 of Vicia faba. Lineage (NCBI taxonomy): Eukaryota > Viridiplantae > Streptophyta > Magnoliopsida > Fabales > Fabaceae > Vicia > Vicia faba. Next base: position 889,308,162 of record OX451736.1, read on the forward strand.
GTCGTCTTAGTTCAAACCCGCACCCTTCATAATCCTAAGATAAGGTATCTGGACCTCGATGGGTAGGACTGCCTCCATGCCATACACCAGAGAGTAGGGTGTTACCCCTGTCGACATCCGTGCTGAGGTACGGTATCCATGAAGAGAAAACGGTAACATCTCATGCCAGTCTTTGTATGTCACCATCATCTTCTGTACAATCTTCTTGATGTTCTTGTTAGCCGCTTCAACAACGCCATTCATCTTCGGTCGGTAGGGAGAAGAGTTATGATGTTGTATCTTGAATTGTTTACAGAGCTCAGTGATCACCGTGTTGTTGAGATTCATACCATTGTCAGTAATAATTCTCTCTGGCACACCATACCGATAGATCAAAATATGCCTGATGAACCACGCCATAACATTCTTGGTCACATTAGCAAAGGATGCCGCCTCAACCCATTTCTTGAAGTAATATATGGTCACTAAGATGAAGCGATGTCCATTGGAAGCAGTAGGCCTGATTTCTCCGATCATGTCGATGCCCCACATTGCAAAGGGCCACAGAGCTGTTAAGACGTTCAAGGGAACCGAAGGAACATGCACCTTATCAGCGTAGATTTGGAACTTATGACAAGTTCGGGAGTGCTGATAACAATCTGCTTCCTTAGTGGACCAGTAGTATCCTGCCCGTAGGATCTTCTTGGCCATGGTATGTCCACTGGAATGGGTTCTTAAGGTACCTTCATGTAGATCTGTCATAATCCTCTCTGCTTCGCTCTTGTCTACACATTGCAGTAAGGTAGAGTCATGATTGGGCTTGTAGAGGATTCCATTACTGAGGAAGAATTTTGCAGTGAATCTTCTCAGAAACTTATTATCATTGACAACTGCCCCTTCGGGGTACTCTTGAGTCTCGAGGTGCTTCTTCACTTCATGAAACCAGGGTTTGTCTGCCACCTCTTTGGTATCAATTTCACAACAGTGCACTGGTTCATCCAACCTCTCAATGGTGATTTGGGGAGCTTCGTTGTCCCATTTTACTTTGAACATGGAAGACATGGTAGCTAGCGCGTCCGCTAACTGATTCTCCTCTCATGGAAAATGCTCAAAGGTTACCTCCTCAAAGTGTGGGAGCAATGTTAGTACGTGCTCTTTGTATGGGATGAGATTTGGATGCTTCGTATCCTATTCGCCTTTGATCTAACTTATTACTAAGGCTGAATCCCCGAAGACATTTAAGAACTTGATCCTGAGGTCAATAGCAGCTTTGAGACCCATGATGCAAGCTTCATACTCCGCCATGTTGTTAGTGCAGTTGAAACATATTCGGGCGGTGAAAGGAGTATGACAACCCTCAGGAGATGTGATTAATGCGCCAATGCCGTTACCGAGTGCGTTCGAAGCTCCGTCAAAAAACATAGTCCATCGGGATCCCTCCTCGGGTCCTTCATCCGGTCCAGGTTTTCGTAGTCAATCACAAGCATAATATTCTCATCCGGGAACTTAAAATTCATGGACTGGTAGTCATCCACGGTCTGATGATCTAAATGATCATCCAATACACTCCCCTTGATTGCTTTCCGGGTTGTATATTGTATATCGTATTTAGTTAAGATCATCTTCCATCTTGCTATTCTTCCGGAGAGAGCGGTTTTCTCGAAGATGTACTTGATTAGATCCATCTTAGATATCAACAAAGTAGTGTGGGTCAACATGTACTGTCTTAGTCGGCGAGCAGCCCATGCCAAAGTGCAGCAAGTTTTCTTGAGCAGTGGGTAAAGTGTCTCACAGTTGGTAAACTTTTTGCTAAGGTAGTATATTGCGTGCTATTTTCGAACAGACTCATCATGCTTCCCCAGTACACACCCCATTGAATTGTATAGCACGGTTAAATATAGTATCAAAGGTCTTCCTTCAACCGGAGGCATCAGAATCGGTGGTTCTTAAAGGTATTCCTTGATTCTCTCGAAAGTTGTCTGGCATTCGTCATTCCACTTTACCACTTGATCTTTCTTCAGAAGCTTGAAGATGGGCTCAAAAGTAGCAGTTAGATGTGAAATGAACCTGGCGATATAATTCAAGCATCCCAAGAAACCTCTAACTTCCTTCTCTGTACGGGGAGCTGACATGTCTTGTATGGCCTTTACCTTCGCAGGGTCTACTTGAATACCTTTGTCACTGACAATGAAACCCAAAAGCTTACCAGACCTTACCCCAAAGATGCACTTGTTCTGATTCAGCCTCAACTTGTATATCTTTAACCTTTCGAACAACTTTTGTAAATGATCGAGGTGCTCCTCCTCGGTTTGAGACCTATCTATCATGTCATCAACATAAACCTCTATCTCGTGGTGAATCATATCATGGAACAAGGCGACCATGGCTCGCTGATAAGTTGCCCCAACATTCTTCAACCCAAAAGGCATCACCTTGTAACAAAAGGTTCCCCACTGTGTGACGAAGGTTGTCTTCTCCATGTCTTCAGGAGCCATCTTGATCTGGTTGTAGCCAAAGAAACCATCTATGAAGGAGAAGATTTCGTGTTGGGCGGTGTTGTCAACCAGAACATCGATGTAGGGAAGCGGGAAGTCCTCCTTGGGGCTTGCCCTGTTAAGATCTCTGTAGTCCACACACATCCGTACCTTACCGTCTTTCTTTGGCACCGGGACAACATTATTAACCCACTGCGGATAGGAGGTGATAGCTAAGAATCCTGCGTCGAACTTCTTCATGACCTCTGCCTTGATTTTCTCTGACATTTCAGGGCGCATATGGTGGACCTTCGGTTTAACTGGAGGACAGTCTTCTTTGGTCGGCAGACGATGAACCACAATATCGGTGTCCAAACCAGGCATGTCTTTATACGACCAGGCGAAGATCGCAACATAGTTGTGCAACATTTGTATCAACCACTGTTTGATCTTAACTTCCAAATTTACGCTGATCTTGACTTCTTTTCTGTCTACTTTTGTGCCCAGGTTTATCATCTCAACTGGCTCTTCGTGAGGCTGTATAGCCCTTTCTTCCTATTGTAATAGTCTAGAAAGTTCTCCAGGCACTTCACAATCATCCTCACCTTCGTCCTTGGCTTGGTTGATCGTATTTTCAAAGTCATAACTGGCAGTAGCAGAGCTGTTATCAATGGGATCCATAGTGGATATGGATCTGTAGTATGAGACGTGAGTGTGTGTAAGAGTATAGTTGTTTTGATAAAGTGAAAGTGGAAAATAAAAAACAAAGAGCGTAAAATTTGTATGCAAGGAACATCCAATTTTTTATTGATGATATATGAAATGACACATAATAACCCTCACAAACAAAGCCAATGTGTCTCGGGAAAGACACAAGGTTGTAGAGTTTAAATTGTTTATTACAAATCTGAAAAACAAGTAAGATAATTACTGTGGATTAAAATAAACTGGTATAAAATCCCTAGCCATCCAGTTACTCGGTCCACCGTTGGTAGTTGGGTAGATCCAACTGTCAATGTCAAAGTCTTCCTCACTGTCTTCAATGGCATTAATTCCCCGATTGCTGATGCGTAGGGGAGGTCCTCTAGCTCGAGCACGTCGAATAGCCCTTTGAGCTCCTGAAGTAAAGCCCAAACCAAACTTGTCAGTTTTGTAAGTAAAATCAGGGAGTTTTCCCCAGTTGGTATACCCACCTTCTTCAGCCACTGCTCTGGCGTCTTTGAGAGAAGCCATCTTCAGAGGAGGTTTGTTACTGGTAGTAGCCTCAGTCGATGCCAAGATATTGGTAACCTCTTCAAAATTCTGGCAAGGAGTCTCTATGAATTCCCTGTCCATCTCTACGTATCTGAAGGAGTTGAGGTGGCTCACCATATACTCCTCTTCGCCACGTACAGTGACAATCTTCCCCTTTACCGGATACTTCAGCATTTGGTGCAGTGTAGAAGTAACAACCCCGACTTCATGGATCTAAGGACGGCCCAACAATCAAGACTCAAAATTCTGAGAACCTACCTTGATGGGGATGTCCACCTCCCCATGCACCATTCTCTTTGACCCGTCAAAAGCCCTTACCACAATGTTACTAGGCTTTAAGGTCAAGCCCTCACAATCTAGTCGGTCGAGAGCTTTCTTCGGCAAGACATTCAGTGAAGACCTAGTATCAACCAGCACATGAGCCATAGTGGTGCCCCTACATTCGATCGAGACATGCAGAGCATCATTATGCTTCCTCCCTTTCGGTGTTAAGTCTGCATCTGAAAAACCCAACCCATTGTCAGCAGTCAGGCTGGCCACACAGTCTTTGAATTGATCAGTTGAGGTCTCCTACGGCACGTGCGCAGTCTTGAGGAATACGATCAAAGCCTTTGCATGGGCCTCAGAGGACAACAATAGAGACAACATGGATATCTTTGAGGGGGTCTTCCCCAGCTGCTCGACCACATTGTAGTCGCTCTTTTTGATTATTTTCAATATTTCCTCTATCTCTTACTTAGAGGCTTCTATGACAATTTTCCTCGGTGCCTCCGTCCGGGAAGGCTCACCTATAACTTCTTTGCCTCGGGTACCAGATGACTCACCGACAGGGGTAACAATTGGAGTAAGAACAGGAGTAGAGTTGAAGCATCGATAGGCATAGCAGGTGAAATAACAACAGGTCTATTGACAGTCCTTGGGGAAATCTCGGGGGAGAAAACCCTTCCACTTCTGGTAATTTTACCGGTCCCGACAATGTTACTGACATCGGGATCGGCCTCTTCATTCTTCAGGTCTTGTTTAACGCCATGATAGTAGACATCAGCACCATAATACCAAGGGACAGCTTTGTCCGAGGCGTATAGGACAGGACCAGGAAGGGTGATTATTAACGGAGCGACTTTTGGAGCAGATGTAATCCTAACAGGTCTTCTCGAGGAGACCTTGGAAGGATTGGCGGAAATGGTTATAATTGCAATATCTTCACATGGAAAAGTTGGAATCAAAGTTTTCTCGAACAAAATCTCTCTGTTGTCCATCAGGCGTTGGACACCTGTTTTCAGCAAATGGAAACTGGAAGGCATAGATGAACACACGTGGTAACCTTCACAACAACCCGGTAATGAACCGGCCAACAACAAATTCTTCTTAATAGTCATAAGAGGAGTAGAAACTTCATCAACTGAGGTTACAAACAGATCGGTATCAACAACATTAACTCCACGGTTGTGCTTAGGCATGGGAGCAGTTATGACATTGGGCTTTTCTGGAGCATCGAACTTAATTTCCTTGGCCTCGATCAGATCCTATACCTTATTCTCATAGCCCAGCAGACATTTGTATCGTGGCCAGGACTCTCAGAATGATAGGCACACCGAGAATTTGGATTATATCGAGGAGATGTGGTATTCGGATTCTTGGGAGCCTCTTTCAAGGTTGCCAAGTTGGATCTTAGCAGATGGGGTAAAACTTCAGCCAACATCATGTTAATCCGGGTAAACTGCCGTTGTGGTCTTTTCACCCTTTGTTGATTGTTGTGTTGTGGAGCAGCCGCAGGTCTAGGTATCATTACATCACTTAATGTCTAACGGTGTTCGGCTCTGCTTTGGCCTCTCGGGCTATAGATGGATTGGCTTCCTTCTTTCCAGTAAAAGGCTTCTTTAACGAACTCGAAGAGGCGTCTTTCTGTATCTTACGCTCCGAATCCCAACTTCTACCCTTTCTCCTGTTAATATCAGCTCAGTGAAACCAACTGATAAGCTGCCAATCAGATGTTTAAAGAAAGGACCAGACAACGTCCTAAGAAACATATCGACAAACTCCATGTCAGATAAAGGGGTTTGGAATCTCCCAACCAAGTCTCTTCACTTCTGCGCATAGTCCTTAAAGCCTTCACCTGCACCCATGGTCATACTCTGGAGTAGAGTACGAGTGGGGGCAAGGTCGGCGTAATATTGATACTGCTTATAAAAAGCAGCGGCCAAATCCTCCCAGTTTCGAACATTGGTTCTTTCCAGTTGGTAGAACCATTCAAGTTGAGTCCCTAACAGACTGTCTTGAAAGAAGTGAACCCACAAGTTTCTATCAGCGGCGTGGGGATGGATCTTCCTTACATAGGAACGGAGATGGAGTTTTGGGCAAGACACCCCATCGTACTTTGCAAAAATTGGAGCCTTGAACTTCTGCGGGATGACCAATCCCAGTTCTTCGAAATCCAACCCAGGTATCCTCTGGATTTCCATAACACTCAGACGATCCTCCAACTGCTTGTATATATGCTCAGTAGGAGGATACTGCTCATCATTGTAGTCTGTATCATTGTCAGAAACTTCAGGACTGGGGTCCTTTTCCCTTGTCTCTCTTTCTTGATTCTCCCCTTCCTTGGATGAAGAGGTCAAATCGACTGGTTGCTTTAACGCCCCCCTGAACCTTCTACCCATATTCAGAATACCAGAGACCTTCTTCTTTTTATTTTTCTCCTTCAGGATGAGGGCTTTCAGATCCTCCTTCCCTTTCGCCAGATTTATGAACATCTGTTGGAATTGGGCATTTTGTTCCTGAAGATCTTTGATGCTTTATTCAGAAGACATTTCTACTGAAATAAACAGCGAAGAAGATGAGAAGCCTGTAATGGTACCTGTATATGAAGTGTTTATGGATGGGATACGTATGTAATGATTTCAAAGACTTTGGAAAATTTAAATTTGCGAACCAAAATGAAACAAAGATTTTATTAGTGGAATTCCAAGTTCAATTGCCTTTTAGGCATTACAATTAAAACAATTCTAAACAACTAAAAAAATCAAATTTCCCATGGATGCTTCCTCTTTGTGTCGAGATAGACATTAAGGCTTCATTCCTCGTGAAGCTGCTTTGTGAGCTCTAAAACCTTCCTCTCATGGGCATAGAACTGATCCCTGTAAGTATCCAACTCTTTCTTCAACTGAATCCAAGACCTCTATAGTTCTCCAGGATCAGTGGGCATATCAGGATGGAGAACCATGTAAGGAATACCCCCCTTCAGTAGTGGGTTCCACAATCACTGGTAAAATGGCCATGTAGGGCATCATAAGTTTCTGGGCGCACCCGTTAAAGATAAGGTTCCATAGGAATGGAAGTCTTCGGCCCCTAATCTGTTTACCATGCTCCAAGCTCGTATGAACCTCTGGCGACATCCTTTAACATCGTCCTCATAGTTAAGCACAATGCCCTCGATATGTAATTCATGGGGACCATCCCTTCGAGCGTAACCAAATTGTCACAAAGCTAAAAAAGGGTTGTAATTTATGCCACCTCTGATGCCAAGTAATGGGACATTAGGGTACTCCCCATAGCGGTCAATAATAGCATTATCTCCCATAGCTCGGGAATGCCAGAGAATATCTGTGTGAGCGAGTGACATTATCCTTTGTGACCAACCCAAACCTTCTTCATTCTTCAATACAGATTTAGGGAGGTGAGAAATAAACCACCTCGACAGCAATGGCATGCAACACATAAGAACCTCTCCTCTCTTCATAGTACGAGTATAGAGAGCGTGCAAGATATCTCCGAGCAAGGTAGGCACGGAGTTGCGAGAGAGGAAGATCTTGATAGCATTCACATCTATGAATAAGTCTGGATTAGGAAATAGTACTAACCCATAGATTAGAAGGGCCAAACCTCCTCAAAAGCCCGAAAGTCCATATCATCCCAAAACAGCTGGGCCTTGTCTATTAGGAACTTGGCTAGAAAACCCTTGACTCCACTTATTGTTTCCCAATTGGATGCCACCTCGACCCATTTCAGATGCAAGGTTGAGGTAATGACTTATGGCTTAGGAACTTCTTCCAAACCTGTGAAAGGAAACTATTCAAGAATGGGTATATCCAATAGCTGAGAGAATTCTTCCATGGTAGCCACCAACTGATAGTCTGGGAAGGTGAAGCAGTGGTGCTTGGGTTCAAAGAACTGAAAGAGTACACTCATCATCTTCTCATCAATGTTTGAAGTGACCAGGTTGAGAAGTCGGCCATGTCTCTTAGTGAACGCAAAAGTTTAAGGAACCCTTGATACCAGCTCCTTGAGCTGGGGAAGTATTCTTACAAAGCTGATTCGGATAGTGTTTCTACGAGCGAAAGCCATGATCTACAAAACAGAACAAAGATAAATTTCCTTGGTCCTTGAAATGGTTAGTGTAATAAGAATGGATGTTATGTTATGATGCATGATGTTATATTCAAACAGAATAAATCACACACAAGCAAAACACACAATAGACCTTAGGTTAAAAGGCTTGCATGAGGTTAAAGGTAAGTACCCTCTTGAAGTTTAGTTGGTTTCAAACCTGTCTTAGAAAAGTAACTGGGTTCTAAAGATTCTAAATATCACTGATCATCCTTTATCGGGCATTGTTTCAGCTCAGGCAATCTTTTCTTGCGGCCGAAATATCCCAAAAGTATGATCTCAATGAGTGTAGCATCGAGTATCAACCAATCCTCAGCTTTATACTGAGGCCGGCTATCTCACTACTTTCTAATGGCCAAGTTTGTTCAACTAAGGTTCTAAGGTCCGTTAGTGCTTCACGATACCACGCGGCGGCCCCGTATTCTCCTCGTTTCCACACGAAGGATATCGATACCAACCAAAGTGTCACACCAACACAACCATCACTTAAACCATATCGGTCTATGTCGTACAGTCTCCACGATCTATTATTGTTTACCTAAAAAGTGTCCCCAGATTCAGGTGTAGGATCTTCAATAATACCCAAACAAAACCCTTGAATATAAATAGGCAAAACAAATAAGAAAGCAATTTTAAAAATGACCTATATCCTAAGTTAAACCCCACTTTATTTTACATTTCCCCAGCAGAGTCGCCAGTTCTATGATAAGGTGGCAGAACCGACTGTTATACTGGTTTTCATTTTTTTGTTTGCAAATGTTGCGGTAAGCAAGAGTCACCACCGACTTTTATTTCATCCAACAAAGGAAAAGGAAAAAAGAACAGAAAAAACCTTTTTCGAGATGTTTCTGAGTACGGGGAGTAGATTATAGAAAGGGAAGATGTTATCACCCTTTTTATCCGTGGTTTTCCACGGGCTCTTAGGTACTTGCTCATTTTTAAAATTTCTTGTGTGTGCATGTTTCGAAAAAGATTTATTCGCTTCGTGATAACCCTTGTATCGGTCCTCAAGAGTGTGACGAAGTTGTTTTGAAAACTGTTTTGAAAAGTGTTTGTGTAAAATTTGTTTGTTTGAGCAAGTACTTTAAGATTTCTACCTACTCGAAAAAGGTCTGTTTGTTTTTTTTAGACATTGCTATCCTATTATTAAGGAATAGGTGGCCCTATCGTTGGATTTATAAATGGACATTCAAAGGGACGAAATGGTCTCTGAAGGCAACAAGTAAAGATACCTTAGCATTTCGAAGGGATTATCGTTATAAGATCAATTCGTAGGAAACTCGAGGGACAAGTATGGACTATGATCTTTATGACGATTTTGATTCGCAGGTCATTGCTAAGGTATCCCTACACATTTTATAGCCAAAATATACGGATTCTACAAAGAGGTTCCTGCGGAGTATTGTAGATGTTTAGGATGCTAATACCTTCCCTTTGCATAACCAACCCCATTACCTTGAATCTTTCCCCCTCTTTTTGGGTTATTCGCTCTTTTCCCATTCCTTTGGAAACAATAAAGAGCGGTGGCGATTTTTATTTTGATTTGTATAAAGTCTAGTCAATCCAATGACTTAGTCTTGAACATTTCTACTGCTACAGTATCCCTACATTTGAGGGACACGACCATTATTTCTGAGGCAACCAAGTGTGGCAAACCCTAGGAGTGAACATGTGTGAGTGTGTTTTTTACAGTTAATTATCTTTGCACAATTAGGGTATTCTACTGTATTAATCATTTATCTTTCACATGCAAGCCTATTGTCCATACATCTAACAGTTAAAAAGTTGCGGAAATTAAAAGCAAGAAATTAAAACCCTAACTATTACAAGGCTTTGGGGAGGGAATTACATGATCAAAAACCCGGGAAAATGACAAGCGGAAAAGTAAACCTAATTAACTATTACAACTTGGGAACAATTTCAATATTTAATAAGAATAAAGAAAATAAGGACGTGCGCGACGAAATAAATACGAGAATGAAGTCGGGGTCCTAAAAAAAATCTAATCAATTAAAAGGAAAATATTTTTTGTATTTTATTATTGAGAAAAATATTTTAAATCTTAACCTAAATCTAATTAATTAAAAAACATTTTTTGTATTTTATTGAGAAAATTAAATATTTATGAATTAAACCTAATTTGTCTAATTAATTTTAATTATGAAAACAATCAAATCAAAATTAATTAATTTGCCAAAATAAAACTAATTTTAATAAAAACCTAATTCTACCCTTTTTGTGATTTTTTCTGATTTAATAATATTAAAAAAAATGATTTTGTGGTAAAATATAATTAAAGGAAAATAAATTATAAAAAAAAAAAGAAAAGAATTAGAATTGGGCCTGATATTGAGCAATTTGGGGGGTATGCTGCCAAATTTCCCATTAGGCCCAAAGATGGCCCAGGGTCTGGCGTTTGGTCTAGTGCACCTCTCTCCTGATGGTTCATGGTGGTCCCTCAAAGCTGGAGTGTGAGATCTGTATGATGATGCATTTTATGGATGGGATCTGGGTGCACGGTGGATGTTAGGCATTGAGATACGCTGGATCTGCAAGGAATTGTTCAGAAAATAAGAAAATGTTTGGACCTGGGATCGAACCCAGGTCCCTTGCTTCACATGCCCATACTGCTTGCCATTTGCGCTATAATGCTTATCTGGTAATATAATAGACAAACAATATTATAATAACTACACACGCCTTATGCCTGAAAAACACGCGCAAATTTAAATTGGCCAGTGGTTGGCTGCCACGCCACCTTCTTCTTCCCTGGACCATGGCTTTAGATACCAACCCTTTTACATACGGACGCCCACTGTAGCTACAACCCTGCAAACCTCAAAAATCAAAACGAGGCATGATAAATCAATTCTAAGCATAAATATCAACTCGTTTTGATCTCACGAATATCATGGTAACCTTCTTTTGGTCCAATTTTCCCTACATCTCAAAGCCCTAAAACAGAGGTTAAAACCCTAATAATGGAAATTTGGCATTGATGCATCAAAACTAAAAATTAAATATGCAGAAAGCTTCTAGACATTCATATGAACACGAGTATGTAATCAAAATAGATTAACAATGCAAGAATATATGGATACGAATTTGAAAAAAATGGCAAACCGTGATGATGTTATGCGATGATTTCTGGAGTTTTGAGGCGTGCAAATGGTACTGTTAGCTTCAGGAGGTTCCCAGGAGTGAATTTCTTGCCTTGAAACCCTTTGAATCGCCTTCTAATTTGGAACTTGATCACTAACTTTTGGTCAAAATTTGGAGTTTTTTCTGGATGCGTGGAGGCAGTTTTTTCGTGTGTTCTATGTCTGGTCATGTTGTCTATATGTATTGGAACATACTAGGTTAACAAAAGAAGAAAGGAATCCATGCTTTCAATGAGGAAAATATTTGCTTTCAATGATTTGATTTTTGCTCATTCTTGGAACAAATCCAATCTTTCTCTATTTCCAAGATTCTCCTCTGATTTTCCAGCACATTTTGATGTTTATTTGATGAGAAAAAGATTCACAAACATATCTTACATATTTTTCATTATTTATTTATTTAATTTTGACTTTTAATGAATAAATAATCAAAATAAATAATAAAAATAATAGAAAAATATATGAGTGAGCTAAAGGGTCGTGGGCCATGTTTGAAGCATAATGAAAGCATAGAAAGTTAGGCCCATTTGGCAAAAAATGCAATTTTGAGCATTATTGACTTTGGGCAAATTTCCAAAAATGGCCAACTTTGACAATGCATATCTCTCTCAATTTTAACCTTAAGAGGGTGTTCTTGGACTTTTTAGAAATATTAGGGTGTCCCCTAAGCAACCTCTTTGGTTTCATCTCAATTGGATCTTCCATGTTCATGTAAGAAGCTTTGACCCAAAAGGTGTTTTTGCTGACTTTTTAAAAAGGACCTATAATGTCTGAATTTATATCTTTTCATGAGTGCATTTCTTGAACTTGAGGGATGAAGATGAGTTTTATGGAATTGGATTTTCTTCAAAATGATCCTTGGATGAGAAATTTCTGAAAAAGTATGAAAAAGTTATGCTTGGTCAAAGTTTGGTTGACTTTTCCTAAGAAACCCTAATTTAGCAACTTTTGAGTTTTGATGAATTAGGAGCATTCCTTGGGGAATCATGATCAACCCTTGATCAAATTATGGATATCACTTTAAAATGTTGATGTTGACCAAAAATCTTGAATTTTGACTGTATGTGGGCCACAGTTGACTTTTGACCTAATACAGTTGATTTTCAAGCATCTGAGCAGTTGATTGAGCAAGCTTCTTGTGCACGGATTGAAACTTGACATGGAGGGACTTGAGAACATTTTAGGACTATGGAGAGCATATGAGGCCTTTGGAGCTCACCAATCTTGATGAAAATGGAAACTGTAGTTGGAGGTTCATTGCTTTAGGAGAGAGTTTGCCTGGTCAGCTCTTGGGCATCCTTGAGCAAGTTGAGGATCTCAATGAGCATCTGTTGAGTAAAATGAGAGGGAAAATTTTGGGGTACAACAGAGGGTCATTACTAAAGTATCTCACGTTCGAGGGACATGACTGTTTATTCTCAAGGCAATAAAATGGGGTTAACCGTAGAGGTTCAAGTGTGCAAGTGTTTGTTTTCATGATTTTGTTCTTGAATTAGGGTTTGCTACTTGTTGATTTTATGTCTTGCCATACAAACCCTAATTACTAACATTTATATTGAAAGCGATAAATTGCAGAAATGTAAAGTTCTATGCTATTACATCATTTGGGGATGGGGATACAAATTTACAAATGGGGGAAGCAAGTAAATAAAACCTAATTTACTATTACAACCATATTAAATGAATAATAAAATGCACAAGGAGTATTGTGATAATGTACAAAGAAAGCAAATGGAAAAGAAAAGAAAATATTTTTCGTTTAAGTTTTTGTTATGAAAAGGTTTTCAACCTAAATAAACTAAGAAGAAAATTAATTAATTTTATTTAAGAAAAACAAACCTAATTTTAACTAAAAAAAGAAATTGAATTAATAAACAAAATTTATTAGGTTTTTATGAAAAGTTTTTATTCTTAATTAAACTAACTAAAGTGAATAGAAAAATGATAAATTAAATTCCTAAATTCTAATTAATTTTATTTAACTTAAAGAAAAGAAACTAAACTTAATAAGAAAGTATTTTTGGTCTTTTTGTTTTGATAAAATAAAAATATATTAATATAATAAATAGAAATATTTTGGGATTTTTAGTTTAGAACAAAAGTAAAAATAAAAACAAACTAATATGTAAATAATAAAAATATAAAATATTTTTTGGTTTTTTGTTAATAAAAACAATAATAATAATAATAAAATCAATGAAAATAAAAAGGAAAAAGAAGAATAAAATAAAAATATAAAAGTTTAAATCAGGGGGTGTAAAAATGATTAAGGTGTATATGAAATAAAAATAGTTTTTTGTTGTTAGGCCCAATGTCCTGTTTTTGAAATCAGAAAGGCAATAAGAAAAGTATAGATGGGTTGCGCTGCAAATAGAAATGGGAGGGGACAAATATAGAAAAATGATGCAAGGCCCAGTGTATAAGGCCCAGGCGTGCTGTTGTTTGACAAAAAGAGGAGAATAAAAAAATTGGAAAAAGGGCAGTGCCGGGGCTCGAACCCAGGCCCTTAGCAATAATACGCGGGCGCTCAACCACTTGGATGGCTATACATCTGGTGTCATATATCAAACCATAAATATATATTACAAAACCAGTTCTAATGATAAACTTCATCTTCTTCCTCGCGCTAGCCAGAGCCTCTGCAACTCAATCATTTCTCAACCATTCTCAAAAGTGTGAACATCAAACTTTTTAGAAATTTCACCATGATTCCATAAATATAAATAACTTAAACAATGGCTCAAATATGAGCATAAATTTTAACTAGTACCAATTCGAACCTAATTTTTTCAGAAAGTTCATGTTCAAAATTCTCACTACTTAAGTAACATAAATGAATTCTAAGGATATAGTTAGTTGCAGGGCTATGATATCTACATTTTATCTTCACAAATGGAAACCAAATGATGTATATATGAAAAGTTCAAAAGTCAGAAAACTCACCTTGAAAATGGAATTCGTGTTTTGAGTTTGAGCTTGTTTTAAGTTGCTGCATTGATCAGGTTAGCTTCCTTGAGTCCCTAGGAAGCTAATGCAATGGTTACCTTGAGCTGAGAGTGTTTGAACTGGCTTGGATAAGTCAAGATGAAGACCTATGTTTTTGAAAATAGAAGATGGTGATAGAGGTATTACAGTTTAAAAACAGGGATTGGAATAGTCTTTATATGTGTATTAGAAGCTTTGTGAATGGTTTGGCCAAGAAACGCATGAGTGGATTTGAAGATGAGTGTGTAAAGTCAGAAATGACACAAAAATGAAGGTTTTGTGCAACTTATGGCTTGAGGGAGTTTGAGAGGTTTTGAGGGCTTGTAATCTATTGTCCTAAGTTGCATAATAGTGTTTTGATATATAGGAAAAAGTTTGGAGACTTGAGGGCAGAAGTACAAGATCACAAGTTATGGGATTTTTCCTTGTTTTTGAAGCAAGCTTGACAAGTATGGTTTCAAGGCAAGGTAAAAGGCTATATAGAGTGGTTACCAACTTTAAACATGCTTCTTTGACTTTATAGAAGAAGCTTGTGCAGAAGGAACAAGTTCAGAGCTCAATACAAGTTGACTTTGCATAAAGCTTGCTTTATGAGAATAGAATGGTACCTTTCTTCCAAATATGGAAAATTGATTTGGATATTGGCTAAATCACTTGGATCATACCTCAATCAATTATGTAAACAAATATGTGATCTCAACAAATCATATGCAAATTAATACCATCTGCATATCTTAATCATACAAGCATATTTCACATAATTCAACACATTTAAATTATCTTCACCAAATTGCACAATATACATCATGTCAACATTCACATACAATGCATACTCATAGAATTAATCAACTCAACACATCACATAACATGTAACCAACAATAGTCAAACCATGTTATCCTCATTCATCGTCCATCCACGACATACATATACATAAAATTAAAGTATTATATTCATACTAAGAAGTCATCCAAAACTCATCAATGCATGTCTGCAATAATTCATCACACGTGAAATACCATACATTTGCAAATACATACACATACTCATAAATTATTCACATACATTTCACTTTCATAATATTCATCAATTCAATACCTCCCAATAACACATAACAAGTAATATCACAATGTATTACAACCCAACACCAATCACCAATACGCTTAACACACATACGTATTATTTTACACAACATGTTATACCCCAAAATTTGCCTTCCAATTTTTCTTTAAAGTATTCCTTCAAGGCTCTTTAAATGGTCAAGGCACCCAAGGGTTGACTAGTCAAGATACACCTCCTAGACCAAAAGCCTACAACTAGGGTTTGGAGTTTCTCAAGGAAATTTGGTCTACAAAAGTCTCAAGTATCTCCCATGTTTCTTTATAGGTCCTCAACAAGGCTCATGTTAAGTTTCAATCCCAACATCACAAGTTTGCTCAGTCAATGGCTCAGATGCTTGAAAATCAACTATATTGATCAAAAAGTCAAGTATGGTCAACATATAGTCAAACTTTAAGATTTTTGGTCAACATAAAAATTTTGAAGTGATATTCATCATTTGATCAAGGGTTGATCATGATTCCTCAAGGAAAGTCCTGAGATTATCAAAAGTCAAGAATTGCCAAACTAGGGTTTCCTTAGGAGAAGTCAACTGAACTTTGACCAGGCATAATTTTCACATACTTCATCAACTTCTCCCAAAAAAAAGCCCATTTTGAATAAAATTCAATTCTATGCATATTTTCTTTTATTCTCAAGTCCAAAAGATGCTTCATTTGGAAGATATGAGCTCATACATTATAGGTCAATTTTAAAAGCCAACAAAAGATACTTTTTGTCAAGGTAACTTACATCAAGATAATGTCTTCAAAAGCAAAAATGATAAACATATATATTGTAGAGGACATCTTAATATTTCTAAAAAATCCAAGATCACCTTCAAAAGATGAAAATTGAGCAAGTTATGAGTTGCATAAGTTGGGCAATTTTTAAAGAAATGCATGAAATGCTAAATGTGCAAACTTGAAATTTTGGACGTGTGACCTAACTTTTTAGACTTAAAACATGTCCATGACCTTGCAAAAAGGCTCTTAAACTCACTCTTACCTTGTCCTGTATTTTATTATTATTTTATTTATATTTATTTTGTTTTTATTCAAATAAATGCAAAATAAATTAAATAAAATCACAAAAATCATGGGCTAAAGCATATGGGCTTGGTTTGGCCATCCTTGAAGCCCAATAATTCGTGGAACCCAGACACAAATGGTACAGGTTAATTGCACATTCAAAAAGGGCAAGAATCACTCAAAAATGGCAAGAGATATTTCATTTTTGGCAAGTTTTGAATTTGTTTTATCTTGTTTTGTTAAGGCCATCAAAGCTTGATTGTTTACCATGTTTGTTCACTCCTCTCTTCCCTCTATAAATACACAATATTGAAAGTCTAAAGGAGCACGAAATTCCTCTTCAAAAAGCTCTTCAAAAAGATCTCCAAAAGCTTACCCGAATTCTTCACATTTTTCAAAGAAATTTTCAATTTCGTATAGCAATTTCCAGTCATATTCGAGCAATTTTAAGCCTCGTACCATCTTCCTGAAAGTTCCAGGAGGCCATACATATTTGTAGCTCACTCTCAAACATGCTAGAACAGTCACACCAAGCCCACCAATTTTTGGTAAAAATTATGGATCCTAAACTCTTTCATTATACGATTTTAATTAATTCTATGCATACATCCATGTTGTTATCAATGTCTGGAATGGATCTAATGTATCACACATGAGTTTAAGTGCTTAGATTGCAGGATTCCATTGTTAAGGCTCAAGAACTTTTGAGTTTCAGATCCAGCTTCTCAAGGATGTGCTCCTACCATGGAACCTCAATTGTTATGTGTTGTACCCCAAAATTTGCCCTCCCATATTCTTTAAGATTTGGCAAGATCAAGCTTCAAAATCCCTCAAGGGTTGCACAGTCCAATTGCCTCATAACACAGTCAAAATTAGGGTTTTTGGTTCTTGCAAAGAAATTGAGATTTTCAAGGGTCCAATAAAGTCCCATATGCCTACATACATTGTCAAGCATCTATATGTCAAGTTTCAAGACTCACAGCATCAAGTTGCACAGTCAAAAGCCCTATTTGCTTCACAGTCAACTGCAGGGGTAAAATGGTCATTTGACAGTCAAAAGTCAAAAAATTTGGTCAACATCTTATTTTGAAGCCATAATCATCATTTGATCAATTCTTGATCATGATTTCTCAAGCATGGCTCAAAAAGGCTCAAGATGCAAAAGTTTCTATTTTTGGACAGTTGAAAAGTCAACTGTAACTTGACCAAGGCATAACTTCTTCATGGTTTATCAGAAAAATCCCACCCAAATCTCATTTTGAAGGGGATGACATTTCCTACAACTCATCTTCACACTCCAAGTCCAAGAAATGCTCTCACAAAAAGTTATCAATTTCAACATTATAGGTCATTTTCAAAAGTCAACAAAAAGGCACTTTAAGTCAAAGACCATAACTTGAGATTGGTAAATCAAAATGACACGGGACCAAAGACATTGGTTAGAGGACTTCACGACCTTTCCAAAATGTCCTAGAACATGTTCATAGCTTCAAAATTGAGCAAGATATGCATTGGAGAAGTTGGGAAATTTTTGGGAACATTCAAAAGTCAACTTTGCCTAAAACACTTCATTTTTGCTAATGGGCCTCAAATTCTTTCTTGAATCTTTACCCAAAGCCTATGCACGACACATTGAGCTCAAAATAATTTATTTTCTTATTTTTAATTAATTAATTGAATTTATATTTATATTAATTCATTTAATTGGTTTTAATTATAGGAAAATAAAAAAGATATGTTTTTTTGGATCTTTTGTGAAGCAAATCAAATCAGGGCAAGCTGGCAAACTCGTTTCTCAATCAAAAAGGGAAGATCATCCATATTTGGCAAGGTTTTCATTGAAAAAGATTGAAAATTACATGATTGAAAATCAAAGATTGCAAACTTAATTTCATGGACTTTTGGGCCAAAGTTTTAACCTAATTCACATCACATACATATGCTGAGGCCAACCCTAGTGTAGAACACGAGAAAGCTGCCATAGAACTCCATAACAAAGTTACAAAAAATTGAGAAAAAGGGTGAAACTGATCTCCTATTTGCAGCACAATTCAAAGCTTCTCTTTGATTCAAACATATTGCTTGAGTCTCCAGGAAGCCATTGCCATCAAAAACCAATCCTAACACGTGAAGAATCAAAGAACACGAGTCATTCGGTTTGTCTTGTTTTTCAAAATCACATAACATGATTCATGCGTTTTTAATCCATTTTCTTGTTTGATTTATGTTAATAGGGACCTTCTGAAGCGATTGGTATAATCCAATTGAGTTATAACTGCCTGAATCAAAATCCACCATGAACGAAATCTAGGGTTTCTGAAGCTTGCAATTAGGGCTTTAGGCATAAGGGAAAATTGGACCTTGAGACAAGCATGGTTGAATTCGTCAAGGCCAGACGAATTCAACCAGACCCTCGCGCCCTTTTTATGTGACCCATAGCTCTAATCGCTATTATTGGGACTTTTGCTTTGTGGGGGTTTAAAACCCCCGCTATCTTGTTCATGTTTGCAGGAAAAACGAAGAAGAAGGGTGAGCTGTCCAAACGATACTGGAGCATTCAAACCTTAGCGCGCTTTTTTAATGTCCCAGCATAATTGGCACTTTTCATATATTATATTTCTTTGTTATTATGTTTACAAATGCGCTTCATGGCTCAGATAGTGGGAGACGTGGCTGGAAAGTACTGGGACCTGGATTCGATTCCCAGGTCCCCCATATAATTCTTGATGTTTTTCTTAACCTATTCCAATGCAGCGCCTCATCCAATGTCCTACCATAAGCCTCACGCCTAGGCTTGCCAAGTGGCCATGAGATCCAATCCAGTGGCCACAGAATGAAGTCCATGATGCACTCCAGTCAAACAGCACGCACACAATCAGGAAAGTCAACCAGGCTTTGTCTTGATGGGCCTGAATTGCTTCACAAAAACCTCCACATGGGCCATCTAACCCCCTTGGTTTGCATAATTTTATTTTCTTTTCCTTTTGATTCTTTAATTGTTTTAATTATTATTATTAATTCACTAAATTAATTTTTTACAATAAATCCAGAAATCAAAAATTGTAAAAATATATTTAATTATTTATTAATTTCACCATTAACCTATTTTTTGTAAATAAATTCTAATAATTAACTTAGTTAATTTAGGTTTAAAATTTAATCTTTTTTCTTAATAAATAAAAATTATATAGAATTAGGTTTTGACACTTTTAATCTTTTTATTAATTATTATTATCATTATTAATTACTATTATCTTTGTACAATAACATGTAAATTAATTAATTAGCTTAAATTAGGTTAACTTTAATATTTTCATTAATAATTAAAATAAACTTAGAACTAGGGTTTTCTTTTGATTTTAATTTTCTTTATTTCCATTAAATACAAAAAAACATAAAACACACTTTCTTTTCTTTAATTAAATAATTAGGTCTTAATTTAATTTAATTTCTCAAAAGGGTCCAAAACCCTCGGACGTCCAGTTTAATTTATTCGCGCACTATTTTCTTATTTGATTATTATGTAACTGTTCAAGGATGTAATAGTAATTAGGTTTATTCTTTTTTACTTTCCGCATCTTTATCAAAAACGGGTCTTTGTATTTTGGCGATGTATAGACCCGCGCCTTGTAATAGCGTAGCTTTTACCTTTCTGTATTTAATTTCCCGCACTCCTAAAATCTAAATTGCATGAAAGAATGTATGGCAATTAAAAACAACTCGTAGCTCACGATTTCCTAATCCAAGATAAAATATAAATTGAAAACAACACACGATGCACCTGCCACTTCTAGGGTACGCCTCACTCGTTGCCTTCGAAACGTGGTCATCAAGTATAGGATGTTTTAGCGGTCGCTCTTATGTCTAAGATCCAGTTGCCTCGAAACAGTTGCCTCGAAACGGTTGCCTCGGATTAAAAAGGATCTAGGACATTAGGGTTACTTCTAAGGAGTCCTACTATTGCTTCGGTGACCACACTGTCCCTACAATCGAATTGACCCGAACACCTCCAACGGTGGTGCTACCTACCTCTCAATGGTGGGATGGCACTACCTTAAGGACTTTTACACAGCCTAATTCCTTAGGGTAGGTAGATGACTCATGGGTACTTGCTCTCTCCAAAAACAAATCAAAAATCTTTTCACACTGACACTTTCAAAAGATTTCAAAACAAATTTTTCAAACACTCTTGAGGACAGATACAAGAGTCATTCAGAAATCTTTCAATGAAACTTTTTCAAACCCACTCACATTTTGAAAAGCAAAAATTTTGAAAACATAAGAGCAAGTACCTAAGAGCCCGTGGATAACCACGGATAGAAAGGGTGTTAACACCTTCCCTTTCTATAAATCTACCTCTCGAACCGAGAGACATTCTCATAAGGAATTTTGCTGTGCTTTTGTCCTTTCCATGTTGGAGAAAATAAAAGACGGTGGCGACTCTTGCTTACCGCGACATTTCGCGAACCAGCTTTAAACAGTCAATTCTATTTCCACCGATCACACTATGCACACCAAATCATGCGCAGTTGTTGGGTCCAATTAAGTTGGGCTTAGCAAATTTCAAATTCTCACCCCCAGTTTTCTTACAGCAAGCCCATCTTTTCTTTTTCTGTTTTTTTTTTTTTAATTTCAAATTTTCTTTTTCAATTAATTTCCTTTTATTAAAAAAAATAATAAAAACATCATTAAAATCAAAACCACAAAAATATTAGAATTAGTTTATTTGTTTTGTTTTTGTTAAGATTAATTTTAATTAATTATTTTTAATAACTTTTTTAATTAATTAATTAATTAGAATTAGGGTTTTATAATTAATTTATTTTCATAAATCAAATTCCAAGTATTATTAACACAAAATTCTTTTTTCTCATAAAAAAATAAACCAAAAACATTTTATTGCTTAGGGTTTTAGTTCTTTTACTTTGTCCTTTAATAACTTTTTTATTTATTCTTTTTCTATTTAAAAACAAATATGTAGGTCGCACGGATAATTTTGTAATAGTCGTAGTTTACATTTCCTCGCATTTTTTTTCTATTATGTAACTGCTTATGGGATGTAATAGTTGTAGGTCTTTAAATTCCCGCATTTTATTTTCTTTACTTATACAATTAATTGTTAGATGAATGCAAATAGGTTTGTATGAAAAGACTTAAAAACAAACGCTATCAAACCTAATATTCAAATAAAATAATAACTGAAACACAACACACTCGCACACGTGCACCTCTAAGGTATCTCCACTTGTTGCCTACAGAATAAACAGTCATGTCCCTTGAAAGTGGGGACGCTTTAGAAAAGTTCCTTGATGACCCTTCGATGTTTCCTTTCGGTAAAATGATCCAGTCCCTAAAACGAAATTGCTAAAGCATCCTTACCAGTTGCCTTCAATGATTGTACGATGATCCTTGCTAGCCCCTCAAAACATCCGACGATAGGGCTACCTACTCACTAATAGTAGGATAGCATTGTCTAAAGGAATAGAGGAAAAGAACAAATCTTTCGAGTAAGTAGATAGCTCCTAGTTTCTTGCTCAAACAAAACAATTTCTCACACATACATAAATTATTTTCTAAATATTTTCAAAATAAAAAAAAAAACATTTTGTATACGTTCTCAACGAAAAGGATAAAGATTACAAAGTTTGCCGCACTAAGGCGTCTTTTCAAAAATATTTTCAAAACACACAAACACAAATAATTTTCAAAATGAGCTATAACAACTAAGAGCCCGTAGATAACTACAGATGGAAAGGGTGCTAAAACCTTCCCTTTCCATAACCTACCCCCCTTTCTCAGAAAATAATCTCGAAAGGTCTTTCCTGTTCTTTTCACCCTTTCCTTTGTTGGATAAAAGAAAAGTCGGTGGCGACTCTTACTAACGACAACATTTGTGAATAAAAATGCAAATCCAGTAAAAGTCAGTTCTCCCACTGTATTACAGAACTGGCGACTCTGCTGGGGAGTGTACTAAAAAAGTGGGGTTACCTTAGAGATAAGTTCACATTTAAAATACTTTGACTTGCCTGATTTATTCTTAAAGGGTGTTTTGGGTTATTCTTAAAGATCCTATACCCTGATCTGGGTACTTTTAGGCAAGTAGCAATAGATCATGGATACTGTACGACATAGACTGATATAGTTGAAGCGATGGCTACGTTAGTGTGACACATTTGTGGGTACCAGTATCCTTTATGTTGAATCAAGAAGAATATGGGGCCGCTATATGGTGTCATGAAGCACTAACTGACTGTAGAATCTTAGTTGAACAAACTTGGCCATTAGAAAGTAGTGAGATAGCCGGCTTCGATGCAAAACTGAAGATTGGTTGATACTCGATACTACACTCGTTGAGATCGTACTTTCGGGATATTTCGACCGTGAGAAAAGGTCGCTTGAGCTGAAACAATGCCTGATGAAGAAAGATTAGTGATATTGAGACTCCTTAGAAGCCGGTTACTTCTTTTAGGACAGGTTGAACCAACTAAACTTCAAGAGGGTACTTACCTACAAACCCCATGCAAGCCTAAACCTAAGGCCTTGTGTGTTTTGCTTGTGTGTTATTATTTGCTCAAACATAACCTTATGCATCATAACATTCATGACATATCATTTTCTTAACCATTTCAAGGATCTCAAGGGCCTATGATGAAGGTTATCATGAACTAGACGCCTAAGAAGAGGCATGAGGATTTATTTTCCTCTAACCAAAGGCCAGATAAGTATGATGAACCAGATGTCTAGCAAAGGGGCAAGGGGAGTTATTTTCCTCTAGCAAATGCCATCAAAGTACAATGTATTGAGTTAGAGGCTATGACCCACTTAACATGGTGAGCTTGATTCTCGTTGAAGGACATTCAATAATACGAAGTTCTTCACTCAACACTGCAGTCAAATTCAATTCTAACATTTTCTTGTGTTTTCCTCGCGAGATCCTTAAAAATATTGCATGCATGTCATTATATAACATGGCTCTCGAATAGAACGTCAGAGATCTCCAAACTCAATATGCTCAGTTTAAGGAAATGTCCCTAAATCTATCCAAGGGGCAAGAAGAATTAAAAATACTCCTCGTTGGGAACATGACCAATAAAAATCCTGAAGACAACAAGGATGGCCAGTTGGAACAACTGCAAGCTGAGATGGAAAGGATGAGAATCCATATGAGTAGTCAGATGGCTCTTAACCAATGTTTAACGTGAGAACAAGAAGATTAAGGATTCTCATCAGCAAGCTTCATCAATACAAATACGATCGTCTGGGGAAAATTGCTAGAGCTTGGGGCCTAATCAATGATCAATCTCTCTTGGCAGACATGGAATTGGGTGACATGTTCATGCGGGAACATGTTGAAAATAAACTCAGGAACAGTGAAATTCAGGGGATTGCATCTTCAATTACTAAGAAGAGATCATACAATGAAAAAAAGGAGTCAAGTTGTGATACGGTGGTAGAATCGACTGTTTAATACTAGTTTTGCGTTTGTGTTTACAAATGTGGCGGTAAGCAAGAGTCACCACCGACTTTTCTTTTATCCAAATTAATGAAAGAGTGAAAAGAACAGAAAAATACCTTTTTTGAGAGTTTACTGAGTAAGGGGGGTAGATTATGGAAAGGGAAGGTGTTATCACCCTTTCCATCCGTAGTTACCTATGGGCTCTTAGAGGTTTGCTCATTTTTGAAATACCTTTGTGCTTTGTGTGTTTGAAAATGTTTGGAAAATGCCTTAGTACGGCGATTTGTTTTGCGTTAACTCTTGTATCAGTCCTCAAGAGTGTTGATAAAGCAAATGGTTTTGAAAATTGTTTTTGAAATGTAGTATTTATGTAAGTGCAAAAATGTTTTAAGCAAACTTCTAACAGTTATTTACTTTGTACTCGAAAAAAGGTTATTCTTTTCCTCCTATCCTTTAGACAGTTCTATCCTACTATTAATAAGTAGGTGGCTCTATCGTTAGATGTATAAGGGACATCGACGGGACGTTACAGTCACGAAGGCAACTTGTGGAGACGCTTTAGCAATTTTGTTTAAGGACTAGATCATTTACCGAGAGGCAACTGTAGGGTCATCGAGGGACTATGATCTTTTTGTTTTATGGGTCTTTGCTAAAGCGTCCCCGTTTCGAGGGACATGACTGTTTTATTTCCGAAGGCAACCAAAGTAGGGTACCTTAGAGGTGTATATGTGTAAGTGTGTTATGTTCAATTATTTTTGTCTTTTGTGTTAGGTTTGCTAACATTTTGTTATTAGTCTTATCATGCAATCCTAGTTACTAGCATTTAATATGTACAGAATATAAAGTGCGGAAGTATAAACCTACACTATTACATGGCTTCGGGGAAGGGATTTCCAATGTACAAAACTTGGGGAGTGCAGAAACTAAAAGCGGAAAATAAAGCCTAATTACTATTACATCTTATAAGCAGTTACATCATTATAAAAAAAGCGAGAATAAAGTAAATGCACGCGAAGATTGAAAATTCGTCTAAAAACCTAATAAGAAAATCTTTTTCTTTTTTTTTGTTTATTTTAAGAATATAATTGAACTACCTTAAATCTAATTTTAATTTAAAAAGATAATTTCTAAATGAATTTAAAGCCTAATTCTAATATATTTTGTATTTTTATTTGAGAAAATAATTTAGACACAAATTAAACCCTAAGTTCTAACTTATTTTAATTAAAAATATTAAAGTTGATTAATTAATTACTTTCAGAAATTAATTATTCTAAAAAAAAACTAATCCTAAGTTTTGTTGATTTTTTTTATTTGATTAAAAAAACTTATTGATTAAATAAAATAAACAAATTAAAAGGATAAAAATAAAAATAAAAAAACAAAATCAAATGGGCCAAAGTCTACATAATTAAAATGGGGGTGTTGATTGGAGTTTACTAAGCCCAAATAAAGGGGAGGCCCAGGCTGTCTATGATTCCATGGTGCTGTCCTTTTGAAGGTCTATCATGAGCGCTTGGTTCTGGCACATTGGATCTGATGATGTAATGCTTTGATGATTGTGATTTGAGGACACATGGTGTATGCATGGTAATTGGAAGCATGGGATCTGCATACAAGATTTGGGACAAATGAAAATGCAAAAGGTAGGGGTCGAACCCTGACCTCCCACACACATAATGCCTTAACACTCAAACACCCAACTGTTGTGCCGGCTTTACATCGGTTAGTATAATCACAAAGAAATATATATAATATAAAATGAGTCATATTGCTGAATTGTCACAAGCGTGCCCTATAGTGGCCCCCTTTGTGTTTGAATGGGCCAATCAAGAGCGGATAGAGGGAGCTCGTATCTTGAATCAACCAATGAGATACAGGGATGAAGCCACACTAGTTTGGACCACCACCTGCAATTAGTCAGACCACCGGAGACAGTGGTTTCCACCTGTTGTACCCCAAAATTTGCCCTCTCATTTCACTCAAGACAAACCTCTAACTAGGGTTTCAATTTTAAGCAAGATGTGTGAGTACCAAGGATACAAGATGTTCTCCACTGTCCTAATATGTCCTCAAGATCATCCATGCCAAATTTCATGCCTTGAACAACAAGTTTGCTCAGTCAATTGTACTAGGTCAAAAGTCAATTGTGGCCCAAGTACAGTCAAACTTCAAGATTTTTTTTCAACATCAACATTTTGAAGTGATATCCATCATTTGATCAAGGGTTGATCATGATTCCTCAAGAAATGCTCCTAACTCGTCAAAAGTCAAAAATGGCAAATTAGGGTTTCTATAGGAAAAGTCAACCAAACTTTGACCGAGCATAACTTTCTCATACTTTATCAGAAATTTTTCCACCAAGGCTCATTTTGAAGAGAATGAAATTCCCTACAACTTCTCTTCCGCCCTCAAGTTCAAGAAATGGCCCAATCAAAATATACAAGCTCATACATTATAGGTCCTTTCAAAAAGTCAACAAAAACACCTTTTGGGTCAAAGCTAATTACATGAACATGGAAGATCCAATTGAGATGAAACAAAAAAGGTTGTTTATAGGAAATCCTAAAATCTCTAAAAAGTCCAAGAACCGCCCCCCTTAGGGTTAAAAATGAGAGAGATATGCATTGCTAAAGTTCACCAATTTTTGGAAATGTGCATGAAGCCAATATTGACCAAACTTGAATTTTTTCCAAATGGGCCCATGTTTTCATGTTTGAAACTTGTTTCTAACATGGCCCACGACCTTTGAGCTCAGTCATGCATTATTTTATTATTTATACTATTTATTTTGATATTTTATCTATTAAAATGCAAAATTAAATAAAGTAAATAATAAAAATAATGAAAGATTTGATTGTGAATCTTTTTCTAATCAAATGATGGACAAAACATGTTGGCATATCAAAATAAAAACGTGCAAGTCAAGATGAGAAAGGATGTCCAAAATAGGAAAGATTTTCAAGTGGATATTTGGAACAAATCTTGCACTCAATGCCATGGATATTCTTCCACAATTGTTACCCTAATTTGATTTACTACATATACACTACAACTCCAGATCAAAAGGACACGTGAAGGCTGCCTCTACAAACCCTAAAAAAATTCCAAATTTTCTCAAAGAGAGGTGTAACTTATATCATACGATCCAGGCATCTTTAATCCATTCCAGGCACTCCATCTTCATCCTGAGGTTCCCAGGAAGACAAGTCAGTCCTCATACACGCCTGAAACACCCTGAGATTGCCCAACTAAATCTTAACTTTTTTGGTAAATCTTGGATCTCAAACATTCACAATAGGCCATATAAATTATGTTTAAGTTTATATTCGTGTTGCTAATGATGTCTGCTGGCTTTTTGACGTATTACATGAGACCATAGGGCCTGGAATAATATTGTGCCATGGATGACCTCCGTTAGGGTTTTAGATTCGAACCCTATGATGTAGGAGGAATTAGCCATTTTTGAGGCCATATTCGTGATCAACGGATCTTTTTAAGTCAATTTGTATACTTTGTTTCTTTGTTTGGCCAATTTTCCAAGTGACTCCACCGGAGAAGGCGGTGGAAACCACCGGCTCCAGTGGTTGGACTGGTCGGTCTTGAGTTAACCAGCTGACGTGGCAGGAAGACAACATCCCATTGGATTGATTCAAAAAACTATCCCTCTCTCTGCGCCTGATTGGACTGTTTAGAATGCAGGGACCCCACTTGTTGGCGCATGTTTGACAACTCAGCAGTTGTCTTAGTTTTACATTATATAATTTTGTTTTGATTATATACATGAATGATCCAGCAGCACAGATGGCAAAAGCATAAGGGTGCAAAGGGAGAGACATGGGTTGGATTCCCAGGTCTTGAAGTTTATTTCTTTTAATGAGTTTCTTGCAGATCCAATGTTCCAGGGGCAAGCGCGCATACCATGTGTCACCGGATCATCACCATCAAATCAATCATCCTCCAGATCCAGCGCCTCTAGCACGCAGGCATGCTATAGACCTCCCTAACACAACAACACCAGATCCAACGGAGCTGTGGGCCACCAAACCCGGGCCTTAACAAATTTCAAACGTACACCCCCAATTGGGTTTCTCACCCCCTCAGGCCCATTTCTTAATTTCTTTATTTTTTTAATTAGTTTATATTTTTTTGTTTATTCATTGTTTTTTTTTAAATCATAAAATCATCAAAAAATAGGATTTAGAGTTTTTTTATAGAAAAATAATTTTTGCAAATTAATTAAATTAAATTTTAAATTTTTTTCTTTAATTTAAAGTTAGTTAGAAATTAGGTTAAATTTCTAAATTTTTTTCATAAAATACCAAAAAATATTTTTAATAGGCAATTAGATTTTAGGGATTCAAACGTAGGCCAGTCTTAATTTTTGGCGCTCTTTTTCATACGATTTTTTTTATTATGTAACTATGCACGGTTTGTAATAGTTTAATTAGGGTTTTTAATTTCCGCACTTTACTTTTCAGTCATTATTTATGTAAATACACCAAAGCCTTGTAATAGTTGTAGGAACTTTATTTCTCGCTTTATATTTCTTATATGCTTGTATATAAACTGTTAGTAAATTAGACGTGCATGACAAGAATTAATCAATTAATCATTAGGTCACTAACATCAAATAAAATACTTAAAAAAAGCACATTGTTGCACACTTGCACCCTTAGGGTACTCCTAACTTTGGTTGCCTTCGGAAATGGCCGTGTCCCTCGAACGTAGAGATATCTTAGCAAAGACCCTCAGTTTAAAAGTCATCATAAAGCTCATAGTCCCTTAACGTCCCTCGAGTTGCCTATGAGAAATGATCTTGTCCCTCGATGTTTCCTACATGATGACAGTCTCTTCGAAATGTTAAGGTATTCGTACATGTTGCCTTCAATGACCATAAACGTCCCTTTCGATAGTCCCTCAACATCCAACGGTAGGGCTACCTACTCACTAATAGTAGGATAGCACTATCTAAAGGAAAGGAGGAAAAGAACATCCTTTTTTGAGTAGGTAGACAGTTCTTAAGTACTTGCTTAAACCTGATTTCCTTTTTACACTTACACACTTTCAAAATTCTTTTCAAAAACGCTTTATCACACTCTTGAGGACTAATACAAGAGTTATCATAAAGCAAACAAAATCTTTCAAAAACATACAAACACAAAAATAGTTTTCAAAAATGAGCAAGTACCTAAGAGCCCGTGGAAAACCACGGATGGAAAGGGTGTTAACACCTTCCTTTTCCATAATCTACCCCCCTTACTCAAAAAATCTCGAAAAAGGACTTTTTATGTTCTTTTCACCCTTTCCTTTGTTGGATAAAAGAAAAGTCGGTGGCGACTCTTGCTTACCGCGACTTTTGCAAACAAAAAACGTAAACCACTATTAACAGTCGATTCTTCCATCGTGTCACGGAACTGACGACTCTGCTGGAGACAATAATAAAAGTGGGGTTTACCTTAGGGTCTAGTTCTATTCTGTTTTCTTTGTTTGTTTTGATTGCTTTACTTTTAAGGGTACTATTTGGGTTACTATAGCTCTTACACCCAGATCTGGGGAAACCTTTTAGGTAAGTAGCAATGGATCGTGGATACTGTGCAAGGTATACTGACACAGTTGAAGTGATGGCTACGTTGATGCGACACTTTAGTTGGTATCGGTAGCCTTTGAGTTAATAAAGGAGAATACGAGGACGATGCGTGGTGTCAGGAAGCGTCAATTGACCTTAGAACCTTAATTGAACAACTTGGCTATTAGGACGTAGTGAGATAGCCGTCTTTGGTGTATTCCCAAAGTCGGTTGATACTCGATGCTACACTCATTGAGATTTGACTCCCGAGTTTTGTTTGGTTGCAAGTCAGTTGTCTTTCAGGATGAAACTTGTGGGAAAGATCAATTATATTGAGATCCCTTAGAATCCGGTTACTATTTATAGGACAAGTTAAACCAATCAAAACTTCAAGAGGGTATTACATTAAAACCCATGCAAGCCTTAAACCTAAGGTCTTTGTGTGATTTGCTTGTGCTTGCTATATATGTGATTTCTTAGCATAATCATGACATCATAACATGGAATATCATACTAACCATTTCAAGGATTTTCTAGGGCTTATCTTTGTATTGTTTTGTAGGATATGACATCCGCTCGCAGGAACATTATCCAAGTCAACCTTGTGAAAGTACCTCCTCAACTCAAGGAGTTAGCATCAAGGATCCCTGAAAGCTCTCCCTTCACTGAAAAACATGGTCGACTTCTCAACTTGGTCACTTCAAACCCTGATGAAGAAATGTTAAAGGTGCTCTTTTAGTTCTTTGACCTGTTACACCATTGCTTCACTTTTCCTGATTACCAGTTAGTGTCTACTATGGAGGAGTTTTATCAGTTCTTAGGGGTACCTATCCTTAATTAGCCATCATTTAATGACATGGAAAGAGACCAAAGCCTGAAGAGATTGCTCAAGCTCTGTCTTTACAACGGTATGATGTAGTGGCAAATTGGGAAACCAGAAGAGGTGTCCAAGTATTTCCAGCTAAGTTACTATTGAGAAAGCTCACTATTTTTGGGATAACCTGGATTTACAAGCTTTTTAAGAAGTGCTAGCCATTCTTATCTATGGGATGGTACAATTCCCTAACACGGACCAACTCATAGATGTGAATGCGGTTAAGGTTTTCTGTCGCATAATCCGGTGCCTACTTTACTTGGGGATATTCTACAATGTATGTATACTCGCACTCTAAAGAGAAGAGCGACCATTATGTGTTGCACTCCTCTATTGGCTAGGTTGTTTATTTCGCACCTACCTCGGTCGGTTTTGAGAAATGAGCAGGGTGTGAGATTGTCTCATAGGTTGATGTCCCTTACACATTCGGATATTCATTGGTGTTCTCGGTCCTTGGAGAGTGTCACCATCATTGATCGCTGTGGGGAATTCCATAATGGCCCTCTCTTAGGCATTAGGGGAGTGTGATACGGTGGGAGAACTGACTTGAGGTTTCGTATTTGTGTTCGCAAATGTTTCGGTTGAGCAAGAGTCGCCACCGACTTTTTATTTTATCCTAAGGAAAGGTTAAAAAGCACAGGAAAAAACCTTTGAGATGTTTTCTTGGGTTCAGGGAGTAGATTATATAAAGTGAAGGTATTAGCACCCTTTCTATCCATGGTTATCCATGGGCTCTTAGTTACTTTCTTAGATCCCTTGCCTTTGCTTTTCAATTGTTTGAAATGGTGCTTTGTGTGTGTGGTTTTGAAAATGTTTTGAAAAAGATGCCTTGTCTAGGCAACCTTTGTAACAATTCGTATTTGAATGTTTTACCAAGGTGTTTGTCTTTTTGAAAAGATGTTTCAATGTTTTTGTAAGTTGTTTTTGAAGTTGTGTTGTGAGGTGTGTTTTTCAAAAAGTAGCAAGGATGTTTTCTTGGCAAGTTTGATCAAGTAACTAAGAGTCATCTACCTTATTTTACTCAAACATCTTTCCTTATGTTTTTAACCCTTTTAACAATGTTGTTTCACCATTGTATTTGATGAACAACCTTGCGTTAGGATGTTAACGGGACGGGCGCGGGTCATCGTTTAGACCATGAATGCAATAGTGTCAAGTATTTTGGCAATTTTCTTGAGGGACTATGATCATTTTGTTTAGGCAACAAGATAGCGTCATCGAGGGACTATGATCATTTGATTTGTTTTTGTTTTGCCAAAGACACTTAACATGCAACCATGGCCCATTTTTGAAGGCAACAAGTGGAGTAACCCTAAGGGTGCAAGTGTGCATTGTGTTTGTTTTTCATGCATGTTTATCTTGGATTAGGTCAAGCTATTTGTTGATTGATTTTGCATACAAACCCTAGGTCTATCATGGCATAATTTGGAAACTTTTAAATGTGCGAGAATTTAAAGTCCTAAATTATTACAACATGATTATGGGGATGGGGATACAAGTTTGAATTTGGGGGATATTTGACAAGGAAATAAAATCTAAATTATTACAACCATATCGAATATGCAAATATTTAACATTTAAATAAATACAATTTAAATAAATATCAAAATGCAATGTATTATGCAAAAAAGGATTTTTTATGCATGTAAAAAGGTTTTCATGTTTGAAGTATAAACAAAAAAAAAGTCATTTTTTTGGTTATTTTTGTTGTTTAGGGCAAAACCCTAATTTTTGAATAAATAATATTATTTATTAACTATGTACAATATATATTAATTTATACAAGAATATAAAAAGTATATTGTTAAAAAAGTATTTTAGTGTCATATATTAATAAAAATAAAAATGTATTATTTCTATATTTTTGTCCTAATTATTTAATAAAATAAAATATACAAGTATTTATATATTATACATTAAACATGCTAAATATGTACAAAAAATAAAATATTAATTATTTACAAAAATGTATATTTAAGAAAATGTTTTCAAAATGTAAATAAAAAATAATAACTAAAAAATAAATATTTTTGTATTATTTTTTAGGGTTTTAAATAAAAAGGTTTTTATATTATTTACATGTATATGTTCAATAAAGTAAATAAATGCCAAATAAATGTAAAAAAATGTGGAAAAATATTTTTGGTGTTTTTTATGCTTGAGCAAAAAATATAAAATCAGAATCAAAAATAAAAATGCAAAAATGACAAGTATTTCACATAATGGGCCAGGGGGTGCAAATGGAAAAAAAGAGTGTAAACAGCAAGACTGACTCAGGCCCAGTCCAAGCCAGTCATCTTCAACCTTCAGCATTGTCAAACACGCGCCTCTCTTTTCAAAATACAAACTCCTGATTCCTTGATTTTTAGCAAAAACTCATAACACAAACAATGTAGAGCATCAAACCACAATTCCAAACATGTAAAAAACTTGACCTAACCCTAAGAAACCAGGGAGAATTTCTTCACCCCCAATTTCTGATCTAGTTTTTCATCAATGTTCATGGCTAAAATTCTCACAGCACGCTTAACATTAATGAAAAGTAATCATATGTATGGCTTCAGGGCAATGAGTAGGACATGTTTCATTCACAAACCTAAGCCTAACTCTTCCTAGATTGAGAGATAGAAGTCTATGGATTACCTGTTTCAGCTTGAATCGTGTACAACAATGTGGCCAACTTCAATGGAGTTTGAGCTTCTGTATAGCTTGCCTGAGGTCCAAGGAATCTTTTCCCACACCTAGCTTACTTTGAATCAACCTGTATCGTGCTATAGAAGTCCACCTGCAAAACTGAAAAGTGAAAATGGCAAGTGAGGTTAGGGGTGTTACAGCTTGTGTTTAGGGCTTGGAATAGTTTAGGTAGATGGAAAGGAATATGTTGGAACTTCTTTTGGCCAAAACGCACGAGTGAATGATGCTATGCAAGTCAAACTGCAGGGATACCCTGTTTTTTGCAGCAAAACAGTGTTTTTGTGTTTTGGGAGGTATGAGGGATGGTTGAATCGTGCCTTAGGTCTGTTTGGGTGTATGGAAGATGTTTACAATGTTTGTTCTTGGCTGTGTTGACAGGAAAATGGAAGTTGGAGTGTTTTTGCAAAGTTGCTTCAAATGTAAGTAAGAGAGTGTGTGTTTGGATACAAGCCAGTACAATGCCTAATGTATGCAGCAAAACAAAGCTCTTGGTAACTGGAATGTGTAGATTTGATTTGGCTCTCAGATTTGGCCCCATGCCTCAAGGATTTGGTATTTGACATAAAGCAACTTTAAGCAAAAATGGCAATTCACCTTTTACTACTTAAGGCTTAATTTTGTGTGCAATGTCCAAATGAACAAATTAAAACCTTGAAACAATGGTTAGGCATTAAATTATGGAGTGTAAATGGGTTTTGAGGCCTGCAAGCTAGCATAATCCAAGCTGATTTGAAAATGCCATTTGCTATGAACATGTATGGAAAATGAACAAAAGTGAGTTTTTGCCAACTTTGTGAATTCGATTCTCTCTAACCACAAGGGTGTTTGAAGAGTTCTTGGACAATTTGGAAAGCTTGGAATTTGTACTAGAATCCATATTTGTAATGAAAATTTAAACTCCAAGTGGAACCATGTGAAAAATGGCCAAGAAGTTGGACAAAAATCCTGCCTAGAATAGGTCAAATTTCTTCTAAGTTAAAAGTGTTTGGCACCCTTGTTCCAAAAATCATAACTTGAGATAAAAGCTTCCTTTGAGAAAACTTTGTGAATCAAAGTTGTGGATTTTTCAATGGACTACAACTTTCATGTTTCAAGTTTTGCTTGAATCCAATTGCATCTTGGTGAAAAAATGGGGCAAAGTTAGGAAAAAATAAGAAAATTTCATAACTTAGAAAATTTTCTAAGTTATGAATTTTTTTCATTTTAAACCCTAATTTGTAATTTTGGGTTTCTTGATGAACAAGTTTCATGATTTGACATGTCTTGATGAAAAATGAATCTTGGCACTTGATTTTGACCAAAAAGTCAAAGTTTGACTTCTCAATATACAGTCAAATTTTGATCAGTTGACTGAAAAATTCATCTGTCAATCCTATGCATTTGAGATCTTTTGAACTTGTTGAATGGGTCAAGACAATTCCATTGAGTATTTGAGTCCATATATGAGCTTGGTTTGCCATTGGTTAGGTCAAACAGTCAAAAATTGCCTTTGTGCAGTCAAAACCCTAAAAAATGACCATTTTGCCCTTTTGGTGATCTGATCAAATTTCTTATGGAATTGTGATCCAAACTTGACCAAATGGTTTATATGAGTTCATAATGTTGATGTGGGTCAAAAATCATGAAGTTTGACTGTCAATTGGTCACAGTTGACTTTTTCCCCAATACAGCTGATTTCTAGGTCAACTGTCCAATTGACTGGGCAAAGATTGGAATCAAGGCTTGAAACTTGGTATGGATAAACTTATGAGTCCAACATGAAGCATGAAAGTCACTTTGGGCATTTTAGGTCAAAACATCCCTGTGCAAACTCAAACCCTAATTTGGGTCAACAGTGCAAGGAGGGGCCTTGAGCAGAGCAAACCCTAACTTGATCTTGAGCTCCAAGAGTCTTGTGATGAGAAAATGTTGATGAAATGAGAGGGAAAGTTTTGGGGTACAACAGTTGCCCCTGTTCAATCTTCTTGCACCTGAAGAGTTAGATTGGCAAAATTGCCTTTCGCGACTCGAATGGTAAAAGAGGATTGGACACTAGAGTGCCCGTAAATTTGCCCTCGTCAAGACATGGATGCGGGAATGGGCTTAAAGATTCCATTTGGAGATATGATGGATAGTTGTTGGGGATGGGCTTAAAGATGCCATCTGGATATTATTGGAAGGAGGATGGGCTTATAGATGCCATCTGAAGGTGATTGTATATTGTTGGAGATGGGCTTGTAGATGCCATCCAAGAATGTTTGTTGAACTGTATGTCGTTGGTGAGTGGGTGAGTATCAGAAAGGTATCCATGTTTGGAACATCACTGAACTGGGGATCTGAATAAGCAATGAATTGACATCCATGTTTGGAATCATCCGTAAACTGTTTTCAGTAGTTGAATCTGAACAAGCGATAGATTAACATCCGTGTTTGGAGAATCCATAAACTGTTTTCAGAAGTCTTGAATCTGAATAAGCGATAGATTAACATCCATATCTGGAGAACCCGGAAACTGTTTTCAGAAGTTGAGTCTGAACAAGCGATAGATTAACATCCATATCTGGAGAACCCGGAAACTGTTTTCAGAAGTTGAGTCTGAACAAGCGATAGATTAACATCCATATCTGGAGAACCCAAAAACTGTTTTCAGAAGTCTGGGTCTGAACAAGCGATAGATTAACATCCATATTGAAGAAGTGAAAAACACAAGAAGGGGGGGTTGAATTGTAAAACTGAAAATCAATGCAATGAACAAGATATTTTTATCCTGGTTCGTTTGATCTCAAACTACTCCAGTCCACCCGTCAAGGTGATTTCGCCTCTCTCCAACGAGGTCTTAATCCACTATATTCAACTGAATATTACAAACTGCTTTAACAACTGCTAAAGCCTTCTTGATGCAAACCACAACCCGGTTTGTCAAGGAAACACTTTCTTTCAAAGAAGATAAATCTATGTGTAAATGTTTTCTACAAAACTGTATCACAACTGTGATGTATACACAACTTAAGCTTATGAAACTAGATTGCTAAACAATTGAATAATGAGATATGTAGTGTTTAGCAAACTGAGAAAAGAAAGATTATGATTAGCTTTTAGGCGTGTAAGATGTTGGAGAGCATTAGCCAATTCAATCTTCATAGTCTTGTTTATATAGCACTGAGATTCTTGAACGTTGGAGCAATATTCTTGATTCAATGCTAATAACAAACTTTCCTTATTGAGCAGATCTTGTCTGGAATGAGGCCGTTGGTAATAATTTGCTTTCAATGCACAGTATCGTTGCTTACTTAATGCATGTTCTGGCTTGGCTCATTCTGACTCTGCTTAACTGCTAATGAACTGTTGTTTTCTTTATCAGAGTGTTGAGCGCAGTTCTATTCATCAAGCTTCAGCATATATGAGTTAATCTTCTGATTCTGGTATACTGATATAGCAACTTCTGATGCTGATGTCAAGAATCAATATTCTGATGCTGATTAAGTGTGCTCTTGCTTATACCTATCAGAGTTTCTGCAAAGTAGAGCGTAATATTTAGGTAGCAGATAGTTCATACATGAATCATATAAATAATATATCTTTTCATTTTGTTATCATCAAAACTTAAACATAGGGTAGTAGATTCAAACTTTGTTCTAACAATCTCCCCCTTTTTGATGATGACAAAAACTTGATATTTTTAATTGACAGTAACGTGAAAAGGTATCAGAGAGATGTATCAGAGTATGCGGTTATCAAACATAAGGGATAAGAGATGAGAGATACTCCCCCTGAATTTATTACTTCCCTTTTTGATTCCAAGAGTTCTTCAGGATCAGATCTTTTTGCCTTTCTTTGAACATCAGAGTATCAGAGTCTTTGACTATCAGAAGCTTTAGATCAGCATATCAGAGCAGAGCTTCAGATTAGCGTATCAGAGCTTTTCTTGTCAGAGCTTTGCTTTGGGTCAGAGTATCAGAGCGGGTCAGAGTTTCAGGGCTTTGGTCTTCAGAGTATCATGGAGCTTTCTTGTACCTGTAGACTTAAGAAAAACATAAAACATATTCAAGTATATCAGAGTTAGAATGTTCGAGAATTTCTGTCTTAGTAATCCGTTATTATTTAAAATATCATTCTTGTTCTCCCCCTTTTTGTCAGCAATCAAAAAGTATAAGTGATGTGCTAAAACAATTAAGATCAGAAAAACTTGTCATATTAAAAGGTTCAGAATCAAACAAAACATATTAAAACAGTACAACAGATAATCAAAGAAAACATGAAAATGACATGAATGAAAAACTAAGGTTGAGGAGGAAAGCGTGTGAATAGGTTCTCCAGCATGGCTTTGATCTGATTAGCATTCTCATTCTGCTTGTGCACCATGCTAACAACTGTGTCAATCTTGCTATCCTGCACATCCATCCTTTCTTTCATCTTCTGGTCGTTTCATCTCTTTTCTTGGGTGTCTGCTGGGATGATCCTTCTGAAGGTGCCTTCCTTTTCTTCGTCTTCTTCAGAGTCACTTCTGGTTGAGGTTGGTGCAGATCTTTGATCTTCAGATTTGGATCTGTACCATCAGCTTTGCACGCGTCCAGATATCTGAGAACTACCACTGGCTTGGATTCTATCTGAGAGAATAAAGGAAAGTCACTCAGTGGAACTCTTCTGCTGGTGATATCAGCAATAGGAGTAGCGCTGGGTTCCTTTCTGATATTCTCTATCAACTTCATTTTCTTCAAGTTCTTCGTGTTCAGAGGCTTCCCAACTGTTGGTTCAATGGTGCTTAACTCTTGAGCTTCTATCAGATGCTCTATCAGCCTATTCTCTGTCAGAATATCTGATATCAGCCTTCCAAAGGGTATCCAATCCCTCTTTGTTCTTTCTTCTTCCCTGGTTTCCTTCACGCTTGTTCTGAGGTGGTTGAACAGAAGATGAGCCAAGTTGATTTTTACCTTCTGATTGATAAAGTAGATCAGAAACTACTGATCCACATTTATGTAATCAGGGGAACTAGTTGGCTTCCTATGGTTGAAGCACCCCAGAATTATCTTCGCCCAAACTCTGTGATGATCCTTCAGATCTTTGATCTTGCTGCTGGGCACCCCATGGGTGAAAATCTTTTCTGCTATGACGCCCACGTCAGCACATCTCTCAGCCATATCAATACAGCGGACGCCACCGCCACTGTAACTAATTAACTTTGCTATGTGATCCTCAGTGATCACAATCTTCTTCCCCATAATGTAGGAGGTGACTTGATGCGTTGAAGCCGTCGCATGAATCCAGAACTCCTTTACTAACATAGGGAATGTTGGTCCAACCAACCTGTCAAAATACCTTTCCCATTTCTATGCCCTAACTTCTTCTGTTAAATCAAAACCGTTTTCCTTCAGACTTCCAAAATCAATTATCAATTCAGATAACACTTCAAGATTATTCACAGGAGTGAGGAGTGTTCTGAATGGCACTTGATACTGTTCAGATGATGCTTTCTTCTGAGAACCTGCAGAAGCACTGCTGAAGGTTGCCATGTTCACACTTAAAGATTTTTGAGAAGAAAAACTGAGAAAATGGGTTTGAGAGAGATGAACACAGAAAATGCAGAGAATGCTTGAGAAATAGTGAGAAACTGTAAAAGATTAAAGTGAGAGGTTAAAGTGTTTAAATAGAGTTCAGAATATTTTGAAATTATAAACGTTTTTAAGAGAGAGAAATAAAATCATGATTACGTTTTAAACACATGATTACTTTCATTTAATGCTTGCTGATTTTGGGGGATTTGAGAAAGATACTTAAAAACAGTTACCAGACATGTGTCTCAATGCACCCAATCAGCATTTTGCCTTCTCAGAAGCGTGCACGCGTTCTGCTTCAGAGATTTGTTGATGATTGGATAACACTTGTTTGATGTAATGATCAGCACGTCTGTCTTTGAGCTTAGACTCTCAGATCTTTAGACTTGCATCTGATACAATCTGCATGTTCTATCTTTCTGAAAAGAGATTGATCAGAAGTTCACAGTAAAACAAATACATTCTGAAGATAAATATATGGAATTAAAACATTTTTCACTCTGGGCAGATTTTCATGCTGAGATGTTTCAGAATGAAATTGAACATATCTTCAGAAAGGGGTTTAGTGAAGATATCAGCCCATTGATGGTCTGTATCTATAAATTTTTAATTCAAAATTCCTTTCTGAATGTAGTCCCTAATGAAATGATGTTTTATTTCTATATGCTTAGCTCTAGAATGTAAAATGGGATTCTTACTTAAGCAAATAGCAGAAGTATTATCACAGAGTATAGGAATGTTACTCTCAAAAATCTGGAAGTCTTCAAGCTGACTTTTCATCCAGAGCATTTGTGTGCTACATCCAGCTGCTGCTATGTACTCAGCTTCTGCTGTTGATAGCGCAATTGTTGATTGCCTTTTTCTGGACCAAGAGATCAGATTTTCTCCCAGAAACTGGCAGCTTCCAGAAGTACTTTTACGCTCCACTCTGTCTCCAGCAAAGTCAGCATCGCAGTAGCCTACTAAACTGTAATCACTAGATTTTCTATAAAACAAACCCAGATTAGTAGTACCTTTCAGATACTTGAAAATTCGCTTAACAGCTGTTAAGTGAGATTCTCTAGGATCTGATTGGAATCTAGCACAAATACAAACACTGAATAATATATCAGGTCTTGAAGCAGTCAGATAGAGGAGAGAACCAATCATACCTCTGTAGACTTTCTGTTCTACATTTTTGCTTACCTCTTCTCTTTCCAGAATGCACGTGGGATGCATTGGAATCTTTGATGGCTTAGATTCGGAGAGGTCAAATTTCTTCAGAAGATATCTGATGTATTTGCTCTGATGAATGTAAGTTCCCTCTGGAGTTTGATTGATCTGAATTCCTAGAAAGAATTTCAGTTCCCCCATGAGGCTCATCTCAAATTCTGCCTGCATACACTAAGCAAATTTTCTTCCAAGAGAAGGATTAGTAGAACCAAAAATAATATCATCAACGTAAATTTGACAGACTAAGATGTCATTCTTAACTGATTTACAGAATAAGGTAGTGTCCACCTTCCCTCTGGTGAATTCATTTTCTAACAGAAAGTTACTTAGCCTTTCATACCAAGCTCTGGGAGCTTGTTTCAGACCATATAGTGACTTCTTTAGTTTGAAAACATGTTCTGGATGTTTTGTATTTTCAAAACCAGGGGGTTGGTGCACATAAACCTCTTCTTCTATATAACCATTTAAGAATGCACTTTTGACATCCATCTGATACAGAGTGATGCCTCTATTAACAGCAAATGAAATTAAAAGTCTGATAGATTCTAACCTGGCGACTGGAGCAAAGGTTTCTGTATAGTCTATCCCCTCTTGCTGACTATAACCTTGTGCAACCAGTCGTGCCTTGTTTCTGATGACTTCACCTTGTTCATTTAGCTTGTTTCTGAACACCCATCTTGTTCCAATGACGTTGAATCCTTTTTGTCTGGGGACAAGATCCCATACGTCATTTCTGGTGAATTGATTCAGCTCTTCTTGCATTGCCAGAATCCAGTTATTATCCAGAAGTGCTTCATCAATAGAAGAAGGTTCAATAAGAGACACAAGTCCCATGAGTGATTCTTCAGAGTTTATGAAGCTTGCTCTTGTTCTGATTGGATCTTCCTTTCTTCCTAAGATAGTCTCTTCTGGGTGATCCAAGCTGCTTCTGGGTAATCTCTTCTGAGGTTGATCAGCAGCTGTTGTAGGATTGCTAGCAGTGCTCCTTTCAGACGTTGAAGGAGTGTCTGTGTTGAGAGCTTCTGATGACTTGTCTTCAGAACCTGTAAATTCAATTTCCATACCTGCAAAAACTTCATTCTGCTTTGACTTTTCAGAGTCAAGCTTATCATCAAAACGAACACTGATTGATTCTTCCACAATCTGTGTTTCTGTATTGTATACTCTGTACCCTCTTGAGCGTTCAGAGTATCCTAACATAATACACTTCTATGCTTTAGAGTCAAACTTGTTCAAATAATTCTTTGTATTTAACATAAAGCAAGTACATCCAAATGGATGAAAATATGAAACGTTGGGCTTTCTGTTCTTCCACAATTCATATGGAGTCTTTTCCAGAATAGGTCTTATTGAGATTCTATTCTGAATGTAGCACGCTGTGTTTATTGCCTCTGCCCAGAAGATCTTAGCAACGTTTGTCTCATTGATCATGGTTCTGGCCATTTCTTGCAATGTTCTGTTCTTTCGTTCTACAACTCCATTTTGTTGGGGAGTTCTAGGACAAGAGAAATCATGCAGAATGCCTCTGTCATTAAAGAATGACTCAAAATCTTTGTTTTCAAATTCTCCACCATGATCACTTCTGACTTTAACGATTCTAAGATCCTTTTCATTCTGAACTTGGTTACAGAAGGTAACAAACACAGAGTGTGACTCGTCTTTGTGTCTTAAGAACTTTACCCATGTCCATCTGCTATAGTCATCTACGATTACTAACCCATACTTCTTACCACTGACTGAAGCGGTTTTAACTGGTCCAAATAAGTCAATGTGCAGAAGTTCTAATGGCTTAGAGGTAGAAACAACATTTTTAGATTTAAAAGAAGGTTTTTCAAACTTGCCTTTCTGACATGCTTCACACAGAGCATCTGAATTGAACTTCAAATTAGGAAGTCCTATGACCAGATTGAGTTTGTTAATCTGAGATATTCTTCTCATACTAACATGCCTCAATCTTCTGTGCCAGATCCACTGCTCGTTGTTAACAGACAGAAGGCACTTTACATTCCGACTTTTTAGTTCAGAAAGTTTGATTTTGTAAATGTTGTTTTTCCTTTTACCATTAAACAGGATAGTCCCATCTTTCTGACTAACAGCTTTACATGATTTTTGATTAAAGATTATATCATAACCGTTATCACTTAATTGACTTATGGATAACAGATTATGCATTAATCCATCTACTAGCAGAACATTATTAATAGAGGGAAGATTTCCATTACCTACAGTTCCAGAGCCAATTATCTTTCCCCTCTGATTGCCTCCAAAGCCAACGTGGCCTCCAGGCTTAAGTTCCAGGCTTTGGAACATATGCCTTCTTCCCGTCATGTGTCGCGAGCAGCCAGAGTCCAGGTACCATGACTGGTGTTTCTGACTTGCTGCTAAAGATATCTGCAACATGTATTATTTTATCCTTAGGTACCCAGATTTTCTTGGGTCCTGATTTGTTAGTTTTACCAAAACTCTGGTTGAATTTTGGTTTCACAGAATACTTACTGCTAGTGTATTTAATATCATGTGTGTGACCATACACAAAATGTGAATTCAGAGGAGTGTGTTTAATGGTTAAGTCCATGACATTCTTTGGTGTAGGAACCTTACCTTGGTATCCTATTCCTTTCCTGCCGTTTCTGCTAACTCCATAGATCATTGAAGCCATTTTGCTTATATCTATGCTTTTAGCAAGGAACTTCTGGAAACTGTGATCATACTCCTTGATGATCTCATCAGCGTTGCTGGGAGTTTCAGAAATTGGTTCCTTCTGAGAGTTTTGTAAAGTGTTTTCTAATTTTGAAATCTTATTTCTCAGCTCAGAATTCTCCAATTTGAGACTCCCAGTCTTATTAGAGTCAGATTCAAGATTCCTTTTCAGGTCTCTGAATTTAACTCTAATTTGCTGATACCTTTCCAGGATTTCATTAAGGCTTTCAGCAAGTTCAGCCTTGGTAAAATTAACAGCAAAGTTAGGAAATACCTCTTCAGTATCTGATTCTGAGTCTGATTCAGAAGCTTCACTATCTTCTGAGATGTTAGCCATGAGAGCTATGTTTGCCCTCTCATCATCTGATTCTGAGTCATCTTCGGACGAGTCAGAGTCATCCCATGTAGCCATGAGACTTTTCTTCTTTTCTCTTCCAAACTTCTTTTTGGGCTTTTCCCTCTGAAGCTTTGGACAGTCACTCTTGTAGTGTCCTTGCTCATTGCACTCATAGCAGATGATGTCCTTGGTGTTTGGCTTTTTGCTACTTGAGGAGCCTTCTGATCTTCTGTATCCAGAGGAAGAATCTGTCCTTCTGTATCTGGAAGAGGACTCGTTCTGATCAGATCTTCTAGGATTCCTGAACTTCCTTTGCCTCTGTTTACACAGTTGATTTACTCTTCTGGAGAGGAGGGAGAGTTCGTCTTCTTCTGATGAGGATCCATCAGATGTTTCTTCAACTGCCTGCAAAACTTTAGACTCAGATTTTTTGTTAGATTTCAATGCTAAAGGCTTACCTTGCTTCTGAGGCTCGTCAGCTTCTAGCTCTATCTCATGACTTCTGAGGGAGCTGATAAGTTCCTCCAGAGTGATTTTGTTGAGATCTTTTGCTAGCTTCAGAGCTGTAACCATTGGTCTCCACTGCTTGGGTAAACTTCTGATGATTTTCTTGACATGGTCGGCAGTAGAGTATCCTTTGTCCAGAACCTTGAGACCAGCTACCAGAATCTGGAATCTTGAGAACATTGTTTCAATGGATTCAGATTCTTCCATTTTGAACGCCTCATACTTCTGAATGAGCGCCAGAGCTTTAGTTTCTTTGACCTGAACGTTGCCCTCATGAGCATTCTGAGTGAGTCAAAAATGTTCTTTGTTGTGTCTCTGTTGGAGATCTTTTCATATTCAGTATAGGAGATGGCGCTGAGGAGGATGGTTCTGGCCTTGTGGTGATTCTTGAAGTCACGCTTTTGTTGGTCAGACATTGTTTTTCTATCAATCTTCTGACCGCTTGCATTCACAGGGTGCGTGTATCCATCTGTCACCATATCCCACATATCAACATCATGTGCCAGAAAGAAGCTTTCAATTCTGTCTTTCCAGTAATCAAAGTTTTCTCCATCAAAGACTGGAGGTTTGCCGCTGAATCTGTCTCTGTCCTCATGGTTGTCATTGTTGGTGTGAGAATAGTTTCCTGCCATTGTGTTTTTCTGACGCTGGATCTTGTACTGACACGGTTAAGTGTTTTAGCTCAGAACCAGGCGCTCTGATGCCAATTGAAGAAGTGAAAAACACAAGAAGGGAGGTTGAATTGTAAAACTGAAAATCAATGCAATGAACAAGATATTTTTATCCTGGTTCGTTTGATCTCAAACTACTCCAGTCCACCCGTCAAGGTGATTTCGCCTCTCTCCAACGAGGTCTTAATCCACTATATTCAACTGAATATTACAAACTGCTTTAACAACTGCTAAAGCCTTCTTGATGCAAACCACAACCCGGTTTGTCAAGGAAACACTTTCTTTCAAAGAAGATAAATCTATGTGTAAATGTTTTCTACAAAACTGTATCACAACTGTGATGTATACACAACTTAAGCTTATGAAACTAGATTGCTAAACAATTGAATAATGAGATATGTAGTGTTTAGCAAACTGAGAAAAGAAAGATTATGATTAGCTTTTAGGCGTGTAAGATGTTGGAGAGCATTAGCCAATTCAATCTTCATAGTCTTGTTTATATAGAACTGAGATTCTTGAACGTTGGAGCAATATTCTTGATTCAATGCTAATA
The DNA here is from genome assembly GCA_948472305.1 of Vicia faba. Taxonomy (NCBI): domain Eukaryota; kingdom Viridiplantae; phylum Streptophyta; class Magnoliopsida; order Fabales; family Fabaceae; genus Vicia; species Vicia faba. The sequence goes on from OX451736.1 coordinate 889,352,632, forward strand.
ACAAACTTTCCTTATTGAGAAGATCTTGTCTGGAATGAGGCCGTTGGTAATAATTTGCTTTCAATGCACAGTATCGTTGCTTACTTAATGCATGTTCTGGCTTGGCTCATTCTGACTCTGCTTAACTACTGATGAACTGTTGTTTTCTTTATCAGAGTGTTGAGCGCAGTTCTGTTCATCAAGCTTCAACATATATGAGTTAATCTTCTGATTCTGGTATACTGATATAGTAACTTCTGATGCTGATGTCAAGAATCAATATTCTGATGCTGATTAAGTGTGCTCTTGCTTATACCTATCAGAGTTTCTGCAAAGTAGAGCGTAATATTCTAGGTAGCAGATAGTTCATACATGAATCATATAAATAATATATCTTTTCATTTTGTTATCATCAAAACTTAAACATAGGGTAGTAGATTCAAACTTTGTTCTAACACATATCTGGAGAACCCGGAAACTGTTTTCAGAAGTTGAGTCTGAACAAGCGATAGATTAACATCCATATCTGGAGAACCCGGAAACTGTTTTCAGAAGTTGAGTCTGAACAAGCGATAGATTAACATCCATATCTGGAGAACCCAGAAACTGTTTTCAGAATTTGAGTCTGAACAAGCGATAGATTAACATCCATATCTGGAGAACCCGGAAACTGTTTTCAGAAGTTGAGTCTGAACAAGCGATAGATTAACATCCATATCTGGAGAACCCGGAAACTGTTTTCAGAAGTTGAGTCTGAACAAGCGATAGATTAACATCCATATCTGGAGAACCCGGAAACTGTTTTCAGAAGTTGAGTTTGAACAAGCGATAACATCCATATCTGGAGAACCCGGAAACTGTTTTCAGAAGTTGAGTCTGAACAAGCGATAGATTAACATCCATATCTGGAGAACCCGGAAACTGTTTTCAGAAGTTGAGTCTGAACAAGCGATAGATTAACATCCATATCTGGAGAACCCGGAAACTGTTTTCAGAAGTTGAGTCTGAACAAGCGATAGATTAACATCCATATCTGGAGAACCCGGAAACTGTTTTCAGAAGTTGAGTCTGAACAAGCGATAGATTAACATCCATATCTGGAGAACCCGTAAACTGTTTTCAGAAGTTGAGTCTGAACAAGCGATAAATTAACATCCATATCTGGAGAACCCGTAAACTGTTTTCAGAAGTCTTGAATCTGAACAAGCGATAGATTAACATCCATATCTGGAGAACCCGGAAACTGTTTTCAGAAGTTGAGTCTGAACAAGCGATAGATTAACATCCATATCTGGAGAACCCGTAAATTGTTTTCAGAAGTCTTGAATCTGAACAAGCGATAGATTAACATCCATATCTGGAGAACCCGTAAACTGTTTTCAGAAGTTGAGAATCTGAACAAGCGATAGATTAACATCCATATCTGGAGAACCCGTAAACTGTTTTCAGAAGTTTTGAATCTGAACAAGCGATAGATTAACATCCATATCTGGAGAACCCGTTAACTGTTTTCAGAAGTTGAGAATCTGAACAAGCGATAGATTAACATCCATATCTGGAGAACTCGTAAACTGTTTTCAGAAGTTGAGTCTGAACAAGCGATAAATTAACATCCATATCTGGAGAACCCGTAAACTGTTTTCAGAAGTCTTGAAGTTGAATAAGCAATAGATCAGCATCCATGTTGGGAAGCATCCGTAAACTGTTTTCAAAAGTTGGAGTTGAATAAGCAATAGATCAACATCCACTTTGGGAAGCGTCCATAAACTGTTTTCAGAAGTCGAAGCTTATTAATCTTATCCTGAAAAGGGTAAAATATTAGCTGAAACAAAAAGTTATGTTGCATGAAATGTATGATGCAATATATATGTTATATCAATGTTTATGATATATGAATGTAATGAATGCGCATGTAAGCTGAGTAGCTGTCTTGCTGAGGATGGGTGAATCCTGGATAGCCGGGGATGATAGAATCTTGATTGTTGCCGGGGAAAGTGAATCCTTGACTGCTGCAGGGGATTGTAGGAATCTTTGATTGCTGAAGCTGAGACATCCTTGTTGACTGCTGACTGCTTGGGGAACAAGATCTTCAGTTGTTGAGGGATCTTAGGACCACTGCTAGGGTTTGAAAAATCCTTGGTGACTTGTGGGGAATGAGAATTCTGATGATCTCTACTGGGGAGTCCAGAACCTGGTAGACTTATGCTGGAAAAGTGAGACTGAGAATCTTCAAACTGATGGGAAGTATCTCTGTGGGGAGAATGTTCACTAATCTGGTTTCGCTGGGGATTGATAGTTGGAAGTTTTAGCTCTGCTGGGGATTAACAGTTTTGGCTCCATTGGGGATCTTGAAACTTGACTCTGAGGGGAATTAGATTCTGGAAGGCTCTCCTAGCTGGGGAAATCAACTTTGAGAAAGCTTTTGTTCTGCTGAGGATCCTGAAGTTTAACTCTGTTTGGGGAATTAAGTTCTGGATTTTAACTTTGTTGAGGAATTTGGAGTTTAACTCCGCTGGGGATTTCTTCTAAAAGGGCATCAAGATATCTATCTGTACCTTCAACCTATCAGCAATCATCTTTCTTGATTTGTAAGAAAATGATTATGTTCAAATGCATATGCCTATTTAACAAAACATTGGACGTTTCTCAAATAAAACATAAGCGTAAAAAGAAAAAGAAGACAAAGCAAATTTCTGTATTTGGAAAAGTGTTTGTATTAACTTTTTATGAGTATCTTTGTACAAAGGAGACAGGCATCCTAGTAAGAGGATGTTGTCGTAAAAAAATGAAAATTTTATACAGAAGAAAGATGGCTATGTGTAACAATTCCAAGGGATTCCAGTTTGTTATAGCCTTCACAACTCTGAATATCTTGTCCATTCAATGCTTTGTCCGCCGATGATTGGATTGATCAGAAGCTCGGAGCTTGTTGATGAAGAGATTGTTCTTTAAAGTGATCCGACGAGACATAGTCATACGCTTTAATTCCCTAACTTTTGCCTGGATCTCCCTTTCGGGTTTTCAATTCATCGGGAAACCCTTTTTTGCCCAAGTCGCCCTTTCGGGTTTTCAACTTGCCGGGTGTACATATTTTTTTGTTTTATACCTAATTTTTGCCTAAACCACCCTTTCGGGTTTTCGGTTCACCGAGATGCCCATTTTTGCCCAAGTCGCCCTTTCGGGTTTTCGACTTGTCGGGTTATTTTATACGTAGTATCTTTTGACTATGTCTGCGTTCGCAGGGTGTGGCAAATCGTCGCCGTCCATGGTGGTCAGAATCATTGCACCACCGGAAAATATGCTCTTGATCACAAACGGTCCTTCGTAAGTAGGAGTCCATTTATCCCTGGGATCACTTTGCGGCAAGATAATCTGCTTGATTACAAGATCTATGACTTGATATACTTGACGTCTGACTTTCTTGTTGAAAGCCTTGATCATCCGTTTTTGGTACGTCTGACCATGGAAAACAGCAGTGAGTCGCTTCTCATCGATCAAATTGAGTTGATCAAGTCGGGTCTGAATCCAATCGTCTTCACTCAAACCAGAGTCCTTCATAATCCTTAAAGAAGGAATCTGAACTTCCATAGGTAGGACAAATTCCATGCCATATACCAAAGAAAATGGGGTTGCCCCTGTTGAAGTACGTGCCGTGGTACGGTACCCATGCAGAGCAAACGGTAACATCTCATGCCAGTCCTTGTAGGTAAATGTCATTTTCTGAATGATCTTCTTGATGTTTTTGTTCGCAGCTTCAACATCACCGTTCATCTTCGGCCGATAGGGAGATGAATTGTGATGATAAATCTTGAACTGTTGGCATAGAGCGGTGATCATAGTATTGTTCAGATTTGTATCGTTGTCTGTGATGATCCTGTTGGGGACACCATACCGGCATATGAGGTTCTGCTTGATGAAGCAGGCAACCACATTATTCGTAACAGAGGCAAAGGAAGCTATTTCGACCCACTTGGTGAAATAGTCAATAGCGACCAAGATGAAGCGATGTCCATTGGATGTCGTGGGCTTGATCTCTCCAATCATGTCAATGCCCCACATTGCGAATGGTCAAGGAGCTGTCAGAACGTTGAGAGGAACAAGAGGAATATGAATCTTGTCGGCATGGACTTGACATTTGTGGCAAGTACGGGAATGTTGATGGCAATCAGCTTCCATGGTAGACTAGTAATAGCCTGCCCTTAGAATCTTCTTAGCCATCGTATGTCCGCTCAGGTGGGTGCCAAATGTGCCGTTGTGTATCTCAGTCATGATCAACTCTGCTTCAGCTTTGTCCACACACCGAAGTAAAACACAATCATGGATGCGCTTATAAAGGATGCCATTGCTTAGGAAGAACTTGGCCACAAATCTCCTTAAGAACTTTTTGTCATTGACGGAAGCTCCTTCGGGATATTCTCTAGTCTAGAGATACCTTTTGATTTCATGAAACTAGGGTTGTTCCACTACTTCTTCGGTATTAATCTCATGACAATGCGCAGGTTCATCTATTCGCTCGATGGTGATTTAGGGAGCCTCGTTATCCCAGTTGAGTTTAAACATGGAAGACATTGTAGCCAGAGAATCTGCTAGCTGATTTTCTTCTCGCGGGAAGTGCTCGAAGGTGATCTGCTCGAAATGAGGCAACAATTTTAGGACATGTTCTTTGTATGGGATAAGATTAGGATGTTTGGTGTCCCACCCTCCTTTGATTTGACTGATAACCAAAACCGAGTCCCCAAATACGATCAAAGATTTGATCCCCAAGTCTATAACAGCCTTGAGACCAAAGATGCAAGCTTCATATTCGGCTATGTTGTTGGTACAGCTGAAACAAAGTCGGGAAGTGAAAGGTGTATGGCAACCTTCTGGAGAAATGAGTACCGCACCAATACCGTTTCCAAGTGCATTTGAAGCACCATCAAAGTACAGGGTCCATCGGGATCCATTTTCAGGTCCGTCATACGGTCTGTTACCTTCAATGTTGTCCAATGTCATGATGTCCTCGTCTGGGAAGTCGAATCTCATGGATTGATAATCTTCGATAGCTTGATGAGCTAGATGATCAGCTAGTACACTCCCTTTTATAGATTTTTGGGTAGTATACTGGATGTCATACTCAGTCAGGATCATTTGCCATCTAGCGATTCTTCCAGATAAGGCAGGCTTCTCGAAGATATATTTGGTCGGGTCCATTTTGGAAATCAGCAAAGTGGTATGAGTCAACATATATTGCCTTAGTCGGCGAGCAGCCCATACCAAAGTGCAGCAAGGTTTCTCGAGCAGTGAGTAGTGAGTCTCACAGTCGGTAAACTTTTTGCTAAGGTAATAAATGGCATGCTCTTTTCGACCAGACTCGTCATGTTGGCCCAGTACGCACCCCATTGAGTTGTCCAAAACAGACAGATACATGATCAGCGGCCTTCCTTCGACGGGTGGCATCAGAATAGGAGGTTCTAGCAAATACTCCTTGATTTTATCAAAAGAAATTTGACAATCATCATTCCATTCGACTACCTGATCTTTCTTTAATAGTTTGAAAATTGGCTCACAGGTAGACGTCAGGTGAGAGATGAACCTGGCGATATAGTTCAAGCGTCCCAAGAATCCTTTAACCTCCTTTTCAGTACGGGGGGCAGGCATTTCTTGTATAGCCTTTACTTTTGCTGTATCGACCTCAATGCCCTTGTTGCTGACAATAAATTCCAGAAGTTTACCAGACCTAACTCTAAAAGTGCACTTACTTGGATTCAGTCTGAGTTTGTATTCCTTTAACCTGGCAAACAGCTTTTGTAAATGTTCAAGGTGTTCCTCTTCTGTTTGTGATCGAGCTATCATGTCGTCTACGTAAACTTCGATCTCATGATGTATCATATCATGAAACAAAGCTACCATGGTGCGATGATAAGTTGCCCCTGCGTTCTTCAGTCCGAACGGCATCACCTTGTAGCAGAAGGTACCCCATTGTGTAACAAAGGTTGTTTTCTCCATGTCCTCGGGGGCCATTTTAATCTGGTTGTAGCCCGAGAATCCGTCCATGAAAGAAAACACTTTGTGCTGAGCCGTGTTGTCAACCAAGATGTCAATGTGCGGCAGCGGAAAATCATCTTTAGGGCTAGCCCTATTCAAATCCCGATAGTCCACGCATATTCTGACCTTGCCGTCTTTTTTGGGAACGGGCACAATGTTAGCAACCCATTGTGGATAGGATGTGACAGCCAGAAAGCCAGCATTGAATTGCTTCATTACTTCAGCTTTAATCTTCTCAGACATGTCGGGCCTCATTCGGCGGACTTTTTGCTTGATCGGTGGACAGTCTTCTCTTGTAGGGAGACGGTGAACCACGATATCTGTGTCTAACCCTGGCATGTCTTCATAAGACCAGGCGAAGATTTCAATGTATTCATTCAACAGCTGTATTAAGCGTTCCTTGACACTTGGTTCCAGATTGGCACCCACTTTGACTTCTTTCCTGTCTTCCTCTGTTCCTAAGTTGACTGTTTCCAACAACTCTTCATGAGGTAAGATGGCCCTCTCTTCTTGTTGTAGAAGTCTGGCTAACTCTCCCGGTACTTCACAATCTTCGTCATCTTCGTACTCAGCCTGATTGACCAAATCTTCAGATTTATTGAAGGATACAACAGAATAGTCACCCATGGAATCCGGAGTGGATGGGTACCTGCATTTGTGAGTGTGGGTGTGTGTAAGGGATAGCCATCCTTAAACAAACAAAAATGCAAAAGGAAAGAAAATGAACACAGCAGTTTATAAATGAAAAATGTCCAATGATTCATTAAACATGGCATATGATTATGAAGAGAAATAAAGCCCTTACAAATGGACCTACATGCCCCAGGCAAGGCATGAGGTGAAAAACAGTGTGCGAATTGTTTTAGTAATTATTACAGACCAACAGGAAATGTTCGAAAGATAAATTACTGATTGATGAAAGTAATGGGAACAAAGTCTTTCGCCTCCCAGTTGTGCAGTCCCCCTTCAATGGTTGGGAAGATCCAATCTTCAACGTTACCCTCTTCGTCTTCGTCTTCTAAAGCATTGATTCCATGAGGAGAAATCTTGATGGGTGCCTTTTCAATTTTGGAGCGACGCATAGCCTTTTGCCCCGCAGCGGTAAACCCCAACCCAAACTTGTCTGTCTTGTGGGGAAAGTCAGGAAACTGACCCCACACTGTGCTCTTCCCCTCCTTCATTGCAGCCTCTGCGTCTTTCAGAGATGCCATCCTGGCCACCTGCTTGGGTACCTCAGCTACTACCTTTGCTACTGCCACCTCAGAAGAAACTTCCTCAAAGTGTTGAAAGGGTGTTTCGATGAATTCGCCATCCACTTCCACATACCGAAAGGAATTCAGATGACTGATCATGTACTCCCCCTCACCGTGTACGGTTATGATTTTACCCTTAACAGGGTATTTCAGCATCTGATGTAGAGAGGAAGTGACTGACCCAGCATTATGAATCCACGACCTTCCTAGCAAGCAAGAGTATGATGGGCGGATGTCCATCACATAGAATATGGAGTTGAACACCTCAGTGCCTACCTTGATGGGAATGTCGACCTCCCCATGCACCATTCTTTTAGACTCGTCAAAGGCCCTGACAATGATATTACTTGGTTTCAGCTCCAAGCCTTCACAATCCAATCGGTCCAGAGCTTTCTTAGGCAGCACGTTTAGGGAAGAACCAGTATCGACCAAGACATGGGCGAGAGTGGTTCCTCGGCATTCAACTGACACATGTAGTGCGTCATTGTGCTTTCTTCCCTTAGGAGTCAGGTCAGCATCAGAGAAACCCAGGCCGTTGTCAGCGGTAAGGCTGGCTACACAATCCTGGAATTGATCGGCCGAGGTTTCTTGGGGCACATGTTATGTCTTCAAAAACCTTATCAAAGCTTTGGCATGAGCCTCCGAACAAAGCAGCAGTGCCAACATGGAGATCTTCGAGGGGGTTTTCCCCAGCTGCTCCACCACATCATAATTACTCTTCTTGATTATTTTCAAAATCTCCTCCATTTCTTTTTTAGAGGTTTCGGGGATGGCCAATGGCTGAGCCCTCGTCCTGACGAGCTCTTCTTGGATCCCTTTTCCTTTATCATTGGCAGCAGCAGAAGGGACAACCACATGAGTTACAATTTCTTCAATCATTGGCGTTCTTGTAGATAGTTTTACCGGTGCAGGGGTAACCTTGGGAGCAACTGAGGGTCCAAATATTGCCTTTGGAGGGGCAATCTCTGGAGAGAAAATTCTTCCGCTTCGGGTAATTTTGCTCGTACCGGCAATGTTTCCAATGTCGGCAGTTTCTTCGTCAGAGCTCTCTTCAGTTATCTCAATTTGCTTAACACCGTGGTAGTAGATTTCTCCACCATAATTCCACGGTATTGATTTGTCAGATTTGTAAGGGACGGGCCCGGGCATGGTTATCTTCAATGGTACAGTCTTCGGAGCGGATGTAATCTTAACAGGTCTTTTGGGGACCTTGGAAAGATTGGCGGAAATGGTGATTATTGAAACTTCATTGATAGGAGTTGGAGTAACAGGAGTCTTTTCGAAAAGAATTTGTTGGTTGTCCATTAGGCGTTGGATGCCTATCCTCAGCAATGGACAGTCGATTGGTAGGGAGGAACAAAGGTAGCAATCTTCTTTACAACCTGGGAAAATCCCATCCTTCAACAGATTCAACTTGATTGTCAGTAGTGGAGTTATCAGATCATCAACAGTAGAAAGAAACAGATCTTCTTCAACAGCATGGACATTGCGACCATGCTTTGGCATTGGAGCGGAGATTACATTCGGCTTCTCAGGGGCGTCGAACTCAACCTCTTTAGCGTCTATCAAATCCTGAATTTTATTCTTAAGCGCCCAGCAATCGTTGGTGTCATGCCCGGCGCTGTCAGAATGATAGGCACACTTTGTGTTGGGATGATAATGTGGGGAAGTGGTATTCACATTCTTTGGCGCCTCTTTAATATTAGTGAGATTCAGCTTCAACAAATGGGGAAGAACTTGTGTCGGCGTCATGTTGATGCGGGTGAACTGTCGTTGTGTCCGTTCTCCCCATTGCTGTTTGGGTCTAGACTGATTGTTACTAGGCTGATCATTTGACGAATTTTGAATCATCACGGCCCCTACAGTCGGTCGGTGCTCAGTTCTTCCCGATCCTTTCTGAGAGTATATAACAGCTGCTTCCTTCTTGGCCGGGAATGGTTTTTTAACAGTTGTGGAGGCAGAGGCATCCCTTTGAATCTTCCCACTCTTAATACCAGCTTCCACCCTTTCGCCAGTCAGAATCAGTTCAGTAAACCCTGCAGAAGAGCTCCCGATCAAATGGTTGAAGAAAGGGCCAGATAGGGTCCCCAAGAACATATCAACTAGTTCCCTATCTGAAAGCGGTGGTTGCACCCTTCCGGCCAAGTCGCGCCATTTCTGGGCGTATTCTTTGAATCCCTCATTTGAGGCCATCCCCATACCTTGTAGCTGAGTACGGGTTGGCGCCAAGTCGGCGTTGTATTGATACTGGCGATAGAAGGAAGCTGCCAAGTCTTCCCAGTTATGCACCTCTGACCACTCAAGCTGGTAAAACCAATCTAGCTGTGTACAAGACAGGTTGTCCTAGAAGAAGTGTATCCAAAGATTTCTATCGGATGAATGAGGTTGAATTCTTCTGACATATGACCTTAGGTGCATCTTTGGGCAAGACAGACCATCATATTTTGCGAAAGTTGGTACCTTGAATTTGGGAGGGATAACAATCCCAGCAATCAGTCCCAATTCTTCAAAATCTAACCCAGGAACCCTTTGCAGCTCCATAGCTGCCAGTCTATCCTCCAGATTTTTGTATTTGTCGTCCGCTGGTGGGTATTGCTGCTCTGAATAATCTTCATCTTCCTCAACCTCTTCCTCTTCAGCCTCAGACTCAGAAGATAATGCAGCTCCTTTTCCTTTGCCGGTCCCCTCGTCAGATGTGGAGGGGAATTCAAGAACTCTCCTAGCTTTATTCTCAAATCTTCTTCCCAGTGTAGCTACCCCAACTCTTTTCTTTTTCTTTTTTCCTTTTTCTTGCTCTTTATTCCCTAACAGTGCTTTAAGATCCTCCTGACCATTTGCCAAGGTCATAAGGAGTTGTTGAAACTGCGAGTTTTGTGCCTGCAGATCTTTGACCGTCTGCTCAATATCCATCTTACTGAAATAAACAGCTGAAAGATAAGGAAACCTGGTGTGAAGACCTATTTATGCATATGGTGAATGATATGTTTATTCATGTAATGCATTCAAGGATTTAGAAATTCAAAGTTGTTGCAGACAAAAAGAACACACGTCATATTAATAAGAAGAAATTTTGTCAGTACATAAATGCCCCATGGGCCAAATATTACAAAAAACTTCTTAAGGTAAAAAGACGTTGCGCATCCTCTTTGGTGCGATGTAAGTGTTGAGGGTCTCCTCCTCGTGAAGTCGGAGGGTAAGCTCCAAAACCTTCTTCTCACTGGCGTAGAAGCTGGCTTCAAAAGTATCCCTTTCTTCCTTGAGTTGGATCCAACTCTTTTGCATTTCCTCCCATGATGTTGGCATGTCATGATGTAGGATGGTGTATGGAACCTCTCCTTCCTTAACAGGCTCTTTGATCAAAGGGAGAATGTGAGGGTAAGGCATCATAAGACTTTGGGCGCGGGTTCGTACCCACTTGAGGTAAGGCTCAAGAGGGATGGAGTTCTTGTGTCCCAGTGTCTTGCTATCTACCTTGTTAGGCATCCTCCAAGCTCTGATGAATCTTTGTCGAAGTCCTTGCGCATCGTTGTCGAAGTCAAAAACTAGGTCAGGGATCAGCATGTCATGGGGGCCATCCCTCCTAGCGTATCTAAATTTCCTTAAAGCTAGACAGGGGTTGTAGGTAATGCCTCCCCTAATTCCAAGTAATGGAACATTAGGTAACTCACCACAACGATCGATGATGATGACATTTTCTCTGGACCGAGAACACCAATGTACATCAGAATGTATGAGGGTCATCAATCGTTGTGACCACCTTAAGCCTTGTTCATTCTTCAAAACTGATTGTGGAAGGTGAGAAATAAACCACCTTGCAAGGAGAGGAGTACAACACATGAGAACACCTCTCTTCCTCATTGTTCGTGTGTAAAATGAGTGGAGGATGTCCCCAAGCAATGTAGGTATGGGATTCCTGGATATAAAGATCTTAACAGCATTCACATCTATAAGTTGGTCAGGATTTGGGAACAAGACCAACCCATAAATAAGGAGTGCCACAATCTCTTCAAAGGCTTGCAGATCCAGGGAATTCCAACACTCTTATGCCTTCTCAAACAAGAACTTTTCCAAGAAGCCCTTGACACCACTTCTGGTTTCCCAATGCCCCTTGATGTCAGATGTTTGCAAGTGTAGTGCTTGAGCAACATCTTCAGGTTTTGGTTCTTTTTTCGTACCGTTGTAGGGTAGTTGATTAAGAATAGGATACGGTGGGAGAACTGACTTGAGGTTTTGCGTTTGTGTTTGCAAATGTTTCGGTTGAGCAAGAGTCGCCACCGACTTTTTATTTTATCCTAAGGAAAGGTTAAAAAGCACAGGAAAAAACCTTTGAGATGTTTTCTTGGGTTCGGGGAGTAGATTATAAAAAGGTAAGGTATTAGCACCCTTTTTATCCATGGTTATCCATGGGCTCTTAGTTACTTTCTTAGATCACTTTCCTTTGCTTTTCAATTGTTTGAAATGGTGCTTTGTGTGTGTGGTTTTGAAAATGTTTTGAAAAAGATGCCTTGTCTAGGCAACCTTTGTAACAATTCGTATTTGAATGTTTTACAAAGGTGTTTGTCTTTTTGAAAAGATGTTTCAATGTTTTTGAAAGTTGTTTTTGAAGTTGTGTTGTGAGGTGTGTTTTTTAAAAAGTAGCAAGGATGTTTTCTTGGCAAGTTTGATCAAGTAACTAAGAGTAATTTACCCTATTTTACTCAAAGATCTTTCCTTATGTTTTTAACCCTTTTAACAATGTTGTTTCACCATTGTATTTGATGAACAACCTTGCGTTAGGATGTTAACGGGACGGGCGCGGGTCATCGTTTAGACCATGAATGCAATAGTGTCAAGTATTTTGGCAATTTTCTTGAGGGACTATGATCATTTTGTTTAGTCAACAAGATAGCGTCATCGAGGGACTATGATCATTTGATTTGTTTTTGTTTTGCCAAAGACACTTAACATGCAACCACGGCCCATTTTTGAAGGCAACATGTGGAGTAACCCTAAGGGTGCAAGTGTGCATTGTGTTTGTTTTTCATGCATGTTTATCTTGGATTAGGTCTATCATGGCATAATTTGGAAACTTTTAAATGTGCGAGAATTTAAAGTCCTAAATTATTACAACATGATTATGGGGATGGGGATACAAGTTTGAATTTGGGGGATATTTGACAAGGGAATAAAATCTAAATTATTACAACCATATCGAATATACAAATATTTAACATTTAAATAAATACAATTTAAATAAATATCAAAATGCAATGTATTATGCAAAAAAGGATTTTTTATGCATGTAAAAAGGTTTTCATGTTTGAAGTATAAACAAAATAAAAAAGTCATTTTTTTGGTTATTTTTGTTGTTTAGGGCAAAACCCTAATTTTTGAATAAATAGTATTATTTATTAACTATGTACAATATATATTAATTTATACAAGAATATAAAAAGTATATTGTTAAAAAAGTATTTTAGTGTCATATATTAATAAAAATAAAAATGTATTATTTCTATATTTTTGTCCTAATTATTTAATAAAATAAAATATACAAGTATTTATATATTATATATTAAACATGCTAAATATGTACAAAAAATAAAATATTAATTATTTACAAAAATGTATATTTAAGAAAATATTTTCAAAATGTAAATAAAAAATAATAACTAAAAAATAAATATTTTTGTATTATTTTTTAGGGTTTTAAATAAAAAGGTTTTTATATTATTTACATGTATATGTTCAATAAAGTAAATAAATGCCAAATAAATTTAAAAAAATGTGGAAAAATATTTTTGGTGTTTTTTATGCTTGAGCAAAAAATATAAAATCAGAATCAAAAAGAAAAATGCAAAAATGACAAGTATTTCACATAATGGGCCAGCGGGTGCAAATGGAAAAAAAGAGTGTAAACAGCAAGACTGACTCAGGCCCAGCCCAAGCCAGTCATCTTCAACCTTCAGCATTGTCAAACGCGCGCCTCTCCTTTCAAAATACAAACTCCTGATTCCTTGATTTTTAACAAAAACTCATAACACAAACAATGTAGAGCATCAAACCACGATTCCAAACATGTAAAAAACTTGACCTAACCCTAAGAAACCAAGGAGAATTTCTTCACCCCCAATTTCTGACCTAGTTTTTCTTCAATGTTCATGGCTAAAATTCTCACAGCACGCTTAACGTAAATGAAAAGTAATCATATGTATGGCTTCAGGACTATGAGTAGGATATGTTTCATTCACAAACCTAAGCCTAACTCTTCCTAGATTGAGAGATAGAAGTCCATAGATTACCTGTTTCAGCTTGAATCGTGTACAGCAATGTGGCCAACTTCAATGGAGTTTGAGCTTCTGTATAGCTTGCCTGAGGTCCAAGGAATCTTTTCCCACACCTAGCTTACTTTGAATCAACCTGTATCGTGCTATAGAAGTCCACCTGCAAAACTGAAAAGTGAGGTTAGGGGTGTTACAGCTTGTGTTTAGGGCTTGGAATAGTTTAGGTAGATGGAAAGGAATGTGTTGGAACTTCTTTTGGCCAAAACGCACGAGTGAATGATACTATGCAAGTCAAACTGCAGGGATACTCTGTTTTTTGCAGCAAAACAGTGTTTTTGTGTTTTGGGAGGTATGAGGGATGGTTGAATCGTGCCTTAGGTCTGTTTGGGTGTATGGAAGATGTTTACAAGGTTTGTTCTTGGCTGTGTTGACAGGAAAATGGAAGTTGGAGTGTTTTTGCAAAGTTGCTTCAAATGTAAGTAAGAGAGTGTGTGTTTGGATACAAGCCAGTACAATGCCTAATGTATGCAGCAAAACAAAGCTCTTGGTAACTGGAATGTGTAGATTTGATTTGGCTCCCAAATTTGGCCCCATGCCTCAAGTATTTGGTATTTGACATAAAGCAACTTTAAGCAAAAATGGCAATTCACCTTTTACTACTTAAGGCTTAATTTTGTGTGCAATGTCCAAATGAACAAAATAAAACCTTGACACAATGGTTAGGCATTAAATTATGGAGTGTAAATGGGTTTTGAGGCCTGCAAGCTAGCATAAACCAAGCTGATTTGAAAATGCCATTTGCTATGAACATGTATGGAAAATGAACAAAAGTGAGTTTTGGCCAACTTTGTGAATTCGATTCTCTCTAACCACAAGGGTGTTTGAGGAGTTCTTGGACAATTTCGAAAGCTTGGAATGTGTACTACAATCCATCTTTGTAATGCAAATTGAAACTCCAAGTGTAACCATGTGAAAAATGGCCAAGAAGTTGGATAAAAATCCTGCCTAGAATAGGTCAAATTTCTTCTAAGTTAAAAGTGTTTGGCACCCTTGTTCCAAAAATCATAACTTGAGATACAAGCTTCCTTTGAGAAAACTTTGTGAATCAAAGTTGTGGATTTTGCAATGGAATACAACTTTAATGTTTCAAGTTTTGCTTGAATCAAATTGCATCTTGGTGAAAAAATGGGGCAAAGTTATGAAAAAATAAGAAAATTTCATAACCTAGAAAATTTTCTAAGTTATGAAATTTTTTCATTTTAAACCCTAATTTGCAATTTTGGGTTTCTTGATGAACAAGTTTCATAATTTGACATGTCTTGATGAAAAATGAATCTTGGCACTTGATTTTGACCAAAAAGTCAAAGTTTGACTTCTCAGTATACAGTCAAATTTTGATCAGTTGACTGAAAAATTCATCTGTCAATCATATGCATTTGAGATCTTTTGAACTTGTTGAATGGGTCAATACAATGCCATTGAGTCCTTGAGTCCATATATGAGCTTGGTTTGCCATTGGTTAGGTCAAACAGTCAAAAATTGCCTTTGTGCAGTCAAAACCCTAAAAAATGACCATTTTGCCCTTTTGGTGATCTGATCAAATTTCTTATGGAATTGTGATCCAAACTTGACCAAATGGTTTATATGAGTTAATAATATTGATGTGGGTCAAAAATCATGAAGTTTGACTGTCAATTGGCCACAGTTGACTTTTTCCCCAATACAGCTGATTTTTAGGTTAACTGTCCAATTGACTGGACAAAGATTGGAATCAAGGCTTGAAACTTGGTAAGGATAAACTTGTGAGTCCAACATGAAGCATGAAAGTCACTTTGGGCATTTTAGGTTAAAACATCCCTGTGCAAACTCAAACCCTAATTTGGGTCAACAGTGCAAGGAGGGGCCTTGAGCAGAGCAAACCCTAACTTGATCTTGAGCTCCAAGAGTCTTGTGATGAGAAAATGTTGATGAAATGAGAGGGCAAATTTTGGGGTACAACAGGGAGGAATCACTTATAATCCTTTTTTGGCATTGCGACAATTTGGTTATGCTAGAATGGATGGTCCTCACGACACACTCTTCCAAGGAATCACATTTGACTATGAGAATTATGTCCACAGTTATCGTAAGAGGTTCATTCGAGCTTGGGGCATGATAAATAAAGTTGATAGCAGGACATTGGGGTACAAGAATTCCATCCCTTTTGAGCCTTACCTCAAATGGGTGTGAGCTCGTGCTCAATGTCTTATGATGCCTTACCCCGCCGTCTTACTTGTGATTATGAAGCCAATTGTCGAGGGAGATACTCCTTACGTCATTCTTCATCATGACATGCCAACTGATTTTGAGGAGCTACGGAAATCCTGGATCCAACTCAAAGAAGAACGATATACCTTTGAAACCCAATTCTACGCCAGCGAGAAGAAGGTTTTAGAGCTCACCAGGTTACTTCATGAAGAGAAGAGTAAAAATGCTTACATTGCACCAAAGAGGATGCGTCGGTGGGAAGCTTAAGTCTCTTTGCTTAGAGAGTTGTTTTTGCTTTGTTACCTCCTTTGTAAGCCCAAGAGGCATTATGGTGACCAATAAAACTTCTTAATGCAATTAACGTTTGTTCTCTTTCCATTTAAGCAAATTTAACTCTTAGAAATCCTTGAAAACATTGCATATATATACCATACATATCATTTTATAAGCAGTTTCATAGTAGGTTTCTCATCTTCTTCGTTGTTTATTTCAACAATGGCTCTAGAACAAACAGTGAAGGATCGACAGACTCAGAATAATCAATTTCAACAGATGATCATGGCTCTGGCCAAGGGGCAAGAGGAACTGAAAGCCATGATTGTTAAAGAGAAGACTAAGAAGCCAAGAAAGACAACTGGTATGGTGAATTTGGGAAGGAGGTTCAAAGGACCGTTAAGGCAAGTGGTTGAGCTCACATCTTCATCAAAAGAAGGAGACAATCAAGAAGGTGAGACAAGAGAGGAAGACCCCAGTCCAAAGGAATCTGATAATAAGACTGACTATAATGAGGAGCAATATCCTTCGGCCGACAAAAAATACAAACAGTTTGAAGAACGTCTAAGTGCAATGGAAATCCAGTAGGTGCCTGGGCTGGATTTTGAAGAGCTGGGTTTGGTTTCTGGGGTTGTCATCCCGAAGAAGTTCAAGGTTCCGGTGTTAGAAAAATATGATGGGGTTTCATGTCCCAAGATTCACCTCTGATATTATGTGAGGAAGATGCAGCCTCACACTGCTGACAAGGAGTTATGGGTCCACTTATTTCAAGATAGTCTATTTGGGACTCAACTAGAGTGGTTCTACTAGCTGGAAGGGACCAACATTCGTAATTGGGAAGACCTAGCTGCTGCTTTCTACAAGCAGTATCAATATAATGCATACCTTGCTCCCACTCGTACACAACTCCAAAGTATGTCTATGAGTTCAAGCGAAGGCTTTAAAGACTATTCTCAGAAGTGGAGGGACTTAGCAAGAAGAGTCCAACCCCCCCTGTCTGATAGGTAGATAGTGGATATGTTTTTGGTTACCCTATATGGATCGTTTTTCACCCATCTGATTAGAAGCTCTTTAACGGGTTTTACTCAGTTGATTTTGATAGGAGAAAAAGTGGAAGCTGGGATTAGGAGTGGTAAGATTCAAAAGGATGCACCCTACAGTACAGTAAGGAAGCCATTTTCTGGGAAGAAGGAAGTCAGTGCCACTTATAGCCAAAGGAATCGGGACAGAACTGAACACCGTCTGGCAGTAGGGGCTGTTATGATCTCTAAACCTGCACCTATTCAACAAAGGAACAATCATCCTAGAGCAGAAAGGCCGGTAAGACAGTTTACCTGGATAAATATGAATCTGTCTCAAGTCTTGCCACATTTGTTGAAATCTAATCTGGTAACTTTGTGGGAAGCTCCGAAGAATCCCAACACCGCCTCTCCTCGCTACAACCCAAATTCTCGTTGTGCTTACTGTTGTACCCCAAAATTTGCCCTCCCATATTCCTCAAGATTTGTCAAGATTGATCTTCAAATGGTTCAAGACTACTCAAGGATTGCACAGTCAAACCATCTCTTAAGCCAGCTGAAATTAGGGTTTTGGTCCTTTCAAGGAATTTGAGGTTTTCAATGGTTCAACCAAGTCTCATAGGCCTACATACATCCGCAAGCACCTACATGCTAAGTTTCAAGACTCACAGTGCCAAATTCCACAGTCAAAAGCCCTATTTGACCCACAATCAACTGCAGGGGCAAAATGGTCATTTTGCAGTCAAAAGTCAAAAATTTTGGTCAACATCTTATTTTGAGTTCAAAATCATCATTTGATCAAGTCTTGATCATGATTCCACAAGGATAGCTCAAAAATCATCAAGGATGCAAAAGTTACTATTTTTGGACAGCAAAAAAGTCAACTGTATATTGACCAGGGCATAACTTTTTTATGGTTCATAAGAAAAATCCCATACAATGCTCATTTTGAAGGGGATGACATTTCCTACAATCCATCTTCACCTTCCAAGTCCAAGAAATGCTCTCATAAAAAGTTATCAATTTCTACATTATAGGTCAATTTCAAAAGTCAACAAAAATGCACTTTAAGTCAAAGACCATAACTTGAGATTGGTAAATCCAAATGACATGGGACCAAAGGCATTGGTTAGAGTACTTCAAGACCTTTCCAAAATTTCCAAGAACATGTTCATATGATCAAAGTTGAGCAACATATGCATTGGAGAAGTTGGGAAATTTTTGTGAATTTGCAAAAGTCAACTTTGCTCAAAACACTTTGTTTTTGCTAATGGGCCTCAAATTTCTTCTTGAAACTTCATCCATGACTTATGCACGACCCATCAAGCTTAATTGAATTTATTTTCTTATTTTTTATTAATTAATTGGATTTTTAATCGATATTAATTCATTTAATTAATTTAAATTGTAGGAAAATACAAAGATTTGATTTTTCAATCTTTTTGTGAAGCAAATGTGGTCAAGATATGCTGGCAATTTCGTGTACAAATCAAAGATATCAAAAACTCCAAAATTGGCAACTTTCTTCAATCATGAAAATGCAAAAAGATTTGATTTTCAATCAAATATTCAATCATCATTCCAATGGATTTTTGTGCAAGATTCTGACCTAATTCCATTCCTCTATAAATATGCAAGCTAACCTTGATCATGCACACGTGAGACAGCTGCAGAAAAAGCCATAGCAATTCAAGAAAATTGTAGAAAAACTCAAAACTGATTTTCACATTCCAGGACGATTCAAAGGCTTTTGTTGATTCTAATCCACTGCAGGAGGTTCCCAGAACGTGTGGCAATCCAATTCCAGCTTCCCAGCTCAAAGAATCATCCTATACAGAGTCACGGTTTGCGTTTTATTTTGAGAATCGTACAACTTAATTCATGCATCGTTAACATGATTTTGTGTTTGATTTGTGTTCCTAGGGACTGTACAAAGCTAATGGTATAGCTCAATCGAATTATAACGCCATAAATCACAAGATGCCATGGTTGAATTTTAGGGTTCATAAGCTTTGAAATTGGGGATTCCTAAACCAGGAAAAATTGAGACCACTAAGGCACATGGTTGAATTCGTTAGGACAAGACGAAAACAAAGGGACCCTCGCGAAACATTTATATAAAACACAACCCTAATCGCTATTTTTCGTCACTGTAGTTTGTGGGGGTTAAAAACCCCCGCTATCCGATTTGTTTTTGCAGGTATTAAGGAAGAAGATGATGATGTGTTGATACATCATTGGGCCATTTGAAAAATACGCGCGCGTTTTTGTTTTTACAGAATATGGATTAATTATTTAATATAATGATTACTTGCTATTCTAATAATGAATGAAGCGTGATGGTGGAGTGGTTAAGGCATGGGCATGTGAGCATTGGGACCTGGGTTCGAATCCCAGGTCCCCCAAAACCTTTATTTCATTTTCTTTCATGTAATCATATGCAGGTGTCCAAAGGTGTTCCACCATATACTTCATCTCTCCAAGCGCCAGATGTCCCTAGACTCAAATCCAATGGTCCAAAGCTGGATGACCATCATACTCCTGGTCAATGCACACATGGACAATCACCAAAGTCAAAAGGGCTTGCAGCGTGTTGGGCTTCAAAATTCCAGAATGCACCTCCTAACCTGGCCCATCACCCCCTGGTTTCATTATTTTCTTATTTTTCTTTCTCTTTTATATTTTCTTTTAATTATTTTACTAATTATTATTATTATTATTATTATTATTTAATTAACATAATTAATTATTTTCATAATAAAATCAGAAAACCTAAAATATTATTTTTTATTATTATTTATTAATTTCACCTTTAATTTATTATTTTTGTAAATAAATTCTAATGTAATTAATTTAGTTAATTAGGTTAATTTTGACTTTTTTTCACAATAAATAAAATTAACATAGAATTAGGGTTTTGACAATTTTAATCATCTTTTTATTTTATTTTATTTTCATTAAAAACATAAAAAAAAAACTAAAAAATACTTTTTTTTTCTTTTAATTAATTAATTAATTAGTTTTAGGTTTAATTTAACTAATTGCAAAATAACCAAAATTTCATTCTTTTCTCAAAAAGGGTCAAAACCCTAAGGACTTTTCCGATTCAATTTTCTTATTCGCGCATATTAATTTTTGATCCCTATTTATGTAATTGCTCCGAGGATGTAATAACGTTTAATTAGGGTCTTTTTATCGCTTTCTTTAATTTCCCGCAGTTTACTTTTCAAGGGTTGTTTTTGGCGATGTAAATACCTGACGCCTTGTAATAGCGTAGATTTACTTTCCGCAATATTTAACTGCTAGATGTATGTTAACTAGGCTATGCATGACAAGACTTGTATGAAAATAAAACCAACTCGTAGCTCACCATAACATGTGCAAAGATAACTTAACTGAATCCTGACACACTCGCACATGCCACTCCTAGGGTACGCCTCACTTGGTTGCCTCGACGTGGTCATTGAGTATAGGGTGTTTTAGAGGTCGCCCTCCTGTCTACAGATCAAAAAGTTGCCTCGAAACGGTTGCCTCGGATAAAAAAAGATCTAAGACATTAGGGTTACCGCTAAGGCGTCCTACTATTGCTTTAGTGACCACACATGTCCCTAAAATCGAATTGACCCGAAAACTCCAACGACGGTGCTACCTACTTCTCAATAGTGGGATAGTACTGTCTAAAGGACATTTACACAGCTTAATTTCTTTTGAGTAGGTAGAGGTTCTCAGGTACTTGCTCTTTCAAAACAAAAATACTTTTCGCACCTACACTTTTCAAACAAAAGTTTTCAAATAACACTTCATACACTCTTGAGGACAGATACAAGAGTTAAATCGAAGTTTTCAAACAAACTTTTTTCAAAATCCACAAACACAAGAAAAGCAAAACATTTTTGAAAACATAGTGAGCAAGTACCTAAGAGCCCGTGGATAACCACGGATAGAAAGGGTGCTAACACCTTCCCTTTCTATAATCTACCTCCCGAACCGAGAAACATCTCGAAAAGGAATTTTGATGTGCTTTTGTCCTTTCCTTGTTGGAGAAAATAAAAGACGGTGGCGACTCTTGCTTACCGCGACATTTCGCGAACCAGCATTTCAAAACAGTCAGTTCTATTTCCACCGATCACAGAACTGGCGACTCTGCTGGGGATAATATTAATAAGTGAGGTGTACCTTAGGATTAGATCATTCTATGTTTTCAATTGCATGCTTTGTATGATTTATATTTATGGGTTTGTATTGGAGTTTCATAGATCCTAACCCGGATCTGGGGAATACCCTTTAGGTAGCAATAAACTGTGAGGGACCTTTCCGGCGTAGACCGACACAGGTGAAGCAGTAGCTACGTTGGTGTGACACCTTGGTCTGTACCGATATCCCTTGTGTTGGAATGAGGAGAATATGGGTCTTCTGAGGAGTCATTAAGCACCAACTGACCTTAGCACCTTAAATTGACCAACTTGGCCATAGAACAGTAGCAGTATGCTACACTCATTGAGGCTAAACTCTTGCGATGGTTCCGGCCGCAAGAAAAGGTTGCGAAGCTGGAGTTATGACCGATTAAGGGTAGTCAGTGATATTGAGATCCTCTAGAACCCGTTTACTATTTTTAGGACAAGTCTTAACCAACTGAAACTGAAAGAGGGTAGTACCTGAACTTCATGCTGGCCTGAAATCTAAGGGCTCTTTTGTGTGACTCGTGTGCCTTTACCATGTTTGCCTTTTGTGAATACTTGTGGTGTGCCTTTATCATAACATCATAACATCATAACATTGCATACATCTTGCATAAGGACTAACCCATTTCAAGGATCTCAAGGGTTTGTGGTGCAGGTCATGATGAACCAAATGTCTAGCAAGGGGCAAAGGGGATTTATTTTCCTCTAGCCAGGGTTGTTTGGAGATCAAAACACGATAACTTGAGTCAGGGGCTATGACCCACTCAATATGGTGAGCTTGACTCTTGAAGAACGACTCTCAACAACATGAAGTTCTTTCAATCCAGCTGCAAAATTCAAATTCTAACAAGTTTCTTTGTTTATCCCACGAGATCCTTGAAAACATTGCATACATATATCATACACATCATATGCATAACAGGTACCCTTTTTACAGGTCACTTATCTTCTTCGTTGTTTATTTCAGCAATCATCATGTCTTCTGAACATTCCACTGAACAAGCTATCAAGGCCCGCCAGGCCTAAAATGCCCAGTTCCAAGAGTTGGTCATGAGCCTAGCCCAGGGTCAACAGGAGTTGAAGACTCTGATTCTGAAAGAGAGGAGGAAGAAGAAGAAGAGGACTGTCTTGTTCAACACTGGATGCAGATTTGGGAATGCACTGCAGAATGAGGTTGAGCAGACTACCTCATCTGTAGGGAAAGACAGCCCACAAGAGAGAAGGGTTCCTAGTCCCGTGGTCTCCGACAACGAGACGAATTATGATGAAGAGCAGTACCCTCCTGCTGAGGATAGGTACAAACAGTTGGAGGACCGCTTAAGTGCTATGGAGATACAGAATGTGCCCGGGTTAGACTTTGGAGACTTAGGCTTATCCTCTGGGGTGGTGATTCCCCATAAGTTCAAGGCACCTGCTTTTGCCAAATATGACGGAGCCTCCTGCCCAAAGCTGCACCTCCGGTCATATGTAAGGAAAATCCAACCTTACACTGCTGACAAGAATTTGTGGATCCATTTCTTCCAGGATAGTCTTTCAGGGACTCAACTCGAGTGGTTCTATCAGCTGGATGGAGCCAATATCCGTAACTGGGAGGACTTGGCTACTGCGTTCTATAAGCAGTATCAGTATAATTCCGACCTCGCTCCTACGCGTACCCAACTCCAGGGTATGTCAATGGGGACGGGTGAAGGATTTAAAGAGTATGCTCAAAAGTGGAGAGACCTTGCCGGAAGGGTGCAGCCACCTTTAACTGATCGGGAACTTGTTGATATGTTTCTGGGGACCCTGTCTGGTCCGTTCTTCAACCATTTGATCGGAAACTCTTCAGCCGGGTTCACAGACCTTATCTTGACTGGGGAAAGGATTGAAGCTGGCATCAAAAGCGGGAAGATTCAAGAAGCTACACCTGCTGATACTCAGAAGAAGCCCTACAATGGAAAAAAAGAGTCCAATGCTGTGTCTGGTAAAAAGAGTCGTCATGACCAACGCGTAGGAGAAATCTTGATCTCTAATCCTACGCCTGCTCAACAAAGACAGGGGCATCAACATAAGGAGGTCGCACCTAAAAGACAATTCACTAAGATCAACATGTCACTGACTCAAGCACTACAGCAAATGTTGAAGGCAGGGCTGATTACATTAAGGGCTCCTCTCTGGAATCCAAACACTTCCGCTCCTACCTATCATCCCAATGAGAGGTGTGCATACCACTCTGACAGTCCGGGACATGACACAAACAACTGTCGGGCCTTGAAGAACAAGATCCAAGACATGATTGATGCCAAGGAGATCAAGTTTGACCCTCCGGAGACTCCAAACATAACCACTGCTCATATGATGAATCATTGAAAGCTTTTGTTCATTAGAATTTTCAATTTGTAATTTTATTTTGATTGTTCGAACATTTACTCATATCAAACTTTATTACCTTATCAATGCATTGCACATGTCTGTTTTGAATCCATTCATTCGTATTCACTATATTCAAATTGCTTTCATTTCTTGTGATGCTCAACTCTCGATTAAAAAAATTCTAAGCCTTTTGAGGGAGGATGACGAAAACAATACCACAATCTTTACAGTATGCTTTTGGACAAACCCCGCTGATGAGGTACAGGCATTGTTTCAAATCCTAAACAGTGGAGTCATAAGGAAGATAATCCCTCGTCAACCCCTTTGAGCCAAAGAAGTTGGAGTTTTTCTTTTCACAAATTAAAACCCTTAATCATAACCTGGGGCAGGGTAGTTCTTTCAGTTAATCCAGGTGCACAATGAAGGGCATCACTCGGTGATCCAGGTGCACAAAATGGCATCAAAGAAGTCCTTCCGAAAAAAGAGACGGTGATGGTTCCGAATAATCATAAGGACAGTCAGTCATTACCTCTCAAAATAAAAGCCCAATAAGTCAAAACCTATGAAGGAGACTTACACAAAACTGGGGCATCCCACTGACTGTAATCACAAAAGAAACAGTTCAGGCAAAAGACATGGATAATAAAATCGAAAAGAAAGAGGTCCTACAAACCCTCAACAAAAAAGAAATGACTGCCTATTCAAAATAAACTGTCAATATCTGAACCATCACCGGAATATCAGAGCAAAGACTCAAACAAGGTCTAATGCACGATTAGCTGAGTTTAGGATCGAAGAACATCACGAAGAGCGGGTGGGTACAAATAAATTTTGAGCCTTTATCCTTTGTTTCTTAAACCGTGAACCAGGCCACGTTATAACCCTTAAAAGACCTAGCTGAAGCATGGGTCAGTTCGAAAGCATACTGTTACCAAAGGTACCCTGACTCCTGTAGGGCTTGCTGTAAAATCTTGAGTTGACATCACATTTTACAAAAATTCACTTGTTTTATTGAAAACTGCATTTTCAAAACAAAAAAACTTCAAGACAGACATAAGCTTTGCATTCTTAAAATAATATTGTTTGCATATGACTATTTGTTCCAACAGTAGAGAAATTCGCACGACGAATATCTAGTAAACAAAAAACCTTCTCAACAAAAAGGGATCACCTCAAGTGGAAAAACACTTCCAACCCAGGGGCAGACATGACCATTGTCCATCATCTGGGGCAGTCAAGTCAAGATTCAAGGAATCTCTCAAGATGGCAAATAGTCAGGGGCAAATCTCCGCCTGAGTCACTTGGGGCATTGGACATGAATTCCAGCAACGAATCTTGCATGATCAAACGAAGATCTTCTGGTAGTATGGCAACACAACACTACTGACAGTGACTACTCCCTACATCCTGAGAGCATGGACATAGTCAGAAAATACTACGCATAATCAAAGACCCGCTAGGTTGACTGGCCTAGGCAAAAATAAGGGCTTCCCGACGAACCAAAAGGGTTCGGGCAAAAATAAGGGATGAAAATGAAAAAATCTGTACATCCGGCAAGTCGAAAACCTGAAAAGGCGGCTTGGGCAAAATGGGTATCCCGGTGGACTGAAAACCCGAAAGGGCGGTCCAGGCAAAATTTAGGGATCAAAAGCGAACGACTATGTCCCGTCATCTCATCACTTTCCTACCAGAAGAAGATTTGTCAATCGGCAGTTATCAAGCACCTCCACAGGTACCTTCTCCCGCAGAAACTGGGGCAATAAGAATTGTCCGAACTGTACAAGATGCTCTGTCCACCAAGGTACTAGGTAGGTTCAGCTGAAGAACTAACCAAGATACCTTCACTCCCTGCAGAGTAAGACAAGAATCAGCAATACTCTCCCCAAGCAGAGTTGGTCTCCCATCAACCCTAAAAAGGCACAGTATCTCCAGCAAGTCAGCAATACTCTCCCCCGAGCAGAGTTGGTCTACCATCAGTCCTGGAAAAGTTGAGTATCCCCAGAAGATCTTAATATTCCCTAGCAGAGTATACAGATATTCCTCAGCAAGCATCCCCGACAGTCTTAACATTCCTCGACAGAAATATAAGATTGTTCCCCGGCGGAATACAAGATACCCCCAGTGGTGCCATTTCCTCAAAAGTTTCCCCAGGAGAGTTGAATCATCTCCCCAGTAGATTCTGGAAGCTTGTCCCCTGCAGAGTACAAAAATATCTCCCCAGCCATATTCAGGAGGTTATCCCTCACCAGAGTCTAACTGGGTTATCCTCAGCAAATTGCAACGGAAAGATCGTCCTCAGCAAAGTTCTTCCTATCCCCAGCGGAGTTCATCATCAAAATCCCCAACAGGGTTTATCAACGGAATCCCCAGCGGAGTTATCGTTAAAATCTCAGCGAAGCATCTCTTCTCCACAGAGTAATTCCCCGCAGAGTAATCTCTTCACCAGGTT
This sequence comes from Vicia faba, assembly GCA_948472305.1. Classification (NCBI taxonomy): domain Eukaryota; kingdom Viridiplantae; phylum Streptophyta; class Magnoliopsida; order Fabales; family Fabaceae; genus Vicia; species Vicia faba. Next base: position 889,378,675 of record OX451736.1, read on the forward strand.
TATTCCCCAATGGAGTCATCTTCTCCTACCGGTTTGTTCTTGCAACCATCTTCGTTCATCATCCCCAGCGGAAATGAAGAACTCTACTCTTCAACATCAGCCCAGGATTTAGCAAGCTCCCAGCATTCGTCAAGGATTTATTTTCCCTGACGAAAATACATTCATAAACATATCACATCTCATGCCTCCTATTTACATACAGGATAAAGTGCATACGACACGATCTCATTTATTTTTGAGAATATCATGACATCATGCATTTCATACATCATGACATTGCATATAACTAATGTTTTGACTTTTCAAGGAAAGGGTCAATCCAAAGATGATTACCACCAACCTTTGAAGTTCCAGATCAACACCTGTAACTAGCCAGGAAATATCTGTGAATGATTGATTGTAGATCTACACCTGTAACTAGCCAGGAAAGTATTTGCATGAAGAGATTGAAGATCAACACATGTAACAGGCCAGGAAACCATCTTTCTTTCCCGGGTCAGAGATTAATACCTGAAACCAGCCAGGACAACTATCTCATTGACCAAAATTTTCAAAGTTCCAGATCAACACATGTATCTAGCCAGGAAATATTTGTGGACGACTGATTGTAGATCTATACCTGTATCTAGCCAGGAAAGTTATCTACATGAAGAGATTGAAGATCAATACCTGTAGCAAGCCAGAAAATCATCTTTCTTTCTCAGGTCAGAGATTAATACCTGTATCCAGCCAGGAAAGCTATCTCGACCAACCCTTTTTAAGTTCAAGATCAACACCTGTATCAAGCCAGGAAAGTTATCTACATGAAGAGATTGAAGATCAATACCTGAAACCAGACAAGAAACCATCTTTCTTTCTCGGGTCAGAGATTAATACCTGAAACCAGCCAGGACAAATATCTCATTGACCAAACCTTTCTTAAGTTCTAGATCAACACCTGTAACAGGCCAGGAAATATCTGTGAGCGACTGATTGTAGATTCGATACCTGTAACTTGCCAGGAAAGTTATCTACATGAAGAGATTAAAGATCAATACCTGTAGCAAGCCAGGAAGTCATCTTTCTTTCTCAGGTCAGAGATTAATACATGTATCCAGCCAGGAAAGCTATCTCGACCAACCTTTCTTAAGTTCCAGATCAACACCTGTAACAGGCCAGGAAATATCTGTGAGCGACTGATTTTAGATTCGATACCTGTAACTAGCCAGGAAAGTTATCTACATGAAGAGATTGAAGATCAATACCTGAAACCAGACAGGAAACCATCTTTCTTTCTCAAGTCAGAGATTAATACCTGAAACCAGAGAGAAAAACTATCTCATTGACCAACCTTTCGTAAGTTCCAGATCAACACCTGTAACTAGCCAGGAAATATCTGTGGACGACTGATTATAGGTTAACACCTGAAACCAGACAGGAAAACCACCTATATGAACTGATTGTAGATCTATACCTGTAACTAGCCAGGAAAGTTATCTACATGAAGAGATTGAAGATCAATACCTGTAGCAAGCCAGGAAGTCATCTTTCTTTCTCAGGTCAGAGATTAATACCTGTATCCAGCCAGGAAAGCTATCTCGACCAACCTTTCGTAAGTTCCAGATCAACACCTGTAACTAGCCAGGAAATATCTGTGGACGACTGATTATAGGTTAACACCTGAAACCAGACAGGAAAACCACATATATGAACTGATTGTAGATCTATACCTGTAACTAGCCAGCAAAGTTATCTACATGAAGAGATTGAAGATCAATACTTGTAGCAAGCCAGGAAATCATCTTTCTTTCTCAGGTCAGAGATTAATACATGTATCCAGCCAGGAAAGCTATCTCGACCAACCTTTTCAAGTTCCAGATCAACACCTGTATCTAGCCAGGAAATATCTGTGGACGACTGATTGTAGATTCGATACCTGTAACTAGCCAGGAAAGTTATCTACATTGAAGAGATTGAAGATCAATACCTGTAGCAAGCCAGGAAATCATCTTTCTTTCTCAGATCAGAGAGTAATACCTGTATCCAGCTAGGAAAGCTATCTCAACCAACCCTTTTTAAGTTCCAGATCAACACCTGTAACTAGCCAGGAAATATCTGTGGACGACTGCTTGTAGATCTACACCTGAAACCAGCCAGGACAAATATCTACTTGACCATCATGAAGCAACCCTACACCGGTTCCTTCTCTTCCAAGATGCAGTTTTACACTGACTCATCATCATGCAACCCTACACAGGTTTCCTCTTTCAACCTACCAAGTTACTATTCAACGAACAATCTCCAGATGGCATCTATAAGCCCATCCCCCGACAAGATTCTGTCACGTCTCCAGATGGCATCTATAAGCCCGTCCTCCTATCCATCCTATCTCAAAATGGCATCTGTAAGCCCATTTCCGACATCACATTGCTGATACTACACCATGCGAGTGCAAATTTCTGGGCACTTTAGTGTTCAATCATCTTCCACCTTCGGATCACGAAAGGCACGCAAGCCAATCTACATCCTCAGGTCTAAGAAGATTGAACAGGGGCAACTATTGTACCCCAAAATTTGCCCTCCCATATTCCTCAAGATTTGTCAAGATTGATCTTCAAATGGTTCAAGACTACTCAAGGATTGCACAGTCAAACCATCTCCTAAGCCAGCTGAAATTAGGGTTTTGGTCCTTTCAAGGAATTTGAGGTTTTCAATGGTTTAACCAAGTCTCATAGGCCCACATACATCCTCAAGCACCTACATGCCAAGTTTCAAGACTCACGGTGCCAAATTCCACAGTCAAAAGCCCTATTTGACCCACAGTCAACTGTAGGGGCAAAATGGTCATTTTGCAGTCAAAAGTCAAACTTTTTGGTCAAAATCTTATTTTGAGTTCACAATCATCATTTGATCAAGTCTTGATCATGATTCCACAAGGATAGCTCAAAAATCATCAAGGATGCAAAAGTTCTTATTTTTGGACAGTAGAAAAGTCAACTGTATCTTGACCAGGGCATAACTTTTTTATGGTTCATCAGAAAAATCCCATCCAATTCTCATTTTGAAGGGGATGACATTTCCTACAACCCATCTTCACATTCCAAGTCCAAGAAATGCTCTCATAAAAAGTTATCAATTTCTACATTATAGGTCAATTTCAAAAGTCAACAAAAATGCACTTTAAGTCAAAGATCATAACTTGAGATTGGTAAATACAAATGACATGGGACCAAATGCATTGGTTAGAGGACTTCAATACCTTTCCAAAATGTCCAAGAACATGTTCATATGATCAAAGTTGAGCAAGATATGCATTGGAGAACTTGGGAAATTTTTGTGAATTTGCAAAAGTCAACTTTGCTCAAAACACTTTGTTTTTTCTAATGGGCCTCAAATTTCTTCTTGAAACTTCATCCATGACTTATGCACAACCCATCAAGCTTAATTGAATTTATTTTCTTATTTTTTATTAATTAATTGGATTTTTAATCAATATTAATTCATTTAATTAATTTAAATTGTAGGAAAATACAAAGATTTGATTTTTCAATCTTTTTGTGAAGCAAATGTGGACAAGATATGCTGGCAATTTCGTGTACAAATCAAAGATATCAAAAACTCCAAAATTGGCAACTTTCTTCAATCATGAAAATGCAAAAAGATTTGATTTTCAATCAAATATTCAATCATCATTCCAATGGATTTTTGTGCAAGATTCTGACCTAATTCCATTCCTCTATAAATATGCAAGCTAACCCTGATCATGCACACGTGAGACAGCTGCAGAAAAAGCCATAGCAATTCAAGAAAATTGGAGAAAAACTCAAAACTGATTTTCACATTCCAGGACGATTCAAAGGCTTTTGTTGATTCTAATCCACTGCAGGAGGTTCCCAGAACGTGTGGCAATCCAATTCCAGCTTCACAGCTCAAAGAATCATCCTATTCAAAGTCACGGTTTGAGTTTTATTTTGAGAATCGTACAGCTTAATTCATGCATCGTTAACATGATTTTGTGTTTGATTTGTGTTCCTAGGGACTGTACAAAGCTAATGGTATAGCTCAATCGAATTATAACGCCATAAATCACAAGATGCCATGGTTGAATTTTAGGGTTCATAAGCTATGAAATTGGGGATTCCTAAACCAGGAAAAATTGAGACCACTAAGGCACATGGTTGAATTCGTTAGGACAAGACGAAAACAAAGGGACCCTCGCGAAACATTTATATAAAACACAGCCCTAATCGCTATTTTTCGTCACTGCAGTTTGTGGGGGTTAAAAACCCCCGCTATCTGATTTGTTTTTGCAGGTATTAAGGAAGAAGATGATGATGTGTTGATACATCATTGGGCCATTTGAAAAATACGCGCGCGTTTTTGTTTTTACAGCATATGGATTAATTATTTAATATAATTATTACTTGCTATTCTAATAATGAATGAAGCGTGATGGTGGAGTGGTTAAGGCATGGGCATGTGAGCATTGGGACCTGGGTTCGAATCCCAGGTCCCCCAAAACCTTTATTTCATTTTCTTTCATGTAATCATATGCAGGTGTCCAAAGGTGTTCCACCATATACTTCATCTCTCCAAGCGCCAGATGTCCCTAGACTCAAATCCAATGGTCCAAAGCTGGATGACCATCATACTCCTGGTCAATGCACACATGGACAATCACCAAAGTCAAAAGGCCTTGCAGCGTGTTGGGCTTCAAAATTCCAGAATGCACCTCCTAACCTGGCCCATCACCCCCTGGTTTCATTATTTTCTTATTTTTCTTTCTCTTTTATATTTTCTTTTAATTATTTTACTAATTATTATTATTATTATTTAATTAACATAATTAATTATTTTCATAATAAAATCAGAAAACCTAAAATATTATTTTTTATTATTATTTATTAATTTCACCTTTAATTTATTATTTTTGTAAATAAATTCTAATGTAATTAATTTAGTTAATTAGGTTAATTTTGACTTTTTTTCACAATAAATAAAATTAACATAGAATTAGGGTTTTGACAATTTTAATCATCTTTTTATTTTATTTTATTTTCATTAAAAACATAAAAAAAACTAAAAAAATACTTTTTTTTCTTTTAATTAATTAATTAATTAGTTTTAGGTTTAATTTAATTAATTGCAAAATAACCAAAAATTCATTCTTTTCTCAAAAAGGGTCAAAACCCTAAGGACTTTTCCGATTCAATTTTCTTATTCGCGCATATTAATTTGTTATCCCAATTTATGTAATTGCTCCGAGGATGTAATAACGTTTAATTAGGGCCTTTTTATCGCTTTCTTTAATTTCCCGCAGTTTACTTTTCAAGGGTTGTTTTTGGCGATGTAAATACCCGACGCCTTGTAATAGCATAGATTTACTTTCCGCAATATTTAACTGCTAGATGTATGTTAACTAGGTTATGCATGACAAGACTTGTATGAAAATAAAACCAACTCGTAGCTCACCATAACATGTGCAAAGATAACTTAACTGAATCCTGACACACTCGCACATGCCACTCCTAGGGTACGCCTCACTTGGTTGCCTCGACGTGGTCATTGAGTATAGGGTGTTTTAGAGGTCGCCCTCCTGTCTAAAGATCAAAAAGTTGCCTCGAAACGGTTGCCTCGGATAAAAAAAGATCTAAGACATTAGGGTTACCGCTAAGGCGTCCTACTATTGCTTTAGTGACCACACATGTCCCTAAAATCGAATTGACCCGAAAACTCCAACGACGGTGCTACCTGCTTCTCAATAGTGGGATAGTACTGTCTAAAGGAAATTTACACAGTTTAATTTCTTTTGAGTAGGTAGAGGTTCTCAGGTACTTGCTCTTTCAAAACAAAAATACTTTTCGCACCTACACTTTTCAAACAAAAGTTTTCAAACAACACTTCATACACTCTTGAGGACAGATACAAGAGTTAAATCGATGTTTTCAAACACAATTTTTTCAAAACCCACAAACACAAGAAAAGCAAAACATTTTTGAAAACATAGTGAGCAAGTACCTAAGAGCCCGTGGATAACCACGGATAGAAAGGGTGCTAACACCTTCCCTTTCTATAATCTACCTCCTGAACCGAGAAACATCTTGAAAAGGAATTTTGTTGTGCTTTTGTCCTTTCCTTGTTGGAGAAAATAAAAGACGGTGACGACTCTTGCTTACCGCGACATTTCGCGAACCATCATTTCAAAACAGTCAGTTCTATTTCCACCGATCACACTTACCATTCAGAAAGTCTAGGCCATGATACCAACGACTATTGGGCTTTGAAAAACAAAGTGCAAGACATTATTGAAGCAAAGGAGATTGAGTTTGAAGCTCCTGAGATTCTCAATGGTATCACTCCTCATATTCCCAAGCACGATCGTGGTGTTAATGCTATTGAAGATGATATGTTCGTTACTTCTATTGAGGAACTTGTTACTCCTCTCATGACAGTTAAGTGGAACTTGTTGAAAGTCGATTTATTTCTAGGTTGTGGCGAAGGTTGCCATTTATGTTTATCTCTACCGACTGGTTATCATTTTTTGAAGGTATGTGTTCAGCGCCTGATGGATGATAGAGAGATTTTGTTTGAAAAGATTCTCGTCCCATTGTTCTTTGTAAGGATGTTTCAATCATAACCATTTCCGCCAATCCTCCCAGGGTCTCCACCAAAAGACCCATCAGGATTACATCATCTCTGAAGTTTGCTCCACTAATTATCACTATGCCAGGACCAATCCCATACTCCTCGGACAAAGTTGTTCCCTGGAACTATGGGGCTGATGTATACTACCACGGCGTCAAGAAAGACCTGCTGGCTGTTGAAGACCAAATTCCTGAAAATACTGATCCTAACATTGGCAACATTGTTGGGACCAGTAAAATAACAAGAACTGAAAGAGTGTTATCCCCTGAGATTTCTCCTCCAAAATTCGTTACTAGCCCTTTGATCATTCCTACTACATTTCCAGTGATTACCCCAGTTACCACCCATATCACCGAACCAGCCGAGACTCGGGGCAAAGATATATTGATTGAGTCTGTCCAGACGAAGGCACATTCAGAACCTATCCCAGAGGCTTCCAAGAAGGAAATGGAAGAAATCTTGAAGATAATAAAAAAGAGCAGCTATAATATGGTCGAACAGCTGGGGCAGACCCCTTCAAAGATTTCTATGTTATCCTTATTATTATGCTCCAAAGCTCATGCAAAGGCTTTGGTGAAATTCCTTAAAACTGCCCATGTGCCACAAGAAACCTCCGCTGACCTATTTGAAGATTGTGTGTCCAGTTTGATGGTTGATAACGGTTTGGGTTTTTCTGATGCTGATCTGACACCTAGAGGAAGAAAACACAATGATGCACTACATGTTTTCGTCGAATGCAGGGGCACTACTTTGGCCCATGTTCTAGTAGATACTGGTTCATCATTGAATGTGCTGCCTAAGAAGGCTTTGGACAGATTGGACTGCGAAGGTTTGACCCTGAAATCCAGTAATGTTGTAGTGAGGGCTTTCAATGGATCAAAAAGAATGGTGCACGGGGAAGTGGACATGCCCATCAAAGTTGGTTCTCAGACCTTTGACTCCACCTTCTACGTGATGGATATCAAACCATCTTATTCTTATTTGTTGGGTCTCCCTTGGATCCATGGGGCGAGAGCAGTCACGTCTGTAACGCCCGTAATTTAATTAATTATTTAATTAAATTATTTTTGGAATATTTATGAAGATGTGTTATAATTAATTGGATTTGTTTTATTAAGTGGAGAATAATATTAGAGATATAATATTATGTGGTGAAATAATATTAAAAGTGTAATATTATTTAATATGGGCTAATTTTGAGAAAGTAGAAGTAATAAGGGGGTGTGTTGGTTTTAAGCTCAATAAGGAGATAATAGAACAATAGGGTTATTTTGTTATTTGTTGTTGGAATAGAAATAAGAAGCAGTAGAAAGAAATAAGGATTTGGAAGAGAACATGCAAGCGGCTAGAGAAAGTGGAAAATGGCAAGAAGGAGGATTCAACCGGAAATTGTAGAGCGACCTTCAATACAAGGTAAGGGTGAGGTTCTAACTCTATAATTGGGTTTATGATGATTGGTATGTGGTATTAGTGATGATTGTTGTCTTGTTCTTGAATTGGATGTATATGATGATGTATGATGATGATTTGATGAATTTTAGATGGATATTGATGTCTTGATGTTGTAAAAATGCTGTAGAATTATCAGATGATTATAGGTGATGGATTGTCATGAATATATTAATTTTTAGGGCTTTAATCGTGAATACCATAGTGAGATGCAGGGAAGAAAACGTTGAATATAGCAGTAATGAAAACGCAGAATTATGCTAGAATGATACCAGGTGCTGCTGTGTTAGAACGATGAATTATTTAGGGAATAACATTAGTCTATTGCTCCTGATTAGGGTGATAACAGGAAAAAGGAATTAAAATAATAATGCTAAGGAAAAGTAGCAGTTCTGACAGTAGAATTATGTTGACTAGAGTTGCGTTAGATTAGTGCAAGATAGAAGCTCTGAAGTTAGACGTAAGTTGTTAGAAGATGCGTGACATAGTGAAAGGTAGCAGTTCTGATGTTAGAAGTTGCACTAGTCAGAGTTTGCATTAGTCAGAAGATGGCTTTAGTCAGAAGATGTGATGATCATAAGTTGTATCTGATCAGAGGTTGAGTGGTTAGAAGATGTGATGACCAGAGGTTGAGTGGTCAGAAGATGTGATGACCAGAGGTTGAGTGGTCAGAAGATGTGATGACCAGAAGTTGCATCTGATCAGAGGTTGCATTAGTCATAAGCTATAGTAGTCAAAAGATTGTGTCATCCATAGGTTGCGTCATTAGAAGTTGTGTACTTAGAAATAGCGTTGGTTAGAGGTTGCATGGTAAGAAGTTGGAGGGCCTTTGTGTTGTGCTGTGCAGAGCGATAAACGTAGATGCTTAGAAGCTGATGTTTGAGCTATAACAGTAGGAAAGTGATGGTCTTGACTTTAGAGTTACAGAAATGACAGTGTTGACTTACTGTGAGAATTAAAATACTGCTGAGTTATAAATGAGAAGTTATTAATAAATCAATTATGTTTAATGATTTATAAAAAATGACTGTTGATGAATTATTTTTATTATTTGAGATGTTAATTTGAGATGATAATTTGAGATGTTTTGAGATGATAATTTGAGATGTTTTGAGATGATAAATTGATATGTTTTGAGATGATAATTTGAGATGTTTTGAGATGATAAATTGATATGTTTTGAGATGATAATTTGAGATGTTTTGAGATGATAAATTGGGATGTTTTGAGATGATTTGAGATGTTGTTAACTTGGGTTTTATCATTACATTCATGGTTGTGTCGCATACATTACATTTTTGAGATGGAGCTTATGCTCGTTGAGATGGCCTGGATTGACAAATTTTGAGATAGGCTATGCCTTGTTGATGCCTCTATTAATTGGCAAATTTTTGAGATGGAAGTTCTGCTCCAATGGTACCACATGCATTTGCATAGTATTGAGTCGCATTATATGATTTCATAAAGAAGTTTATTTTGATGTGGATAAATGTAGATTATTGCTGAGGTTGTTGTTGATTATAAGATGAGAAGTGGTGATGTTACTGATCTAATTTAATATATTAATTATCATGCACTTTATTATATTGTTAGATATCTCACCCCTTCTATTTGAATGTTTCCCCTATGTTGGTAATGTGCAGGTAATCGAGAGTGAAGGTTGTATTCCTTCAATAGTTCGAGTCGGTGTCATTGCTCTGATATGTAACACTCGGGGGGGATGAACGCTTGCTGTTTTGATTGATGAATTTTAGTTGTTGAATTTTAACTTGATTATCATTACATATGAGATGTTTCAAAGTTGATGTTTTGTTAGAGATGTTATTAAGAATTCCGCTGCGTAGATGTTGATTTATTTGATTAAAGATGTTATGTTGATGGTTCATCCGATGTTTTAAAAAGTGATATATATCCATGATGAATGCAATGAATTTGTTAGAAGAATTTTTGACGTCCTGATTCATTTGTATGATTGAAATTTTATAACTCTGATTTATTTTGCATAATTGCTTGGGGTAGAATTGGGGTGCTACAAAGTTGGTATCACAGCAAAAGGTTGGTTTGACCTTGTCGTCGAGTCGTAGTTGTCTAACAATCGAGTATTGTTATTTTGATGTTCTAACCGTTGTTTATGTTGTAGTGAGAAGTTGAGATGGCTGGAAGGAATGATGTTGCTCTTGCTGCTGCTTTAGAAGCAATGGCTCATGAGATGGAAAATCAGCCGAATACTGACAGGAATGTTGAATCTCGTAGCTTGGCGACTTTCCAGAGAGAGAATCCACCTACGTTCAAGGGAAAGTATGATCCTGACGGAGCATTGGAATGGTTGAAAGAGATAGAGAGAATATTTCGCGTGATGGACTGCACTCCAGCGCAGAAGGTTCGTTATGGGACTCATATGCTAGCAGTCGAGGCTGATGATTGGTGGCAAGAGACTTGTCAGAAGTTAGAAGCTGCAGGTGAGAATGTCACTTGGACTGTGTTCCGTAGGGAATTTTTGAGAAAGTATTTTCCTGAAGATGTTCGTGGTAAGAAGGAAATTGAATTCCTTGAGCTGAAGCAAGGAAGTATGTCTATGGTTGAGTATGCTTCCAAGTTTGCTGAGTTGGCCAAGTTTTATCCGCATTACGCTGAGGAAAATGCTGAGTTTTCAAAGTGTATTAAGTTTGAGAATGGGTTGCACCCGGAGATTAAGAAAGCGGTTGGATATCAGAAAATCCGTGTATTTGCCGATTTGGTTGATAGCTACAGGATTTATGAGGAAGACAATAATGCTCATTACAAGATTATTAGTGAGAAGAGGGGTAAGCACCCACAGAATCGTGGTAAGCCTTATGATGCCCCAGCTGGTAAGGGTAAACAGAGAGTTGCTCATGAGCAGAGGACTAGTGGGGGAGATGCTCATGCTGGTGTGATTTGTTTTAAGTGTGGGAAACCTGGACACTAGAATAATGTGTGCACTACTGAAGTGAAGAGGTGTTTTCGTTGTGGCAAGAACGGACATGTTGTATCTGAGTGTGAGCACAAGAATGTGGTTTGTTTCAACTGTAAAGAAGAAGGGCATATTGGTAGCCAGTGTCTGAAACCGAAGAAGGCTCAGTCAAGTGGTAAAGTGTTTGCTTTGGTTGAGGATCAGACAGCTGCTGAGGACGGACTTATTAGAGGTACATGTTTCATTAATAGTACTCCTTTAATCACTATTATTGATACTGGTGCTACGCATTATTTTATTGTTGTTGATTGTGTTGAAAGATTGGGTCTTGTGTTGTCTTCTTTGGATGGAGAAATGGTCTTCGATACTCCAGCCAAGGGGTCGGTGACTACTTCTTTTGTGTGTGCTAAGTGTCCCTTGTCGATCTTCGACAGAGACTTTGTTGTTGATTTGATTTGTTTGCCGTTAATAGGTTTGGATGTGATTTTGGGTATGAACTGGTTAGAGCATAATTGTGTTCATATTAACTGTTATGACAAGTCTGTGAAGTTTTCTACTCCTGAGGAAGAAGAAGATGGCATGTTGTCTACTAGACAATTGAGGAAGTTGATGCAAGAGGAAGCACAGATGTTCTCGTTGATGGCGTCGCTATCTGTAGAGACTCAAGCTTTAATTGAGGAATTGCAGGTGGTGTGTGAATTTCCTGAAGTTTTCCCTGACGAGATTCCTGATGTACCGCCAGAGAGGGAAGTTGAATTTGCAATTGATCTTGTACCTGGTACCAGACTTGTGTCTATGGCACCATACAGGATGTCTGCGTCTGAATTGTCAGAGTTAAAGAAGCAATTGCAAGAGTTACTTGAGAAGAGGTTTGTAAGACCAAGTGTATCGCCGCGGGGAGCTCCAGTGTTGTTAGTGAAGAAGAAAGATGGAAGTATGAGGCTTTGTGTTGATTATAGACAGTTGAATAAAGTGACGATTAAGAACAAGTATCCTCTTCCAAGAATAGATGACTTCATGGACCAATTGGTGGATGCTTGTTTGTTTAGTAAGATTGATCTGAGGTCAGGTTACCATCAGATTAAAGTGAAGGATGAAGATATTCAGAAAGACGGCTTTCAGAATGCGTTATGGACATTACGAGTATTCGGTGATGCCTTTCGGTGTTACTAATGCGCCAGGAGTAATCATGGAATATATGAATCGTATCTTTCATACTTATTTGGATCGGTTCGTAGTGGTGTTCATTGATAATATTTTGATTTACTCTAAGTCAGAAGAAGAGCATGATGAACACTTAAGGGTAGTATTGCAGATTTTATAAGAGAAGAAGTTGTATGCAAAGTTGTCCAAGTGTGAATTTTGGTTAAAAGAGGTTATTTTTCTTGGTCATGTGATTTCAGGTAGTGGCATTGTTGTAGATCCATCGAAGGATGATGTTGTGTTGCAATGGGAAAATCCAAAGTCAGCTACTGAGATTAGAAGCTTCTTGGTATTAGCTTGTTATTATAGAAGGTTTATTGAAGGGTTTTCTAAGTTGTCACTTCCGTTGACTAAGTTGACTTGTAAAGGTAAATCGTTTGTGTGGGATGTTCAGTGCGAAGAAATTTTTACAGAATTGAAGAAGAGGTTGATGTCGGCTCCGATTTTGACGTTGCCTAATCTAGGAGAGCCTTTTATGGTGTATTGTGATGCTTCTAAGATGGGTTTAGGAGGTGTGCTTATATAGAATGGTAAGGTGGTTGCTTATGCGTCGAGGCAGTTGAGGACTCATGAGAAGAACTACCCTACGCATAATTTAGAGCTTGTTACAGTTGTTTTTGCATTGAAGATTTGGAGGCATTATCTTTATGGTTCTAGATTTGAAGTGTTTAGTGACCATAATAGCTTAAAGTATTTGTTTGATCAGAAAGAGCTGAATATGAGGCAACGAAGATGGTTGGAATTGTTAAAGGATTATGATTTCAGTTTGAATTATCATCCAGGAAAAGCAAATGTGGTAGCTGATGCATTGAGTCGAAAGACTTTACATATGTCAGCAATGATGATTAAAGAGTTGGAATTGATTGAGCAGTTCAGAGATATGAGCTTAGTGAAGATGTGAAAAACACAAGAAGGGGGGGGGGGTGAATTGAAAACTTAGACCAAAACAGATAAATGACACAATATTTTTATCCTGGTTCGTTTGATCTCAAACTACTGTAGTCCACCCGTCAAGGTGATTTTGCCTCTCTCCAACGAGGTCTTAATCCACTAATCTCAAAAGATTACAACAGCTACTTTAACAACTGTTAAAGTCTTCTTGAGTACAACCACAAACCGGTTAATCTCAAGGAAATATTTTACAAATAATTGAACAAGAATGTGTTGTTGTTTTCTAACAAAACAATTTATCACAACTGTGATAATTACACATGTTAAGCTTAGAATAGAATAAATTTGCTAGAGCTTGAATATGCGTCGTTTGGAATTCTCTGCAAATTGATGTGTGCGTACGTACGTGCTTCTTTCACAAGCAGACTTGTTTATATAGGCAAGGCAAAGACGTTGTCCATAAAGCAAGTTTAATGTTAATAATACACTTTCCTTTTGTAGAAGATCTTGTCTGAAGAAAGCCGTTGGCATTAATTCTGTCTTGAATAATCAGTAACGCTTCAGATTCTTCTATCCTTAACTGCTGATGACGCTTCAGAATATTGATGACTTGGTTGATATGTCTTTGTTCAGAATCAGAGTTTGTTGTAATTAAGCGCAGGTTCTGGTCAACAATCTTCAGCGTATAATCTGATTGCTTCAACGTGAAATTCTTTATTGCTTATCTTCTGATGTTGATCCCATCAGAACTTCTACATATACAAAAACATAATTTTAAGGAGCATATTTGTTCTTTATATATATTTATTTATATTTATTTATTCTTTGTATTTGTTATCATCAAAACTCTAACCAAGGGTTGTAGAATCAAACTATGTTCTAACACTTAGTTTGCGAGGTTACTCCGCAGAGTGTTATGTTGGGTATGTTGAAGATTAATAATGAATTTTTAGACAGTATCATAGAAGCTCAGAAGTTGGACGTGAAACTAGTAGATTTTATGGTTGGGATTGATCAACCTTAGAATAGTGACTTTAAGCTAGATGAGCAAGGTGTGTTGAGGTTTCATAACCGGATTTGTATACCTGATGATGCTGAGATGAAGAAGGTGATACTTGAAGAGAGTCATAGAAGTAAGTTAAGTATTCATCCAGAAGCTACGAAGATGTATCAAGATTTGAAAGGTTTGTTCTGGTGGCCTGGGATGAAGAGTGATGTGGCTCGGTTTGTGTATGCATGTTTGACTTGTCAGAAGTCGAAAGTTGAACATCAGAAGACTGCAGGGTTGATGCAATCGTTGGATGTTCCAGAATGGAAATGGGATAGCATTTTAATGGACTTTGTGACAGGGTTTCCTAATACTTTAAGAGGGCATGATTCGATTTTGGTGATTGTTGATAGGCTTTCGAAGTCAGCTCATTTTATTCCTATTAACATCAGTTTTCCAGTGCTAAAGTTGGCTGAGATTTATATTAGTGTGATTGTGAAGTTGCATGGTGTTCCTTTGTGCATTGTGTCAGATAGAGATCCGAGATTTACTTCAGATTTTTGGAAGAGTTTGCAAGAAGCGTTGGGTTCTAAGTTGAGGTTGAGTTCAGCATATCATCCTCAGACAGATGGTCAGACTGAACGGACGATTCAAACGTTGGAAGACTTGTTGAGGGCATGTGTTCTTGAGCAGAGAGGTTCGTTAGATACTTATCTTCCGTTGATAGAGTTCACGTATAATAACAGTTACCATTCTAGTATTGGGATGACACCTTTTGAAGCATTGTATGGTCGAAGATGTAGAACTCTGTTATGTTGGCATGAATCTGGTGAAAGTGTAGTACTTGGACCTGAACTTGTTCGTGAGACTACTGAGAAGGTGAAGTTAATTCGATAAAAGATGAAAGCTTCGCAAAGTAGGCAGAAGAGTTACACCGGTGACTGGTGTTGCGCGAGCATTGAATTCTAAGAAGCTCACGTCTCGTTTTATTGGACCGTATCAGATTTCAGAGAGAGTGGGAAATGTTGCTTATAGAGTGGCCTTACCGCCTAATCTTTCGAATTTGCATGATGTGTTTCATGTGTCGCAACTTCAGAAGTATATTTCAAATCTATCTCATGTGATTCATATGGACGATGTGCAAGTACGGGATAATCTTACGGTGGAGACGATGCCTGTACGGATCGCGGATCGTGAAATGAAGACTCTGAGGGGCAAAGATATTGCCTTGGTTAAAGTGGTTTGGCTAGGAGCTGCTGGTGAAAGCATGACTTGGGAGTTGGAGAGCAAGATGCGAGACTCCTATCCAGAATTGTAAGTGGGGGAGAGTTGTAACGCCCGTAATTTAATTAATTATTTAATTAAATTATTTTTGGAATATTTATGAAGATGTGTTATAATTAATTGGATTTGTTTTATTAAGTGGAGAATAATATTAGAGATATAATATTATATGGTGAAATAATATTAAAAGCGTAATATTATTTAACGTGGACTTATTTTGAGAGAGTAGAAGTAATAAGGGGGTGTGTTGGTTTTAAGCCCAATAAGGAGATAATAGAATAATAGGGTTATTTTGTTATTTGTTGTTGGAATAGAAGTAAGAAGCAGTAGAAAGAAATAAGAATTTGGAAGAGAATGTGCAAGCGGCTAGAGAAAGTGGAAAACAGCAAGAACGAGGATTCAACCGGAAATTGTAGAGCGACCTTCAATCCAAGGTAAGGGTGGGGTTCTAACTCTATAATTGGGTTTATTATGATTGGTATGTGGGATTAGTGATGATTGTTGTCTTGTTCTTGAATTGAATGTATATGATGATGTATGATGATGATTTGATGAATTTTAGATGGATATTGATGTCTTGATGTTGTTAAAACGTTGTAGAATAATCAGATGATTATAGGTGATGGATTGTCATGAATATATTAATTTTTAGGGCTTTAATCTTGAATCCCATAGTGAGATGCAGGGAAGAAAACGTTGAATATAGAAGTAATGAAAACGCATAATTATGCTAGAATGATACCAGGTGCTGCTGTGTTAGAACGATGAATTATTTAGGGAATAACATTAGCCGTATTGCTCCTGATTAGGGTGATAACAGGAAAAAGGAATTAAAATAATAATGTTAAGGAAAAGTAGCAGTTCTGACAGTAGAAGTATGTTGACTAGAGTTGTGTTAGATTAGTGCAAGATAGAAGCTATGAAGTTAGACGTAAGCTGTTAGAAGATGTGTGGCATAGTGAAAGGTAGCAGTTTTGATGTTAGAAGTTGCACTTGTCAGAGTTTGCATTAGTCAGAAGATGGCTTTAGTCATAAGATGTGATGATCAAAAGTTGTATCTGATCAGAAGTTGAGTGGTCAGAAGATGTGATGACCAGAGGTTGAGTGGTCAGAAGATGTGATGACCAGAGGTTGAGTGGTCAGAAGATGTGATGACCAGAAGTTGCATTTGATCAGAGGTTACATTAGTCAGAAGCTATAGTAGTCAGAAGATTGTGTTGCCCAGAGGTTGCGTCATTAGAAGTTGTGTACTTAGAAATAGCGTTGGTTAGAGGTTGCATGGTCAGAAGTTGGAGTGCCTTTGTGTGGTGTTGTGCAGAGCGATGAACGTAGATGCTTAGAAGTTGCTGTTTGAGCTATAACAGTAGGAAAGTGATGGTCTTGACTTTAGAGTTACAGAATGACAGTGTTGACTTACTGTGAGAATTAAAATACTGCTGAGTTATAAATGAGAATTTATTAATAAATAAATTATGTTTGATGATTTATAAATAAATGAATTTTGATGAATTATTTTGATTATTTGAGATGTTATTTTAAGATGTTAATTTGAGATGATAATTTGAGATGTTTTGAGATGATAATTTGAGATGTTTTGAGATGATAAATTGAGATGTTTTGAGATGATAATTTGAGATGTTTTGAGATGATAAATTGGGATGTTTTGAGATGATTTGAGATGTTGTTAACTTGGGTGTTATCATTACATTCATGGTTGTGTCGCATACATTGCATTTTTGAGATGGAGCTTATGCTCGTTCAGATGGCCTGGATTGGCAAATTTTGAGATGAAGGCTATGCCTTGTTAATGCCTCTATTAATTGGCAAATTTTTGAGATGGGAGTTCTGCTCCAATGGTACCACATGCATTTGCATAGTATTGAGTCGCATTATATGATTTCATAAAGAAGTGTATTTTGATGTGGATAAATGTATATTATTGATGAGGTTGTTGTTGATTATAAGATGAGAAGTGGTGATGTTATTGATCTAATTTAATATATTAATTATCATGCACTTTATTATATTGTTAGATATCTCACCCCTTCTGTTTGAATGTTGCCCCTATGTTGGTAACGTGCAGGTAATCGGGAGTGAAGGTTGTATTCCTTCAATAGTTCGAGTCGGTGTCATTGCTCTGATATGTAACACTCGGGGGGGATGAACGCTTGCTGTTTTGATTGATGAATTTTAGTTGTTGAATTTTAACTTGATTATCATTACATATGAGATGTTTCAAAGTTGCTGTTTTGTTAGAGATGTTATTAAGAATTTCGCTGCGTAGATGTTGATTTATTTGATTAAAGATGTTATGTTGATAGTTCATCCGATGTTTTAAAAAGTGTTATATATCCATGATGAATGCAATGAATTTGTTAGAAAAATTTGTGACGTCCCGATTCATTTGTATGATTGAAATTTTATAACTCTGATTTATTTTGCATAATTTCTTGGGGTAGAATTTGGGTGTTACAACATCCACTTTGCATCAAATGATGAAGTACCCGGTGAAAGGAAAGATTGTCAAGATACGTGGTGAGGAAGAGTACATGGTAAGCCACTTGAATTCCTTCAGGTATGTGGAAATGGATGGTGAGTTCATCGAGACTCCGTGTCAGAACTTCGAAGAGGTGCCTCAGACTATGGTTGTAACTGAAACTGACAATAATTTTCCAAAGATCACCAGGCCTCCCTTGAAGGTGGCTTCTCTCAAGGATGCCAAAGTAGTTATTGAAGAAGGTGGGTGTACCATCTGGGGCTAACTCCCTGACATTTCATACAAATATGATAAGTTTGTTTTGGGTTTCTCTTCAGGGGCTTAAAGGGCTATTCGTCGTGCTCGTGCTGGAGGACCTCCCCTATGCATCAGTAATCATAGGCTCAACGCTCTAGAAGACGGTGATGGTGACTATGACATGGATAACTGGATCTTCCCTACTACCAACGGTGGACCCAGTAAATGGACGTCAAAGGACTTTGTGCCAATTAATTTTATTCAGAAGTAACTGTCTTTCTTGTTTTCGGATATGTAATAAGAAATATAAACTTTATGGCCATGTGTCTTACCCAGGGCACAATGTTTTATTTGTGAGGGTTATCATGTTTCAATTTCATATGGCATTAATAAAGCATTGGACGTTTTTGCATACAAATTTTGCGCTCTCTGTTTTTCTTTTCTGCTTTTTACTTTGTCTATACAGTTATGCTCTTACACACACTCACGTATCAAACTACAGATCCATATCCATTCTGGATCGCATTGATAATAGTTCTGCTATTGTCGGTTATGACTTTGAAAATCCGATCAACCAAGCCGAGGACGAAGGTGAGGAAGATTGTGAGGTACCCAGAGAACTTGCTAGGTTGTTACAACATGAAGAAATGGCTATACAGCCTCATGAAGAGCCAGTTAGGAGGATAAACTTGGGTACATAAGAGGACAAAAAAGAAGTCAAGATAGGTGCAAATTTGGAGCTTAGTGTCAAACAGCAGTTGATACAGATGTTGCATGATTATGTCGAGATCTTTTCCTGGTAATAAGAAGACATGCCAGGACTGGATACAGATACTTTGGTTCATCGTCTGCCAAAAAAAGAAGATTGCCCTCCTGTAAAGCAGAAGGTTCATCGTATGCACCCTGAAATGTCAGAGAAGATCAAAGCAAAAGTTATAAAGCAGTTCAACGTTGGGTTCTTAGCTCTCACCTCTTATCCCCAATGGGTTGCTAACGTAGTCCCGGTGCCTAAGAAGGACGACAAAGTACAGATGTGTATGGACTACCGAGATTTGAACAGGGAAAGCCCCAAGGTTGACTTTCCGCTTCCCCACATTGACGTTCTGGTTGACAACACCGCACAACACAAGATCTTTTCCTTCATGGGCGGTTTCTCTGGTTACAATCAGATCAAGATGGCACCTGAAGACATGGAGAAGACAACCTTCGTCACGCAGTGGGGCACTTTCTGTTACAAAGTGATGTCGTTTGGTTTGAATAACACTGGGGACACCTATCAGCGAGCCATGGTAGCTTTGTTTCATGACATGATTCATCATGAGATAGAGGTCTATGTTGATAACATGATAGCCATGTCTCAAACTAAGGAAGAACACCTTGATCATCTACAAAAGCTGTTTGATAGGTTGAAGACGTACAAGCTGAGGTTAAATCCGAACAAGTGCACCTTCGGGGTAAGGTTTGGTAAACTTCTAGGTTTCATTGTTAGCGACAAGGGAATTCAGGTAGACCCTGCAAAGGTTAAGGCTATACAAGAGATGTTGGCTCCTCGCACTGAGAAGGAGGTTAGAGGCTTCTTGGGACGCCTAAATTACATTTCCAGATTCATTTCCCACTTAACTTCTACTTGTGAGCCCATTTTCAAACTCCTGAAGAAAGATGAAGTGTTAAAATTGAATGACGAATGTCAGACTGCCTTTGAGAGAATCAAGGAATACCTTCATGAGCCTCCAATTTTGATGCCTCCGATTGAAGGAAGACCTTTGATAATGTACTTAACAGTTTTAGATAATTCAATGGGGTGTGTGTTGGGGCAGCATGACGATTCTAGTCGAAAATAGCATGTAATATACTACCTTGGCAAAAAGTTTACCGACTGTGAAACAAGATACTCACTTCTCGAGAAAACTTGATGCGCTTTGGCATGGGCTGCTCGCCGACTGAGACAGTATATGTTTGAAGATTGAAAAACACAAGAAGGCGGGGGAGGGGGGGGGGGGTGAATTGAAAACTTGAAATTAAAAGCTCAATGACACAGTATTTTTATCCTAGTTCGTTTGATCTCAAACTACTCCAGTCCACCCGTCAAGGTGATTTCGCCCCTCACCAATGAGGTCTTAATCCACTATTCTCAAAACGATTACAATCACTACTTTAACAACTGTTAAAGTCTTCTTGAGTACAACCACAATCCGGTTAATCTCAAGGAACACTATTTCAAAACAATTATACATGATGTGTGTTGTTGCTTTTCGAATAAAAACTGTTTATCACAACTGTGATAATTTACACAAGATTATAGCTTGGAAATATAAAGAATATTGCTTGCAGCTTTTAATATGCGTGAGTGGTAATATGGCAAAATCGTTATTGATTTTGAATGCTGACTTTGTTTATATAGGCAGTGGAATAACGATGATCATCAAGCATGTTTAATGTCATTAACACACTTTCCATTTTGAGAAGATCCTGTCTGAAAGAAGCTGTTGGAATTGATATTGTCTTGAATGATCAGTAACACTTCAGAATCTTATCTCCTTACTTGCTGATGACGGTTCAAAATATTGATGACTTGAATTAACATGTTCTTGTTCAGAATCAAAGTTTACTTTGCTTAAGCGCAGGTTCTGGTCATCAATCTTCAGCGCATGTTCTGATTGCTTCAACGTGTAGCTCTTATGGCTTATCTTCTGATGCTGCTTTGGTCAGAACTTCTGCACACATGAAACATAACTTTTTATGGTGCATATTTGTTCTTTGTATTTGTTATCATCAAAACTCTTACTAACGGTTGTATCATCAAACTATGTTCTAATAATCTCCCCCTTTTTGATGATGGAAAAAACTAGATTTTTCAATTTAAAATAAAGAACAAAAGGTTTAAGAGAAACTCCCCCTGAGTTGATTACTTCCCTTAAGTTCCTTGAGCATCAGAGTTTAGCTGAATCTTTCATCAGAATTTGTACCTGTTCAAACTTTTCAAAAGATAGAGGTTAAGTAATTCAGAATGTTTGAGACTTCTGTCTCGGTAAACCATTATTGAAAATATCTTACTTTCTCCCCCTTTTTGTCAGTTATCAAAAAGAAATATAATCAGATCCAAAATAGTTGAATTATATTAAAAAACATGATGCAATGATAAGTTCTAGAACAGAAGTGGTAAAAAAAATTAAGCGTTACAAATAAACAGATTTAAAACAAAAATCTAAGAAGGAGGAGGAAGACGTCTGAACAAAGCTTCTAGCAAGCTCTTGATCTGAGTATTAGACTCTTCTTGCTTGCCCAAAATGCTTTTAATCTCTTTGTTTGTGTCCTCCTGCTTATCCAACCTTGCATGGATTACAGAATTTTCTTTCTTCAACTCTTCCATAGTTTACATGACTGAGGAAGATGCTAGAGTTTCTTCAGGAGTTGGACGTTGCTCAGAGCATTCTGCAGCTTGTTCAGAGTGAACCATTTCTTCTATTGTGATCAAGTCTTCTGAAGCAGCAGTCAGGGAGAGACTTTCTGATTCTGGTTGAACTTCTTCTGAGGGATGATGCTTTATCCAGGGAGCATTATCCAGAGAGAGGATATCTTTCTTGAGCAGCTGGCTCAGAACTTGGTCTTGAAAAGCCTTCAGCTTAGCATTAAAGTTTTGTTGAACTTGTTCATAACTCTCTTCCTTCAGCTTTAGCGTTTCATAATTAAGCCAGTTTCTGAATTTTGTCCACAAATAATCAGAAGCAGCAGGATTAGTCATCTCTTGACTAGCATGCTTCAAAGAATTTATCCATTCCTGTATTCCTGTTTCAAAAATCAACAAACTTGTACCAACATCTGATGTGGTTTCAGTTGGTTTAGGTTTGGGAATGGCAGTTTTGTGGGCGATAAAAGCTAGTCTATCCAACACAATTGGATCAATGACAAGTCTTACGTTGTCAACTGGACTGTTGGTGGGTGAAGGAGTGGGAGAGTCAGGTATGATGATTGGACTGGTAGGGGAGTTTGGTGGTGTGGATTCCAGAGATGAAGGAATTTCTGGAATGTCGTGGATGGTGAGAGGCATGCGAATAGCAAGTGGTTCTGTGATTCCAGGTATTGGGATTGTTTCAAAATCTGAATGAGGTTCTGGTTCATGGATATCAGAAGATTGATTCTCAGAAGGTTGAGCTTCTGGTTATTGTATTTCAGGTTGAGGTGATTGTGTTTGGGAAATTTCTTATTGTGGAGAGAGAGGTTGCAGAATTTCTTGTGTGGTATCAGAGTTTGGATTTTCAGGGAGTTGAGAATTTGGATTTTGTGGTATGGGAGCTGAAAAGTCTTGGTCAAATGAATCAATATCAGACAGAACTTTGGCAAGTTCTGGTTGGGTTTGTTCAGGATTTGGATTATGAGAAAGGGAGTGAGTTTCATTCCGACCTAGAGTTTCTGATGGATTAAGCCCTATGTCAAAGTCTTCAAATGTTTGTGGAGTTGGATGTTCTGGTTGAATAGGCGTGGCTTCAGATGTTGATATATTTATTGATTCTATAATAGGAACAGAGAAAGGATTACCTTTCTTTTTGGCAGCTTTTGGAGTCCTCTGAGATGGTCCTTCTGTTGCAGCTTTCCTCCTCTTGGTCTTCTTCAAAACAACTTCTAGAGCAGCCTGATGCAAGTCCTGGATATTGATTTCTGGTGTAGTACCATCTTCCTTGCAAGCGTCCAGATATCTGACTATTATTTCTGGCTTGGAGTCAATCTCAGAAAATAGAGGAAAATCATCCAGAGGTATCCTTCTTGAAGTGATGGTTGCATGAGAAGTAATAGTAGGTTCCTTCTTGATAATCTCAATGATTTTCATCTTCTTTAGATTTTTTGCATTCTGAGGCTTCCCAACGGTTGCTTCCAAAGTGCTGATTTCCTGGGCTTCAATCAAATGTTCTATCAGCCTATTCTCTGTCAGAATATCTGATATGAGTCTTCCTAAGGGTATCCAATCCCTCTTGGTTCGTTCATCTTCTCTTGTTTCCTTCACACTAGTTCTAAGATGATTAAATAGCAAGTGTGGGAGGTTTACCTTAGTCCTCTTGGCAATGAAATAGATCAGAAACTGCTGATCAATGTTGATATAATCAAGAGATCTAGTTGGCTTCCTGTGGTTGATACACCCCAGAATAATTCTTGCCCAAATTCTATGGTGATCCTTCAGATCTCTGATTTTGCTGGAGGTAAGTCCATGAGTAAATATTTCCTTTGCAATAGAGCCTACGTCAGAGCATCTCTCAGCCATGTCAATGCATCTGACACCTCCACCATTGTAACCAATAAGCTTTGAAATTAGGTCTTTTGTAATGATAATTTTCTTCCCCATGACATAAGAGGTGACTTGATGATTTGAAGAAGAAGCATGTATCCAGAATTCTTTGACAAGAATGGGAAATGTAGGACCAACCATGTGGTCAAAGTACCTGTTCCATCCTTGAGCAGTAACGTCTTCATACAGATTGAAGCCATTTTCTTGAAGACTCCCAAAATCAAAAACCAGTTCAAAGAGAACTTCCAGATTATTAATGGGAGTGAGTAGCATTCTGTAAGGTTCTTCGTACTGTTCCATTGAAGCAGATTCCTGAGTACTGATGTTTTGGATGCTTGAAGAAGCCATTGTTCACACAAGATTTGAGGAAGATGAAAGGGTTTTTTTGAAAATACGAACTAAAAACGATAGAAAGTATTTAGAGAGTAAAAAGAAGTGAATGTAAAGAGTGAAATTTGAGTTTAAATATTTTTTCTTGAAAGCATAAACAGTAAGAGAGAGAAATAATTAGTCATGATTATAAGCATTAATGACAGCTGAAATTAGGGGATTCAGAAAGATACTGGAACGGTTATCCATGACATGTGTCTCAATGCACCCAATCAGTGCTTTTGACCTTTCAGAAAAGTGAATGCATGTTCAGCCTCAGAAATTAGCTGATTAATGGATGACATTTGTTTGATTATGTGAACAGCACACTTCTATCCTTGAAATGAAACGTTCAGATCTTCATGGATAGATTCTGATGCAATATGTACTTCTAAACTCTGGAGACAGGTTGATCAGTAGTTCACAGAAAATAATAAAGTTCTGATGATTAAGATATGTAAATAAAACAATTTATTCTGGGCATAGCTTCATTCTGAGATGTTTCAGAATGAAGTTAAACCTATCTTCAGAAAGAGGTTTTGTAAAGACATCGGCCCATTGATGGTCTGTATCAATAAATTTTAAGCTAAGAATCCCTTTCTGAATATAGTCCCTAATAAAATGATGTTTTATTTCTATATGCTTATCCCTAGAGTGCAAAATTGGATTTTTAATGAGACAAATAGCAGAAGTGTTGTCAGAGGATAGGAATGTTACTCTCAAATATGTTGAAGTCTTCAAGTTGACTTTTCATCCAGAGCATTTGCGTGCTACATCCAGCAGCTGCTATGTATTCAGCTTCTGTTGTTGATAGTGCAATTGTGGACTATCTCTTGCAGGTCCATGAGATCAGATTTTCTCCCAGAAACTGGCAGCTTCCAAAAGTGATTTTACGCTCTACTCTGTCTCCAGCGAAATCAGCATCATAATATCCTACTAAGTTGTAATCATTTGATTTTCTAAAAAAATAAACCCAGATAAGTAGTACCTTTCAAATACTTGAAAATTCTCTTAACTGTTGTTAAGTGAGTTTCTCTAGGATTTGATTGGAATCTAGCACATAAGCAAACACAAAATAAAATGTCAGGCCTTGAAGCCGTCAGATAGAAGAGAGAACCAATCATACCTCTGTAGACCTTCTGTTCTACCTTTTTACTTACATCTTCCTTTTCCAGAATGCACGTGGGATGCATTGGAATCTTTGAGGGATTACATTCTGAGAGATCAAATTTCTTTAGAAGTTCTCTGACATATTTGCTCTAATGAATGTAAGTTCCTTCTGGAGTTTGGTTTATCTGAATGCCCAGAAAGAATTTGAGTTCCCCCATTAAGCTCATCTCAAACTCTGCCTGCATACATTTAGCAAACTCTCTTCCCAGAGAGGGTTTAGTAGATCCAAAGATAATGTCATCAACATAAATCTGACATACTAACATGTCATTCTTAATTGTCTTACAGAATAAGGTTGTGTCCACTTTCCCTCTGGCGAATTCCTTTTCTAACAGGAATTTACTTGGTCTTTCATACCAAGCTCTGGGAGCTTGTTTCAGACCATAGAGTGACTTCTTTAGGTTGAAAACATATTCTGGATTTTTGGAATTTTCAAACCCAGGGGGTTGGTGTACATATACCTCTTCATCTATATAGCCATTTAAGAATGCACTTTTTACATCCATCTGATACAGAGTGATGCCTTTGTTTACAGAAAATGATATTAAAAGTATGATAGATTCTAACCTGGCGAATGGAGCAAAGGTTTCTGTATAGTCTATACCCTCTTACTGACTATAACCTTGTGCTACCAGTCGTGCTTTGTTTCTGATAACTTCTCCTGGTTCGTTCAGTTTGCTTCTGAACACCCACTTTATTCCAATGACATTGAATCCTTTTGGTTTGGGAACCAGATCCCATACGTCATTTCAGGTGAATTGATTCAGTTCTTCTTGCATTGCCAGAATCTAGTCATTGTCCAGAAGTTCTTCATAAATAGTTATTGGTTCAATCAGAGAGACCAGTCCCATGAGGGATTCTTTTGAGTTTCTGAATGTTGATCTGGTTCTGATCGGGTCATCTTTCTTTCCCAGTATTGTATCTTCTGGGTGATCAATGCTGCTTCTGGATAGCCTTTTCTAAAGATGATCAATAGAATGTGCTGGATTGCTTGTTGTTTTACCCCAAAATTTGCCCTCCCATATTTCTCAAAACATTGCAAGAAAGATCCTCAAGTTGCTCAAGGGTTGGCAAAACAAGCTCTCTCCTAAGACAGTCTACCCCAAACTAGGGTTTCATGTTGCATCAAGATACTTGAATCCAAGTGATACCAAAGGCTCACCAGTGTCCTAATATGTTCTCAAGATCATCCAAGTCAAGTTTTAAGCCTTGCAAAGGAAGTTTGCTCAGTCAATTGCTCAAAAAGTCCAAAAATCGGTTGTGCTAGGGCAAAAGTCAACTGTGACCTACATACAGTCAAAATTCAAGATTTTTGGTCAACATCCTCATTTTTAAGTATATTTCATCATTTGATCAAGGGTTGATCATGATTCATTAAGGATTGCTCATAATTCATCAAGACTCAAAAGTTGCTAAATTAGGGTTTTGCAGGAAAAGTCAACTCAACTTTGACCAAGCATAACTTTCTCATAATTTATGATAAATGACCCATCCAAAGCTCATTTTTAAAAGGATGCAATTCCATACAATCCATCTTCAGCTCCCAAGTTCAAAATATGCACTCACAAGAAGTTACAAATTTGGACATTATAGGTCATTTTGAAAAGTCAACAATAACATTTTTTTGTCAAAGATTCATACATGAGCATTGATATAAAAATGAGATGAGACCAAAAGGGTTGATTAGAGGACATCTCAAGCTTTCTAAAAAGTCAAAGAACACCTCCAAAGAGTCAAAATTGAGGAAGTTATGCATTGGTGAAGTTGACCTTTTTTACAAAATTTCCAAAAGTCAACTATGCCCAAAACTTCAACTTTTGCCAAATGAGCCCAATCTCTTTCACTTGTTTTAAGTTGGCAACATAGCCCATGTGCTCTAGCCTTTTCCACTTGTCCATATCTTATTTTTATTATTTAATTTGGTTTTTATTTGAATTAATTCAATTTAAATCAAATTAAATCAAATAGAAATCCAAAACATTGATAACAAGGGATTTTGTGTTTGTTTCAGGCTCCATTGAACAACTAGCATCATTCAAATTCGCATCAAGGCTTGTGTGCACAAAAATATTGGAAATAAGCCAAATTTGGAAGTTTTTTAAAGTGAATCAAATCAAATATCAAAGGCATTGAAAGAAAAAGATTTGAACCAGTTTTGCAACCCTAATTCCCTCACTAATACATAAAGAAGGCGTGCAGACCAAAAGGAAGGTTAGAAACAGGCAAGAGAAGGAGAACCATATTTGAAAAAAACAAGCAAAAAGTGTGAGATCAAATTGATAGTTAGAGGCATCCTCAAGGCTTGATATCAATCCCAATCGCTTCCTGGCCCTCTCAGTAACCTAAAGCAATCAAGAACTAAGTCGTTCAAGCCCCAAATCGCTCTGTAAGTCGTTCACGTTACACCCATGTTCTTGAATTCGAAATTCACGATTTATGCATTGTTAGGTTGAGATAATTATACATTGTTGATCACCATAACATTTACAAACTTTCTGCATTATTCAATTTCATTTATGTGGCCTGTAGCGTTAATCACCATTGCTAGGTTTTCGAGCTTGGTTTTAGGGTTTTAGTTTTCAGGAACAATTGGCCTTCATGAGTGATACCATTGAGATCAGGAGGACAAGATGAGTCTAACCATGGTGTTAGATGTTATTTACACGATCCATGGAAGATTTTGGAAACGTACAGACCTGTAGCAACGGACTTTGTCCGTAGGTATAAGTGTTCCAGCTTTTAGCCACGGTATAGGGAAGAAGACGAATACGTGGCCAGCCTCTATTCGTTCGTTTAAATTTTGCGCAAAAAATCCCATTACTGCATTTGTTTATTACTTGTTTATTATTTTGTAACATGATAACAATCAAAAGCAAATAGCCCAGTGGTTTCCACATGAGTACTTAAGGCGTTGAAGGCTGGAGGTCAGGGGTTCGATCCCTGCCTCCAGCATTTGCTATTTTCACATTTTCTTGCAGGCAATCCAATGTGCGCTTGAGCCTGATGTCCATCCTACTCCCTCATCATACAAAGCGCCAGATGGCCAAATCTGGTGGCTGTGATACGGTGGGAGAACTGACTTGAGGTTTTGCGTTTGTATTCGCAAATGTTTCGGTTGAGCAAGAGTCGCCACCGACTTTTTATTTTATCCTAAGGAAAGGTTAAAAAGCACAGCAAAAACCTTTGAGATGTTTTCTTGGGTTCGGGGAGTAGATTATAGAAAGGGAATGTATTAGCACCCTTTCTATCCATGTTTATCCATGGGATCTTAGTTACTTGCTTAGATCAACTTGCCTTGATTTTCAATTGTTTGAAATGGGGCTTTGTGTGTGGGTTTGAAAATGTTTTGAAAAGAAGCCAATGTGGTGGCAACCTTTGTAATGATCCATGTTGGGATGTATACAAAGGTGTATATATTTTGAAAAGTTTTCAATGTTTTTGAAAGTTGTTTTGAAAGTGTGTTGTGATGTGTGGTTTTGAAAAGTAGGCAAGTGTTTTTGCAAGTTTGATTCAAGTAACTAAGAGTTTGTCTACTCCTAAATTTCTCAAAGATATTTTTTTATGTTTTTAACCCTTTTAACAATTTTGTTCCACCATTGTATTTGGTGGACAATCTTGTGTTAGGATGTGAACGGGACGGGTGCGGTTCATCGTTTAGACCATGATTGCAATGGTGCCAAGTGTCTTTGGCAACTTTTCCTTTAAGGGACTTGATCATTTGTTTAGGCAACTTTTGAAAGCGTCATCGAGGGACTATGATCATTTGATATTGTTTTCTTTTGCCAAAGACACCCAACATGCAATATGGCCCATTATTGAAGGCAACAAGTGGAGTAACCCTAGGGGTGCAAGTGTGATTGGTGTTGTCCATTTTCATGCTTTGTTATCTTTGAATTAGGTCAAGCTATTTGTTTGTTTGATTTTTGCATACAAACCCTAAGTCTATCATGGCATATTTAGAAAGCTTTTAAATGCGAAAATTAAAGTCCTAAATTATTACAACACAATTATGGGATGGGGGGTACAAATGTTTAAATGGGGATATTTAGCAAGAAAAATTAAATCTAAACTATTACATCCAAATTGAATATACAAGTATTAGAATTGTACAATAATTAAATAAAATACAATAAATATGCAAGATGCAAAAAATGATTTTTATATGTATGTAAAAGTGTTTTTTCATGTGAATATACACAAAAATAAAAAAGGATTAATTTTTGGATATTTTTCATGTTTAGGGTAAAACCCTAATTTGCTAAATAAAATGTATTAATTATTTATTATATACAACATTTATTAATTATGTACAAAAAATAAATAAAAAGGAAGTATATTGTAAAAAAGTATTTTTGAGGTTAAATATTAATAAAAATAAAAATGTATTATTTTTGTATTTTTATCCTAAATATTCTAATAAATATATAAGTATTTATATTATTTACTAAATATATTAAATATGTATAAAAATAGAAATATTTATTATTTACAAAAAAAAGTATATTTTTTAGAAAATGTTTTCAAGAGATAAAATAAAATAAAATCAGAAAATAAAAATGTATTAGTATTATTTTTAGTATTTTAAATAAAAGGATATATATGTTATTTATATGCAAATTCAAATAAAACAAACAAAAATCCAAATAAAATGCAAAAATGGTTGAAAAAATGTTTTTAATATTTTTTATATTTTGGCAAAAAATAATAAGTCAGAAACAAAAAGAAAAAGTCAAAAAATGATAAAAATAAACACAATGGGCTAAGGGGGTGTATGTGAAATAAAGTGGTGCAAAAAGGAAAACAAAACTCAGGCCCAACCCAAGTCTATCTTCTTCAACCTCCAGCCAGTTTGTTTCAAAAAACGCGCGTTTCTCATGCTGATTCAAACATCCTGATTCTTGGACTTTCAAGCAAAACTTATAACACAAAATATGTCAAGCATCAAATCACGAATCCATACATACCAAGAACTTGATCTAACTCTCAGAAATGAGAGAGAATTTCTTCTCCCCCAATTCCTGACCTAACTTTTTCCTAATGTTTAGGTTCCAAATACTCTTAGCACACACAATATAAATGAAAAGTAACTATATGGATGGCTTCAGGGCTATGATTAGAACATGTTTTCTTCACAAACTTAAGCCTAACTATGCCTGGATAGAGAGATAGAAGTTCAAAAACTTACCTGTTCAGCTTGATTCGTGTATGACAATGGAGGTACTTTCAATGCAATGTGAGGACTTGTATAGCTTGCTTAAAGTTTAGGGATGCTTCTCCAATTCTTGGTGTGTTTTGAATCTTGCTATATCAAGCTACATAAGTCAACCTGCAAGAGAAAAAAGTGAAAATGGAACACTTGGTTAGAGGTGTTACAGTTCGTGTCCAATGCTTGGGATAGTTTGTATGGGTGGTAGGGAGTGTGTTTGAACTGGTTTTGGCCAAGGCGCACGAATGGATTGAGTTGTGGACCTCAATCTGCAGCAGGTGCCCTGTTTTTGCAAGAGGATGGTGTTTATGTGTTTGAGGAGGTATTGGAAGTGGTTGGCTCGTGTTTTAGGTCAGGCTTGATGTTTGGAATGTGTTCAACAAGTTTGCTTAGACTTGTATTGATAGGAACTCAATGTTGTGTTTCCAAATGCAAGTTTCTTCTAATGTAAGAAAAAGTTGTCAAGTTGGTTTACAAGCTTATGCAGGCCCCCTAAACATGCTGCAAAGTTAGTCTTGATCAGTGGGATTAGTTCAATAACTTGTGCCTCATAGATTTGCATTGTACTTCTTTGATTCATGTTTTGACATAAAGCCATACTTTACAAGAATGGATAAGTCACTTTTTCCAAACATGGCTTAAATCTTCATGTAATGACCAAATGCACAAAATAATGCTAGCACACAATGGATTGGCATTTAATTATTGAGTTTAAATGAGATTAGAGGCCTGTAACTAGCTTGCACATGCTGATTTCAATGCACAAGTTATGAACATGTACATGGCTTATGAACAAAGTGACTTTTGCCCATATTGACAAATTCGATTCTCCCTAACCACAAGGGTGTTTGAGAAGTTCTTGGACAATTTGGAAAGCTTGGAATGTGTGCTACAATTCATCTTTGTGATGCAAGTTTAAATTCCAAGTGGAAGCATGTGAAAAGTGGCCATGAAGTTAGGCAAAAATCCTGCCTAGAATAGGTCAAAATTTTTTCTAAGTTAGGAATGTTTTGCACCCTTGTTCCAAAAATTGTAACTTGAGCTACAAGCTTCTTTTGAGGAAACTTTGTGAATCAAAGTTGTAGATTTTGAAATGGACTACAACTTTCATGTTTTGAGTTTTGTTTGAATCCAAATGCATCTTGATAAAAAAATGGGACAAAGTTAGGAAAAAATAAGGAAGTTTCATAACTTAGAAAAATTCTAAGTTATGAAATTTTCTCATTCTAAACCCTAATTTGTAATTTTTGATTTCTTGATGAAAAAGTTTCATAATTTGACATGTCTTGATGAAAAATGAATCTTGACATTTGATTTTGACCAAAAATACAAAGTTTGACTTTTCAGTATACAGTCAAATTTGGCTCAGTTGACTGGAAAATTCATTTGTCAATCTTGTGCATTTGGGATCTTTTGAACTTGTTGAATGTGCCAAGACCATGTCATTAAGTCCTTGAGTCCATATGTGAGCTTGGTTTGCCATTGGTTAGGTCAAACAGTCAAAAATTGCCTTTGTGCAGTCAAAACCCTAAAAATGACCATTTTGCCCTTTTGGTGATTTGATCAAATTTCTTGTGGAATTGTGATCCAAACTTGATAAAATGATCCATATGAGTTCATAATGTTGATGTGGGTCAAAAATCATGAGGTTTGACTGTCAATTGACCACAGTTGACTTTTTCCCCAATACAGCTGATTTCTAGGTCAACTGTCCAATTGACTGGGCAAAGATTGGAATCAAGGCTTGAAACTTGGTATGGATAAACTTGTGAGTCCAACATGGAGCATGAAAGTCACTTTAGGAATTTTAGGTCAAAACATCTTTGTGCAAACACAAACCCTAATTTGGGTCAACAGTGCAAGGAGGAGTCTTGAGCAGAGCAAACTCTAACTGGATCTTGAGCTCCAAGGGTCTTGTGGTGAGAAAATATTGAGGAAATGGGAGGGCAAATTTTGGGGTACAACAGTGGCCACCATTGAAAGTACACCATAGACCAAGTCAATGCATATGCACTGGAATCAAAAGTCAGCATGGATCATCATCATTTTGGGCCCAAATTCCTGCTATTGGCACTCCCAAATTTCAGGCCCATCTCTCATCTTTTTTTTATTTATTCTATTTAATTTATTTGCTATTTATTTTATTAACCAAAAATTATTTTCTTTTTTATCAAAAATCACAAAAAATATTTTTATGTCCAATCAAAATTAGAATATTATTTTTCTTCAATAAATGCAATTAATTTAATTAGGTTTGATTAAATTAGGTAACTTTAATTTATTTTGCAAATAATTAAAATTAATTAGAATAACTAGGTTTTATCACTAACTTAATTATTTTATTTCTTTCCTAAAATAACCAAAAACCAAAAATATGTCATTTAATTATTTTTCATTAATTAATTTAATAACCAATTAATTTTGCATATTTAATTTAGAAAACTTATTTCTTTTATTAAAAAAACAATTTCCTCTTTTAATTAAGATAGAAGGGTCAAAACCCTAGCTTCGCATTCGATCTAATTTTCGCGCGCGTTATTTTATTTTTTATCCAATTATTGTATCTGCTTCCGGTTTGTATTAAGACATTTATTTATTTTTACCGCTTTTAATTTCAAAGGGTTTGTTTTTGGCTATGTAAATACCTGAAGCCTTGTAATAGCTTAGTTTAAATTCCGCACTTAAATTTCTGCAAATATTCAACTGTTGGATGTTTGATAATAGGGTTTGCATGACAAGAATGAATGTCTGAATTTAAAAGAGTTAGATCCCCCTAAATGTGTAAAGATAAAATAATCTGAAATTGACACATTCGCACATGCGCACTCTTAGGGTACACTCCCACTTGGTTGCCTTTGTTAAAATGGTCATTGAGTATAGGTTGTTTTAGAGGTCGTCCTCTTGTGTAAAAGATCAAAGTTTCCTCGGAAAGGTTGCCTCGGACATTGTCGCTTCGGATAATTGATCTAAGACATTAGGGTTACTACTAAGACGTCCTAACATTGCTTTAGTGACTGTATGTCCCTTTCGAATTGACCCTCATACTCCAACGGCGGTGCTACCCACTCACTAATAGTGGGATAGCATTGTCTAAAGGAAACAAGCATAGAACGATTCTTTTTTCGAGTAGGTAGATTAGTTCTTAGATACTTGCTCATCCAAAACAAACCTTTTTTACACTTACACTCTTTTACAAATAAGTTTTCAAAAACACTTCATTACACTCTTGAAGACAGAAGCAAGAGTTAAATCAAAGTCAAAACAAAAAATTTTCAAAGCCCACAAACACAAAGAAAGCAATATTGAAAATGATGAGCAAGTACCTAAGAGCCCGTAGATAACTACGGATAGAAAGGGTGCTAATACCTTCCCTTTCTATAATCCACCCCCCGTACTCAGAAATATCTCGAAAAAGGAATTTTTTGTGCTTTTTTCCTTTCCTTGTTGGATAAAATAAAAGTCGATGGCGACTCTTGCTTACCGCGACATTTTGCAAATACAAATGCAAAACGCAAACCAGCATTTCAAAAACAGTCAGTTCTTCCACTGTATCACAGAACTGGCGACTCTGCTGGGGAGTTAATAAGTGGGGTGTAGCTTAGGATTAGTTAATCATTTTGTTTTCAATTGTTTGATCTCTTTGCTTTATATTTGTGGGCTTTGTATCAGAGTTACTATAGATCCTAATCCGGATCTGGGGACACCTTTTAGGTAAGTAGCAATAGACTGTGAGGGAACTGTACGGCGTAGACCGATACGGTTGAAGCAGTAGCTATGTTGGTGTGACACTTTAGTTTGTACCGATATCCCTTGTGTTGGAACAAGGAGAATATGGGGCTGCTAAGGGGTCATTAAGCACCAAC
Source organism: Vicia faba (assembly GCA_948472305.1). NCBI lineage: Eukaryota > Viridiplantae > Streptophyta > Magnoliopsida > Fabales > Fabaceae > Vicia > Vicia faba. The sequence continues at coordinate 889,412,666 of OX451736.1, forward strand.
TGACCTTATAACCTATAATTGACCAACTTGGCCATAGAAAAGTAGCAGCATGCTACACTCATTGAGACCAAACTCTCTCGATGATTCCGGCCGCAAGAAAAGGTTTCTAAACTAGAGTTATGACTGATCGAGGGTGGTCAGTGATATTGAGATCCTCTAGAACCAGGTTACTATTACTAGGACAGGTTGAACCAACTAAATTGGAAGAGGGTAATACCTAAACTCCATGCCAGCCTGAAATTTAAGGGCTATTGTATAACTTGTTTTCCCTTACCATGTTTGTTATCTGTGAATACTTGTGGTGTGTTCCTATCATGACATCATGCTTCATGACATTGCATGCATCTTGCATCAGACTAACCCATTTCAAATACCGAGGGGATTCATCTTTGTTCTGTTTTGCATATCATGGCATCTATGCGCAGAAATATTATTCGCATCAGCTTCGTACAAATCCCTTCTCAACTTAGAGATTTGGTTTCTAAAGTTCCTGATACTTCCTCCTTTGTCAGAAGACATGGTCATCTCCTTGGTTTGGTCACTTCCAAGTTAGATGAGCAAATGATGAGCGTCTTGTTCCAGTTCTTTGACCCATTGCATCACTGCTTCACCTTCCCGGACTATCAGTTGGTCCCTACTTTGGAGGAGTTCTCTGATTTACTTGGCATTTCTATTCTAGAGCAGACACCATTTACAGGTTTGGAGATAGCTCCTAGGCCAGAAGATATTGCTACAGCCCTACATCTGACAAAGGCTTATGTAATGTCTAATTGGGAGACTCAGAGTGTGGTGAAAGGCTTCCTGGCTAAGTTCTTGATTGATCAGGCTCAACAGTTTTGGGACAGTTTGGACTTTCAAGCATTCAAGGATATCCTAGCACTTCTCATCTATGGCTTGGTTTTGTTCCCTAATTCAGATTCTTTTATTGACGTGAACGCAGTGAAGATCTTCATGTCCCGTAATCCGGTGCCCACTCTCTTAGGTGACATTCTACATGTTCTTTATGCCCGTACTGCTCGGAAGCGGGGAACCCTTATGTGTTGTGCACCATTGCTGGCGAGGTGGTTTATTTCTCACCTCCCCAAATCTATTTTGAAGAACGAGGAAGGTATGGGTTGGGCCTACAGAATTATGTCCCTTGCTCACACGGACATCATCTGGAGCACTAAAGACATGGAAGAAGTATCTGTTATTGATCGTTGTGGGGAATACCCCAATGTTCCATTACTTGGAATTAGAGGAGGGATCTCCTATAATCCTTGTTTGGCCTTACGATAGTTTGGACGAGCTAGGAGGGACGGACCTCATGAGTTGCTGCTTCCAAACATTATCTTTGACTTCCAGGGGGATATTGAGGGACATCACCTAAGGTTTATACGAGCTTGGGATAGTGTGAACAGGTCTGATCCGCATGAGCTAGGAGCGAAGACTTCTCTTCCGATGCAACCGTATCTCCGGTAGGTTCGGGCCCGTGCCCAAAAGCTAGGGATGCCATACGAAGCTGTCTTACCAGTGATTGTAGAGCATGCTGATGAAGAAGGGGTTCCTCATACTGTCCTCCATCCATACATGCCTACTGACATTGGGGAATTAAAGAGGTCTTGGATCCAGTTGAGGGAAGAGCGGGATACTTACAGAGAGAATTATCATGAATAGGAACGGAAGATCCTGAAGCTTACAAGGCAGCTGGAGAATGAGAGGTTCCTCAACGGCTATGTCGGCACACAAGGAAAACGACCATGGGAGCGCTGATGTCTTTTGCTATTTCTAGTTTTGATTTACTTTTCAGTTTTTCTCTTTGTAACGCCTTAAAGGCATTTGTCAAACATTGTTTCAAGTTTTTTAATCTAATAAAAGTGTGTTTCATTTTGGTTTACGAATTTGAATCTCCCAAAGTCTATGAAATCATATCATATGCATTCCATTCCCATGCACCTCATCACAGGTACCCTTACAGGTCTCTCATCTTCGTCGCTGTTTATTTCAGCAATCATGTCTTCTGAAACATCCACTGATCAAGCTATTAAGGCTCTTCAAGCTCAAAATGCTCAGTTCCAAGAAATGTTCATGAACCTGGCCAAGGGGCAGAAAGATCTGAAGACTCTTATCTTGAAAGATAAGAAGAAGAAAAAGAAGAAGACGGTCCTCCTGAATATGGGTCACAGGTTTGGGAACAGGTTGTGAGAGGAAGTTGATTTGTCTCACTCATCTGGAGGGGGAGAGAATCAAGAATAAAGGAGGGCTCCTAGCCCTGTGGTTTCAGACAATGACACTGGCTTTGATGAAGACCAATATCCTCTTGCCAAGGATAGATTTAAGCAACTTGAAGACCGATTAAGTGCAATGGATATCCAGAAGATACCTGGGTTGGACTTCGGTGATTTGGGTATGGCATCTGGGATGGTGATCCCCCATAAGTTTAAAGCGCCTATCTTTGCTAAGTACGACGGGGTCTCTTGCTCGAAGTTACACCTCCGATCGTATGTCATGAAGATTAACCCATATACTGCTGATAGGAACCTCTGGGTTCATTTCTTTCAAGATAGTCTTTTAGGGACTCAACTTGAATGGTTCTATCAACTGGAAGGAGCCAGCATCCGTAACTTGGAGGACCTTGCTGCTGCTTTTTACAAGCAGTACCAATATAATGCCGACCTCGCTCCCACGCGTACCCAACTTTAGGGTATGTCTATGGGTGCGAATGAATGTTTTAAAGACTACGCTCAGAAGTGGAGAGTTCTTTCCGGTAGAGTCCAACCCCCTCTGGCTGGCAGGGAGTTGGTGGATATGTTTCTGGGGACCTTGTCTGGTCTGTATTTCAACCATTTGATCGGAAGTTCATCGTCTGGTTTCACTGAGTTGATTATGACTGGGGAGAGAGTGGAAGCCGATATCAAGAGCGGCAAAATACAGAAGGGTGCTTCGTCAAGTACCAAGAAGAAACCTTTCAAGAAGGAGTCCAGTGCAGTTTACAACTCAAGGAGCCAAAACTGACCTGAGCGTCGCCAAGTGGTTAATGCGGTAGTTATTTCAAAACCAACGGTTGCCCCACAACGCAACAATCAGCAAAGAGTAGAGAGGCTGCAAAGACAGTTCACTCGGCTCAATATGACTTTATCTCAAATTCTTCCGCAATTGTTGAAAACCAACTTGGTGACTCTGAGGGAAGCTCCAAAGAATCCCAACACCACATCACCGTTGTATAATCCGAACGCCCGCTGTGCTTATCACTCTGATAGCCCGGGGCATGATACCAATAACTGATGGGCCTTGAAGAGTAAGGTACAAGATCTGATTGATGCTAAGGAGGTCGAGTTTAAAGCTCCGGAAAAGCCTAATGTCATAACGGCTCCTATGCCGAAACATGACGCGGGAGTAAATGCGATTGAAGATGATGATGAAAAGTATGATATTGATAGCTGGATTTACCCGACTACCAACGGTGGTTTGAGCAATTGGAAGGCAAGAGATTCCATGCCCATTTCTTTTGTTACACAGCAATAGGCTTTTGTTTTGGATTTGTAACAGACAATTTTAAATTTTACGGCTCGGTGCCTTACCCGAGACACCGTGGCTTTGTTTGACGGCTTTATATGTGTCATTTCCATATATCATCAATAAAAGAATTGGATGTTTTCTTGCATTACGATTTTTGTGCTCCTTGTTTTTCTTTTCTATCTTACAAAACAGCTATTTTACACACACTCGCATATACAGGTCTACATCCACTCTGGATCCCACTGATAACGACTCTGCTACTTCCAGTTATGACTTCGAAAGTCTGATCAACCAAGCCGAGGACGAAGGTGAGGATGATTGCGAAGTGCCTGGTGAACTTGCTAGACTGTTACTTCAGGAAGAGAGGGCCATACAACCGCATGAAGAGCCAGTGGAAATAGTAAATCTGGGTACAGAAGTAGACAAGAAAGAGGTCAAGATTGGTGCAAATCTGGAGTCTAGCGTCAAACAACAGTTGATACAGATGCTACGTGACTATGTTGAGATCTTTGCCTGGTCTTATAAAGATATGCCTGGGTTGGATACCGACATTGTGGTTCACGCCTGCCCACCAAGGAAGACTGTCCTCCAGTGAAACAGAAATTTCGCCGTATGCGCCAGAGATGTCTGAGAAAATCAAGGCTGAGGTTATGAAACAGTTTGATACAGGTTTTCTAGCAGTTACTTATTACCCACAGTGGGTGGGCAACGTGGTTCCAGTGCCGAAGAAGGATGGTAAGGTTCGAATGTGTGTTGACTACAGGGATCTGAACAGGGCAAGCCCCAAGGATAATTTCCCTCTGCCTCATAACGACGTTCTGGTTGACAACACCGCAAAACATAAGGCCTTCTCCTTTATGGATGGTTTCTCCGGTTATAATCAGATTAAGATGGCTCCCGAGGATATGGAAAATACAACCTTTGTTACTCAATGGGGTACCTTTTTCTACAAGCTAATGTTGTTTAGATTGAAGAATGTTGGGGCAACGTATCAGCGCGCCATGGTCGCTCTGTTCCACGACATGATCCATCATGAGATTGAGGTATACGTTGATGACATGATTGCAAGGTCCCAGACCGAGGAAGAACACCTTGACCACCTTCAGAAGCTATTTGACAGGTTGAAATTGTACAGGCTAAGGTTAAACCCGAACAAGTGCACCTTCGGAGTGAGGTCTGGTAAGCTGCTAGGTTTCATCGTTAGCGACAAACGTATTCAAGTGGATCCTGCAAAGGTGAAGGCTATACAGGAAATTCCAGCTCCCCGAACAGAAAAAGAAGTCAGAGGCTTTTTGGGACGTCTGAGTTATATTGCCCGATTCATCTCACACCTGACTGCTACTTGTGAGCCAATCTTCAAGTTACTGAAGAAAGATCAAGTGGTAAGATGGAACGATGAATGTCAGGATGCTTTCGAAAGGATCAAAGAATATCTCCAAGAGACACCTATTCGGATGCCTCTGGTTGAAGGGAGACCTTTGATCTTATACTTGACAGTACTCAACAATTCAATGGGGTGTGTGCTGGGGCAGCATGATGAGTCTGGATGAAAAGAGCATGCTATTTACTACCTTAGCAAAATGTTTATCGACTGCGAGACCCGATACTCGTTGCTTGAGAAAACTTGATGCGCTTTGGCATGGGCTGCTTGCCGACTGAGACAGTATATGCTGACTCACACCACTCTATTGATATCAAAGATGGATCCAATCAAGTATATCTTCAAAAAGCCTGCCTTGTCCGGAAGAATAGCAAGATGGCAGATGATCTTAACTAAATACGACATCCAATACACAACCCAGAAAGCAATTAAGGGAAGTGTGTTGGCAGATTATTTGGCACATCAGGCAGTGGACGGTTACCAGTCTATGAACTTCGAGTTTCCGGATGAAAACATCATGTTAGTAACCGACTGTGAAACACCTGGACCGGATGAAGGACCTGAGGAAGGATCCCGATGGTCTATGTACTTTGATGGAGCTTCAAACGCTTTGGGTAATGGCATTGGCGCCGTGATCATATCTCCTGAAGGCTCTCATACTCCGTTCATCGCCCGACTATGTTTCAACTGCACCAACAACATGGCGGAGTATGAAGCGTGCATCATGGGTCTTCGAGCAGCTATTAACCTAAGGATTAAGTTCTTAAGTGTATTTGGATATTCCGCTCTCGTGATCAGTCAGATCAAAGGCGAGTGGGATACGAAACACCCAAATCTTATTCCTTACAAGGAGTATGTGTTGACGTTGCTTCCGCACTTCGAGGAGATAACCTTTGAACACTTCCCTAGAGAGGAGAATCAGTTGGCGGACGCGCTAGATACGATGTCTTCTATGTTCAAGGTTAGATGGGATAATGAAGCTCCCCATATTACTATTGAGAGGTTGGACGAACCTGCACATTACTGTGACATTGAGACTGATGAGGTAATAGATAAGACCTAGTTTAACGAGGTAAAGAGGTATCTTGAGGCTCAAGAATACCCTGAGGGTGCATCTGTTAACGATAAGAAGTTTCTGAGGAGGTTCGCGGAAAAGTTCTTCATCAGTAATGGTATTCTTTACAAGCGTAATCATGATTCAACCTTACTGCGATGTATGGATAAGAACGAAGCAGAAAGGATTATGGTAGAGTTACATGAAGGTACTTTCGGGACTTTTTCCAGTGGACAAACCATGGCGAAAAAGATCCTTCGGGCAGGATATTATTGGTCCACCATGGAAACCGACTGTTATCAGCATTCTCGGACCTGTCATAAGTGCCAAGTCTATGCTGATAAGGTGCACATACCTCCAGTACCTCTGAATGTTTTGACAGCTCCTTGGCCTTTTGTAATGTGGGGCATCGACATGATCGGCAAGATCAGACCTACTGCGTCCAACGGGCATCGCTTCATCCTGGTAGCTATTGATTACTATACAAAATGGGTTGAAGCAGCTTCATTTTCTACTGTAACCAAGAACGTTGTGGCACGGTTTATTCAGCATAATCTGATCTGTCGATATGGTGTACCAGAGAGGATCATTACGGACAATGGTACAAATATCAACAATAAGATGATCACCGAGCTCTGCAAGCAGTTCAAGATACAGCATCACAACTCTTCTCCTTACCGACCGAAGATGAATGGGGTTGTTGAAGCGGCTAATAAGAATATCAAGAAAATTGTGCAGAAGATGACGGTGACATACAAAGACTGGCACGAGATGTTACCATTTTCTCTTCATGGGTACCGTACCTCAGCGCAAACGTCAACAGGGGCAACACCCTATTCCTTGGTATGGCATGGAGGCCGTCTTTCCCATCGAAGTTCAGATACCCTCTTTTCGGATTATGAAGGATGCAGGTTTGAGCGAAGATGACTGGATTCAGACCCAGCTTGATCAACTGAACTTAATCGACGAAAAGAGACTTACTGCTATTTGTCATGGTCAACCGTATCAAAAGCGGATGATCGAGGCATTTAACAAGAAAGTTAGACGACAAGAGTATCAAGTTGGGGATTTGGTGATCAAGCGCATCATATTACCTCAAGGTGATCCCAGGGGAAAATGGACCCCTACTTACGAAGGGTCATTTATGGTTAAGAACATTTTCTCAGGAGGATCTATGATTCTAACCACCATGGATGGTGACGACCTTCCTCACCCCGTCAATGCAGACATAGTGAAAAAATACTACGCATAATCAAAGACCCGCTAGGTTGACTGGCCTAGGCAAAAATAAGGGCTTACCGGCAAACCATAAGGGTTCGGGCAAAAATAAGGGATGAAAATGAAAAAATTTGTACACCCGGCAAGTCGAAAACCTGAAAAGGCGAATTGGGCAAAATAGGGTATCCCGGTGGACTGAAAACCCGAAAGGCGGTCCAGGAAAAAATTAGGGATCAAAGCATAACACTATGTCTCATTGGATCACCTTGCAACCAGACTTCGGTATCAACTATCAAGCTCGGATGGCACTAATCAATCTGATCTACCTTCAACCAAGTAGCAAAGTGATGAGATGCTCGAGGACATAAAGGCAATAGCAGAGTTGGAACCCAGTGAGATTGTTCACATAGCTGTTTTTCTTTATTTTTCAGAGTGTATAAACTCTATTGTGCGGCAGCGTTCTCTTACTAGGACGTCAGCCTCTTGTACAAAAACGTCTATTTACAGGCTAACTTCAAAAATCAATACAAGTCATTTTTACAAAGAAATTTCAAACTGTTTTCCTTTTTCTGTTTTGTTTTGCGAGAACATCCAATGTTCATTTTTGATATATGCATTTGACATTGATTGCTGCTCATAAAAATTCACATGTGAAACAAAAGACGATTACTTGTAATATCAGAAACCGGGGAAAACAAGAAACGTCCAAACTGTACAGTTGCTCTGTCCACCAGGTATAGGGATAGACCTAGCTAGAGGAAACGATTGAAGGTACATTCATTCCCCGCTGAGTAAGAAGAAAGATAGTGATGTTAGCTCTCCCTAGCCGAGACTCGCAACTGTGAATGAATTGACGATATTCTCCCCAAAGCAGAGTTTATCTACCATCAGCACTAAAAAGTCTTATTATCCACAACGGAGTATAAAAAATATCCCCAGTGGAGTTTGAAGAATTGTCCCCAGTAGAATCTGGAAGAATGTCCCCAATAAAGTCTAAAAGGTTATTCCACGTGAAGTCGCAACTGGAAAATCATCCCCAACAGAGTTCTTTCCTTTCACAAACATAAATTCAATCCCCGACAGGTGTCATTATCACCACCAACGGTAATTCATCCCCAGCTGAATTTATCAACGGAATCCTCAGCAAAGCATCTCCTCCCCACAGAGTCATTCTCTCGTCATCTTATTCCCCAACGGAGTTATCCTCTCCCGCAGGTTTATTCTCACAATCATCTTCATTCATCATCCCCAGCAGAAACGAAGAATTCAACTCTTTTCTCCAGCAGTGATCCGGGATTTGTTCTCCCCAGCTAAAAACATCACATTTCCATACATCATGACACGTGCATATACGCATCATACAGCACGATCTCATTTATTTTGAGAACATCATCGCTTGATACATATCATGCATCACATACGGATAACCTTTACCTTTCAGGAAAGATTCTCATAAAATTAAAGCTATGAAGCTTTTACCTCAGTTGAATTACGGATGAGTTCCTAAATCTCAGCAGAGATGTTTCCTCAGTTGAATTACGGACGAGCTCCTAAATCTAAGCAGAGATGTCTCCTCAGTTGAATTACGGACAAGCTCCTAAATCTCAGTAAAGATTGTTGCCTCAGTTGAATTACGGACGAGTTCCTAAATCTCAGCGGAGATGTTTCCTCAGTTGAATTGCGGACGAGTTCCTAAATCTCAGCAAAAATATTTCCTTAGTTGAATTACGGACGAGTTCCTAAATCTCAGTAGAGATGTTTCCTCAGTTGAGTACGGACGACCAAAGTTCCTAAATATCAACAGAGACGACTCACCAGCAGAATAACAGACGACGAAGCTCCTAAAATTCTACTTCTTTCAACAAAGATCAGACTTCTCCAGTGGAATCTTCCTCAACAACAGGTATACCAGCTCTCGCTAAGGAATCTCCTATGCGATCAACATTCCTTCAGATGGCATATTTAAGCCCATCCCCTCATCAACCATTTCCAAATGGCATCTGTAAGCCCATTCCCGACATCACAAGACGGGTACCACGTCATGTGAGTGCAAATTTCTAGGCACTCTAGTGTTCAATCAACTTCCACCTTCGGATTACGAAAGGCACGAAAGTCAATCTACATCCTCATGTTTAAGAAGATTGAACAAGGGCAGCTGTTGTACCCCAAAACTTTCCCTCCCATATTTCTAAAAACATTGCGAGAAAGATCCTCAAGTTGCTCAAGGGTTGGCCAGACAAGCTCTCTCCTAAGGCAGTCTACCCCAAACTAGGGTTTCATGTTGCATAAAGATACTTGAATCCAAGTGATCCCAAAGGCTCACCAATGTCCTAATATGTTCTCAAGATCATCCAAGTCAAGTTTCAAGCCTTGCAGAGGAAGTTTGCTCAGTCAATTGCTCAAAAAGTCCAAAAATCGATTGTGTTAGGGCAAAAGTCAACTGTGACCTACATACAGTCAAACTTCAAGATTTTTGGTCAACATCCTCATTTTGAAGTATATTTCATCATTTGATCAAGGTTTGATCATGATTCATCAAGGATTGCTCATAATTCTTCAAGACTCAAAAGTTGCTAAATTAGGGTTTTGTAGGAAAAGTCAACTCAACTTTGACCAAGCATAACTTTCGCATACTTTATGAGAAATGACCCATCCAAAGCTAATTTTGAATAGGATGTAATTACCTATAATCCATCTTCATCTCCCAAGTTCAAAATATACACTCACAAGAAGTTATGAATTTGGACATTATAGGTCATTTTGAAAAGTCAATAAAAACACCTTATTTTGTCAAAGCTTCATACATGAGCATGGAATATCAAAATTAAATGAGACCAAAAGGTTTGATTATAGGACATCTCAAGATTTCTAAAAAGTCCAAGAACACCTCCAAAGAGTCAAAATTGAGGAAGTTATGCATTGGTGAAGTTGACCTTTTTTGCAAAATTGCCAAAAGTCAACTATGCCCAAAACTTCAAATTTTGCCAAATGGGCCCAATCTCTTTCACTTGTTTTAAGTTGGAAAAATAGCCCACGTGCTCTAGCCTTTGCCACTTGTCCATATCTTATTTTTATTATTTAATATGGTTTTTATTTGAATTAATTCAATTTAAATCAAATTAAATTAAATCAAATAAAAATCCAAAACATTGACAACAAGGGATTTTGTGTTTGTTTCAGGCTCCATTGAACAGCTAGCATCATTCAAATTCGCATCAAGGCTTGTGTGCCCAAAAAGATTGGAAATAAGCCAAATTTGGAAGTTTTTTAAAGTGAATAAAATCAAATATCAAAGGCAATGAAAGAAAAAGATTTGAACCAGTTTTGCAACCCTAATTCCCTCACTAATACATAAAGAAGGCGTGTAGACCAAAAGGAAGGTTAGAAACGGGCAAGAGAAGGAGAACCAGATTTGAAAAAAACAAGCAAAAAGTATGAGATCAAATTGATAGTTAGAGGCATCCTCAAGGCTTGATATCAATCCCAATCGCTTCCTGGCACTCTCAGCAACCTAAAGCAATCAAGAACTAAGTCGTTCAAGCCCTAAATCGCTCTGTAAGTCGTTCACGTTACACCCCTGTTCTTAAATTCGAAACTCACGATTTATACATTATTAGGTTGAAATAATTGTACATTCTTGATCACCATAACATTTACAAACTTTCTGCATTATTCAATTTCATTTATGTGGCATGTAGCGTTAATCACTATTGCTAGGTTTTCGAGCTTGGTTTTAGGGTTTTTATTTTCAGGAACAATTGGCCTTCATGAGTGATACCATTGAGATCAGGAGGACAAGACGAGTCTAACCATGGTGTTAGATGTTATTTACATGGCCCATGGAAGATTTTGGAAACGTACAGACCTGTAGCCACAGAATTTGTCCGTAGGTATAGGTGTTCCAGCTTTTAGCCACGGTACATGGAAGAAGACGAATACGTGGCCAGCCTTTATTCGTTCGTTTGAATTTCGCGCAAAAAGTCCCATTACTGCATTTGTTTACTACTTGTTTATTATTTTGTAACATGATAACAATCAAAAGCAAATAGCCCAGTGGTTGCCACATGAGTACTTAAGGCGTTGAAGGCTGGAGGTCAGGAGTTCCATCCCTGCCTCCAGCATTTGCTATTTTCACATTTTCTTGCAGGCAATCCAATGTGCGCTTGAGCCTGATGTCCATCCTACTCCCTCATCATCCAACGCGCCAGATGGCCAGATGGCCAAATCTGGTGGCCACCATTGAAAGCACACCATAGACCAAGTCAACGCATATGCACTGGAATCAAAAGTCAGCATGGATCTTCATCATTTTGGGCCCAAATTCCTGCTATTGGCACTCCTAAATTTCAGGCCCATCTCTCATCCTTTTTTTATTTATTCTATTTAATTTATTTGCTATTTATTTTATTAACCAAAAATTATTTTCTTTTTTATTAAAAATCACAAAAAATATTTTTATGTCCAATCAAAATTAGAATATTATTTTTCTTCAATAAATGCAATTAATTTAATTAGGTTTGATTAAATTAGGTAACTTTAACTTATTTTGCAAATAATTAAAATTAATTAGAATAACTAGGTTTTATCACTAACTTAATTATTTTATTTCTTTCCTAAAATAACCAACAACCAAAAATATGTCATTTAATTATTTTTCATTAATTAATTTAATAACCAATTAATTTTGCATATTTAATTTAGAAAACTTATTTCTTTTATTAAAAACAAAAAAAAATTCTCTTTTAATTAAGATAGAAGGGTCAAAACCCTAGCTTCGCATTTGATCTAATTTTTGCGCGCGTTATTTTATTTTTTTATCCAATTATTTTATCTACTTCTGGTTTGTATTAGGACATTTATTTATTTTGACCGCTTTTAATTTCAAAGGGTTTGTTTTTGGCTATGTAAATACTCGAAGCCTTGTAATAGCTTAGTTTAAATTTTGCACTTTAATTTCTGCAAATATTCAACTGTTAGATGTTTGATAATAGGGTTTGCATGATAAGAATGAATGTATGAATTTAAAACAGTTAGATCACCCTAAATGTGCAAAGATAAAATAATCTGAAATTGACACATTCGCACACGCGCACTCTTAGGGTACACTCCCACTTGGGTGCCTTCGTTAAAACGGTCATTGAGTATAGGTTGTTTTAGAGGTTGACCTCTTGTCTAAAAGATCAAAGTTTCCTCAGAAAGGTTGTCTCGGACATTGTCGCTTCGGATAATTTATCTAATACATTAGGTTTACTACTAAGACGTCCTAACATTGCTTTAGTGACTGTATGTCCCTTTCGAATTGACCCTCAAACTCCAACGACGGTGCTACCCACTCACTAATAGTGGGATAGCATTGTCTAAAGGAAACAAGCATAGAACGATTCTTTTTTCGAGTGGGTAGATTAGTTCTTAGATATTTGCTCATCCAAAACAAACCTTTTTTACACTTACACTCTTTTACAAATAAGTTTTCAAAAACACTTCATTACACTCTTGAAGACAGAAGCAAGAGTTAAATCGAAGTCAAAACAAAAACTTTTCAAAGCCCACAAACACAAAGAAAGCAATTTTGAAAATGATGAGAAAGTACCTAAGAGCCCGTAGATAACTACGGATAGAAAGGGTGTTAATACCTTCCCTTTCTATAATCTACCCCCCGTACTCAGAAATATCTCGAAAAAGGAATTTTTCTGTGCTTTTTTCCTTTCCTTGTTGGATAAAATAAAAGTCGGTGGTGACTCTTGCTTACCGTGACATTTTGCGAATACAAACGCAAAACGCAAACCGGCATTTCAAAAACAGTCAGTTCTTCCATCGTATCACACTTGCAGTAACTCTTTCTGATGTTGAGGGAGTGTCTCTGTTGATAACTTCTGATGAGTTGTCTTCAGTACCTGTGAGTTCAACTTCCATACCTGCAAGGAATTCATTTTGCTTTGACTTTTGAGAGTCAAGCTTATCATCAAACTTAACACTGATTGACTCTTCAACAATCCGTGTTTATGTATTGTATACTCTATCCTCTTGAGCATTCAGAGTATCCTAACATAATACACTTTTGTGCTTTAGAGTCAAACTTGCTCAGATAATTTTATGTATTCAGAATAAAGCATGTGCATCCAAATGGATGAAAATAAGAAATGTTGGGCTTTCTGTTCTTCCACAATTCATATGGAGTCTTTTCCAGAATAGGTCTTATGGAGATTCTATTCTGAATGTAACACACTATGTTAATTGCCTCTGCCCAGAAGATCTTAGCAACGTTAGTCTCATTAATCATGGTTCTGGCCATTTCTTTCAATGTTCGGTTCTTTCGTTCTACAACTCCATTTTGTTGGGGAGTTCTAGGCAAGAGAAATCATGCAAAATGCCTTTTTCATTAAACAATAATTCAAAATTTTTATTTTCAAATTCTCCACCATGATTACTTCTGACTTTGACAATTCTAAGATCCTTTTCATTATGAACTTGGTTGCAGAAGGTAACAAACACATAGTGTGACTCGTCCTTGTGTCTTAAGAACTTTACCCATGTCCATCTGCTATAGTCATCTACGATTACTAACCCATACTTCTTGCCACTGACTGAAGCAGTTTTTACTGGTCCAAATAAGTCAATGTGCAGAAGTTCTAATGGCTTAGAGGTGGAAACAACATTTTTGGATTTGAAAGCAGGTTTTGCAAATTTGCCTTTCTGACATGCTTCACACAGAGCATCTGAGCTGAACTTCAATTTTGGAAGTCCTCTGACCAGATTGAGTTTGTTAATCTGAGATATTCTTCTCATACTAACATGCCCCAATCTTCTGTGCCAGACCCATTGCTCGTTGTTAACAAAAAGTAGGCATTTTACATTCTGACTCTTTAGTTCAGAAAGTTTTATTTTATAAATGTTGTTTTTCCTCTTTCCATTAAATAGGATAGTCCCATCTTTCTGACTAACAACTTTGCATGAATTTTGATTGAAGATTATATCATAACCATTATCACTTAATTGACTTATTGATAATAGGTAGAGCCATTACCTATTGTTGTAGAGCCAATGATCTTTCCTCTCTGATTACCTCCAAAGCCCACGTAGCCTCCAGGCTTAAGTTCTAGGCTTTGGAACATATGCCTTCTTCCCGTCATGTGTCGCGAGCAGCCAGAGTCCAGGTACCATGATTGGTGTCTTAGCCTTGCTACTAAAGATATCTGCTACATGTATAATTTTATCCTTAGGTACCCACATTTTCCTGGGTCTTGATTTGTTAGTTTTACCAAAATTCTAATTGAATTTTGGTTTGACAGAATAATCACTACTTGTGTATTTTATGTCATGTGTGTGCCCATATATAAAATCTGAATTGAGTGGTGTGCGTTTTATAACTAAGTCCATGGCATTTTTTGGTGTAGATACCTTACCTTGATATCCTATCCCTTTTCTGCCATTTCTGCTAACTCCATAGATCATTGAAGCCATCTTGCTTCTGTCTATGTTTTTAGCTAGAAACTTCTGAAAGTTGTGATCATACTTTTTGATGATCTCATCATCATTACTGGGAGTTTCATAGATTGTTTCCTTCTGAGAGTTTTGCAAATCATTTTCTAATTTTGAAATTTTTTCTTTTAACTCATAATTCTCTAATCTGAGACTCTCAGTATTTTCAGAGTCAGGCAAGATTCCTTTTCAGGTTCCTGAATTTGACTCTGATTTGCTAATACCTTTCCAGAATTTCATTTAGGCTTTCTACAAGTTCATCCTTAGTAAAATTTATGGTAAAATCAAGAAATACCTCTTCAGTGTTTGATTCTGAGTCTGAACCAGAAGCTTCACTGTCTTCTGATAGGTTTTCCATGAGAGCTATGTTTGCTCTTTCATCATCTGATTCTGAGTCAGCTTCAGATGTGTCAGAATCATCCCATGTAGCCATGAGGCGTTTCTTCTTTTCTTTGAAGAACTTCTTTTTGGGCTTTTCCTTCTGAAGCTTTGGGCAGTCACTTTTGTAGTGCCTTTTCTCGTTAAATTCATAGCAGATGATGTCCTTGTTGTTTGACTTTCTATATCCTGAAGAACCTTCAGATCTTCTGTGTCCATAGGAAGACTCAGACTTTCTGTATCGGGAGGAGGATTCATTCTGATTCTATGATCTTCTGGGATTTCTGAACTTCCTTTGTCTCTGCTTCCACAGTTGGTTCACCCTTCTGGAGAGGAGAGACAATTCATCTTCTTCTGATGAGGATCCATCAGAAGTTTCTTCCACAGCCTGCAAAACCTTAGAGTCATATTTTCTGTTAGATTTTAAAGCTAGTGACTTACCTTACTTTTGAGGCTCATCTTCTTCTAGCTCTATCTCGTGACTTCTGAGGGAGCTGACAAGTTCCTCCAGAGATATTTTGTTGAGATCTTTGGCTAGCTTAAGTGTTGTGACCATTGGCCTTCATTGCTTAGGCAAGCTTCTGATGATCTTTTTAACGTGATCAGCAGTAGAATACCCTTTGTCAAGAACCTTCAGTCCAACAACAAGGATTTGGAATCTTGAAAACATAGTTTCTATTGATTCACTATCTTCCATCTTGAATGCCTCATACTTCTGAATGAGTGCAAGGTCCTTGGTTTCTTTGACTTGAATGTTGCCTTCATGTGTCATTCTCAGAGAGTCAAACATGTTCTTGGCAGTCTCTCTATTTGATACTTTCTCATATTCTAAGTATGACATGGCGCTGAGGAGTATTGTTCTGGCCTTGTGATGGTTTCTGAATTCACGCTTTTGCTGATCAGACATCATTTTTCTGTTTATCTTATGACCACGTCCATCCACTGGGTGCGTGTATCCATTAGTCACCATGTCCCACAGATCAGCATCATGAGCCAGAAAGAAACTTTCAATTTTGTCTTTCTAGTAGTCAAAGTTTTCTCTATCAAAGACTAGAGGTTTTCCACTGAATTTGTCCTTGTCTTCATGGTTGTCATTGCTGATGTTTTGGCTTGGTCCCACCATAGTGTTTTTCTGAAGCTTGGATCTTGTACTGACACGGTTAAGTGTTTAAGCTCAGAACTAGGCGCTCTGATTCCAATTGAAGATGTGAAAAACACAAGAAGGGGGGGGTTGAATTAAAAACTTGAAATTAAAATCTCAATGACACAGTATTTTTATCCTGGTTCGTTTGATCTCCAACTACTCCAGTCCACCCGTCAAGGTGATTTCTCCTCTCTCCAACGAGTTCTTAATCCACTATTTTCAAAAGGATTACAATCAATACTTTAACAACTGTTAAAGTCTTCTTGAGTACAACCACAATCCGGTTAATCTCAAGGCATATTGTTTCAAAACAATTATACAAGATGTGTGTTGTTGTTTTTCGAACAAAAATTGTTTATCACAACTGTGATAATTTACACAAGATTATAGCTTGGAAATATAAAGAATATTTCTTGCGGCTTTGAATATGCGTGAGTGGTAATATGGCAAAATCGTTATTGATTTTGAATGCTGACTTTGTTTATATAGGCAGTGGAATAACGATGATCATCAAGCATGTTTAATGTCATTAACACACTTTCCATTTGGAGAAGATCCTGTCTGAAAGAAGCCGTTGGAATTGATACTGTCTTGAATGATCAGTAACACTTCAGAATCTTATCTCCTTACTTGCTGATGATGCTTCATAATATTGATGACTTGAATTAATATGTTCTTGTTCAGAATCAGAGTTTACTTTGCTTAAGCGCAGGTTCTGGTCATCAATCTTCAGCGCATGTTCTGATTGCTTCAGTGTGTAGCTCTTATGGCTTATCTTCTGATGCTGCTTTGGTCAGAACTTTTGCACACATGAAACATAATTTTTAAGGTGCATATTTGTTCTTTGTATTTGTTATCATTAAAACTCTAACTAAGGGTTGTATCATCAAACTATGTTCTAACAATGTTAACCCATACTACTTTGTTGATATCTAAGATGGATCCGATCAAGTACATCTTCGAGAATCCCGCTCTCTCCGGAAGAATAGCAAGATGGGAAATGATCTTGACCGAATACGATATCCAATACAAGACCCATAAAGCAATCAATGGAAGTGTACTAGCTGATCATTTGGCTCATCAGGTTGTGGATGACTACCAGTCCATGAATTTTGAGTTCTCGGATGAGAATATTATGGTAGTGATTGACTGTGAAGAACCTGGACCGGATGAAGGACCTGAGGAAGGATCTCGATGGACCATGTTTTTTGACGGAGCTTCCAACGCACTCGGTAATGGCATTGGTGCTGTAATCATATCTCATGAGGGCTGTCATACTCCTTTCACCGCCAGATTATGTTTCAACTGTACCGACAACATGGCGGAGTATGAAGCATGCATCATGGGTCTTAAAGTTGCTATTGACCTGAGGATCAAGTTCTTGAGCATTTTCAGGGATTCAGCCTTGGTAATAAGTCAAATCAAAGGAGAGTGGGACACGAAGCACCCGAATCTTATCCCTTACAAAGAACATGTGCTGACATTGCTCCCACACTTTGAAGAGGTCACCTTTCAACATTTTCCACGAGAAGATAACCAGTTAGCAGACGCATTAGATACTATGTCATCCATGTTCAAGGTCAGATGGGACAACGAGGCTCCTCGGATCACTATTAAGAGGTTGGATGAACCAGCACACTGCTATGAGATTGACACTGAAGAAGTAGCAGACAAACCATGGTTCCATGAAGTGAAAAGGTATCTTAAGGCTCAAGAATATCCTGAAGGGGCGTCTGTCAATGATAAGAAGTTTCTAAGAAGGATCTCCGCAAAGTTCTTCCTCAGTAATGGAATCCTCTACAAGCGCAACCATGACTCTACTTTACTTTGGTGTGTAGACAAGAGCGAAGCAGAGAGGATTATGGCAGATTTGCACGAAGGTACCTTTGGCACCCACTCTAGTGGACACACCATGACTAAAAATATCCTATGGACAAGATACTATTGGTCCACTATA
Organism: Vicia faba; assembly: GCA_948472305.1. Taxonomy (NCBI): domain Eukaryota; kingdom Viridiplantae; phylum Streptophyta; class Magnoliopsida; order Fabales; family Fabaceae; genus Vicia; species Vicia faba. The sequence continues at coordinate 889,430,775 of OX451736.1, forward strand.
GAAGTAGACTGTTATCAGCATTTCTGAACTTGTCACAAATGCCAAATCTATGTTGATAAAGTGCATGTACCTCCAGTTCCCTTGAATGTCTTGATGGCTCCCTGGCCCTTTGCAATGTAGGGCATTGACATGATCGGAGAAATTATACCTACCGCTTCCAATGGGCATCAATTCATCCTAGTGGCCATTGATTACTTCACAGAGTGGGTTGAGGCTGCCTCTTTTGCTACTGTTACCAAGAATGTTGTGGCGCGGTTTATCAAGCATAACCTGATTTTTCGGTATGGTATGCTAGAGAGAATCATCACAGACAATGGTACGAATCTCAACAATACAATGATCACCGAAATTTGTAAGCAATTCAAGATCCAGCATCATAATTCTTCCCCTTACCGGCCGAAGATGAATGGCGATGTGGAGGCTGTTAACAAGAATATTAAGAAAATCATACAGAAGATGATGGTGACTTACAAAGACTGGCATGGGATGTTACCATTTGCTCTTCATAGTTACCGCACCTCAGCATATACGTCAACAGGGGAAACACCTTATTCTCTGGTATATGGTATGAAGGTTGTCCTACATATTAAGGTCCAGATCCCTTCTTTAAGGATCATGAAGGATGCAGATTTGAACGAAGACAATTGGATCCAGACTCGACTTGACCAACTGAATCTGATTGATGAGAGAAGGCTTGTTGTTGTCTGTCATGGTCAGATATACCAAAAGTGAATGATCAAGGCTTTCAACAAAAAAGTCAGACGTCAGGTATACCAAGTGGGTGATCTAGTAATCAAGCGCATCATACTTCCACAAGTTGATCCTAAGGGAAAATGGATTCCCATGTATGAAGGGTCATTTGTAATCAAAAGCACATTTTCCAGTGGAGCCATGATTCTAACCACCATATATGGTGACGACCTTCCTCGCCCTGTTAATGCGGAAATAGTAAAAAGATACTACGCATAAGTAAATACCCGCTAGGTTGACTGGCCTAGGTAAAAATAAGGGCATCTCGGAGAACCAAAAGGGTTCGGGCAAAAATTAGGGATAAATACAAAAAAACTTGTACACCCGGCAAGTTGAAATTCTGAAAAGGAGGCTTGGGCAAAAAAGGGTATCCCGGTGGACTGAAAACCCGAAAGGACGGTCCAGGAAAAATTTAGGTATTTGAAGCGTACAACTATGTCCCATTGGATCACCTTGCAACCAGACTTCAGTATCAACTACCAAGCTCAAACGATACCGATCAATCCAATCAGCTTCAGACAAGTAGCAAAGTGATGAGACGCTCAAGGACATAGGGGAAATAGCAGAATTGAAACTCAATGTGATTATTACACATAGGTGTTTTATCTTTGTACATCATTTTATATAGTTTTCATTTTCATGGTTGTGTTCTCCTACTAGAACGTCAGCCCCTTTGTACAAAAATGCATATTATAGGCGAACTCCAGAAATCAATACAAATCATTTCTTTGAAAGTACAAGACTATTTGTTTTTCTTTTCCTGTTTTGTTTTGCAAAAACGTCCAATGATTATTTTTGACATATGCATTTAGATATGATCACTGTTCACAAATACTTGCAAGAAAAAAAAAACAGAAAGACAGTTACTAATGACTTTAAGAAACAGGGCAAAGTCTAAACATCTGTTTGTAGTCCCGACAGTTACTCTTTCCAGCATGGTACAGGGGCAGAGACAGTTTGAGACGAAGTCACCATTACATACGACCCCACGATGTCTATGTTCCCCACAAAGTAGAAACAACCAAAGTTTTGATCTCTCCTTCCCCAGGCAGGAATTCTCTCCTCCAGCAAAGTGCCTTCAGAGAGCTGGAATCTGTATTCCCCAACTGAGTTTTATAATTTCAAACAGTTTATAAAATATCCTCCTAGGTAGATTTTATTTCTCAAACTGCGGAAGTTCATTCCCCAACAGAGTTTATTTCTCTACCTCGACAAAATCTTCCAACAAAGCATTATCTCTCTCCACAAAGTCAATCCCCGGCAGAATATCCTCAAACTGAAAGAGAAAATCCCCGACAAATCATATCCATTCATCATCGTCAGCAGAAACGAAGGATTCGACTTCCCAATACTCTTCAGCATGCAGTCATGGATTTACTTTCCCAAACTAAGAAATATCGTAATAGCATCACATATTCATACATCATGGCATGCACATACACATCGCATACAGCATAATGTCATCTATTTTGAGAACATTATCACACAATGAATTTCATACATCATGACATTGCATACAACTAACTCTTTATCGTTTTCAGGAAAGATCAAATCAATAAACACCATTGACTACTTACGTGACCTGGTAGTCTTCTCAAAAGCTACGTCTAACGAAAGGTTATTTCAGCATTTTCCTCAGAAAGACGTTCTCAAAAGACCGTCTTTGGTTCAGTTAGATCAATACTAAGATCTCTCTGATTTCTATTCTGGTTGAAGATATTCCAAGACTTTTGTCTGGTTCAGTTAAATCGATTCTAAGATTCTTCTGATTTCCATTCCAGTCAAAGTTAATTCAAGACCTTCCTTTGGTTAAACTAAATCGATACTAAGATTTTCTTGATTTCTATTCCATTTAAAGATATTCCAAGACTTTTGTCTGGTTCAATTAAATCGATACTAGGATTTTTCTGATTTCCATTCTAGTCAAAGTTAATTCAAGACCTTCCTCTGGTTCAACTAAATTGATACTAAGATTTTCTTGATTTCTATTCCAGTTGAAGATATTCCAAGACTTTTGTCTGGTTCAGTTAAATTGATACTAGGATTTTTCTGATTTCCATTCCAGTCAAAGTTAATTCAAGATCTTTCTCTGGTTCAGTTAAATCGACACTAAGATCTCTCTGATTTCTATTCCAGTTGAAGAAACTGCGAAGCTTGGAATCTGACCAGATAGCAGTTTACTGTCAATTACTATGAAGCTCGGAACCCGATCGGATAATAGTCAATTAACAATTAAAGACACTGTGAAGCCTGGAATCTGACCAGATAATAGTATAAGGTGTTGTAAAGCATGGAACCCGACCAGATAGAAGTTTACTCTGTCAATTACTATGAAGCATGGACTCGACCAGATAATAGTATACCTCAAATTCAAGTTGAAGTCTGGATCCGACCAGATAACAGCTTAATCTATTCAAGTCACTGAAGCCTGGATTCCGACCAGATAACAGTTTGAGAAACTGCAAAGCCTGGAATACGACCAGATAACAGTTTAATCTCATTTCCCTAATAAGTCGCTGTGAATCCTGGAATTCGATGGGATAGCAGTCAGTTTTATTATTCTCAGCAAGTCACTGTGAAGCCTGGATCATGACCAGATAGTAGTTCACTTCCATCTTTTCAATCAAGAGATGACTCCCCAGTAGAGTAATGGACAACTGAAGCTCCTAAACTCTATTTCCCGAACAAATACCAACCTTCCACAGCGGAGTCCTCCTCAACGACAGGCATAGGAATTCCAACAAAGGAATATCTTATGAAATCAACATTGTTCTAGATGGCATCTTTAAGCCCATCTCTGAGGATCTTCTGTTATCTTCTCCAAATGGAATCTGTAAGCTTATTCCCGATATTATCTACACGGTCAAGCATCATTTCGGACGAGTGCAAATTTATGGGAACTCTAGTATTCAATCATCTTCCACCTTCGGATCACGAAATGTAGACCAACCAATCTACATCCTCAGGTTTAAGAAGATTGAACAGGGGCAGCTGTTGTGCCCCAAAATTCGCCCCCTCAATTCACTCAAGATAAACCTCTAACTAGGGTTTCAATTTTAAGAAAGATGTGTGAGTCCCAAGGATCCCAAATGTTATTCATTGTCCTAATATGTCCTCAATATCATCCATGCCAAATTTCATGCTTTGAACAACAAGTTTGCTCAGTCAACTGCTCAAATGCTTGGAAATTAACTATATTAGGTCAAAAGTCAATTATGGCCCAAGTAAAGTCAAACTTCAATATTTTTTGTCAACATCAACATTTTGAAGTGATATCCATCATTTTATCAAGGTTTGATAATTATTCCTCTAGAAATGCTCCTAACTCATCAAAATTCAAAAATGGCAAATTAGGGTTTCTATAGGAAAAGTCAACCAAACTTTGACCAAGCATAACTTTCTCATACTTTATCAGAAATTTTTCCACCAAGGATCATTTTGAAGAGAATCCAATTCCCTACAACTCATATTCATCCCTAAAGTTCAATAAATGACCCAATCAAAAGATACAAGCTCATACATTATAGGTCCTTTCAGAAAGTCAACAAAAACACCTTTTGGGTCAAAGCTCCTTACATGAACATGGAAGATCCAATTGAGATGAAACCAAAACTTTTGTTTAGAGAACATCATAAGCTCTCTAAAAAGTCCAAGAACACCCTCTTAGGGTTAAAAATGAGAGAGATGTGCATTGCTAAAGTTGACCAATTTTTGGAAATGTGCATGAAGCCAATATTGACCAAACTTGAATTTTTTCCAAATGGGCCCATGTTTTCATGCTTGAAACTTGTTTCTAACATGTCCCACGACCTTTGAGCTCAGTCATGCATTATTTTATTATTTATCCTATTTATTTTGATATTTTATCCATTAAAATGCAAAATTAAATAAAGTAAATAATAAAAATAATGAATGATTTGATTGTGAATCTTTTTCTTATCAAATGACGGACAAAACATGCTGGCATATCAAAATAAAAGCATGCAAGTCAAGATGAGAAAGGATGTCCAAAATAGGAAATATTTTCTAGTGGATATTTGGAACAAATCTTGCACTCAATGCCATAGATATTCTTCCATAATTGTTACCCTAGTTTGATTTACTACATATACACTACAACCCCAGATCAAAAGGACACGTGAAGGCTGCCTCTATAAACCCTAAAAAAATTTCCAAATTTTCTCAAAGAGAGGTGCAACTTATATCATACGATCCAGGCATCTTTAATCCATTCCAGTCACTCCATCTTCATCCTGAGGTTCCCAAGAAGACAAGTCAGTCCTCACACACTCTTGAAACACCCTGAGATTGCCCTATCGAATCCCAACTTTTTTGGTAAAATCTTGGATCTCAAACTTTCACAATAGGCCATATAAATCATGTTTAAGTTTATATTCATGTTGCTAAGGATGTTTGCTGGTTTTTTGACATATTACATGAGACCATCGGGCCTGGAATCATATTGTGCCATGGATGACCACCGTTAGGGTTTTAGATTCAAACCCTATGATGTAGGAGGAATTAGCCATTTTAGAGGCCATATTCATGATCAGCGGATCTTTTTAAGTCAACTTGTATTCTTTGTTTTTTTGTTTGGCCACTTTTCCAGGTGACTCCATCGGAGAAGACGGTGGAAACCACTAGCTCCGGTGGTTGGACTGGACGGTCTTGAGTCAACCAACTAGCATGGTAGGAAGACAACATCCCATTGGCTGGATTCAAATGACTCTCCCTCTCTTCGCGCCTGATTGGACTGTTTGAAATGCAGGGACCCCACTTGTTGGCACGTGTTTGAAAACTCAGCAGTTGTCTTGGTTTTACATTATATAATTTTGTTTTGATGATATACATGAATGATCCAGCAGTGCAAATGGTAAAAGCATAAGGATGCAAAGGGAGAGACCTAGGTTCGATTCCCAAGTCTTGAAGTTTATTTTTTCTAATGAGTTTCTTGCAGATCCAATGTTCCAGGGGCAAGCGCGCATACCATGTGTCACCAAGTCATCACCATCAGATCAATCATCCTCCATATCCAGCGCCTCTAGCATGCAGACATACCATAGACCTCCCTAACACAATAGCACCAGATCCAGCGCAGCTGTGGGCCACCAGACTTGGGCCTTGACAAATTTCAAACGTGGGTTTCTCACCCACTCAGGCCCATTTTTAATTTCTTTATTTTTTTAATTAGTTTATATTTTTGGTTTTTTTTTAATCAGAAAATCATCAAAAAATAGGATTTAGAGTTTTTTTAAGAAAAATTAATTTAATTAAATTTTAACTTTTTTTCTTTAATTTAAAATTAGTGTGAAATTAGGTTAAATTTCTAATTTTTTTCATAAAATACCAAAAAAATATTTTTAATAGGCAATAAGATTTTAGGGTTTCAAACGTAGGCCAGTCTTAATTTTTGCGCGCTCTTTTTCATACGATTTTTTTTATTATGAAATTGTGCCCGGTTTGTAATAGTTTAATTAGGGTTTTTAATTTCCGCACTTTACTTTTCAGTCATTATTTATGTAACTACACCAAAGCCTTGTAATAGCTGTATGAACTTTATTTCTCGCTTTATATTTCTTATATGTTTGGATATAAACTTTTAGTAAATTAGGCGTGCATGACAAGAATTAATCAATTAATCATTAGGTCACTAACATCAAATAAAATACTTGAAAAAAGCACACTATTGCAAACTTGCACCCTTAGGGTACTCCTCACTTTGGTTGCCTTCGGAAATGATCGTGTCCCTCGAACGTAGGTGTTGTACCCCAAAATTCACCCTCTCATTTATCAGATATTTTCTCACAAAGATCTCTCTTGGTTCAAGACTACACTAGGGTTGATCAGCTCAGGACACCTCCTTAAGCACTGAAGACCAAAATTAGGATTTGAGATTGCACAAGGATAATTGAACTTTCAATGCTTCATATGACTTTCATGGATCATTATGGACCCCCAAGATTACTCATGTCAAGTTTCAAGCCTTGGATCACACTCTTGCTCAATCAATTGAGCAGTTGACCTAAAAATCAACTATATTGGGAAAAAAAGTCAATTATGGCCAATTTACAGTCAAACTTCATAATTTTTTATCCAAAACTATATTATAAACTCATATGAATCAGTTGATCACGTTTGGACCATAATTTCTCAAGAAATTTGATCAAATCATCAAAAGGGCAAAATGGTCAAAATTAGGGTTTTGATTGAGAAAGGGCAATTTTTGATTTTTGACCTAGCAAATGGTCAATTGGTTTGAAGCATGGTTTAAATATTTCAATTGCATATTTTTTTACCTAATGGCATGATCTAAAACATTTCTCAAGATCAATTGGATTGATAGTGAATTCTCAGTCAACTGCTCAAAAGTCAATTATACACTGAAAAGTCAAACTTTGACTTTTTGGTCAAAATCCAATGTCAAAGATCACAATTCATTAAAACATGTCAAAATATGAAACTTGTTCATCAAGAAATCAAAAATTCAAGATTTCATTTTGAAAAGTCAAAGTTTTCTAACTTAGAAATTTTTCAAAGTGTTTAAAACTTCATTTTTTCATAACTTTGAGCCAATTTTTCACCATGATGCAAGATGATTCAGAAGAAACTTTCAACATGAAAGTTTTAGATCTCCATGATATATACAACATTTCTTTACACAACTTCTTCTAAAAATTCTTGGATCTCAAGTTATTAATTCATAAAGTCATGGTCTTGAAATTGAACACTTAGTGAAATTTTGCCCTAGTTTTGGTCAGGATTTTGACCTAATTTCATGGCACTTTTTCATTTAGTTCCAAAGGTAATTTGAAAAAGTGATGCAAAAAGGGGTTATAGAGTACATTACAAGCTTTCCAAAATATCCAAGAACTCCTTGAGATCATTTGTGAGCAGGGAGAATCGAAGAGAGGAAGTTAGGGTTTTCAAACTTGAATTACAAGTCATTTTGTGATGAACAAAATTCAAATTTAAAACCTATGCTAAACAATCTTGCTTTGCAGGCCTCTAAACCCCAAGATATCTCCATAATAAAAAGATTACACTTTCTTTTGAGCTATTATCCACTTGATTCAAGCTTCCAAGTAAATTTTCCATTAATGGCACAAAAGCACCATTGCCATTTACATAAAGCAGGCTTTATGCAAAGTCAACTTGCATTGAGCTTTGCACTTGTTCTATTTGCACAAGCTTCCTCTACAAAGCCAGACAAGCTTGTTTAAAGTTGGCAACCACCCTACATGCTTGTACTTGCTGCCTTGAAACCAGATTTTCTCACTTTTCTTCAAAAGCAAGCAATTTAGCCATAACCCTATAACTCAGAAACCTTTTGTGCAATAGCTCTCCAACCTTTTCCATACAAAAACACAAGTCTATTGCAACATAACAGATGAATACACAAGCTCTAAAAACTTCCAAAACTCAGAACTGCATCAAAAACCACCATTGTTGCATATTCTGACCAAGAACTTCAAACTTCTATTTCACTCGTGCATTTCTTGGCCTTTTGCTTCCAAAAGCTTCCTAACATCATACATAAGCCATCCTTATCCCTGTTACACGAATGTAACCCCATATTCATCCATTTCAAAGTTCAAAAACAGAGCATCATAGTTGGACTTCTCCAGACCATTACAGCCACCCTCAGCTTAAGCCAGCCATTGCATTAGCTTCCTAGATGTCCAAGGAAGCTAACCTAATCATCAGCACTGCCTGAAACAAGCTCAAGTCCATTTCACGATTTTCAATTTTGAGGTATTTTTCTTGAACTTTTATGTTCATATTTAGGCATTGTTATGCTTGCATTTGTGAAGATAAAATGTAGACATCATTTCCCTGAAACTATACATGTCCATAGATTTCATTTATTTTGATTGAGCAAGGAGAATTTTGAGTTTGAACTTTCTGAAATATTTAGGTCAGAATTTGGTACTTTTAGAAATTCTCATTCATCTTTGATTTATAGCTTATGATATTTATATGGTTGAATTCGTGTGACAAAATGGAGCAGTTTTCATGTTTACATTTTCGCAAATGGTTGAGAAATGAGCAAGTTACAGATCCTTTGGCTGGAGGTTGAAGATGAAGTCATTTTCAGGACTGGATTGATGGTATGTATTTTTTGTGTTTGCTTATGTTAATGGATGTACAGCCACACTAGTGGCAAAGGCAGCGCGCGTTTATCTCAAGGTCACGGGTTCAAGACTCAGCGCTGCCTTTTGTTCATTTTTGCAACATTTTTTCTACCTATTTGCCAGCCACAAGCGCACATGGGCCTCCAATGCTGGGCCTTGCCATTTTACTGCACCACCCCCCCCCCCCCCCGACTACTTTTACACCCTTGGCCCATTGTTTTATTTAATATTTCATTTTCCTCATTTTATTTTTTATTTTATTTCATATTATTATTATTTATTACTATTAATGTTATTATTTATTTATTTTTTATTAATAAAAATCCAAATAAAAAAACATTTTTATTTATTATTCATACTTATATATTTTATTTTCTCTATAAAACAAAAAGACTAAAAAACATTTTCTTAAAATAAATAAATTTCTTTTCTTTTTCTTAAATAATTATTTTTTTAGACTTAAGATAAATTAATATATTATTTTATTTTCTTAGTTAAAACTAATTTAGAACTTAGGTTATTTTAATTAATTAATCTTCATTTTATTTCCATTAATTTAAAACCTTTTCATAAAAAACCCTCAAAATCCTTTTCAAATTAATTTCTTTTCTTAATTAGTTTAAGTTAATTTTATTTAATTTTAATTAATCATTTTCTTTAATTAGGTCATGACAAAATCCCTTTCATAAAAAACAATAAAAATCATTTCTTTTTCCATTTATATTCTTGCATTTTATTTTCAATTTTGTACAATATTCAATATGGTTGTAATAGATAATTAGGTTTAATTTTCTTGCAATCCTCATTTGTAAATTTGTACACCCCCTCCCCTAATGATGTAATAGCGTAGTAATTTTACTTTTCGCAATTTATCGCTTTATATAAATGCTAGTAATTAGGGTTTGTATGAGAAGATAAAATCAATAAGCAGCAAACCCTAATCAAAGACTAAACAAAGGATGAAAATCAATACACTTGCACACAAGCATCCCTAGGGTAAATCCACTTGGTTGCCTTACAAAAATGACCATATTACGCATGTGAGGTATCTTGGCAAAAGACAAGCAAAATACAAGATCATAGTCCCTTGATGATGCTATCAAAAGTTGCCTTTCAAAATGATCTTAGTCCCTAAAGAAAGATACTAAGATACCTTACAATATTGCTAATCATGGCTTATGACCCTTGCATGTCCCTTTTACATCCAAAGATAGGGTTACTTACCAAATCAATGGTAAGATAACAATGTAAAAGGAAAGAGGAAATAAACATGAAAGAATTTTGAGTAGGTAGAATGTTCCTAGTTACTTGCTCCATTCCAAAACAAAAACATCATTTCTATTTTCAAAAAACAAACACCAACACTTTCAAAAACATCTTTCAAACTTGAAAACATTTTCAAAAGGTCAACACTTTGTATACATTCTTACGAACGAGAATTATTACAAAGTTTGCCTAAACGATGGCGCCTTTTCAAAATACTTTCAAAAACCACACAAAGCACATTTTCAAACAAAAGCAAGTGATCTAGCAAGTAACTAAGAACCCATGGAAAACAATGGATGAAAAGGGTGCTAATACCTTCCATTTTCATAATCTACCCCCCCCCCCCGAACTCAAGAAACAATCTCAAAGGTCTTTCCTGTGCTTTTTCACCTTTCCTTTTGGATAAAAGGAAAGTCGGTGGCGACTCTTGCTAACTGCAACATTTGCGATAAAACGCAAAACACCCAAGTCAGTTCTCCCACCGTATCACAGAACTGGCGACTCTACTGGGGAGAATTCTAAAACTGGGGTTACCTTAGGGTTAGATCATATTTACTTGCTTTCTTTGTTTGACTTGTATGCTTTACATTATGGTTCTTTGTTTGGGCTTGAATACTCTACCCGGATTTGGGATACCTTATAGGTAAGTAGTAATACGTTGTGGAAACTGTGCGGGGTATACCGACATGGTCTAAGCAATAGCTACGTTAGTGCGACATATTTGTGGGTACCGGTAGCCCTTGAGTAGTCAAGGAGAATACGGGGCCGCTGAGTGATGTCATGAAGCGCTAACGAACTTTTAGAACCTTTACTTGACCAACTTGGCCATTAGGACATAGTGAGATGATCGGCTTTGGTGCAGTCTGAAGTTGGTTGATACTCGATACTACACTCATTGAGGTTTGGTTTTTTGGGATATTCTGATCGCCATTAAAGAGGTTTGCATTGAAACAATGCCCAACGAAACAAACCAGTGTTATTGAGCTCCTTAGAACCCGGTTACTATTGCTAGGACAGGTTTAAGCCAACTAAACTTCAAGAGGGTACTTACCTATGAGACTCCATGCAAGCCTAAACCTAAGGACTTGTTTGTTTTGTTTGTATATATTTACTTGTACATAACATCATGAACATCATAACATCATACTCATATTCACTAACCATTTCAAGGATTTTTGGATTTATCTTTGTTCCGTTTTAGAGGATATGGATTATATTCGCAAGAAAACCATTCAAGTCAATCTCGTAAGGATCCCTCCTCAACTTAAAGAGTTAGCATCAAGGATTCCTGAAAACTCTCCATTCACCGAAAGACATGGTCACCTACTAAACTTGGTTACCTCCAACATTGATGAAGACATGATGAAGGTTCTCTTCCAGTTCTTTGATCCTCTACATCATTGCTTCACATTTCCCAATTATCAACTTGTGCCAAATTTGGAAGAATTCTACCAACTCTTGAGAATTCCTATTCTCAATCAACTACCCTTCAACGGTACGGAAAGAGATCCAAAGCTAGAAGAGATTGCTCAAGCTCTACACTTGCAACCATCTGATATCACAACCAATTGGGAAACGAGTAGTGGTGTCAAAGGTTTCCTAGAAAAATTCTTATTCGAGAAAGCCCAAAACTGTTGGAACTCTTTGGATTTGCAAGCCTTTGAGGAAATTGTGGCTCTCCTCATCTATGGGATGGTTTTGTTTCCAAATCCTGACCAACTCATAGATGTGAACACCGTCAAAATCTTCATGTCTCGTAACCCGGTGCCTACTTTTCTAGGGGACATCCTACATTCCTTTCACAATCGTACTATGAGGAAAAGAGGTATCCTTATGTGTTGCACTCCTCTCTTGTAAAGATGGTTTATTTCACATCTTCCCCAATCTGTGTTGAAAAATGAGAAAGGTTCAATATGGTCCCATAGGTTGATGACGCTCAGACATTCATATATTCATTGGTTTTCCCTCTCTTTAGAGAATGTTACTATCATTGACCGTTGTGGAGAATTCACTAATGTCCCTTTGCTTGGCATTAGAGGAGGTATCACTTACAACCCTTGCTTAGCCTTAAGACAGTTTGGTTACGCCCGAAGGGATGGTCCACACGAGATGTTTATTCAAGGTTTGGTATTTGACTATGAGAGCGGCGATCAAGGTTACCGTCAGAGGTTTATCCGAGCATGGAGAATGTTGAACAAGGTGGATAGCAAGACACTAGGACACAAGAATTCCATTCCCCTCGAACCTTACCTTAAATGGGTACGAGCTCGTGCTCAGAAACTTGTGATGCCTTATCCTTCCATCTTACCAGTCATCGTGGAGCCTGTGGTCGAAGGAGATGTTCCCTACACTATCCTCTATCCCGACATGTCTACCTCTCTCGAAGACTTACAAAAGGGTTGGATCCAGCTGAAGGAAGAAAGATATACTTTCGAGGCTCAATTTTATGCTAGTGAAAAGAGGGTCTTGGAGCTTACTAAGCAGCTATAAGAAGAGCAAAGTGTGAATGCTTACCTCGCGCCAAAAAGGATGTGTTCGGTCTTTTTATCTTAGAAAGTTATTTTGTAAGCCCAAGAAGAATGATGTAATATTTCTTGTTTTGTCTAATGAGAATTAACGTTTTCTCATTCTTTTGTCTATACAAATTTAAATTTCATTAATCCTTGAAATCATTTGCATGTACATATTCCATGCATCATAACATGACAGGTTTTCTCATAACATGTTTCCTTATCTTTCTGTTGTTTATTTCAGCAAGATGGATCTAGAGAAAACTGTGAAGGATCTCCAAACCCAGAATTCTCAATTTCAGGAGACTCTACTAGCCCTAGCCAAGGGGCAGCAAGATATGATGGCTTTGTTGGCCGTTAAGGAGAAGCCAAAGAAGAAAGCTCTACTCAACATGGGTAGAAGATTCAAGGAGACAGTCCGTCAAATCCCAGTAGGAGAAGATTCATCTGAAGAGGACGAGAACCAGATTGGTGAGGTAAAGAGTACTCAGGCTGACTGTATCAATGATCAAGTATCCAATGATGATTATTTCAACGAGCAGTATCCACCCGCTGATATAAAATACAAGCAGTTAGAAGACATATTGAAAGCTGTTGAAATCCAAGTCGTCCCCAGTTTAGATTTTGATGATTTGGGTTTGATCTTTGGGGTAGTCATTCCCCACAAATCCAAAATACCAATCTTTGTAAAGTACGATGGGGTTTCTTGTCCAAAACTCTATTTGAAATCTTATGTGCGCAAGATACAACCACACACTGCTGATAGGAAGCTTTGGGTTCACTTTTTCCAAGAGAGCTTGGCTGGAAGATAACTTGAATGGTTTTATCAGCTAGATGGCTCTCGTATCAATACTTGGGAGGATTTAGCTACGGCCTTCTACCATCAGTATCAGTACAACATCGACTTGGCGCCAACGAGGGTTCAGTTGCAAGATGTGACCATGGGGAAGAATGAAGGATTTAAGGAATATGCGCAAAACTGGAGAGACCTTGCTAGTAGGGTCCAACCTCCCTTGACTGATAGGGAGCACATTGACATGTTCATGGGAACTTTATCTGGTCCTTTCTTTAATCTGTTGGTTGGCTGCTCTTCTTCTGGTTTCACCGAATTAATCTTAATCGGCGAAAGAGTTGAAAGTGGCATCAAAAGTGGGAAGATCTTTGTGGCATCTACCTCCACTCCCAATCCTATCAAGAAACCTTTTGCTGCAAAGAATGAAGTTAATGTTGTGTACGGGGCAAGGGCCCATACCAAGAAGAACAATCACCCGTCTGTCAATGATGTCCGAATCTCCAATCCAACTCCTACTCTAAGACCATCTGCAAATCATCAACATTTTGAAACTCCAAGAATACAATTTACGAGGTTAGGCATGTCATTGTCTAAAGCCCTTGAACATTTGCTCAAGGCTAATTTAGTGACATTGGGCGATCCTCCCGCCAACCCTGACACCACGTCACCAAAGTATAATCCAAACGCTAAGTGTGCTTACCATTCAAGCAGCACCGGGCACGAGACTGACCAGTGCTGGGATTTGAAGAACAAAATCCAGGATTTTATTGATTACAAGACTATTGAGTTTGATCCTCCTCCAACGCCGAATGTAATTACCACTCTGATGCTGAAGCATGACAAAGGTGTTAATGCTGTCGAAAATGCAATTTTTGTTGCCTTTGTTAAATAATCGACTACTCCGCTGAATGTAATCAAGAACAATCTGTTGAAAGTTGGGATCTTCCCTGGCTGTGATCAAGAATAATCGAGATCCACATTTCAAGAATAATCGAGATCCATATTTCACTTCGTTCTAAGTCAGCGTTAGGCTGATTACACAAAACTAGGTTATTTAGGTAGGAACTCCTTCCAATTGTATCTCATACAACTCTCGAATATTTTCAGTTGGGTGAATAACTCCTTATTCTAATTCATCATATGAATCATTCCTAACTCTTGCTTCTAAACATGTATTGTTGTACCCCAAAATTTGCCCTCCCATTTCCTCAGCATTTTCTCATCACAAGACCTTTGAAGATCAAGATACAGTTAGGGTTTCCTCTGCTCAAGACTTCTCCTTGCACTGTGGACTCAAATTAGGGTTTGTGTTTGCCTAAGGATGTTTTGACCTAAAAAGCTCAAGATAACTTTCATGCTTCATATTGGACTCCCAAGTTTACCTATGCCAAGTTTCAAGTCTTGATTCCAAGTTTTACCCAGTCAATTGGACAGTTGACCTAGAAATCAGCTGTATTGGGGAAAAAGTCAACTGTGGCCAATTGACAGTCAAACCTCATGAAATTTGATCCACATCAACATTATGAACTCACATGAACCATTTGATCAAGTTTGGATCACAATTCCACAAGAAATTTGATCAGATCACCAAAAGGGCAAAATGGTCATTTTTAGGGTTTTGACTGCACAAAGGCAATTTTTGACTGTTTGACCTAGCCAATGGCAAATCAAGCTCACATATGGACTCAAGGACCCCATGAAATTATCTTGACACATTCATCAAGCTCAAAAGATTCCAAGTACACAAGGTTGACAGTTGAATTTCCCAATCAATTGATCAATTTTGACTGTATACTGAAAAGTCAAACTTTGACTTTTTGGTCAAAGTCAAGAGTCAAGATTCATTTTTCATCAAAACATGCCAAATCATGAAACTTGTTCACCAAGAAATCACAAAATGCAAATTAGGGTTTGAAAATGGAATTTTTCATAACTTAGAATTTTTCTAAGTTATGAAAAACCCTAATTTTTTCCCAACTTTGCCCCATCTTTTCACCATGATCCATTTGGATTCAAACAAAAGTCAAAACATGAAAGTTGTAGCTTGTTGCATAATCTACAACTTTGATTCACAAAGTTTTCTCATTTGAAGCTTGTATCTCAAGTTATATTTTTTTGAATAAGGGCACTAAACCATCTTTTAACTTAGTGAAATTTGACCTATTTTGACAAGGTTTTCTACCCCACTTCAAGGCCACTTTTCATACCCTTCCACTTGGAATTTTGATTTGCATTTCAAAGATGGATTGTAGTACACATTCCAAGCTTTCCAAAATGTCCAAGAACTCACCAAACAACCTCATAACTTGAGAGATTCGAATTTCACAAGTTGGCAAAAATTCACTTTTGTTCTTCATCAAAACATGTTCATAAACTTGGCAAATTTGAACTCAGCATAGTTTGTGCTACTTTACAGGTCCTTAAACCAAATTACACTCCTTAATTTAATGCAAAACCATTGAACCAAGTTGTTATTCTAAGCCTTTGGTCATTGCACAAGGAATTAAGCCTAAACTAGAAAAAGCATTATTTCCATTCTTGAAAAGAAGAACTTTATGTCAAGTTTGCAATCCAAGTGGTACAATCAAGATCTTCTTGGAACAAGTTTGTGAGCAAATTGAACTGATCAAGGCAAGGGATAGCAGCATAGTTAGAGGGCCTGTACTGACCTAGGGAGCCAAGTTGCACTTTGTAGCTTAAGTGTGAAGAAAGGTCCATAACTTATGCTATCTCTCATCTCAGCTTAGAGACATAACACAAAAGCTATCAAACACATTCCATAGACAAAATCCAAGCTAACACAGGAGCCCTTGCCATCTGAAACACCCCCATTGCTCTAATCACCTCAAAACTGCACAAACAGGGGAGCCCCTGCAGTTTGAGTGCAAACTCCCAATCCCTTCGAGCATTTTGATCCAAACCTTTTCCTCTACCTTCCCTACAACATATGCAAGCTAACCATGTCCTGAAATCAGACCTGTAACACCTCCAAGCCACTTCACCATTTTTAATTTTCTGTTTTGCAGTTGGAGTTCATTAGCTCGATTCAGGGAGTTTCAAGACAAAGTAGGAATTGGAAAAGCTCCCTTACACTTCAAGGAAGCTGTACAAGTCATCATTTCACTCTGAAACATCCTCCATTGCCAAGCTCGATTCCAACTGAACAGGTACATTCATGGAGTTCTATCTCCCTTGTTAGGCATTGTTAGCTTTAGATTTTTGAAGAAAACATGTCACAATCATAGCCCTGAACATGCTCATATGTTTAGATTTCATTTATATTTCGTGTGCTTAGAGAATTTCATGTCTGAACATTGATGAAAAGTTAGGTCAGAAATGAGGGGGAGAGAAATTCTCCCTCATCTTGGAGAGATAGGTCATGTTCTTTATATGGTTGAAACCGTCTCTTAATGCTCTACACTTTTCATGTTATGAGTTTTGCTTGAAATTCCAGGAATCCAGAGATAAAAAACGCGTGTTTTAGCTTGAAGAAGGCTGTACAGAGGTTGAAGAAGAAGTGGTCTGGGCTGGGCCTGGATTTATTTTCTTTTCACACCCCATTTTCATGTTTACACCCCCTGAGCCCATTTGCTTCATTTTTAACTCTTTTTGACTTTTTTCTTTTTTGGTTGACTTTGTTTATTTTTCCTCATGACATTTAAAAAATAAAAATATTTTTCCCATCATTTTTGCATTTATTTGCATATTTATTTGTTTGTTTCTTTTGTTTGTATATAATATATATATGTACTATTATTAGAATAAATAGAAAATAGTGTAAATACAATTTTTATTTTTATTTACTTTCTGAAAATATTTCACACAAAAAATACTCTTTTATTTATTTTTATTAAAATATTAAATAAATATTTATTTTGTGTATAATACATATTTAGGGTTTAATAAATACATATGTTTATTAATATATTTAAGCTAAAATATAAAAATACTTGAATTTTTCATTTTATTAATATTTGATATAAAAATACTTTTTTTCATGATATACTTCATTCTATTTTTATTTTACAAATAATAAATAAATACTTGTATTAAAATAGATAATAATACATTTTCTTTCAAATTAGGGTTTTTGCCCTAAATTCAAAATACTCAAAAAAATAATACATTTTTATTTTCTTTTCCCTTTTACATAAATAATATTTTCTCATACACATAAAGACTCTCCTTTTGCATTTCACATATTTATTTAATTTACATTTAATTATGCAATTTATTTACCTTACAAATATTCAAAATGATGTAATAATTTAGATTTAAATTCTTGTCAATATCCCCCATTTGAACATTTGTACCCCCCTTCCCATATTTGGTTTTGTAATAGCTTAGTAATTTTAATTTCGCACTTTATTGCTTTCTAATGGTAACATGTTAGAATTAGGGTTTGTATGCGAAAAACGATAAAAAAAATAGTTTGACCTAATACAAGATAAATAAGCATGAAAATGGACACACAAATCACACTTGCACCCCCTAGGGTATTCCACTTGTTGCCTTCAAATAAATGGGCCATATTGTATGTTGAACATCTTTGGGCAAAGCAAGCAATTTGAATGATCATAGTCCCTCGACAAAAACTTTTCAAAACAAACAAAAACAAATGATCAAGTCCCTTAAAGAAATTGCCCAAAGACATTTAACGTCGTTACAATCATGGTCTAAACGATGACCCGCGCCTGTCCCTTTCACATCCTAACACAAGGTTGCCCACCAAATACAATGGTGGAGCAAACTTGTTAAAAGGGTTAAAGCATAGCAATAGTCTTTTGAGAAATTTAGGAGTAGATGACCTCTTAGTTACTTGAATCAACTTGCAAAACAAAACACTTGCCTAATTTCAAAATCACACATCACAACACTTTCAAAACAAAACTTTCAAAAACAAAATGAAAACCTTTTCAAAAGACATACATCTTTGTATACATCCCCACATGGATCATTACAAAGGTTGCCACCACATTGGCCTCTTTTCAAAACATTTTCAAACCCACACACTCAAGCACCATTTAAAACAATTGAAAACAAAAGGCAAGTGATCTAAGCAAGTAACTAAGAGCCCATGGATAACCATGGATAGAAAGGGTGCTAATACCTTCCCTTTCTATAATCTACTCCCCGAACCCAAGAAAACATCTCAAAGGGTTTTTGCTGTGCTTTTTAACCTTTCCTTAGGATAAAATAAAAAGTCGGTGGCGACTCTTGCTAACCGCAACATTTGCGAATACAAAACGCAAAACCTCAAGTCAGTTCTCCCACCGTATCACAGAACTGGCGACTCTGCTGGGGAGCACTTCTAAAAGTGGAGTAACCTTAGGGTTTAGATCACCTTTGTTTTCAATTGTTTGCTTTGTTTGCTTTTATATTTGTGGGCTTTGCATCGGAGTTTCATAGATCCTAACCTGGATCTGGGATGTACCCTTTTTAGGTAGCATAATCTGTGAGGGACCTGTCCGGCGTAGACCGACATGGGTGAAGCAGTGGCTACGTTGGTGTGGCATCTTAGTCTGTACCTATATCCCTTGTGTTGTAACGGGGAGAATATAGGTCTTCTAAGGGGTCATTAAACACCAACCGACCTTAGAACCCTAAATTGACCAACTTGGCTATTAGGACAGTAGCAGTATGCTACACTCATTGAGGCTAAACTCTCGAGATGGTTCTGGCCGCGAGAAAAGATTGCGATGCTGGAGTTATGACCGATTGAGGGTAGCCAATGATTTGAGATCCTCTAGAACCCGGTTACTTTTGATAGGACAGGTTTTAACCAACAAAACCAAAAGAGGGTAATACCTGAAACTCATGCTGGCCTGAAACCTAAGGGTGTCTTGTGTGACTTGTGTGCCTTATCTGTCTATGTGAATATTTGTGGTGTGTTTCATCATAGCATCATTCCATCATACCATTGCATGCATCCTGTATAAAAGGCTAACCCATTTCAAAGACAAAAGAGGTTTCATCTTTGCTCTGTTTTGTAGGACATTATGATGCCTGTGCGAAGGAATACTATCTGGTTCAACTTTGTTCGTTCACCCGAGTTGCTTGATGAGTTGGTTAGCAGAATTCCAAATACCACTTCCTTCATTCAGAGGCATGGTTCTCTTCTCAGTTTAGTCACTGCAAAATGGGACCAACAACTGATAAGTGTTCTGACCCAGTTTTATGACCCTCTGTATCACTGTTTCACCTTTCAAGACTTCCAGCTGGTTCCTACCCTGGAAGAATTTTCTTATTTACTTGGGATTCCTGTCTTGGAACAAACTCCATTCACTGGTTTGGAAAAGACTCCTAGGCCTGAAGAGATTGCTGCAATTCTCCCCTTGACCAAGGAAGAGGTTTTGTCCAACTGGGAAACTAGAAATGGGATCAAGGGCTTTTTGGTCAAATTTCTGGTTGGCAAGGCTAATGATTTCTGGAATGACTTGGACTTCAAGGCATATGAGGATATTCTAGCTCTTTTGATCTATGGTCTGGTGCTATTCCCCAACCCTGACACCTTTATCAGTATCCATGTCATAAGGATCTTCATGTCTCGGAATCCGATACCCACTCTTTTGGGTGATATTCTACAACAACTCTATGCTCGTACTGCTCGAAAACGGGGAACTCCGTGGTGTTGTATTCCTTTGCTAGTAAGGTGGTTTATTTCGCACCTTCCTAAGTTCGTGCTGAAGAATGAAGAAGGAAAAGGTTGGGCTCGGAGGTTAATGTCTCTCATTGATAAGGACATCACTTGGACTCTCAGAGGTTTGGATGAGGTAGCTGTTATTGATCGATGCGGGGAATACCCGAATGTTCCATTGATTGGTATCCAAGGAGGAATCTCTTACAATCCATGCTTAGCTCTCCGACAGTTTGGAAGAGCCAGAGGAGATGGGCCTCATGAATTGCTGGTTCCTCACTTCCATTTTGAGTTTCAGGCAGACAGTGACAAACTACGCCAGGGATTCATTAGAGCTTGGGACAGAATTCACAAAGCTGACCCACATGAGTTAGGACCAAAGACTTCTCTGCCATTGAAGCCCTATTGCAAATGGGTCCGCATCCGTGCTCAGAAGTTGGGTATGCCCTACGAAGCTGTCAGACCTCTCATTCTTGAGTCTCCTGTTGAAGATGGGGTTCCTCTAACTGTCCTCCCTCCTCAGATACCTACTGATTTTGACACCATGAAGAGATCTTGGGCGCAGCTAAAGGAAGAACGAGATTTCTATCGGGAGAAGTTCAACGAGCAGGAACGGAAGGTTCAGAGGCTGACTAAGCAGTTGGAAGAAGAACGGGCCCTGAACAACTACATCAGCACTGAAAAGAGGAGGCCATGGGAGCATTGATGAGCTTTGATGTTTCCTTTTGTAGTTTTATTTCCTTTTCATTCCTGTAATGCCTAAGGGCAAGTTGTTGAACAATTGAAATTTTCAATCTAATGAAGTGTGTTTCCCTTTTTGTCTACAAAGTTGAATCTTGTTTGTCTTTGGAAACATAAAACATACGCATTCCATTACACCATATGCATAGCAGGTACCCTATTTCACAGGTTGCTTAATCTCCTTCGCTGTTTATTTTGAACAGTCATCATGAATCCAGAATCATCCAGTGAGCAAGCAATCAAGGCCCTTCAGGCCCAAAGTGCACAGTTTCAAGAAATGGTCCTAAGCCTAGCCCAAGGTCAGCAAGAGTTGAAGACTCTACTCCTGAAGAAGAAGAAGAAAAAGAGGACTGCATTGTTCAACACCGGACGCAGATTTGGAAACACACTCCACAATGAAGCTGATCCAACCACTTCTTCTGCTGAGAAAAACAGTCCCCAAGGGGGAGGAGCTCCTAGTCCCGCAGTCTCCGACAACGAGACGGACTATAACGACGAACAATACCCACCTGCTGCTGATAGGTACAAGCAATTGGAGGACCGCTTGAGCGCCATGGAAATTCAGAATGTGCCGGGACTGGATTTCGGAGATTTGGGGTTATCTTCTGGGGTAGTCATTCCACACAAGTTTAAGGCGCCTGCCTTCGCCAAGTATGATGGGGTCTCCTGCCCAAAGCTACATCTAAGGTCGTACGTAAGGAAAATTCAACCTTACACGGCGGATAAGAACCTCTGGATTCACTTTTTCCAAGATAGCCTCTCGGGGTCACAACTTGAATGGTTCTACCAATTGGATGGAGCTAGCATCCGACACTGGGAAGATTTGGCAACCGCATTCTACAGACAATACCAATACAATTCTGATCTCGCTCCTACGCGTACCCAACTTCAGGGTATGTCTCTAGGAACGGGTGAAGGGTTCAAAGAGTACGCTCAAAAATGGAGAGATTTGGCTGGCAGGGTGCAGCCTCCATTGACTGATCGAGAACTGGTTGATATGTTCCTTGGGACTTTGTCTGGTCCGTTTTTCAATCATTTGGTTGGTAACTCCTCTGCTGGATTTACAGATTTGATATTAACGGGAGAAAGAATTGAAGCTGGCATCAGGTCAGGCAAGATACAGAAGGCTGCCTCTACAAGTGCTGAGAAGAGGCCATTTAAGAAAGAAGCAAGTGCCGTCTATGGTCCTAGAAGACAAGTCAAGCCCGAAAGTCGCCAAGTCGTCAATGCTTTGGTCATCTCCAAACCTGTTGCTGTTCCTCAGCAGTACAATCAACAAAGAAGCGAAAGGCCCAAGAGGCAGTATACCCGACTAAGTATGACATTATCTCAAATTTTACCCCAACTGTTATCCACCAACCTGATGACCCTCAAAGAAGCTCCTAAGGTCGTCAACACTGCGTCTCCTAAATACAACCCAAATGCCCGATGTGCTTATCATTCTGATAGTCCCGGGCACACTACTGATGATTGCTGGGCCTTGAGAAACAAAGTGCAAGATCTGATCGACGCGAAGGAAATTCAGTTTGAAGCGCCAGAAAGACCAAATGTTGTAACGGCTCCTATGCCCCAGCATAGGGTAAATGCCATTGAGGAAGAAGTGTATGCTGTTTCGATAGATGAAGTTGTTACCCCTCTGAAGACTGTTAAGAAGAACCTACTGCGGGCCGGTTTATTTCCGAGTTGCGGTGAAGGTTGCCTATTCTGTGCTATTTCCCTATCTGATTGTCCCCTGCTGAGGTTAGGCATCCAAGGCCTAATGGATAGCAAGGAGATTCTATTCAAAAAGACTGCTGTTCAATTGGTTCCGATGAAAGAAGTTTCTGTGATTACCATCTTCAAAAATCCAATCAAGGCTCCCCCGAAGAAGCCTATTCAAATCATGACAGTTGCGCCTGTGATCATTACTGTTCCGGGGCCCCTCTCTTACGTGTCTGATAAAGCTGTCCCTTGGCATTATGGGGCAGACGTGTATGTAAATGGAATCAAACAAGAATTCGACGCTGGTGCCAGTATCTGCGATATCACTGGTCCAGCCAAGGTCACCCGCAGTGGCAGGCTCTTCTCGTCTGACATTGCACCGCCCGCTATTCGAAAACCCCTCCTCATAAAACCTACAAGTTTACCTAGTCTTGTTGCTGATCAAATTGTGTCCCCTGCTGCCGAGTCATCGAATGCTCGGGGCAAAGGGATTGAAGAAGAGCCTGCCCGGATGGAGGCACCAATACCCATAAATGTTGAGGCCTCCCGACAAGAAATGGAGGAGATTCTGAAAATAATAAAGAAAAGTGATTTTAATGTTGTCGAGCAGTTGGGGCATACGCCCTCCAAGATCTCCCTGCTCTCCTTATTGCTATGCTCCGAGGCCCATGCTAAGGCCTTGATCTCATTTCTCAAGACGGCCCATGTGCCGCAGGAGACGTCTGCAGTCCAGTTCACTGATTGCATAGCGAATCTAACGGCGGATAACGGCTTGGGTTTTTCAGATGCTGACCTGACCGCGAAAGGGAGAGACCACAATGATGCCCTGCATGTCTCTATTGAATGCAGGGGCACTACTCTGGCACATGTATTAGTGGATACTGGTTCTTCCTTGAATGTTCTACCGAAAAAGGCTTTAGATCGTCTGGATTATGAAGGCCTGGAGTTGAAACCTAGCAATATCATCGTCAGGGCCTTTGACGGTTCCAAAAGGATGGTTCATGGAGAGGTTAACATCCCTATTCGTGTGGTCTCTCAAGTGTTTGACTCTACCTTTTACGTGATGGATATACGTCCATCGTACTCTTGTCTGTTGGGTCGACCTTGGATCCATAAAGCTGGGGCAGTGACCTCCACCTTGCACCAAAAGCTGAAGTATCCCGTCAGGGGGAAGATCGTCACTGTACAAGGAGAAGAGGAGTATATGGTGAGCCATTTGAATTCCTTCAGGTACATCGAGATGGACGGAGAGTTTATTGAAACCCCCTTCCAGCATTTCGAGGAGGTGCATCCAATTTCAGCAGCTGCGAAGACAATGGCCGAAGAGTTTGATTCCTTGAAGATGGCTTCCCTAAGGGATGCCCGGGCTGTGGTTCAGAAAGGCAATTGTGCACACTGGGGTCAGCTTCCTGACTTCACTCAGAAGAACGACAAGTTTGGGCTAGGCTTTACTGCAGAGGCTCAGAAGGCGGTGCGCAAAGAGAAGATCGGAAAGGCTCCGGTGTTTATTTCCAGCTCAAGGGTGAATGCTATCGAGGAGGATGTAGAGGAAGCAGAGTTTGACAGTTGGATCTACCCGACTACCAGCAACGGACCAAGCAACTGGACGACGAAGGATTTTACCCCTATCACATTTGTCACGCAGTAATTAATTTCTTTTGATTTCCAAATTTGTAACAAACAATATGTTAAAACTTTGTTGGCTCGGTGTCCTACCCGGGGCATCGTAGCTCCATTTGTGAGGGCTTTTTGTATGACATTTTCATATATCATCAATCAAAACATTAGACGTTTGTTGTATTTCAAATCTTTTGCTCTTTTCCCTTTTTTGTGTTATGTATATTGCAAAACAGCTATATTTACACACACTCACTTATACAGGTTTCAATCCACTTTGGATCTCGCTGGTAACAGCTCTGCTATCGCCAGTTATGACTTCGAAAATCCGATCAACTTGGCCGAAGACGAAGGTGAAGATGATTGCGAAGTGCCTGGTGAACTTGCGAGACTGCTACTTCAGGAAGAGAGGGCTATTCAACCACATGAAGAGCCTGTGGAGACAATTAACCTGGGTACTGAGACGGATAGGAAAGAGGTCAAGATTGGTGCCAATCTAGAGCTCAGCGTGAAGCAACGATTGATCCAGATGCTACAAGACTACATGGAGATTTTTGCTTGGTCCTATGAAGATATGCCTGGTTTGGATGCCGACATTGTAGTTCACCACCTGCCAACCAAGGAAGATTGCCCTCCGGTAAAGCAAAAAGTCCGACGGATGCGTCCAGAGATGTCTGAGAAGATCAAGGCCGAGGTCATGAAACAGTTTGATGTCGGGTTCCTTGCAGTGACTTCCTACCCCCAGTGGGTTGCCAATGTGGTGCCAGTACCAAAGAAGGACGGTAAAGTCAGAATGTGTGTCGACTACAGGGATTTGAACAGGGCCAGCCCCAAGGATGACTTCCCCCTACCTCACATTGATGTCCTGGTTGACAATACAGCTCAACACAAGGTGTTCTCCTTCATGGATGGTTTTTCAGGGTATAATCAGATCAAGATGGCTCCTGAAGATATGGAGAAGACTACATTTATGACTCAGTGGGGCACCTTCTGTTATAAGGTCATGCCATTCGGATTGAAAAATGCTGGGGCAACCTATCAACGTGCCATGGTTGCTTTGTTTCATGATATGATCCATCATGAAATTGAGGTATACGTTGATGACATGATTGCAAGGTCTCAAACTGAGGAGGAGCACCTTGACCATCTGAGGAAGTTGTTTGACCGACTCAAGTTATACAAGCTGAGGTTGAATCCCAACAAATGCACCTTTGGGGTAAGATCCGGAAAGTTGCTAGGTTTCATTGTAAGTGATAAAGGTATTCAGGTGGATCCTGCCAAGGTAAAAGCCATACAAGAGATGCCGACTCCAAAAACAGAAAAAGAAGTCAGAGGTTTCCTAGGACGACTGAATTACATTGCCCGATTCATCTCACATCTGACCGCTACTTGTGAGCCAATCTTCAAATTACTGAAGAAAGATCAAGTGGTACGCTGGAATGATGAATGTCAGGCTGCCTTTGAAAGGATAAAGGAATATCTCCAAGAGCCACCCATTCTTATGCCACCGGTGGAAGGAAGACCTCTGATACTATACTTGACGGTACTTGATAATTCAATGGGGTGTGTGCTGGGGCAGCATGACGAGTCTGGCCGAAAAGAGCACGCTATTTATTACTTGAGCAAAAAGTTTACCGACTGTGAGTCTCGTTACTCACTGCTTGAGAAAACTTGCTGCGCTCTTGTATGGGCTGCTCGCCGGCTGAGACAGTATATGCTGACTCACACTACTCTATTGATTTCAAAAATGGATCCCATCAAGTACATATTTGAAAAGCCCGCTCTGTCTGGAAGAATAGCGAGATGGCAAATGATCTTAACAGAATATGACATCCAGTATACAACTCAGAAAGCAATTAAGGGAAGTGTACTGGCTGATCATTTGGCACACCAACCTGTGGACGATTACCAATCATTGAACTTTGATTTTCCGGACGAAGACATCATGGTGGTAACTGACTGCGAAGTACCTGGACCGGATGAAGGACCTGAGGAAGGATCCCGATGGTCTATGCATTTTGATGGAGCCTCCAATGCTTTGGGTAACGGCGTCGGCGCTGTAATCATATCTCCCAAAGGAACTCATACTCCCCTCACCGCCCGATTATGTTTCAGCTGCACCAACAATATGGCAGAATATGAGGCATGTATCATGGGTTTACAAGCTGCAATCGACTTAAGGATTAAATTTCTAAGTGTTTTCGGAGATTCCGCTCTCGTGATCAATCAGATCAAAGGCGAGTGGGATACGAAACACCCGAATCTTATTCCTTACAAGGAGTATGTGTCGACCTTGCTCCCTCACTTTGAAGAGATAACTTTCGAACATTTCCCTAGAGAGGAGAATCAGCTAGCGGACGCCCTAGCTACGATGTCTTTAATGTTCAAAGTTAAATGGGACAATGAGGCTCCCCGAATCATTATCTGGAAGTGAGATGAACCGGCATACTGCTGCGAGCTCGAGGCTGAGAAAGTTATTGAAAAACCCTGGTATCATGAGGTGAAGAGGTACTTGGAAGCTCAGGAATACCCTGAAGGTGCGTCTGTCAATGATAAGAAGTTCATGAGGAGGTTTGCTGCAAAATTCTTCCTCAGCAACGACATTCTCTACAAACGGAATCATGATTCAACTCTACTACGTTGTGTGGATAAGGCTGAAGCAGAGAAAATCATGATGGAATTACATGAAGGTACATTTGGAACACATTTCAGTGGACACACCATGGCTAAGAAAATCCTTCGGGCAGGATATTTCTGGTCCACAATGGAAGCCGATTGTTACCAGCACTCCCGAACTTGTCATAAATGCCAGATCTATGCTGACAAGGTGCATATCCCTCCGGTTCCTTTGAATGTCCTGACGGCACCTTGGCCTTTCGCAATGTGGGGCATCGATATGATCGGTGAGATCCGACCAACGGCATCCAATGGGCATCGCTTCATCTTGGTGGCGATCGATTACTTCACGAAATGGGTTGAGGCAGCTTCCTATGCCACAGTAACCAAGAGCGTCGTGGCGCGTTTCATCCGGCATAATCTGATCTGTCGGTACGGCGTCCCAGAAAGAATCATTACGGATAATGGTACCAATCTCAATAACAAAATGATCACTGAACTCTGTGAACAATTCAAGATACAGCACCACAATTCTTCTCCCTACCTGCCGAAGATGAATGGGGCTGTAGAGGCAGCCAATAAAAATATCAAGAAAATTGTGCAGAAGATGACAGTGACCTATAAAGATTGGCACGAGATGTTACCGTTCGCTCTTCATGGGTACCGCACCTCAGCAAGGACATCGACCGGGACAACTCCTTTCTCTTTGGTCTATGGCATGGAGGCAGTCTTGCCAATTGAAATCCAGATACCCTCTCTCCGGATAATGAAGGATGCAGACTTGAATGAAGATGATTGGATCCAGACTCGACTTGATCAATTAAATCTGATTGACGAAAAGAGGCTCACTGCTATCTGTCATGGTCAAACGTATCAAAAACGGATGATCAGGGCATTTAACAAGAAAGTCAGACCGCAAGAATATCAAGTTGGGGACCTGGTAATCAAACACATCATCCTTCCTCAAAGTGATCCCCGGGGCAAATGGACCCCTACATACGAAGGGCCATTTGTGGTTAAACGTGTGTTCTCAGGAGGAGCCATGATCCTAACCACCATGGATGGTGACGACCTTCCTCACCCCGCCAATGCAGACATAGTGAAAAAATACTACGCATAAATAAAAGACCCGCTAGGTTGACATACCTAGGCAAAATAAGGGCTTCCCGGCGAACCAAAAGGGTTCGGGCAAAAGTAAGGGATGAAATGAATAAAAAAATCTGTACACCCGGCAAGTCGAAAACCTGAAAGGGCGGCTTGGGCAAAAATGGGTATCCCGGTGGACTGAAAACCCGAAAGGGCGGTCCAGGCAAAAGTTAGGGATAAAAGCGTAACACTATGTCTCATTGGATCACTTCGCATCCGGAATTCGGCATCAACTATCTGGCTCCAGATTTCGGCATTGACCAATCAGCTTCATCTTCAAATTAGGCAGCAAAGCGATGAGACGTTCGAAGACATAAAGGCGATAGCAGAGTTGGAACCCAGTGGGATTGTTCACATAGCTGTTTTGTTTCTTTTTTTCAAATTGTAAACTCTATACTATTTGGCGATGTCCTCTTACTAGGATGTCAGCCTCTTGTACAAAAACGCCTATTCACAGGCAAAATTTAAATCAATACAGATTCACTTGTCCATACAAATTACCATTGTTTTCTTTTTCTGTTTTGCGAAGAACGTCCAATGTTCATTGTTGATATATGCATCTGACATTAAATTGCTGATTCATAAATGTTTGCATATGGAACAAGAGATTGATTACAGGTGACATCGCAGACAGGGGCAATGTGGAATTGTCTAGTGCAGTCTGGTTGTTTTGTCCGCCAAGGCACCAAGGTAGGTTCAACTGAAGAGTGTGGCCAAATCATCTCAACGCCCCACAGAGTAAAACAAGGTTCAGTAATACTTTCCCCAAGAGGAGTTGACTCCCCGACGATCCTGAAAAAGCACAGCATTCCCCGGCGGGTCTTAAAGCTCATCCCCAGTAGATTCTGCAAGCTTATCCCCTGTGAAGCACGGATGTCTCACCCGAGTTTTATTTAGAGTTATTTCCTCACAAGGACTTATAACTGGGTTATCCTCAGCTAAAAGCCACGGAAGACCGTTCTCGGCAAAGTTCCTTCAATCCCCAGCGAAATCTATCTTTGGTATTCCCAAGCAGAGTTTATCTTCGGAGTTCCCCAGCGGAGTTTATCATCATTATCCTCAGCGGAATCCGTCGTTAAAGTCCTCAGCAGGCCTCTCATCAAAACTTCGGCCAAATATCTCTTCCACAGAGCAATTCTCCGGCCGTTCGTGAAGGATTTATTTTCCCCAAGACGAAATTACATTCATGAACATTTTACATTTTCATACATCTTGCTTACATACATGATGAAACGCATACAACATCTCATGTTGAACATCATGATATCATGCATATCATACATCATGACATTGCATACAACTTACGTTTTTGCCTTTTCAGGAAAAAGACAGTCTCAAAAACGACTACCTTCAACTGTCACAATTCCAGGTTCGATACCTGTATCTAGCCAGGGCACATCTGAGAGTGATCAGTTTCTAGACTCGATTCCTGTATCTAGCCAGGGCACGTCTGAAGAGTTCGAAGATTCGATTCCTGTATCCAGCCAGGGCACATCTATCAACTACAACAGCTCCAGATTCGATTCCTGTATCCAGCCAGGGCATATCTGTTGACCACGTTTCCAGACTCGACTCCTGTATCTAGCCAGGGCACGTCTGAAGAGTTCGAAGATTCGATTCCTGTATCCAGCCAGGGCACATCTATTAAACGACTATTTCCAGATTCGACTCCTGTATCCGGCCAGGGCACATCTGTGAGCAAACCGATTGTAGATTCGATACCTGATCTAGCCATGGCATATCTACATAAGGAGACTAAGGATCAAACACCTGTAACAAGCCAGGAAAACATCCGCCTCTCTCAAAATACACAAGTTCTCGCTAAGGAATCTCTTATGCGATCAACACCTCCAAATGGCATCTATAAGCCCATCTCCCTATCTACCACCTCTCCAAATGGCATCTATAAGCCCATTCCCGACACCACATTGTTGAGACTCCAGCATGCGAGTGCAAATTTCCGGGCACTCTAGTGTCCAATCTATTTTTACCCTCGAGTCACGAAAGGCAAACCTGCCAATCTAACTCTTCAGGTTCAAGAAGATTGAACAGGGGCAACTGTTGTACCCCAAAATTTGCCCTCCCATTTCCTCAGCATTTTCTCATCACAAGACCTTTGAAGATCAAGATACAGTTAGGGTTTCCTCTGCTCAAGACTTCTCCTTGCACTGTGGACTCAAATTAGGGTTTGTGTTTGCCTAAGGATGCTTTGACCTAAAAAGCTCAAGATGACTTTCATGCTTCATATTGGACTCCCAAGTTTACCTATGCCAAGTTTCAAGTCTTGATTCCAAGTTTTACCCAGTCAATTGGACAGTTGACCTAGAAATCAGCTGTATTGGGGAAAAAGTCAACTGTGGCCAATTGACAGTCAAACCTCATGAAATTTGATCCACATCAACATTATGAACTCACATGAACCATTTGATCAAGTTTGGATCACAATTCCACAAGAAATTTGATCAGATCACCAAAAGGGCAAAATGGTCATTTTTAGGGTTTTGATTGCACAAAGGCAATTTTTGACTGTTTGACCTAGCCAATGGCAAATCAAGCTCACATATGGACTCAAGGACCCCATGAAATTATCTTGACACATTCATCAAGCTCAAAAGATTCCAAGTACACAAGGTTGACAGTTGAATTTCCCAATCAATTGATCAATTTTGACTGTATACTGAAAAGTCAAACTTTGACTTTTTGGTCAAAGTCAAGAGTCAAGATTCATTTTTCATCAAAACATGCCAAATCATGAAACTTGTTCACCAAGAAATCACAAAATGCAAATTAGGGTTTGAAAATGGAATTTTTCATAACTTAGAATTTTTCTAAGTTATGAAAAACCCTAATTTTTTCCCAACTTTGCCCCATCTTTTCACCATGATCCATTTGGATTCAAACAAAAGTCAAAACATGAAAGTTGTAGCTTGTTGCATAATCTACAACTTTGATTCACAAAGTTTTCTCATTTGAAGCTTGTATCTCAAGTTATATTTTTTTGAATAAGGGCACTAAACCATCTTTTAACTTAGTGAAATTTGACCTATTTTGACAAGGTTTTCTACCCCACTTCAAGGCCACTTTTCATACCCTTCCACTTGGAATTTTGATTTGCATTTCAAAGATGGATTGTAGTACACATTCCAAGCTTTCCAAAATGTCCAAGAACTCACCAAACAACCTCATAACTTGAGAGATTCGAATTTCACAAGTTGGCAAAAATTCACTTTTGTTCTTCATCAAAACATGTTCATAAACTTGGCAAATTTGAACTCAGCATAGTTTGTGCTACTTTACAGGTCCTTAAACCAAATTACACTCCTTAATTTAATGCAAAACCATTGAACCAAGTTGTTATTCTAAGCCTTTGGTCATTGCACAAGGAATTAAGCCTAAACTAGAAAAAGCATTATTTCCATTCTTGAAAAGAAGAACTTTATGTCAAGTTTGCAATCCAAGTGGTACAATCAAGATCTTCTTGGCACAAGTTTGTGAGCAAATTGAACTGATCAAGGCAAGGGATAGCAGCATAGTTAGAGGGCCTGTACTGACCTAGGGAGCCAAGTTGCACTTTGTAGCTTAAGTGTGAAGAAAGGTCCATAACTTATGCTATCTCTCATCTCAGCTTAGAGACACAACACAAAAGCTATCAAACACATTCCATAGACAAAATCCAAGCTAACACACGAGCCCTTGCCATCTGAAACACCCCCATTGCTCTAATCACCTCAAAACTGCACAAACAGGGGAGCCCCTGCAGTTTGAGTGCAAACTCCCAATCCCTTCGAGCATTTTGATCCAAACCTTTTCCTCTACCTTCCCTACAACATATGCAAGCTAACCATGTCCTGAAATCAGACCTGTAACACCTCCAAGCCACTTCACCATTTTTAATTTTCTGTTTTGCAGTTGGAGTTCATTAGCTCGATTCAGGGAGTTTCAAGACAAAGTAGGAATTGGAAAAGCTCCCTTACACTTCAAGGAAGCTGTACAAGTCATCATTTCACTCTGAAACATCCTCCATTGCCAAGCTCGATTCCAACTGAACAGGTACATTCATGGAGTTCTATCTCCCTTGTTAGGCATTGTTAGCTTTAGATTTTTGAAGAAAACATGTCACAATCATAGCCCTGAACATGCTCATATGTTTAGATTTCATTTATATTTCGTGTGCTTAGAGAATTTCATGTCTGAACATTGATGAAAAGTTAGGTCAGAAATGAGGGGGAGAGAAATTCTCCCTCATCATGGAGAGATAGGTCATGTTCTTTATATGGTTGAAACCGTCTCTTAATGCTCTACACTTTTCATGTTATGAGTTTTGCTTGAAAGTCCAGGAATCCAGAGATAAAAAACGCGTGTTTTAGCTTGAAGAACGCTGTACAGAGGTTGAAGAAGAAGTGGTCTGGGCTGGGCCTGGATTTATTTTCTTTTCACACCCCATTTTCATGTTTACACCCCCTGAGCCCATTTGCTTCATTTTTAACTCTTTTTGACTTTTTCTTTTTTGGTTGACTTTGTTTATTTTTCCTCATGACATTTAAAAAATAAAAATATTTTTTCCCATCATTTTTGCATTTATTTGCATATTTATTTGTTTGTTTCTTTTGTTTGTATATAATATATATATGTACTATTATTAGAATAAATAGAAAATAGTGTAAATACAATTTTTATTTTTATTTACTTTCTGAAAATATTTCACACAAAAAATACTCTTTTATTTATTTTTATTAAAATATTAAATAAATATTTATTTTGTGTATAATACATATTTAGGGTTTAATAAATACATATGTTTATTAATATATTTAAGCTAAAATATAAAAATACTTGAATTTTTCATTTTATTAATATTTGATATAAAAATACTTTTTTTCATGATATACTTCATTCTATTTTTATTTTACAAATAATAAATAAATACTTGTATTAAAATAGATAATAATACATTTTCTTTCAAATTAGGGTTTTTGCCCTAAATTCAAAATACTCAAAAAAATAATACATTTTTATTTTCTTTTCCCTTTTACATAAATAATATTTTCTCATACACATAAAGACTCTCCTTTTGCATTTCACATATTTATTTAATTTACATTTAATTATGCAATTTATTTACCTTGCAAATATTCAAAATGATGTAATAATTTAGATTTAAATTTTTGTCAATATCCCCCATTTGAACATTTGTACCCCCCTTCCCATATTTGGTTTTGTAATAGCTTAGTAATTTTAATTTCGCACTTTATTGCTTTCTAATGGTAACATGTTAGAATTAGGGTTTGTATGCGAAAAACGATAAAAAAAATAGTTTGACCTAATACAAGATAAATAAGCATGAAAATGGACACACAAATCACACTTGCACCCCCTAGGGTATTCCACTTGTTGCCTTCAAATAAATGGGCCATATTGTATGTTGAACATCTTTGGGCAAAGCAAGCAATTTGAATGATCATAGTCCCTCGACAAAAACTTTTCAAAACAAACAAAAACAAATGATCAAGTCCCTTAAAGAAATTGCCCAAAGACATTTAACGTCGTTACAATCATGGTCTAAACGATGACCCGCGCCTGTCCCTTTCACATCCTAACACAAGGTTGCCCACCAAATACAATGGTGGAGCAAACTTGTTAAAAGGGTTAAAGCATAGCAATAGTCTTTTGAGAAATTTAGGAGTAGATGACCTCTTAGTTACTTGAATCAACTTGCAAAACAAAACACTTGCCTAATTTCAAAATCACACATCACAACACTTTCAAAACAAAACTTTCAAAAACAAAATGAAAACCTTTTCAAAAGACATACATCTTTGTATACATCCCCACATGGATCATTACAAAGGTTGCCACCACATTGGCCTCTTTTCAAAACATTTTCAAACCCACACACTCAAGCACCATTTAAAACAATTGAAAACAAAAGGCAAGTGATCTAAGCAAGTAACTAAGAGCCCATGGATAACCATGGATAGAAAGGGTGCTAATACCTTCCCTTTCTATAATCTACTCCCCGAACCCAAGAAAACATCTCAAAGGGTTTTTGCTGTGCTTTTTAACCTTTCCTTAGGATAAAATAAAAAGTCGGTGGCGACTCTTGCTAACCGCAACATTTGCGAATACAAAACGCAAAACCTCAAGTCAGTTCTCCCACCGTATCACATGTATAATCTTATTATAATGTGTTTAGTTAAGTTTGACCCATTGTTTTAGCAGTTGGATATTACAATTATCCCATCGCACCTTACTAATATAGAACATGCACCTCGCGTAGGCGAAACCTACATTGTTCGATACTAGTCTTGATGAGTGCTAAAACTTGGAAAGCATGAACTTAATATTTAACTTTAGGGATTTTGTTATTAGTTTGATCTCATCGGCTTAACATGCAATTCGTCTCTCTCATGCATCAACATACAAACACATGCATCAATATACATAAAAGGATACAGTTATGGCCCCTAGCGCAATTGTTCTCCCAAGCCAATGAGAGAACCTAAGCTAACCTAATAACGATCTAAACTTCTCCAAGCAAGATCTCCAAGGTTATCCTCCTTTGATAATGTATTCTTCTCTTTCTTCATAACATTACATTAAATAAAAGAAACTCGTTTTACATACGAGGGAGTGAGATGAGAAAAGAAGTTACATCAAGAATTTTAGAGAGAGGCACGACACGCAGGCCGTATTTTACAATCCCAAAACAAAATAAAGGAAAAAACTAAGGCCATAACTGATCACCACAAGACAATAATAATAAACACACTTTTATTATTAGTATAAATTTTGTTAATTAAAAAAAAGGCAAATTAAATTTCGACGATTGAAATCGGCGTCATTTTCGCACAACTCTTGTGCATTCACAACCCTAATCGCATAACTCTACACCAACACAACCCTTGTGCCGTCATGAACCCTAATGCAATAGTTTCATGTTGTCAAACACATTTTGATTGATAATTCAGTATGATTAATCACATGCCATTGCTTCACCATACTAATGTCGGATTCCGAAGCATATGAACAGTGATCGGTCAAAGGAATAACAATCATCAAGTGTTTGAATGAACGAAACAGAAACAGTATATCCCATATACCATCGTTGCATCAGATTTACTTATATCATATATAAAAGTGATCGATCTTATTTGTGTAACCTATGGACGATCGATGTATCGCTGCTTCACCATACTAATTACGGATTCCGAAGCATAGTCAACATCAATCATCCAAATCATACACAACAGATGCCAAATTTAATTACTCGTTTATTATTCAATTCATTCTTGTTTAAATCGAATCAAAACAGAAAATATAGAACATAAACAACTATCAGATCCATGGTTTCGTAAGTGGCTCTGATACCACTGAAGGAAAATTGCGATCAAAAGCGCAGCGGAATTTAAAATTTTCCTTTAACGATCCTTACGAATGAACATGGTCAGTGATAGAAATATTTACCTCTTGTGGTGATTCAGACCTTTGATGTTGTGATCACGAGCGTTGATGAAGAACGATGCCTCTACTCAGTCCACACGAACAGATCGCTTCCGGTCACAGTGCTAGCTGATCACGAACGGAAACCTTGAGTGAGAGAGAGAATCAAAAACGAAATTGCATCAAGTGAAATTGCTTCATCACAAGGGATCTATTTATAGAATCACTCGTGTGGGCTACAAGCTAAAAGCCCAATTAAGGCTATAAGCTAAAAGCCCAATTAAGCTTATGGACATCATACCTTATGATGTACCATATATCACTTATTCACGTGGTACCTTACCACTTTCCGTATTACACTTAAGTGCACTGTACCTTACAGAGTTCCTTATTTATTCTATCTCTCATCAACCTGTCCTTATGTGTGTGACCCTGTAGGTTTTTGCGACGTTGGCAATTATATTAAATCACACATTTAATATAATAAACAGTGAGCTGTATCTAGCAACACATCATTTTTACCCAAGTCACGAAAATGTCATGTGATCTGACCAAACCTTTTCCGTGATAATATTTGTGTTGTACAATTACCCTTTTGCCCTCATGTCTATATTGAACACAAGGCATACACTGTGTCACCCTTGTCCAGTTCAATATTGGGCCCTTATACATTTATCCTGTTATGCAGGATGAGCAAATTCCATCTAGGTCACTCATGTCCCTTAGCATGCTTTGTGAAGTACCCATCAACTATCTTTATAGTCATCCAGTTACGGATGACGTTTGATCAGCAATAAAGTACTTGACTCTACATCTAGGGTCCATAGTGGTTTCATGTTGAAGGGTGGTATGCACCATTATCATCATGAGAATAACTTATGACACTTTGCATAACATTCTATGTAGTATTCTCATAGCGGGTCAATCCAGTATAAATATTACTCCTAATATTCATACCTATGTCAAGACTTGATAACTCCTTATCTATGATCCATGAGATGTGATCATCAATCTATCTTCATAATAATCTTAATGCTTTAATGTTATCCCACTTCACATTAAAGCTTGACTACGGGTACTTTAAGAATAGTGTCTTATGTTTAATGGGATCTCATGATTAAGTCACACTTAACATTTCATTAAACAAATAAACCATTCTAGGGACTTTATCATTTTGGAAAGCAAACATAATAAAGAAATGCCTTTTATTATTAATAAATAATTCGATACAAGTACCAAAAGTATTGGCCTCTAGGTCTTACACCAACATCAAGCTATTAAGGCCACGCCAAAGATGGTTTCGGTCAAAGACGCTCGTGCAGCAATTGAAGAAGGAAACTGCGATACTTGGGGGAAACTCCTCGATATCTCATTTAAAGCGAACAAGTTTGGTTTGGGCTTCACCGTCAAAGCTCAGAAGGAAGTGAGGCGTGCTCGTGCTGTAAAGCCACCTCTCCGCAATGGAAGCCATGAAGTTAATACCGTGGATGATTCTGAAGAAGGAACTACATTTGAAGAGTGGGTGTATCCAACTACAACGGAGCTGAAGAATTGGCATACAAAGGACTTTGTGCCCATCTCCTTCATTTAGGAGTAATATACTTGTTATTGCTTTTCTTTCAATTCAAGAACATGTTGTCTGTAATATTTTAACAATGAATTTTTAGCCATTTGCCTGGCCCGGGGCACTTTGGTCCATTTGTCAAAGGTTTTATTTATGTTCATCTAATCATATGATCATTCTGTACATTGGACTCTTTTGAATTCAAATATTTTTGTTCATTGTCTTTCCTTTCTTGCAAATACATTTTTCAAAAATATCCATGTATCTTACATGCACACACATACACTCTTGCAGGTCCACATCCACTCTATATCCTATTGCCAATGACTCTACTATCGCCGACTATGACTTTGAATGTCCTATCAACCAAGCCGAAGACGAAGGCGAGGAAGATTGTGACATACCGGAAGAACTAGCCATACTTCTATTACAAGAGGAAAAAGCTATTCAACCACACGAAGAGTCAGTTGAAGTCATCAATCTGGGTACTGAGGCAGATAAGAAGGAAATCAAGATCGACGCAAACTTGGAAAATGATGTCAAGAGCAGTTTTGTTCGGATGTTGCATGATTATGTGGAAGTATTTTCTTGGTCTTATGATGATATGTCTGGGTTAGATACCGACATCGTAGTTCATCGTCTGCCGACAAGAGAAGAATGCCCTCCTGTTAAACAAAAGGTTCGTCGCATGAGGCCTAATATGTCTGAAAAGATCAAAGCTGAAGTGATAAAACAATTTGATGCATGGTTCCTAGTTGTGACATCCTATCCTCAATGGGTTACCAATGTGGTACCGGTGCCTAAAAAGGACAGGAAAGTTTGCATGTGCGTAGACTATAGGGATTTGAATAGGGAAAGCCCCAAGGATGACTTCCCTCTACCACACATTGACGTTTTAGTTGATAATATTGCTCAGCATAAAGTCTTCTCTTTCATGGATGGCTTCTCAGGCTATAATCAAATAAGGATGGCTCCCGAAGATATGGAGAAGACTACTTTCGTTACACAATGGGGAACCTTCTGCTACAAGGCCATGCCGTTTGAATTTAAGAATGCAGGGGAAACATATCAAAGGGTTATGGTAGCTTTATTTCATGACATGATTCATCATGAGATAGAGGTATATGTGGATGATATGATTTCCAGATCACAAACCAAAGAAGAACATCTCGATCACTTGTACAAATTATTCGAGAGGCTGAAGAAGTACAAGCTGAGAATAACCCTAACAAGTGCACGTTTGGAGTACGATCTAGAAAGCTTCTAGGTTTTGTTGTTAGCAATAAAGGCATTGAAGTTGATCATGCCAAGGTAAAGGCCATCCAAGAAGTGCCAGTCCCTCATTCTGAAAAAGAAGTCAGAGGATTCTTGGGCCGTCTCAATAACATTGCTCGCTTCATATCACACTTGACTACTACTTGCGAGCTAATATTCAAGCTCTTGAAGAAAGATCAGGTAGTCAGATGGAACGATGAATGTCAAGCTGCATTCGACAAGATCAAAGAATATCTACAAGAGCCTCATATTCTCATGCCTCCAGTTGAAGGAAGACCCTTGATCATGTACTTGACATTACTAGAGATCTCTATGGGGTGTGTTTTGGGCCAACATGACGAGTTTGGCCGAAACGAGCATGCTATTTATTACCTGAGCAAAATGTTTACCGACTGTGAAACCAGATATTCACTTCTTGAGAAGACTTGTTGTGCTCTGGCATAGGCTACTCGCCGGCTAAGACAGTATATGTTGACTCATACCACTCTGTTGATTTCTAAGATGGACCCAATCAAGTACATCTTCGAGAAACCTACCCTTTCTGACAGATATCCAGATGGGAATGATCTTGACTGAGTATGACATTTAATACACGACTCAAAAGGCTATCAAAGGAAGTGTACTAGAAGATCATTTGTCCCATCAAGCTGTGGATGATTTTCAGTCAATGAACTTCGACTTCCCTGATTAGAACATCATGCTGGTAACCGACTGTGCGAAACCTGGACCATATGACCGACCTGAACAAGGATCCCGATGGACTATGGTATTCGATGGGGATTCCAACGCCTTAGGTAACAGAATTGGTGTTGTGATCATCTCTCCCGAAGGTTTCCACACTCCTTTCAGTGCCAGACTATGCTTCGATTGCAGAAACAATATGGCCGAGTATGAAGCATGCATCTTAGGTCTGAAAGCTGCTATTGACTTAAGGATCAAGCATTTGGATGTGTTCGGGGATTCCGCCCTAGTGATCAGCCAAGTAAAAGGAGATTGGGACAGTAAACACCATAATCTTATCCCTTACAAGGAACTTGTGCTATCCCTAATTCCTTACTTCGAAGAGATCACTTTTGAGCACTTCCCTAGGGAAGAAAACCAGTTGGCTGAGGCTTTGGCAACCATGTCTTCAATGTTCAAGGTCAGATGGGACAATGAATCCCCTATGATAACAATTAAAAGGTTCAATGAACCTGCACAATGCTATGAGCTTGACACCGATGCGGAAAAGCCATGGTACCATGAGGTAATGAGATACCTTGAAGCACAAGAGTATCCAGAGGGGGCATCTATCAATGACAGAAAGTTCTTGCGAAGATTTGCAGCCAAATTCTTCCTAAGTAATAGGATATTGTACAAGCGCAACCATGATTCAACTCTAATATGATGTGTGGACAAGAAAGAGGTGGAGGAGATCATGGAAGACATGCACGGTGGTCTTTTCGGTACTCACTCAAGTGGACATATGATGGCTAAGAAAATATTAAGAGTCGGTTACTATTGGTCAACAATGGAGACTGATTGACATCAACATTCAAGAACTTGTCACAAATGCCAAATCTACACTGACAAGGTCCATGTGCCACCTACCCCTCTAAATGTCATGACCGCTCCGTGGCCATTTGCAATGTGGGGCATTGACATGATTGGAGAGATCAAGCCCACCGCTTCCAACGGACATCGCTTCATTCTTGTTGCTATCGACTATTTTACCAAATGGGTCGAAGCTGCCTCATTTGCCTCAGTTACCAAGAATGTGGTAGCCAGATTCATCAGACACAACCTCATCTGTCGTTATGGTATCCACGAAAGGATCATCACTGACAATGGGACTAACCTCAACAATGCTATGATCACTGAGCTTTGCACTCAGTTTAAGATCAAGCATCACAATTCTTCTCCGTATAGACCGAAAATGAATGGCGCAGTCGAAGCGGCCAACAAAAATATAAAGAAGATTATGTAGAAAATGGTAGTAACCTATAAGGATTGGCATGATATATTGTCGTTTGCTCTACATGGCTACCTTACTTCAGCTAGAACATCAACTGGGGCAACTCCTTTTCTCTAGTCTATGGCATGGAAGCTATTTTTCCAATGGAAGTTCAGATTCCCTCGCTGAGAATTACGAATGAGGCAGGCTTAGGCGAAGACGAGTGGATTCAAACGAGATTGGATCAACTGAACTTGATTGACGAAAAACAGTTAGCTGCTATTTTCCATGGTGAGATGTACCAAAAATGGATGATCAAGGCTTTCAACAAAAAGATCAAGCCTCGAGTATATCAAGTTGGTGGCTTGGTGATAAAATGCGTCATTTTACCACAAGGCAACCCAGAGGCAAATGGACTCCCACCTATGAAGGTCCATTTGTTGTCAAGAGAGTTTTCTTTGGCGGTGCCATGATGCTGACTACCATGGATGGTGATGATTTCCCACATCCCATAAATATGGACATAGTTAAAAAATACTACGCATAAGAGACCTATTAGGTTGACACACCTAGGCAAAATAAGGGCATCCCGGCAAACCAAAAGGTTTGGGCAAAAATTAGGGATATATGCAAAAGATTGTACAGCCGGCAAGTTGAAAACCCGAAAGGGAGACTTGGGCAAAAAAGGGTATCCTGGTGGGCTGAAAACCTGAAAGGGTGGTCCAGGCAAAAGTTAAGGATTAAAGGTGTATGACTTTGTCCCGTGAAATCAACATAGTCAATTTTATCACTAAGGTCTAAGTTTAAACGGTATAAGATCAATCCAATCAACTTCTATCAACGGCAAGGGACATTCGAAGACATTGGGGAAATAGTAGAGTTGGAAGGCAATGCGATCATTTCACATGGCTATTTGTTTTCATTCTCAATTTTGTTTTCCTTCCAACGATTTCCTCTTACTAGGATCTCCATCTCTCTGTACAAAAACACCTATTCATGGGCAAAATATCAATACCAATATACTTTGAAGTGCAAAATTTATGTCTTTGTTTTGAATGCAAATTTGTCCAATGACTAAAATTGAATGAACATATGCATATAAGCATAATTAAAACTATTTGGCACATGTGTCCTGCTAAGCAGCAGCAAGCATATCTTTAATTTATATGAAATATCCCCACAGATTTATCTCATTATCATTATCCCCACAAGGACGGCTACAATAAACCTTTCCCCAACAGAGTTTCCCACAAAGCCTATTTGCATAGGATAGTCCCCGACCAAGGTCTCAATCTCTTGGCAGCTCTCTCTCCAGCTAAGTCGATTTTTACAAGTTGAAGCCTCGTGGATCTCTTCCTAAAAGAAACTTATTTCCCCAACAGGGTTTATTTCCCCAACATGTTTTATTTCCCAACAACAATCGAGGAACCAAAAAATTCCCCAGCCGAGTACATCATCCCCAACCGAGTCTGTATTCCCCTGGCATAGTCCATCCTCCCCAGTTGAGAACGTTATTCCCCAGCTGTGTATATCCTCCACAGTTGAGTGTATCCTCCCCAAGCTGAGTCTATCCTACCCGACTGAGTCTACACTCTCCAGTTTGAATTTTCCTTTCAGATTATTGCAAATCATAGGACCATAACCCTTGATCCCCAGTAAAGCCGTCAGTAAAGCCTTTACTATTTCCAAAAACATACTATGAAGCCTGGACCTGACCAGATATTAGCATAATTTTTAAGTTATTACTGAAGCCTGGACCCGACCAGATAATAGTTTGACTTCTTCAATTGCCGAAGCTGATCCGCTGTCGCGCGCGGATCAAAATGAGTGTTTTTACGCAACGGTTTCAAAACTGTAGTATTTAGCGCAGATCAAATTGAGTGTTTTACGCAACGGTTTCAAAACTGTAGTATTTAGCGACAAATGGCTCGAATATCGTTCTCAAGGATTCTTGAAATATTATTAACTAACTGAAATCGAATTAAAGGGGGGGTTTGGTTCGATTTTAGGCAAATAAGCTGATTATGAAAAGTGATTTTAAAATAAGTTGTTTTTTATATGAGTGATTATAACAAACAGATTCACTGCCTCGATTCGTACCTATCATCGACTGCTAACATTACAATCTCCTAAGCGAAGTTTCTATCCTGTTTTATTACAGTATCAATTAACAAGCGCGATTGACACTATGAGATACATGTTCCTATGGCCGGATTAAGCATACGGTTAAAAGTGACACAAATTAACAATTAAACAAAGTCAATCGCAATTAAAATTTGGGAACATTTATCAATCAAATTAAATCAACAATTTTATATGAAAATCGAATTAAGCAAACAACAATCTCATAACATAGTTGAAAGGAATCGAAATTAAATTGCAAATGCTATAACAATCTCAAAGTTGGAACCTGAGTACAGTAAATCCTTCAGAAAGATTTTAGTTCTCCATTGATTCGTACAAAGCTTTCTCTTTTTTGTGAATAATGAATGGGATTCCCCCAAAATTACTGTAGCATCTAGGTAAAAACTAAAAAGAAACAACCCAACTGGGTCAGATACAAAACTCGGGCCCAAAACAAATGACCCAAACTTAAATATAAAATGCTGCAAATTCAACTACTTTTTCAACCTTGCTACAGCCCGAATCAGCATCTGGCCACAAGTAGAAAGTTGTAGATCTTTTTCTTAGCTTTCCAACCAATATTAAAACGCCTCAATCCGATTCCCGTAGCTCCAGTTATGAATTTTTCTACGAAAGTTGCAGTTGCTGAAAATAAAATACGAAAATTAATTAAATGCAAAAATAAAATAAATTAGCAAAACATATTAAAACATAAAAATAAACATAATAAACTAAAGAAATGCATTAGTACAATCGTGGAAGGATGTGCATCAAAATGCAGTGATCAAATTCCCCCACACTTGAACTTTTGCACTCCGAGCAAAATGCAATCAAAAGAAACGCAAAAGCATCATCAATTACGCATCCTAGGCTACAAATTCATCTTCGGTCAAGATTGCATCAACAGGTACTAGTCTCGTACACTAAGGATATCGTAGGAACACTAGTCTTGCCTCCTGAATATACAAACCAATATGAATCATATTATTATGCAAAAGCCTAACTTACTCATCCTCCTTTTTGCTCTTTTTCATTCAGCCGCAATCACATTAAGCCCGTTATCTCCACACACTCATAG
This sequence comes from Vicia faba, assembly GCA_948472305.1. NCBI lineage: Eukaryota > Viridiplantae > Streptophyta > Magnoliopsida > Fabales > Fabaceae > Vicia > Vicia faba. Next base: position 889,474,098 of record OX451736.1, read on the forward strand.
CAAAGCGACCGGTTAGTGACTCTGATCCTTTTTTGCACGGGGTTCTGGTACTTACATGGCATAACCCTTTGCTTACTCAGTTGCAGTTGCGGGGGATCGGACCATAATCCGCCCTACCAAGTTCGGCACCAGAAACCGCTGAACCAACTAACAACGAGTCTTATCTCGAAAAAAAAATTATGTAGGCACTACGACCGTTGGATTAAGTGACCGGGTGAGGGTCACCAAACTTAGAAGGTGCATTCCTTTTTTTCTTTTTCTTTTTAAAACACTTTTTTTTGGAACACTCACTTATATTCATCGGCTTTCTTGCGTAGAGTGTGTGAGATGGTGCTGACTGCTGAAATAAACTACTCAAGAGCTATTAGAGAGTGAGAATTCAAGGCTAATACATAATAAAAATCCAAATCAATTTCCATATGCAGGAGATAGTGTTAAGACGATACCCGATCTTGTGAGCTTTTCCCAAGTCTCCACAAACATAACCTCAAATTATTCTGCAACCCGAAACTTTCAAATTGATGCATTTTATTTAATTTTTTAACAAGCATTGTCCTTAATGAAAGGACGCAGTTATTAAAGTTGAGAGAAAGGAATAAGAACTCCCTGATCACGTTGCAGTGTAGTTAGGCGCTTCCAAAGAAAGCTCCTTTATGCTCACATCTTCAGGTACTGCACTTTGATGAAAAAGCTTTAGGCGCTGCCCATTGACCTTGAAAACTTTGTCAGTACCTGTACTTTTGATTTCTACTGCACCATGAGGAAAAACATTAGTGACAACAAAAGGACCAATCCATTTGGATCGAAGTTTCCCAGCCATAAGCTTAAGGCGAGAATTATACAATAAAACCTGTTTCCCTACAGAGAATTCCTTTCTAGAAATCATCTTATCATGGAAGTGCTTAGTTTTTTCTTTATAAATCCTAGAGCTCTCATAAGTCTCTAGTCTAAGCTCTTCAAGCTGTTGTAATTGGAGTTTTCTTTCAATACCTGCTTGTTGCATCTCCAAATTAAAACTTTTCACCGCCCAGTAAGCACGGTGTTCTATCTCTACAGGAAGATGACATGCCTTACCAAAAACAAGTCGATAAGGAGACATCCCAATGGGTGTCTTGAAAGTTGTTCTTTGAGCCCAAAGTGCGTCTTCTAGACGGCGGCTCCAGTCCTTCTTGTTTGGTTGCACCATTTTCTCTAAAACCTGTTTGATCTCTCTGTTTGAGATTTTAGCTTGCCCATTTGTTTGTGGGTGATATGCAGTAGAGACCTTGTTCACAACTCCATACTTTCGGAGCAAAGCTTCCATGGTGCGGTTACAGAAATGAGTGCCTTGGTCACTTATGATAGCTCGTGGGATTCCAAACCTGCAAAAGATGTTAGACCTAACAAAGTCTGCAACAACTCTAGAATCATTAGTCCTAGTGGGGATAGCTTCCACCCACTTTGAAACATAATCAACAGCAAGTAAAATATATAGAAAACCAAATGATACAGGGAAGGGACGCATGAAGTCGATTCCCCATACATCAAATACTTCACAGAAAAGAATCGGTTGCTAAGGCATTTCACTCTTTCGAGTAATGTTTGTACCTGCTATCTGGCACTCTTTACAAGTGCAGAAAGTCTCAAAAGCATCCTTAAAAATAGTGGGCCAAATAAAACCTGAGTCTAGGACCTTCCTTGCAGTCCTTTGAGGGCCAAAGTGTCCCCCGACTTGAGATGAATGAGCAAAATTCAAAATAGATTCAATCTCATAGTCAAGGACACATCTCCTAATTACCTGATCACTACCAAGCTTCCAAAGATATGGATCATCCCAAACATAATTTTTGGCATCACTCTTGAGTTTGTGAATCTGTGACCTGGATGCACCTGTAAGAAAAACACCAGCAACAAGATAATTAACAATATCAACAAACCAAGGAGTAGTACCATGCACAAGTAAAATTTTCTCATCAGGAAAGTCATCATGGATGGGAAAAGGATCTTCATCTCACTCTATTCTACTCAAGTGATCAGCTACTAAGTTCTCAGCTCCACTTTTATCTTTAATCTCTACATTAAACTCTTGGAGCAACAACATCCACCGAATCAATCTCGGTTTTGCATCCGGCTTCTTCAACAAGTACTTCAAAGCTGCATGGTCAGTAAAAACGACAACCTTGGAACCTAGAAAATATGATCTGAATTTATCAAGAGCAAAAACAATAGCTAGAAGTTCTTTTTCAGTGGTAGTGTAATTTGACTGTGCAGAATCTAAAGTCCTAGAAGCATAGTAAATAACATGGGCAGCCTTGCCAACTCTTTGTGCAAGGACAGCCCCAACAGCATAATTAGAGGCATCACACATGATCTCAAAAGGGAGGGTCCAATCAGGAGGCTGGATGATGGGAGCGGAAGTCAATGCTTTCTTCAAGAAGTCAAACGCTTGTTTGCATTTGTCATCAAAGCTGAAAGTGGCGTCATTCTTCAACAAGTCTGAGAGCGGAAGAGCTATCTTGCTAAAATCCTTGATGAAACGCCTGTAAAAACCTTCATGACCAAGAAAATAACGAATCTCGCGAAAGCAAGAAGGGTAACACAGTGTGGAAATAACATCAATCTTAGCAGGGTCAACAGAAATTCCTTTTCAGAAATTATGTGACCAAGAACAATTCCCTGCTTAACCATAAAATGGCATTTTTCATAATTTAAAACAAGGTCAGTCTCGATGCATCTCTACAAAACTAAGTTCAAACTATTCAAACATGCATCAAAAGAAGAACCATAAACAGTGAAATCATCCATAAACACTTCCATGCAATTTTCGATAAATTCAGAGAAAATACTAATCATGCATCGCTGGAAAGTGCCAGGAGCATTGCAAAGACCAAAGGGCATCCTCCTGTAAGCAAAAGTACCGAAGGGACAAGTGAAAGTGGTCTTCTCTTGATCTTCCGGTGCAATATGGATCTGAAAGTAACCTGAAAAACCATCAAGAAAACAGTAATGTGATTTACCAGCTAGCCGTTCAAGAATTTGGTCAATGAACGGCAAAGGAAAGTGATCCTTTCTAGTCGCTTGGTTCAATCTCCTGTAATCAATACAAACTCTCAAATTGTTCCGAACTCTAGTGGGAACAAGTTCATTCTTCTCATTTTTCACCACTGTGAGTCCAGACTTCTTAGGCACAACCTGCACTGGACTTACCCATTTACTATCAGAGATAGGATAAATGATACCTGCTTGCAAGAGTTTGGTTACCTCTTTCTTCACAACATCAAGAATCAAAGGATTAAGCCTCCTTTGGGGCTGCCTTACTGTTTTTGCTCCATCCTCAAGTAAAATCCTGTGCATGCACATCGATGGACTAATACCAGGGAGGTCAGCTAATGTCCATCCGATTGCCTTCTTGTGTTTCTTCAGAACCTGCAAAAGCTTATTTTCCTGTTCGAAATCAAGGTTAGAAGAAATAATGACAGGTAATTTTTCATCACTCTCCAAATAAGCGTATTTCAGATTATCCGGGAGTTGTTTCAGCTCTAAGGATGGGGGATGCTCAATGGATGGAGTGATTGGGGCAGCCGGGATGTCAAGAGCTTCCGCTACATAATTAACTTCATTGACAGCAACATCACCTGTAGAAAACACATCAGCCTGCAAGGTAGCATCAATCTCAGCACATACAACACATATGTTAGTGTCAGTACAATCAGAACACGAATAAACATCATCAAATGCAGATAAAGATGGAAAATCTAATGAAAACAATTCAGAACAAGTTTCATCCACCAAATCAGAGATTAATTCAATATGAAAAACGGAATGCTCCTCCAATGGATGTTTCATGGCATAAAAAATGTTAAATTTTACGACAATGTCACCAAATTCCATGGACATGGTTCTATCGTCAACATCAATCTTTGTTTTTGCCATTTTCATGAATGGTCTGCCTAAAATGATGGGAGCTTTGTTGGACTTTATTTCTCCTTCCATGTCCAGAATGTAAAAATCTGCAGGAAAAATAAAATCATTAACTTGAACAAGGACATCTTCGACTACACCGGCGGGGCGGGATTTACTCCTGTTCGCCAACTGAATGATTATACCTGTATGCTGCAAAGGACCAAGACAAAGGTTATTATAAATAGAAGTGGGAATCACATTAATGCCCGCTCCTAAATCAAACATACAATTATCAAATTGCTTATCCCCAATGGTACAAGGGATAGAAAATGTTCCTGGATCCTTCTGCTTTTGTGGCAACGGCTGAGTAGTGAGGGCTAAAACATTTTGCTCGCCTACAACCTTTTCGGATGAAGGCTTGGGCTGAATAAATGCAGAAATATTCTGTCCCAAGTTTACTCGCTCACTTCCTTTCATCCGCCTCTTGTTTGTACACAAGTCTTTCAGAAACTTCGCATACTTTGGTACCTGCTTAATCACATCAAGAAGAGGAATATTCACAACAACCTTTCTAAATACATCTAAAATCTCGTTGTCCCCATCATCAACTTTTTTATTTTTCAAAACTCTATGTGGGAAGGGGACTAGTGGAACATACACTCTTTCTTTATTTTTTCAGTTTCATTCATAACAACAGAAGAAGGGACAGAAGATGGAGAAGGAGGAAAAGAAAGAGAAGGTCCAGATGTTACCTCAGGGGCTGATCCTGTAATCTTACCATATCGCAAAGAAATTTCACTTACATTGGCATTTGGACCGTTCGGATTGACAACCGTTTGGGCTGGAAGTTGGTTCGAACCTTGGGCTTGCATGTTATTTATTTGAGTAGCAAGCTGTCCCATTTGCGTGTTCAAGATCTGAATGCTAGAATCGGTCCTTTGTTGGAACTGAAGGTTGTTGACAGCCATTTGTTTAACAAGATCCTCTAGGGATGGTCCGGAAGGTGCAGGGGCAGCCGGTTGAGGTGCGTTCTGTTGTTGGCTGGTTTGTGGATTTCCATATCGAAGGTTGGGATGATTCCTCCAATTTGGATGATATTTGTTGGTGGACATGTCAGGGATGTTATTGTACTTTTTTTGGTTGTAAAGGTTGGCTGCATAAGCTCGGGGCAGCTCAGTGATAGATTCATCTCTCAGAATGGGATATGTATCAGTCGGGTTCTCAGGGGAAGTACAAATACCACACAGAGTTGATGTTTGAGTTTTTGCTACTGCTAGTTGTTTGACTAATGTTGTGAGCTCATCAATTCTGGTCTCTAAAGCTTTGTTGGAAGAAGAAGCTTGAATTTGATTCACTCCTTTGCTTTGTGCAGAATTGTCTCTAGTGGTAAATTGCTGAGAATTAAGAGACATATTCTCTATTAGAGCTTTGGCAACAGCTGGAGTTTTATCAACAAGTGCTCCACCACTAGCGGCATCAAGAATGTTTTGGTCCATCGGTATCAACCCCTCATAAAAGTACTGGATGAGTAATTGCTCGGTGATCTGATGTTGAGGACAACTGGATACCAAGTGCTTGAACCTCTCCCAATACCGCAAATTTCCTTTCTTATTGAGGCATCTCTAGAGGCAGGAAAATATCGCTCCAAAAACACCTTTTTCAGCGCATTCCAACTTGCAATTGAATTTGGCTCGAGGTAGTACAACCAATCCTTTGCTGCACCCTGCAATGAAAAAGGAAAAGCTCGAAGTTTGATGTGATCTTCAGTGATACCTTCAGGCTTCGATGGTGTAGAGCATACAACCTGAAACTCTTTCAAATGTTTGTGTGGATCCTCTCCTGCAAGACCACTAAACTTGGGCAACAAGTGTATTAAACCCGATTTTAATTCAAAAGGAGCGGCAACATCATCATAATCAATACACATGCCATTATAATTTACATCAGGGGCAGCCAATTGCCTTAAGGTTCGTTGGTCAGCCATATCAATAACAACTTCAGAATCAGAATCAAACCGATAGTGCAAGTAATCAGAATCAGACTCAGACTCAAACTCAATTGTGGGTGGTGGACTAGTGTTAACTTGGACTCTCCTACGTTGTGTGTGCAATGTTCTTTCTACCTCAGGATCAAAAGCAACAAGCTCAGGACAACAGGACCTAGTATCCAGGACTAATACGCAACAATGGTAACAAAGCCCAAAATACCAACAATGTCCCTAAAAGAAAAAACAAACACAAAGAAGGAAAACGATTAAATTTTTTTCAAAAAAATAAACTGAACACGAAATTCTTCTAATGGACGAAAAATAGAATTTTGATAATTTTTTTGATTTTTTTCGACTCTATGAAAACAGTAAATAAATCATAAAAAATAGGAAAATGATGAATTTCGGAAATTGAGACTAATTGGCATAAACTGGTCGGAGCATATTTCAAACCGGACTCAATTTTCAAAAAAAACGATTTTTTTTTTACTATTTTGACTCAAAACGCGAATTGGCTTAAACTGAAAGGAAACTAGGACCTAGACACGAGAACACTAAACCTAAGACTCAAAAATTAGTTAATAGTATCAAGAGTCCCCGGCAACGGCGCCAATTTGATTCGCTGTCGCGCGCGGATCAAAACGAGTGTTTTTACGCAACGGTTTCAAAACTGTAGTATTTAGCAAGGATCAAATTGAGTATTTTTACGCAACGGTTTCAAAACTGTAGTATTTAGCGATAAATGACTCGAATATCGTTCTCAAGGATTTTTGAAATATTATTAACTAATTGAAATCGAATTAAAGGGGGGGTGGTTCGATTTTAGGCAAATAAGCTGATTATGAAAAGTGATTATAAAATAAGCTGTTTTTGATATGAGTGATTATAACAAACGGATTCACTGCCTCGGTTCGTACCTATCATCGACTGCTAACATTACAATCTCCTAAGCGAAGTTTCTATCCTATTTGATTACAATATCAATTAACAAGCGCGATTGACACTATGAGATACATGTTCCTATGGCCGGATTAAGCATACAGTTAAAAGTGACGCAAATTAACAATTAAGCAAAGTCAATCGCGATTAAAATTTGGAAACATTTATCAATCAAATTAAATCAACAATGTTATATGAAAATCAAATTAAGCAAACAACAATCTCATAACATAGTTGAAAGAATCGAAATTAAATTGCAAATGCTATAACAATCTCAAAGTTGGAACCTGAGTACAGTAAATTCGTCAGAAAGGTTTTAGTTCTCCATTGATTCGTACAAAGCTTTCTCTTTTTCGTGAACAGTGAATGGGATCCCCCCAAAATTACTGTAGCGTCTAGGTAAAAACTAAAAAGAAACAACCCAACTGGGTCGGATACAAAACTCAGGCCCAAAGCAAATGACCCAAACTTAAATATAAAATGCTGCAACTTCAACGACTTTTTCAACCTTGCTACAACCCGAATCAGCATCTGGCCACAACTAAAAAGTTGTAGGTCTTTTTCTTAGCTTTCTAACCAATATTAGTACGCCTCAATCTGATTCCCGTAGCTCCATTTATGAATTTTTCCGTGAAAGCTGCAGTTGCTGAAAATAAAATACGAAAATTAATTAAATGCAAAAATAAAAAAAATTAGCAAAATATATTAAAACATAAAAATAAACTAAATAAACTAAAGAAATGAATTAGTACAATCGTGGAAGGATGTGCATCAAAATGCACTGATCAGAAGCCTAGGCCCGACCAGATAGAAGTTTAATTCCTACAAAATCATTAGCAAAACTCCTCTTCTCCAGAAGAGTTTGCCACTATCCCTAGTGAATTACTGAAACCTGGACCCGACCAGATAACATTTTGAGTATCTTAAACCTGAACCCGACCAGATAACAGTTGATCTTAATTTCAAGATACTATAAAACCTGGACCCGACCAGATAATAGTCTAACTCTTCAAAGATGTAGAAGAACCTGGACTCAACCCAACGAGGGATTAACTTCTTTTCCCCAGTGGAGTTTGCCTCTGCCCCAACAAATTACTATGAAACCTGGATCCGACCAGATATCAGTTTTCAATTTCATCTTTTCAAGCAAGTTGTTGTGAAGCCTGGATCCGACCAGATAGTAATTACCCTCAGAGTCTCGTTGTGAAACCTTTACCCAACCAGATAGCAATTGACCTCATCAACCTCAGAAATCTGCAAAGCCTGGACCCGACCAGATAACAGTTTTTCAAACAGTTTATTGTGAAACCTGGATCCCGACTAGATAACAACTAACTATGATCCCCAGAGAGACACTATGAAGTCTGGACTCGACCAGATAATAGTATAACTTTCCAAAAACCATGAAACCTGGACCCGACCAGATAATAGTTACCACTTCAAATTACTATGAAGCCTGGATCCGATCAGATAACAGTTAGCTTCTGTATCCCCAGCAAGTTGTAGTGAAGCCTGGATCCGACCAGATAACTATTCAATTTCAAGAAAATTTTCTGCAAAGCCTGGAATCTGACCAGATAACAGTTAATTCGTCTCTTCTCACAGAAAATTGTGAAGCCTGGATCCGACCAGATAGCAGTTGACTACTTCATCCTCAGCAAATTGTGAAGCCTGGATCCGACCAGATAACAACTGACATTCAAGAGATATTCTCCAGTGAAAGCATCCTTTCAACAAAGTTTGAAGATATGCATATTCTTCATCCCCAACGGTAATCAGGGATTGAACCCCCCAGAATTTCGTCAGCAGCAGTCAGGGATTTATTTTCTCGAATAAAAACACACATCTCACATTCATACATCATAGCATGTACATACCATATGCATTTAACATAATACCACATCTAGTGAACGTCATGCAGGCATCTGCATTTTACTAATTCTTTTTCTCACAGGTAAAACATCAAGTTTTAGTATAAATCAACAAGAGATTTATGTTGATACTTCTTCCAGTGTTTACCAACATTCCTCCAAATTTCATCTATAAGCCCATTCACCATCCATCTTCGAGTGCAAATTTCTGGGCACTCTAGTGTTCAATCATCTTTCACCTTCAAGTCACGAATGGAGGATCCGCCAATTTAACTCTTCAGGTTTAAGAAGATTGACAGGGGCAAGTGTTGTACCGTAAAATTATCCCTCTCATTTATCAAATATTTTCTCACAAAGATCTCTCTTGGTTCAAGACTGCACTAGGGTTGATCAGCTCAAGACACCTCCTTAAGCACTGAAGACCAAAATTAGGGTTTGAGATTGCACAAGGATAATTCAACTTTCAATGCTTCATATGACTTTCATGGATCATTGTGGACCCCCAAGATTAATCATGTCATGTTTCAAGCCTTGGATCACACTTTTGCTCGGTCAATTGAGCAGTTGACCTAAAAATCAACTATATTGGGGAAAAAGTCAATTATGGCCAATTTACAGTCAAACTTCACAATTTTTGATCCACATCAATATTATAAACTCATGTGTAACATTTGATCAAGTTTGGACCATAATTCCTCAAGAAACTTGATCAAATCATCAAAAGGGCAAAATGGTCAAAATTAGGGTTTTGATTGACAAAGGGCAATTTCTGATTTTTGACCTAGCAAATGGTCAATTAGTTTGAAGCATGGTTTCAAGAGTTGAATTACATATTTTTTGACCTAATGGCATGACCTAAAACATTGCTCAAGATCAATTGGGTTGATAGTGAATTCTCACCAACTGATCAAAAGTCAATTGTACACTGAAAAGTCAAACTTTGACTTTTTGGTCAAAATCCAATGTCAAAGATCACAATTTATTAAAAAATGTCAAAATATGAAACTTATTCATCAAGAAATCAAAAATTCAAGATTTCACTTTGAAAAGTCAAAGTTTTATAACTTAGAAATTTTTCTAAGTGTTTAAAACTTCATGTTTTTTCATAACTTTGAGCCAATTTTTCATCATGATGCAATTTTTCTTTACACAACTTCTTCTAAAAATGCTTGGATCTCAAGTTATTAATTCATAAAGCCATGGTCTTGAAATTGAACACTTAGTGAAATTTTGCCCTGCTTTTGGTCAGGATTTTGACCTAACTTTATGGCACTTTTTCATATAGTTATAAATGGAATTTTCAAAAGTGATTCAAAGAGGGGTTGTAGAGCACATTACAAGTTTTCCAAAATGTCCAAGAACTCCTTGAGATCATTTGTGAGCTGGGATAATTGAAGAGAGGAAGTTAGGGTTTTCAAACTTGAATTACAACAAATTTCAAACCTATGCTGCACAATCTTGCTTTGCAGGCCTCTAAACCTCAAGATCTCTCCATAATTAAAAGATTACACTTGCTTTTGAGCTATTATCTACTTGATTTAAGCTTTATCCAAGTAAATTTTCCATTAATGGCACAAAGGCACCATTGCCATTTACATAAAGCAAGTTTTATGCAAAGTCAACTTGCATTGAGCTTTGCACTTGTTCCCTTTGCACAAGCTTCCTCTACAAATTCAGACAAGCTTATTTAAAGTTGGAAACCACCCAGTATGCTTGTACTTGCTTTCTTGAAGCCAAATTTTCTCACTTTTCTTCAAAAGCAAGCAATTGAGCCATAACCCTATAACTCATAAACCTTTTGTGCAATAGCTCTCCAACCTTTTCCATACAAAAACACAAGTCTATTGCAACATATCAGACGAATACACAAGCTCTAAAAACTTCCAAAACTCAGAACTGCATCAAAAACCACCATTGTTGCATATTCTGACCAAGAACTTCAAACTTCCATTTCACTCGTGCATTTATTGGCCTTTTGCTTCCAAAAGCTTCCAAACATCATACATAAGCCATCCTTATCCCTGTTACATGATTGTAACACCATCTTCATCCATTTCCAAGTTCAAAAACAGGGAATAACAGTTGGACTTCTCTAGACCATTCCAGCCACCCTCAACTCAAACTAGCCATTGCATTAGCTTCCTAGAGCTCCAAGGAAGCTAACCTAATCATCAGCACTTCCTGAAACAAGCCCAAATCCATTTCACGATTTCCAGTTTTGAGGTATTTTTCTTGAACTTCTATCTTCATATTTAGGCATTGTTAGGCTTGCATTTGTGAAGATAAAATGTAGACAGCATTGCCCTGAAACTATACATGTCCATAGATTTCATTTATTTTGATTGAGCTAGGAGAATTTTGAGTTTGAATTTTCTGAAATATTTAGGTCAGAATTTGGTACTTTTAGAAATTCTCATTCATCTTCGATTTATAGCTTATGATATTTATATGGTTGAATTCGTGTGACAAAATGGAGCAATTTTCATGTTTACATTTTTGCAAATGGTTGAGAAATTAGCAAGTTACAGATCCTTTGGTTGGAGGTTGAAGATGAATTAATTTTCATGACTGGATTGATGTTATATATTTTTTTTTCTTATGTTAACGGATGTACAGCCACCTCAGTGGCAAAGACAGCGCGCATTTATCTCAAGGTCACGGTTTCAAGACCCAGCGCTGCCTTTTGTTCATTTTTGCAACATTTTTTCTTCCTTTTTGCCAGCCACAAGCGCACATGGGCCTCCAATGCTGGGCCTTGCCATTTTACTGCACCATCCCCCCTGACTACTTTTACACCCTTGGCCTATTGTTTTATTTAATATTTCATTTTTCCTCATTTTATTTTTTATTTTATTTCATATTATTATTATTTATTACTATTAATGTTTTTTTTATTAATAAAAATCCAAATAAAAAAACATTTTTATTCATTATTCATACTTATATATTTTATTTTCTCTATAAAACAAAAAGACTAAAAAAACATTTTCTTAAAATAAATTTCTTTTCTTTTTCTTAAATAATTATATTTTTATACTTAGGATAAATTAATATTTTATTTTATTTTCTTAGTTAAAGGTAATTTAGAACTTAGGTTATTTTAATTAATTAATCTTCATTTTATTTTCATTATTTAAAAACCTTTTCATAAAAAACCCTAAAAATCCTTTTCAAATTAATTTCTTTTCTTAATTAGTTTAAGTTAATTTTATTTAATTTTATTTAATTTTAATTAATCATTTTCTTTAATTAGGTCAAGACAAAATCCCTTTCATAAAAAACAATAAAAATCATTTCTTTTTTCATTTATATTCTTGCATTTTATTTTCAATTTTGTACAATATTCAATACGGTTGTAATAGATAATTAGGTTTAATTTTCTTACAATGCATATTTGTAAATTTGTACACCCCATCCCCTAATGATGTAATAGCGTAGTAATTTTACTTTTTGCAATTTATCGCTTTATATAAATGCTAGTAATTAAGGTTTGTATGAGAAGATAAAATCAACAAGTAACAAACCCTAATCAAAGACTAAACAAAGCATGAAAATCAATACACTTGCACACAAGCATCCCTAGGGTAAATCCACTTGGTTTCCTTACAAAAATGACCATATTACGCATGTGAGGTATCTTAGCAAAAGACAAGCAAAATACAAGATCATAGTCCCTCAATGACGCTATCAAAAGTTGCCTTTCAAAATGATCTTAGTCCCTAAAGAAAGATGCTAAGATACCTTGCAACATTTCTAATCATGGCTATACGATGACCCTTGCCTGTCCCTTTTACATCCAAAGATAGGGTTACTTACCAAATCAATGGTAAGATAACAATGTCAAAGAAAAGAGGAAATAAACATGAAATACTTTTGAGTAGGTAGAATGTTCCTAGTTACTTGCTCCATTCCAAAACAAAAACATCCTTGCTATTTTCAAAACAAACACCAACACTTTCAAAAGTATCTTTCAAACTTGAAAACATTTTCAAAAGGTCAACACTTTGTACACATTCTTACGAACTAGAATCATTACAAAGTTTTTCTAAACGATGGTGCCTTTTCAAAATACTTTCAAAAATCACACAAAGCACATTTTCAAACAAAAGCAAGTGATCTAGCAAGTAACTAAGAGCCCATGGAAAACCATGGATGAAAAGGGTGCTAATACCTTCCCTTTTCATAATCTACCCCCCGAACTCAAGAAACAATCTCAAAGGTCTTTCCTGTGCTTTTTCACCTTTCCTTTTGGATAAAAGAAAAGTCGGTGGCGACTCTTGCTAACCGCAACATTTGCGAAAAAATGCAAAACACCCAAGTCAGTTCTCCCACCGTATCACAGAACTGGCGACTCTGCTGGGGAGAATTCTAAAAGTGGAGTTACCTTAGGGTTAGATCATATTTATTTGCTTTCTTTGTTTGACTTGTATGCTTTATATTATGGTTCTTTGTTTGGGCTTGAATCCTCTACCCGGATTTGGGATACCTTATAGGTAAGTAGCAATATGTTGTGGAAACTGTGTGGGGTATACCGACATGGTCTAAGCAATAGCTACGTTATGTGCACATTTTGTGTTTTGTTGAGAAATGACTAAGTTGAAGATGCACTGACTAGCATGGAGAGGGGAATGAAATTCATCATCAGAGTTTACTCGGTGTTACATACTTATGCTTTTGCTTCTAATACCGGATGTACAGCCACCCCAGTGGTAGAAAGCGTGCGCACAAGACATTAGTATTAAGGGTCCTGGGTTCCAGCCCCAGAAACATCTTTTTTAGGTTCATTTATTAACATTTTTACCCATTTATCTGTCAGACAATATTCCTAGATCAAAATTTCTAGATATCCTCACCCAACAACATTATTAACTCACTCTCTCAAACAACGAGAACTTTTGACTTGCCAGTGATATTAGAACGTCTAGGTTCCCAGCTGCACTAGAGCCTCTAAACTCCTTCAGCAATCAGAACTTCTAGGCTTTCCTTTATTCCCAGCAATCTCAGAACTTTGGTGTACCCAGAACCATAACTTCTGACCTTTCCCATTTCTGCTAGGGTTAATACCTATTTTCACCCCTGACATATGGGGTGTATTTGAAAAACCCCCCTGCCAAAAAAAAAGTTCCAATTGTTACCTTGACAAATTTTAAAAGTTTCAATTTTTACCTTGAGGATGCCACATCCCTAAAAAGGCTGATGTGGCTTATATTTTTGTTATATTTTTATTATTATTTAATGACATGGCTTGATTAGTTGTCATTTTTAATTAATTTTTAATTTTTAATTCCACATGGCATTTATATTAATATTTTATTAATTGAGTGTTAATTCAAAGTTAAAAAATTTTTGTCCTTCAGCAGGATTCGAACCATGGACATTATGTTTGCAATAAACGCTTCTTACCACTAGACCAATGCATTTTCTTTGTTACATATATGCATCAATAAATATTCATATCATTAACATATTAATTACAATTATCAATAAATTTTCTTAACTAATTGATTTAAATAATTTTTAAAAAAATGTTTTATACATATTTTATCTTTTTACTCTAACTTTTTTTAAATTTTAAATTTTCAAAAATCACTTAAATTTAAAAAAATCACTTAAATTTTCAAAAAACACTTAAATTTAAAAAAATCACTTAAATTTAAAAAAATCACTTAAATTTTCAAAAATCACTTAAATTTTCAAAAGTCACTTAAATTTTCAAAAATCACTTAAATTTTCAAAAATCACTTAAATTATCAAAAATCACTTAAATTTACAAAAATCACTTAAATTTTCAAAAATCACTTAAATTTTCAAAAATCACTTAAATTTTCAAAAATCACTTAAATTTTCAAAAATCACTTAAATTTTCAAAAGTCACTTAAATTTTCAAAAGTCACTTAAATTTTCAAAAATCACTTAAATTTTCAAAAATCACTTAAATTTTCAAAAATCACTTAAATTTTCAAAAGTCACTTAAATTTTCAAAAATCACTTAAATTTTCAAAAATCACTTAAATTTTCAAAAATCACTTAAATTTTCAAAAATCACTTAAATTTTCAAAAGTCACTTAAATTTTCAAAAATCACTTAAATTTTCAAAAATCACTTAAATTTAAAAAAATCACTTAAATTTAAAAAAATAAGTTAAATTTAAGTGATTTTAAATTTAAGTGATTTAAATTTAAGTGATTTTTGAAAATTTAAGTGACTTTTGAAAATTTAAGTGATTTTTGAAAATTTAAGTGATTTTTGAAAATTTAAGTGATTTTTGAAAATTTAAGTGACTTTTGAAAATTTAAGTGATTTTTGAAAATTTAAGTGATTTTTGAAAATTTAAGTGACTTTTGAAAATTTAAGTGATTTTTGAAAATTTAAGTGATTTTGAAAATTTAAGTGATTTTTGAAAATTTAAGTGATTTTTGAAAATTTAAGTGACTTTTGAAAATTTAAGTGACTTTTGAAAATTTAAGTGATTTTTGAAAATTTAAGTGATTTTTGAAAATTTAAGTGATTTTTGAAAATGTAAGTGATTTTTGTAAATTTAAGTGATTTTTGAAAATTTAAGTGATTTTTGAAAATTTAAGTGATTTTTGAAAATTTAAGTGATTTTTGAAAATTTAAGTGATTTTTTTAAATTTAAGTGATTTTTGAAAATTTAAGTGATTTTTTTAAATTTAAGTGATTTTTGAAAATTTAAAATTTAAAAAAAGTTAGAGTAAAAAGATAAAATATGTATAAAACATTTTTTTAAAAATTATTTAAATCAACTAGTTAAGAAAATTTATTGATAACTGTAATTAATATGTTAATGATATGAATATTTATTGATGCATATATGTAACAAAGAAAATGCATTGGTCTAGTGGTAAGAAGTGTTTATTGCAAACATAATGTCCATGGTTCGAATCCTGCTGAAGGACAAAAATTTTTTAACTTTGAATTAACACTCAATTAATAAAATATTAATATAAATGCCACGTGGAATTAAAAATTAAAAATTAATTAAAAATGACAACTAATCAAGCCATGTCATTAAATAATAATAAAAATATAACAAAAATATAAGCCACATCAGCCTTTTTAGGGATGTGGCATCCTCAAGGTAAAAATTGAAACTTTTAAAATTTGTCAAGGTAACAATTGGAACTTTTTTTTTGGCAGGGGGGTTTTTCAAATACACCCCATATGTCAGGGGTGAAAATAGGTATTAACCCTTTCTGCTAACATGTTATTTCTGATTTTGTAGCGCATCAGATTCAGAGTTTTTGCCTCTTATTTTTGTCCCTTCCAGCCACGCGCTGATTCTGACCTCTTTTCCTCTTATTATTTTATTTTATCTTTAATGATCAAAACACCAAAAATATTTTTATAATCACATACTTTGTTTTATCTCTTTTAAAACCAAAGGATCAAAAATATTTTCTTAAACAAACTTATTTCTTTTCTTAACAAAAACAAAACAATTCCATTTTACATTTCTTGTACATTATTTCAATATGGTTGTAATATATAATTAGGACTTTAATTTCTTGCAACCCCCATCTGTAAATTTGTACACCCCATCCCCTTAATGATGTAATAGCATAGGACTTTACTTTTCCGCACTTTTATTGTTTTTATTATATTGTTAGTAATTAGGGTGTGTGTGGCAAGACATAAAATCAATAAATAGATAACCTTAATCAAGACTAAATGTATGCAAATCAAACATACTTTCACACTTGCACCCTTAGGATAATCCCATTTTGTTTCCTATCGGAAAAAAGTCATGTCCCTCGAACATGGGCGTTTTAACAAAGACCATCGATAAAAGATTGTAGTCCCTCGATGACCCTAAATATTGCCTTCGGTAAATGATCTAGTCCCTAAACGATATTGCTAAAACATCTCATAGGTTGCTTTCTATGAATATACAAAAACGTCCCACGCCCATCCCTTCACATCCAACAATGGGGTTTCTTACCAAATCAATGGTAAGATATCAACATCTAAAGGAGGAGGAAAAGAACATTTAAGACCTTTTGAGTAGGTAGGTTGCTCCTAGTTGCTCTTTGCTCACAACAAAAACATTTTATACACTAACACTTTCGTTTTGAAACATTTTCAAAATACAAACACTTTGTACGCGTTCTTATAGAAACGAGAGTCATTACAAAGACACCTTTTCAAAATCACTTTCAAAAAACACACTTCACAAACACTTCTTTGAACTATTTTTCAAACAACACTTTGCACTTCTTTGTAAACCTAATTCACTCAAGGATACATATAGAACAAATTCAGACCAAAAGCACAAGATTTGGAGGCATGAGAAGCTGAGAGAAAACTTGCAAAAATCACCAAAAAGTGTTGGATCAAATTGCAAGTTAGAGGACGATTTACACCATTCCAAGGCTAGCAATAGATTCCCAGCCATCTCCTGAAGCTAACCTGATCATAATCAAGCCTTGATTTGCCCAGAATCCGTCTCCACAACCCTCACGGTTTGTCATTTTTTTTCAAAATCATATTCATTCATTCTTGCATCTTTATCATGTTTAAATTATATATTTGTAATCCTTATCATGTTTTCAAGCTAACAGTACCGTTTAATTGCATTTTTGGAAGCCATACATGTGGATGCCATTGTTAGGGTTTCTGAGTTGGTTTTGGGGCTTTACCATACAGGAAAAATTGGGCCACGATTTAGGTACCATGACACTCGTAAGGTTGAGACGAGTAGATTGGTACCATTGCAATTGATTTATCACGCGTGTGTGTAATGTTTGAATGAAACAGGGTTATAGCTACAGACTTTGTCCGTAGGAAAAAGTCTGGACTTTTGCCAACGGAAGGAGGAAGAAGAAAGATGGCGTGGCAGGCAATGATTTATCCATTCAAAATTCGCGCGTTTTTTATGAATTAATTTGCTTTTCCAATATAATATTTGATTATTATTCCATATACAAATATGCATGCTAGCTCAATTGGTCAGGAGGCGTTTGAAATTGCCAAAGGGCATGGGTTCCCCAGGTCCCCATATTTGTTCAATGAAATTTTCTTTTACATTATCAGGTACACGCGCATGTTTGGAGTCCACCATATGCCATCAGCTTTCAGTCATTGGATCTAAAGCAAACCAAATCCAACGCCTGGCACATGAAGGTCTACCATGGGCCTAGTCAAACGTGCAACATGGAATCTGAAGGGTCAATGTGGACCAAGGCTTATTGGGCCAAAAATCAGCTATATACACCCCCTTGTTTGCTGGTTACCAGGCCCAATTCTCTCTTTCTTTTCTTTTATATTTTTTATTTGTTTATTTATTTGTTTAAATTATTTTCTAACACAATAATTAATTCTTTTTTTTTAGAAAAAACTCATAAAATCAATTTTCATCAAATTAGATTTAGGTTTTATTTTTATCAAAATTAATTTAATAATTAGATTAATTTAATTTTAGGGAAATTTTAACCTTTTTGTAAATAATTTAAAACAAATTAGAAATTAGGGGTTTTGTTTGATTTAATTTTTATTTTCTTTCCTTAAAATAACTAAAATGCGAAAATAGGTCAAATTAATTATTTTTCTTAATTTAAATTAATTAGTAATTAAGTTTGTACTTATTTAATTAAAACCTTATTTTTTCTCAAAATAATCAAAAAATGATTTTTCTTTTAATTAAGTTTAGACGGGGTCAAAACCCTAATTTTTTTCTCGTTCTCGTTCCATCACGTGCGTTTATTTATTTTTACGATATTAATGTAACTGCTCATGGGATGTAATAGTTTAATTAGGATTTTTCTTTTATTTATCGTTTTCCGGGTTTTTGGCTATGTAATTAATCCCCCTCCCCGAAGCCTTGTAATAGCGTAGTTTTATTTCTCGCATTTTAATTTTCTGCAAATATTAACTGTTAAATGTATGATAATAGGATTGCATGACAAGAATGTATGTTAATTTTAAAATGGTTAGCAAACCCTAAATGTGCAAATATAATAACTGAAATCAAATCACTCGCACATGCGCACTCCTAGGGTATACTCTCACTTCGGTTGCCTTCGGTAAACGATCATTAAGTATAGAGTGTTTTAGTGGTTGCCCTCTTGTCTAAACAAAGATCAAATGTCCTATTCATAAATGTTGCCTCAGAAATGTTACCTAGGAAAGGTTGCCTCGGAAATGTTGCCTCGAATATGATCTTAAGACACTAGGGTTATTACTAAGACGTCCTAACATTGCTTTAGTGATCGTACGTCCCTTTCAAATTGACCCTTACAACTCCAATGATGGTGCTACCTACTCACTAATAGTGGGATAGCGTTGTCTAAAGGAAACAAGAACGGAAACATTCTTTTTTCGAGTAAGTAGATGCTAGCAGGTACTTGCTCAAAACCAAACTTTTCACACTTACACTTTTACAAACAAAGTTTTCAAAAACACTTCATAACACTCTTGAGGACTGATACAAGGGTTAAAACGAAGTAAAATAAAAACTTTTCAAAACACACAAACACGGAAGCAATTTTTAAAATGATGAGTAAGTACCTAAGAGCCCGTAGAAAACTACGGATAGAAAGGGTGATAATACCTTCCCTTTCTATAATCTACCCCCTGTACTCAAAATCTCGAAAAAAGGAATTTTTCCTTTCCTGTTGGATAAAGTAAAAGTCGGTGGTGACTCTTGTTTACTGCGACATTTTACGAACACAAACGCAAAACGCAAACCAGAATTTTCCTAAACCAATCCGGTTCTGCCACCGTATCATAGAACTGGCGACTCTACTAGGGAATAATAAGTCGGGTATACCTTAGGATTAGGTCATCATAAATTGCTTCTCTTTTTTGTTTTGGTTGCTTTACTGTTAAAGGTTTTTGTATCGGGAGTTACTATAGATCCTAACCCGGATCTGGGGGACACATTTTAGGTAATTAGCAATAAACTATGAGGGAACTGTACGGCGTAGACCGATACGGTTAAAGCAGTAGCTACGTTGATGTGGCACATTGGTTGGTACCGGTATCCCTTGTGGAGAAACGAGGAGAATACAGGGCTGCTATGTGTGTCGTTAAGCATCAACTGACCTTAAAACCCATAATTGACCAACTTGGTCAGTAGGAAGTAGTGAGATAGCCGGCCTCAGTGTAAAGCTGAGAACTGGTTGATACTCGATGCTACACTCATTGAGACCATACTCTCGAGATAGTTTCGGCCGCAAGAAAAGATTGCGTGAGTTGAAACCATGACCGGTGGAGGATGATCAATGATATTGAGAACCTCTAGAACCAGGTTACTATTATTAGGACAGGTTGAAACCAACTGAACTTCAAGAGAGTAATACCTAGATCCCATGCAAGCCTGAAATTTAAGGGTTCTTGTGTGACTTGTTTGCCTTTACCATGTTTGTTATCTGTTATACTTGTTGTTTGTTTTATCATGACATCATGCATCATAACATAGCATGCATACTCCATTGTACTAACCATTTCAAAGACCGAGGGGATTTATCTTTGTTCTGTTTTGTAGATTATGGCTTCCGTACGCAGAAACACCATTCGAGTTAACTTTGTGCAAATACCTGCTCAACTCAAAGATTTAGCCTCGAGAGTTTCTGATACTTATTCATTCATTAGGAGACATGGTTAGCTTCTTAGCTTGGTTACCTCAAGGTTTGATGATCAGATGATGAGTGTGCTTTTCCAGTTCTTCGATCTGGTGCATCATTGCTTCATTTTCCCGGATTATCAGCTAGTTCCCACTATGGAGGAGTTTTCTCACTTATTGGGTATATCCGTCCTTGAGCAGATGCCCTTCACAGGTTTGAAAGAGACTCCTAGACCAGAAGACATTGCTTCAGCTCTACATTTGAAACGGGTTGATGTAGTATCTAACTGGGAAACATGAAGCGGGGTTGAAGGTTTCTTAACCAAGTTTCTAATAGATCAAGCTCAGCAGTTCTGGGATAGTTTGGACTTTCAAGCTTTTGAATACATCTTGGCTCTCCTTATCTACGGTTTGGTTCTTTTCCCAAATCCATATTCCTTCATAGATGTGAATGCGATTAAGATCTTCCTGTCTCGCAATCTCATGCCTACTCTTCTGGGTGACATCTTGCATGCCCTCTACACTCGTACTGTGCGTAGAAGAGGGACTCTCATGTGTTGTATGTCGCTGCTGGCGAGGTGGTTTATTTCGCACCTCCCCAAGTTTGTGTTGAAAAATGAGGAAGGTGTAGGATGGTCTTACAGGATAATGTCCCTTGCCCATACAGATATTCTTTGGAGTTCTAAGGATATGGAAAGCATTGTTGTCATTGATTGATGTGGGGGATACCTTAATGTCCCGTTTCTTGGAATCAGAGGGGAAATAACTTACAGTCCTTGCTTGGCTTTGCGACAGTTTGGTCATGCTCGAAAAGACGATCCTCATGAGTTACTTCTTACAGATATTGCCTTTGACTACAAGGAGGACATAGACGAGCATCGCCGAAGGTTTATACGAGCCTGGGGCATGGTGAACAGGTCTGACCCTCAAGAGCTAGGACCAAGGACTCTCTCCCTATGCAGCCTTATCTCCAGTGGGTTCGAGCTCGAGCCCAGAAGCTTGGAATTCCTTATGAAGTTGTATTGCCAGTGATTGTGTAGCCTACCAATGAAGAGGGCGTTCCTTATACAGTCCTTTAACCCGTACATGCCCACTGATCTTGGGGAATTGAAGAGATCCTGGATTCAGTTGAAGGAGGAGAGGGATACCTACCGGGAAAAGTACCACGAGCAAGAGAAGAAGATCTTGAAGCTCACTAGGCAACTTGAGAATGAAAGAATGATCAATGACTACGCCAGCACCAAGGGGAAGCGTCCATGGGATTTCTGATTTTGCTTGCTTTAGTTTAGATTTGTTTTCCATTTATTTCTTTTGTAAACGCCTCAAAGGCATTATTAAACATTTTTACAAGTTAATCTAATAAAGTTTGTTTTATTTTTGTTTTACAAATTTAAATCTCCCAAAGTCTTTGAAATCATTACATACGCATCCCATTATCATGCACATGATTACAGGTACCATTACAGGTTTCTCATCTTCTTTGTTGTTTATTTCAGCATAAATGTCTTCCGATCAAGCAATTAAAGATCTTCAGGCGCAAAATGCCCAATTCCAAGAGATGTTCTTAAGCTTGGCTAAAGGGCAAGAGGACTTGAAAGCTCTCATTCTGAAAGAGAAAGAGAAGAAGAAGAAGAAGAATAAGAAAAAGAAGAAGAAGAAGAAGAAGGTCGTTCTTCTGAGTATGGGAAAAGGTTTGGGGATAGGTTGAAACAACAAGATGATTTGTCCTTTTCATCCAAAGGAGGGGAGGACCAAGAAGAAGAAAAGGGCCCCAGTCCTGCAGTTTCTGATAATGATACAGATTATGATGAAGAATAGTATCTTCCTGCTGAGGATAGGTACAAACAACTTGAAGACCGGCTGAGTGCTATAGAGTGTCAGAAGATCCATGTTTTAGATTTTGTAGAACTGGGACTAGCATCTGGGGTGGTGATCCCTCATAAGTTTAAAGCTCTGGTTTTTGCTAAGTACGATGGAGTATCCTGTCCAAAACTCCATCTCCGCCCGTATGTCAGAAAAATCCAACCATACACTGCTAATAGAAATTTGTGGGTACATTTCTTTCAAGATAGTCTGTCAGGGACTCAGCTTGAATGGTTTTATCAATTGGAAGGAGCTAATGTCCGAAACTGGGAGGACCTTGCTGCTGCTTTTTACAAACAGTATCAGTATAACGCCGACCTTGCTCCCACTCGTACTCATCTTCAGGGTATGTCTATGGGTGCAAGTGAAGGTTTTAAGGACTATGCTCAGAAGTGGAGAGATTTGGCTGGAAGAGTCCAACCCCCTTTGTCTGATAGGGAGTTGGTTGATATGTATCTAGGGACGTTGTCTGGTCCATTTTTTAATCATCTGATCGGCAGTTCGTCATCTGGGTTTACGGAATTGATTTTGACTGGGGAGAGAGTAGAAGCTGGTATCTGAAGTGGTAAGATACAGAAAGGTACTTCATCAAGTGCAGAAAAGAAGCCTTTCACTGGTAAGAAAGAAGCTAGTGCAGTCTACGGCTCGAGGAGCCAAAGCAGACCTGAACACTGTCAAGCAGTAAATACGGTAGTAATATCAAGACCCACCATTTCCCCACAATGCAACAATCAATAAAGAATGGAGAGACCACAGAGACAGTACACTCGGCTTAATATGACCTTGTCTCAAATTTTACCACAATTGTTGAAGACCAACCTGGTAACTCTGAGGGAAGCCCCGAAGAATCCCAGTAACACATCTCCGCTATATAACCCGAACGCCCGTTGCGCCTATCACTCTGATAGCCCAGGTCATGATACAAACAACTGTTGGGCCTTGAAGAATAAGGTGGAAGATTTTATCTAAGCTAAAGAGATTGAGTTTGACACTCCAGAGAAACCCAACGTCATAACTGCTCTCATGCCCAAGCACGGTCATGGAGTGAATGTTGTGGACCATGATTTATTTGTGACCTCCGTGGAAGAAATTTCTACCCCTTTGATGACAGTTAAGAAGAATCTATTGTTGGTCGGTTTATTTCCGGGTTGTGGTGAAGGTTGCCACCTATGTTCAATTCTGCCTGCTGGTTGCCATTTATTGAAATCAGGTGTTCAAAGCCTGATGGATAATAGAGAGATCTTGTTCGAGAAGACTATGATTCCGTTGGTTCCAATTGAAGATGTTGCCACCATAACTATTTTCGCCAATCCTTCCAAGGCTTCCTCGAGAAATCCTGTTAGGATTACATTTGTTCCAAGAATCACTCCGTTAATCATTACTATCTCTGGCTCTATCCCATACACTTCGGATAAGGTTGTCCCTTGGCACTATGGGGCCAATGTGTATTACCATGGAGTTAAGCTAGACTTAAAGTTTGAAGAAGCTGATGCTGATATCAGTAATATTGTCGGGACTAGCAAGGTCAACAGAAGCGGAAGACTCTTTTCTCCCGAAATTTCCCCTCCGACTATTCACAAACCTGTTGTCATTCCATCTGCTAGTACATCATCTATTGTCCCAGTTCCTATCCCAGTTATCACCCATGTCACCGAGCCATCTGGCACTCGGGGCAAAGAAATCACAGGTGAGCCTGCCCGGACGGAGGCACTTAAGAAGATCATTATAGAAACCTCTAAGCAGGAGATAGAGGAAATTATGAAGATTATCAAGAAGAGTGACTACAACATAGTCAAGCAGCTGGGGTAGACCCCGTCAAAAATCACCATGTTCTCCTTGTTATTGTGTTCTGAAGCCCATGCAAAGTCTTTAATTGCTTTCCTCAAAACTGTGCATATGCCGCAGGAAACTTCTGCCGATTAATTCAAAGACTGCGTAGCTAGTTTGACTGCCAACAACGGGCTGGGTTTCTCAGACGCAGATCTGACTGCCAAAGGAAGAAATCACAATGATGCTCTGCACGTCTCGATCGAGTGCAGGGGCACTACTATGGCCCATGTATTGGTGGATACTGGGTCCTCATTGAACGTTTTTCTGAAGAAAGCATTAGACCGTCTAGACTGTGAAAGTTTGATTCTGAAGCCAAGTAATATTGTGGTTAGAGCTTTTGATGGGTCAAAAAGGATGGTGCACGGGGAGGTGGACGTCCCTATTAAAGTTGGCTCTCATACTTTTGCATCTACTTTCTACGCGATGGATATCCGACCATCTTATTCTTGCTTGCTGGGTCGCCCTTGGATTCATAAGGCTGGGACAGTGACTTCTACGCTCCATCAGATGTTGAAATATCCAGTAAAAGGGAAGATTGTTACGGTGCAAAGAGAAGAGGAGTACATGGTGAGTCATCTTAATTCCTTTCGCTATGTGGAGATGGATGAGGAGTTCATCGAAACCCCGTGTCAGAACTTTGAAGAGGTCCCCCAGACTTTGGCATCGACTGAAGTTGCTATTGACGACCCTCCGATGAAGATGGCTTCCCTCAAGGATGCCAGGGTTGTAATTGAAAAAGGTGGGTGTGCAAATTAGGGTCAACTCCCCGACTTCGCACATAAAACTGACAAGTTTGGTTTGGGCTTTACTGCAGAAGCTCAAAGGGCTGTCCGGCACACGCGGATTGGAAGACCTCCTATGCACATCAGTAATCGGGGAATGAATGCAATTGAGGATGATGAAGAAGAGTCGGATATCGACAGCTAGATTTACCTGACTACCAACGGTGGATTAAACAACTAGACGGTGAAAGACTTCGTGTCCGTTTCTTTTATTACACAATAATAGACTTTTGTTTTGAGATTCGTAACAGACAATTTGAAACTTTACGGCCCGGTGCCTTGCCCGAGGCACCTTGGCTTTGTTTGTGAGGGCTTATTATTTGTCATTTTCATATATCATCAATAAAGCATTGGACATTTTCTTGCATTACAAATTTTGCGCTCCTTGTTTTTCTTTTCTATCTTGCACTTTATCAAAACAGCTATTGTCTTACACATACTCACGTATCATAACACAGATCCACATCCACTATGGATCCCATTGATAACAACTCTGCTACTGCCAGTTATGACTTCGAAAATCCGATCAACCAAGCCGAGGACGAAGGTCAGGATGATTGTGAAGTGCCTGGGGAACTTGCTAGACTGATATTACAGGAAGAGAGGGCCATACAACGTCATGAAGAGCCAGTGGAATAAGTGAATTTAGGTACAGAGGAAGACAAGAAAGAGGTCAAGATAGGTGTAAATCTGGAACCTAGTGTCAAGCAACGGTTGATACAAATGCTATGCGACTATGTTAAGATATTTGCTTGGTCTTATGAAGATATGCCCAGTTTGGACACTAATATTATGGTGCACCGCCT
Organism: Vicia faba; assembly: GCA_948472305.1. Lineage (NCBI taxonomy): Eukaryota > Viridiplantae > Streptophyta > Magnoliopsida > Fabales > Fabaceae > Vicia > Vicia faba. Next base: position 889,499,639 of record OX451736.1, read on the forward strand.
GCCAACTAAAGAAGACTGTCCTCCGGTAAAGCAGAAGGTTCGCCGTATGCGCCCTGAGATGTCTGAGAAAATCAAAGCTGAGGTCATGAAACAGTTTGATGTCGGATTTCTAGCTGTTACTTCTTATCCACAGTGGGTTGTGAATGTTGTTCTGGTGACGAAGAAGGATGGTAAGGTGCGGATGTTGTGGACTATAGAGATCTGAATAGGGAAAGCCCCAAAGATGATTTCCCACTTCCTCACATCGATGTTCTGGTCGATAACACCGCGCAGCATAAGATCTTCTCCTTTATGGATGGTTTTTCTGGTTACAATCAGATTAAGATAGCTCCCGAGGACACGGAGAAGACAACTTTCGTTACACAGTGGGGCACCTTCTGTTACAAGGTGATGCCTTTCGGGTTAAAAAATGTTGGGGCAACTTATCAGCGCGCCATGGTCGCTTTGTTCCACGATATGATTCACCATGAGATTGAGGTTTATGTTGATGATATGATTGCAAGGTCCCAGACTGAGGAAGAACATCTTGACCATCTCCAGAAGCCGTTCAATAGGCTGAAGATGTATAAGCTGAGGTTGAACCCAAACAAGTGCACTTTCAGGGTAAGGTCTGGTAAGCTGCTAGGTTTCGTCATAAGTGATAAAGGTATTCAAGTGGATCCCGCAAAGGTGAAGGTTATACAAGAGATGCCATCTCCCCGAACGGAAAAAGAAGTCAGAGGCTTTTTGGGACGGCTGAATTACATTGCCCGATTCATTTCACATTTGACCGCTACTTGTGAGCCAATCTTCAAACTGCTGAAGAAAGATCAAGTGGTAAAATGGAATGATGAATGTCAGACCACTTTCGAAAGGATCAAAGAATACCTCCAAGAGCCACCTATTCTGATGCCTCCAGTTAAAGGAAGACCTTTGATCCTATACTTGACAGTACTGGATAATTCAATGGGGTGCGTGCTGGGGCAGCATAACGAGTCTGGCCAAATAGAGCATGATATTTACTACCTTAGCAAAAAGTTTACCGACTATGAGACCCGATACTCACTGCTCGACAAAACTTGCTGAGCTTTGGCATGGGCTGCTCGCCGGCTGAGACAGTATATGTTGACTCACACTACCCTATTAATATCAAAGATGGACCCAATCAAGTATATCTTCGAAAAGCCTGCCTTGTCCGGAAGAATAGCAAGATGGCATATGATCTTGACTGAGTATGATATCCAATACACAACCCAAAAAGAAATCAAAGGGAGTGTGTTGGCAGATCATTTGGCGCATCAGGCCGTGGATGATTACAAATCCATGAATTTCGAATTCCCGAATGAGAACATCATATTGGTGACCGACTGTGAAGAACCTGGACCGGATGAAGGACCTGGGGAGGGATCCCGATGGTCTATGTATTTTGATGGAGCCTCAAATGCGTTGGGTAATGGCATTGCCATTGTGATCATATCTCCAGAGGGTTGTCATACTCTATTCACCGCCTGATTATGTTTTAACTTCACCAACAATATGGCGGAGTATAAAGCGTGCATCTTGGGCCTTCGAGCAGCTATTGACCTGAGGATTAAGTTCTTGAGTGTATTCGGAGATTCCGCTCTAGTGATCAGTTAGATCAAAGGCGGGTGGGATACGAAGCATCCAAATCTTATTCCTTACAAAGAATATGTACTGACATTGCTCCCGCACTTTGAGGAGATAACCTTTAAACACTTCCTAAGAGAGGAAAATCAGTTAGCGGACGCGCTAGCTACCATGTCTTCTATATTCAAGATCAGGTGGGACAATGAAGCTCCCCAGATTACCATTGAGAGGTTGGACGAACCCGCACATTGCTGTGATATTGAGACTGAAGAGGTAGCAGATAAACCCTGGTTTCACGAGGTGAAAATGTATCTTGAGGCTCAAGAATACCCCGAGGGTGCATCTGTTAATGATAGGAAGTTTCTGAGAAGATTCACGGTGAAGTTCTTCATCAGTAACGGTATCCTTTACAAGCGTAACCATGACTCAACCTTACTGCGATGTATGGACAAGAACGAGGCATAAAGGATCATGGCAGAGTTATATGAAGGTACTTTCGGAACTCATTCCGATGGACATACCATGGCAAAGAAAATCCTACGGGCAGGATATTATTGGTCTACTATGGAAGCCGATTGTTATCAGCATTCTTGGACCTATCATAAGTGCCAAGTCTATGCTAATAAGGTGCATGTACCCCCAGTTCCTCTGAACGTCTTGACGACTCCTTGGCCTTTCGCAATGTGGGGCGTCGACATGGTCGGCGAGATCAAACCTACTGCGTCCAACGGACATCATTTCATTCTGGTAGCTATTGATTATTTCACGAAGTGGGTTGAAGTAGCTTCCTTTGCTACAGTAACCAAGAACGTCGTAGCGCGGTTTATTCGACACAATCTGATATGTCGATACAGTGTACCAGAGAGGAGATTACAGACAATGGTACAAATCTCAACAATACGATGATCACTGAGCTCTGCAAACAATTTAAGACTCAGCATCACAATTTTTCTCCTTATCAGCCGAAGATGAATGGGGCTGTTGAAGAAGCTAATAAGAATATCAAGAAGATTGTATAGAAGATGACAGTGACCTACAAAGACTGGCACGAGATGTTACCATTCGCTCTCCATGGGTACTGTACCTCAGTGCGGACTTCGACAGGGGCAACACCCTACTCTTTGGTGTATGGCATGGAGGCAGTCTTACCCATTGAAGTCCAGATACCCTCTCTTCGGATTATGAAAGATGCAGGTTTGAGCGAAGACGATTGCATCCAGACCTGGCTTGATCAGCTGAACTTAATCGATGAAAAGAGACTTACTGCTATTTGTCATGGTCAGACATATCAAAAGCGGATGATCAAGGCATTTAACAAGAAAGTTAGACGACGAGAATATCAAGTCGGGGATCTGGTGATCAAATGCATCATACTGCCGCAAGGTGATCCCAGGGGAAAATGGACCCCTACGTACGAAGGGCCATTTGTGGTTGAGAACATTTTCTTGGGAGGAGCTATAATTCTAACCACCATGGATGGTGACAACCTTCCTCACCCTGTCAATGCAGACATAGTGAAAAAATACTACGCGTAATCAAAGACCCGCTAGGTTGACTGGCCTAGGCAAAATAAGGGCTTCCCGATGAACCAAAATGGTTCGGGCAAAAGTAAGGGATGAAAATGAAAAATATGTACACCCGGCAAGTCGAAAACCTGAAAAGGCGGCTTAGGCAAAAAAGGGTATCCCGGTGGACTGAAAACCCAAAAGGGGGTCCAGGAAAAAATTAGGGATTAAAGCGTAACATTATGTCTCATTGGATCATCTTGCAACCAGACTTCGGTATCGACTATCAAGCTCAGACGGCGCCAATCAATCTGATCTACCTTCAACCAAGTGGCAAGGTGATGAGACGCTCGAAGATATAAAGGTAATAGCAGAGTTGGAACCCAATGGGATTGTTCACATAATTGTTTTTCTTTGTTTTTCACAAATTGTGTAAGTTATATCTTTCGGTGGCGTTCTCTTACTAGGACGTCAGCCTCTTGTACAAAATGCCTATTACAGGCCAACTTCAAAATCAATACAATTCATTTTACAATAATTTTCAAATTTGTTTTTCTTTTCCTATTTTATTTTGCAAGAACGTCCAATGGTTCATTTTTTATATATGCATTTGAAAGTAATTGTTGCTCATAAATATTTACATACGAAACAAAAGACAATTACTCGTAATTCCAGGAACAGGGGCAAACAAGAAATGTCCAAACCTTACAGTTGCTCTATTCACCAGGTACAGGGATAGACCCAGCTTGAGAAAATGACTAAAAATGTATACACCTCCCGCAGAGTAAAAGGTATCTAAAAAACAGTGGTGTTAATTTTCCCCAAGCAGAGTCCATCTATCACCAACAATGGAAGACTATCCCTAGTGGAGTTTATTTCTTCCACAAGCAGAAACTCAATCCCCAACAGAGTTTATCATCACCGGCAACGGTAATTCATCCCCAGCCGAGGTTATTTCTCCAAATCAGTAGATTTTCTGGCAAAGTATCTCTCTTCCCCAGAGTTACTCTCTCGCCAGTTTATTCTCCAGCAGAGTCATTCTCCCGCCAATTTATTCTCAAATCATCTTCGGTCGTTATCCCCAGTGAGCGAAACTCTTTGTACTCTCTAGAAGCAGTCCGGGATTTATTTTCCCCAGCTAGAAAACATCACGAGAACATTGCATATCCATACATCACGACATGCGCATACGCATCATACAGCACAATCTCATTTATTTTGAGAGCATCATTACTCGATACATGTCATACATCATGAAATTACATACGACTAACTTATTACCTTTTAGGGAAAGATACAATCAAATTCTCACAAGTTTCTCTGGTTCAGTCAAACCGATGCTAAGATTTCTATTCCAATTCAAGATATGAAGCCCGGATCCGACCGGATATCTTGATTTCTCCATCATACTGTGAAGCCCGGAGAACGACCGGATAACAGTATCAAAATACCGTGAAGCCTGGAATCGACCATATTGTGGTTTATCTTAAATTCAAGCTACAAAGCCCGGATTCGACCGGATAATAGTTTAATCCCCAGCAAGTTACTGTGAAGCCTGGATTACGACCAGATAGCAGTACAAAGACACCATGAAGCCTGGAATCGACCAGATAGTGGTATATCATAAACACAAGCCGTGAAGCTCGGAAATCAACCGGATAACAGCTCAACAAGTTATTGTGAAGCCTGGATTTCGACCAGATAGCAATACAAGACACCATGAAGCCTGGACTCGACCAGATAATGGTATAAGATGTTGTGAAGCCTGGATTACGACCAGATAGCAGCCAAGAATACTACGAAGCCTGGAGTCGACCAGATAGTGGTATATCTTTAATGCAAGTTATGAAGCCTGGATTCGACCGGATAGTATCTTGATTTCCCCAAACGCCATGAAGCCTGGATTCGATCAGATAATGGTATAATACATCGTGAAGCCTGGATTACAACCAGATAGCGATAAAAGACGTTGAAGCCTAGGACTACGACCAGATAACAGTAAAGGATATTGTGAAGCTTGGATTTCGACCCAATAGTAGTTTACCCGGCCAATTACTATGAAGCCTGGAAATCGACCAGATATTAGTAGGCCTTAAAATCAAATGGAAGCCCGGATGCGACTGGATAACCACTTGATTTCTTCTGAAGCCTGGAATACAACCAGATAAGAAGTAAGAAGTTGTGAAGCCTAGATCACGACCAGATAACAGTATAAGACACTGCGAAGCTTGGATTTCGACTAAATAGAAGTTTACTTGGACAATTGCTAAGAAGCCCGGAATCGACCGGATATTAGTGTGCCCTAAATTCAAGTTGAAGCCCGGATGCGACCGGATAACAACTTAATTCCTTCTGAAGCCTGAATATGACCAGATAAGAATTGAGAAATTGCGAAGCCTGGAGAACGACCAGATAGCAAGTTAATCTCATCTCCCCAGTAAGTCACTGTAAATCTTGTAGCACGACCAGATAGCAGTCGATCTTATCACTATGATGCCTGGATCACGACCAGATAATAGTTCATTTTCACCTCTTCGACCAAGAGACGATTCCCCAGTAGAATAACGGACGACTGAAGCTCCTAAAATTCAAATTTTACCAAGACAAAGACTAGCATTCCCCAACGTAGTCTTACTCAACAACAGGTATACGGGCTCTCGCTAAGGAATCTCTTATGCGATTGACACTCCTTCGGATGGCATCTTTAAGCCCATCTTCCGTCATCGATCTCCAAATGGCAGACAAGCCAATCTACATCCTCAGGTTTAAGAAGATTGAACAGGGGCAGCTGTTGTACCCCAAAATTTTCCCTCTCATATTTCTCCATACAATTCAAGTGAGATCCTCAAATTACTCAAGGAAGTCTAAGGGTTGACCAGACAAACTCCCTCCTAAGGCAGTCTACCTCAAATTAGGGTTTCATGTTGCATCAAGATACTTGAGTCTAAAGGGTCCCAAATACTCACCATTTTCCTAATATGTTCCCAAGATCATTCATGTCAAGTTTCAATCCCTACAGAGAAAATTTTCTCAGTCAATTGCTCAAAGGCCTGAAAATCGATTGTGTTAGGGCAAAAGTCAACTATGGCCCACATATAGTCAAACTTCAAGATTTTTGGTCAACGTTCTCATTTTGAAGTATTATTCATCATTTGATCAAGGGTTGATCATAATTCCTCAAGGATTGCTCACAATTCATCAAAACCCAAAAGTTGCTAAATTAGGGTTTTGTAGGAAAAGTCAACTCAACTTTGACCAAGCATAACTTTCTCATACTTTATCAACAATGACCCATACAAAGCTCATTTTGAAGAGGATTCAATTCCCTACAATTCATCTTCAGCTCCCAAGTTCAAAATATGCACTCACAAGAAGTTATGAATTTGGACATTATAGGTCATTTTGGAAAGTCTACAAAAACACCTTTCTTGTCAAAGCTTCATACATAAACATGGAAGACTCAATTGAGATGATACCAAAAGGGTTTCTTAGAGGACATCTTAATCTTTATAAAAAGTCTAAGAACACATCTCTAGGGTAAAAATTGAAGGAGTTATGCATTGGTGAAGTTGACCTTTTTTGCAAAATTGCCAAAAGTCAAAAGTGGCCAAAATTGCAATTTTTGTCAAATGGGCCCAACTTTTTGTTTTTGTATTGAGTTTGTAACATGGTCCACGACCCATGATACTTCCCACTTGCCTTTATTTTATTTGTATCATTTATCTTGATTTTATTTCATTTAAATCAAATAAAATCAATAATAAATAATGAAAATATCAAAAATCATTAAAACCTTGAGATTTTGTGCATATTTCAGGTCCATGAACAACTAGCAATAAGATCAAATCGTGCAAGGCTTATTTGTACACAAAAATATTTGATTTTGGCTTGATTTGGAAAGATTTACATGAGAATAAAATCATGATCAATGATCATTATTGGAGAATATTTGAAGAAATTTGTAAACCTAATTCACTCAAGGATACATATAGAACAAATCCAGACCAAAAGCACAAGATTTGGAGGCGTGAGAAGCTGAGAGAAAACTTGCAAAAATCACCAAAAAGTGTTCGATCAAATTGCAAGTTAGAGGACGATTTACACCATTCCAAGGCTAGCAATCGATTCCCAGCCATCTCCTGAAGCTAACCTGGTCATAATCAAGCCTTGATTTGCCCAGAATCCGTCTCCACAACCCTCACGGTTTGTCATTTTTTTCAAAATTGTATTCATTCATTCTTGCATATTTATCATGTTTAAATGATATATTTGTAATCCTTATCATGTTTTCAAGCTAACAGTACCGTTTAATTGCATTTTTGGAAGCCATACATGTGGATGCCATTGTTAGGGTTTCTGAGTTGGTTTTGGGGCTTTGCCAGACAGGAAAAATTGGGCCACGATTGAGGTACCATGACACTCGTAAGGTTGAGACGAGTAGATTGGTACCATTACAATTGATTTATCACGCGTGTGTGAAATGTTTGAATGAAACAGGGTTATAGCTACAGACTTTGTCCGTAGGTAAAAGTCTGGACTTTTGCCAACGGAAGGAGGAAGAAGAAAGATGGTGTGGCAGGCAATGATTTTTTCATTCAAAATTCACGCGTTTTTTATGAATTAATTTGCTTTTCCAATATAATATTTGATTATTATTTCATATACAAATATGCAAGCTAGCTCAGTTGGTCAGGAGGCGTTTGAAATTTCCAAAGGGCCTGGGTTCGATCCCCAGGTCCCCATATTTGTTCAATGCAATTTTCTTTTACATTATCAGGTACACGCGCATGCTTGGAGTCCACCATATGCCATCAGCTTTCAGTCATTGGATCTAAAGCAAACTAAATCCAATGCCTGGCACATGAAGGTCTACCATGGGCCTAGTCAAACGTGCAACATGGAATCTGAAGGGTCAACGTGGACCAAGGCTTATTGCGCCAAAAATCTGCTATATACACCCCCTTTGTTTGTTGGTTACCAGGCCCAATTCTCTTTTTCTTTTCTTTTATATTTTTTATTTATTTATTTATTTATTTGTATAAATTATTTTCTAACACAAAAAATTAATTCTTTTTTTTTTACAAAAAACTCATAAAATCAATTTTCATCAAATTAGATTTAGGTTTTATTTTTATCAAAATTAATTTAATAATTAGATTAATTTAATTTTAGGGAAATTTTAACCTTTTTGTAAATAATTTAAAACAAATTAGAAATTAGGGTTTTTGTTTGATTTAATTTTTATTTTCTTTCCTTAAAATAACCAAAATGCGAAAATATGTCAAATTAATTATTTTTCTTAATTTAAATTAATTAGTAATTTGGTTTGTACTTATTTAATTAAAACCTTATTTTTTCTCAAAATAATCAAAAAATGATTTTTCTTTTAATTAAGTTTAAACGGGGTCAAAACCCTAATTTTTTTCTCGTTCTCGTTCCATCGTGCGCGTTTATTTATTTTTACGATATTAATGTAACTGCTCATGGGATGTAATAGTTTAATTAGGATTTTTCTTTTATTTATCGTTTTACGGGTTTTTGGCTATGTAATTAATCCCCCTCCCCGAAGCCTTGTAATAGTGTAGTTTTATTTCTCGCGTTTTAATTTTCTGCAAATATTAACTGTTAAATGCATGATAATAGGATTGCATGACAAGAATGTATGTTAATTTTAAAATGGTTAGCAAACCTTAAATATGCAAAGATAATAACTGAAATCAAATCACTCGCACATGCGCACTCCTAGGGTATACTCTCACTTCGGTTGCCTTCGGTAAACGATCATTAAGTATAGGGTGTTTTAGTGGTTGCCCTCTTATCTAAACAAAGATCAAATGTCCCATTCGGAAATGTTGCCTCGGAAATGTTGCCTCGGAAAGGTTGCCTCGGAAATGTTGCCTCAAATATGATCTTAAGACACTAGGGTTATTACTAAGACGCCCTAACATTACTTTAGTGATCGTACATCCCTTTCGAATTGACCCTTACAACTCCAATGACGGTGCTACCTACTCACTAATAGTGGGATAGCATTGTCTAAAGGAAACAAGAACGGAAACATTCTTTTTTTGAGTAAGTAGATGCTAGTAGGTACTTGCTCAAAATCAAACTTTTCACACTTACACTTTTACAAACAAAGTTTTCAAAAAAACTTCATAACACTCTTGAGGACTGATACAAGGGTTAAAACGAAGTAAAATAAAAACTTTTCAAAACACACAAACACGGAAGCAATTTTTAAAATGATGAGCAAGTACCTAAGAGCCCATAAAAAACTACGGATAGAAAGGGTGCTAATACATTTCCTTTCTATAATCTACCCCCCGTACTCAAAATCTCGAAAAAAGGAATTTTTCTATGCTTTTTTCCTTTCCTGTTGGATAAAATAAAAGTTGGTGGCGACTCTTGCTTACCGCGACATTTTGCGAACACAAACGCAAAACGCAAACCAGCATTTTCCTAAAACAGTTTGGTTCTGCCATTGTATCACACATGGCATTATGGGTTCTAAGGCCATAGTGTTGTACCCCAATTTTTCCCCCTAAGATTCCTTTATCATACCATGTTTATTCAATCACAACAAGATCACATTAGGGCTTTTGGTCCCCCCATATCTTTATCTTTTCTCTTTGAGGAATCACCAAGCACCTTGACTTGTTTTCTTTTGTGATCATGAATATTATGTCTTGATTTTTATTTTAGTTAATAAAATACAATGTTGGTTTGTCTTACTTGTTAATAATGTAGGTAAAGGTAATGAGGCTTAGCAAGTTGCTCCATGGGTTCATGAGTTTATTTCCATGCCCTAATTAGTAAATCTTGAGAAGTCCAAACCTCACCATTGAAGTTGTTTTGGAAGGGATGGCATGGAAAGTTTATTTTGGTTCACTACATTTCCAAGTTATCAAGATTGATTCAAAAGTGCAAGGGATTGACTGAAGAAGTTGTCATGGTTGGACAAGGCCTTATTCCGATTTGGTCACAAGTGCATATTTCTCTAAGTTCTCAAGATATGTAAGTGGTTTTTATGGCTATGAGTTCTCATTATCATCCTTAATAACTTCTAATTACAAAGCAAGAGTGTTGGTACAAGAAGGTTGGTCAAAATTGTCAAAGTTCCTCAAAGCATTTTCTTGGTCTAGGAGCTAAGGTTTTGAACTTCAAAGAAGTATATCTTTCTCATCTTTTGTTATTTTTTAGTGATTCCAAAAACATCCCTCTCTTCAAAGGTTATTAACAAATCACTTCAAAATTTTCAAGGAGTTTTCATGAGGAAGAAACTTGATGATGAAGAAATATTACAAGTCCTCCAGATGAACCCTCATTTTCTCGTGTGTGACTTCAAATGATCATAACTTGGTCAATTTTTATCACCTTTGGCATACTATTTTCCATAATGATCTTGAGGATGTGAACTTTACGCCTTCTTTTATGTGCAAAGTTAGAAAATGGATGGAAGAATCCCTAAGGATACAAAAGATTATAGGTCATTTCATGATTCTTTGCCAACTTCAACAATTCATAACTCTCTCAGTTTTTGGATATTTTGAATGGTTCAAGTTTCAAAGTGTCATTTAATAGGTCTATTTCATGACATATTTTTTGGTCAAGAGCAAATTCCTAGTGTAAGGCCATGTTTGGATGCAAAACATTATAGGTCACTTTTGAAGAAAAATTTGAAATATTTCTATGTATGGAAAGTCAACTCTTTTTCTCCAACTTTGACTCAATGCAACTTTCATCTCAAACATCCATTTGATTTCATTCTTTTTCCATTGCAAAGTTTGTAACATCATCTTTCTAAAGCATCAAGAATCATGCCCTAAGACCCCTTGAGCTGAGAATGCCATTGGTTTGAACTTGGTAACTTGAAACTGAAGTTTCTTCAAAAGTCAGAATTTGAAATCATTAATTTAGCTTCTAAACAATTTATTTCTATGCGTTTTTGCCTCTAAACATGTTTAGTGAACTTCCAGAAGTGATTAGCACAGCAAAACATGCGTTTTGGATGAGTTTTGATCAAATTAGAAGTCACACTTTTCTTGTTTGCAACTTCACACGATTTCCCTCCAAACTTCATTATTTCACACGCTTGGACATTCCATTTGATTCCCTATAAATAGAGGGTCATCCCTCATTCATTTTATCAAGCTTGCATAGCCAGAATCACCCTACCAAACTTGTTCCATAACTCAAATTTCGGTAACTTCAAAATCTGTGTTCAAGCCTTTTTTTCAATCCAATTTTTCAATTAATTTACCTTCCTTGATCTTCCCTGAAACTAACCATAGAATTACCTTCAAGAATCGTGCCCTATATTGCTCCATAGAAGTCCAATTTCAGAACTCTGCAACTCAATTTCAATAGGTAGATTTCTTCATCAATTCTTCAAAACTTTGATATCATTGTGATGCTCCCATTGCCTTGGTTCTAGTCGCAACACTTACTTTTATATGGAAACATGTTTTGACCATGAAATTTCAAATCCCTTTTCAAAACTTTCCTTCCAAATTACTTGAGCTACAGTTCATATAAATTTATCGCGAAGGTGTGGTTGTCTTCGTCTTGAAGAGACGAAGCGAATGGCATAGGTCTCGTGCTCTAATTTTACAAATTGAGCAACCTGGTTTTAAGGATGGTTGGAGGTTGAAGATGACCAACGTGTCATCCTTCAACCAATGAAACGACGCCATTTGTATTTTTTTAATTTCTGATTTACATTTGATTCAGTGCTTTATTCACTAATGACCATGATATGCACAGCACGCCAGATCCCTTGGATTTGATTACTAACACTTTTTGACTCTCATCCAATGGTCCACATATTTTTGACTTTATTTTTCTTTTCTGATTTTTATATTTAATTGTTTTAAATTTCAAAAAATCATAGAAAATTCATTTTTAGTCCAAAAAATCTGGAAAAAAATATGAAAAATATTTTTGATTTTTCTCTTTCTGATTTTTATTTTTTTCAGAATTTTATTTTGTGTTTTGATATTTTTATAAATTTTCACTTTATTTAATTTGTTTTAAATGTTTAAAAATACTTCTATGCATTTTTTAATTCTAAAAAAATTATAGAATGATCCAATGATATTGTGACTAATATTGGTGACCTCATTCATTTTTTATTTCTAACTTTGGTATTTTTTATCATTTTTGGTTCATTTTACTCATTTCTTTTAATTTTAAAAATAGTTTCTGACTTTAAAAAAATTACAAAAAAAATTTACAAAATTATCTTAGTTCATCTCTGATTTTTCTATGGTCTTACTTTTTATTTCTTGATTAATTTGAACATAGTTGATATTTTTCTCTTTTATTTCTATTTTAAAAAACATTTTTAAATGTATATACTAAACGCAATATTATTTTGTGATTATTTTTTGGCTTATCTTGGGTTGAATTTTTGATTATGAACTTTATTAACATGATTTGATCCATGGTGTTGAGTTTAACTCCATAAAAATGGATGAATGATTTTAATAATAGTTTAATTAAAATTTAATTCAAATGTGGTTTGTATGTTCTTTTACATCCCTCTTCATCTTATCCCTTTCTTATTGCACTGAGTGTTATTGGAACATGATCTCTATATCATGTCTCAAAACAAATGGTGCATAGATTGCTATTAACTGACCTCAAAATAGGTGTGACTTCTACATAAGTCCACTTACGATTGCTTAACATAGCACTAAATTTTGTCCCGATTCGAATAAATGATCATTCATGGCCCAAACCTATGTTTGCAAGCCCAAGTATGTTAATTTGATCTCTTTGATCCAATAACCTTGAGATTCATTGTATGGAGGCTTTGGTTCTACCAATTCTCTAACGGATCTACAAAACTTTTGATCAACGCGGATCACTTAAACATTGTTGATCATTAATTGGTACTTTTTGAGGATTCCACATGGATGATATACTTGACAAAAAGCAAATGCAACTTGTTGTGTGGAGGATTTGGTTCTACCAATCCTCTAATGAGTTCCAAATGCAAGTTTCAAGATGGTCATCCAACTAATCACTAATTATTGAATTGTTTTTACTTTATGCCTTTTATTTTTTATGCTTTATGTACCATTTACTTTAAGCATTACATTTCATGTCATTTTTTATTTTGCTCACTTGAGCTTTTCTTTTCTCTTCTAAGACATATAATAATCAACATGAACCCTAAAATGCTTTAATGATACTTGGATTATTTGGATACTATCCTTGGAATTATGGAGCATTGGACTTCTTGGACTTAGGAATAAAAACCTTGGCCTATGTTGGAGACCTTGTGATCTTAATTGGTATTTTGCCTGGAGTTCTTGAGGTTTACCTCAAGACATTGGGTTGTTTGTTTGTTTTGTATGCAGGTTATTGTGATTACATTCTTTGTTTGTAATCTAGAATTCACCCGTATACAGCCGTTACTCTGCCCAATTTTTGTGAAGACTTAATACACTTGAAGTTTGGTTCTCTCAAGAGGTCTAGTATCTTTGCTTGCTTGGTTTCAATCCAAAGAATGAGAATTCTATCTTGGCTCATAATGTCAAGTATTGGCTTCTTGTTGGTTAGATGGTTCTTATCCCTAGCTTTTACCTTATGCTTTAAGATAGTCTCTTCTTCTCCTCCCATCTTCTTTAATTTCAAAAATCTTCTCTCTCCTTTTGAAAACTCTTCTTGTTTCTTTTGAACTTGAACAACTTTCATAATAAACTTGGACTTAGGTCCATTCATTTTCAAAACCTTTTCATAAACAAACTTCAATCAACTTAATGATACCTTGACATTTTTTTGTGAAAAGACTAAAAGTTAATTAATCTCATTTCAAGCCATTTTGCCAATTTGACTTTTAAAACCTTTCTCAAAAGATTAGACTCTTGTCAATCCTTGTAGTGATGCAAACAACTATACTTCTACAATATATAGTGAAGAGAGATATTTTCCACTTTGGTGTTGAGTGAGGCATTGTTGATTTTAAAATCCAATTCATATCCTCCACTTTGAGATGATGCAAATTCTCCTTTCTCATGATTATGGGTAGTAAGTATGTTTTTTCACACGGACAATGATGATGATGTCTTATCTCATAAAATTAACCAACACATTTGTATTTTAAAATTTTTAAAAGGTGAACTATGTGTACCCTGATCCCCTATTGCACGAAAGGTGGTATGTAGGAACTAAAGGTTCGCAACCATGGCGGGTGCAAAAGTTCTAAAAAATATATTTCTTCTCTCATCTCCACCATCTATTTTACATACAACATTTTATAGCAAAAATATACAGATTTTTCAAATAGGTTCATGCGGAGTACCATAGATGTTTAGGATGCGTATACCTTCCCTTTGCATAACCAACCCCCTTACCTTGAATCTTTCCTCCCTTTTTTGGGTTACTCGCTCTTTTCCCATTCCTTTGGAAACAATAAAGCACGGTGGTGATTTTTATTTTGATTTGTACAAGTCTAGTCAATCCAATGGCTTAGTCTTAAACATTTCTATCGCTACACATAGCTCTTCATGTAACACGTTAGAAATAATACAAACATCATAAATAACATGATTATAAGCGTAGGAAAAATTTATATGGCATGATTTAAAAGTTTTGAAAGTCACGAAATTTTACCAAAAAGTGAGGTTCGGTTGAGCACTTTTGGGCGTGAGACAGCTTGAATAGAGGGTGGTATATGCTCCTAGGAACCCTGGGATGTTGATATAGCGCTTGGAAAGGGCTGAATCTGGTTGGGTCAGAGGTTTCAATTTGGACAACTTTAAGATTTTTTTTCAATTTGGTAGTGTTCTCTCTAGGCTGTGTAGGCGTGTATTTGACTTGTAAGCATGCTGCTTATATAGAATAGAAGGGACGGGACAAGAAGGAAATGGTTTAAATAACCTTAGTCATGTTCTTTAAGAGCCTTAAACAAAATATTGTAGCTTTGCCAAAGGTGCGGAAACTTGTCCCTTTTTTTTGAAATTTGAATGTATGTGGACATTTTGGCTCCTTCGAATTCCCTCTAGTTCATGCCCTTCGATTGGCCCAGAGTTTCCTCCTTCGAATGGCTGCAATCCTCATTATTGGGGCTTCTTAGATTGAGCCCCTATTTTCCTTGGTAGCTTGATCTGAAACTTTTCAATTAACCCAATCGAAAACTCTTTTCTGGCCATTCGAACCTTCTTTTGTCATGAATGGGATTGTGCAGGAGGCTTGGGTCTGGCAGCATGCAGGACTTTGGCCAGACTTATCAAAAGACAAAATAACACTTGTCTTTAACCATTATGTGTCTTTCGACTGGACCAAATGCATGCCCCTTCGAGGGCATCATTTATGTGTCCTTTGAATAGCCCACATGCACCCCTTGTGCATTATTCGAATGGGCCACCAATGTGTGTTCATAATGTAGCAATCTTATGCTTATGAAACGAAGGCAGGCATGAAGAGGAAACCTTTGCTTGGTCAATCAAAGGCCAGTTGAAGGGGGGAGCCTTTGCCTTGTGGATCTAAGGCAAGCATCTTGAACCAATACTCATCAAAAGGAAAAACAAGCTTGTTTTCCACAATTATGTATCCTTTGAATGGAACACATATATGTCCTTCAAAGGCACCATTGGTGTATCCTTCGAATGGACCTTAACTAGGTGTCAAAATGTAGAAAACTCTATGTTGAATATTTTGGAGGTGGAGTCAAAGCTAGCATGAGGGAAGCCAATTGCTTAATGAATCGAAGCACATATGAAAGAAAACCACTACTTTATGGGTGCTAGAATGAAGGGAAACCATTGCCTTGTGCATTGGAGGCAAGCCCAGAGGAAGTCATTTTCTTGTGGGTCGAAAGCAAACACAGAGGCAAGTTGAAGGGGCCTTGGCCTTGTGGATAGAAGGCAAGTCTGAGGCAGTCTTTTGTCTTGTGAATTGAAGACCAGTGAAAGAGGTCTTTTACCTTGTAGATCGAAGGAAATTTGATGGGCCCTTGCCTTGTGAATCCAAGGCAATCATGAGGAAGTTTTTGCCTAGTGGATCAAAGGCATACCTGAAGAAGCCTTTTCCTAAACGAAGTTTGCATGCAGGAACCCACTATTTTGTGGATCAAAGTATGCATGCAGGAGGTCACTGCCGGTGGATCGAAGGGAGCTTGCAGGGGATTCTTGCTTTGTGCATTGAAGGCACGCACAGAGGGAGAATTTGCCTAGTCGAAGCAGGAATCAAGCTTGCTCCAACGAAATCAAATGCCCAATCTAAGCAAGAATTAAGCTTGCTCCAAAGAAACCAAATGCCAAAACGAAGCAGGGATCCAGGTTGCATGTAGGTAGCTATTGCATTGTGAATCAAGCCAGCATGCAAAGTCAATGGTGCAATCGAAGGAGCACTAACAGGAGGCCCTTACCTTTTGGATCGAAGGAGGTTGTTTCAAAAGAAACACATGCCCAGTTGAAGCTTGTATACAGTAAACAAGCAAAAGGCCAAGGCTTCAATCGGAGCTTGGAAATTTGAGTCAAGCTTAGAGGAGGTTAGGCGCGCAATCGAAGCATGTCCAGATGCCAATCGAAAGACCCTTTGACATGCCAATCGAAAGACTTTGTTAAAATTCCAATTGAATACTCCTTGTTTATCTTCAAAAATTTTACTCTTTCTTTAATCAAATGTTTGTAATCACCTATGTAAGAGAAAAATCTTGGAAAATAATGAGAGGGAAAATTTTGGGGTACAACACCAGTACTGTGTACGACCAGAAGGGTCGTCATAAGAGTGATCTCAACCAATATGTGGGGGCCGTGTTAATTTCTGATATTGCATCATTTCAACAACGACGGGGAAATAGGCGTAGGACAAAGTTTCAGGAAAGGTGGTTTACTAAGATTAATACGCCTTTATCTCAGGCACTGCAACACTTCTTGAAAGCTGAACTCATCTCTCTGCAGGATCCTCCTATAAATACCAACACTGCCTCTCTGAAGTACAATCATAATGTGAGGTGCACTTATCATTCGAACAGTCTGGGGCACGACACTAACGACTGCTGGTCTCTGAAAAACAAGATTCAAGATATGATTGATTCTAAGGAGATTGAGTCTGACCCTCCTAGGGCTCCCAATGTGATCACTGCTCCTATGCCAAATCCTGGCCAAGATTGAGAGCGTTTATTTCATTTGAATTTTCAAGTTGTAATTTCTTTTGATTGTTCGAACACTTATTTTATGTCAAACTTTGTTTCATTAATGCATTGCATATGTTTGTCTTGAAGTAATCCATTCGTTTTCACTCTACTATGTTTTTACTTTTGTGACATTCAACTCTCGATTAAAAAACTATAGGCCTTTAGAGGGAGGATGACGAAAATGATACCATAATCTCTATAGTATGCTTTTGAGCAGACCTTGCTGACGATGTACATGAGTTCTTTTAAATCCAAAACAGTGGAGTTATAAGGAAGATAATCCCTAGTCAACCCATTTGAGCCTAAGAAGTAGAAGTTTTTCTTTTCACAAAAATTAAAACCCTTAATCATAACCTGGGGTAGGGTAGTTTCTCAGTTAATTCAATGGTGCATTAAATCACAAGCTTTTCCTGCATACATGACGAATAGTGTCGAAGATGCTCTTCCAAATCAAAAAACTGGTGATGGTTCCCCGAAATAAATAAATAAAAGTTAGGCTTTCATTATCTCTCAAAAGAAAAGCTCGCTAAGTCAAAACCTACGAAGGAGACTTAAGAAAAAAACTGGGGCATCCCGCTGACTGCAATCACAAAAGAATAGTTCAGGAAAATAATAGGGATAATAAAATATATAAAAAAGAGGTCGCTACAAATCCTCGACAACATAAAAAATATTACAAAAAATGACTGCCTTCTCAAACAAACGTTCAATTTCTGAACCATCACCAAGTATCAGAGCAAAGTTCCAGACTCAATTGGGATCTAAACCCACAATTAACTGAGTATAGGACTGAAGAACATCACGAATAATGAGTTGGGTACAAATAAAGTTTGAGCCTTTATCCTTTGTTTCTTAAAACCGTGAACCAGGCCACATTATAACCCTTAAAAGTCCTAGCTGAAGCATGGGCTAGTTCGAAAGCATACTGTTACAAAAAGGTATCCTGACTCCTGTAAGGCTTACTATAAATTCTGAGTTAAATTCATATTCTTACAAATCTTCTTTTTTACTAAAGATGCATTTTTGAAACTTCAAGACAAACATAAGCTTTGCATTTTTAAATTCAATTGTTTGGATATGACTAATTGTTCGACATTAAAGAAATTCGCACGACAGATATTCAATTAACAGAAATCCTCTCAATGAACAGAATCACCTCAGATGGAAAGACATTTCCAGTAACAGACCTTTCATAATCAAGGGGCATGACATGGTGTCTAACTGATCTGGGGCAGTATAGTCAAGATTCAAGGAATCTCTCAAAGGTGTCGAATAGCCAGGGGCAGACCTCCATCTGAATCACTTGGGGCATTGAACATGAATTTCAGCAAACGGCCACTTACGATCAAGCAAACATTTTCTGGCAATGCTGCAACACTTACTACTATGGACAATGACAATTCTCTGCATCCTGTGAATGCGGACATAGTCGGAAAATACTATGCATGAAAGAGATCCGCTGGGTCGACAGACCTAGGTAAAAATAAGGGCATCCCAGCGAACTAAAAAGGTTCGGGCAAAAATTAGGGATATATAAATAAAATTGTACACCCGACAAGTTGAAAACCTGAAAAGACGACTTGGGCAAAAAAAGGTATCCTGGTGGACTGAAAATCTGAAATGACAGTCCAGGAAAAAATTAGGGATTAAAGCGTACGACTATGTCCCGTTATGTCATCACTTGTCTATCAGTAGAAGACTTATCACTCTGATCAGCATTTACCGATGGATCTAGAAGTTGAAGTATGTTCAAGTCTCCATGGATCCCCACAGAGCCACTTCTATGAGATTATCCCCCACAGAGTAATCTTAACAAGTTCATACATTCCCCTCAATTTCCATGGTAGATCACTCTAGAAGATAAAGGAGTGCAGGCTTCCTCCCAGTAATATTACCCATCTACACAGTCCCGGTCATTACAGTTTATGGGAACTCTTCTCCCCAACTGATTTTTCAAACTATAAGAACCCCTGCAGATTACTTCTCTCCATCAAAGTGCATTCTCCTCGACAAAGAGATTCCCTCAGTAAGATATTCCTCCATTGCCAGGGTTTATTTCCCTAACATGATTTATCTCCCCAGTGAGGTCCAACCTCCCCAACTTGAGTCCGTTACTCATATGACAATGAGTCACCGGCAAAACTCCCTTCCCCACTGAAGTCATCACTATCCCTAGAGAGTTGCAACTGAATCTAAAATTGGATCAAATATCAGTCAACTCTAACCTCCTCAGACGAACTAGAAAGTTATCCGTCAATGTTATCCTTGTTCAGGGTATACAAAGAATTATAACTCCCCAGTAAAGCAAAGAACGACCAATGTTTTGAACTCTTCTCCCCCAAGAAGGAATTAACACTCTCCAGCACAGTTTTCTCATAAAGCAGAAATCAATGTTTCCCAGCGGAGTTATCCTCAAATAGTAAGCAGGAGTCCCTAGTGGAAGCAATCTCCCAGAAGATAGAAGTTGCACATACTTTTCATCCCCAACGACAGTAAGGGATTTATTCTCCCCAGACTAAGATGTTGCTCAAATTTCAAAAACATTTCACATTCATACATCATTTACAAAATATCATAGCATATGCATACGAAATGCATACACCACAATCTCATTTATTTTGAGAACATCATTACGTGATGCATTTCATACATCATGACATTGCATACAGCTAAATCTTTACCTTTTCAGGAAAAGATAAATCAACAAGACTAACATCATCAACTATTGGTATAACCAAACAGTCTTATCAAAGACAACGTCTTCTGGATCAGATTAAATCAACCCAATGATTTATTCTGATACTTCTCCCAGTAGACATTCT
Source organism: Vicia faba (assembly GCA_948472305.1). Taxonomy (NCBI): domain Eukaryota; kingdom Viridiplantae; phylum Streptophyta; class Magnoliopsida; order Fabales; family Fabaceae; genus Vicia; species Vicia faba. Next base: position 889,519,699 of record OX451736.1, read on the forward strand.
TGTGGCTCAGCTTATTCTGATGCTTCTTCCAGATAAAAACAAGCATAAATATTTGTTGGTTCAGATTAAATTGACCAAATATTTATTCTGATACTTCTTCCAGTAAACCTTTTTCTGACTCAGATTAAATCGACCAATGATTTATTCTGATACTTCTTCCAGTTAAAGACAACAAAGACCTCTTCTGGCTCAGATTAAATTAACCAAAGATTTATTCTGATACTTCTTCCAGTTGAAGACGGTCGTAAATAGTCACTGGCTCAGAATAAATCAACCAAATATTTCTTCTGATACTTCTTCCGGATAAAAACAAGCGTAGATATTTGCTGGCTCAGATTAAATCGACCAATGGTTTATTTTGATACTTCTTCCAATAGACCTTTTCTGGCTCATATTAAATCGACCAATGATTTATTCTAATACTTCTTCCAGTTCAAGACACATAGAGCTCTTCTGGCTCAGATTAAATCAACCAAACATTTATTCTGATACTTCTTCCAGTTGAAGACAGTCGTAGACAGTCGCTGGCTCAGATTAAATCAACCAATGATTTATTCTGATACTTCTTCCAGTGGACATTCTTCTGGCTCATCTTAGATTAGGTGTATATCTATTATGATACTTCTTCCAGTTGAAGACATTTTCTGGCTCAGATTAAATCAGCCAAATATTTTTTCTGATACTTCTTCCAAATTAAAACAAGCATACATATTTGCTGGCTCAGATTAAATTGACCAAAGATATATTCTGATACTTCTTCTAGTAGACCTTTTTCTGGCTCAGATTAAATCGAACAATGATTCATTCTGATACTTCTTTCGGTTAAAGACACATAGACCTCTTCTGGCCCAGATTAAATCAACCAAAGGTTTATTTTGATACTTCTTCCAGTTAAAGCCGATCGTAGATAGTCGTTGTCTCAGATTAAATTGACTAATGGTTTATTCTGATACTGCTTCTAGCAGACCTTTTTCTGGCTCAAATTAAATCGATCAATGATTTATTCTGATACTTCTTCTAGATAAAGTGAGTATAAATATCTTCTGGGTTAGATTAAATCGACTAATGTTTTACTCTGATACTTCTTCCAATAGACCTTTTTCTGGCTCAGATTAAATCGACTAATGATTTATTCTTATACTTCTTCCAGATAAAATGAGTATAAATATCTTCTGGCTCAGATTAAATCGACCAATGATTTATTCTGATACTTCTTCCAGTAGACCTTTTTCTGGATCAGATTAAACCAACCGTAGGTTATTCTGATACTTCTTCCAGTTAAAGACAACAAAGACCTCTTCTGGATCATATTAAATCAACCAAATATTTATTCTGATACTTCTTCCAGTTGAAGACGGTTGTAGATAGTCGTTGGCTCGGAATAAATCAACCAATGGTTCATTCTGATACTTATTCTAGTAGACATTCTTCTGGCTCAACTTAGATCAGGTGTAGATCTATTCTGATACTTCTCCCAGTTAAAGACATTTTCTAGCTCAGATTAAATCAACCTGATACTTCTTCCAGATAAAAATAAGCACATATAGTTATTGGCTCAGATTAAATCGACCCAAAGATTTATTCTGATACTTCTTCCAATAGACCTTTTTATGGCTCAAATTAAATCGACTAATGATTTATTCTGATACTTCTTCCAGTAGACCTTTTTTTGGCTCAGATTAAGTCGACCAATGATTTATTCTGATACTTCTTCCAGTTAAATACAAAAGGAACATTTTCTGGCTCAGATTAAACTAACCGTAGGTTTATTCTGATACTTCTTCCAGTTTAAAGTCAACATTTACTTTGGATGGACTCTATAAGTCCATATTCGATGACTCTCAATCATCTCTCTAAATGGCATCTTATAAGCCCATTCCCGATACAATTAGCCAACAACGTTACCATCTTGCACAGGCGAGTGCAAATTTCTAGGCACTTAAGTGTTCAATTATCTTCTACCTTCAAGTCACGAATGGCGGACATGCTAATCTAACTCTTCAGGTTTAAGAAGATTGAACAGGGGTATTTGTTGTACCCCAAAATTTTCCTTCCCATTTTTCTTTAAAGCATTCCTTCAAGGCTCTTCAAATGGTCAAGGCACCCAAGGGTTGACTAGTCAAGATGCACCTCCTAGACCAAAATCCTACAACTAGGGTTTGGAGTTTCTCATGGAAATTTGGTCTGAAAAAGTCTCAAGTGGCTCCCATGTTTCTTAATATGTCCTCAGCAAGGCTCATGTCAAGTTTCAAGCCTTACATCACAAGTTTGCTCAGTCAATGGCTCAGATGCTTAAAAATCAATTGTATTGATAAAAAAGTCAACTATGGTCAACATACAATCAAACTTCAAAACATTTGGTCAACATGAAAATTTTGAAGTGATATTCATCATTTGATCAAGGCTTGATCATGATTCCTCAAGGAAATTCCTGAGATCATCAAAAGTCAAGAATTGTCAAACTAGGGTTTCCTTAGAAGAAGTCAACTGAACTTTTACCAGGCATAACTTTTACATACTTCATCAACTTCTCCCCAACAAAAGCCCATTTTGAAGAAAATTCAATTCTCTACAACTTTGCTTTTATTCTCAAGTCCAAAAGATGCTACATTTGGAAGATATGAGCTCATACATTATAGGTCATTTTCAAAAGTCAACAAAAGGCACTTTTTGTCAAGGAAACTTACATCAAGATAAATTCTTCAAAAGCAAAAATTATCAACATATATATTGTATAGGACATCTTGATCTTTCTAAAAATTCAAAGATCGCCTTCAAAATATGAAAATTTAGCAAGTTATGAGTTGCACAAGTTGCGCAATTTTTAAAGAAATGCATGAAATGCTAAATGTGCAAACTTGAAATTTTGGACGTGTGACCTAACTTTTTGGACTTAAAACATGTCCATGACCTTGAAAAAGACTCCTAAACTCACTCTTACTTTATCCTGTATTTTCTTATTATTTTATTTATATTTATTTTGTTTTTATTCAAATAAATGCAAAATAAATTAAATAAAATCACAAAAATCATGGGCTAAAGCATATGAGCTTGGTTTGGCCCGCCTTGAAGCCCAATAATTCGTGGAACCCAGCAACAAATGGTCAAGGTTCATTGCACGTTCAAAAAGGGTAAGAATCACTCAAAAATGGCAAGAGATATCTCATTTTTGGTAAGTTTTGAATTTGTTTTATCTTGTTTTGTTAAGCCCATCAAAGCTTGATTGTTTTCCATGTTTGTTCACTCCTCTCTTACCTCTATAAATACACAACATTGCAAGCCTAAAGGAGCACGAAATTCCTCTTCAAAAAGCTCTCCAAAAGCTTGCCCGAATTCTTCACATTTTTCAAAGAAATTTGCAATTTCGTATAGCAAATTTCAGCCATATTCGAGCAATTTCAAGCCTCGTACCATCTTCCTGAAGGTTCCAGGAGGCCATACATTTCCGTAGCCCACTCTCAAATACGTCAGAACAGCCACGCCAATCCCACCGTTTTTTAGTAAAAAAATATGGATTCTAAACTCTTTCATTATATGATTTAAATTAATTTTATGCATACATCCATGTTGTTATCAATGTTTGGAATGGATCTAATGTATCACACGTGAGTTTAAGTGCTAAGATTGCATGATGCCATTGTTAGGGCTCAAGAACTTTTGATTTTCAGATCCAACTTCTCAAGGATGCGCTCCTACCATGGAACCTCGAGGGCTATGCACACCAAATCATACGCAGTTGTTGGTCCAACCAAGTTGGGCTTAGTAAATTTCAGATTCTCACTCCCAATTTTCTTACAGCAAGCCCATCTTTTCTTTTTCTATTTTTTTTGGTTTTGTTTAATTTACATTTTTCTTGTTCAATTAATTTCCTTTTATTAAAAAAATTATAAAAACATCATTAAAATCAAAACCACAAAAATATTAGAATTAGTTTCTTTGTTTTGTTTTGTTAAGATTAATTTTAATTAATTTTTTTAATTAATTAATTAATTAGAATTAGGATTTTATAATTAATTTATTTTTATAAATCAAATTCCAATTATTATTAACACAAAATTCTTTTTTCTCATAAAAAAAATCAAAAACATTTTCTTGCTTAGGAGTTTAGTTCTTTTATTTTGTCCTTTAATTTCTTTTTATTTATTTTTTTTCTATTTAAAAACAAATGTATAGTTTGCACGGATAATTTTGGAATAGTCGTAGTTTACATTTATTTGTATTTTTTTTTCTATTATGTAACTGCTTATGGGATGTAATAGTTGTAGGACTTTAAATTCCCGCATTTTATTTTCCGTACTTATACAATTAACTATTAGATGAATGCAAATAGGTTTGTAAGAAAAGCCTTAAAAACAAACGTTATCAAACCTAATATTCAAAGATAAACTTAACTGAAACACAACACACTCGCACACGCGCACCTCTAAGGTATCTCCACTTGTTGCCTTTGGAATAAACAGTCATGTCCCTCGAAAGTGGGGACGCTTCAGCAAAGTCCCTCGATACAAAGATCATAGTCCCTCGATGACCCTTCGACGTTGCCTTTCGGTAAAATGATCTAGTCCCTTAAAAGAAATTGCTAAAGTGTCCTTACCAGTTGCCTTTAATGATTGTACGATGACCCTCGCTAGCCCCTCAAAACATTTGTTGATAAGGCTACCTACTCACCAATAGTAGGATAGTATTGTCTAAAGGAAAAGAGGAAAATAACAAACCTTTCGAGTAAGTAGATAGCTCCTAGTTGCTTGCTCAAACAAAACAGTTTCTCACACATACACAAATTATTTATAAATATTTTCAAAAGAAAAAAAAAACATTTTGTATACGTTCTTAACGAAAAGGAGAAACATTACAAAGTTCGCCGCACTAAGGCGTCTTTTCAAAAATATTTTCAAAACATACAAGCACAAAGCATTTTCAAAATACGCTACTAACTAAGAGCCCGTAGATAACTACGGATGGAAAGGATGCTAACACCTTCCCTTTCCATAACATACCCCCTTAATCAGAAAATAATCTCGAAAGGTCTTTCTTGTTCTTTTCACCCTTCTCTTTGTTGGATAAAAGAAAAGTCGGTGGCAACTCTTGCTAACCGCAACATTTGCGAATAAAAATGCAAAACCAGTAAAAGTCAGTTCTCTCACCGTATTACACAACCAAAAAATGATTAAATCACCTAATTACAACAAAACTATTTTTTATTGAAAATAATATCGCGCTACCTTTCTAACTTTCAAACGGGGACTCAAACAGAGTTACAGTTTAAAAGTTATGAATTTTTAAAAATTTTAAAATATGTCAGCTTCAGTGAAGTAACCGGTTACTTCAGCCAAGTAACGGGTTACTTCACCCTCCAGAGGCCCTGTTATGTAGATTTTCATTGAAGTAACCTGTTACTTCAGTCAGGTAACCAGTTACTTCATTGAAAACAGTGAAAAAAAATGTTATTTTCAGGTTACAAAATGCTTTCCCTTCAATTCCAAAACCCCAAATTTCCAACATAAAACATAGTTCTCAATACTTCATTTCACACCCACATATAGCATAACATATAGCTTCAATTCAAAGTATCAAAACATCATTCAAACATCAATTTCATAGATTCCACTCAAAAACCTTAACATGTTAAAATCTAGAGATTGTAGAACAAAATCCTTAAATCATACAACTACCCTAAATCTCATAATAAGCAAATTACCCACCCTTATCATAGATGTAGATACTTTCTAAGCTCTTCTTTTTCTCTTTTATTTTCTCCTCTTCTCTTGTTTTTACAATACTATCTCTTTGTCTTACAACACCTTACTAACCCTTGTTTTACTAACGGTCTTAACTCATTCTCATACTAAACCATCACCAAGGCCCAATTCCTTAATAATGTTATTCTCACACTTACTAACCGAATAAACCCAAAACACATATTAATTCAAATATTCACAAAATCACATAATTAAATAATTACCATATTAAATAATAATAATTAATAAAATAAATAACTAATAAAATAACTAGTAAATAAAATTAAGGTGTTACAACTCTTCCCCACTTAAAAGATTTTCATCCTTGAAAATCACCTCAAACAAACAACTTAGGATAAGACTCCCTCATTTGACTCTCAAGTTCCCAAGTCACATTTCCACCTGCTGCTCCTCCCCAAGCTACCTTCACCAAGGCAATCTCTTTACCATGAAGTTGTTTCACCTCCTGATGCTCTATCCGCATAGGTGATGTCTCCACAGTCAGGTTATCTCTTACATGTACATACTCTAATTAGACCACATGAGACGGATCCACAATATATCTCCTCAAATAAGACACATGGAGTGGAGATTAGTAAGTGACAGTGGCAAATCAATATGATATGCCACTTCACCTACTTTCTCAGAAATATGATAATGACCAATAAAATGCAGTATTAACTTACTCAACTTCAACGCTCGATCAACACCCGTTACTAGAGTAACTCTAAGAAACACATGATCATCTTTCTCAAACTCAAGTGCTTTCCTCCTCTTATCATGATAAATCTTCTGACGACTCTAAGAAGCCTTTATATTCTCTTGAATCATCTTAATCTTATTCGTAGTCTATTGAACTATCTCAGGTCCAACCATAACACTTTCTTCTGTTTCATACTAACACAAAGGCGTCCTACACCTTCTACCATACAAAACCTCAAACGGTGTCATTCCAATACTAGAATGGAAATTGTTGTTATAAGTAAACTCGATCAAATATAATTAGATATCCTAAGCACCTCCTTGTTCCAATACACAAGCTCTCAAAGATCCTTAAGTGACTGAATTGTCCTCTCAGTCTGCCCATCTATTTGAGGATGATAAGCAGCACTCAAATACAACTTCGTATCCAAAGGATTCTACAAATCTTCCCAAAATCTCAAAGTAAACCTTGTATCCTTATCTGACACAGTGCTATATGGAATACCATACAAACTTACAAACCTCTCAATGTATAACTTTGCAAGATTCTCCATTGGGTAATCCATTATCATCAATCCGAAAATTGCCACCTCGACCTCGATTGATCAACGTCAATTTATCCACCAAAATCAAATCAAATTTCTGACCTGTTCGAATCTCATCAAGAATACCACTAGTAAGCTTCAACATACCAAGCTTAACTCCGAAATAAGTCTCTTCACAAACCAAACGCATATCTCTAAATTGCTCAAGTAATTCCAACTCTCACACCATCAACATCAACATATGCAAAGACTTCCTACTTAAAGCACCAGCTACAACATTTGTTTTACCCGGATGGTAATTCAAACTGAAATCATAGCCCTTCAAGAATTCCAACCATATTATTTGCCTCATATTCAACTATTTCTGACCAAACAAATATTTCAAACTCTTGTGATCACTAAACACATTAAATCTTGATCTAAACAAATAATGCCTCCAAAGTTTCAATACAAACACAACAAAAACTAACTCTAAATCATGAGTCGGATAATTCCTTTCATGCACTTTAAGTTCCCTTGAAGCATAAGCTACAACTTGTCAATTATGCATCAACACACCACTTAAACCCAACCATGGAGCGTTACAATACACAACAAATGGTTCTACTGGATCAAGAAAAATCAAAATATGAGTGTTTGTCAACCTTCTCTTAAGCTCTTGAAAACCAGCTTTATATTGTGCAATCCAAATAAAATGTTGACTCTTCCTAGTCAATTGCGTCAACGTCAAAGATAACTTGGAAAAACCTTCAATAAACTTTCGATAATAACCTGCTAAACCAAGAAAACTTCTAATCTCAGAAACATATTTCGGAGCTTCCCATTGAGAAATAACTTAAATCTTCGACGGATCAACAGAAATACCACCACTTGATACCACATGACCAAGGAATCTCACTTCCTTAAACCAAAACTCACACTTAGAAAGCTTAGTATACAACTGCTTCTCTTTCAACACAGATAACACAATCCTCAGACGCTCATCATGATCCTCTTCACTCTTTAAATAGATCAAAATATCATAAATGAAAACACCAACAACAAACTTATCCAAATACTGATGAAAAATCTTGTTCATGTATTCCATAAAAACACCAGGTGCATTAGTCACACCGAACGACATCACAAAATACTCATAATGACCATACCTTATCTAAAAGCAGTCTTCTGAATATCTTTAACCTACACATGAATTTGATGATACCCAAACCTCAAATATATCTTACCGCACACACTTGCACCAACTAATTGATCCATCAAATCATCAATCCTCGAAAGTGGATACTTATTCTTGATAGTCAACTTGTTCAATTGTCTATAATTTACACATAACCTCATAGTACCTTCTTTCTTCTTAACCAATAAAACTGGTGCACCCCACGGTGACACACCAGGACAAATAAATCTCTTCTCAAGCAAATCCTCAAGTTGACTCTTCAACTCTTTCAATTTAGAAGCTTACATCTGATATGGAGCCATCGATACCGAACTAGTTCTAGGAACTAAGTCGATCATAAACTCCACCTCACGTTCTGGAAGCAAATAACTTACATCTTCAGGAAAATCACTAACTATTTCTAATTCACCAATCTTTCATTTCCCACCAATATCCAATGTTGCTTTCAAGCTGGAAAGACAAGCTTATTTCATCCAATACGACAATGTCTACTATCAACAAGAGATTAAGGCTTATTAGTTCCTCAATTTGTCAATAGGTAGTCAACAACCATAATAGAGCATAAAATATCGTTACCCAACTACAATAGCATCCATTATCTTATGCTCAGAGTTACCTAAGTACCATGGTCCAACTCTTCACATCATAAACATCTCAGGGAAGCAAAGCTTATCCTCTACTTGTTTTAAATCCACTCCTGCAACCAAGTAGTTAGAAAAACAAGTAAGTACCAACAGTGTTTCACACACATGTCACGTACAAATGGAATAAACACATTAATAACCTGGCCAACTGGCCAACCATACTCTGATACCACTAATGTAACACCCTCTAACCCCGAACAAATATATGACATGATCAGAGTAAATTAGCATGCATATCAAAAAGGGCGTCACATATACTTCACGTCAACAACATAAATATACATTGGTCATGTTCATAACATACATTTAGAATCATGTCCCATACAATAACATATATGCATCTCGCAGCGGGATAATTCTCAACTCAAAATAATAATACTAATGATTGAAATCCCATATTGACAATCATATCATTAAATATTAGGCACTAAAAGCCATCATCACATACATCTCAGTCCAACATAAATATCTAGAGAGTATAACAACATCTCTCAAATAAACATGAATATAATAAAAATAACATGAATCTAAACGTTCCACGTGTTACATAGACTAGAGCATGACTTATTACCTAGTAAAATGGATAAATGATGGACTAGCTCCTCTAACTAATCCTTGCCAGAATCACCATTGATATCCTCAGTACCTGAGTGATATCGTATAACGCATCATTTCAACAGAAGGGTGAGAACTCACATCATTATAGAAATATATAATAATAAGTAATGCATCACATACAAGCAAAAATTGAATTCATCACACTTAACATAATCATGTATTCAACATAAATCACATGGTCACATATACAACATTTCTCAACCACTCATGATTCAATTACCAATCAATCATAAAATACCATAAATGTAACATTCACATAAATATCACATTTACATTCCAATTCAACAATTCACATCAACACATGTAACTCAAATGCAACTCAAGACTATGCAAGATGCATGTGGTACCAATTATTATTCTTACGAGGTTTTTATGTTTAAACTCGATCCACTCCAGACAGATAACCACCAATAAAAGCTCGATTCAGCCTTAAGCTTTCAAAACCACTCCAGTTTTGGGACAAGCCACTTGTTCTTGCAAAACTAACAAACATTACCTCTTGACACGAATGATGCATGTGCAATCTCAACAAACCATATGTGAATTAAGACCATCTCCATATCTTAATCATACAAGTATATTTCACATAATTCAACACATTTGAATTATCTTCACCAAATTTCATAACATACATCATGTAAACATTCACATACAATGCATACTCATAATATTTATCAACTCAACACATCACAACATGTAACCAACAATAGTTAAACAATGTTATCCTCATTCATCATCCATTCACAACATACATATACATAAACTTCAAGTATTATGTTCATACTAAGAAGTCATCCAAAACTCATCAATGCATGTCTTCAATAATTTATCACACATGAAATACCACACATTTGCAAATACATACACATACTCATGAATTATTCACATACAATTCACTTTCATAATATTCATCAATTCAATACCTCCCAATAGCACATAACAAGTATATCACAATGTATTACAATCCAACACCAATCACTAATACACATAACACATATACATGTTATTTTACACAACCAAATAATGATTAAATCACCTACTGCCAACAAAAATATTTTTATTGAAAAAAATATTGCGCTAGCTTTCTAACGCTTCAAATGGGGACTCAAACGAAGTTACAGTTCAAAAGTTATGAATTTTTAAAGTTTTTAAAAAATGTCAGCTTCAGCCAAGTAATGAGTTATTTCACCCTCCAGAGGCCCTGTTACGCTGATTTTCATTGAAGTAACCTGTTACTTCAGTCAGGTAACCAATTACTCCATTGAAAATAGTGGAAAAAATGTTATTTTTAGGTTACAAAATGCTTTCCCTTCAATTCCAAAACCCTAAAATTCCAACATAAAACATAGTTCTCAATACTTCATTTCACATCTACATATCACATAACATATAGCTTCAATTCAAAGTATCAAAACATTATTCAAAGATCAATTTCATGGATTCTCAAAAACCATAACATGTTAAAATCTAGAGATTGTATAACAAAATCCCTAAATCATAGAACTACCTATTACATACTTTTATATAATCCTATAATAAGCAAATTCCCCACCCTTACCTTAGATATAGATACTTTCTAAGCTCTTATTCTTCTCTTTTCTCCTATTTTCTCTTCTTTTATCCTATTCTCTTATTTTTACAATACTATCTCTATCTTATAACACCTTACTAACCCTTGTTTTACTAATGGGCTTAACTCATTATCATAGTAAACCATCACCAAGGCCCAATTAATTAATAATTTTATTTTCACACTTACTAATCAGAGGGATCTTCTGGACCATCAGGAAGTTGCAAGGTAGTAGGTTAGGATGATAAAACAGATGGTGGATTTGTCCCTTACGTGCCTTCTTTTTGGAATAACCATATATTTAGCATTGTAAAGTTCTCTGATTGCCACTTTTCCTTATCGAAAAACTTTTGCGGTGATTATCTATAGATTTTTGGCATGTCTTCTGCTAGATTATTTGACATACTAGAAGTCTAGCTCTTGAGGTGTCTCTTGGTGGCGAAAGCTCAAAGGGAGAAATATTCCCTCACCATTTGAGTACTATAGTCTGAGGAAAATCTTGCAATAAGGAGTTCTCACAAAGGCGGGGCAACTATAAGGGTGTTGTGATATGGTGGGAGAACTGACTTGGGTATTTTACGTTCGATTACAAATGTTGCGGTTAGCAAGAGTCGCCACCGACTTTTCTTTTATCCAAAAGGAAAGGTGAAAAAGCACAGGAAAGACCTTTGAGATTGTTTTCTTGAGTTCGGGGGGTAGATTATGAAAAGGAAAGGTATTAGCATCCTTTTCATCCATGGTTTTCTATGGGCTCTTAGTTACTTGCTAGATCACTTGCTTTTGTTTGAAATTGTGCTTTGTGTGTTTTTTTAAAGTATTTTGTAAAGAGGCTATTGTTAGGGGATCTTTGTAATGATTCTCGCTCGTAAGAATGTATACAAAGATGTTGATCTTTTGAAAATGTTTTCATGTTTTGTAAGATGTTTTGAAAGTGTATGTGATTTTTTTTAAAATAGCAAGGATGTTTGTTTTGAAATGGAGCAAGTAACTAAAAGCAATCTACATACTCAAATGTCTTTCTTGTTTATTTTCTTTTCCTTTGATATTGTTGTCTTACCATTGATTTGGTAAGCAACCCTATCTTTGGATGTAAACAGGACGGGCATGGGTCATCGTATAGCTATGATTAGTAATATTGCAAGGTATCCTAGCATTTTTTAGGGACTAAGATCATTTTGTAAGGCAACTTGAATAGCATCATCGAGGGACTATGATCTTGTATTTGTTTGTTTTTGCTAAGACACCTTACATGCGTAATATGGCTATTTTGTATAAGGAAACCAAGTGGAGTAACCCTAGGGGTGCTTGTGCACAAGTGTGTCATTTTCATGTTTGTTTTTGTCTTGAATTAGGGTTTTCTATTTGATTAATTTTTATCTTCCCATACAAACCCTAATTACTAGCATATTATGTAAAAGCGATAAATTATGAAATTTAAAGTTACTACGCTATTACAACATTTGTGGGAGAGGGGTATACAATTTATGAATGGGGATTGCAATAATATAAACCTAATTAATCTATTACAACCAAATTGAATATGTACAAGTAATTGAAATAAATAGTATACAAGATGAATTAAATATGCAAGAATATGTAAATGCAAAGAAGATTTTTGTTTTGTTTTTTATGTGAAAAAAATGTTCTAACCTAAACCTAATGAGAAAAGAAATAAATAAATCAAAATTAAATTAGCTTAAATTAATTAAGAAAATAAATTAATTAAGAAAAGATTATTTTTTGAATAAAAACCCTAATTCTATTTTGATTGAAAGAACATGAGTTTTAAAGAAAAAGTATTTTTGTATTTTTTTTTTGTCTTGAAAATAATATATGGCATTATGAAATATTTTGGTCTTTTTTGTATTAAATAATATAAAATAGGTATAAAGAAAATATAAATATTAACCTAATTCTAATTTAATTTACAAGGTAATTTAATAAAAATAGATAATATATAACTAAATAAAAATATTTTTTGTGAGAAAAATAAAATCAAATAAGCCAAAATATAAATCTATCATTTTTATATTTTTTTATGATTTTCAATATTAAGAAAAATATATTTAAGAAAATAAAATGAGAATAAAATAAATAAATAAAATGATAATGGGCCAGGGGTGTCACAAGTAAACAGGGTGTAAATGTTAGGAAAAAAATCCATAGGCCCATGAAACAAAAGTCCAGCGCTGCAAGGGACAAAAAAAAGTGGAAAAATGTGAGAAAATGCAAAAGGCAGCGCGCTGAGGCTCGATCCCATGACCTCTAGCAATTACGCGCGTTGCCTTACCACTGGGGTGGCTGTACATATGTTTATATAAACAAAACCACAAATATATATATTAGAAACTGCTTCCTGAAGGCAACTTCATCTTCAACCTTGAGCCATGGCTGGACCACCTGTATCTTCCTCATTTCTCCATAAAAATGGAAAGTTCAAACATGAAAGTTGTGGTGTTTCTTCCCACGAATTCAAACATATAACTTATGTAAACTAAAAGTCAAAGATAAAATCTAATTTTACTAGCTCTAATTTGAAATCTAATTTTTGCAGAAATTTCAAATCCAAAATTCTTTATACACAGTTAATATAAATGAAAACTATGAAAATGGTTAGCTTTAGATCAGGGATATCTACATTTTGCTTTCACAAATAAAGACCAAATGATGCTTGTATGAAGAGATAGAAGTTTGAGTTTTTCTCTCTTGCAGCTGGAATTGTGAATGGAGTTTGAGCAAGTTTTGAGAAGGCCTGAGGATCTGTTTAGCTTGCCTGGATCTCCCTAAGTGTATTCCAACCCTTACTTTATCTTGAAAGTCCCTGAATCTCTTTACTCAAGTCAACATGCAAGCTTGATATTTGAAAATGGTGTATGGTGATGGAGGAGTTACAGTGAGGGAACAAGGGCCTGGATCACTTTGATATGATGTATATTAAGTGTTTGGGTGGTTAAAACTTAATACGCACGAGTGGATTTGGAGATGACTTTGTGAGGTTCAAAACTGTCAAGTTATGGAAGATTCTGAGTTGCAAAGTGTTTGGGAGTGTTTTGGAGTCTTAGCCTTTTATCTCAACTTGCAAATAGTGTGTCTACTTATAAGCAAAAGGTCTTAAGTCTTGTAACAACTCAGATTTCAAGAACTCACATTTTTTGCATGGTTACTTGTTTTTGAAGCAAGGCTAGCAAGCATGGTTTCAAGGTGTAGTACCAAGCTTGTAGGGGGGCTGAGACCTTTAAACATACTTGTTTTGATTGAGTAGAGTGTGTTTGTGCAGAAAAAACAAGTGCAAGGCTCAATGCAAGCTGACTTTGCATAAAGCTTGCTTTTCCAAAATGGCAATGTTGCCTTTCTCCCAAAAATGGAATTATTCTTGTACAATGCATTCAATGCTTGGCTTAAAGCTTCCAACAACTGTGAAAAAATTTAATTATGGAGTGAAAGTCAAGTTAGAAACCTGAAAAGTAGGATTTGTTCAGCATGCTTGAGGATTGGATCCAATGTTCTTCATAAAATGGCTTGAAATCCAAGTGACAAATCACCAACTTCGTCTCTTCGATTCTCCCTACTCAAGAATGATCTCAAGGAGTTATTGGACATTTTGGAAATCATGCAATGTGCTATACAACTCATATTTGAATTGCTTTTGAAAATTCCTCTTAGAACCATGTGAAAAATTGCCATGAAGTTAGGTCAAAAATCTACCTAACTAGGGTAAAATTTCACTAAGTTATTTTTAGTTCATGAGCATGTATTCACAAAATTATATATTGAGATCCAAGAATTTTTAGGATAAATTGTGTGAAGAAAAGTTGTAGATTTCATGGATATCTACAACTTTCATGTTGGAAGTTTCCTTTGAATCATCTTGCATCATGGTGAAAATTT